>OU452304.1:14325000-15821749 GCA_911728475.2 Pterostichus madidus | reverse complement strand
CATTAAAACAAATTCATGAACAAAAACAGAAATTATTTCTTTCTTGTGATCTCTACAAGAGAAAGAGCATGCATAATTTTCAATTACTGAATACACTGTTTATCTATATAATTAATTTATCTTGAATATATTTGGATAATCTAAATATGTTTATATTTGAGTGAATTAAAAAAAAACGACTTTTAACATTTGTTAATTCCGCTTCTTTTATGTGACATACATTTTCTTTATTTACAAGCAATATATATATATATATACAGGGTGTCCCATTTTAATCTGCCAGTAGCGATAATTCTGAAAAATTGCATTGAATCAAAAAGTGTTCCAAATGAAAAGTTAATGGTTCTGAGGGGGACATCTGATGCCGTAGACTTTGCCCCCCCAGCCCCTCAAGGGGGCGGGAACAGGGGGCAACTTTAAAATCTTAAATGGAAACCCCTATTTTTTATTGCAGATTCTGATAGAGGGTTAAAAAGTATGTAAGTTTTATCCGAAACATTTTTTTTATTGGTCGAGAGATGGCGCTGCAAATGTAAAAGTTTTTTTTTTAAATTGCGAAAATCGTAACGTAATTAACTGTTATTATTACTTAAGACTTACTCACAACCTTACAAGGTTGTTTTTTTCTCAGCCTGCCCAAATACTACCCCCGCCCCACCCCCCTACAAAGACGTAAAGTACTCAAAAATAGCGATTGAGTACTTCTTTTTCAAATTAAATAATGGTAAAATAATTCAAAAAAGAATGTCATTTTTTTTCAAACATTGTTTGACCGGCCCCCTTACATAGCCCCACCCCCCACTGGGGCTGGTGGCAACTTTAGAATCTTAAATGGAAACCCCTATTTTGTACCTCAGACTCGGATAGCGTTTTAAAATGTAGGTCAATTTTAGTCGGGGTATTTTTTAAAGTTGGGTGGGGCTATGTGGGGGGCCCGGTCAAACACTGTTTGAAAAAAAATGACATTCTTTTTTGAATTATTTTACCATTATTTAATTTGAAAAAGAAGTACTCAATCGCTATTTTTGAGTACTTTACGTCTTTGTAGGGGGGGCGGGGCGGGGGTAGTATTTGGGCAGGCTGAGAAAAAAACAACCTTGTAAGGTTGTGAGTAAGTCTTAAGTAATAATAACAGTTAATTACGTTACGATTTTCGCAATTTAAAAAAAAAACTTTTACATTTGCAGCGCCATCTCTCGACCAATAAAAAAAATGTTTCGGATAAAACTTACATACTTTTTAACCCTCTATCAGAATCTGCAATAAAAAATAGGGGTTTCCATTTAAGATTTTAAAGTTGCCCCCTGTTCCCGCCCCCCTTGAGGGGCTGGGGGGGCAAAGTCTACGGCATCAGATGTCCCCCTCAGAACCATTAACTTTTCATTTGGAACACTTTTTGATTCAATGCAATATTTCAGAATTATCGCTACTGGCAGATTAAAATGGGACACCCTGTATATATATATATATATATATATATATATATATATATATATATATATATATATATATATATATATATATATATATATACATATAGTAGACTGTGCCAAAAAAAATCGATATTTTTTGATTTCGCTCTTCTTCGAGTATATCATTCCCTGTTCAAATTCATTCCGATTTTCAAAATTTTAAACAATTCGGTTAACATTTAGAGGTGCATCAAGCCCAAAACGTGTTTTTTGAAGTTTTTTCTCAATTTTTGTGAGGTTTCATAGCACTGTTCTACAATAACGGAATGGTTGACGCTTGGGAGACATTATTACATTCAAACACAAAGTATGTAATGCATTTCAGTCGCGAAATCCACTTTCTGACAGATATGTTTGCGAAAACAACCATTTTTTCAAGGCCTAAAAACTGTTATTTCAACTTTTAACTCCAATAACTTCATATTTTTAGGTTCGTTATGTATGAGGCGCCGTTTGCAACAATATACAGACTCGTAAATATACAATTCTTTTCACAATATATAATAAATTTTTGACAATATCACATAAAATATTGTATATATATTAAATTTATTACAATATCACAAAAAAATCGGGTATATTATAAACCTGTATATTGTGATATTTTTGTCGCGTTAAAAAAATATACAGAACAGGATTGTGCCACTTATTCAGAGATGGCGTAGCATTTTGGAGATATGGTGCAACATTTGAATGAGATGACGCTATGAAAATGTAGACCCAAGAGGTGTACAAAATATGATTTTTAATCTTTTTCAACGGATTTAAAATAACTATCTTAGGTTTAGTTTAAGTAACATTAACAAAATTGGAATTTCTTTATAGCTATGGAAATTTTACTAAAAAATCTGTTTTGACAATATGAGATTACAATTTTTAAGTAACCAAAAACTAAATACCTGTAAATTTGTATGTTATAGAAAATTATATCATCGTTATGATAAATTATTATTATATAAAGACATTATGAATAGTTATTTGTTAAACTAGAGAGGAAAATGCCTCTTTTTCCCACTCGCACGTGAGGCAATTCGAGCGAGATGGAAAAAGCTCTTTCTTCTCGTGTTAGACACCACATTTTTTTCACGACTTGTTTCTAAAAACGATTATCTCGAACCTTCAATACATTTTAAGAAAAGATTAGTAGAATAAGGGTAATATTTTGTTTATTTGAATCAAAATATTATATTGACATTACAGTTAGTGCAATATCTGTTCTTGAATTTATCGGGTAACAGATTGTCATTAGTACCTTCTGCAATTTGCCTTATTTCGGGAGGTGTATTTGGTTGTCTAATGTAGATAGGTACTTCCTACAATTTGTTTTTAAATTTAATTAAAAAAATGTTCCCTTCATTCTGTTTTTCTTTTAGAAATATTTTTTGTTTTCGTTGTTCGTAGTTACATCCTCAAATATATTTATTATTTATGTTTTATTTAATATTTGAGCCATTTATAGTAAATTTATAATTTTTCCGATTTTTTGTTCTGTTTTTTTCTAAACATTTGACTATTATTTATTAAGGGCTACTTATCAACTTATAGCACAATGGTAGCTAGCCGGGTTGTGGAAATTAGAACCCGAGTTCAATTCCCATAGCCGGAATCTGATTTCCACCACATTTAAAATTACCTCTGTGGTTCCCTCACCACTTACATCTCTGAAAGACTATAATTTGACGGCTGGTAACCGCACTTCACGCGTATAAATAAATCACTTTCCAAGATCTGCCTCGGCAGACTGCCACACCTAGAAATGAGTAAAAGCCATGATGATATATTTATTTATTTAACTAGGACATAAAGAGTTAATAAAAAAATATGTTGATCTCTAAGGTAACCAATAATTTTTGCAAAGCAATTGTTCCAAATATTTAAATAAAGTAGTAGACTTGCGAATAACAGCAAAATATTCCGAAAATAAAAAAAACCAAAAAGTAAACATAAATTTATAATACATGATTCTAAAATGACACCATTACCAAAAAAAGTACAATAATTTTAGTTGAGACCAAAGATACTTTGCATTAATAATAGTTATTTGTGTACATAGACACAGAAGTTAAACTTTGTGTTTGTAATTAATCAAGGCAAATAAATCACATAAGTGCTAATAAAAAGGAGTACCCAGGTGCAGATGAGATAACTTTATTGATCAGTGTTGTTCATTGACATCCCCTACATTTAAAATTTTTATTTGTTCGCATTTCGATCATCTTCCACATACTTAGTCAATTTTAATCTAGTTTTTACAGTAACTAATCAAGTAAAACAAGAAATGTTAACTAAACATATGCAATATTTAAATATCTACAATTTGTATATTATAATGATAGAAGATACATGAAGACGACGCTATTTTATCCCACTTCTGAGTTATTAACGGTGGGTAGAGTGTACAGTTAAATGATATATTTAAATGAGGGTGAAACAATAATCATACAAACTGTATATGTATAGTCAGGGCATGTGATGATATGGCGTGAACCAGATGTAGGTGTACACTCCGCGTCAGGTGAGTCAGGTGACTCAGGTAAATTAATCAGCCGTCTCCTGTAAATAAAGGTGAGTTTGAGACATAAAGCTCAGTGAGAGTGGCATCGCAGAGTCACGCACATCAATCCCCACCATTGGGGCGCTGCAGGTTAATTAGACTGGAATTATCAATGGCATACCTCCTCCAGAGGCAGGATAGGAACTCGGGCTAACAGATAGGCCGTTAGGTTCACCGACACAGCTCACTACCAACTGTAGTGAACACCGATGGGTTGGCTACACCTATCACCGTCTAACCGACAGGATATTGTAGCGCCGTTGCCACCAGCCTTCCCCACATATGGGAAGCCAGCGGATCAACTCATATAGAGTTCGGCAACACCTATCACTACCAGAAGGCAGGATATTGTCACACCGTTGCCACCAGCCTTCCCCAAGTACAGGAAGCCAGCGGGTTAACTCACGTAGGGCGTCACCTATGATAGTACCAGTATCGTAATGACGCACCGTTGCCCCCCGAAAGGGTTGGTTCCGTGTCGCTCACTAAGAACACCGTTGACTCACAGACGCAAGACAGCGAATTGAGGTGACATGAGCCCCTCCAGGGCTCTATGTCCGGTGGCACTAAGTTCTCTAGGTAGTGGTTTAAGTAGAGTCCCAGTACATACACACATCATGCATACAGCGTGACGCCACCTCCAGTGACGCTCACATTACAATTCATGCATGATACGTAAAACTCAATGATTGACAAACTCACCGATAGATAGAAGCTCTCAGGTAATCCAGAGTACACTAATTGATTAATCAGACACTTAATCACAAGTTTATATCAAAGCTAACACAGCACTGCACAACTGAACTGTACAAAACAAGGCCAATACTTCGAATGATGCCAGGCTAGTTCAGGGTGCGTCTTTGCAGCCCTTAGGAATGTTTATATAAACACATGTGTGCAGTTATCGCTTGAGTTGCATGTGAATATCCCTAAGTCAAGTGGTTTTATGGCTTGGGTCAGATTTCAGACGCTACAGCCCACACAAACTTTCGTGAGAAAGTTTGGTATTTTTAACGAAACTAAATAACCAGAAAACTAAACTAGAAAAATATAATTAAATAAAAATCGTCTTGTAACATGTATTTGAATATTTTCTCTCACGATATATATATATATATATATATATATATATATATATATATGAATGTAATGTGAGCGTCACTGGAGGTGGCGTCACGCTGTATGCATGATGTGTGTATGTACTGGGACTCTACTTAAACCACTACCTAGAGAACTTAGTGCCACCGGACATAGAGCCCTGGAGGGGCTCATGTCACCTCAATTCGCTGTCTTGCGTCTGTGAGTCAACGGTGTTCTTAGTGAGCGACACGGAACCAACCCTTTCGGGGGGCAACGGTGCGTCATTACGATACTGGTACTATCATAGGTGACGCCCTACGTGAGTTAACCCGCTGGCTTCCTGTACTTGGGGAAGGCTGGTGGCAACGGTGTGACAATATCCTGCCTTCTGGTAGTGATAGGTGTTGCCGAACTCTATATGAGTTGATCCGCTGGCTTCCCATATGTGGGGAAGGCTGGTGGCAACGGCGCTACAATATCCTGTCGGTTAGACGGTGATAGGTGTAGCCAACCCATCGGTGTTCACTACAGTTGGTAGTGAGCTGTGTCGGTGAACCTAACGGCCTATCTGTTAGCCCGAGTTCCTATCCTGCCTCTGGAGGAGGTATGCCATTGATAATTCCAGTCTAATTAACCTGCAGCGCCCCAATGGTGGGGATTGATGTGCGTGACTCTGCGATGCCACTCTCACTGAGCTTTATGTCTCAAACTCACCTTTATTTACAGGAGACGGCTGATTAATTTACCTGAGTCACCTGACTCACCTGACGCGGAGTGTACACCTACATCTGGTTCACGCCATATCATCACATGCCCTGACTATACATATACAGTTTGTATGATTATTGTTTCACCCTCATTTAAATATATCATTTAACTGTACACTCTACCCACCGTTAATAACTCAGAAGTGGGATAAAATAGCGTCGTCTTCATGTATCTTCTATCATTATAATATACAAATTGTAGATATTTAAATATTGCATATGTTTAGTTAACATTTCTTGTTTTACTTGATTAGTTACTGTAAAAACTAGATTAAAATTGACTAAGTATGTGGAAGATGATCGAAATGCGAACAAATAAAAATTTTAAATGTAGGGGATGTCAATGAACAACACTGATCAATAAAGTTATCTCATCTGCACCTGGGTACTCCTTTTTATTAGCACTTATGTGATTTATTTGCCTTGATTAATTACAAACACAAAGTTTAACTTCTGTGTCTATGTACACAAATAACTATTATTAATGCAAAGTATCTTTGGTCTCAACTAAAATTATTGTACTTTTTTTGGTAATGGTGTCATTTTAGAATCATGTATTATAAATTTATGTTTACTTTTTGGTTTTTTTTATTTTCGGAATATTTTGCTGTTATTCGCAAGTCTACTACTTTATTTAAATATTTGGAACAATTGCTTTGCAAAAATTATTGGTTACCTTAGAGATCAACATATTTTTTTATTAACTCTTTATGTCCTAGTTAAATAAATAAATATATCATCATGGCTTTTACTCATTTCTAGGTGTGGCAGTCTGCCGAGGCAGATCTTGGAAAGTGATTTATTTATACGCGTGAAGTGCGGTTACCAGCCGTCAAATTATAGTCTTTCAGAGATGTAAGTGGTGAGGGAACCACAGAGGTAATTTTAAATGTGGTGGAAATCAGATTCCGGCTATGGGAATTGAACTCGGGTTCTAATTTCCACAACCCGGCTAGCTACCATTGTGCTATAAGTTGATAAGTAGCCCTTAATAAATAATAGTCAAATGTTTAGAAAAAAACAGAACAAAAAATCGGAAAAATTATAAATTTACTATAAATGGCTCAAATATTAAATAAAACATAAATAATAAATATATTTGAGGATGTAACTACGAACAACGAAAACAAAAAATATTTCTAAAAGAAAAACAGAATGAAGGGAACATTTTTTTAATTAAATTTAAAAACAAATTGTAGGAAGTACCTATCTACATTAGACAACCAAATACACCTCCCGAAATAAGGCAAATTGCAGAAGGTACTAATGACAATCTGTTACCCGATAAATTCAAGAACAGATATTGCACTAACTGTAATGTCAATATAATATTTTGATTCAAATAAACAAAATATTACCCTTATTCTACTAATCTTTTCTTAAAATGTATTGAAGGTTCGAGATAATCGTTTTTAGAAACAAGTCGTGAAAAAAATGTGGTGTCTAACACGAGAAGAAAGAGCTTTTTCCATCTCGCTCGAATTGCCTCACGTGCGAGTGGGAAAAAGAGGCATTTTCCTCTCTAGTTTAACAAATAACTATTCATAATGTCTTTATATAATAATAATTTATCATAACGATGATATAATTTTCTATAACATACAAATTTACAGGTATTTAGTTTTTGGTTACTTAAAAATTGTAATCTCATATTGTCAAAACAGATTTTTTAGTAAAATTTCCATAGCTATAAAGAAATTCCAATTTTGTTAATGTTACTTAAACTAAACCTAAGATAGTTATTTTAAATCCGTTGAAAAAGATTAAAAATCATATTTTGTACACCTCTTGGGTCTACATTTTCATAGCGTCATCTCATTCAAATGTTGCACCATATCTCCAAAATGCTACGCCATCTCTGAATAAGTGGCACAATCCTGTTCTGTATATTTTTTTAACGCGACAAAAATATCACAATATACAGGTTTATAATATACCCGATTTTTTTGTAATATTGTAATAAATTTAATATATATACAATATTTTATGTGATATTGTCAAAAATTTATTATATATTGTGAAAAGAATTGTATATTTACGAGTCTGTATACTGTCGCAAACGGCGCCTCATACATAACGAACCTAAAAATATGAAGTTATTGGAGTTAAAAGTTGAAATAACAGTTTTTAGGCCTTGAAAAAATGGTTGTTTTCGCAAACATATCTGTCAGAAAGTGGATTTCGCGACTGAAATGCATTACATACTTTGTGTTTGAATGTAATAATGTCTCCCAAGCGTCAACCATTCCGTTATTGTAGAACAGTGCTATGAAACCTCACAAAAATTGAGAAAAAACTTCAAAAAACACGTTTTGGGCTTGATGCACCTCTAAATGTTAACCGAATTGTTTAAAATTTTGAAAATCTGAATGAATTTGAACAGGGAATGATATACTCGAAGAAGAGCGAAATCAAAAAATATCGATTTTTTTTGGCACAGTCTACTATATGTATATATATATATATATATATATATATATATATATATATATATATATATATATTGCTTGTAAATAAAGAAAATGTATGTCACATAAAAGAAGCGGAATTAACAAATGTTAAAAGTCGTTTTTTTTTTAATTCACTCAAATATAAACATATTTAGATTATCCAAATATATTCAAGATAAATTAATTATATAGATAAACAGTGTATTCAGTAATTGAAAATTATGCATGCTCTTTCTCTTGTAGAGATCACAAGAAAGAAATAATTTCTGTTTTTGTTCATGAATTTGTTTTAATGCACTTGAAGCAATATTTTAAACAGAATCAAAATAATGTCAAATCTCAGTGTAAGGAAGATCGAAAAAATCTAAATTAAGAAAGAATTGAAATTTTCAGTTCGATCTATTTTTATTATTATATATATATATATATATATATATATATATATATATATATATATATATATATATATATATATATATAAATAATAACGACAAAGAACAGAACATAATTTGAAACACATGTTAATGAGCTGTTGTTGCACGATTTCAGAAAAAAATTAATACTTATCTCAGCATTGAGATTCCTTTTTAGGCCTCATTTTGGTTAACAATCTCCATATTCGTCACGAAAAGACGAACATCCCTGCCTTGATAAGTAACTAACTACGTTGCTTGACTAATAACTGTATAATCAAAGGTAACTATTATTATAGCTTGATATGTAAATATTTTATGATAGCCCAAAATTTCCCTTGTTCAAATTAAATTGAAAAACGCTAGGTTAGATATAGTTATGGACACTAAAGTATACCAAGCTGTGGAATGTGAAATGATTGCAAGATCTGTATAAAGCGGCACTGCGATTAGAAATATTTTACTATTAGTGTTATACGTAATACATGAACCGCTCTACCAACCAATACTAACTGCAGTAGACCAGTGGAATGAATACAATTTCACAGTGATGTCCTGTCGAGAGTACAGTTACGCCACTGTATCCCCACTTCTTTTGTAAACGGCGAAAAGCTGCAACATTACTACCAAAATAACATCTACGCAGGGCAACACTATTCGTAGTGGAGTGCAAATGTTGTATAGATATGCGATAATGAAAGCATTAAAGTTAAATTTATCAGCGAAAACTCAAGAAAATGGATTAAAATACTTCAACCGAGAGTAGCAAATTGCACAGGTTGTTTGTGTAACAACACTATTGAGTGGATTACTCTCCCTTACCCCTTTGGCACTTGAAGCAATATTTTAAACAGAATCAAAATAATGTCAAATCTCAGTGTAAGGAAGATCGAAAAAATTTAAATTAAGAAAGAATTGAAATATTCAGTTCGATCTATTTTTATTATTATAAAATTATAAAATGTATTATATATATATATATATATATATATATATATATATATATATATATATATATGTATACCAGAGAGGATGATTCAAGAAGATTGAAACGGGATGCAGTTCCAACATTATTTACCGAGGATAAGCCAAAAAGAAAGCCGCCCAAAAAAATAATCATAACAAAACCAATTCATCGGAAGATTCTACAGTGGCAAGCTTCAAATCCAAATATAAATGTTCCTGATACAAGTATGAAGATGGAAATCCTACCATCAGAAAGTAGTAGCACATCTACTAGTTAACTAGAATAATCTGGATCAACAACAAGAACTTCCGGCATGCTGGATGAAGATAAGATATATAGTAATATAAAACACAACAACTTGTTAACATGGAAACGAAAAATAAGGAGTTAATTTTAAGAAATAAGGTTTTGAAAAATAAATTACGAAATAATAAGAGAAAAAAGATTTTCAAATTAAAATGGCAAAAAATAGCAGACGTCGAGAATAAAGACAAATATTGAATATTATTGAAAACCATTTTTAACGAAGATCAAATATTGGTTATGCAAGAATCTATGACAAAGTAAATCATATATGTTTTGTTTTCTGATCATTTTAAGCATTGTATATTAAATAACATTAATTTTTTTGTTCATTAAATTATGGTTTTATGTTAATTTAATGTATTTTAATAATGTAATAGTCAAATAGTTTATATTTATTATAAAAAAACTTAAATAAAAATAGATAAGTCGATAAGTAACTTAAATTTAGATTTTAATTCCTCAGTTAAATTAGAGTTTTGTATGTCGACTTGTAAAAATAAATATAATTCGAAACCTTCAGAACATGTAATTAATATATTTTGTATTGAGTAAATATTCAATGTTTACATTTTTTAATTTGAAATTTTTGATAGTTGCGTGCATACCTCCATATTTAGTATGTATTTTGTAAGCACAAATCATATATCTATGCAAAAATAATATTATTCAAGCAAGGAGTAAATGATCATGAGAAAAAAATCTGCTTTTATTTTATAATATTATGCGAGTTATTCTGAATTTAAAAAATATATGCAATTTTCCTACGAATGTGGAGACATCCAAGAATTTAAATAATTACACAATACATCATTTTATAGTCAAGATTGGCGAAACAAGCTCTACATTAACATACGTATTTCAATGTATAAACCATTTATCCTACCAAAGCTAGGCGAACGCAGCGCCTCTATAGTTGATTTGAGTTGTCTATAGGCAAATGCAGCTAGAGTACCTTAAATAGAAAGGGTAAAGACATGATCAAGGTCGCCGTCATTAGTCTGCCAAGAACATTTATAAGACATAGGAATAATACAAAATTTCTATTTTTATTTAAGTTTTTTTATAATAAATATAAACTATTTGACTATTACATTATTAAAATACATTAAATTAACATAAAACCATAATTTAATGAAGAAAAAAATATATGTTATTTAATATACAATGCTTAAAATGATCTGAAAACAAAAAATATATGATTTACTTTGTCATAGATTCTTGCATAATCAATATTTGATCTTCGTTAAAAATGGTTTTCAATAATATTCAATATTTGTCTTTATTCTCGACGTCTGCTATTTTTTGCCATTTTAATTTGAAAATCTTTTTTTCTAAATAAATAAAATAGGTAGTGGTAACAACAGGGTCGTTTTGCCCATAACAAAACTTGTGTCAGAAGTGGGATGCCATAACACAAAAAAAACTGGTGTACAACAGTTCAAATAAGTATGTACATGTAGTGGCAACAACCGGATCGTTTTGCCCATAACAATCACCATGACAATTGTAGGAAAAATATTATTTTTGGTCTTAAGACCCTGGTAACGTAAACATTCCTGAAATAGCAATCTTTTACTACTGAAAAAGTTGACATAATAGGCAAATAAAATTAAGATCGCTGCGCCATCTGGAACACGTCGCGAAATACTGTATCCAGGATAGATTTTTGGCGTTTTAAAACTACAAAACTTAAATGGCACTTTAATATTATAAAACACAAAATAACTTTCTCTTTTATATTTAATTTATTTATATGATTGTCACTATATATTAAATCTCTAGAATTTAGAATAAAAATTAGTATATCAAAAAATTTTAAGCCTGAGATGGTTAAGTGCTCTTTCTGTATTTATTAAATATTTACTTGTACATAAGAGTTTCCAAACGTTTTCGGTTGATTATTTAATAAATTTATTATAGTATCTACTGTGTCTGTCTCTTCTATTGTATTTGTATCGTGATATTTCTCTATTTCGACATTATTATGCGTAGCGTTTTAATGTTCACTTTGTGCGAAATTTTGTATATCATTCTCAAAATTCTGTCACTAGTTTGAATTTATTTATCGTATTTTCTTTGGCTTTAGCAAATTAATAGGAATTGCATTTCGTTTGAGATGTACACTGAAAATTTTTATGTGGCAACAGTTCTATTTACATATTACTTGATTAACTACTTATCATAAAAAAAGAGTTATTTGTTTCATTAAGACTAAAAATACCAGTTTTCGTATGAACTTATAAAGATTATTATTATTATTATTATTTATCACCAAGACAATTGAAGTAAAAATATTATTTTTGGTCCTAAGACGTATCCCTGGTAACGTAAACATTCCTGAAATAGCATTCTTTTACTACTT
The DNA here is from genome assembly GCA_911728475.2 of Pterostichus madidus. NCBI lineage: Eukaryota > Metazoa > Arthropoda > Insecta > Coleoptera > Carabidae > Pterostichus > Pterostichus madidus. The sequence continues at coordinate 15,809,378 of OU452304.1, read as the reverse complement.
AAAAAGTTTAAATAATAATGTAATATTTTTTGTGAAATGCAGGGAACATACTACTATTATTTTTAATCGCATAATCCATACTGCATGTTTATCTATTAATTCGGCAACCCTAAATTTTGTCTCAAATTTTGCTTTTTGTGTTTCTTTCTTTGGCAATACATTAAAAGATACATCTGGATGTTTTTTTACACCCTGGTACGCAGTAATAATCTTTTTATATTAGGTATATATTTTATCAACACACCAAAAATATTTGAAAATATCTGTATCTAATATATAATACAATTCAAAATGTATCCTTGATACAGTAGTTCTAAAAATTACCGCTAGGTGGTGTGTTATGGGCAAAACGACCCGTTTGTTTCTACTAAACGTACATACTTATTTGAACTGTCGTACACCAGTTTTTGTTATGTCATCCCACTTCTGACACCAGTTTTGTTATGGGCAAAACGACCCGGTTGTTACCACTACGTAATTTATATTTATTTAGTTATAGGATTTGTATTGGATTTTACTAATGGATAGTGAAATTTTTCCTATTTAAATATATTTACAATTTACAACATACTATTTACAAAAATGATTTGGTTTTAAAATGAAGTTGAATTTGAAATTTAGTTTTTAGTTTAGAAGTCAACTGTTTAAGATTCTGTGATCAAGTGTTTAATTTAGAAGTCGATAGTTTGAGATCAAGTGTTCAAGTCCTTCTCTCTTCTAAAAATTAATAATTATATAAACTTTGAGGTTACTCCCCACTAGAGGGTTTTTACCTCCGTTAGTAGACGTTCTTGGATTTCATTGGTCACGTATTCAAATGTGTTAGAAACGCACAAAACTTTCCCAGTAGGTAGGTGACACACTGCAAATACAACAAGTGTTCAGCACAATTGTTTCGCTTAACCTTCAGTACTCAGCGCTTGCTTGCTTGCTACTCAAATCGTACAAATCAGTGTTGCCACCTATATCGAAAATTAAAAATATCCAGAACGCACTAATGGCAAGTATAGAAGATATAAAGAAATTGTTAGACCCTATACAAAAGCAATATGAAAATTTAAACGAAAAAATCACAAAACTTCAAGATACCATTGACAATTTTAATGAAATAAACAATGAAAACAAAGCTAAATATGAACACATCGAAAAAGAACTTAAAATTAGAGATAGAAAAATTGAGGCATTAGACAGGAAAATTCGGGATAAAAACATTATTGTATTTGGGCTAGACGAAGAACCCAGAGAAAATCTAGAGGAAACCTTCCTAAAATTAGCTCACAACTCTTTAAAGCTACACTTCATTATTTCGAGTAATATTGAAAACATAAGGAGATTAGGCAAGTTTGTAAAAGATTCAAACAGAAGACCGGTATTAGTCGAATTGAACTCGAGAAAAATAAAGATTGAAATACTTAAACAAACAAGTCTACTAAGAAACACAAGAATATACATAGAAGAGGATTATCCGCAAAACATCGTAGAAGAACGAAAAGTGCTTAAACAATATCTGTCTAGGGCTAGAAAAGAAGGTCACAAACACTGTTGTTCCTAGATGCACTATTGTACTAGATTTAGTACAATGAATAAAGTTTTAGTACATCAGCACCCTTTTCTAATATCTAGTACTATTTTATTATTTAAATTTATACAAGATAAAGTATTTGAAAAAATATATATTTTTCTGAAATTGGAAGACTTTTGAATTTTTATTTGTAATGATTGGTAACAATGGTGGAGTGCGCAGTTTAGTAATGTTGGCAATGTTGATATTGATTTGACAGACATTTATATTAACCCGCCGTCGTTGGTGGCCGTACGTGTGTTTTATATAAGGATTGAGGTTATAAATATAAACAAAAAATAATAATTTGTATTTGTATTACCTATTGAGGACCCATTTTTCGATCACAGATTAATGTTAATCATGATTACCATTAGTCGAGAGTAAACCAGTGATTGAAAAACTGGTCCTTAATATTTTATTTAACAATAAAAGTAATTTTCAGTAATATTTTATTCATATATTATGCTTCACCGCCAATTTCTGAATTTAGTACAATTGCGTTTATTTTAGTACAAATTTCCCTCAGAAGTTAGTACAATTTTTTTTGTCCTTGGAACAACACTGGTCACAAAGTGTCTCTAAAGTACGACAAACTAATTATAAACGGAAACTCACACACTCTGCAAGAACTCAGGGAAGAAGGAGATGAAGATGCACTTAATAATTCGTTTTCCAGGTCACACAAAACCAACCCTTCAGACGAACTCATGAGTAGAAGACGAAACTCTGTATCTTTGCAAAATATCGCAACTACTAATAACTTTAATAAAGAAATAGAAATTTTCACCCCAACACCAACGACATCCACAAATCTGCCTCAGAACATTCTAGCCTCACGTCAGCAGAACGAGATAAATGAAAAAAATCCAATTATCCGAAAAGGGTCAATGGATCGCCATATACATATTAGAACTCGTTCTGTCTCAAAAAACTCAGAAGAAAAGAAGAATCAGCAACGAAAGTAAATAAAGTCCTAATGTGGAATATGCAGGGTTACAAAAACATGTTCAGATTAAACAAACAAGAGGAACAAATATTATTAGATCATGAGTTTATTTGTCTTATTGAGACGTGGATATCTTACGAATTAAAATCTAAACCAACCTTCCTAAGTAATTACAACATGCATCAACAACTAGCAATTAAAGAAAATAAAAACGGAAGAGCAATAGATAAAAAATAATACAATTTTATATTAAGTATTGGATTACGCCCTATTTGGACCGAGGCCTCCCCTTTTTTCCTGTATTTCTTAATCCTATTTTTCGTAAATTTCTCCTAGTATATGCCACTCTTCTCTATTTCTACCTTTTACTTCCCAGGCTGTTCCTGCTACCTTCTTAATGTCGTCTTCCCAACGAATCTTCTGTTTTCCTACTTTTCTTTTCTTACCTAGTGGTATCCATTCGGTACTTAAATCCCAACCTTCTTTCTTCCTTGCTATATGTCCTGCCCAACTCCATTTCAAGGATTTTATTGATTTTATAACATCTGCTGTTTTTAATTTAGCATATATTTCGGTTAAGGGTATTCTGTCTTTCCAGTTTATGTTAAGTATGCTTCTTGTTATTTTGTTTTGACAGACTTTTAATTTTCTTATACAAGTTTCTGAAAATGCCCTTGTCTGGCATCCATAAGTTAGAGTTGGGCTGATGCATAGGTCGAAAATTTTCCTCTTTGTTGATAGCGAGATTTTATCGTTCTTAAAAATTTGTTTTAAAGACCAGTATTTTTTCCAAGCTGATTTTATTCTTGCATTTGTTTCTTTTTCTGATCTTCTATCGAACGATATTATTTGTCCTAGATATATGTAGTCTCTTGTATATTCAATACTTATGTTGTCGATCGATATTGATGTCTCTTCTTTATTAGTCATAATTTTAGTTTTACCTTGGTTTATGCTCAGCCCTGCTGTGCTACATGTTTGTATTAATTCCGTAATTTGTTGTTTTAATTCTTCCCTTGATTTAGCTATAATTATGAGGTCATCGGCAAATCTTAAATTTGTTAGGTATTTTCCGTTTATATTTAACCCTAATTTCCTTTCCTCCCATTTTAACTGGTTCATCTTACTTTCTAACACACAGTTGAAAAGATCTGGGGAGAGAGGTTCCCTTTGTCTTACGCCTTTTTGAACGTTGAAGAAGTGTCCTAGTTTATCTAACTTTATTCTTGCTTTATTATCGTTGTACAGTTCTCTGATTATATCTATATATTGTAGTCCAACTCCTGCTTCTTCTAACGCTTCTCATATGCTTATATGTTCTAACGAATCGAACGCTTTATTGAAATCTACAAAACACAGGTATAGATCGAAATTGTACTCCTTCGCTTTTTCTATAATCTGGTTCACCGTTTGTAGGTTATTTAAGGTTGATCTGTTTTTTCGAAATCCTACCTGTTCTTCTGGCTGATATGCCTCTAGATTATTTTTTATTCTTGTTTGGATTAATTTTGTGAAAAGTTTACATATTGTTGAAACTAAACTTATTGGTCTGTAGTTAGATATATCCATCTTGTCCCCTTTTTTGTGTAATAGTATGATATGTGATGACTTCCATTGGTGTGGTATTTGCTTTGTTTCCAGTATTATATTGAATAATTGCGTTAGTGGGTTGATAACTACTTCTATGCCTGATTTGATAAGTTCGTTCAAAATGGTATCTTCCCCGGGGCACTCATTATATTTGAGCTCCTTCACCGCTTTATATACTTCCTCCCTTAAAAAAGGAGGCTCGTTGTGTGTTGGGTTCGTTTTGTTACGGTTTGACTTGTTCTTGATGTTCGTGTTACAGTAGAGCTCAGAGTAAAATTTTGTTGCTATTTCTAATATTTTTATTCTTTGTTGTTCAATTTTTCCGCTATTTTGAAGTTTTTGTACCCACTGTGTATCTTGTGTTAGATTCTTCTTCATATTCTTTGTAGAGTAGTGCAAATTCATTGCATTTAAAATTATTTCATCTTCATATTGTTTTAGGTCGTTTTTTATTTTATTTTTAACCAGCTTCCTTGTCTCAGCTAACTCGATCCTTTCTACTGCATTTTTAGACTTTTTTCTTTCTAAATAGGATCTTTTTCTAATTAATTGTTGTGTACTTTCTGAAAATTTGCTTTTACGTTTTTTCTTACGTGAATTTAGATCGTTCGCTGCTTGTATGATACTTTTTTCTAATATATCATATCTAACTTGTACATTGTTGGTTTCATAATCAAGTGAGGTCTTCTGGATGTATTTTTTTAATATCGTTTCGTACAATTCCTTTTGTTCTCTAATGACTGAGCTATTGGGTATCTTTTTATATTTTTCTTTCCTATCTTTTTGTATTTGTATTTTTATTCTTACCATTCTATGGTCTGATGTAAAAAGGAGTCTACTGATAACTTCAGTATTTTGAATGTTTTCTAATTTTCTTGTCAATATGAAGTATATTTCGTTCTTATACCCTGATGGTGATATCCAGGTCCATTTTTGTTCCGGAGACTTTGTGTAGAATGAATTACATATTTTTAGCTGAAATTGTAATGCGAATTCTACTAGTTTTGTACCTCTTTCATTCCTTACACCGTAGTGAGAGTTTCCTAACACTGCTTCTTCTCCTATTTGTTTCTGTCCTATTTTTGAGTTGAAATCTCCCATCACTATTAGACGTGAGTTATTTTTCGAGTTTTCTATTGCATCTTCTAATGTATTATAAAATAGATCAACTTCTTCTAGCGATTTTTCGGCTGTTGGTGCATGAACCTGTATTATAAATATATTTTCATTATTTATTTTTATGTTAAGTGTTGCTATTCGTTCGTTAATAGCGTTAAATTCTGTAATAACTATGATATACTTATAGATCTCTTCGCAAGTACCATACAAAACATAGTAGAATCGTACCCTGCTCACTCACTAATAGTTGGTGGTGACTTCAATAGTAGAATAGGTAACTTAAACCAGTCAGAAGAGGTGCTATTTATGAATACAAATCTCACTGCCACACGAACAACGCTAGATTCAACCATCAATAAAAAAGGAAGGACTCTGACCGAAACAATGAAATTAGAAAATCTATTCAACATCAATGGAAGAACGAAAAACGATTCGCCATCTAATTTTACCTACATCAGTAAAAACGGAAGAAGCACCATCGACTTAGTTTGGGCAAATTTGAAAGCATTACAGTTAATAATTGATTTCGATGTCCTCACCGATATAGTAGTGTCCGATCACTTGCCTACTTCTTTAAAGATCCTGAATATATTTCACGTAAATAACAATATCCGACAAGAAGAAGATACCGTGCAAACCAAAGGTATGACAACTATCTGGAATAACAGCAAAGAAATAGAGTACAATATAAAACTGGAAGAGAGACTGCAAGATACAAACAACGAAGATGATATAACAAAGAAATACTTATTATTGAAAAATAAAATACAAGCAGTTTCAGAAGAAATAGGGATAAGGAAGAAAATAGTATACAGTAGGCCAGATTCAACCTCTGAAAATAATAAACCGTGGTTCACCAAAACATGCCAGGAACTCAAGATCGCTGCCAGAAAAAGTCTCAGAGCTTGTAGGAAACATGGAATGGACAAGAACTATATAGATATATACCTGAATCAGAAGAAGAATTACAAGAACGCAATAGAACTAGAAAAGAAAAAAAAACAAGGATAACATAATACAATTATTAGAAAATGTAGAAGATCAAAAACAATTTTGGAAAATAATAAAAACACTCTACCCTAGCAACAAACGTACTACAAACCCTATTACTATAGAAGTCTGGGAGATATTTTTCCTTCAGTGGTTTGAGCCAAGAATCAAGTTACCCACTCGTTATATTGATACATTACATCCATTCCTCGACAAAGACATCACAATCAGTGAATTGAATTATGCTATTAGAAAATTGAAACAAAACAAAAGCCCAGGTACGGATAATATAATTAACGAGCAACTCAAATACTTACCTGCAAATTGGAAGAATTATTTGAAAAATATGTTAAACATGTTTTAAGCCAAGAAAACGTACCGAAGGAACTAAAAACTGTAAAGACAACATTAATTTTCAAGAAAGGCGATCGTATGGAGACTGAAAATTACCGAGGAATTGCACTTGTAAACATTACTACGAAATTGTTAACATTCATACTAAACAGAAAATTACAAACATGGACAGAAAGCTTGGACATTTTACCCGAAGCCCAATCTGGCTTTAGAACAAGAAGATCGTGCTCGGACAATTTATTTGTGTTAGACAGCATAGTTCGTTCACGTATGATCACTAATAAAGAAGGAACTTATGCGATCTTCATAGACTTCAAGAAGGCCTTCGATTCGGTTGAACATAGTATATTGTTCGACAAATTGTTTAGAATTGGAGTAAGTGGCAAAATTATTAGACTTATAAGAAACATATACGATGAAGCAACAATTCAGGTCAAAGTAAACAACGAACTAACCAGACCAATTGAAATCACCAGAGGTGTCCTTCAAGGAGAATGTTCAAGTCCTATTCTCTTCGTTTTCTACATCTCAGACCTTGAGGAATACTTTTATTCACAAAAACTTGAAGGATTACATATAAACCACCAAACGGATATTATGTCTCTGCAATATGCAGATGACATAGTCATTCTAGCAAAGTCGAAAATAGACGTCAAGAGAAAGCTAAAAGCTCTGGAAGAGTACTGTGACTCACTGAAGCTAAAGATCAACGCTAGTAAAACCCAAATTATGCATTTCCCATACTGGCAGATCACCAAAACATAATCTAAAATATGAGTGTCAAGGAAATGAAATAAGACTGACAGCAAAATACACATACCTAGGTGTAACATTTACTACTTCCGGACTATACAACCAGGCGGCAAACGAGAGAATCAGCAAAGCTAGCAAAATAACAGAGGCGGTGAAGAGTACGGTCATGAAAACAAAAACACACAATTTAATTTAATACAATACTCATTCCTTCTGCATTGTACGCTGCCGAAATCTGGGCCGCAAACAAGAACATAACTAATAAAATCGAAAGAATTCAGTCGAACTATTTTAAATCAATGTATAATCTACAAAAAACGACCCCAAACTATGTTATAAGAAGGGAGTTTGGTCAATACTGTTGAAGCAGTCTTGCGAATCACTCGCTTTATGTTGAACGGGAAAAGAGAGGGTTACTCACACAACTAAAATCACTGATACTGTAATTGAGTTGTTCTTTATTATTAACATAGAAATGATACAAGACATTTTGATCCGACTGACACACTAGCATCGATCGCACTGCATTCCAAACGAAGACCGATTGTTTCCGAGGATAGCCGAGCGTGAGCGCTGCACTCGCGACGTTCTCGCAACTCCGCGCACGCACAATACGATTTTCTCTTCAAGACCGCGAACGCGATAAACTAACCTGCTCCAATACTACCGCCGTTTGAACGTCTCGCACTAAGTGAATTAATTTTCAGCATCTCGCATGATTTCCTTAGACGATCTCTCGGTAGTGCTTTTGTAAGAATGTCCGCGCGCTGAAGCTCGGTCGGAACATACTTTACCATTATATCTTTGCTTTCAAATTTTTCCCGAATATAATGGTACCGTATGTCTATATGCTTGGTACGTTTGTGGAACGCAGGATTTTTCGCTAAATATATCGTACTTTGATTATCAACAAACAATACTGTTCCTTGCTCGTTCGACAAATCGATGTCCTTGAGCAGCCTGCGAAGCCACATCGCTTCTCTCGTGGCTGTTGCCGCCGCCACGTACTCCGATTCCGTCGTGCTGAGCACAACGAGTTTCTGCCTCTCAGAAGACCAAGACACTGGCCCACCTGCAACACAGAAAACGTATCCCGTCGTCGAACGTCGCGTTTCGACATCGTTTGTGTAATCCGCGTCTGAGAACCCGATAAGCTCTCACTCGCTACCGCCGCTTCAATACTCTATGCCGTAGTCTATCGTTCCTTTTAAGTACGCAAAAATCCTCTTTACTGCTCTCCAGTGATTTATACTATGATTTTCTAGGAATTTGCTTACAGAATTTACCGTGAAGGCTATGTCTGGACGAGACACAGTTGCGAGGAAGACTAGCGATCCCACCGCCTCCCGATAGGGCACATTACTCGACTTCTCGTCGTTATATTCAACAGGAGCTAATATCACATGAGAATCTGCCGGCACGCTCGTCGGTTTCGCGTCGCGCATTCCGAATTTTTCAATGATTCGCTCAACGTAAGCACTTTGGTGAATGACTAGGGTTTTCTTTACTCTATCACGTTCAATTTGCAATCCGACGAATGAGCTCGAATCACCGATTTGTATTTTAAACGCTTCTCTTAGTTTACTCGCTATGAGATTCAATGTTGACTTTGACTTTGCCGCGACTAGACCGTCATCTACGAATAAAGCTAAATATACTTTCTCTTCATTAAATTCCCCAACAAAAATACACGGATCCGCTTCCCCGTTTTTGAACAAGAACTGACTCAGGAAACTCGTGAATCTCTGATTCCAGCATCTCGGCGACTGTTTCAAGCCGTACAACGACTTGTTTAACTTACACACCGCGGTTCTTGCAACCGACGCTTCGACTTCGAGACCCTCAGGCACCTCCATAAAGATGTCCTCCTCTAGTTTCTCATATAGGAAGGCCGTCTGTACATCGAACTGGAGCAATTCGAGATCCTTCTCTGTTACCATCGCCAGAAGCACTCGAAGTGAGTCGTATCGCATGACTGGAGCGAACGTCTCTGTGTAGTCGACCCGTCTCTGATCCGCTTTTACTCGAAAAACCCATTTCGAGTCGATGATTTTCATCTCTGGTTTCTTCTCTGCGATTGACCAAGTATTATTAGTCTCGTGAGCCTGCAACTCTTCTTGGATGGCGCGCACCCACTGCACGGCGTCGCTGCCATTCGTTGCTTCTTCGTACGTGTTCGGCGTAATGTATTCCGCTACATCGACGACGAATCTCACCGGACGATTCAACAACGCCCGATCTCTGAGACTCCAGCCTGGCGTTGCCGTCGGCTGTTGCTCATTCGCTCGAGCTTCGATTTCTTCTTCTTCCTCGTTCTGTTTGCCAGATTCATCACCGGCATCTTCATCTTCTACTTCGCGTTTCGCTTTTCCGGGCACCAATTCCTCGCTGAATGAATCATCGTCTTCTTCCGCTTCGATTTTCCCGTCTCGCTCGAGAAACGTCGCATCTCGCGTAACCGTTACGCGCCTCGTCTCGGGATCGTACACTCGATAATTCGTGGATTCGCCCTCGTATCCTACGAGGATCATCTTGCTTGCTCGAAGGTCGAATTTCTTGGTGAATTGTTTCGGCACGTGAACGTACGCAACCGAACCAAAAATTCGAAGGAGATTCATTTTCGGTTTCTTCTTCGTCCACAGCTCATAAGGCGTCGCGATTCTTCCCGACGACACTGTACGATTGAGCACGTATATCGCTGTGTTGACCGCCTCGGCCCACAAGGTTAGCGGAAGCGATTTTGCGTGAATCATCGTTCGCGCACTTTCGACGATCGTTCGATTGTCCCTCTCGGCTTTACCGTTTTGCTGTGGAGTATACAGAGCCGTATTCTCCTTCTTTATCTTGCGAGATTCGAGATACTCACTCATTTGTTTGTTGCAGAACTCACAGCCGTTGTCCGATCGCAGGACCTTCATCGGACGCCCAAACGTATTCGCGATTGTCTTTTCGAAGATTTTAAATTTCTCGAACACATCAGATTTATGACGTAAGAAAAACACGTGTCTATAGTCCGTCGCGTCATCCTTGAATGTCAAAAAATATCTTGCTCCTCCTGGCGTTTCGACCGACATCGGGCCGCATACATCAGTATGAATTACCTCACCCGGCTTCGACGATCGCTTCTCACTTTTCTTAAACGGCAACCGATGGGATTTCCCCAGTTTGCACATTTCACAGTCAAAGTCACTCGTATCCGTCATCGTTATTCCGCGAACTAACCCTTTCTTCATGAGCTCACGAATCGCGCGTTTATCAACATGGCCGAGTCGCTCGTGCCATACACGCAAATTAAACGACACAACATTCGCTTCCTCCTCACGAGTTTTTGCAACGCAGAATAACATTCGGTATAAATCGTTCGCCTGCCTCACGCCCGAAGCGACGATTTTTCCTTCGCGCATCACGCTTACGAGATTATCTTTGAAATTCACTTCAAACCCTTTTTTCACGCACGCACCCACGGAAAATAAAATTTTCTTCAAACCCGGAATGTACAGTACATTGTCTATTTGAGCATCGCACCACAGCCCGTCGACGAGTTTTTGCACGAGCACTGAGCCTTCACCGGCAGTAGTATACTCCTCGCCGTCACCGAGAGCCACTGTACCCGCATTTTTCATCGGTTGATAATCGATCAACCACTCGCGATGATAGGTTATGTGCCTCGACGCACCACTATCGATAAGCCAGATATCGTTCTGCTTATCTGTAAGCAGCTCTCGCAGCTTGCTGTCACCACGCGGCCCGGATTCACTAGTCGCGCGCTTCTCACTTCGCTTTCCTTCGATGACGAACGCGCAATCACGTGACACTCCACTTCCGCCACCTTTGCCGACAATTGTACGCGAAATGCCCCATCTCGTGACATTTGAAACACTCGACCTCGTCCAAGTCTTTTCTCGGCTTACCGCGTTTCTTTTTGTTTCGATTTTTAAAACGATCCTTCGACGCCGAAAATGCGCCCACGCCGTTCTCACTGTCTACGTCTAATCTCGCTTCCTCTTGAAAGAGTCTCTCCTCGAGATTTTGAAGAGTTTGTCGCTTGGTTTCCACACTGTCCCACGCGGTTTGTAGAGTCGAAAACTTTGCCGACAAACTACCTAAAATCTTCGCGATAATAGTTAATTCGGTCACTTTTTCCCCCACATATTCGATTTGCGAAGCGAAATTGCGAACTTTCGCCACGTGTTGCACAACCGAATCGCCCGACGCCATGCGGTACTCGTGGAATCTCTGCAGCAAAAGGAGTCTATTTGCTGACGATCTTTGCTCGTGTATGCGACGCAAATTATCCCACATGTCTTTTGAGGTCTCACACGTCAAAAGCGACTCCAATTGACTAGGCTCCAAGGCCGACGCTATCACGAATTTCGCTTTCGCATCGTCGCGCACCCACTGTCTTCCCTCAGGCGTTGTTCGGTCGAGCGGTGCCGCTCGCGTTCCATCGACTACATCGTCGATCTCGTATGCTGAAAATAATGCCGTAATTTTAAATTTCCAACCCTGGAAATTCTTCCCGTCGAATTTCTTTATGTTCCGCGCACTGATCTCTTGAGACATGACGGATTCGAATCACTCGCGTCTGCCCACGTTTCGCTCTTGTATCAAGATGGCTACCGCCGACACCACGCGCTCGCGTCCTCTCTTTTCGTTCAAACCCTTTTCGCACAGGATGGGTAAACTGGGCCCATAACCTGTTGAAGCAGTCTTGCGAATCACTCGCTTTATGTTGAACGGGAAAAGAGAGGGTTACTCACACAATTAAAATCACTGATACTGTAATTGAGTTGTTCTTTATTATTAACATAGAGATGATACAAGACATTTTGATCCGACTTACACACTAGCATCGATCGCACTGCATTCCAAACGAAGACCGATTGTTTCCGAGGATAGCCGAGCGTGAGCGCTGCACTCGCGACGTTCTCGCAACTCCGCGCACGCGCAATACGATTTTCTCTTCAAGACCGCGAACGCGATAAACTAACCTGCTCCAATAAATACAACCTGGAAGTAGCGGTACTACAGAAAATGCTGAATTGGTGGCTTAAAATATTATTTGCCTCAGAAAATAGATACATTAAAATTTGTTATAATTTGCTTTTGAAATTAAAGTCAAAAACAAGAAAATAAGTTGAATAAATATAATTGGGGAAGTAACCTTCAGCAGATGCTAGAAAATGCGAACTTCTCGTGGGTATGGGAGGAACAGAAGGTAACTATTTTAAAGGAAGAAATGACGAAGATTATAACAGCATTTAGAGAGAAACTTTACGAAGATGTCACTAGAAGAATAACAACATCCAACTACAACCCTGACTTCAATCACTATTTCACATCTCAAAACTATCTAATCCTAGACATACCATTCCCTGTCCTTAAACTAGCCCTGCAAATCCGAACAGCTAGTTCAAAACACGGAAAGGTAACGTATAAGGGAGTTTGTTATAGATTCAAGAAGGAAGAAATCTGTACCTATTGTAACAAATTTGAGGAAGACAGTCTGGACCATCTCTTATTTCGATGCCCGATATACAACCCACTGAGAGATCATTACATTTCCAATTATCTCACCAACATAGAGCCTGAAAAATACAAAAAGGAACTGTTAGCATGGCTTAACCCGGAAAAGCTATATAATTGATTCTACTTTGTAACTGGAGCAATCAGAATACGAGATTTCATTGCCAACCTGTAGATCGAAATTATTTGTTAGAATTTATATGACTGTGAATTGTTATAAGTATTATATTTCTGTATGTTATACCTCCCTCTTTGTATAAGCCAAGCTTAAAACAAATATATATATATATATATATATATATATATATATATATATATATATATATATATATATATATATATAAATTATATTATTAAACAAATGAACTTTGTTTTTAAAAAGTATTTATTTTACTTTAGGAGTTCCTACTAGTACAGATTCTGAGCTAAGACTAACTTAAAACATACAAAGAATATCCCATCATTAAACTACAACTACGTATAATGTAATGATAATTCTACATAAAGTCACGTTCTTAAAAGTATTCATTGTCTATGTCAGCACTATTCCACACTATAACTCCTCCCTTCTTCAGAAAGGAGCACCTCCTGGTAGATCGATTTGTTATTCTTCCGATTTCGAATTGATGATCGGTTTTCTTAGCTTCCTTGATTTTATCCACTTTATTAATAAGTACAGTCCAATTATTATGATTAACAGATACAACATAACTGTCCATACACTTGGCACATGGATGTTGATGGCTTCTTCTTTAATAGCGACTACAGGGTTTAATGGAATGTCTTCTAGCTTCACAGGGTTTAAGTTTATTGAGAAATTTGTTAATGTCGAAGTATTAAGTGAGAAATTTAATTTTGGCAAAATTATAGGTTGTCCTTGGTCTTTATTCAAAAATATAAATTTTTGTCGATTATATATTATTTCACAATTATTATCATTTTTTACTAAATAGATTCCGCGCAGAGTTTTAATATTTACTTCGTCTAAACACTTAACCGTTATTTTATCTTCGTAAAGGAATATTAATAAATACTTGTTAATTTCCGGAATTACTTCGATATGGTTTTCTTTTATATTAATTTTAGAATAGTTACACTGAGTCGAGGATTGTTGTTGTAAGAATTCGTATTATTACACGAGGGTAGCACCGAAAATATATACTTATTCAACACATTTATGAATTCATTAAAGCAAGAAATACATCCTTCTTGAGACACCTAAAAGATCATGTTTTCAAATACTTCAACCGCTTTATTTATATTATATATGAAACCACAAATTTTATTCTTTAATCGTGTCAAATTTGGACTATCTACAAGAAGTTGTTTTGTGTATAAGTTAAATTATGAGGTACGCGACTGCAAACTTTCTTGTTTCCGAGATGATCATGGGAAATTTTATTAATAGCTGTCATTCCAATGCCTAAGGTAGCTCATATATATATTTAATAATGTTAATGTGAAAAAAAGTTGTTCGAGGATTGTGAAAAAAAGTTGTTCGAGTATTGTCTTTTATATTTCGGGATTAGAGAAAACAAATAAATATTTATCATCGAAAATGGCTTTATTGCTTTTCAAAATATTCTCCATGAAGATCAATACACTTTTGCATACTGTGACGCGGCAATCGTCTATTATTAAAATTTATGATTTCAACTTATTTAGGATCCATTAAGTTACGTTGTGTTTATTTGATTTTTATATTGGCAAGATTCTTTAATTTTATTTTTTTCGTTTATTTTTTATTTTTATTTAAAACTGACCAAAAGGGTCATCCAGCAAATGAGATAAATAAGTATAACATGTGCGTGGATAGCCCCCACCGGAGGTTCCACATTATTTACATTTTATATTGTATGCAGAGTTTTAGTATATAAATTTTAAGTCTAATGGATTTGTTCTTCGCACGTCGTCTTCATTGTTTCGTAGGTTTACAGCGAGTTCGTTGGGATGGTAGTTTAGTTTGTTTTCGTAGGTGGTGGCAAGTTTTTTTATTTGCTCACTTACAGTTTAGATTTTTAGGTCTTTATGTAATGTTTGATTGTTTACGTTCCAGGGTGCGTCGGCAATTAAGCGTAAGGTTTTATTCTGGAACCTCTGTATTATGTTGATGTTTGATTTTTTGGCACAGCCCCAGAGCTGGATTGCGTATGTCCAGATAGGGATTATAATTGTTTTGTACAGTAGTATTTTGTTCTCGAGTGTAAGTTGGGATCTCCGGCCAATAAGCCAACACATTTGTCTAACTTTTAAGTCGAGGTGTTTTCTTTTGGTTTTTATGTGTTTCTGCCAAGTTAGTCTTTTGTCCAGATGTATGCCCAGATATGTTACTTCATCCTTTGTTTCAATTATGTTGTTATTTATTTTGACTGGAAGGCATGTAATTTTCTTGGTTGTGAAGACTGTGTGAGTGGATTTCGTCTCGTTTATTTTTATTCGCAATTTTTCAGCGCATTGTTAGATTTTGTTCAACACATTTTGCAGGAGTTCTGTTGACTTTTCCAGATTTTCGTGCGATACTAGGATAACTGTGTCATCTGCGTAGGAGACAATGGTGGCTTGTTCCGTCAGGGTGGTTTGTGCAGTACGTTTTGTAGTTAGATATTTTAAAATAGTTTCTATCGGTGAAGTGAGTTTCTGACACGAGAAGCACGTCTAATTTTTCTTGATTGATAAATATTTCAACTTCGTTGTGATGTTGCGGCAGTCCATTAGCGTTCCAAGTAGCTATTTTTATTGTACTAACCATTACTTTTATTAATGAGGGCGGTGAGAATGTTAATTATTTGGCTGTTTTGTTGCAGAATCATATTGAACATGGATTCGAATTTGCTGAAGATTTGTACGACAGTTGTATTGTGTTCGTTTTGGTTGGTTTGGTGAGTGCGATTGGCGTCTATTGGCTGGTTGTTTGTGGCTGCGGTGTATGTGGTGTTTTCTTGTGTAGAGTTGTAGGTACGTTTTGCTCTTGAGCTGTGTTGCTTCTCATTTTTTGTAAATCTTTATACACTGAGCAACCTTTATAATTGACACGGCGAGGTCCGGAGCATAGAATACATAACGATGGTTCATTGCGATTTTTAGAGGAGTGGCTTGTTGGATGATTGTTTGTGCATTTCACACAATAATAAGGTTTTTTACAATATGATTTCGTGTGCCCGTATTCTTGACAGCGCATGCACTGTGGAATGTCTTTTCGTTTTCTAGGTGGTTCTATCGTGACTTTAGTGTTGAGCAGGTTTGTTACGTCGTATATAGTCTTGTTGCTGACGTCTGGTTCCAAATCGATGATAAACATGGGGAGAGGGTCTTTTGTTTTCCAGCTTTTTATGTTGGAAATATTTCTAATTTGGTAGCCTTTTTCTGTTAGGGCTTCTTTGATATCTTCAGCTGGTACTGATTGGTGGATATTTTTTATGACTATACGGTAAGCTCTGCTTTCGTGAGGTTGGTAGGTATGGTAAGATATTTGATTACTGTCTAACGAGTGTATCAGTGTACGGTAGGCGACTGATGTGAGTGTGTTTATTTTGACTGTGTTATTTGTCATGGTTTTACAGATGAATTAATCTTTTCTCAGGCTGGTTTCTAGACTTGCAAGTATTAAAGAAAAGTTGGTTATATTTTGCACGAAGACAGGTGGAGGGTTAGAGTTTTTACTAGGATTTTCGGTGTCCTCATTGTTCAGAATAGAGAATCTGTTGGGAGTATCAATAGGTGTGTTTGAAATAGTGTTGTGGCTTCGTTTGTGTGTTTTTTCTGCGGGGTTGTCGTATTTGTTGTCCAGGACTCGTTTTCCTGGTCGTCTTAGGGGCACTGTTTGCCAGGGGACTGCGTCTTCAAGCGAAGTGCTTGAGGGAGGGAGTTGACTTGCATTTGGTTGGGAGTTTAATGCTGATATTTATGATAAGGATGTAGGTGGAATGTTTAGGTTACTTGGCGTCTTTGATCCACTTATTCTGGGTGTAGTTCTAGGTGATCTTTGTGCGATGGTTTGCGTGTAGATGCATGATGCTGCGATGGTTGTTACCGTATTTGTGGTTGTGAGTATGTGGGATATAGCGTTGGAACCTCCGCTTATTTGTTGCATCGTTCTAAATTTTTCATCTATCAATGTGTACGTAACCGGAGTTTACACTTTAATTACTGGTACTTGTTGGATAGGTAGCACTGTTCGATGTTAACTAGCACTGTAACACTACGGTCACTAGCACTTGTTAAGTAATCACACTAACTGATAACTGATCACTGTACACAATACTATGTAACAGGGATGTTACGTGATAACTACGGAGCTTAGGAAACACGTCCAACCACTACCGTAGTTGGTAAGAGAATGATTCTTTAATTTGAAGTCGTGAATGTGATAGGTTATGAGGAAGTAGAGAAATTAAACATTGTAACTGATTAAAAGTTATTTATTTCGGCTGTGGAGATACATAATCCTCTGGTATTTACCTAACACCTGAAGAAAACCACAGAAAACACACAGGCAGAGGAATTTTAAATAAGAAATAATAAATCGGACATAACATGACAATTCGACACAAAAAATATATATAAAGCATCGGTCAAGCAGCAGGACTATTACGACTGCGGTTTCAGTCTTTCAGCACCTCGAACATGTACGGAGGGTGCCTCTGAACCCTCGAGCAGCTGAGTTTTAGCGAGCGGTCGGTTATCGCCCACAGTAGCGGTATCTGTGTGAAGAGGCCGAGCGACGTCGGACTTCCGAAACTTATAAAACAAAGGTCACCGATTGTCACCGTGATGACAGTTGGCGGGTGATGCCAAGGAGGAAACAATTCCTCCCTGAGTATGTAACGGAAACGTAGGTCGTCTGCCTGATGGCCTGCCAGGAACGGTGACGGCGGCGCTGCGGTGCTGATCGTGCGGGCCAGCGGCTCACCTGGAGACATCGTGAAGACCATCGAGTGCCACCGGAGTGACAGTCGGAGGGAAAAATATGCCAGTGAGGAAGTATTACTCACTCAAAAATATGCCAGTAAGAAAATATTACTCACTCAAAATGCCAGTGACGAAAATAATTCATCACTCGATAATTTCTGGGTAAATAGTCCCCAAATACACAATATGGCTTTATTGCACGTTACTAAACCTGCCAAATTGCGATATAATTTCTACAAGTTAGAAGGTCGTGAATCTTCGCCCTTGTAATAATCATACATTGATGTACGAGTTAGAAGGTTGTGAAGCTTCGCTCTCGTAGTTATTAGGTGCTTAAAGAGCTATTTCAATTAATACGATGGCCTCACAGAACGTGCAACAACCAAGAGTAGTCAAATTGCAACTGGACAGCAAAAGCAATAACAGCAATCTCGCAGAACGTGCGACAACCAATATAGTCAAATTGCACTGAACTTTGAGAGATATGACCAATAAAATGTGCAACAACCACGAATAGTCAAATTGCAACTGAACTGAAGTTGACCCTGGCCGGAACAAAGGTCCCTGTTCCTTGTCAAAAACGGCCTGTTTTATACAGGTAAGCACCGTCCCTTGACCCTCGATTGAACTGCGATCAGAGATGGCATTTTCCTAAGATAAACAGAAAACAACATATTTCGGAGTAAACGCAGTTGTTTATGTTACTCTTATTCGTCAGCCTCGTCTTGACGTGCTAAAGGACAGAAAATAGTATTCGGCTTATATCATAGTGAGAGAACCGTTCCTCCAGGCTCATTTACCTCTCTCTTATTTGTTGCGTGCAATTCCCAAATATTCGGAGTGACTTGGCGAGGTGAAATTCATGCATGTTGATTCGTTCGTTGGATTCTGATAGGAATTCCTATCCATGGTGGTGGTGCATCCGATGCTCTGGTTTGTGTTCTAATTCGACAGAGAAAGCTATATTCTGCCCCAAGTGGGTGAGAAAGAGACGAAACAAGATCGCTTTACTTTTTACTCCCTCTTAATTTTACCACGTCTTGTAGTTTTACCAAATGTTACATCGAGTATGTAATTTCTTCAAAATGTACTAATAATAATAATATGGATAAACTAAATCACCGTGAGATCTACTTAAAGAAAGATGATACAAATATTTCCGTATTGTCAGATCTCGTCATTGCAATATAATTTCAAACAGGGTTGACTTTCCGTTATTTGTAATCGGCAACGAATAATAATGTGAATCTATGTTACTAAGGTAACGGAATGCTACAGCTAAATTGATTCTTGGAGTTTATCGAATTCTTGTTGATATGGTGAGAGTATCAGTCTACTTTCGATGGTTTCTAGTGATTTACTTCGAGGAACACAAATTTATCGGTACGCCCCTGTTAACTACCCTCGGCTAGCTTGACCAGGCAGCGGAAAGTTATATAGGTAACAATGAGACTGTGTTTATAGTTAGACTTCCACCTAAGGAATGGCGCTAATAGTCTTTATATGAGAACATCCATTTTTGATAACTACAATATCGGCAATCATTGGTTACTAGATTGTTCCTGTAGTTGTCATTTGTATATATTTCAAATTTTGTAATCTGTCAAATATCCAATTAATTTTTATTTGTGAAATAATTTCATATAAATAATGTCATCAACTAATATCAATTGTTGTGTAAAAAACTGCACTGCTACTGGTAAGTAAGTGATCATAATATAATATAATAAATAATATTTAGATGAGTAACTCATAATAAATTTTCAAGCTCACAAGAGTTGGATTAAACTGCGATGGAAACAGTTCAAATTAAAAATAAATTGTATACAAGAGAATATTTTAATAAATATTTATATTGTAATATAAAATAATAATAAAATTACAAGCTGTCTAAATATGCATATGGGGTTGCCTATATACGTGACTTTAGTTAAATTTCCACTACTCAGATGGCGAAAAATACAGTCCCAGTGCATAACATGGCAGTTTCTTATCTATAGTAGTATATTATGATCTGTGCACTTGACGCTTGGCCTTCGACATTCTCGAGTGCTGGTTAATATTTCACAACCTCGGTCGTTGTATTAATTTATGACACGTAAGCCCCGTGTTTTGTTTATATTTCAAACCAGACGATTAGTTTCGGCGTCAATAATTGTTTCCAAAAAAATTAGTGATCACTACAAGCTTTGAGTTTATTATTTAAAAAAAATTAACTATGAGTACGCTCTTGTTAAACATGAAAAATAATAATACCATATTTAGTGTACCGTCTCAATACGTGTGAACCAGTTTTCGAAGCACTTTTTCCATTCCGATAGAGGTACCTCCAAACATGCATTTTGAACGCATCAACCGCTTCATCAGGTGTCGAAAAACGTTAACCTCGCAATTTATTTTTAATGTTCGGGAATAACAAGAAATCATTGTGTGCCAAACTAGGACTATACGGCGGATGACTCATCAAATCGACGTTTTGAGTGCTCAAAAAGTCCCTTGTCTGAACCGATGTGTGCGAGCTCGCATTGTCGTGGTGGAGAATGATCTGTCATCGGCGGTAGGTTTTTCTTATTTCTCCGAACACTTCTGAATTCAGAATTGTCCGTTCTACGTTGCACCAATGGTACGATTGAGACAGGTCCAATTTTTCCGAAAAAACAGGCGACTATTTACTTCGAAGGGCTTTGAGCCCGAACGACTTTTGTTGGATTTGGCTCGCCTTGAAAGACCCATACAGTCGACTGCTGTTTACTTTCGGGCTCATATGCGTAGATCCACGATTCGTCACTTGTCACGATGTCATACACATGTTTTGAAGCACCGCGATCGTATTTTTTGAGCATTTCTTGCGACCAATTGACACGAGCCTTTTTTTGAGCGATTGTCAAATTATGTGGGATCCAACGCGAACAAATCTTTTCAACAGCCAAATGTTCATGTAATATTGAATGTACCCACTAATATCCAAGGTTGCCTCAATCTCACGATAAGTTACATGACGATCTTGCAGTTTACGCACAGAATCAATGTTTTTCGGAACAACAATCGATTTTGGACGACCGTCACGAAACTCGTCGTTGAGCGAACTACGACCACGATTGAATTCAGTAAACCATCGATAAACACTGGTCCTTGATGGTGCTTCATCGTCAAAAATCGAATTAAGTTCATCGATGTACTGTTGTTGAGATAATGTTCACGATTTAATTCCATTTTTTGGCCGACATGAATTTTTCAAGTTACTGTAAACAACACAAATCGCGTTCGTATGTCAAAACCAGGGCTAGGTAACTTAGATCACATATCCGATAACAGCGGTTTAGTTATGGTCCACATTAAAGATGGCAGCAATCCGCAGCACATACATTAAAATTAGTTATGCCGTGGGGAATTGTGGGAAAACAAAATATTGTTGTTGTTATAACAACCATTTGACATGTTAAAGGTGACTGAAAATATTAATTTGTTACGTGCAATTACTGTTAATATACTTTGATAAATAGTTGTAATAGTGAAATATAACTCCAAATAAAAGGTAAGCAATATACGAAATATATGAATTTTAAATATTATTAAAAATACAGTAAAATATAGTTGACACGAAATATTAATTTCACAAAAAATATCAGCAAATATAATAGCAATTAATACGTATAAATACATAAAAGAAATACATATTTAGATTATTTGATTTCCTGGCAAGACTTCTACCCCTACTTGCTTTCAATAATGAAATATTTTCATTCCAACAATTAATTATGATTGCAACAATACATTTTGATATCAAGAATCATATAATCTGTCATATCCACATTACAGTAACTTCAAAAAGATAATATTTAAATCAATTTCACATTTTCTATTTGTTTAAAAAATGTTTTATTTGTATTTATATTTTTTCTTTTCCATGTCCTATGTATTTGTGCCGAATTGTGGAGAAAGAAAGACCGTTTAGATCCAAGGTAACAACAAATATATTTAATAAAATATTGTTCTTTTAATGAAGTAAATTCGCTTACAGAGGACGTATCAGCTGATTAATCGAGAAGGAAAAATGGCTAACGACAGAATTCTACATTATAATGTACAGTGATCAAGCAAACACAGTAAAAGTGTTCACGAGTATTACTAATCGAGTTACTACATAATGATTTTCTTTTTACGGATTATGTTTGGCTCATAATACAACAAAAGGGAGGTTTATAACCGAATTCGACGTAATATATTAATTTGTTGTTTGTTACTTCAATTCTAAAAAAACATTAGATTATTTATGAAGATTTTTTTCTATCAGATCAACCTCTAAAATTTGATTGTACTGTATTTAAAATTAATGTGAAAGATTTCTAATATAATAAGTTTAAATTATGTAATTATTTTCAATTTAAAATCAAAATGAAATATTTTCCTAACTTATTTTCAAAAAGATATATTTTATAAGGTATAGTAATTTAAATTATACTAGAAATCTTTCAATTTATGTTTATTATGTTTTCCTCATGTTTTATGAACATTATTTAATTAAATCCTATACACTATTTTGATAAGTGAGGTATATTTCTTTGGATTCATCACGCCCATTTGTAAATCGCTACAGCCTAGACGGTTTATCCGATTTATTTGCAACTTTTTTTATTTGATAGAGGTCAATCACGTGGAGTGCCTTTTGATAGTCTCAGATTTTTCGTACACATGATGTTCGAGAAAACTTGAAAAAACATGCGTTTTTGGGGCAAAATCAACTAAGAGTGTGGAGGCTTTGAAATTTTTAAGAAGAACATCAAACGTCATTTTGACATTTCTCAGTGGACATTTCGCATTTTTAATTATAAATTATTTAAATATTAAATTTGTTAGAGTACTTTTGAAATATTTTACATATATTGGAGGAATGAGTGTACAGTTTTATTATAATTACGCATTTTAAATATGTGTATTTAAAAAGAAAATTTTTGTCAGTCCACTATGAAGTTGGTTTTAATTTTAAACGTCAAACTGACAAGTTTTATAAAGTATAAAGAATATGGAGGCTTTGAAATTTTAATAAAAAAACATCTACTGTCATTTTGACATTTGTCAGTGGACATGTCGCATATTTAATTATAAATTACTTAAATATTAAATTATTGTGGGTAGTTTTGAAATACTTTACACATATTCTGGAAATGAGGGGACGTTTTAATTACAATTATACATTTCAAATACGTGTATTTAAAAAGTAAATTTTTGACGGTCCACAATGAATTTGGTTTCGAAACAAAACGTCGAATTGACAAGTTTTATAATGTATACAGGTGAACTCAACCAAGTTTGATCTCGATAATAATATACAGTAAAACCAAGCAAATTTTGTCTACGGCAAAGTTCAATTTAGAAAAACCAGATAACTCGAATTAGAATCATTTAGACACTCCTAATTTTTTTATCGATAATTTAATTGAAAGTCCTTCAAAACCAGTCGTATTTGGTATATTATGAAAGTTCTTTTAAAGAGTACGTGTGCAAAACTAAAATATTTTCGATCGGCAATAGTTTTAGTGAAAGGCCTATCGTGTTTGGTATCAAATGAAGGGTTATTTAAAGGGCTCGAGTACAAAATTTATTTTTTTCCATCGGTAACTGTTTTAGTGAGTGCATCACAACCCATCGTGTTTGGTATCATATAAAAAGTTTTTTGAAGGGCTCACCTGCAGAATTGGAATTTTTTCGTTCGGCAATTATTTTCGTTAAAATAATTAAAAACCTATCGTATTTGGTATCAAAT
This sequence comes from Pterostichus madidus, assembly GCA_911728475.2. Lineage (NCBI taxonomy): Eukaryota > Metazoa > Arthropoda > Insecta > Coleoptera > Carabidae > Pterostichus > Pterostichus madidus. The sequence continues at coordinate 15,785,864 of OU452304.1, read as the reverse complement.
GAAAGCTCTTTGAAAGGGCTCGCGTATAAAATGTATCACTTTTAGATCGTCAATTGTTTTAGTGAAAGTGCTTCTACACTAATCGTATTTGGTATCAAAAGAGAGATTTTTTTGAAGGGCTTGCGTGCAAAATTTGATAATTTTCGATCGTCAATTATTTTAGTGAAAGAGCTTAAAAAATATCGTGGTTGGTATTAAATGAAAGGTTTTTTGAAGGACTCGCGTGAAAAATTGATTCTTTTCGATAGTCAGTTGTTTTATTGAAAGTGGTTCAAAACGTATTGTGTATGGTATCAAATGAAAGATCTTCTGAAAGGCTCGCGTGAAAAATTGTTTTTTTTTTCGACAGATAATTGTTTTAGTGAAAGTGCAGCAAAACTAATTCTGTTTGGTACGCATGGAATTTTCTGATAGAATTATTTCAATTTCTAGACAAGTTAGAGAAATTTTGAAATTTGATTTAGGCATTAAATGATTGAGAATACATGTTTTAAACAGTTTCAACTGATTTCATGCTCATATAAAAATTTCAAGACATATATAGTAATAAAAAATTGACCGCAGCATTCTATAACACAAACAAAGGTAACTCGAAAAAACGATGTCAGAAATAATATTCCAGCGATTTCCAACAGTTTTGCAAAAAAGTTTAAAGAAAATTTTCAATTGATTTCATGTATATATAAAATATAAATGTAGAATGTCTTCAGAAATGACGTCCGAAGGATTTTTAATATATAGCAAAATGTATTCGGAAATAAAACATTGCAGGTGTCATTTGATAGGGCTTTAGAATAAGTTTCAGAAGAAATTGAAAAAGTTGAAATTTTACTACAGGCAATTGTTTCAAATTTGAAGTATTTCAAATCATAACTTATTTGGTCTCATTTGTAAGGACTTTAGAAGAACTTTCAGATGAAATAAAAAATATATATTTTACGACCGTCAATTATTATATCTGAATGGGGTTTAGAAAATGTTTGATATAAAATGAAAGGTCTTTTGAAGAACTCGCGTACAAAATTAAATACTTTTAGATCGGAAATTGTTTTAGTGAAAGTGCTACAAAACCTATTGTGTTTAGTACCAAATTAAAGGTCTTTTGAAAGACTATCTTACAAAATGTAATAGTCAATTGTTTTAGTGAAAGTATTTCAAAACCTATCGTGTTTGTTTTCAAATGAAAGGTCTTTTAAAGAGCACACGTGTTAAATTAATTATTTTTTTTGATCGTCCATTGTTTTAGTAAAGGTGTTTCAAAATCTATCATATTTGGTATTAAATTACTGGCCTTTGAGGGGCTCAAATATAAAATTGGTATTTTTTTCGACCGAGAATTGTTTTAGTTAAAGTGCTTTAAAACCAATCATGTTTGATATAAAATTAAATACTTTCAGATCTTCAATAGTTTTCGTGATAGTGTTTTAAAACTTATCGTGTTTGGTATCAACTGAAATGTCTTTTATAGGGCACGCGAATTAAATTGATTTTTTTGAGCGGCAATTGTTTTAGTGATACAGATTTAAAACCTATTATGTTTGGCATCGATTTATAGGTCTTCGCATGAATAAACGTACAGAATTGAAAAGTTTTATATTGGAATTAATTCAGTTTATATTTTGTCAATTGTCATACAGACGTGAAACTTACTTCAGTGTCCGCGGAGCCTAGCGTGAGGCCTGGCAAAGCCAGGCCGACCGCTAGTAAATGTACTAAAAATATATTTAGTTTATGATTTAAAAAAGTATAATTGAAATAAAATAAAATAATCTAGTGTGCTACATATATCTATCCTTATCTAATTAGTTATGGATCACATGCAAAAGTGCAGCACTAGCGCGCAATTTTCGTAACCTAGGAGATAGACATCTGAATAATAAGTAAATCTGTGGTCAAAACGTTCTGAGCAGGCAGCGGAAAGTTATATAGGTAACCATGGGACTGTGTTTATAGTTAGACTTCCACCTAAGGAATGGCGCTAATAGTCTTTATGTGAAGACATCCATTTTAGATAACTACAATATCGGCAATCATTGGTTACTAGATTGTTACTGTAGTTGTCATTTGTATAAATTTCAAATTTTTTAATCTGTCAAAATATCGAATTAATTTTTATTTGTGAAATAATTTCATATAAATAATGTGTTCAACTAATATCAATTGTTGTGTAAAAAACTGCACTGCTACTGGTAAGTAACTGATCATATTATAAATAATACTTAGATGAGGAAGTCCTAATATATTTTAAAGTTCACAAGGATTGGATAAAACTTCGATTGAAACAGTTCAAATTATAAATAAATTGTATACACGAGTATATTTTAATAAATGTTTATATTGTATTAATGAATTTTTATTTTATGTAGTTTAAATAAATATAAAATAATAACAAAAATTACAAGCAGCCTAACTAGGCATATCGGGTTGCCTATATACATGACTTTAGTAAAACTTCCACTACTCAGATGGCGCAAAATACAGTCCCAGTGCGTAACATGGCAGTTTCTGATCTATAGTAGTATATTATGATCTGTGGTTCTGAGTACGTATATTGTCAAAAATGTCAAACTTTACTATGGAAACGTCAGTTGCCAGATGGCAGCACTAGGATTGCCCAATCCCGAAATATAAAAGGCAACCCTCGTACTCGTATCTCAAGGTATGCTTTGTTGTTGTTCTTGGTATAACAATGTTATTTATACTGACATATTAACCGTCAAATTTATCAAAAATATGGAAAAGCGTGTCAAGAATTCTAAAAGAAATGATTAAATTTGCATTAACCCTCCGTCTGTTGGGTACTCCTTTAAAACACTTTCAATCGGGTGTGGTCTCTGGGGATAAAAAAAAAGACTCTGAAGGGCACCAGCATGTCTCCCAGTGCTAATTTCGCAAAAATATGTTCACTACGAACATGTGTCTATATAAATAAATAAATAATGGATTAATTCCAAAAACATTTTAAAAAGAGGTTACAATTTTATCGCATTTTTTCACAATTTTAGAACAACGCCTAAATAAATGAAAATAAAATTACCATACAAGAATATTTATATAAAAATGTACATATTATTATAAAAAATTAAAAAACTAAATAATAAAATTCTTTGCACAAGCTTGAATGGCTGTTATATTGTATTGGAACCAGCAAATATCTCGCGTATTTAGCAACTTAGCAACCTATTTCAGATAACATGATTTGTACAACAACATGTAAACTAATTGTTGACAGATGTGCATTCATGATATCATTTCCGGTTTACTGTAAAAAAAAATAGTATGTTCTATTTGAAATTTCAAAGTTAATATTAATTTCTAGTAAACCGAAAATGATATCATGAATTTACGAGTATATACGTCACCAATATGGTTAAATGTTGCTTTATAAATCTTGTTACGTGAAATAAATTTCTAAGTTGTTAAATAAGCCAGATATTTGCTGGTTCCATTAAAATATGAGTATGAAATCTGTATATTGATACGCATTTGATCGAGTGAGGTCTGTCAGGACCAAATGCCATACGGCAACTATTTGAAATTTTGAAAACAGTTTTGTATAAGGAAAATAGTTGCTATTCAGATACTTCAAAAAAGGTACTGTAGCGGTAGAAATTTTGAAAAAAATAATAAACAAATTATTATAAATTTCATTTTGCCGTGGACCACACCCGACAGACGGACGATTAAATACAAAGGAATTAATTAACTATTTATGTTTCATATTTATTGTGACTTGTTGACAATAAAAAGAGTTTAATTTTGCTATTTTATCGTACTAGTCCAATAAAGTGTTATTTTATGGACAATAAACAGTGAAATGAATTTAGTAGATATGGTGTAATCAAACGAAAAATAATAATAATGAAGACCAGTTCTTCAATAACCTGTTATTCCCGATTAAACCGATTGTTATATATAATGGCATGAGACAATTTGTATATCGAATGACTAATAAGACAAAACAAAAATTATCTAGTTCACAACAATATTAGTATTTTGATGACAAATAAAGCACAACGAAATTGGGTTTATCATTACAATTTTTACATAAATTGGTACCAAAATTTGTTAACAATATCCATCTCCATCTCAAAAACAAGTATCGGGGCTTGCGCGCGGAGTATGCATTCTGCAGGTTTAGGGTTTGTTTGTTTAAAATACGAGCGAAGCGAGCTTTGCCAAGAACATGATTATATTCATATCAATGTATTAAACTTAGAAAAATTTTACAACTTACACGGAACGGTTTTTTACCAAATGCATATTTTGGTGGAGGAAAGTTTAGTACAAGTGGTTTTTAGGCCGATTGGTTATTCGACGACGTGGATAATAAAATGTACTCCTTTATAACATTAATAATATTCACATTTTTATCGTTAGAAAATTATTTTGTCATTTGCATCAGATAAAACTTAGAACTTACTCTTACTAATAAATCATATTGCTTATTTGTCACTACACTACTTCGTGCACTTTATTTCCGGTACTAGATTTACTTATTCAGATTTATAATAAAGTAATACATACTAGTAAGTACATCCGTTTGCTTAGTTCAGATCATTTAGCCATGTTGGTTAATTTATCTGAAATGATATAATGAACCAAGTGGCAAATATAATATTGCTCTAATAGCTATGGACTTAAGGAATTTGTAATACAATTATAAGTTATTTATCAATTCTCGAGGGATATTTGGATATAAATTTATTTGTTATTCTGACAACTGAATCATTATTTTTATAACGAAACCTAGAAATTGATTTCATATCGAATACTATTTATTACCTAGCAACCTTGTGACATAAGTAATAATTTCCCATGGGAAATTTTCAGTGTATTCTTGTTTGGATTGGTTGATTTCGCACACGTGATTATAAATGGATGCTTTTGATCGAATACTTATTTCATCTAATATTTTCATTTATAAAATAACTAGTGCATTCAATATCTTCGATAATTTTTTTTAACTCACGAGTGTTTTTGTTGCTGTGGAAATATACACTGTAACAGCGAGAAAAAATTCTGGAAATCCCGTGTTATATTCGGTACGAATATTGCACCCACGAAACATGAAAAAATTTTACAAAATTTTGACATGCTTATAATAATGTATTCATTTGACATGTACATAATACAAATTATCCAGTGGCGTATTGTCCATATGTACAAGGTGAGCAGTAAACACTAGACATATTTCAGAAATTACATGATTAAAATTAATAATATGTCTAATATATATTTTATTTATATCTAAATTTTTATGTGTATTTAGTTTGGAAAATATAAAATGAACCATTTATGCAAGCGTAAATACGAGCGCTAATTTAATATTTATGCATATTTATCCCATAGCTCTAGCCTAGGTCTTACATTCATATAATGCGAAATAGATAATAAGAGAGAGAGAGAGAGAGAGAGAAATATTAGTAAAACGTATAAAACATATCACTCGTGCTCTATCGCTGCGTGTATTTTGAATTTGTACATACGCTTTGATTTTAGCAAAAATAGCTGTGCTGTTCTGATTATTTAATGATTTGCAAACGAACTCGGTGTTATTTATTGGTCAGAATATTTCCAAAATATCAATTTATTGTCACTTCAACGTATAAAAAATAAATTTAGTACTCACAATACCATTTTTAACAGCTTTTGCGAGAAATAATTAAATTAAAAATTATGCCCAAAATACAATAATTCAAGAAAGATGAAGTTGTTTATCGTTAGTTACGGTTGCAAAATAATTATTCAATTTTCTAAAATCTAAACAGGACTTTTTTTAAACGATTTTGAAAATAATGGTAAATGAAGTATAACTAAATTTACATAACGCGCAACTCGTCTAGTTTAAAATAATGGTTTAATTTAGGTCCTACGTTGTGTTTACCTACGTTGTGTTTTAATATCGAAGAATGTAACCCTCAAAATGTTCGTAATACGAAGTAGCTGTCAATGGTGGGGGAATTCGGGAAAGGTTGATTTGAGTGAAAGATTTAGATTCCTTCCAAAAGACATTACTGTGACGTCATACCTTGTGCATTTATTGAAAATCAAGTAATAAACAATATATCATTTATTATGTCAATTTAGAATGAACAGAGTGATTTGAACACAAAGTTCGATCGTGAAATAATCATATTATAGCTCTCTGGTATTTACCTTACGCAAGAGGGAAAACACGACGGAAAACACGACCAAAAACCCCAAGCAGAGAGACAAAACCAATCATCATATATTATCAAAGTTAATCAAAATGTATCTAAAATGTCAAAATTACATATTTTATATAATTCAATCAGAACAACTCAGAAGTAATACTTCTAGACGTATCACAATAATTTGTCAGTGCATTAATATCTTTGAATGATAGTTAAATCACTAGCCCAGTGTTTGTTGCTAATGTTGTGAGTTTGAATGTTATCTATTATTTATAATATGGAGGGTTTCCTTGAGAGGTAACCAATGTCCATTAGGGGGGGTTTCCTGTACCGGTAACCAATGCCCATTGGGGAGTTTCCATTAAAGTTAACCAATGCCTAGTAATAATTAGTGTTGGAACATTTTGATGCAATGAATCAGCAACAAATACTTGATCAGTAATTAATCCAAATAAATTACATTTATATTATTGTAACTGTCTGTCAGTATTCTCATTATATTCAAATATTTAGTGACAATTTCCATAATCAAACAATTATAATTTCATCGTAGATCGAATTGCTACTCTTGTGAGAAAGTAACAATTATTAACACCGACGTATGTCATCAAGTCGGAAGTTCATTTAACAGAGTTTGGAGTAAATGAGGATCACCCGTGCCTGGCCTAGCCAGAGCAACAAGGTGGGGAAATCTCTATCACCCGTGCCTATCCTAGCCACAGAAACAAGGTGGGAATTATGAATGTGAGTGAACTTCGCAGCTTACTGACATAGAGTCAAAGTGAAGTGAAGACCCGGTAGGGTCTTCTGGAGTCTCGTGAGTAGTGGTGGGATCCGGATCCGGATAGTTTCGGTTTCGGATCCAAAAATATCCAGATATCCGGATAATTGAATGTTGAACTATCCGGATCTCGGATCCAAATCTCAGTATCGGATTTTGGATCCGAATCTGAGTATCGGATTTTGGATCCGGATCTGAGTATCGGATTTTGGATCCGGATCTGAGTATCGGATTTTGGATCCGGATCTGAGTATCGGATTTTGAATTCGAATCTAAGTATTGAATTTTGGATCCGAATGTCGAATCTTGGAAACGGATTTGAGCATCTGATCTTAGATTCGAATGTGAGTATGAGTATGGAATTTTAGATATGGAATTTCAGTATTCGGATCGGTAAAACCAAATAAATGTAATTATGAAATAATCCACTAAGCATTTTCGTTACGTGTAGTTAACAGTCGGCATATTTCTGATGTTTAAATTTCTATTGAACAACTTTTAGCATCTGCTAACAAGAAAAATTCACAGAACTAATAGGTAACAAAAACAATCCCTTTTATGTGAAACTCGTGCTCGATGTAAATAAATATGTATTCGCTACCTGAAATGAACCTATGGTCATTATTTCTCAAATTTCACCTTAATCCCTTTTTACTTTGAAGTATTTGTTCTAATGAATGTTATAAAATCCTAGAACTGCAGAATTTTCAATATTTAAAGAAGTATCCCCCTTCTTTTCTTTACATGCGAAATTTTGAGTTAGTTTTATATGTTTAAGAGTATGACTCCCATAGAATTATACGGTAAGTAAAAAGAAATTGGAATCGTTTTCTTAAAAAGCATTCAATGAGTTTTGCTACAAACTTCATACTCATAGTATGACAAAATAAATTAATGAAATGAATGTCATATTAATATGTTACTGTATATGTGAAATAATACAAATTTGTATTTTTTATTCATCATTTAACTAAATATGACTCTGTGAAAGTAAATTCCTTTATTCTTTATATATGTACAAACTATCTGGCTATTTTAGAGGGGTATTATAAAATTTATTACTGTTTACAGACCGCTGTAAAGATAAACAGGCCCACTTCAATGGTTTCAGTTTGAACTCAGTTTCAAATGTATGCCTTTACATTCGAAATGGATATCAGATCTAGAATTAAAATTTGGATCCAAGTCAAGATCCGGACCCGAATCCGGATCCGGATCCGAATCCAAGTCCAGATCCGAATCCAAATCCGAATTAAATTTACGGATATCCGCTTCAAGATCCGAACATCGGATATCCGAGGATCCGGATATTTTGATATCCGGGTACTCGGATCCAAGTTTTGTCGGATCCTCACACCACTACTCGTGAGAGTCTCCCCGATTACGACAAATCATGCAGTTTATATACTCTAGTAGCCCTCTCGTTCCTCCACCCCGAGGGCCTACGATGGATGCGTCCTCTTCACCTCTTCTCCTAAGTTGGCGTGAGTTCTCCTCTGCACCTCATCTCCGAACATGGCGTGGGTTCTCCTCTCACCTCGTGTCAGAGGTGCCAAAATGTAGCGTCATGTACTGTTTAATCTCTTTTGCACCTTTTCCGCGTCTGGAGTGTAGCGTCATATACTGTTTAATCTCTTTCTCTCCAAAAATATAATATATTTTTTTAACCATCAGAAAAAAAGTATATATTTTTGAATAGTTATTTTTGCAACTAGAATTAAAAGCGCCACATTAATGCACGAGTGGGGTGCCTGCGGCGAGTGCAATAGAGATACTTTTAACACGAGTTGCATACAATATTTGTATGATCGAGTTTTAACAAATTATCCTAATTTAACTTATTAACTTGAAATGGTACGCATCTATATACCAAATTTATTCAATTTATTTAAATCTTTTCTAATGTTATGGCCATAACTGTACTTTTGATTTTGTGTGTTCTATCGGCCGAGATACGTATAGCGCAGCAGCCCTTACTTCGTCGGTAGGAAAAAATCTTCGATTCTGAGACGCTGTGCCAACAGTGACGCACCTGAATTTATAGTGAAACCATTATTATCTACTCTCTTTATTAATTGTGAATGAATATAAGAAAACTAGGTAATAGAACTTCAGATGCATAATTTTAGACGTATATTACAGCTCCAGTGAGAACATTCGCAAATATGTTTTACTTTGGTTCTACTAGAATTCCCGGGCAAGAATCTTCGGTACGCCCCTGGAACGAAGTCAACATGTTTCGAATCTAGTTTGGTGGTATTTAGAAATATGTGCGATATGGACACGTGTGGCCTTTCTTTGTTTCAGTTTGCTGTGAAAAACATTAAACAGTGCCTGACGCTACTACCCGCGAAGGGGTGAGACGGAAACCCACGCCACTTTCGGAGACGGGGTGCAGAGAGGAACCCACGCCAACTTCGGAGGAGGAGTGAAGAGGGTGCACCCACCTTAGACCATCGGGGTGCAGGAACGAGAGGACAATTAGAGTATATAAACTGCACAATTTGCCTCAATCGAGGAGACTCTCCGGGGTCTCCACTCTGACTCTATGTCAGTAAGTTCAGAAGTTCCATCACCTTCCCTATCACCACTCAGTGCTATCGGCATCCGGGCACGGGTGAACCTTCTTAATTCGACATGCAGTGCTATCGGCATCCGGGCACGCTGTCACCCTCCACAACCACACTCAGTGCTATCGGCATCCGGGCACGGGTGCACCTTCCTAATTCGACATGCAGTGCTATCGGCATCCGGGCACGCTGTCTCTTTCCACAACCACACTCAGTGCTATCGGCATCCAGGCACGGGTGAACCTTCCTAATTCGACATGCAGTGCTATCGGCATCCGGGCACGCTGTCACCCTCCACAACCACATTCAGTGCTATCGGCATCCGGGCACGCTGTCACCCTCCACAACCACACTCAGTGCTATCGGCATCCGAGCACGGGTGCACCTTCCTAATTCGACATGCAGTGCTATCGGCATCCGGGCACGCTGTCACCCTCCACAACCACACTCAGTGCTATCGGCAACCGGGCACGGGTGCACCTTCCTAATTCGATATGCAGTGCTATCGGCATCCGGGCACGCTATCACCCTCCACAACCACACTCTTCTTTCTTACCCAGAATACCTTTTACCTGAACTTTTGGACTTAGTGACATACGTCAGTTTTAATTGTTGTTACTTTCTCACGAGAGTAGCAATTCGACGTAACCGGGGCTAATGATTGTACGCAGAGTAAATTCCTAATTAAATAGTTGCTTATTGTTTGTTACTAATTCAGATATTGTTGTATTGACAAATTATTGTGACGCGTCTTAAAGTATTACTTCTGTTATGTTCTGAATGAAATATATAAAATCTGTAATTTTGATTTACGAATTATTTTGAGAATATTTTAATGATTTGGTTCGTCTCTCTGCTTGGAGTTTTTATGTCGTAGTTACCCCGCTTGCGTAAGGTAAATACCAGAGAGCTAATTTGTGCACGACAGAACTTTGTGTTCGAATCACGCTGTTCGTTCTAAATTCGTTAAATAAATGATGTTGTTTTGGTTACTTAATTTTCAATAAATGCACAAGGTTTGACGTCACCGTCATGTCTTTTGGAAGGAATATACATCTTTCACTTAACTCAACCTTTCCCGAATTCCCCCACCATTGACAGCTACTTCGTATTACGAACTATTGAGGGTTACATTTCTTTAAACACAACGTAGGTCATTTTACATTGTTTTATAGTATCATTAAACACAACGTAGGGCTATAAAATATTGATTTATACTAGACGATCACACAGTTATTAAAATTAGCTCATTATCATTATTAATCTTATCCGTAGACTACTACGGACTGTTAAAATTAGTCAAGTGACAACGATTATTTTATTTTTAAATATCGTGTACTGTTACAAAATATATTTCAAACATAAAAAACATTTATTTTGTAGTTATTTAGTTAAATTTGTTTCGTAACAAATACTTCATTATGTTTATATCCATATTACAAAATTATTTGTCACCACAATGTGTTAAAGATTTAGAATTAAAATTTATCAGCGGTCAAATGAAAGAAGTACAATTTAAACCGTCTCAGAATATGTTAGCTTCTACGAACTTAATGCTTTGAAAACGTAAACGCACTAAACAGAAATGTTTCCTGGCCAGTGAGGACTCAAACGAGGATTTATGATTAGATCGAAATTTACCCATATAATGAATATAATGTACAAGTTAGTTAAGGAAAATACATTCCACTGATGAGTCAAATTCGTTTCATATTATTTGCGGCGTTGATTTCTTTTTTACAGAGTCCACGATAGAATTAAGTCCTTAATTAACATATGTATTGAAAAATCTTGCAGACAGCCTTCTCTCCCATAATGTCACAAGCGTTTAACAGAGCAAGCTTCTCATAGTAGTACTGCAGGATTGGTTCATCCTGTTTCTTTATGCGGGCCATCATTTCATGGAGCATCTGGAAGTATTCCTTCTGCGACGGGAATGCCTCTAACAACATGGTCTTCCAAGTAGCCCAAGAATGGTTGATCGTTTGTAATCCCTTATATCAAGTTTCCGCGTACCCTTTCAGTCGAGATGTTACATACATAATGGTGGTAGTTTCGTCCCATTTGTACATTGCACGTAAATCTTCTATTTTCTGCAACCATTTTTCACTTGAAAGTCCTGTGTCTGAAGGATTGAAGAACGGTATAGACTCACGACTTTCTGGGCGAACAGAAAGAGTAGTTGGTTGAGTTGACAGTTGAGCTTCTTGCATACGCTGTACGTTTTGTGTAAGTTGTAGCATGATCTCCGACATTTGCTGCAGACTATTTTCAGTGCTTCTGTCAGGTGACGATGACGAGCTCCTAATTCGAGATACATCCTGAAAATAAGGACCGTTGCTATGCGACGACATTGTGTAATGCTGATCCAGTTGTCTAATCCAGTTATGCATAAAAACGTTATTCAGATCCCACTTCTGAAATATTAAATGACACATTAGACAGGGCTGAAATAAATAAAACAATTATATCACCTATAACTCTCTATTATACAACATATGAAAATACAAAACAAAACGTAAGATGACGTAGCGGTTACCGGTCTCAGCGGCCTTCAGTCGCGCGGTTGGCCGGCTGAAAAGAATACACAACATAAGAAGTTACTCAGTGAGGAGACAGACAACCACAGCACACACGCATACTCCCACAGATCCACCAACAGGTGATCACTCGAAATCATATACGTTTAGAACGATGTACCACTCTGAGAGTCATCTCTAGGACAGTACCAATCAGAGCTACAGAACAGTGCTGAACACCCAACCCACCGAGTTGCATAACCAGGGCACCGGGAGTGTGGATTGAAAGCCAAGTAGAAACCCACACTCCACCCACAACCGCGGGGTGTTAGCGAAAACGTTGGGCACCTCCTGAATTAACACTATAGATGGCAGGCAGGGCACCGTTGGCACGAGGGCTAGCGGGTCGTGCTTCGGTGGCTGCACTTGGCTGTCATTCCCCGTCAACCCCTCAGGGGACTCCCCTGGAGGACCGCAGCATGACAAAGGATAAGGATAACAATCACATAACACACTTGTGCTAACAACATCTGACTCGACTCACCAATATGTTCTCCAACAATCACTCACTCTAACACACTCTAATACTATGTCGACTATTCATTACCAAGATCTAACAATGACTGACAAAAACATAACTACAATCTCTTAAATTAATGTTCTTACCCAACTGCACTCGTAATCCACCTAAACGATAAATTAAAGTAGAAGACATAATCAATTATAATAAACAAAATCTTACGTGAAAATAATTACGCTAACATCTTTATACATTTTATGTCTATTAGATTTAAAAAACTACGACTTGTCAAAAATATAAGTTGGTGTTTTTAGCAGTTGTGTTGATAAACTTATTCCCTGTATCAAAACGATGACGTCATATGTGGACGAGGTTATCATATATACGATGAAATATAGCTATCTTTTTTTAATAATATTATTCGTACCTATGCGAATGACATAACGTATGTCTTAATAAGTAAAGACACGTTTCATGTTTTTTCACGTTCAATCAAATTTATTATTTGAATGAAAAGTATGACAGTTCTTACAAATACGAAAATTTGTATTTACTTTGTTCACATTTGTTTATAAAATAAAAATATCATTATGTCATTTCTAAGTTTGTGACATTTTTGATACATAAATACAGACTGAGAAATAAGAAATGGCTTATAAAATGCAGAAATGCGTTTGTCATCTTCATGATTATTTTGCGCTGGAGTTGGAGAGAATCCAGCATCTTTAATTAATTTAACTGTAGTACAAGAGGTAATGTGCATTGTATTTTGTATTTTCATATATTATTTATTTATATATAATAATAATGCATATAAAAATGTATATTCTTTTGAGTTTTATTTTACAAAATTACATATTTCAATAAGGTAGGTAATATTTTTCGTGAGTTAAGATAAATTTTATTTGGTTTCTTTTATAAACTAATTAAATTTTATAAAGTAATAAATATTTTAATCTGACATTTAATTTTTAGGTTATGTTTTAAAAATGTCAATCCAATACCAATGTAAACGTTTTAAGCACAAAATCTTGAATCACATGGATACCGAATGTGACGTAATCGTTTTCATACAGGGAATAGAGTATACCTCTTCTCATAACACAAACAATTGAAATTTCAAATATTTTGATAATTAATCAATATTTTTTCTGTATTTTGAATATTATGAATTTTGTCAGATTATAGCATATTCTTTCAGTAATATTTCGGCACCAAAATTTACAATTTTGAGGTTATATGTCATTCAGCTGCCAGATTTAAAAGCCTTCATATCACTCCTACAAAATAAAAAGCTTCAACAACCGTACGCTTAATAGATCTCTAGATAGGTCAACGTGTTTGCAGTGCGTTTATAGGCTTATAAGATCACCGAAATTGAAACTGTACTTTATTTTACACTATGAAATAAACGCCTACTTTAGACGAATAATATTAGTTAAAAAACAACAACTTTATAAACAGGTGATGCAAGAAAATTATTATTTCAGTGCGATACTGGTCTTTGCAGACCGATAACAAATTATTTATTATTCGTAAAATACATGACACACAGTAGCTATATAACATTCGTAAATTGTGGAGGAGACCGATGCCGTAGTCAACGTGTCAAGTTAAATATGAAGTCCGAAAAAATTAACATCCCTGGAAACAAGTAAAATGTTGACTGATTTTGTTTCTACTCGTATGACCTGCCATTCTCACTTCTGTGTGATAGATTGTGTTTCCTTTTTTTTTGTTAATATTTCTTTCATAAACCTATTACAGGGATTTTCTATGAAAATAAATAATAAAAATGCCATAATAAAAGACAGAACTAGTTCTGATAGTGCCTGCGACACCTGAAAAAATAATTATTAATTCAAAAATATTTATGTGACACGAAATTAGTACATACCCAATAATATATGGTGAATGAGATAGGAGTTGTTTGTGATGCAACTTTAGATAACTGAAAGATGAAATGCGTCAAATATACAGAAAAGGATAATTTCCCTAAGGGAATAAATGCCTTCCAAGGCAAAATATTCGCTAAAAAATAACAAAATAACTATACATATTACATTGAAGCATTTGCAGCCTGATTTTTAAAATAGTTTTCGCTAATCTTATTCTAGTCCGAGTTCAAAACTTTAACTAAACCACTTTCCGAAGACCAAATTGGAGCAAAATTATTTTAGAGTTTATTAAAACTTCTTTTGAGAATATGATTTACCTTAATTTGGCTAATTCAAAATTCAGGATTAGCTAAAACTCTTTTGAAAATAGGCTCAACAACAATTTTATTTTTAAATATATTTTTTTTTAATTTCATAACAACATATATTGATCAGTGAACATCTGGATTGTTTCAAGTTCAAAATTGATGTATGATGTCATTTGTACTAATCAGAGGTATTCAAATAGTTTATTTTAACGATTCTTGAATTTAATTATTTTTACATTTAAGTAAATATGAAATCTTAGAGTTGTTTATAATTTCATATTCAGTGGAGTTCTGAAAATATTACTTACACATTTCAAAACATTATTATAGTTAAGTGTCGCTTTAGACGACATGAAAATATTCAGTAAATGAGAACTTTCTTTTCAAAATATCTACAGATGACGTTACAACATTTGTAAACCTGTATAATTAAGAACTAAAAAAAAAAATCTTTTAATAATTTTTCTTTTACTAACAGTAATTTATATGAAAGTATTTTACATTTTCGATATAAATTTACCATATAAGGATTATTGGTGATGAGCCTATTCGACTGTATAAGCGTATTCCATTTGCCATTTGGATTAGACATAAACCATAGATTAAATATATAGAGACGTCGGCAACGGTTTTTATCACTGTCATTTGTAGTTCTGGACGAGTCTGTATTGCAGCACTTATTTATTTATATATTTGTTACTTTGCAGAATAAGAACTTAAGGGGCTAATGTAGCTAGGTTGCGCACAGCATAAACATGCTTTTGAATGGGAGATGAAATATGGGCTAAATATGGTCGGAATAATTTAATTTTTTTATTAAATTGAAGACAAAGATTGAATCTATGTCATTTGAGTGTTGAAATTTTTGATTTAGTTTTAATTTTGTTTTTACAATGTTATAAACTTGTGTAACTTCAGATCAGTGTTACTCAATAAATGAATAAAAATTGCAAATTTCAACACTGAATTAACATAGATTGTACTTTTATCTTTAAAATAAACCTTTGTTTATGAAAATATATTTATATTTAGTACCAATTTTAACCCCCCAACGAAGCACTGTTTACATGAAAACTCGACTCTAGTAGACGGCGTGAGCTACCGCTACTAGTGGTATAAATTGAAACTAATATTAGGCTCCGCCCCTTGGCCTTGTGTCTGTGTAGGATACATTTCACAGAAATTTCTGTTACACGCATTTCTTACGATTTATTTTATTTCTTTATATTGCAATGGGTAACCGGAAAGGGTATAAAGCATGGTAAAATTTACATGCTGTTAGAAGAAAGAGTACTAATCTACGGGAATATAACAGGTATTCTTAATGATTATATTATTAAAATATGAATTTACAGTACTGAACTTATTTAGAATCTCAATTGGAACAGTACATTTTATATTTATTATAGAATTTTCTTGAATATTATGATTTGATATTGCACAAAGGCATACCAATATTGTCTTATTTATATAAATATAACCAACAATACTAAACATTGTATTTGTTGATTTCAGAAAAAAAAATGCTGAATCGAATAAGTAAATAAAAAAATATATATATTTCCATATAAAATAAGTAAGTTCCATGAAATATTTTTAGAACTACTGATCTAAAGAAATTCTTGTTTCGCTCATTAAAGTAATGTTATAAAAAAAAAATTGTAGGAGTAACAAAGTCTGTCAAGACTTTGTTACTCCTACTCTTCTCGAGATAGCAATGGTACGCCACTTAAAATGAACACCTGTATATCTTATGGAATGAATAATAAATTAAATCTTTAGTAAAAAATTTAAAAATAATAACACGAAATTAATTGTTTTCACCATCCTGCTAAAAAGAAAAATTTTCTTACTTGAATTGAGAAAAAAAGTCGTACATTTTGTCCCATGGAAAGAAAAAATTACTTTCTACCCTAGAGAACCATATTAGTAGCAACTGGAAAACAACGATATTATGATTTGATATGCATAGCAATATCGTCTTATTTATATAAATATAATCAACAATGACAACACATTGTTTAATGATTGATTTATTACGCCAAGAAATGTAGTTCCAATAAATCTTATTTAAATCAATTTATTTCAGAAAATTTAAAATAAATAAATAAATAAATATATCATCACGCCTTCTATCCATTACTGGATGTGGCACTCTGCCAAAGCAGATCTCCGTAAGTGATATATTTTGCGCGGTAAGTGCGGTTACCGGCCGTCAAATCACGGCCCCCAAAGATGTAAGTGGTGGGGGAACCACAGGAGTAGTTTTAAAATGGTGAAAATTGTTTGTCGCCTATGGGAATCGAACCAGGGTTCTCAGGATCCACAGGTCGACTTGATACCATTGAGCTAGCTACCACGTAAATAAAAAATAATAAAAAATTAACTTCGAAAATTAATACAGAATGTTCAATTTAGTTGTGTCATCATTGCTATCTCGAGAACTATAAGAGCTACAAGGTTGGTTAAATTAACAAAGAAATACCATTTTCTAAGTGTATTACAAAACTATTAACAAATATTTTTTCGACCAATGGTTCTCAAAATACGGGCTGCATACATACATACATACATACATACATATCTTCACGCTATATCCCAACAAATGGGGTAGCACGAACCCTAAAATCACTCATAAAACATTCACTCATCACACCCATCAAACAACCAGTCATTCGTCAAACATTTTCATTCAAACATTCCACCCTCACTTCAACCACTTTCATAGATCACTCCATATAAACTCATTCATTTATTACACTCGAAATTATTATCACACAACAAACCTTCAATCACATCATTCCTTTTCACTTACCATTCATTTTCTTTCTTCAACGTACATAACGAATGCATAAAAACAAAAATCTCAAATTACTCACGTTTACTCCTAACAACGAATCTAATAACGAAACTAACAACGAATCTACAAGATTAGAAAAGATGAAAGCGATAGTCTGCACTTATATATGAAAGAAAAGACCACACAATGCAGTATCTGAAAATGAAACAAAAAGATAAGAAAGGGAGGGAGCGTCGCCCTGCGCTTGTTTTTGAAAGTGAATTTCACACAATTGCAGTTAAACACTACGTAATAACTGAAAACGAATTAAAAGATAAGAAAGGAAGGGAGTGTCGCTCTACGTTTGTTTTTGGAAGTAAATTCCACACAATTGCAGTTAAACACTCAATGTAAAATCAGAAAAGAATAAAAAAGATAAGAAACGAAGGGAGTGTCGTCCCTGCGCTTGTTTTTGAAAGTGAATTTCACACAATTACAGGTAAACACTCTAAGGAAATTACTAAACAACGAAACTAAAATCTAAAACCCTGCGCTTTTCTGAAATCATCAGATTCATTCCGCAATTAATCTTCGCCAAACGTTCCTATCCTGACACACCACTTTTGCTTCATCCACATTCATAATTCCTTTCATACAAGCACGTTTGTTCCTCGTACTCGGAAACTTTCGTTCACGCAACAATCCTTCTATCATATTCATCCATTTATTCATAGGTCGCCCACGCAATCTTTCACCCTCAATTTCACCAACATATACCTGTTTCATTAATCTCTCATTCGACATACGTTCAACATGCCCAAACCATCTCAACTGACTTATACCTACTTTTCTAACTACATTCTTCTCAATTTCACACTCATCATACACCAATGTATTCCGGACACGATCTCTTCTAGTATAACCACACACACCCCGCAAATACCTCATTTCCACAGCAGTTATACGACGTTCATGTTTCTTCATCCACACCCAACATTCACTACCATACATCAATGTAGGCACTAAAACACCATTATACACACTCAATCGAGCATCTCTGGATACATTCACATTTCGAGCAAAGGTTCCCAGAGCACCCAATACCTTGCGTCCCGCAGATACTCTTCTTTCAATCTCACAATCAATACGTCCATCCCTTGAAAACATACTACCCAAATATAAAAACTCATTCACTTGACCCAATCTCACACCATTCACCGAAACATTACAATCAGTCACCAAATCGCTCTTTTCAAACACTAACACTTTACATTTATCGACATTTAATAATAAATTTAAATCTTTTCCTACTTCATTTATATTTAGAATCATTCGTCTCAATTGCTCTTCAGATTCACCCATAACAACCACATCATCCGCATATGCTAACGCAGGCACAACATTACCACCAATATGTACACCATCCACCCCATTCAACGCCGTTCGTAACAATACATCCATGTACAAATTAAAGAGCCACGGAGACATCCCACAACCTTGTTTCACGCCAATGTCTATACAAAACCAATCACTCAATCTACCATTAACTCTCACCGCAGCCTCACTACCTTCATACAGCGCACGAATTGCCCCCAACAAATTACCATTTATACCGTACTGTAACAGTACATCCCATAATGTCTCACGATGAACACTATCATATGCTTTTTTAAGATCGAGAAAGCCACAGAACACCTTCTTGTTCTTAGCAAGTGACTTTTCAACAATCATACGAAGAGAAAACAATTGATCCACACATCCTCTCTCAGGCAAAAAACCACCTTGCATATCGCTTAACTTGGAGATTGTTAAGGTTCGTACCTTATGAATAAGAATCTTCCCGTACAACTTCCCTACCACACTCAGCAAACTTATCGCACGAAAATTAGTACATTCACTCGAACTACCTTTACCTTTAAATAAAGGACAAATGATAGCACATTTCCAATCATCAGGAGCCACACACCGTTTTAAACAAAATCTAAACAAATAAACTAACCAGTCAAATAACCTCTCGCCTCCATACTTCAACATCTCATTCGATATACCATCCAAACCAGGAGCCTTACCATTCTTCAGACGCATCAATGCGAAACTAACATCACTCTCATCTATATCCCATTCATCACCACTAACATTTTCGCTAACATTTTCACTACAACCATTCGGTCTATTAATGCTACCATATAAAGTCCTAAAGTACTCACACCATCTATTAGTAACATCTGATTCATTCCACAATAACTCACCATCCGCACTCTTAATCGCTTTCACTGCCCTGACATTACCACCTCTCAATCTCTTCACTCTCAACCAAAACATTCTTTTATTCATAGTAAAATCATTAGTTAATCTTTCACTCATCAAATCATCAAAACGCGCCTTGCTTTCTCTCACTACTCTCTTAACACATTTATTTAACCTCTTGTATTCCAGCAAGCATTCATCACGTAAACTTCCAGGCACATCTTTCACATTTAGAAATCGCAAGTATGCTCTCTTTTTCACCTCAATCGCTTCTTTAACTTCTTTATTCCACCATGCATTTTTTGGACAAGAACCTAATCGACATTCACCACAAACTTCTTTTGCACATTTAAGAACTGTATCCTTAAATTTGAACCAAACATCATTTATGCTGCATTCAAAATTAAGTTCACATACAGGCAAAGATTCATTTATTTTCTCAACAAACAAATCTCTAACATCCTCATTCTGCAGTGCACTGGATTTCACACGAAACATTTTATTAGTCTTTTTCACCCTCATTCTCCAACATTTATCTAGACGTATACGCGATACCACCAAATAATGGTCATTCGTACCCAATTCAGCACCACGCTTCACACGCGTATCTACAACTAAACTTCTCAATCGTTCATCATACAAAATAAAATCAATTATACTCCGTCTATTTTCACTAATATTCTCCCATGTATACAAATGAGCAAGTTTATGTTTAAAGATAGAGTTGGAAACAAAGAGATCACGCTCCAAACAGAAAGAAACTATTTTCCTACCGTTTTCATTCACTCTTGCATCACCAAACTTACCCAATACATTCCCAGACATGCTTCTCTTAACTCCCACCCAACCATTTAAATCACCACATACAATAACTTTCTCACCTGAATCACATGAATCAATAACACTATCTAACAAATTCCAAAATCTATCTTTTTCAAGATCATTTTCGGATTCGGTTGGACCATAAACTGACACAACGAAGATTCTATGAAAGCCTACCTTTAATCTCAGCCAAAGAATTCTCGATGAAGTACAACCATATTCTCTCACAAACGGTTTCATTCGTTCACTAACAAGCACACCAACACCATGCTTCGCGTGTTCATTCTCAGCAACACCCGACCACAAGCAAAACAATCCATCCACTTCTTCCTCACTACATCCTTTCCTTTTAGTCTCACTGACACACAAAACATCTACATTATACACACGCATGACATTCATCAATTCATTTTCTTTACCAGTTATACCCCTAACATTCCACGTACCAAACTTACATTCATCAAATTTCACCCATTTATTTTTCATTTATCCAAAAGAAATAAAAGGAGGGTTCTCTCGGTAGAAGAGTAGAAGTTAAGGTAGCTTACCAGGCTTGTCCTTAACTATAAATAGAAAAAGAAAACAGTTACATTTACACAACTGTCAAACGTCAATCACACCTAAAAACAAAACATAACTCAGCGTTTCTATACACGTAACCAATATAAACAAATAACGATATGAAAGAAAATATATATATAAAAAACTAAACTACTATAAAAATGAAAGATAACACTTATCTTAATAAAACGATACTCGAGAAGTCCAGTGACAAACAGTATATTTTAATCCAACTCCAAAAACCCAGTCAAAAACCCAAATAAATTTCGCACTTGACGGGTGAGTTCTATTTATTCTGTTGTCTAGGCTGCAACTTTCTTATTTTAAATGGGAACCTTATTTTTCTTATTCGATTCAGAATTTTTTCTGAATACAACGTCTACAAAGTGCAGTACCCTCACATTACAAAATTTGTAACAAAAATGCATATTAAATTGATATTAATTTAATTAAAATCACATAGAATCAGCGTGCTATGACAGAAACAAATGAACAAATTATAATATTTTTGTTTGTTTGATTCATTATTATACGACAATACAATTATTTTGTGAAAAATTAAATAAATAAATTTTATTAGTCATTTGGCACAGATTTTTATGCGATTTTAATTAAATGAATGTCAATTTTTGTCTGAAATTTTGTAATGTGAGGGTGCTGAACTTTATAGCCATCGAATTCAGAAAAAAAATACTGAATCGAATATGCAAATAAGAAAAATAGGTTCCCATTTAAAATAAGAAAGTTTCATCCGGTATTTTGAGAACCACTGGTCAAAAAAAAAATTGTTAATAATTTTGTAATAGACTAATAAAATGGTATTTCTTTGTTATTTTAACCAACCTTGTCGCTCTTATAGTTTTCGAGATAACCATAGAGCTACAACTAAATTGAATACCCTGTATATATACTTCAGGAAATATTTAAGATTATAAACGTAGTTTAATTTCATTATTCTACCATTGCTATTTCGGGAGCTATGAGTTTGGCTAAATTAGACAAAAATTTCTATTTTACAAGACTATTACAATGAGCCTACATTTTTTTTTGCGAAAGCGACGACATGTCTGAGATTGCCCTCCAAAGGGGCAAAATAATTTTCATTTAATTTAAATTGTAGCTGTTATAGTTTCCGAAATCCCAATGATGGCAATCGAAAATGGGACAGCCTGTATATCATAAGGAAAATTACCACTTGTCCCTATTTTATCAATCATCTTGTATTATTAAATTTGTTATTTATAATTAAAATCAAATATTTTCAAAATATAGGTGGAAAAAATGTAATCTTCCCTTGTTAACCAATAAGAAACCACAAAGGTGATCAAACCTACAAGTAATGATTCAACTTGTATGTAAGTTATATAATATTTATTTATTTTATGTTAAATATCGTGATGAAAATTTTATTCAGCAACCTGTTGAATGTAACAACTCATATGTTGTTTAAATAAAAGTATAATAATTTTTATTAACATGTTTCTTAATTTCTCAAAAAAATTTAATGTCAAAATTTGAATGTAGAACTCTAGATAGAACTATAATAAACTTAAATTATATAGATAATTCAATACTACTATAAATATAATATTGTGAAAATAAACCTTTTTGTTTTTATCAAATTATTTTATTAATTATATATCATGGGTTTCCTATATAAGAAAGTTTCCTCAACTATTATTTGTGCGCGTGATTGTCACATCGTGTATCTAGTGAATTTCAATTTCTTACATCTTATGATTCACCAAGGGGCGTAGCCCAACGACTAGAATTGAGCCAGCCTCCTTGTTACCCGCCACCACACACCGCTGGGAACGATTGACTTTTCAGTTGGGTACATTACGCTCTTAATCCCAATTACAGTAAAGGTAACCTACAGCTTATAGTGGAATCCGAACCACTCAGACATAATTGTATTTTTTTATATTAGTAGAAGTCAGTGAGATTTGAATGCATGGACAATGAATTTGGACTTATGTATTTACAATTAATTATGAATTGTGAATTAATTCCTTTAAAAATAAATTGCATATTTGTAAATTATAATTCGTTAATTTTTAGTGTTCATCAGTGTTGCCAGATGTAACATAATTATCAAATAGTAACGTAGTTTTAGCATAATTCTGATAATAAAATCTATTTTACATAATTGTCAATTGTAAAGAGTAAGAGGAATATAGCAAAAATGCTTTCTAGAGAAGATCACGAATTTCACTCGAATTTTGGTTCGATTTGATTATTTTTTCACACCGTGTTTTCAGTAATGGGTTCCTGTACCATAATCGATATAACAAGAATGAAGGATAAAAACATAAAATATATATTGAATAATGGCTACTAGTGAAAAAAATTGTTAAAAATAATGTTTTACATTAGAGATATAAGCGATTAAAAATATAGTGATATCACAAGTTCGGAAGGCTTTCATTGGCCACAAGTATTTTCGCGCGATAAATAAGAGACATATTTATTTATTTATTCGTTACTCTGTACAATAGTATTTTTTTTCTGAATCCGAACCACTCAGACACAATCGTATTTTTTTGATATAAGTGAGATTTGAACACACGACCTCTTGCTTGCTAATTAAGAAACGCAAGTTTTACCTCGCTTTTATCCACTGGACTACGATTGCCTGTACAGAAGTGGAATAGAACGTAACTTTGACATCTCAGCACTGTTTTTTCAAACTGTTCGTCATAAGCTGCTATGTACGTGTTCTGCACGTTGTATATTTATTACAATAATTTAATTTCGTTTTCTTGGGTTTACAACCTCTATAAAATATGATTTTCAACATAGTAAGACTTTTTTTCAAGAATTCAATCGTATATTATTTCCAATCTTTGAACGAAACATGTTAAATACCACTGAATCGAACTTGGAACGTCACAACTCCAATACAAAACTTAAAAAAATCATATATTTTGTAATGTACAGAATTTCCAACCATCGTTTTCACTGATCGTTATAGTTTGTTATGTACAGTCCTACAGTCGTTGACACGAAAAACAGTGACGTTATTTTGGGAGTACAGTTGGCCCATTGTATCCGCACTTCTTTTGCAAATGGCGAGCGGTGCATTAGGAAAGGGCATATAGCCGTCCAAAATTAAATCTGTGCACAATAAAACAATTCCAAGTGGAGCGCGGGGATATTTTTGCAAATATTATATAGATGTGCAATAATGAAGCCCAAAATAAAGCACTAAAGTTAAATTTATGAGCAAAAATTCAAGGAAAAGAATTAAAATATTTTAAAAGTGGTAAATTGCACACATGCGACGCCCATGGTTTATTGTCCAACAACACGATTGCTTGGAGAACTCTCCCAGGAGCGCTCTTAGGCAATTGGCTGCCTTGTGCAATAGAAACATGGCGACCCCCTAATTAGAATAATAAAATAATTATAATAATAGTAAGTACTCTTAGATACCTAATGTTAATAATAATTTTTGAAAATGCTATGAACGTTCGCCGGGATTTGAATCCAGAACGCTCATAGATGTTTCAAAAATTATTTTTAACAATTACCAACTGGCCATGTGTCACTAAATTATTTCTTATACCTAATGTTAATGTTTAATTGCAAGGGTTAATAAAAGCTAAATTAAAGATTATATATATTAAAGTATATATTATATTCTACAGGATATTCAATTTAACTGTCCCACCATTACTATCTCAAGAACTGTAAGAGGTACAAGTTTTGTTAAATTAACAAAGAAATACCATTTCGCAAGTATATTACAAAATTATAATCAAATATTTTTTCCAACCAACTTTCTTATTTTAAATGGGAACCTGTTTTTTAATTTGCTCATTCGATTCAGCATTTTCTTTCTGAATTCAACGTATTCAACGACTATAAAGTTCAGGGCTCTTACATTTTTTTTGAGAAAAATGCATATTAAATTGACACTAATTTAATTTAAATCACATAGTAAAATCAACGTGCGTTGAAAGAAACAAATGAACAAATCATAATATTTTTGTTTGTTTGATTCATTATTAAATGTCAATACGAATATTTTGTGGAAAAATAAATGAATAAATTGTATTATTCATTTGTTTAAAGTCAATTTAATATGCATATTTGTCAAAAAAAAAATTTTATGAGAGGGTACTGAACTTTGTACTCGTTGGATTCAAAAAAAAAACTGATCGAATAAGTAAATAAAAAAAGTAGGTTCCCATTTGAAATAAGAAAGTTGCACCATTTTGAAAACCTCTGGCGGAAAAAAAAATTGTTAATAGTTTTGTAATAGATTAGCAAAATTATATTTCTTTGCTAATTTAACCAACCTTGTACCTCTTAAGTTCTAGAGATAGTAATGTTGGCATACTTAAATTGAACAGCCTGTATATTATTTGTATTAATAAAGTACAACAAATTTAAATCATCACTACATAAAATGTATTCTATAATTATTATAATATAATAGTAATATTTAACGTAAATAAAATCTGAATAAAATAAAAATATTTCTTTATCTAAACAAATTATCATAATATAATAGTTAAAAGTGAGATAAAATCATCATTAAGAAGTAATCTGCACCAGATAGTTGTTAAATTTTTCTTTCGGACATAGTAATATATAAATAATATTATTCATAATACTTAAATAGCACAAGAATGAAAAGAATATTATGAAATAATAATAAATTAGATACATAGCCTAAGAAATGATAATATTTATAAAATTTTATATATACTAACTATTTTATATTTCACAAAGTAAGTAATGTCAATATAAAATTGTTTGTTAACCTCTAATGAAATTAAAAAGAGCTAGAGAAATGTTATCTTCATTTACTTTACACATGAAGTCGAAAATTGTTCGGCATAGTAGTATACCTCAGACTAACCATACCTTAGACAAAGTCTGTCGTATTCAAGTCAATGGAGTGTTATGAAGTAGAGAGAGTTAAAGTAAGTTGTTGGTGAGACGGGTGCGCGGCAAGGAGCGAGTATCCTTTGATGTTATGCGAGTTGCAAACATTTGTATAGTTATTCTTATATTCAATTACTTACTGTTTATACATCAAAGTAAAGGTTAGTTTTTGACATATTAAGTGTTTTGTATACGTACTTTTGTGTTTAAATAAATAAAATGCTCGTGTCTAATAACTGTCATCAACAAAAATGCAACCCGCATAACACCAAGGGATACTAGCTCTTTGCCGCGCACCCGTCTCACCCACAACTTACTTTAACTCTTTTTACTTCACAACAAACGCCGTTGTTCTCCGTCTAAGGTATGGTTAGTCTGAGTAGTATACCTAGTACACAACCGAATAGCTAAGCAAAAAAATCACTTGTATATGAAAATTTTACTTTAAATTTTAATTTAATTTCGTTTCATGATCTTGAGGTGTTGTAAAATTAAACATTAAAAAGTGTTCAAATTTAGTGCGTTCTTGTTATTATACCTATTATGGTCACTTTTTAGTTTTGGCCGCCTTTTAATTTTGACCGCCTCTCCCTTACCGAACCGACAATCTTTCTTGTCAACGAACTGTAGTTTCATAAAAAATATATAAATAAAACAGAGCCCGTTGTCGTAGTTTTTTATGTTGTTTTATATAAAAAATTAATCGGCACAGGAGCCCATTAAATGAAAAGATAATTCATTCTAAATTAAAAATTTATAACATATTTTTTTCTGTAAATTTGATGATTTTTGGCAATACGTCACATAATTTCATAGTTTACATATGGCAATACTGGAGTCCATGAACTAAATCGAGAGTAGTGCTACAATACAGATTTGTCTAAAACTATAAATTTCATTAATAAAAACCGTTGCCATTTGAATACATTTGTTAGACTTCTGTCTATATTTTGTCTTTGCCTAAGCCTTCACTTATTGAAAGAAATATGAAATTTACTAATACAGACTTAATTTAAAACAGTTGATACTTGTAAGTATGGTTAATTTGTGAGTCAAGTGGCAAATGGAATTTGATTATTTTATACGTACGTATTGATCCAAAACTTATAAAGAATAATATCGTACTGCCAGCTACAATAAATGCTGGACGATGTAAAGATGCATAAAAGGCACTTCTTAAAGCGTTTTTCGGCAAATAGGGGTTGTAAAACACTATTCCTCCAAATAAACACAAACACATAATTGTTGTAGCTACTAACAGAGCTATCAGTGACGGTATCTAAAATAATGAAATTAATTTTTTATAATCCAAACTATTATGTTTTAAATGATTCCTTAAATCAATGAAGTTGCGACACGTCATACGTCATTAATTTTTATGATGTTTCATGTACAACGTTTATATTTGATATCAAAAAGTGCAAATAAAATACAGGAATGAAGCGATTTACTATCACTGACAGCGCGCTTTATACCAAGTGAAAACCAGTGCTACCACACGAGTTCAATGGGGACTTATAATTTTAACGTCACATGCAGCAGACCTCCCTCCACTCAATTTTGTGTGTAACAACAATTTTATAGAAACAGCGAGGTAATAGACCAGGGCCGAGTCGATCAACTGCTTTCTCCTTCAGCACTTCACTCCGCAGATAGAGCTCAACAAACCAAAGTAAAACTTTGAGAGGAATGTTTTCGGAGGTCGCTACTATCGTTGGTACATTTAGTTTCAAAATCTAAATTTAAATTTGTGAAATAAGTTGGCGTATAATTTGTTCCATGTATAAAAATAGTATGTAAAAAGAATAATATTTATGATAGATTAATAATAAATAAGTATATCAAAAATAAATTTGCATGAATACTCATATTGTACATGGTGCGGCGGCCAAGTTTACATATATTTCACTTTCGCGTTAAAGTAGAGCCACGCTATTCGTTATATACCTGAATGGATGGAGTGAATGCGCATTCCAACCACGTTTTTATTTCGGTTTGTCGAGCTCTATCATCATTTGTTATTCAGTCAACACATGTATTGATATTTTATGTTTAAGGTTGGTTTCGTATGTTTTTATAGTCTATTTTAAGTATAGAAATGAATTTAACACAAGATATTTTTATTCTTACGTGTTCAGTCTCAGACATGGTTTGCATATTTTGATTGACATTCACATGACTAGTTATGATTACGTGATAAACGTCAAACTGTAAATTATTAAATTCTACTGTACTCTGTACTAGATGACTACCGAAAATTGGAATTCTATAAGTCCCCATTAAAAGTGATTTGAAAATAGTTTAATTTGGCTTATAAAAATTGTTACTTAACGAGATATGACGATGTGTTCAAGGACAATTTCATTAATTCTGGGAGATTGCTATACTTACAAATGTAAATTTTAATTTACTATTCCTAAGTTTGTAGTAGCCAAAGCCCGTCATCATTCCTAAAATATATGTTGACATTCTAGTATGCACTGGTATATAAATGGATTGAAAGTTTTCATTTGTTCTTAGAGAAAAGAAGAAACTGAAATATAAACATGTAAAATATCAATCTTGTCTATAAATTATGTAACATACGAAATACAATGGTATATTTTTATAAGGTGATTGTTGCTACCCTAAATAAATTAGACTAAAAGTGGAAATACAAAAAATGAAAAGAATTAAAAACTGCATCTAATGAGTAACTCCTTGTTGCTCATTTGTTTTCAGTGCAAGAATAAGAAGAAAACGAAAAATGGCTTTTATAAAGAAAATTATGGTTTGAAAAACATAGATAGTAAATGGAAGGAAATGATTTAATTTGTCACAAAATTGCTTAACCGAAATTATTAATATATTATATATATATATATATATATATATATATATATATCCTTTTAATTGTTCTAGCTACGTACAAAGTAAATATAATTTAAGAAATAATGAAATCTAATGAAAAAGTATTCTTTGCTGGTTTACAATTATATTACATTAAATATATTGTTATATTTCAGCGATTTTAAGTATAATTGAAAGCGTTGCGGTTTGTTAGAGAAGTATAAACACAGAATAAATTGATATATAAATAAATTGAACTTACTCATTGAAAATGTCAAACAGTGGATCCTGTCCACCTACGTATATTATCATAACTGGTATTAAAATAGATACGAAAAATATGGTGGAGAAGATCGTCCAACACAATTTATTATTTTTCTTTATGAGATAATTTAACGGAAAAGACAAAAGAAAAGCTTGAAAATCAGCGCCTAAATACCATCCTTGTGGGACGCACTAAAACAATATATATTTATATATATATATATAAATAAATAAAATAAATATATCATCACGCCTTCTACCCATTACTGGGTGTGGCACTCTGCTGAAGCAGATCTCGGTAAGTGATATATTTTGCGCGTGAAGTGCGGTTACCAGTCGTCAAATCACGGCCCCCAAACATGTTAGTGGTGGAGGAGCCACAGGGATAGCGTTTTCAAATTATGAAAATTTGTCGCCTGTGGGAATCGAGCCAGGGACCTCAGGATCCACAGGCCGACTTCATACCACTGAGCTAGCCATCCCATAATATATATATATATATATATATATATATATATATATATATATATATATATATATATATATATATATATATATATATATATATATATATATATATATATGTATATATATATATATATTAATAATAATAAACAATTAAATCTTGTACCATATTGTCCACATGAACATAGTTTTCGATTAATAAAATATTTGTCCACCAATTTGAAGTACACATTAGTTTTTCTCTTCCAATAATTTTTGGCCACATTGGTCCTGATCCCATTTGATAAAATATAGTCGAATAAAAAAATGTAACTATTGCAAACACTGGTATAAGTCTGGAAAATTTATTTCATTTTATTATCGTATTAAAAATCTGTAACTTTATCTGTTAGATAAATAAACAAATATCGAAATCAAAGAAACGCACAAATTTTTACTATCACGTCACGTGAACTGTCAAATTGTTGACACCCATGATTTTCATTAATGCCGGATGTATCACGAAATGCGAAGCATAGACGTTTAACATGAGAAAACAGTTTTTCCGAGCACATTGCTTCTCAAATTATTTTAGACGAAAATGCTTCAAAGAGAACTTAAAATTCTCTATCTAAATAAATAAACTAAATTTATTTTCTGTGTTTTGTAACGGAAGAAATTAAATATGAAAAATTACAAAATTAAAATTTAATTAATGCTAATCACGGAATTAAAACAAAATAACAAACAAATGTTTTTTGTCAAACTTCACGTGAGTAATTTTCCATTTTTAATTAATTTGTAAGAAAAATTTAAAATTTACAGATAGGTCAAACACTGCAAAACTTCAATGTGTCACAATATTGAACAGAATTAAGTTATGTATGTGTTTTTTATTTTATTTTAACAATATTAAATTATAATTTTGTAAATTTTTATATTTAATTTCTGCTGTTACAAAACAAAGAAAATAAATTTAGTTTATTGATTTTAATACGGAATTTAAATTTCTACAATTTTTATTTAAAGCATTTTTATCTAAAATAATTTGACAAGTGGTGCGCATGGAAAAACTGTTTTTACATGTGTAGAACTTTATTATAGTTTTATTATTAATTTAATTTATTTTTTAACTTTCAGTATATTGTTCTTAGGTCCTTTTCATTGTATGAATTTGTCTCAGTATAAATTAGTTTCTTTAGTATAATATTTAGGGGAGGTTGATTTTATCCGGATATACGAATATTTGGATATTTACATAACGGATATTCGGTTTTAGATATCCGGACAGTTCAGTTATCTGGATAGTTTAACTATCCGGATAGTTAGAATATCCGAAAGATCGGATAACTGAACTGATCGAATATTCGAATAACCGAATAGTCCGAATAGTTCGAATATTTAAATAGTAAATGAGGCGAATAGTCAAATAATAATAATGAATGAACTGTTCGAATTGACGAATAGTTCTTAATAAATAGTTTAGATATGTTAGCACATTCTGATAAACAAATATGTAAATTCAAAAATCTAAAAAGTAAAAACGTTACACATTAAACTAATGCGGATTTCATTTATTTTAGGTGAATGCATACAGTTAGCCAAATCAAATAATTATACGCCAGCGCAGTGTAGATTTACGTAATGTTAATCTAATTTTATTATTAAATATTAAATATATTAATGTGCTCTATAGTTACCCAAATAATTCGAATATCCGAATACCGGTAACCGAATATTCATTCTACAATTTTTTTCAAAATCGACATTCCTAATAATATTAGTTAATTATAGTTTTATTATCTTCTTTATTGTAAATATTAGTTCTATTGTAATTAATTTACATTTTAAGTACTTAATTATTGAGTTAGAGCATTCTTATTTTAAAATTCCAATAAATGTTTATTTATTTAACAGATTATTCCAATATTGATAAATTGATCCTGAGTATCATAATTTTGTTCAAGGATTTATTACCTAAAATATCGTAGAATAATTAACCGCAATGGATTAAATTTGTGTTTATTATTCAAGTAACTATATGTATTCAGAAGTCCACCAAGAGAGAAGAAAATATCAAGTAGAAGGTCACCTCTACAGAGTAGCATAGCTGAGAACGATCTGTTATTCTAAAAAAAAAACTAGTTTTGTTAAAAATCTAAATTTCATAACATATCGACAGATTCATAACACAGTTTAATTGTTAATACCATTTTTAGTTCTAGTTTTAACTCCGTTTGCGACAAGTCTGTAATGGGTGGAAAAAATACAACCTAATATGACATTGATAATAACTTGAAATATGTGTATAACCGTCGCTTACGTTATACAGGTTGTTCAATTTAGTTGTGTCACCATTGCTATCTCGAGAACTATAAGAGCAAAAAGGTTGGTTAAATTAGCAAAGAAATACTATTTTTCTAATTACGTAATTAATAACAACATTTTTTTTTCGTCCAGTGGTTCTCAAAATAAAGAGTGCAACTTTCTTATTCGATTCAATATTTTTTCTGAATTCAACGACTATGAAGTTCAGTACTCTCACATTACAAATTTGTTGACAAAAATGAATATTAAATTGACATTAATTGAATTCAAATCGCATAGGAAGCAGTGTGCTATGAGAGAAACAAATAAACAAATCGTAATATTTTTGTTTATTTGATTCATTATTAAATGTTAATACGACTATTTTGTGCAAAAATAATTAAATAAATTGTAAGCTGTTTAGTTCTTCCGTAGCACGCTGATTCCTATGCGATTTAAATTAAATTAATGTCAATTTAGAATGCATTTTTGTCCAAAATTTTGTAATGCGAGGGTTCTGAACTTTACACTCGTTGAATTCAGAAAAAAATACTGAATCGAATAAGTAAATTTAAAAAATAGGTTCCCATTTAAAATAAGAAAGTTGCACCCCGTATTTTGAAAACCACTAGTCCAACAAAATTTTGTTAATAGTTTTGTAATAGACTTATAAAATGGTATTTCTTTGCTCATGTAACCGACCCAGTAGCTCTTATAATTTCCGAGATAGCATTAGTGGCACCCTTAAAATGAATACCCTGTATATAATATCTAGAATGTCATGCTGGTTTCGAAGAAAAAATTGGGGGAACAAACAGCAAAATTTTAACGAAAGCGGCTCTCTTTCCGGCGACTATTGCTGCCCTCTGCCAAAGAAGATCTCGGCAAGTGATATATGTATGCGCGTGAAGCGCGGTTACCAGCCGTCACATCTCAGCCCCCAAAGATGTTAGTAATAGGGGATCCACAAGGGTAATTTTAATGTGGTGAAAATGTTTGTCGGCTATAAGAATCGAACTAGGGTTCTCAGGATCCACAGGTATATATAAATAGATTATAATAGAAATATATCGGAAAATAATTGAATTTAGTGTTATTTTCTTGTTTCTAAAACGGACACTACGGTATGCTTCTATGTTGCGAGAGTATGAGAACGATGTCCAATCTTTACTTTTTTTTCAATTCAGTTGCAGTGCTCTATACACGCATATATATATATATATATATATATATATATATATATATATATATATATATATATATATATATATATATATATATATATATATATACTTACCAGAGCTGGGCAGTAGCTAGCTACTAGCTTAGCTACATTTACCTTAGCTGTAGCTTAGCTAACTGTGAAAAAATATAGCTGTAGCTTGTAGCTAGCTACTTTTTTTTCTATTAGCTTAAAAATAACAACTGAAGCTACTTTTAAAGCTACTTTTTGTAGCATAAAGCTACTTTTTTAGCAGAAGGTCAACAAAGTACGCATGCGCAAAAGCTAACCCACACAAAATAATTATTTGTTGTCGGTTCTAACTGGCCTCTAATACGCCAAAAATACACAGTAGGTGCCAGATGGTATTTGCTATTTTTGATATGTATGTACATAATAGTAAATTAACAGTCATTATAACAAAAGACTGATCATATGACAATGGCAAATTGAATTATTTCACAATAATTTAAAAAAGTAGCTTTAAAATTTAATAGCTACTTTAACGAAAGCTTTTAGCTGTAGCTTAGCTATATTTTACAAAATATAGCTTATAGCTGTAGCTTAGCTACTTTTTTAAAGAATAGCTGTAGCTGTAGCTTAGCTACTTTTTTTAAGTAGCTTGCCCAGCTCTGATACTTACTGAAATTTGCTACGGCAGATTGTCTCACCCAGTAATATGTGAAAGGCGTAATAATATATATTTTGTTTTATTCTTATTTTGTTTTAACTAATTTATTAAAAAATAAAGATAAGTGATTAATATTTGCTATGTCAGGTTTTGTACATACATTCATACTAACATTTATAACATTAGTTATTGCAATTGATATTAAACATAAACACTCTTTTTTGTCCACTTGAATATGACACTATTATTTCAAATTTTTCAATAGTAAAACAATGAACGTTACCATGGATACGTCATCCTTTTTTGGCCTAAAGCTACATTCACAAATCGAAATTAGTTTTTGTTTTATGCTTTATGTTTTAGTGTGTTTTTAGGTGTCATTCACAAATAGTTTTACTTTTGTCGATTTTAGTTAGTAGTGACATCTATCATAAATTTCCACTATATTCAGAAGATCGGTAATACAGTAAATGCAACTGTCAGATGTGCTAAGTTGCACATGTTGTCATAATATGTTGTTGGTTTACTTCCGTATTTTTTGGAAGAAAGATAAATATTATCATAATAAGAAAGTTGGTATTAAAATCTTGTTTTTATTTTCTTTCATTGAATAAAAACAAACTTAGGTTATCGTCAATGCGAAAGATGATAGAAAGAGACAATAATATACCACTACTTCAGTCTACGCTTCGTCCTATTGGTCTATTCCTAAATATAAAACATAAAACTAAAACATAAGTTTGGAGTTTGCAAACTTTTGTGTTAAAATCAAAACTAATTACTCATTTGTGAATGGCTGCATAACATGTCTACAAGGTTATTAAAACAAAAATCAAAATTAGTTTTTGTTTTATGCTTTATGTTTTAGTGTGTTTTTAGGTACCATTCACAAATAGTTTTGCTTTTGTCGATTTTAGTTAGTAGTGACATCACAACATCACAAAAACTAATTTCGATTTGTAAATGTAGCTTTTAGTATCAAAAATAACATTTTAACTACAGTTGTTTTTGGTAATAAAAATAATTTTGTCAATTTATTTCATTTTAATTTTAATAAATCTGCCAATTTTTTAAAATAACTAGGTGAAAAAATTATTTGTTTCAATCGGATTAAAAATACATTTTCGAGTCTCGTTATTGCCAGACTCCTAGTCGTACGGCAACCTTTATTACTCGATCCGAAAACTTGTATTTTTAGAGCAAATGAAACAAATAACTATTAAGTTTAGTTTTTGGTTAGATGCAATTTAAAATTTTATATTTTAGTTACTTTTACAAGAAATTAATATTGATACCGTAATTGATAAATTATCGGCCTAGAAACAAAAATGTACTTATTTTATTGTGATTAGTGTGACGGTGGCGCCATCGGTGGTCGAGTGCCAAAACTGACGCTCGGGGAAACAAAAAGGTAGAATAAAGTAGGTGTTTTAAATCTATTATGATTTGAATATCATGAATTGTTAACAGGTTGTTGGTTATAGTGAATTTTCAAATACCGCACCACCGTGGGGATTGCTACTATAAATTGGGATTCTGAATTTTTCGTTAAAAACAAGGCCTTGCATGGCTATATATCCATTACTCAACGGTAAAAAATTTCTCCTTTTGATACAATATATGTAGATAGTTCTAGAACATCATATTCGTTTTTTAAATGAAACTGTAAATTTTTAGAGGTACATGAACCAAATATTTGCTTTTCTAAATTATGATCGCCGTAAGCCTCGTGTATAAGAACTTTAATTTACAAGCGAAAATATTTGTTCATAGACGGTGAATGTGTTTCATATTTCAACAGGATGCATATGACTATCCCATGTTTATGTGCGCCGATTTTCATTCGGATCTGTGTTTGTCACGCTAGAACTACCTTAATTTTTATTTTGTTTTTCGTTTTGTTGTATATTTTCATATTGGTAAGGATTTTAATAAAATTTTATTAGAAAATTATTATTTATGATCCACTGAATTTCTTAGTAGACTTAATAATTTAAATCAGTTTGATGTTGATGTCATTCTTTGTCACGAATAACGGTTTAGCCCCGGAAGACAAAATATTTTACGGCGGCACTGATATTTATTATTGGTGAATTTGACGCCATAAACAATGCAATTAGCTTAATATTTCGCTAAAAATTCCAATTATGTAATCTTATATATCTCAATATTAGACAGGACCTGACGTTAGTTTCGCATATTTTGTATTTGTAAGCATAAAATTTATTAAAATTTTTAGTCCTGTTTTTGAAAGGGCTGGTTTCTCGCTGTAAATTATGAAAGGAGTCCCTACAGTTATTCTTTTTTTTAACAATTTTATTGCTACTAACGATTCAGAATAAAAATTAAATTTGTTTATGAATCTGTCTTTTATATTTTACCTGTTCAATAACATCAAAATTAAATATGGATCCCATTAGCATATTGCATATACTATGTCCGAAAAGCAAGGCAGACATCAATAATACTTTAAATCCGTAAAATATTTGAAATTTTTTATTTGACCCTTCTTGTTTGTTTAAGTCGTGAAAATTTTGTTTTGCTGAGAAACATAACATTAATTTTACTGATTTCCTCCCTAAAACAAAAGATTGTTCTTTATTTCTTACTAAAATGTATAAATAATTGAAGTTAGTTTATTGTGGAAATATTCACGTAATAGTGTTTATACGGCACCTTATAAATATCCATCTAATAAACAAAAAGTACCACATAAAAAAAATTATAGTTCATATAATCTATTTCTTGTTGTGTCCTATTTACATGTTTACAGTAGTGATTTCAGTTTAAAAAGTAAGACCACAGTACTATAATAAATATTACGGTACTGTTATCTTGAGGCTGCTAGGTTGACATTTAATTATACTTAAATTTAGATCTCACTCTCAAGGTTAGGATATGAAAATAATATTTTTATAATACCTTTACTGTAAGTTACCCCTAATGACAAAATTTAAACACAGTAAGTCGAACTTTTATTGCACAATTGGTTTCCATAGTTACATCAGGAGTATAATATTTACTTACCACCGTGGACAGTAAGTAAATATTATATATCAAAGGCCTGTTTATTTTGACAACAATTTGACAGCTGTACATTTTGAAACCTATTTTGCTTTTCTTTCTATTTGTACAGGTATTGTAAAAAATTAGTTAATAACCTTGAACTGTAAGTGATTGTTTAGGTCGCGAATGTTTAGTAAATCTCGACCCTCCGGACCTCGATTTTCCAAACAACATTTTTGACCTAAAAACTGTCACTTACAGATCATGGTATCTAATAATTAAATGCGACCCAGATATGAAATAAATCGTTGTACATCATTCGTCCGTTAATAATTTTTTACGGTAATCATTTATAAAGTGGTAAATCGACTCCTCCTTCTTCGCCTCGTCCGGAAACTCGTAGCGTAAAAACTTATTTACTGGATTTATAACGTAAGCAATTATTTGATTTTGGACTATGATTTCGATGTGATATTTTTTGTTTGTTTGATAGATACATTTATTTAAAGTCCGTTTGATGAGAGATTGCAGTGCGGTTGTAAAGGACTCTGATTGGCTGACTAAATTGTCAAACTGAATACATATTTACACAGCACAAAACTTTATGACAGTGACAGCCCTGTACTAATTTTGTTTTACATTTTTATAAATGTTGATAGATAAAAGTTTCATAAAAAGAATGTATACGGCATTTAGAACATGTTATCAAATTGTATGCCATGTTTATTTGGAGCCATCAAAATCAGCAAAAATGAATCCTATGCAGACACTGTAATCTCTCACTGAATGAACTTTAGAAACATTGTTAACATCAGTTCTAAATGAAAGTTTATTTTTATAAAATTAATTAATTGTTACTTACTTGTAATTTCGACTTCATTAGTCTGATGAACGTATTTACAATCATACATCGTACAAATTCCAACAGTGATTAAGAAGAAACCTATAACAGCGCTGAAACATAATAGTATATTACGTACCATGTACTGTAAATTACAGTTTTTATGTTAAGAATGTAGTTTCTAAACATTTGCGACCTAAAAAAAACACTTGCAGTTCGAGGTTCGTAAACTATTTTTCATAATACTTGCACAAATAGAAGTAAAAGAAAATAGATTTCAAAATTAACAGCTGTCAAATTGTTGTCAAAATGAAAAGGACCTTGATCTATATTATTTACTTACTGT
This sequence comes from Pterostichus madidus, assembly GCA_911728475.2. NCBI lineage: Eukaryota > Metazoa > Arthropoda > Insecta > Coleoptera > Carabidae > Pterostichus > Pterostichus madidus. Next base: position 15,747,915 of record OU452304.1, on the reverse strand, counting down.
CCACAGTGGATGGTAAGTAAATATGGAAACCACTGCGCAATAAAAGTTCCACTAATTGTGTTTAAATTTTATCATTAATAGATAACTTAGGTACAGCACTAGTATTGTAAAAAGTATAACGTCTCTTTAGATAGGTCTGTATAAAAAACTGGAGTTTAAACGAGCCACATACCGTACTTTTTCTACAACCACAAATTAGGACAGAAAAATTTAAAGTTTTATGAGTTATTTGAAAAGTAAGGTTATGTTACAATAACAAATATATGAAGTTGACTGCATCCCGTGCTTAATATTCCAGTTATTTAATTCACATCGTAATTAAAACGATCGAAATCACAGTTTGATTAAAATAGTGTTAAGTGCAAACGAAATTAGTACGTTCAGTGAGATTTTAACAACGGGAGTAGAAAATAGTATATTTTGTAACAAGTTTTATAAACATTTCTTTAGTTATGAGTGTACATGTACATGGTGTTATGTAAGTGTACCGCCAAGGCTTAACTGCTAAGTCAGATGAGCAAAAGAAGCAGTAATTCACTGTTGTTTCTTTTCTGCAGTCTTTCATTTAAGGTAGTACTAGCGTGAAAAATTTTTTTGCAAATCGAATGAAATTTGGTGTACGTAAACATTGGATAGTCATACGCATCCTGTTAAAATATGAAACACATTCATCGTATGTGAACAAATATATTCGCTTGTAAAGTTGAGTTCTTATATACTCCTCCTTATTTACCATGTAAGCGTGGGTGGTACATTCACATAACATACTGTATAAAAAACGAGTCATACACTACACTTTTTCTAAGACCGCAAATTATGACAACAAAAAATGTACAGCCAGATTTTCAAAAAAGTTTTAGCTAATCCTGAATTTTGGATTAGCTAATCTTGTGCAAGTCCGACTAAATAAAGTTGGTTCATTTCATTTTCCGAAAATTAAATGGTAAGAAATTGTATTAGTTTATTTAAAGTTTTTTGGGAATATGGTTTAGCGTAATTTGACAAATCTAAAATTCAGGATTAGCTAGATTCAAGCTAAAACTCTTTTCAGAATTGGGCTGATAAAGTTTTATTATAAATTATTTGAAAAGTAATGTTAAATTACAAAGACAGATGCAGAAGATAACTTCTCCCAGTTGTTTATTTCACTCCGTAACTAAAATGTTCGAAGCCACAGTTTACCAACATGTGATTAAGATTTAAGATGTTATTTACAGCTAGGGTAAGCAGTACATTAAAAGTTATTTTAATAACGGGAGTAGAAAAGTTTGAAATAAAATTCTGACACATACTAAAATGTGTAATCAGCGGTAGTGTAACCATATCCTGTTTGTGCATTTTGACAGTCACTCGATTGAACTTGAACGTGATATTGTTTGATATAAGAATTACGTTTCCCATCCAAATGAAGCTGTAGCTCTTCTTGGATGTCTCGTGGATCGCAGGAGGCGGGCAGACATAAACCCCAAAATAATTTATTCCTTGGTATTTTATTTGGATCATTAGTGTACTGTACAAACAAAATATGTATTATTACACAACTTCTTCTTCTTCTTTACTGGCGCTACAGCCCGAGTCGGGCCTGGGCCTACCGGGCACACCGAGCCGCAGTTTTGACGCTGCCGTACTGCCGGTTTTCTGAGTCGATGTTACTTACTTTTAAGGCATATGTATAAGTGACTAGCTTATAGCGCCCGAGTATGATTGATACAAGTAACTGTATTTTTTATTTTAACGACAAATCATACTTTGTCGACAGGCGGATTCGAACTGACGAACCTTGGTTCGGATGACGTCACAGTATGTTAAGAGATGTGCATTAACACGCTCAGCCATCGCGCCATTACACAACTTACTGATTTTATATGTGAATTTTTGTTTGAAAGGGGATTTTGTTCTGAATTCAACGAATAAAAAGCTCAATTTTTTTGAGAAAAACGCACATAAATTGACATTAATTTAATTCAAATCGCAACACTTGAATATAAAAATATATTTAATGAAATTCTTTATAAAATAGTCGTATCGACATTAATTAATTAATTAATGAATTTAACTAAAATACTATGATTTGTTCATATATTTCTCACATAGCACGCTGATTCCTATGCGATTTGAATTAAATTAATACCAATTTATTATGCATTTTTGTCAAAAAAATTGTAATGTGGGGATACTGAATTCGCGGAATTAAAAAAAAATACTGAATCGAATAAGCAAATAAAAAAATAGATTCCCATTTAAAATAAGAAAACTGCACCGTGTATTTTAAGAACCACTGAATAAAAAAAGTTTGTTAATAGTTTTGAAACAAATTTGCAAAATGGTATTTTTTTGCTAATTAAGGAGCCTTGTAGCGCTTATAGTTCTCGAAATAGCAATGGTGACACATTAATTTAAACACCTTGTATTTATACGAATTCTAGAATAGAATCATTAATAAAATGTTCACTCATCAGATTCATCAGATTAATCAACTAATCAGTCCTCGTCAAATATTCTCATCCAAACACACCACCCTTTCTTCAACTACATTCATAGTTCCCTCTTTATAAGCTCATTTACTAATCACACTCGGAATCATTCATCACACAACAAACCTTCAATCGCATCCATTCCATCACTCCCATTCACTTTTCATTATTCTTGTTCAGCATATGCTTCATATGCTCAAAACATCTCAAATTCGTCACGCTAACAACACTAATACCAAATCAACAAAGATTATGAAAGAAGAGAGCGACAGCCTACGCTTGTATTTGAAAGAATATTGCACACAATTAGTCACTATAAATTTAAGAACTGAACATGAAACAAAAATATAAGAGAGGAAGGGGGTGGGATGGGGCTTGTTTTTGTAATTGAATTCCACACAATTGCAGTTAAACACTCGATATAAGATCAGAAAACTAATCAGAAAAATAAGAAAGAAAGGAAGTATTACTCTGCACTTGTTTTTGAAAGTGAATTTTAAACATTTATAGATAAACACTGTTAAATCATCTGATTTATCCCGCAATTAATCTTCGACAAACATTCCTATCCTGACACACTACTTTAGTTTCAACCATATTCATAATTCCATTCATACAAGCACGTCTGTTCTTTATACTCGGAAACTTTCATTCACGCAACAATCCTTAAAACATTTATTCATAGGTCGTCCACGAAATCTTTCACCCTTACTTTCTCCAACATACATTTGTTTTATCAATCTCTCATTCGACATGCGTTCTACATGCCCAAATCATCTCAACTGACTTATATCCACTTTTTCTAATTACAGTCTTCTCATTCTCACACTCATCATACACCAACGAATTCCGGACACGATGTTTTCTGGCAAATTTACAAACACCTCGCAAATATCTTATGTCCACAGCAGTTATGCGACGTTTATGTTTCCGCATCTACAGCAGTGGCGTAGACAGGGGGGGAGGGGATTTCGGGTCCAGGCACCCCCTTGATGATTTTAAAATAAAATATTCGTAATATAGGAATTACATTTTTCTTCGACTGAGCAGAAAATAGACTTTTCCAACTGTCAGTTGAAAGCAGAAAGTTGATATTTGCCGCTTGCCAACCGGACATAAGATATTGCCGCAATGTAAGAGCGTATTATCGTATCCATGAATACAAGAAAACTGTTGCCCGAATTTCCAAACAGAAAAACTCTCAAAAATTATTTTAAATTCTTTTTCAAGCATTTCTGAATGGTCGTAGAAAAAATATTGTATGCAACTCGAGCAGAAAGTGTCCTTGCCGATCTTGCATGGTTATTGCTCTTGGTTACGCCTCGATCAACAATCTCCATGCGCGAGCAGCAATACACTACTTTCTGCTCTAGGTACACAAATGACTATTATATTCATTTATTTAAAATTTTCAGAATTAAAGATATATTGTATCAAAAACAGTTATATTTCATGGTATTATAATTTGTAAGTACCTAATATGCCAGAAAATGATTAGTCCGTGATCAAAGAAGCATCATATTTAAGTAGTGACAACAATTAGTCCTATTAGTGGAAAGACCTTTCAGCGCCACCCATATGGTTATTACAATGTTGCAATAAGAATTAATTTCTTTACAGCTATTTCTCATCCTCTGAAGTTTCAATTATGTTTACTACTCGCTAATGTAAGGTTAACCCTCCGTCTGTCGGGTGTGGTCTGTGAGTCCACGGCAAATGGAAATTTTTAATAATTTGTTTATTATTCTTTTCAATATTTTTACCGTTACAGTACCTTTGAAGTACCTGAATAGCAACTATAAACGATCAATGACAAAAAAATAGATTTTCTGTTTTAAAATACGATGATATATTCTTACTTAACCGTTTGACGAGCGGCAAAATCAACTGTCTGTATTCAACTGAGAATTGTCTATTTTCTGCTCGGTAAACGTATTACAATAAAGCTAAACATACGAGTATTATCAAAAGTAAAGTATTAATATCTAAAATATTTAATTTAAAAGTGAATCGTACAAAACGATCGCCATTGATTTTTGACGTAGGTAGCACTAGTAAACTGCAACTTCACATTGTGAGGGAATATGCATGTGCACCGAGATGAAAAATACTATTTCAAGCGCGTGTACATCGTTATGTTCAAACGAGTATCATATCATTTTAACACGCGAATTCCTGTGTGGTAGGTTACAAGTAGAAATAACGTGATTTATATTTGTTTACCTTACAAATTCGAACGTGATTAATTTAGGCCGTATTTGTTTGCGAAATTTGGATTCAACCCTGAACTGATCTAGAACTAACTCGTGTTACTTCCAAATAAATGATAAATCTAGTGTCACTAGTAAAAATTAGCAATAAGTATAAAATTTGAATGCACGTTCTAAGTGATATCTGCTTAAATACAAATTACAATACAACCAATTCAAAGCGGACACAAGTTGATTAGAAACAGATAGAAAACGGATTCAACTTGCCAACAGGCAATCATAGTCCAGTGGATAAAAGCGACGTAAAACTTGTGTTTCTTAATTAGCAAGCAAGAGGTCGTGCGTTCAAATCACATGGACTTCTTCCTCGTATATCCAAAAAATACGATTGTGTCTGAGAGGCTCGGATTCAACTATAAGTTATGGATCCTCTGTACTGTATTTGGGATTAAGTTCCTGTTGTGCAAAGTAACAAATAAATAAACCCACCAAAATAACTGGGGCTGTAGGATCAGTTCAGGAACTGTTCTGGGTTACTTAAAAAGTGCCAATTAAACAAAAGTAACTTTAAAAATGCCAAACAAATACGGCCATAATATAGTTCATCAGAAATTTTGTATAATATAACTTTTAAAATCAAGTAAAAATTGGCAAAAACACGTCTTGACTGAAACTTAAACAAGCATGAATTAAATTTCGTGAGATTTTCCTTATCATTATATGCTTTCTTTCTTAATGTTAATACTATCATTATCGCCAAGTGCTACCTAAGCCACGATTTATCAATAAATCTTATTTTCTTAGTAAGTATCTTACAACAAAATATTTTTTAAAAAAATAGTTATTTTTGTATTAAGTGCGCGAAATGAGTATTTTCTTGTTGCGCGTGAGAATGTCACTTTTGGTCGAGACCGTTAGGTTGAGACAAAAAAGTCATTCGAACGCGCCAAAAAACACGAATTTTGCACACGAAATACAAACAAAATTTTTTCTACAAATGTCAAATAAGAATAATACAATAATTAATGATTTATTTAAATAAATTGAAAGGAAAGAATCAAAAATAATATAAATTTTACGTGTTGTAACCAAGGATACGTGAAAATGTTAGACAAATATTTTTTTTTAAGTACCAAAAATTATGAAATTTGACATTTCAATGAAAAAAAAGTCATTTTTTCACGTGTGAAAAAAGATCATTATTTTTCATGTGATAAAAACACAAATTTCGCGTATCCATAGCGATGTAAAAATGTCATGTTTTTTTAACAGTTGTAGAAAATAGTTATTTTTATAACAAGTGCCGAAAAAGGCTCGTTACGTGAAAGTGCAGAATTTAACGCACGAGGCTTGCCGAGTGCGGAAATCTGCACGAGCATGTAACCTTTTTCGGCACGTGTTATAAACAACATTTTTCCTACAACTGTCCGATTTAGTAAATCACTAAAATATTATTAATATTTATAAAATTTATAAAATTTTAATGATATTACATGACAACGATGTTTTACGGCGTTGCTATGGTTTGTTTGTTGATTGCTTGCACATTGTTCTACGTTATTTAAAAATATTTCACTAACGTCAAAATAATTTCTTCAAAATCATCTTGATTGGAATAGTACAGTGAGTGATTCTTCTTTATCATTAACACCTCCAAAGATAATTGAAGCTCCGGATCATACAATGTTGGATCTATTTTCGATAATGACAATCAACCTGCTGCTGGTACTTCTGAAGCTTCCGAAATTGTTACCAATAATATTACTGGTAATAATATGAACAGGTACGGAAGAAATCAATGTTTCTTTAGACACAAAAGTTTCCACTTTACATTATGTCAATATAAGCAACTGTAACAACTGTATTAATAATATACACAAACAATAAATATGAAGTATTTCACTTACTCTTTAAATAAAACCATTTATCGATATATTTTACTTTGTTCGGTTCTTTTTATTAATTGTCTACAGATTAGATATACCGCAAATTAAGGTTACGTTTATAAACGTCAAAATATACTACTGCATATTTACTAGCGCTGGTTCACCGTATCTTCTTCTTCCATAAGCGTCTGTGATCAAAATATGAATTCCGGGCTCGGCGCGAAATTTAAATCGCTGTCAAAACAATATTCTTTTGACAGTTACGTAATGAAGCACTTTCCGCACTAGTGTTTCTTTGCTTTCGGAAATGCACTTGGTCTGCATTCATCTACTTTCCATACGTAACTATAATTGCCTTGGTTACGTATGGAAAGTAGATGAATGCAGACCAAGTGCGTTTCCGAAAGCAAAGAAACACTAGCGATTTAAATTTCGCGCCAAGCGCGGAATTCATATTTTGACCACAGACGCTTATGGAAGAAGAAGATACGGTGAACCAGCGCTAGTAAATATGTAGTAGTATATTTTGACGTTTATAAACGTAACCTTAATTTGCAGTATATCTAATCTGTAGACAATTAATAAAAAGAGCCGAACAAAGTAAAATATATCGATAAATGGTTTTATTTAAAGAGTAAGTGAAATACTTCATATTTATTGTTTGTGTATATTATTAATACAGTTGTTACAGTTGCTTATATTGACATAATGTAAAGTGGAAACTTTTGTGTCTAAAGAAACATTGATTTCTTCCGTACCTGTTCATATTATTACCAGTAATATTATTGGTAACAATTTCGGAAGCTTCAGAAGTACCAGCAGCAGGTTGATTGTCATTATCGAAAATAGATCCAACATTGTATGATCCGGAGCTTCAATTATCTTTGGAGGTGTTAATGATAAAGAAGAATCACTCACTGTACTATTCCAATCAAGATGATTTTGAAGAAATTATTTTGACGTTAGTGAAATATTTGAAATAACGTAGAACAATGTGCAAGCAATCAACAAACAAACCATAGCAACGCCGTAAAACATCGTTCTCATGTAATATCATAAAAATTTTATAAATTTTATAAATTTTAATAATATTTTAGTGATTTACTAAATCGTACAGTTGTAGGAAAAATGTTGTTTATAACACGTGCCGAAAAAGGTTACGTGCTCGTGCAGATTAAATTCTGCACTTGCACGTAACGAGCCTTTTTCGGCACTTGTTATAAAAATAACTATTTTGTACATATATATATATATATATATATATATATATATATATATTTATATATATATATATATATATATATATATATATATATATATACATACATACATACATACATACATATCTTCACGCTATATCCCAACAAATGGGGTAGCACGAACCCTAAAATCACTCATAAAACATTCACTCATCACACCCATCAAACAACCAATCATCGTCAAACATTTTTATCCAAACATACCACCCTCACCTCAACCACTTTCATAGATCACTCCATATAAACTCATTCATTTATTACACTCGAAATTATTATCACACAACAAACCTTTAATCACATCATTCCTTTTCACTTACCATTCATTTTCTTTCTTCAACGTACATAACGTATGCATAAAAAATCTCAAATTACTCACGTTTACTCCTAACAAGGAATCTAATAACGAAACTAACAACGAATCTACAAGATTAGAAAAAAATGAAAGCGATAGTCTGCACTTATATATGATAGAAAAGACCACACAATGCAGTAACTGAAAATGAAACAAAAAGATAAGAAAGGGAGGGAGCGTCGCCCTGCGCTTGTTTTTGAAAGTGAATTTCACACAATTGCAGTTAAACACTACGTAATAACTGAAAACGAATTTAAAGATAAGAAAGGAAGGGAGTGTCGCTCTACGCTTGTTTTTGGAAGTGAATTCCACACAATTGCAGTTAAACACTCAATGTAAGATCAGATAAGAATTAAAAAGATAAGAAACGAAGGGAGTGTCGTCTCTGCGCTTGTTTTTGAAACTGAATTTCACACAATTACAGGTAAACACTCTAAGGAAATTACTAAACAACGAAACTAAAATCTAAAACCCTGCGCTTTTCTGAAATCATCAGATTCATTCCGCAATTAATCTTCGCCAAACGTTCCTATCCTGACACACCACTTTTGCTTCATCCACATTCATAATTCCTTTCATACAAGCACGTTTGTTCCTCGTACTCGGAAACTTTCGTTCACGCAACAATCCTTCTATCATATTCATCCATTTATTCATAGGTCGCCCACGCAATCTTTCACCCTCAATTTCACCAACATATACCTGTTTCATTAATCTCTCATTCGACATACGTTCAACATGCCCAAACCATCTCAACTGACTTATACCTACTTTTCTAACTACATTCTTCTCAATTTCACACTCATCATACACCAATGTATTCCGGACACGATCTCTTCTAGTATAACCACACACACCCCGCAAATACCTCATTTCCACAGCAGTTATACGACGTTCATGTTTCTTCATCCACACCCAACATTCACTACCATACATCAATGTTGGCACTAAAACACCATTATACACACTCAATCGAGCATCTCTGGATACATTCACATTTCGAGCAAAGGTTCCCAGAGCACCCAATACCTTGCGTCCCGCAGATACTCTTCTTTCAATCTCACAATCAATACGTCCATTCCTTGAAAACATACTACCCAAATATAAAAACTCATTCACTTGACCCAATCTCACACCATTCACCGAAACATTACAATCAGTCACCAAATCGCTCTTTTCAAACACTAACACTTTACTTTTATCGACATTTAATAATAAATTTAAATCTTTTCCTACTTCATTTATATTTAGAATCATTCGTCTCAATTGCTCTTCAGATTCACCCATAACAACCACATCATCCGCATACGCTAACGCAGGCACAACACTACCACCAATATGTACACCATCCACCCCATTCAACGCCGTTCGTAACAATACATCCATGTACAAATTAAAGAGCCACGGAGACATCCCACAACCTTGTTTCACGCCAATGTCTATACAAAACCAATCACTCAATTTACCATTAACTCTCACCGCAGCCTCACTACCTTCATACAGCGCACGAATTGCCCCCAACAAATTACCATTTATACCGTACTGTAACAGTACATTCCATAATGTCTCGCGATGAACACTATCATATGCTTTTTTAAGATCGAGAAAGCCACAGAACACCTTCTTGTTCTTAGCAAGTGACTTTTCAACAATCATACGAAGAGAAAACAATTGATCCACACATCCTCTCTCAGGCAAAAAACCACCTTGCATATCGCTTAACTTGGAGATTGTTAAGGTTCGTACCTTATGAATAAGAATCTTCCCGTACAACTTCCCTACCACACTCAGCAAACTTATCGCACGAAAATTAGTACATTCACTCGAACTACCTTTACCTTTAAATAAAGGACAAATGATAGCACATTTCCAATCATCAGGAGCCACACACCGTTTTAAACAAAATCTAAACAAATAAACTAACCAGTCAAATAACCTCTCGCCTCCATACTTCAACATCTCATTCGATATACCATCCAAACCAGGAGCCTTACCATTCTTCAGACGCATCAATGCGAAACTAACATCACTCTCATCTATATCCCATTCATCACCACTAACATTTTCGCTAACATTTTCACTACAACCATTCGGTCTATTAATGCTACCATATAAAGTCCTAAAGTACTCACACCATCTATTAGTAACATCTGATTCATTCCACAATAACTCACCATCCGCACTCTTAATCGCTTTCACTGCCCTGACATTACCACCTCTCAATCTCTTCACTCTCAACCAAAACATTCTTTTATTCATACTAAAATCATTAGTTAATCTTTCACTCATCAAATCATCAAAACGCGCCTTGCTTTCTCTCACTACTCTCTTAACACATTTATTTAACCTCTTGTATTCCAGCAAGCATTCATCACGTAAACTTCCAGGCAGATCTTTCACATTTAGAAATCGCAAGTATGCTCTCTTTTTCACCTCAATCGCTTCTTTAACTTCTTTATTCCACCATGCATTCTTTGGACAAGAACCTAATCGACATTCACCACAAACTTCTTTTGCACATTTAAGAACTGTATCCTTAAATTTGAACCAAACATCATTTATGCTGCATTCAAAATTAAGTTCACATACAGGCAAAGATTCATTTATCTTCTCAACAAACAAATCTCTAACATTCTCATTCTGCAGTGCACTGGATTTCACACGAAACATTTTATTAGTATTTTTCACCCTCATTCTCCAACATTTATCTAGACGTATACGCGATACCACCAAATAATGGTCATTCGTACCCAATTCAGCACCACGCTTCACACGCGTATCTACAACTAAACTTCTCAATCGTTCATCATACAAAATAAAATCAATCATACTCCGTCTATTTTCACTAATATTCTCCCATGTATACAAATGAGCAAGTTTATATATATATATATATATATATATATATATATATATATATATATATATATATATATATATATATATATATATATAATGAGCCTTCTACCCATTACTGGGTGTGGCAGTCTGCCGAAGCATAGAAATATAAAATAATAAAATTTTTGTGGAATTATATTTTCAGAATTGATTTGTTTTTCTCAATAGGAAGGTGCTCTTAAAAGAGATGCCCGTTATGAGATTTCAGTGGACGGTCGACAATTAAGTCTTTTTGTGATTACTTACATCCAGTTTTTCGTACAAGTTCATGTATGGTTTATATTCCAGCGAAAATGGATCAAGAACAGTTCTGTTCACTTCTATCTCAATATGATTTGTTGCCAAACAATACTGTGCGGCAAAAGGTTCTTTGATACTAAGACATTCATCAAAATTTCCCAGCTGGTACTGACTGCCTTCCGTCAGACCTACAGGAACTTTTGCAGATGCTTCCCACACTAAAATTATAATAAAATAAATATAAATAAATATATGTAGGACTTTGCTGAAACAGATCACGGTAAGTGATATATTTATGTGCGTGAAGTGCGCCTACCAGCTGTCAAATCACGGCTCCCAAAGGTGTTAGGGATGGGGCAGTCACAGGGGTAATTTTAAAGTGGTGAAAATGTTTGTCGGCTGTGGAAATCGAACCAGGGTTTTAGGATCCACAGGCCGACTCGGTACCACTGAGCCACCTATCCCATTAAAATTATAATGCCACATTTTAATACGCTTGTGTGAAAGGACAGTCTTGGTCCACCATTCATTTATGGCTGGAAAATACATATACCTACTAGTAATACATGTATGGAGAAATAAGCTTTTCGTTACCATTGCTTCTCTGCTTACTTTACAAGAAAAATATTCAAACAAATTGTGTTACTCAGTGGCGTGCCTGGGAGGGGGAGCGGTGGGTGCGGTCCGCACCGGGCGGCACAAATTTTGGGGCGGCATTTTTTATATTTATTTTTTGTTGTAAAAAACAACTTGTTCACTTTATAAGTTTACTATTCGATTTCTACGAATTATGAATTACTATATGATTTAGAATATTTTTCTTCATCGTCAAGTCAATGTAGTGTAACGAATTTAAAGCCAGACAAATCGAGAACATTCCAGAAACCTTCTCGAGAACAAGTGCGTAGCAGCGTGACATCATAAATGCATAGAGCTCGCTCGCATGTCTGAGCGTGTGGTTTGACGGGATATTCTAGAACGTCCTGGAATAGTCGAGAACTGTTCTACGGACGGGAGTATATAAGCCGAGGCCGAGTGGCTGAGTGCAGTTGACAGTAGACTTCGAACGTGTAATATAAATGTGGTGAAATAAATAATAGCTCTAGTGTACGTAATATAAATAGTAGTGTTAGTGACCGTTATATAAATAATATTAGTGTTTAAATATTTATTAGTAGTGTTTAAGATTTATTATAGTGTTAATTAGTTTTAAATAAGTTTCTGTTATTTTTATATTCATTTATTAAATAAATACTTTTATTTTCGTTTAACATAAATAGTTGTGAGTTATTTTTGTGCCTTAAACATTCTACACACTTCCAGAAAGACGAAAAACATTACAGTAGGGTTGAAAATATCTCGAAAAATTCCTTTATTGCTGCCTAATTTAAATATGCCATTCAATGGTAAAAAAGTTCCCCACCTATAGTTCGTCTCAATTACAATTATTTATTTATGTTTATTAATTTAATAGGGTAATGACTCAGTGGTTTCGAGTTGGCTTATGGATCCTAAGGACCCCGGTTCAATTCTCACAGCCGACAAACAATTTTCATCGATTTCAAAATATCCCTGTGGCTCCCCCACCACTAACATCTTTGGGGGTCGTTATTTGACGGCTGTTAACCGCACTTCACGTAAATAAATATATCACTTACCGAGATCTGCTTCGGCAGAGTGCCACACTCAGTAATGGGGTCGTGATGATATATTTATTTTATATTTATTTTTTTAATTTATAAAAACCACCATTTGATTGAAAGGGCGGTAAATTGGAGTAATGGGGTCGTGATGATATATTTATTTTATATTTATTTTTTTAATTTATAAAAACCACCATTTGATTGAAAGGGCGGTAAATTGGAGACCGCCCTAGGCGGCATAAGGTCTAGGTACGCCACTGGTGTTACCACAAGACGAGACGAAACTTAGGATCAATCTCGTCTCGATTACAACTTGGTCTCGAGTCTCGACTATCAAATGTTACCAGTTTAAGTAACATTTTAAACACTGGGGTCACCAAGGTTTTTTTTAATTAATTTTTTTTTCATTTGACCCGATATTTTAAAAACTGGTCGATAAGATTTTTTAAATTCGAATATTTTTCTTGGCTTAATTAGATATCACTTTTTTTTAAATCTGTAATATGTAGATATTACAATTTTTAGGGAAAGAATCTGTGCAATCTTGGCGTACCTTTAACAATGTAATTGTTTTTTTGGGAGATATCACTTTTTTTTTATACAATAGTTTGACCCTATATTATAAATGATATTTGGTATTGGTATATTGTTATTATATCTTTCTATAAAAATCTAAATTCGTTCTAAAATATATATATATATATATATATATATATATATATATATATATATATATATATATATATATATATATAAAAGACCTTTCAATTGATACCAAACACGATGGATTTTGATGCACTTTCATTAAAACAATTGACGATCGAAAAGTATTAATTTTCTTATGCGAGCCCTTCCAAAGATCTTTTATTTGATATCAAACACGATAGGGTTTGGAACACTTTCGCTAAAACAATAGCCGATCGAAAAAATTCCAATTCTGCATGCAAGCCCTTAAAAAGACCTTTCATTTGATGCCAAACACGATAGGTTTTAAAGTACTTTAATTAAAACAATTGCCAATCGATAAAATTCCAATTTTTTTCATGTAAGCCCTTCAAAAGACCTTTCAATTGATACCAAAGACGATGGGTTTTCAAGTACTTTCACTAAAACAATTAACGATCGAAAAGTATAAAATTTTGCACGCGAGCCCTTCAAAAGATCTTTCATTTGATACCAAACACGATAGGTTTTGGAATACTTTTGCGAAAACAATTGCCAATCGATAAAATTCCAATTTTGCATGTAAGCCCTTAAAAAGACCTTTCATTTGATATCAAAGACGATGAGTTTTCAAGTACTGTCACTAAAACAATTGACGATCGAAAAGTATTAAATTTTGCACGCGAACCATTCAAAATATCTTTCATTTGATCCCAAACACGATAGGTTTTGGAATACTTTTGCTAAAACCATTGCCGATCGAAAAAGATCCAATTTTGCATGCAAACCTTTAAAAAAATCTTTCATTTGATACCAAACACTATAGGTTTTGGAACACTTTTATTAAAACAATTGCCAATCGATAAAATTCCATTTTGCATGTAAGCCCTTCAAAAGACCTTTTCAATTGATACCAAAGACGATGGGTTTTCAAGTACTTTCACTAAAACAATTGACGATCGAAAAGTATTAAATTTTGCACGCGACCCTTCAAAATATCTTTTATTTGATACCAAATACGATAGATTTTGGAATACTTTTTCTGAAACAATTGCCGATCGAAAAAAATCCAATTTTGCATGCAAACCTTTAAAAAAATCTTTCATTTGATACCAAACACGATAGGTTTTGGAACACTTTCATTAAAACAATTTCCAATCGATAAAATTCCAATTTTGCATTTAAGCCCTTCAAAAGACTTTTCAATTGATACCAAAGACGGTGGGTTTTGAAGTACTTTCACTAAAACAATTGATGATCGAAAAGTATTAAATTTTGCACGCGAGCCTTTCAAAAATTCTTTCATTTGATACCAAACACGATAGGTTTTGGAACACTTTCGCTAAAACAATTGCCGATCGAAAAAAATCCATTTCTGCATGCAAGCCCTTAAAAAACCTTTCATTTGATATCAAACACGATAGGTTTTGAAGCACTTTCATTAAAACAATTGCCAATCGATAAAATTCCAATTTTGCTTGTAAGCCCTTCAAAAGACCTTTCAATTGATACCAAACACGTTAGGTTTTGAAGCACTTTCATTAAAACAATTGCCAATCGATAAAATTCCAATTTTGCATGTAAGCCCTTCAAAAGACCTTTCAATTGATACCAAAGACAATGGGTTTTGAAGCACTTCCACTAAAACAAATGACGATCGAAAAGAATTAAATTTTGCACGCGAGCCCTTCAAAAGACCTTTCATTTGATACCAAACACGATAGGTTTTGGAATACATTCGCTAAAACAATTGCCGTTCGAAAAAAATCCATTTCTGCATGCAAGCCCTTAAAAAGACCCTTCATTTGATACCAAACACGATAGGTTTTGGAATACTTTCGCTAAAACAATTGCCGATCGAAAAAATTCTAATTTAGCATATGAACTTTAAACATGGTTTATTTTACACAAATTTAATAACTCTCAATGTCAATCAATTTTAGTTTTGTACTTCTGGTTTTGCATCAATTTCCGATCGACAACGAAGCGAGCTCGAGAGCCGAAGTTGTCGAACTGAGCGTAAGGTGCTGCCGCCAGTCGGACAAGTCGCGAAAAACCAAAGTCTGGAGGAACGAAAAATTGATTGAAAAAAATCTTATATAGGGAAATATAGCTTGTAAAGTAATAATTAATGCAAAAATTGTATCAAGGGTGTTATGTAGTAAATTATCATATGTTTAACATGACTAATTTATCGGTTAATAAAAAGATAAATGGAATTGCAATTTTCGAATATTGGCTCAAAGTCTTCGTTACTGTAATATAGACAGTCAGTGTGTCGCCGTAGGCTGCTTGATCTTGGCGTCGACAACTAACGCCTGTCTTGATACGCAAAACCAAATTTATCCTACAAAACAGGCTCGAGAATTAAAAAGGATATGTGATACGCGATGGACTGTTCAGTTCAGAGCATGCGAGACTGTTTTAGAAACAATTGAATCTATTTTTGTAACATTACACAATCTTATTTCTAAAACTCATGTAAAAAAGGATAGAAGATGTGAAGCAAAAGGTTTACTTTTACAAACTGATAAAGAATTTATTGTTTTACTGCTTATTTTTATAAAAATTTTAAAATTAGTTACAACTGTATTTAATTATCTCCAATCCCGTGAAATGAATTATGTAAAAGGTTTAAATTTAGTTCAAGAAACAATTAATGAATTTCAAAACTTACGAAACAATGATAATAAATGGAATTCTATATGGAAATCTGAAAATAATATTTTTTTGTCTCTTGGTTTAGATAAAACAGACTTTTTTGATAAACCAAAAAGAATGAAATCTATTGTAAAAAGGTTACAAGTGTTTATAGTAGATTGTGAAATAGATGATTCTGTAGACATAGGAGTAAAAAATGAGAAAGATGTTGTCCAACTTAAGTTATACATCTCTATACTAGATACAATTATAATTGAATTAAAAGAAAGATTTACAAAAAATGATACTATTTTAAAATCATTAAAAGCTTTTAACCGCATAGATGATTTATTCCTCAATAAAATTCATTTAACTAAATTAGCAGAACATTATAACTAAGTTATGATTGTTTAGACTCAGAAATAACGCTAGTTAAGAAACTTTTGTGTAGGGAGGAAAATAAAAATATTAAATCACTCATGAAGTTCTTGTCATTCGTTGAACAATACGAGTATAAGGAAGCATTTGAATGCATTTATATTTTGGTAAAAAAATGTATTTTAATGCCTGTATCAACAGCTTCTTGTGAAAGATCATTTTCCTCTTTAAAAAGAATTAAAAGTTATTTAAGAACAAGAATGACAAATGAAAGTGTTAGCTTAATTATTTTCACGTAAGATTTTGCTTATTTTAATTGATTATGTCTTCTACTTCAATTTATCGTTTAGGTGGATTACGAGTGCAGTTGGATAAGAACTTCAATTTAAGAGATTGGAGTTATGTTTTTGTCAGTTATTGTTAGATTTTGGTAGTGAATAGTCGACATCGTGTTAGTGATAATTTAGAGTGTGTTAGAGTGAGTGATTGTTGGAGAACGTATTGGTGAGTTGAGTCAGATGTTGTTAGCACACGTGTGGTATGTGATTGTTATCCTTATCCTCCAGGTAAGTCCCCTGAGGGGTTGACGAAGAGTGACAGCCACATGCAGTCACCGAAGCAGGACCCGCTGTATTATATATATGGGGCATTCCAGCCAAGAACAGACAAACCGGGGCGCAGTCATGTCACCAATTTGGCTGAAACTTTTTTTGAAAAATCTTTCATATATTAGAAGGTGTTATCCTAATGGATAGATTTTTTTGAAAGACTAATAGACAATGAAAAAAATTTTTGAAAAAAATTCGTGCCTCGAAAACGTGCCATTTTAAGGTATCTTTAAAAATCCATAACTTTTCTAATTTTTATCCGATTTCAACGATTATTATTATTTTATTATTGTTATAAAATTTTATAATAATTATAACAAGATTCATTCAAATAAAAATTTAATATAATAGTGAGATTAAGTTGGATTCAAGAATCACTTAGAGTTTGAATTATGGCCTTAGGAATCCTTACTGTACCAATCTCCATGTGGAGATGTTCTACTATTTTGCTTTCTGACATTTTTTTGTTGGCTTGTATTACAATGAGTTGTTGCTCATTTTACATTAAAATATACGTTGAGCTTACATTTTCATTTTACGTATGCTAATGATGACTCGAGTTTCGGGTCGAAACGTTCAAGTACATGATTTTATGAAATAAATACTTGTATTTATACATACACAACCTATAAATTAGAATACCTAAGGCCATAATTCAAACTATAATAGTATAATTTTCAATAAATAAATATATGTAAACAATTTAAATAAGTAATTAATAATAGAAATAAGATTTATATTAGTATTGGTACACGGAAGTACCACAGTTTCGTACCAGTTGACGAACAAAACATATCTGCCAAACGATGTTCGAAAGACAACATGTCTAAAGTATTTCGAGTCATCAACAATTAATTTACACAATTTAATCACGTAATAAATCTAATATGTTTGTTAGTTAAAAATTTATACTTGATTATTCTTCATTAATTTGTTCGATATATATATTTTATTTATTTATTTATATCATCACGCCTTCTACCCATTAGTGGGTGTGGCACTCTACTGAAGCAGATCTCGGTAAGTGATATATTTTGCGCGTGAAGTGCAGTTACCAGTCGTCAAATCACGGCCCCCAAACATGTTAGTGGTGGAGGAGCCACAGGGATAGCTTTTTCAAATTATGAAAATTTGTCGCCTGTGGGAATCGAACCAGGGACCTCAGGATCCACAGGCCGACTTCATACCACTGAGCTAGCCATCCCATAATATATAAATATATATATATATATATATATATATATATATATATATATATATATATATATATATATATATATTGCAAATGCCAGAAAATTCCTAACATAGTTTTAGTTTTTTCTGAAATAGATAATTTGTATTGATATTTATTGTTAGTGACCAGCAACTTGAAGCCATATACGTAAAATGTCAATTTAATCACATTTAAAATTCGCCCAAACATTATAAACACAAAAAATCATATATCGGTAACAACGCAAAAAGTATTGTTGAAACTTTGGAAAAATGTAGCACTTGAAACGCAGAATCTATGGTTAAAATTTTTAAAAAATTAAAAATTAGGTTTTTGAGAAATAGCGTGTCAAAGTTTGCTTTTTTTGCGAAAAAAAAAATTTTTTTACATTTTAAAACTACAATAGTGATATGTTAAGTAGCTTCTAAATGGGAATAAAGTTTATATCAAAGCTTATTAGGTCTTTCTAAAGATTCGAGAATAGCTTGCTACTAGTCGAATATAGGTCACAATGAAAAACCTACTATTTTCAACAATATAACACAATTTCGGACATTTATATTTGCCGACTGTTATTCCGAATCACATAAACGAGTAGACCTTGCGAAAGATTACACTTTAACGTCTTGATGCGTTAAAAAATCGTTCAAATCGGATAAAAATTAGAAAAGTTATGGATTTTTAAAGATACCTTAAAATGGCACATTTTTGAGGCAAGAATTTTTTAAAAAAAATTTTTTATTGTCTATAAGTCCTTCAATAAATCTATCCGTTGGGATAACACCTTCTAATATATGAAAGATTTTTCAAAAAAAGTTTCAGCCAAATTGGTGACATGATTGCGCTCCGGTTTGTCTGTTCTTGGCTGGAATGCCCCATATATTTCTTTTCTTAGCTCTAAGGTTGTGTACTGTTGTGCCGACCAATTTTCGACCTCATGTGTAAAGTAAATGAAGATTACACTTCTCTAGCTCATTTTGATTTCATATAGAGGTTATTGGAAAATTTTGTATTAATATTAATATTATCTACTGCTTTGTATAATATAAAAAAGCTAGAATACAGGGAGATTCATAATGTACAGGAAACATTGAAAGTATAACTAGAGGATCCCAATATATTGGTTTTCCTTAATAAATTTTTGACAAAAACTCAATAACCAATAAGTTACAATAAATTAAAGTTCTTTTCAATTAAGGTCCATTAATTGAATACCGCTGAGAATAATATGGAAGAATTAGTTCTAATTTTCGTAGAAACATATTTCTTAGAAAATCTGATAACTTGCTGTAAATTTATTTTTAATTTACACACCCAACAAAAAATAATGGCAAAATCTTTCGAAATACAGACACCTTGCACATACTGCGTTTTATTCATCACTTCCATAAACCATAATCATGTCTATTTATTCCTCATAAGTATTAACCATTTTGTAAGGAATGCCGTTTTACTTTTTATTGAAGTAATTTTCTTTATTAATATTAGAGAAAACCAGCAAAAATCTATGAAATTATTTTAAATGTTCGTATAGATGCAAATAACAATTTATCAACATTTAATTTTAAACATATTCAATTTAATCATGGCATCTTCTGCAATGATTCATATAAAAACAGAAAAAAATTTGTAAGTCGATCTATTAACTTACATTTTAAGTATACTTCAATAAGTTACAACATTACAACATAAATTCTTTTAAGGTATCACTTTTATACTTTAAATTAAAATGTAATAGCAAAATATAAAACATGCAATCTTTGTGAATCATTAGTATGAATTCTGTAGAACAAAAATAAATGTAAGTTGAAACTTGTAAACCTACATAATATTTAAAATGGAAATATTAAACCTACATAATATGTAAGTTGAAATTTTTAAACCTACAAAATATGTGAGTTGGAAATATTAGACTCTTATAATATGGAAGTTGATAATTTCAAACTTACATAGAAATTAATTTATAAGCTAGATAATAGATGGCAGGACAAATTAAAGGTTGGAAATTGATTAAATTACAATGTACACCTACTTTCCGGATTTAAAATAACAGGAGCTAGGGTCGTACACTTAATTGTACTTATTAATTATAAATAAATTGTATTTGTCACTCTGCGTTCAGCGCAATCTAGCGGTGAAACCTTAAAGGACAATCACTGACAGCTGTGGGCGCTGTCGGTAATCCCCCACCACTCATTTGACATTAGATAATATTATGATAGTCTAATATTTTCAACTCTCATATTATGGATGTTTAAAATCATGAACTTACATTTTATGAGAGTCTAAAGTTTTATATTTACATTTTTTGTCAAGTAACAAATTTTGTTTCAGTTGAATAGACAGATATGTATAAATATTTGTGATTACGTTTTATACATGGGATTTGAATTTTAATAGTATAATATAAGTTAGACTTGTAATATTGTACTAACTAAATTTGTTATTTTAAATAATATGACACATGAAAATATTTTGTACTTAGGTACCATTCCACGTACACATTCGTTTTATATTTATATTTTATTTGCTTAATATATTCAACATTCGAATTTAATATTACAGTATACAATTGTACAACACTTCCAGCACCATACTTGCATATTATTTAACTTCAAACTTCAGAGTTATATTATATTCAAGACCAAGTTTCTAATAACATACATGGAATTGAAAGATGTTAGTGGTAGAGCTTCAAAATAAACAGTTCTTGACACTTTTCAAATTTAAACACAATGCTTGATGTAAAATTCATCTTAGTAAAATTTGATATGTAGTTTCAAAGTATCATAAATTTATATATAAAATATTTTGAGTTACACAATTTTAAAGTAAGACATTATTTTCAAGAAACAAAATTTTATAAGTATTATTTTATAAAAACCTATGAGCTCTTATAGCAATATTGTACATGCATAAATTGAAGGCTTACAATTTTAATCTAAATTTGCTTCTAAGATTCAAAAAGTATCGTGTTAAATGTTTAAGCAGCATTTTTGACATCATATTAAATCCATGTTGAATATTACAAGAAAGAGACAGGTATACATTCCATATAGTAGTATACTGTTTTCTATCTTCGTTCGTATTCTAGTTTTGTTACATTACAAACTGTTATAAATTTCAAGTAGAAAAACATTAATCACATATTAAGTTATATCGAAATATTTGACTTTCATTTACAACTCAGTTTCACAAATTTAACACAAACATTTTTACTTTCATATTATAATATAAGCATATTTTTATATTGAGATAATATTTATTAAAACAAAAATGACTGAAGTCAATTTGCTGATTTGCTTTAAATTCAATCTTGAGAAATGTTAATAATATGTAAATACTTAATTTTTTTGTAAATAAAAAGTAAAACGGCATTCCATAATTTTGCATTTAACATTTAACTTTGACGTTTATCAAGACAGGCGGTAGTTGTCGACGCCAAGATCAAGCAGCCTACGGCCGGCGACACTGACTGTCTATATTACAGTAATATAAACTTTGAGCCAATATTCGAAAATTGTAATTCCATTTATCTTTTTATTAGCCGATAAATTAGTCACGTTAAACATATGATAATTTACTACATAACACCCTTGTTTGTATTAGATACAATTTTTGTATTAATTATTACTTTACAAGCTATTATTTCCCTATATAAGATTTTTTTCAATCAATTTTTCGTTCCTCCCGACCCTAAATATTTTGTTTTGCTTTTCGCAACTTGTCCGACTAGCGACAGCACCTTACGCTCAGTTCGACAACTTCGGCTCTCGAGCTCGCTTCGTTGTCGATCGGAAACTGATGCAAAACCAGAAGTACAAAACTAAAATTTATTGACTTTTGACATTGCGAGTTACCAAATTTGTGTAAAATATATGTTTAAAGTTCATATGCAAGTATTTCTGTATTCAAAAATATATAATCAAGACAGGCGTTCGATGTCGTCGCCAAGATTAAGCAGAAAACGGCGACACTGACTGTCTATATTACAGTAATATAAACTTTGAGCCAATATTCGAAAATTGCAATTCCATTTAACGTTTTATTAGCCGATAATCGTCTTTGGTATCAATTAAAAGGTCTTTTGAAGTGCTCGCGTGCAAAATTTAATACTTTTCGATCGTCAATTGTTATAGTGAAAGTGCTTCAAAACCCATCGTCTTTGGTATCAATCGAAAGGTCTTTTGAAGGGCTTACATGCAAAATTGGAATTTTATCGATTGGCAATTGTTTTAATAAAAGTACTTCGAAACCTATCGTATTTGGTATCAAATGAAAGGTCTTTTCAAGGGCTTGCATGCAGAATTAGAATTTTTTCGATCGGAAATTGTTTTATCGAAAGTGTTCCAACACCTATCTTGTTTAATATCAAATGAAAGGTCTTTTTAAGGGCTTGCATGCAGAATTAAAAATTTTTCGATCGGCAATTATTTTAGCGAAAGTCTTCCAAAACCTATCGTGTTTGGCATCAAATGAAAGGTCTTTTTGAGGGCTTGCATGCAGAATTGAAATTTTTTCGATCGGCTATTGTTTTAGCGAAAGTGCTCCAAACCCTATCGTGTTTGGTATCAAATGAAAGATCTTTTGAAGGGCTCGTGAGCAAAATTTAATACTTTTCGATTGTCAATTGTTTTAGTGAAAGTGCTTCAAAATCCATCGTCTTTGGTATCAATCGAAAGGTCTTTTGAAGGGCTTACATGCAAAATTGGAATTTTATCGATTGGCAATTGTTTTAATGAAAGTACTTCAAAACCTACCGTGTTTGGCATCAAATGAAAGGTCTTTTTAAGGGCTTGCTTGCAGAATTAGAATTTTTTCAATCGGCAATTGTTTTAGCGAAAGTATTCCAAAACCTATCGTGTTTGGCATCAAATGAAAGGTCTTTTTGAGGGCTTGCATGCAAAATTGGAATTTTATCGATTGGCAATTGTTTTAATGAAAGTGTTCCGAAACCTATCGTGTTTGGTATCAAATGAATGATTTTGTGAAGAGCTCGCGTACAAAATTTAATACTTTTCGATTATCAATTGTATTAGTGAACGTACTCCAAAACCTATCGTATTTGGTATCAAATAAAAGATCTTTGGAAGGGCTCGCGTATAAAATTCATACTTTTCGATCGTCTATTGTTTTAATGAAAGGACATCAAAATCCATCGTTTTTGGTATCAATTGAAAGGTCCTTTGAAGAGCTTTCTTGCAGAATTGTATTTTTATTGATCGGCAATTGTTTTAGTGATAGTAATTCAAAACCTATCATATTTAGTATATATTAAAAGATTTTTAGATGGACAGCCGTGTAGAATTTAAAAGTCTTAGATTCGTAATAATTCAATTTATATTGTGTCTATTGTCTTACTGAAGTTAATTCTATTTCAGTGTCCGCGGAGATTAGCTTGAGGCCGCTAGTATTTATTATTATTCCAATACGTGATTGTAGTAATAAGATAATTACTATACAAGAGCTTATTAATAAACAATTGGTTGTGAACGAAAATGTAGAAGCTCAATGTTCAGAATGCTTGCACTCACATAAATTACATAAAACCGAATTAGTTTCTTTTGGCACAGTATTAATTTTCCAAATTCTGTTATTTGAAAATGAAAATGGATATATTCGGAAACTAACTGATACACGTAATATTTAAAACGTTTCAATGGAAACTTATTTGATTCAAGGATATAAATACAAAGTGCTATATTTCACCATGGTACTTCAATGGCTGAGGGACACTACACAATATGATTAAAAAAGGAAAATCAAGGATGCTTGCAAATGATTCTCACGTTGGAAAACAAACTTCGCCAAGAAACTCTAAACGTGCTTATATATTTATTTTAGAACGAATTTAGATTTTTATAGAAAGATGTAATAACAATATACCAATACCAAATATCATTTATAATATAGGGTCAAACTATTGTATCAAAAAAGTGATGTCTTCCAAAAAAACAATTACATTGTTAAAGGTACGCCAAGATTGCGCAGATTCCTTCCCCAAAAATTGTAATATCTATATATTACAGATTTAAAAAAAAGTGATATCTAATTAAGCCAAGAAAAATATTCGAATTTAAAAAACCTTATCGAACAGTTTTAAAAACATCGGGTCAAATAAAAAAAAATTAATTAAAAAAAACCTTGGCGACCCCAGTGTTTTTTTTAATTAATTTTTTTTTTATTTGACCCGATATTTTTAAAACTGTTCGATAAGGTTTTTTAAATTCGAATATTTTTCTTGGCTTAATTAGATATCACTTTTTTTTAATTTGTAATATATTACAATTTTTGGGGAAGGAATCTGCGCAATCTTGGCGTACCTTTAACAATGTAATTGTTTTTTTGGAATATGAATTTACATTTAAATATATGTCAACAGTAACTTGTTTTCTGGTAGTGTTTTTGTTATTAAATAGCTCTCAGCCATGTGAACAGCAATTTTTAAGTAATAAAAGAAAAAAATAAATAGTCGTAACTTTTATGATAATACATTATATTTTTTTATAACTAAACTAACTCCTAACCTGTAGTTGCACTTGAATCTTTTCCGTACGTTATGAATCATCCTGTATAACATTTTATAAATATTATAAGCTCTTGGATTATGTAACTAATTTATTATTACTTCATTATATTCTTTTCATTACAGTACTCTTGCGATAGTCAAGTATATTATTTAAATATTGCCATGTCCGAAAGAAAGAAAAAAGTAAACTATCTGGTGCAAAGTACATTTTGCTTAAAATAATTAAGGAAACAGGAAACTATAAAATTAATTTTACTAAATTTATATAATAATTTGGTATTTATAACCTTCAAACATTGACGTATATAATATAAATAATTCATGAAAAACAAATGTCTTTAGTCGTAAAATGACAGTTTGGCGATATTGACAAGATGTACGCATTATTTATTTTGTTTTGCAAGTTTGTAAAAAGTACAGTACAGTGTCCGAGCCGCAGTGTGCTACTTCATATATTTTTAGCCTGAGTTCTAATCTGAGAACTCGGCATATTCATATGCCATAATGCTAACTATATTTATTACATATTTTTATTAAAAACTATTTTATACCTATAAACAGGATTTTGTAACCTTGATTAAAATTAATTCCCAACTAACATGTTTTAAGCAACGTTGCCAGTAGTAGGGTTCGATAAAATGTAAAATAATGTATAAAATACGAAAACTGTGCCAAAGCTGATTAAGTTGGGAAATAAGTTTCCAGCTATCAGTGCTTCCCTAATAATTTTACAGAAAAATAGTTCAGATAAATGTAAAGAATTTAATTCTACATAAATAAATTAATTAACACAATCCATTTTACTTATTTCAATACTGCCAAATTAATCTTAAAATTTGTCAAGATTTAGTATTATCTGAGTAAAACAAATGTATAACGTTTAACTGTTATACATATTTGAAACTTGAATAAATGTACCTGATTTGGAAGCAGACTTTTATATTATAAACATTCATTTGTTGCAGTAAGACTCGAGACCAGTCTCAGTCTCATCTAATTTTGTCTCGAAAAGACAAGACGCGACCCTAGTTGAATCTCGAGATCAAATTCAAAACCGAGACGAGACCAGTATCGACTCTCGTCGATATTCTCGCGTGTCTCGATTATATTAACAGATTGTTGATTACTTTTGTTTTATCTTTTTATTTGAATGTTCAATTAATTATAACACGATCATTTCAATTCCGGTATTAAAATTTTGTATATTACGCGACATATGATTTTTTTTGTGCAACCGGACGCGAATATAACATTTTGCAGACGTCACAAGAACCGCGAAATCCAATTACGCGGTCATTGCTATAGTGATGGCCCTTAAATTAAACGTCACTAAGACATTTGGGAGTTTCCAGGACAGTTAATAATATGACAATGACAATTATGTAGACACTTCAACTTTTAAGAATTTGATTTTCCCATTAAATAAGCAAATAAAATGTTTTACGAGACCGTTTTGACTATACTTGTTTCACCAATCTATAAAGTCACTAACATTTTTCATACTTCCGTTTAGATTTTGCAGGTATTAAATTGAAAAGCGCAGAATTAACAACACTTTTTAACTCTGGAGGAATACGAAAAATTCAAATGTCGTTATCACTGTCAATTTTTTTAGACATTTTAAAGATTTTTTACAAAACAATTGTTTTCTTTATCAAATGTCAATCCCATAGTGACATGAAAGCCGCCATTCCGTTTACAATTAATTAAACTGTATAAAAACAATGACATTTGTAATTACATATTTTTACAATTACAAGAAAAAATTAGGTAGCTCAGTCATATCGCGTCGCACTGTGGATTTGAGAATCCTGGTTTGATTTCCGGCCGACAAAAAATTTTCACCAAATTAAAATTATCCCTGTGGCTCCCCCTTCACCAGCATCTTTGGAAGCCATGATTTGACAACTGATAACCATATTTTGCGAGCATAAATATGTCAATTACCGAGATCTGCTACGCCAATCAGTAAGATACATATACAGATACAAATATACCCAATACTTAATTTTACAATTTAAAAAAATAAAAACAAATAATACTATACTGATCAGACTAAGACTACACAATACATAATAATTTCATTTAAAAATTAATACGAGTACAATATTAATTTTTATAACAATTATCGAAAAATAGGTGTTACGTGAAAGTGCAGAGTTTAACGCACAAGGCTTGCCGAAAATCTACACGTGCACATAACCTTTTTCGACACGTGTTATATAAAAGTTTTTCTTATAATTGATAATTTAAGAAAATCACTAAAATATTGTCAGGATTTATACAATTTTAATGTCCGGCAGTGCGATAGCGTGGGCAGCGTTTCGGCATTCGAATACGGAGATTCCGAGTTCGAATTCCACTCAAGCTAAAATTATATGAACTACTACACGACTCGGTGAGTCTGGGCACTGTACTGTAATTGGAATTAAGTTCCTGTTGTAC
This sequence comes from Pterostichus madidus, assembly GCA_911728475.2. Lineage (NCBI taxonomy): Eukaryota > Metazoa > Arthropoda > Insecta > Coleoptera > Carabidae > Pterostichus > Pterostichus madidus. The sequence goes on along the minus strand of OU452304.1, from coordinate 15,720,477 downwards.
AGAGTAGTATAAATAAATAAATAAATAATATTACATTAGAAGGATGCATTACGACGTTGCTATGGTTAGTTTGATGATTGCACCATTGCTCTAAGTTATTTAAAAATATTTCACTAATTTCAAAATATTTTCTTCAAAATCGTCTAGATTCGAATACTATAATGAGTGATTCTACTTTATCCTGTACATGTCCAGAGATAAATACAGCCCCAGGTCAAGCTACGTTAGATCTATTCTTAGCAATGACAACCAACCTGCTGTTGGTACTTTTAAAATCTCCGAAATTGTCAATAATAGTATTGTTGATATTATGAATAGGTACGGAAAAATTAATATTTCGTTAGACAGTATAAAAGTATCCACTTCACTTTTTGTCAATATAAGCAACTGTGACAACTGTGTTATTAGTAAAAACCTGACTAAAAGACACAAAAATTAATTAAAAAGTTTAAATTATTCTTGTACGCAGAAAAATTTGTTTCTACGTCAATACTTGTAATTAATGTAGATTTAAATTTTGTAATTAAAGCAGGATCCATAATAAAATCAGGAACTGTTCAGCATTTAAAATTTATGCAATTTTTAGCAATGTCGTTTAATATATTTTTACTCGTAATTACGAGCCCAACTCCATAATAGTTCGGCCGGTATAAATTTCAAACTTTATGCTTTACAAAAATGTAAAAATATACTAAAAAATTATTTATTCTTACAACAAAACTATATCTACGTTATTATATGAATCTTTAGTTGTCTATTACTGAAAAGATATTTTAAATAATATAAACGTTTACAAAACTATCATCAAATAAGTATTATGGCAACAGATTCATAAAAGTTCGGCCAACAAAAAATATATGTTTTAGAAGGGATTTATTTACATGTTTTAAATTAAATAGTTGTTAAAACAAAACACAAATGGCAAACAAAACACAAATGAAAAAAATAGATACAAAACTATCATTGCCGTTTGCCGGTTTTTTTTTTTCAAATAAAATGTCTCGTGGTAAAGCTTGAGCAGAGATTTACGGTAAATGCTCATAAAAATTGTATTTCTGCAAGAAAAATATATTTCTCATTCTATTGCGAGATCTATGGTACAAAATTTTAAAAACTTATATAAAAAAATTGGTGGAATATCTGAAAGTTTCAAAAATGGCCGTTCTTCAGCCATTTCCCGTGCTGATCTACGAGATTTAAGAAGAATTTTGACAGTAAATCGTCGAGCGAACGCTCGATATATTAAAACTTTGTGGCGGAAAATGATGGGTAAACAACCACAAGTCTCGACAACATGAAGAGAAATGAAAAAACTGGGTTATGAGTTTTATAAAGTATTTTTTTAAATGTTATTTCATTTAACGGCTAATGTTACTATTCCCTATTTGTCATTAGGCGAAAGAAAAGCTTTTACTAAAAAATTTACAAAAGCGTAACCGATTAAAATGGGTAAAAGAACATAAGAACTGGACTAATAGACAATGGCATACTATAATTTGGAGTGATAAGTCCAAGTTAGATGCTTGCGTTGGCAAATAGAGCATAGTAACATTAGTTGTTAAATGAAGTCACGGTAAAAAAATACCTTATAAAACTTGAAATCCAGTTCTTTTGGTTTCTCTTCATGTTGTCGAGACATGTGGTTGTTTACCTATCATTTCCCGCCACAAAGTTTTAATAACTCGAGCTTACGCTGGACGATTTACTTTCAAAATTCTTATTAAACCTCGTAGATCAGCACGGGAAATGGCTAAAGAACGGCCATTTTTTAAACTTTCAGATATTCCACCAATTTTTTTATATAAGTTTTTAATATTTTGTACTATAGATGTCGCAATAGAATGAGAAATAGATATTTTTCTTGCAGAAATACCATTTTTATGAGCATTTATTATTGACCACCGTAAATCTCTGCTCAAAGCTATACAACGAGCCATTTTATTTAAAAAAAAAAAAATATCGGCAAACGGCAATGACAGTTTTGTATTGATTTGTTTCATTTGTGTTTTGTTTGCCATTTGTGTTTTGTTTTAACCACTATTTAATTTAAAACACGCAAATAAATCACTTCTAAGACATACACTTTTTGGTGGCCGAACTTTTATGAATCTGTTGTCTTATTACTTAATTGATGATAGTTTTGTAAACGTTTGTATTATTTAAAATATCTTTTCAGTAATAGACAACTAAAGATTATGCAATTCTTTTTATTTTAATATATGTGCTATAAAAATTTATTGCCGCGGCTAGAATTCATGAATCTTGCCAAGGCAAAACAACATTTTTGCACACAGAATTATTTAAAAAAAATTATGTTATGGGGTAGATGGCTCAGTGGTATCGAGTCGGCCTGTGGATCCTGAGAACCCTGGTTCAATTCCCACAGCCGACAAACATTTTCACCACAATAAAATAACCCCTATGGCTTTGGAGGTCGTGATTTGACGACTGGTAACCGCACTTCACGCGCATAATTTTATCACTTACCGAGATCTGCTTCGGCAGAATGCCATACCCAGTAATGGGTAAAATGCGTGATGATATATTTATTTATTTTATTTATTTTATTTATTTTATTTATTTTATTTATTTTATTTATTTTATTTATTTTATTTATTTTATTTATTTTATTTATTTTATTTATTTTATTTATTTTATTTATTTTATTTATTTTATTTATTTTATTTATTTTTATTTATTTTTATTTATTTTTATTTATTTTTATTTATTTTTATTTATTTTTATTTATTTTTATTTATTTTTATTTATTTTTATTTATTTTTATTTATTTTTATTTATTTTTATTTATTTTCATTTATTTTCATTTATTTTCATTTATTTTCATTTATTTTCATTTATTTTCATTTATTTTCATTTATTTTCATTTATTTTCATTTATTTTCATTTATTTTCATTTATTTTCATTTATTTTCATTTATTTTCATTTATTTTCATTTATTTTCATTTATTTTTATTTATTTTTATTTATTTTTATTTATTTTATTTATTTTATTTATTTTATTTATTAGGTGAATAAATAAATAAATTTAATTAACTAAAATAAAATATATTACTTACTGCGATATGCCCACAAGGTGTTATTCTTTAAACTATTAATCAACAACTCGACATTATTTTTACAAATAGAATGATTGGAAACAGAAAATATTTGTGGAAAACTGACTGTTTGAAAGACAGGGTTTGTGCCACCAACTAACGTCACTAAACATAGTCCCAACAGTGCTTCTCGCAACATTATAAATGTATTAATGATCGCCTAAATTGGACCGCGCGTTTCTATATACACATCTGAGACCTTCACCAACGTACCTTGAACGAGTTTCAATTATATAATGAAGGAAATGACACTTTACTCTGCAGATTTTTTCTACAACCATTTTTTCACGCCATTTCAATAAAAATTCGATACATAAATAAATACATATCTAATACTGACGGTTACTACGAAACCAATCATAAATAAGGGACGACAATTGTAACATTTCCTCTAGGGAGAGAAGGGTCAACTTTCGAACCAGATACAAGGGAAGAAAAGTTTACTTACGATATATAAATAAATAAATATCTATTACCGTTGATTGACTAATAATAAGATAGGCAACCTTATACACTTTTATGGTTTTGGTACCAGATTTTTAGTCGGTGCTTTAGTAGTTTTCTTTGCTTTTGATGGTGATTTTGGTTTAGCAACTTTTGCAGATGATGTTTTTCTCTTTTCTAGAGCAACTGCGGCGGCAGTAGATTTTTTCGATTTACCTGCAACTGTCTTCTTCACTGTTGTTCATTTAATATCAGCTGCTTTTGGTTTTGCCTTTGTTGCAGATTTAGAAACTGTAGATTTTTTCGGTTTATTTAGTCACTGCAGTTGATGCTAATTTAAATAATCCAGATGCACCTTTACCTTTAGTTTGAACAAGTATACCAGAAGCAACACTTGGTTTTAAATATTTTTTAATGAACGGAACGAATTTTTCACCCTCAACCTTATACGTCGCCGAAATATATTTTTTGATCGCTTGTAATGAAGAACCACCGCGTTCTTTTAAATTTTGAATAGCATTATTTACCATAACAGCAGGTGTAGGATGACTGGCTTTCGGACGTTCAGATTTCTTCTTATCTTTTTTAACACTTGTCTTAGGACTTGATTGCGGTTCAACACTAGTTGTTGCAACGTCAGCCATTTTAATTAGTTACAAAAAAATAATAATAATAATTCACAAACACAAATACATAATATCGTTAAACAACAGAAAAATGTTACTATACGATAATATTTCAAAAGTTAAATTTTCCAGTTACAAGTAACACATGTATCGTTATAGTTAACGAACGAAATAGGTAGATGGTACACGTGCAATGTTCAATGATAAGTCTGAGTTTGGTTAGATTTCGTGCGTGCATTTCAAAAAGATTCACTTATTATTCCTTAATTATAATATTTACGAAATATTAATCTTATTTATTCGTAAGCATGTAGTTTACAGATTTATAATGTAATGTTATTTTTATGCAATATGTATTGCTTCTACATTTATTTTGTTTACTATTACGCTAAATTTGTAAACCTAGGTGACATAATTTAAATATGAATAATTTATAATTAATAAATTACATTGAGAAAATATATTATAACACATATAATAGACATATATAAGTTTAATAATTGAATAATATTGTTTACATATTCCTAAATTGGACAATTATCACTATTTATTAATTTTATATGAATCCAAAATTCATTTGGTAATTTTAAATTCCACGCCCACAAATCATTAAATATTCACTTCTGAATCTGAAATTACAAAAATTGTATAAAAATAAAAAAATTATCATTACGCAATATTTCTCATGTACAGATTTAGTTGAACAGGGTACCGGAGAAATTATTTCAAAAGCATTACTACACCAGGATCTTCCACAATTATTTCTAAAAAATATATACGAATAATTAAATTACCAAATTACATTCGTAAGAGAAAGCGAAACTAATCTGTAATGGATGTAATTTCGGTTTTTTGTTTTTTTGGTTCTAATTTGTCATGTTTAACAATTTTCCGTCGCTTTTTTTTGATAGTTTTTAAGTTGAAATTTTTCAAAGGAACCTGTAATACGGAAACATGTTTTACTCGCTTTATACTTAAAATAATTATCACTTATTGAGTTTTCACTAACTGACCATTCTGTAATGATATCCTCTGCTACAAAGTGTTTCTCACATAAAACATCTTTTTCGCTCATTATTCTATCTTTTTTTTGGAATTACAGTTTTCCAAATTTCCAACTGCTCTTTTCGAGCATGAAATAAAGATATTTAATCATTTACGACCCATTGTACCCAATTATTTATAATTATGTATCACCAAACAAGACTAATTATTAAAAAAGTAACCTTGGTTTCTATTTGAAGCCGATGAAGGTTTGTGTTAAATATGTTAGAAAGTGTCTTTACTGCCTATAGTCATTATTCTATTTATTTTTATACAGTTTGGGATATATATATATATATATATATATATATATATATATATATATATATATATATATATATATATATATATATATATATATATATATATTACACTACTATTATATTTAAAATTATAAGGAATATATATTTATTGAATGTTTGTTCAAAATATTTCATTGGCTATCGAAGAAATAATTATAGTCGGTTGAGTTTGAAATTCAGACCTATTTACTTTACTCGATATTTTCCAGTTTTATTATATAATTTACCCAATCCCAGGTAATTTTTATCTCTCTCTTTGATTTGAATTTTGTATAATTTCTCATTGTACTTCGTTTCGAAATGAGCTGGTATAATATATCAAAATTTGTAATAATTTTATTGGATTTTTGTCAGGGATGCGGCAAGTAAACTCACTAAAAATATTAGATATAACTTTACTAGGGCACCACCCACTTTGTATCTGAACAAAATTTACTTTTCTAGCTATATCTAACAATACAAAGACCTCACTAAAACTTTCAATAATCCCTTTTGAAGACTTGCATGCCGTAGAGAGAAGTTTTCATGGAGATTTGTTTATGTATTTACATTATCTGCAAATTTGCAAAATTTATATTTATTTTAATATAAAGTGACTTCAGGTGATCTCTAAAAAATAATTGGGAGCTGAAACGGTCGATCTCTATCGAATTAAGTTCTTTTGAGAATCATCAACAAACAACAATTTATTGACGCGCCACTGGAATACTATGTTTGACGGACTGATTTATAATTCCAGCCTATTTTGAAGCGAAGTATAGTTCGTTTGTGTGAAAAACAGATAAGAAAGTATGTAATAGAGAAATAAAAATAACGCTGGATATAAAAATAATTATACAAATAAATAAAATTTTAAATGGTAATGCTGATTTGGCTTCAAGCTTAATTGCTAAACTTGAAACACGTCCCTGCTTTAATTTCTTGCGAAGTTGACCGTACATTTACCCTTTAAACTCATTTTTACTGATAGAAGGCAAAATTTTAGTTTCAAAAACAGTTATTGTATTATAATATTTACTGAAACAGGTTCATTAAAATACGTAGTTATAATTTAAAAACTAATGATATGTTACCGTGCGGGTGTTTACCAGACGTCTACAAGTAAGTAATCATTTCTGGCGTGGTGAGACTATAGCCATAGGTGTATTTCTCGTGCCATTTAAAATTGATATTAGTTTTTGTTTAGGTAAACAATAGTTATTTTTATAACAAGTGCCGAAAAAGGCTCGTTACGTGCAAGTGCAGAATTTAACGCATGAGGCTTGCCGAGTGCGGAAATCTGCACGAGCATGTAACCTTTTTCGACACGTGTTATAAACAACATTTTTCCTACAACTGTGCGATTTAGTAAATCACTAAAATATTATTAAAATTTTATAAATTTTATATGAGAACGATGTTTTACGGCGTTGCTATGGTTTGTTTGTTGATTGCTTGCATATTGTTCTACGTTATTTAAAAATATTTCACTAACGTCAAGATAATTTCTTCAAAATCATCTTGATTGGAATAGTACAGTGAGTGATTCTTCTTTATCATTAACACCTCCAAAGATAATTGAAGCTCCGGATCATACTATATTGGATCTATTTTCGACAATGACAATCAACCTGCTGCTGGTACTTCTGAAGCTTCCGAAATTGTTACCAATAATATTACTGGTAATAATATGAATAGGTACGGAAGAAATCAATGTTTCTTGAGACACAAAAGTTTCCACTTTACATTATGTCAATATAAGCAACTGTAACAACTGTATTAATAATATACACAAACAATAAATATGCAGTATTTCACTTACTCTTTAAATAAAACCATTTATCGATATATTTTACTTTGTTCGGTTCTTTTTATTAATTGTCTACAGATTAGATATACTGCAAATTAAGGTTACGTTTATAAACGTCAAAATATACTACTCTGCATATTTACTAGCGCTGGTTCACCGTATCTTCTTCTTCCATAAGCGTCTGTGGTCAAAATATGAATTCCGCGCTCGGCGCGAAATTTAAATCGCTGTCAAAACAATATTCTTTTGACAGTTACGTAATGAAGCACTTTCCGCACTAGTGTTTCTTTGCTTTCGGAAACGCACTTGGTCTGCATTCATCTACTTTCCATACGTAACCAAGGCAATTATAGTTACGTAATAACAAAGAAATCGCACAGTTGTAGGAAAAGATTTTTTCACTTCGGGTCGGGTTCGGGTCGGTACCGTTCAAGTCGGGTTGGTTCATTTCGGGTTGGAACCGTTCAGCTCGGGTTGGTTCATTTCGGGTCGGTACCGTTCAAGTCGGGTTGGTTCAGTTCGGGCTGGTTCAGTTCGGGCCAGGTACCGTTCGGATCAGACTTGTTCAGTACGTGTCGGGTCGGGTTCGGGTCGGTTCGTAACAGATATCGGTCGGGTCGGGTCGGGTTCGGATCGGTTCGGAACAGATACCGGTTGGGTTGGTTCATTGATGGTTACCGTTCGGGCCGGGTTTCATTTTTACAGAAAATGCGCATCTCTAGACTGCGCTAAAGTAATGAATGCGGCAGCACCGCAAAAGTAATGAAAGTGGATTTACCGCTAAAATAACGAAAAGTGACAGTACCGCTAAAATAATAATAAAAGTAATGAATGCGACAGCACCGCAAAAGTAATGAAAACGGCATTACCGTTAAAATAAAAATTTAGTAGCAATCCCACAAAGATTAGAAGTTATCATAAAAAAAAAAAATAAATAAATTAGAATAAATAAAATTTTGGACTAGTGACAATTTCACAGTCACTGTAATAAATTCATTCATAAATGACTTATTTGTTAGATTTTTAGTTTCTTTTGCCGTATTGTGGTGCAGAATGGCCGTATTAGCAATAAATCTTTTTGGGGTGTTGCTGAGGTTGCAGATATATATATATATATATATATATATATATATATATATATATATATATATATATATATATATATATATATATATATATATATATATATATATATATATATATATATATATATATATATAATGTTAATAGTTTTGTAATACACTTAGAAAACGGTATTTCTTTGCTAATTTAACCAACCTTTTTGCTCTTATAGTTCTCGAGATAGAAATGGTGGCACAACTAAATTGAACAGCTTGTATATACAAAAAAATAAGTAAGTTTTGTCTGAAAATTTTTTTTCGATTTGCGATAGATGGCGGAGGATTGAAACCAGTAATTTTGTTACCATTGACGTAAAGGTACATCATTTTACCGCCGGCATTAGCGTTACCCGATGTACACCACGAGGAGGTTGTACAGTCGCCCCATTTTCCTGTTAACACAGATGAATTCGGCGTTTGAAGTTATTCATGGTTGTTAAAAGAGTTGCACGAGGAATACTGTCGAAAGCTATTTGTATCTTTTGAAACGAAGTTAAACAGTTTAACTACATTTGAAATCGGCTAGTAGAATCGGCTAGTATTATCGGTTTAAAATGTAGACCGATATTATGTTTTACTGGCCGATTTCAATTCTAAAGTTTATACCAATAATTTTCAAATCCGACCGTGCAACCTCCTCGTGGTGTATAACGAATAACGTTAATGCTGGCGGTAAAATTATGTTCTTTTACGTCAATGGTAAAAAATCATTGGTTTCAATCCTCCTCCATAAAATACCAGAAAAAAATAACTTATCGAGAAAAAATCGAATTTCACCATTTGCAGCGCCATCTATCGCAAATCGACAAAAATGTTCAGACAAAACTTACTTATTTTTATGCGTAGAATCCAAATATGAAACAAAAAGTGGGGATCCGTATTTAAAATTTCAAAGTTACACCCCTCTCCGACCCCGTGGTGGTGAGGAGAGGAGAAATTATTACAGCATCGGGTGGCCCCCTCAAAACCAATACACTTTTGTTGGAAATATTTTTTTGTCTGATGCATATTTTTCGAGATATTCCAGTGGATTATTTAAAATGGGTCACCCGGTATATGAGTGTACATAAAGTTTTAAAGAAATAAAAATAATTTCTTTTTATTTTTTATACATTTGTTTTGATTCGTTATTTGTAAAATGAAATATTTATTTTTATTTATATTTATTTGAGTTACAACTATTATATTATGTCCACTTGGTGACTGTTGTTATTGAAAATTATTTTTGTTGAATTTCTGAAAATATTAAATCGTTTAAAATCATTTCGCACTTTTGAATTTATTATTAATAAATATTGATTAGTCAACGGCCATGGCTGCACTCGCGCAGATCAGGGCGTAATGGCGGCATATGACCTAAATATTGTTTGACAGTTAAACAATAGTTTGTTCATTCTACTAAAGTAAAAGTTCCTGCAACATTGAAACTCCTGGAATTTTGGTCGTCCAAACAACAATTTCTAACAACGATCTGTCCAGTAGTAACAAGCTACAAGTCCACTAGAGAAAAAGACATTGGATAAAACCATTATTTCTGCCTTTTCTGCCTTTCTGAACTTCAATTTCAAGATCTTCACTTCCATGTATCCTCTTCAATTCAAGTGTTGTGTCGTAGTATTAAGCCAATCTAGTGTAATTTATATCTCTTAAATTTCTGTCAGTAACGCTTTAATTATTCTATTATAATTTCATCCCTTCATAATAAACCTCTTTTAACTAACAATCAACTCAAGCTTTCCGTGGAAATTATCAATTTCTTAATTTATTCGTTATTGATGGAAATTTATTCAATGTATATATTCACTATGCCTTTAATTCGTCTTTTTCACTCGTTAATTAAGCATTTGTAATCTTTAGCACAACGTTTTTATTATCTATTTCCTTTTTCCTTTTCTTCCTTGAGGGGATAATGTAGTGATTATTCACTACATCTAATCAAGTACACTACATTTTGCATCGTCCCATGGTGGCGATTGTTTTTGTTATGAAAAAGTTTTTTGTTTTGTTTTTATTTTGATAAGAACAGATTTTAGATAAATTAAATATCTTACATAAAAACATTATATTTTTGTGTTTTATTTTTTATCAACAGTTTTTAAATTATTACATTGGAGGTCGGGAATAGTTTGCGAATTAAGTGTACGGTAATCTCCACAAGGACACCATTCACCTGTTCTTTTTTTCGAAGTAAATGATGGGGTGAAGCCCGTGAACTAGAAGAATAACGTATAATTCCCATTTCAAGCATAGAATTAAATTCTTTTTTTGCAATAATAATTTGTCCGATGCTAAACGAAGTGGTTTTGCAAAAGTAGGATAGCTAACTGTCAAAACTTGATGTTTGACAGTGTATTTAATGTCACTTTGAAAATTTAAATTTTTAGATAAATTTGGGTACTTTGACAGTAGGTATGTTATTAAAATTCGAAAATGATGAAGAATGTGTAAAATTAGTATTGTCGTTAATATGGTTTGTTTGAAGTGATTATATAGTGCATATTGACGGTAAATCAATTAAAAGTTAATAAGTTAAAAAATCAGCACCGAGAATTGAATGTTGAACGTCAGCGATTATGAACTTCCAAGTAAAATTTTTTGAGAAGCTAAAAATTTAATTTAACAGTTTTATAACCATAAGATTTAATTTTTGTATTATTTGCAGCTTGTACAAAATGTGAACCTGACTGATTTTTGGAATTTTGAAAAACTTTGAAAACACCTGTGCACCACTGTCAACCAAGAAATGATGTCCCGAAAACTTGTCAGTTAAAAACAGCAGAAGTTGTATAAGAATATTACTGGAAATAGCAGGAATTAAATTACATTTTATAATGGATTTAGTATTTGTAGTATTTGATTGCACCTCAGTGTTTGTAATTGGAGAAACACATTTTCTTGCTTTTTTACCAAAAGTTTGAAGATACCAAGAAAATCCAAAAGAAAAGCTTTTTAAAGATGATAATTGATGCTTTAAATCTTTCAGTTCTTGGGTCAATTTTTGTAAGGTCGAAGAATCATCAGAAATTACAGATAGAGATGGTTGTGATATATGCATAAGTTTATCCACTATTACAGCTTTTTCTTCGAAAGTATTAATAGTTATTGCGGATAATATTAACTAAACGTTGACTGGTAATATTTGTATGAAGATTTGTTCGAGTATTATTTCATACAATAATTTATTTTCAATTAATTTATGTAAAAATCGGAATATTTTTTTCGGTTTTTTATCATCTAGTTGAGAATTATTGAATAATTGTTGGAGTTTTTATTTTTCAGTTTGACCGGTTCTTTGAATTAGAGCTTTTTTTAACGTTGTGTTAAGATGATCACTTAGAGGAGCAACTTCACTTGCGTTCTGAGGTGTGAGAATTTCAAGGACTTTACTGAATTTAGTAAATTCTGAAGAAATTTTGCGAGCAGTGAAAATAGTTTCTACTTGTCCAAACTATAATTCTGGATCCGTAGGTCAATATTCTGGCAACTTGAAAGAACCGGATAATGTTGAAACTTCTGCGGAACCATTATTTACAAAGACTGGATATAAACGTTGATCTGTTACTGCCATAGCGGTAACTGCCCTCTATGCTACTGTCTCGGTCATCATTGTAAAAATTATTGAATAAATATTTACTAATAATAAATTTGGCGATCCTTTTAAGGTTATCAAAACATATCAATTTTTTTTTCGAATTGTTGGTTAACGATCAATTAGAAACCGTCAGCATTCATAGACCATGCTCGGTTTCACCAACAAAAGTTAAATATTAATCATTGTTTAAATAAATAAAAGCAAATCAAAATTAGATGTCAAATGGAATAATTGACTTTGCTGTCATATATTCGATTTACTTTAATTTATTTAAACAACGTTTAAAATTTAACTTTTGTTGGTGAAACCGAGCATTAAACCAGCTTATATCACCAAATATTAAAATATTAACTCCCCATTGGAATATTGTTTAAACTTTGATTAGCATCACCTGTTTTGCTACTACAACCGTTATTTTCCGTTGTTACGTTGATATTTTTATTTTTATGTTGTTAATGTTGTTAATCGTTTTTATGTTACGTAAATATTTCTTTTCTTTATACTTCTTATTTATTTATTATTATTTATTTATTTTTTTGGGAGCGGAAGTAGTCTTGCGATGCAGTTTTGTTTTAATGAAATAAAAATTATTTATTTTTATTTTTCATACATTTGTTTTGATTTGTAAAATGAAATATTTAAAGTTATTACGCACTTTTCAATTTATTATTAGTAAATATTTTTGCAATAATATATAAAAAAAATTGAAATTCGGAAAAATTAGGTTATTTCATTCCTTGCGAACATTTTTAGTGTCACTTCTTTAATAGTACATTTAATTATTTATAATTATATTACTAATGAAATAAAAGTATAAACAATGCCTACAAATTATAATTTATTAATTAGTTATTTCGTAGGTGCCTGGTGTAATGCCTTATTTTTATTTTTATTTGAGTACCTAGTCTGATTTCGTATACGGTAATGTCAGGGTAAGTTGTTGTGGGAGAAATGTGAAAAAATGTATAGCAGCAGTGAATTTGTAGATATGCTGTTAGTATATGGAAAAGCGGCGTAAAATTCCGAATTAGCAACGCGAATCTATGCACAGCGGTCTCCTCAAAGACATCTTCCCCATCGCCAGATGTTTGTAAGGATCACACAACGTCTTCGTGATGAGGCAACCTTACAGAGAAATGTACTATTAAACCAGTGACACTAAAATGTTCCCTAGGAATGAAATACCCTAATTTTTTCGAATTAAAAAAAAATCTTTTTGTTCTATAATCAGTATATAAAATTATGTCATTAAAATTCTTGCATAGAACAGTGCTTTCATTTGCGCGAATGGAGCAAATGGCGTCTTCGTGCACGAGTTTTGTACAATACTTTTTGTAACAAGCAAAAATTATATAACCAATAGTGAGAAAAGTTATTAAATTTGAAGCGTGAATTTATATTGACAGTTAAGTATGCCATGAATTGACATTTGTTATTTGTAAATAAATTCTTTATTTTTTTTCGTGATGCTTGTGAAAATATGTCTAATTGATGGCGTTATAAGTTAGTCTCTCTATTTCTTTTATAAATTCCTTAAAATGTGTGTATAGAAATACAATTAGCGTGTAATAGCGCAAATTTAGAACCAAAAAAAAAATGGGTGTTTTTTTCAATTACAACGCACTAGTGCACAAAATCAAATTTTCCATTGGTTTCCAAGGTAGTGTAAACATTATTTTGAATGATGCGAGTACAAAAATGTTTTTTTTTCTCTGGCACATTTTTGAGGTATAACACAAACTTTTTATTATTTTTTTAAATTGAACTAACTCTTCATTAAAATGCATTTTTTTTCTAATTTCCAGGATTGTAAGAGTACTACGATTTATCGACTTTATAATTTAGTTTTGTAAATTTATAACTTTTGTGTTTTTCTTTTTAGCCCCTGGAGAATGTGCATGAGTATGCCGCAATGTTGTGTTAATATATTATTAATATCTTACGCGAAAATATAATTAATTTCTTTCCAATTATAAAACTATTCAGTCGAATATTTACTCCTCAATTTAATTATGTATTAGAAGAATGTATATATATAGTAGGGTGTCCGTTATTTTGGCAAAGTCGGAAATTTTATGCACTCATCCTGTAAAACAACTCATAATAAATTTAAAAAAAGCTTTTTCCGATAATTTTATGTATAACTTTTTATGATTTAGACCTAACAATATTTCAAGATAACTGCCAGAAAGCTCATGAAATAAGCTTGTAGGCAGACTCGAGTTATTTGGATAAAAATCAACGGCATAGCGTCAATTTGAGTAATATGAAGTTTGAAGCATAAAAACGACGAAAACGTTAATACAAGAATTTCTTTAATATGTCAGTTCTCACCCGAAAAATTGATTCAAAAAGGTCAAAAAATAAGATCTCCAAAGTTTCTATACAAAAAATTTAAAGTTCATATTTGTTGCCTTAAGATGTCTACTGCAACGAGACTTTCTTTGCAAGAAACTAATTATTTTTAATAATTCTTGATAGACTTGACCAGAGCGGCATTTTGTGCTCATGGGAGAATGCTTCGGAGTTCATAAACATATATTTTGGAAAAGTATTTCGGCGTATTTTGCAAGCTACGATTTTCTTCACATCAAATACTAGTTTACAGTTTGCTGAATCAATGAATTGTAGTTGTAGATTGTAAATATTTTTGGTTAGAAAGACGTAAAATAAGTATCAAATTTCCATAAACAAAGACAACAGATTTTACAAATTAACAGCGAATACAACAAAAAATATAGTGATACCAGAAAAAGCACATTGGTTGAACACATGGATATAGTTTAAAATAAAATAGTTGAAGTAATTTCAAAAGACTTTTGTTCCTTCGATTATATTACTTTGCCTAAATTTTACTTTTTTGTCTATTCAGCATATGTCTACGGTTATTACAATCATTTGAAGACAGTCAACTTGAATATCAGAATGTCGTTTTCAAATTATTGTTAGTGTTCCATCAATTTTACGGGTGAAACCTGAAATTCATATATTTAAGTCTTTGTTGTTTTTTGCTTTAAACTTCATATTACTCAAATTGTCGCTATGCCGTTGATTTATATCTAAATTGAATTTTAGTCTGTCTGAAAGTTTATTTCATTAGCTTTCGGCAGTTATCTTGAAATATTTCTGGTCTAAATCATAAAAAATTGTACATAAAAGTATCGAAAAAAGCAATTTCCCCATTTAAACTACGTGCTAATATTGAGCACTCTTGGTTCAACTTTTTTAAAATTTATTATGAGTAGTTTTAGAGGGTGAGAGCATAAAATTTCCGACTTTGCCACGGACACCCTAATATATAGATATGTGGAAACTTTATAAAACGCCATTATTTTGAAAAAAAAATCAATGTTTATTTAATGAGAAACATATTAACAAATTACATGTAACAACTAAAAAGTAATATCAACATATTTTAATCTTGTTTTAAAATCAGATATTTCAAAATTATTCGCAAGCGCCGTCTCTCAGTCTGAACCAACCTGCAAAAATAAAAAACAAATAATTAATGCTTACATATTTTCTGGTACATTCATGTTTCAATTTCACTTGATTAATTTTCATATTAAGTAGATAAACACACATAGATATATATTTAAATAAATAAACTTCTTACCTGCTTTAGGATTCCCGCACTGAACAATGTTAAGTTCACATAAGTTAGAGAAAGTCTTGAGTTCTCCGTTTCTGTTTCTACCGCAAACGGGTGTATAGTCATCAGTGCAGACCTGGTTGCATTTTTGAACAGCAAAAGTTTCATCGCAAGCTCTATCTCTCTGTATAAACCAGCCTGGAATTAAATCATACTTGTTAGTAACAATATTTAATTAATACTTATTTAAGCTACAACATTTTGTTTGTTACTCATTTGTAAATAAAATTAAAAATTATAATGACATCCTGTCAGTTATAACTGTAAAAAATTGTTTGAAATGATATCTCATAACCATTACTATGGCAACACGCTTATGTACTAAGATGAAAAAAAGACAGATGATTTGTAAATTTTTTTTCTACGACCGAACAGTAAATAGACATTACCAACTGCCAATTGAGAGTAGAAAGTTGACATTTGCCGCTTGCACAGCGGCAATGTATGAGTGTATCATCGTATCCATGGATACATGAAAACTGTCGCTTGAATTTTCAAACAGAAAAACTGTCAATAATTATTTTAAATTCTCTTTCAAGCATTTCTAAATTGTCGTGCACCTCGAGCAGAAAGTGTCCTTGCCGCTCTTGCATGATTGCTGCTCTCGGCTGTGCCTCTATCAACAATTTCCATGCGCGAGTTTCAATAAATGACGTTTACTAGTGAATAATAAATAAATTTTATAATTATCCGACTAGTAGTAGTGGAGCGAAAAAATCATAATAAGAATTTGTTTTATAACGTTGTGATCCTCACTATATAATAAATGCTAACTTACCGGCAGCTGGGTTTTCGCATTGAGCGCTGATGAACATGCATAAGTTTCCGAAAGTCTTGAGTTCTCCATTTTGGTTTCTTCCGCAAACAGGTTTGTACTCTGTAGTGCAGATTTGGTTACATTTGACTGCAAAAGTTTCCAAGCAAGCTTCGTCTCTCAATCGGAACCAACCTAAAATTTAAACAAATATA
The DNA here is from genome assembly GCA_911728475.2 of Pterostichus madidus. Taxonomy (NCBI): domain Eukaryota; kingdom Metazoa; phylum Arthropoda; class Insecta; order Coleoptera; family Carabidae; genus Pterostichus; species Pterostichus madidus. Next base: position 15,703,821 of record OU452304.1, on the reverse strand, counting down.
TGTTAGTATTATATGCCAATTGAATTTACTAGAAAATAATAATAATGATGGAATTTTGCATAAATACAATTACATTTCATTAGCTCAAATATCTATTTAAATTACTTAATTACACCAATAAAGAGAAATATATAAGTTACCAGCAATTGGGTTTTCGCACTGAACACTATTGAACATGCATAAGTTAGCGAAAGTCTTGAGTTCTCCGTTCCTATTCTTGCCACAGACTGGACTAAAGTCATCAGTGCAGACATGATTGCATTTGGCTGTCTTTGTTCCCATGCAAGCTCCGTCTCTCAATCTAAACCAATCTGAAATTAAAAAATAGAATTAGAATTAATTATCGATGTCAATAACACATTTCTCATATGTTGAACAGTTTTGCTTGATTAGGCAGAAATTTTATTACAATATTATTTAAGGAAAGTTTTAATACAATCTTATATAAATAAATTTGTTTTTAAATATAAATTTCTTACCAACAGAGGGTTCTTCACACTGAACAATGTTTAGTTCGCAAAAGTTAGAGAAAGTCTTGAGTTCTCCGTTTCTGTTTCTACCGCAGACTGGGGTGTAGTCATTTCCATGCAAGCCCCACTTCTCAGTTTGAACCAGCCTTTAATTTTAAAAAGACAAAATTAATTGACTATCAGACTGTTTACCATTATTTAATTAGCGGGTGGTGCCGATCACTTTTTAGAAACGGGGATGATTGCTGCATTGGTATAATAATGAAATTGTGAATTTACCAGCAGCTGGATTTTCACATTGAGCGCTGTTGAACATGCATAAGTTAGAGAAAGTCTTGATTTCTCCATTTTGGTTTTCTCCGCAAACAGGGTTGTATTCTGTACTGCAGATCTGACTGCATTTGGTTGCTAAAGTTTGCATGCAGACTCCGTCTTTCAATATGAACCAGGCTGGAATTAGCGAAAAATAAATTTGATATATTAGCGTAGATTAAGTTAGTAATACTGATAATATGTATTTTTGAATAACTTTACTTGATTAGCAAACATATAAAACAAATTACATTTTGTAATCAAATTGAACTAATTATAAACGGATTAATATTCATAAAGAATGTATTTACCGACAGCAGGATTTTCGCATTAAACGCTGTTAAATTGACATAAGTTAGAGAAAGTTTTGAGTTCTCCATTTCTGTTTCTACCGCAGACTGGGGTGTAGTCATCCGTGCAGGCATTGTTGCACTTAGCTCCCTTCATTTCCATGCAAGCTCCACTTCTCAGTTTGAACCAACCTTTAATTTTAAAAAGATAAAATTAATTGATTATCAGACTGGTTACCATTATTTAATTAGCGGGTGGTGCCGATCACTTTTTAGAAACGGGGATGGTTGCTACATTAGTATAATAATAAAATTGTGAATTTACCAGCAGCTGGATTTTCACACTGAGCGCTGTTGAACATGCATAGGTTAGAGAAAGTCTTGATTTCTCCATTTAAGTTTTCTCCGCAAACAGGATTGTATTCTGTACTGCTGATCTGACTGCATTTGGTTGCTAAAGTTTGCATGCAGACTCCGTCTTTCAATATGAACCAGGCTGGAATTAGCGAAAAATAAATTTGATATATTAACGTAGATTAAGTTAGTAATACTGATAATATGTATTTTTGAATATCTTTACTTGATTAGTAACATGTAAAACAAATAACATTTTGTAATCAAATTGAACTAATTATAAACGGATTAATATTCATAAAGAATGTATTTACCGACAGCAGGATTTTCACATTGAACGCTGTTAAATTGACATAAGTTAGAGAAAGTTTTGAGTTCTCCATAACTGTTTCTAGCACACACTGGCTTGTATTCCTGGGTGCAGATGTGGTTACATTTGGCTGCGACCGCTGCCAGACAATAAGCAGCAAAAAGAACTGAAAACACATTAACAACACAAATTATAAATTGTACTTTTTATGATTAAGCCACAATTATTTTGTACAAATATTTCTTTATAATACTAGAATTGAACTCACCAAAAGTCAACAAACGAGCCATCGTGTTTTAGTTTGTAATATGTTTTGCATTTCGACTGAAAACTTGAACTGCCAATCAATATTTTGCGTTCCGTATTTATATTCAAATCTCTAGTGTTTTAGTTACCCTTCTTTAGCAAAAGTGGATCGAAAAAATCATTTATATTTGATATCTATCAATTTTTTAATCTAGAACAAGCATCCTACGAAAAAATGTATAAAACTAAAAATTGCGAATTTTTCCGAATTTTTTTATACATATACTGCCGTATCCATAGAAAAAATAGTTTAGGTTTAAACTCGAATTATCTCTAATACAGCTGTAACTGAACATTGCCTTATTCATAGCGCAGTTTAGTCTCAGTCTATCTTTAGTGTATAGTTAAACCAGTACTAAATTTTAATCCTAGGTGATAGTAGGTTTATCTTGGTATTTTCATGACTTCAGTGAGTTGACAGTCAATTTTGCAAGTGTTAAAAGCATTTTAAGTATAATTAAAAATTTTAGCTCTTGCTATTTTACATAATATTGCAATCAAGGAAATACAAGAAATTAACGTTATAAATGCAAATTTAAACTTGCATAAAATAAAAAATATCATTATTTAAATTTAATTTCGGCAATAGCCTATTCTGATTCGAATGAAGAAAATGAAGACTGCAACTTATTTCGGGCGAATTTTATTAAAAATAATTTTCATTAATATCATATTGTGTAAAATAATTTTTTAAAATAAAATAAATTAAAAAAGTATTAACTGATAGTAAAAAAAATAAAATTACTAATCTGAATCGACTTCAGAAATGTCTAAGTAGTAATTCAAATCTTAATTTAAAAACTTTTTCCTCCCAGCGCTTCCTCTTGTTTTGAAGTTTCTTTGTATGCTTCATTTGCAATTTAATTTTTATCGTTTACAATTCCAATAATTTTTCTTCATATATCGTGATATCTTCGAATTTATTCTTCTTTCCCTTTTATATACACTAGCTGTTGGAGTTGATGCGGCATGAATATTATTTGTAACGGAAGGAATTGTTAAACCGTTAATGGTATAATAGTTGTAACATTTTCTGTAGTAGAAAGGAAAGTGGCTATAGGCAGATTTTCTAGAAAAGTATTATCGTAATTGTTTATTTCGTAGTCAGTTGCTAGAAGTTTCTTGCCTCGTTGGAAACCACTGGCCACAAAATTATTTGTTATTTTTACCCAAATTGAAAATTTCTTTGCATTTATTTTTGAAGCAATCGATTTATTTTCTAATAAGTGTATTTTCGGTTTGATCTCTTCAATTAAAAAATATTTTTCTTCGTGCGTCCAATTTCCATCAGGAAGAAATCAAAGCATACAAAAAAATTCCAAATCAAACATTCGTTTATGTCACGTCACATTAACACTTCGTAAAATACCAATATGCGCTCACGCAAACCATGGCCTAGTGTATCGCTTTAACTAGTACAGAGATAGTTCGTATCTCAGACAAAACATTACTAGACGGAGAACAACGGCGTTTGTTGTGAAGTAGAATGGGTTAGAATAACTTGGTGATGAGACGGGTGCGCGGCAAAGAGCTAGTACAAGTTGGTGTTATGCAGGTTGCATTTTTGTTGATAACAGTTATCAAACGCGAGCATTTTATTTATTTAAATACAAAAGTGCGTTTCCAAATACTTAATATGTCAAAAATTAACCTTTACTTTGATGTATGAAAAGTAAGTAATTGAATATAAAAATAATTACACAAATGTTTGCAACTTGCATAACATCAAAGTGTACTCGCTACTTGCCGCGCAGCCGCCTCACCAACAAGTTACTCCAACTCTTTCTCCTTCACAACATTGCATTGACTTGAATACGGCAGACTTTGTCTAAGGTATGTTTTGTCTGAGGTTCGTATTTACGTAGTTCGAATCAAATCTAGGATTATGTTTGTCTATGAATAAGGGGTTTTAGTCGCAGTTTAAAGCGGTACTACGTAATACGAGTTTAAATCAGAACTAATAGATATTCTATGAATACGGCTGATAAAAATTTATTTATTTTTTACTTTTTGACCAATTTTAAAATGTCTCAGAAAATTCTAAGAAAAATCGCACGTATTCTATGTTAAATTCTAAGCAATTTCTGTTCTTTGAATTTTCTCCGGAAATTTTATCCTTTTCGAATCATGACATCCTAAAGTTCTAAAATTCTCCAGGCAAAAAAAAACTAAAATTTTAAAAATGTATAAAAAAATTCTGAAAAAATGCACACGTATTACTTTATGCAATCTAATGATTTTTTGTTGCACATTTTTTTTCGTGGGATGTCTTGTTTTTGAGTAATAATTTGATAGATTTCAAACATTTATTATTTTTTCATCTTACTTTTACTAAAGAAGGGTAACCTTTTTATATAAATGGACAAGGGACAAAATATTACAATTTCTCGACAAGAAACGAGATGCCAGGGTCAACATGAATTGAAAAGCCAAACTCAAGCAATTTTTCAACTTTAAAATTTTGTTTTTTAAATCTTTGGCCAAAACACCTTAAAATCATAAAAATTATCAATTTCGCCACTAATATTTGAAAACTAGATACTTTTTCCGATTTTTTCATGTTCTTCAAAAAAAATTTTAACGCTTCAAATTTTGGAGAATGTGGGGTGTCCGTTTTCCAGAGAATGGCCCATATACATAAAAACAAATAAATATAAATAAGTTTATCATCACGCATATTATTCAATTCAATCAGTAAGTGATATATTTTGCGCGTGAAGTGCGGTTGCCAACAATCAAATAACGGCCCCAATTTTTAATGTGGGAAAATGTTTGTCAGCTATGGGAATCCAACCAGGCTTCTTAGTAAATAAGAAAAATAGGAAAAACATTCCAACACTTGACAAAGTTCCACAAAAATTACAGCACATTTGAATCAACTTATTAGGTCATCATCAAAAGGGAATAATTGACATAACGACACGTACAGAATATGAAAAGATTTATTCTGAGAATGAAATTGTTAATAAAGAAGGAAATAAATCATAATCTAGGAATTTTAGAAGAACCACTAACTAAAAACAATACATCACAAAGATCACTTTAAAAAAATTCATAGTTAATCATTATAAAAATAATATATATGTTACTGTTGCTATTTGCTACGAGTATACGTATGTTGACAGGAATTATATCAAAGTATATGTGTTGTACTTAAATTTCTCTATTTATCTCAAGGTAATTTAGTTTATTTCCTCTTACTATTGGTTATCGGCTATCTCTAAGTTGAGCACACTGCTAATTCGTTGATAGTCTAATATAAAATATAATGTAAACAAAGATAAATCATTACAAATGTAACAAGTAGCTGTTGTTATGGCGACATGAAACACGAAAACAGCTTTGCATAGATTACTACAAGAGATATAGTAAAAAATGACTGTCTAAGTTAGGTGAACAGCCTATATCGCAAGTCCATCGGAAAGAACTATAATAGATTCGTATCTTTTTGTTACTATTTGTCTGATGTTTGTAGAAACTAAAACACTAGAGATTTGAGTATAAATACGGAACGCAAAATATTGATTGGCAGTTTAAGTTTTCAGTCGAAAGGCAAAACATATTACAAACTAAAACACGATGTCTCGTTTGTTGACTTTTGGTGAGTTCAATTCTAGTATTATAAAGAAATATTTGTACAAAATAATTGTGGCTTAATCATAAAAAGTACAATTTATAATTTGTGTTGTTAATGTGTTTTCAGTTCTTTTTGCTGCATATTGTCTGGCAGCGGTCGCCGCCAAATGTAACCACATCTGCACCCAGGAATACAAGCCAGTGTGTGCTAGAAACAGTTATGGAGAACTCAAAACTTTCTCTAACTTATGTCAATTTAACAGCGTTCAATGTGAAAATCCTGCTGTCGGTAAATACATTCTTTATGAATATTAATCCGTTTATAATTAGTCCAATTTGATTACAAAATGTAATTTGTTTTACATGTTACTAATAAAGTAAAGATATTCAAAAATACATATTATCAGTATTACTAAGTTAATCTACGTTAATATATCAAATTTATTTTTCGCTAATTCCAGCCTGGTTCATATTGAAAGACGGAGTCTGCATGCAAACTTTAGCAACCAAATGCAGTCAGATCTGCAGTACAGAATACAATCCTGTTTGCGGAGAAAACTTAAATGGAGAAATCAAGACTTTCTCTAACCTATGCATGTTCAACAGCGCTCAGTGTGAAAAACCAGCTGCTGGTAAATTCACAATTTCATTATTATACCAATGCAGCAATCATCCCCGTTTCTAAAAAGTGATCGGCACCACCCGCTAATTAAATAATGGTAACCAGTCTGATAATCAATTAATTTTGTCTTTTTAAAATTAAAGGCTGGTTCAAACTGAGAAGTGGGGCTTGCATGGAAATGAAGGGAGCTAAGTGCAACCATGCCTGCACTGATGACTACACCCCAGTCTGCGGTAGAAACAGAAACGGAGAACTCAAGACTTTCTCTAACTTTTGCGAACTAAACATTGTTCAGTGTGAAGAACCCTCTGTTGGTAAGAAATTTATATTTAAAAACAAACTTATTTATATAAGATTGTATTAAAACTTTCCTTAAATAATATTGTAATAAAATTTCTGCTTAATCAAGCAAAACTGTTCAACATATGAGAAATGTGTTATTGACATCGATAATTAATTCTAATTCTATTTTTTAATTTCAGATTGGTTTAGATTGAGAGACGGAGCTTGCATGGGAACAAAGACAGCCAAATGCAATCATGTCTGCACTGATGACTTTAGTCCAGTCTGTGGCAAGAATAGGAACGGAGAACTCAAGACTTTCGCTAACTTATGCATGTTCAATAGTGTTCAGTGCGAAAACCCAATTGCTGGTAACTTATATATTTCTCTTTATTGGTGTAATTAAGTAATTTAAATAGATATTTGAGCTAATGAAATGTAATTGTATTTATGCAAAATTCCATCATTATTATTATTTTCTAGTAAATTCAATTGGCAATACGGGCAATACTAACATATATTTGTTTAAATTTTAGGTTGGTTCCGATTGAGAGACGAAGCTTGCTTGGAAACTTTTGCAGTCAAATGTAACCAAATCTGCACTACAGAGTACAAACCTGTTTGCGGAAGAAACCAAAATGGAGAACTCAAGACTTTCGGAAACTTATGCATGTTCATCAGCGCTCAATGCGAAAACCTAGCTGCCGGTAAGTTAGCATTTATTATATAGTGAGGATCACAAAGTTATAAAACAAATTCTTATTATGATTTTTTCGCTCCACTAATAACGTAAGTGTAACTTACTTCCGTAGCAACATGCATCGTAAGTGACTCATAACATTTATTATTTGGTTACCAATGTCAACGGAGTGTTATAGAAAATAACACTACTACTAGTCATATAATTATAAAATTTATTTATTATTCACTAGTAAACGTCATTTATTGAAACTCGCGCATGGAAATTGTTGATAGAGGCACAGCCGAGAGCAGCAATCATGCAAGAGCGGCAAGGACACTTTCTGCTCGAGGTGCACGACAATTTAGAAATGCTTGAAAGAGAATTTAAAATAATTATTGACAGGTTTTCTGTTTGGAAATTCAAGCGACAGTTTTCATGTATCCATGGATACGATGATACACTCATACATTGCCGCTGTGCAAGCGGCAACTGTCAACTTTCTACTCTCAATTGGCAGTTGGCAATGTCTATTTACTGTTCGGTCGTAGAAAAAAAATTTACAAATCATCTGTCTTTTTTTCATCTTAATACATAAGCGTATTGCCATAGTAATGGTTATGAGATATCATTTCAAACTATTTTTGACAGTTATAAATGACAGGATATCATTATAATTTTTAATTTTATTTACAAATGAGTAACAAACAAAATGTTGTAGGTTAAATAACTATTAATTAAATATTGTTACTAACAAGTATGATTTAATTCCAGGCTGGTTTATACAGAGAGATAGAGCTTGCGATGAAACTTTTGCTGTTCAAAAATGCAACCAGGTCTGCACTGATGACTATACACCCGTTTGCGGTAGAAACAGAAACGGAGAACTCAAGACTTTCTCTAACTTATGTGAACTCAACATTGTTCAGTGCGGGAATCCTAAAGCAGGTAAGAAGTTTATTTATTTAAATATATATCTATGTGTGTTTATCTACTTAATATGAAAATTAATCAAGTGAAATTGAAACATGAATGTACCAGAAAATATATAAGCATTAATTATTTGTTTTTTATTTTTACAGGTTGGTTCAGACTGAGAGACGGCGCTTGCGAATAAATTTGAAATATCTGATTTTAAAACAAGATTGAATTATGTTGATATTACTTTTTAGTTGTTACATGTAATTTGTTAATATGTTTCTCATTAAATAAACATTGATTTTTTTTACAAAATAATAGCGTTTTATAAAGTTTCCTCATGTACATTCTTCTTCGCGTAAGATATTAATAATTTATTAATACAACATTGCACAAACTCATGCACATTCTTCAGGGGCTAAAGAGAGAAACACAAAAGTTATAAATTTGCAAAACTAAATTATAAAGTTCATAAATCGTACGTCGAAGAAAGAGGATGAATGATAAGTGAATAGGAATGATGTGAGTTAAGGTTTGATTGTGATAAATAATTTCGAGTGTAATAAATGATTGAGTTTATATGGAGTGATCTATGAATGTAGTTTAAGTGAGGGTGATGTGTTCGGATGATTATGTTTGACGAGGGCTGATTATTTGATGAATGTAATTAGTGAATATTTTATGAGTGATTTTAGGGTTCATGCTACCCCATTTGTTGGGATATAGCGTGAAGATATGTATATATGTATGTATGTATAAATCGTAACACTCTTAGCATCCTGGAAATTAGAAAAAAAAATGCATTTTAATGAAGATACTTTAAGTATTAGTTCTTTTTAAAAAAATAATAATAATTTTGGATTATATCTCAAAAATATGCCGCAGAAATAAACATTTACATACGCTACTTGTTCGGTTGAAAGATATGTATCAAACAGAGGTAGGCAACCCTCCAACCATGAGGGGCGCATAGCAATAGTTAACATGTAATATCAGTTTTTTTTTGCCTGGCAAAAGATATATTGGACCAAATTTTATATCAACATACTACCAATATCCCTACAGGTCTTTTTTAATACAGATTATTTCATTTTGATTGTGTAACAAAATGAAATTAATAAAAATGTCTTCTAATTTTTCGCCTACTCTTTTATTGCTAGTGACGTAAAATGCTTGCAATTTATTTTAAATATTTTAATATGTCACTGTCATCATGAATATTTTAAATGTCGTGGTTTTTGTAAATATTATTAGAATGTATTAAGGAGGGGGGGGGGGGGGCAGTACAAGACAAACATATAAGTACTTCGCAGGAATGAACGCCGAATTGTTTCTATCACCAGAAACTGTTAGACAAATTTAAATATTCATATGACAGTGACAGATTAAAATATTCAAAACAAATTGCAAGCACTCTATGTCAGTAGCATTAAACGAGTAGGTCAAAAAATAATCTGTTTTAAATAAGCTGTAGGGTACTTAAATTTATAGTCGTTGAATTCAGAAAAAAAACTGAATCGAGCAAGCTAATAAAAAAAAAATAGGTCCCCATTTAAAATAAAAAAGTTGCACTTCGTATTTTGAGAAACACTGGTCAGAAAAAAAATTGTTAAAACAATGACGAGCAAAAAATTGAGATTAATTTGAAATTGTGATGTATTTTCATAATTTTCTGTTTTAAACTTATATTTGTAAATTGTAAATCTTAGTAAGCACTTAATAATTTATTTTTCAAGAAATATCATCTGCTTTTTAATGTCATTTGTTTACGACTTTTATGAAATTCGCACTAATTGAAAATTTATATTTCAGGGTTTTTTTGTTTGTTTTGATTTGCTTTTTCTCTCTAAAACCTATCAGTTGTACGGTGTATTGTTTATAGTGCTTTTTTTATAGGATATAATACCTGTAGATCCTATTATTATGGCAAGAATTGTAGCGTAGATAAATGATGGCCGAGGACAATGTGAAACTGCAAGAATTGTTGGTAAGAGACTTTATGCTGTTGTCATGGAGCCGCCCATAACCCTTTTTTATTATACTTATATTTAATTAATTTTATATTATATTCTATATTATTACTTTTATTTCATTATCATAATTATTATTATTACTTACTTTGTTAGTTTTAAGTATTTTATATTCATTACTTTTCTTAATTTTCATATGTAACCTAATTCCTAATTCCTATTTTCACATAACTTGTATTCTAATTTATTTATGTCAACCACTTCAAACCGTTTTAGTTCGAAAGTCATCTAGACTAATTTATAGGTTCCTTTTAAACCTACAAACATGTTACGATCAACCCAAATCAATTTTTATTGCTTACACATTTTTAAAATCACTTTTCCAAATTCTAACTATTGACAGATATTATCCAGACTTAGCCACTTAACTTCAACACTAAATTTTGACGCGTTTAAAGAAAACAAAAGCAAAGTTTTGTTCGTTTCATAACACATTTAAATATGTGACCAATGAAATCCAAGAACGCCTACTAACGGAGGTAAAAACCCTCTAGTGGGGAGTAACTTCAAAGTTTATATTATTGCTAATTTTTAGAAGAGAAGAACACTTGAACACAGAATCTCAAACTATCGACTTCCAAATTATATACTTGATCACGAAATCAAAAACAGTTGACTTCCAAACTAAAAACTTAATTTCAAATTTAAAAAATTCACTTTAAAACCAAATCATTTTTGTAAATAGTATGTTGTAAATTGTAACGATTTTTCACACAAAGAACTGCAGATAATAAAATGGAACTATAGCAGTGAAAGTTAAGGTAAACTCCATTCCCTGTATGAAAACGATTACGTCATAAGTGGACGAGGTTATCATAGATAGAATGAAATATAACTATCTTTTTTTAATAATATTATTCGTACCTATGCGAATGGCATTAAAGTATGTCTTAATAAGTAAAGAAACACGTTTCATGTTTTTTCACGATCTATCACATTTATTATTTTAATGAAAACGTATGACAGTTCTTACTAATACAAAAATTTGTATTTACTTTGTTCACATTTGTTTATAAAATAAAAATAGAGACCTATGACCATGATTTTTTTTTTTTTTCGCCTGTCATTTCTAAGTTTGTGACATTTTTGATACAGACTGAGAAATAAGAAATGGCTAGAAAAATTTTGGGTAATCAAATGCAGAAATGCGTTTGTCATCTTCATGATTATTTTGAGCTGGAGTTAGAGAATGGAGGATCTTTAATTAATTTAACTGCAGTACAAGAGGCAATGTACATTTTTTTTGTATTTTCATATATTATTTATATATATAATAATAATACATATAAAAATGTATATTCCTCTGAGTTTTATTTTACAAAATTACATATTTTAATAAGGCAGGTAATATATTTCGTGGATTAAGATAAATTTATATTTGGTTATTATTTAATATATACAGAAATTGGTTTTATTTATAAACTAATTAAATTTTATAAAGTAATAAATATTTTAATCTGACATTTAAATTTTAGGTTGTGTTTTGAAAATGTCAATCCAATACCAATGTAAACGTTTTAAGTACAAAATCTTGAATCACATGGATACCGAATGTGACGTAATAGTTTTCATACAGGGAATGAAGTATACGAGTACACCATTATCACGTCACGTGAACACACATGATTTCATGTGAACTGTCAAATTGCTGGAACCTATGATTCCCATGTTATTATGCAGTATCAAGTGATTTTACATGAATGCAGCAAATAGTGTGTCTCCTAGCAATATAAATAAATGGGAATCATGGGTCTCAACAATTTGACGGTTTATGTGAAATCATGTGTGTTCACGTGACGTGATAATAGTGTGTTCGTACCTTTACAGAAAAATTATCCCAATTGTTTTAATTTTTTCATGGAAGCCTTTATTTTTACGAATATTACAAATATTTAATTAATTTCTGCGCTCTAATGAAATGCACAAATGGAATATATTTTATATTCTCTACAACTTTTATATGAAGTATTTTTCTATAAAATAAAATTAAGGCACCCTGTGAAAAAAATTATCTAACAAGAATTATTAGGATTTATCAAGAAATACGTGTGATTTTTTTCAGAATGTTTTGATATATTTATTATTTTAGGAAATTTTTTAAATATCTCAGAAAATTCTCAAAACAAATCACACGTATTAGTTTGTGAATTTCTAAAATTCCAAAATTCTCCAGGCCAAAAAAATTTTAAAAATATATCAAAAAATTCTTTAAAAAATCTCACGTTTTCTTTTATGCGTCCTAATCATTTTTTTGTTATATACATTTTTTCGTATAATACCTTGTTCTTGAATAAAGATTTGATAGATTTCAAATATTATATTATATATATATATATATATATATATATATATATATATATATATATATATATATATATATATATATATATATATATGTATATATATATATATATATAACTTCTACGTGGACGTTTTGAGGCTTTTAAGCATGACAATGTACCGGCCCACACATTTTTGACATCGACGCAAACAAATGTTCTTCCCCTGCCCCCTTAGTCACCAAGCTGAAAAATAAGAGATTTGAGACTATTGACGAGATTCAAACTCTATAGCAGGAAGTCCTAAGCGCTATTGAAAAAAATTACTACAAAAAGTGTTTTGAACAGTGGAAAAAAAGATGGAACAAGTGTATAACAGTAGGTGGGAATTATTTTGAAGAAGATATTTTGTTGGTTTGAAGTTTTAATAAATACAGCTTTTTTTAAAAAATTAAAAGTAATTAACTTCATGATTATGTCAGAGTAATTTACTCATTTTATATCAAAGAGTTATTGACAGATCTTCAAAAACATATTTTTGATTTCTTCTTATTACAAAGTTTCTCAGAAAACTTTCCTCATGTGCACAGGACAGTACTGTCACAAGTTTTTATATTTGAAATTAGGACAAAAAATGATGCGCATCCTTAAATGAGTGAACGAATAGTACTACAATTCGCAAAGCAGCTAATTGACTGCATCGATCAATAATTTGAATTTCTACTGTATTTGTATATAAATAAGATTTAGAATTGACATAGACAAGTATGTAATAAGAGACTCATAAGATTTTAACACAAAACAGTTGTTGACCTTATAACACAAAGAGAGAATGGTCACCTAACTACTTAATTCTAAATTAATATAATTTAATGTAAGCAGAGAATGTCAAACGTCATTTCAAATGAAAATAAGACTTCACTATAAATGTTATTTTGTTCCTGAGTAAACATTTTACTCTAAAACAATTCAAAAATAAATTATTGTTCTACTTTAATTTATGTCAAATAAATTATGACGTTTAAGGTTAAATTGTATGAATAAAGTACAGACATGTGTTTCACAACCCATGGCCATCCGGGACCAATTATATATATATATATATATATATATATATATACATACATATCATCACGCTATATCCCATCAAATGGGGTAGCACGAACCCGAAAATCATTCAAAAAATATTCACTCATTAAATTCATCAAATAATCAGTCTTCGTCAAATATTCTCATACAAACACACCACCCTCACTTTCATTACATTCATGAATATATATATATATATATATATATATATATATATATATATATATATATATATGTGTATATATATATACATATATGTACATATCATGGGGTGGCTAGAACAGTGGTATGAAGTCGGCCTGTAGATCCTGATAACCCTGGTTCGATTCCCACAGCCGACAAACAATTTTCATAATTTCAAAAAAGTTACCCCTGTGGCTCCTCCACCACTAACATGTTTGGGGGCCGATTTGACGACTGGTAACCGCACTTCACGCGCAAAATATATCACTTACCGAGATCTGTTTCGGCAGAGTGCCACACTCAGTAATGGGTAGAAGGCGTGATGATATATTTATTTTTTTATTTTATATACATATCATCACGCTATATCCCATCAAATGGGATAGCACGAACCCCAAAATCATTCATAAAATATTCACTCATTAAATTCATCAAATAATCAGTCTTCGTCAAATATTCTCATACAAACACACCACCCTCACTTTAATCACATTCATAAATCACTCACTATAAACTCATTTATTTATTACACTCGAAGTCATTTATCATACAACAAATCTTCAATCACATCAATCCAATCACTTTTATTCACTTATCTTTCATCTTTTTTCTTCGACGTACATAAGATATGCGCAAAACATCTTAAATTACTCACACTTACTCCTAACAATGAATCTAATAACGAATCTAACAACGAATCTACAAAGGTCAGAAAAGATGAAAGCGATAGCCTGCACTTGTACCTATATGAAAGAAAAGTTAATACAATACAGTAACTGAAAATGAAACAAAAAGATAAGAAAGTAAGGGATTGTCGCCCTGCGCTAGTTATGAAAATAAATTCCACACAATTGCAGTTAAACACTCTATAAAAGAACTAAAAACGAAATAAAAGATAAGAAATAAAGGGAGTGTCGCTCTACGCTTGTTTTTAAAAGGGAATTCCACAAAATTGCAGTTAAATACTCAACGTAAGAATAGAAAATTAATTAAAAAAGTTAAGAAACGAAGGAAGTGTCGTCCCTGCGCTTGTTTTTGAAAGTGCATTTCACACAATTCAAACACTCTAATGAAATTACTAAATAAAAACTACTACAAAAAGAAATCCTACACTTTTCTTAAATTATTCCTATCCTGACAACAACTTTCAACACTTTTACAAATAAATTCAATAGTTATTAGTAATCGTTCCACAATTGAATAAATTATCATTAATTTTCTTCTTAATAATAAAGAAAACCATTAATAAGTATTTTAAATGGTAAAACAATAACAAAAAATAAGTAATTTTAATAGAATATTTGTGACTATGTATTTCATTTCAAAAATCATATACATATTTATGACATATCTCGAAGATGTGTCCCTATAAAAAACTATTTGTCTACGCTGCTGGTTTATCCACTGATATTCAACCTTTTACGAATTAATTGAAGCAGAAACAAATTATTTAATATATATTTATCGCAATATCTTGTGAACTATGGGAATTTTTGGGTAAAATAAAAACACGTTGAGATGGCTTCAGAATAAAAAATATTTTCCACAAATCGTTATGTCGTAAAATCGGCAGCGAAGTAACATTTCTCCTGCCTAGGCAGAGGTAAAATGCATTATTGCCACATCTATTTTCACAAATACATTTTATGTTTCAATACAAAATACGATTATTTATGTTTAATTTTCAAAATTTATTAATATATAAAATTTATAATAAATCACAATCACTAAAAACCTAAATATTAATATATATATAGAGCAAAAATATTGACGAGGTCGTGTTCATGAGTCAGAAGACTATTAAATAAGAGCAAAAATATTCGACTTAAAGTCACATGCAATTTTGTGATACCTTTTAATAATATTCCATCAAAAAAACGTTTTAACTCTCAAAAAACGTTAACTAGCAGCATATAAGAGTTAACATTTTTGGCTTAAAATTTCAGGGGTCTCTCAGTACATCAAATGGAGCAGCGTAACATTTCGATACTTCGGTTTAATCCTGGGCAGTCTAGTTTCATTAAAGTCATATCTTTAGAAATATATAACACTGATTGATAATAAATATAACTCTATTAATAAAATCTACTGTTTATAATAAAATGCTGACCGTCCGAACATATAGTTGTTAGGGCTCGTATATATGTAGGTATATATATATATATATATACAAAACTAATATTTGATTTGAATTCAACGACCCCGAAAACATGAAGATAAAGTAATTTGACCGTAAAATTCATCGCAAAACAGTGTAGATTCGTCATTTTTAGATATTTTTTGAGGTTAGCAACAAATAGTGACCAGATGGGACAAAACTAATGTTTGATTTAAATTCAGCGACCTCAAAACCATAAAGTCTAGGTATTTTTGAAAATATAAAAATGATTTTTTTATATTCGTAACATATCAATAAAACCCGTTAAACACAATTTTTCATGATTCCAAGCGCCATATTGATATCGCCATCTTTGTTTTCTAAAAATCACCAGACGGCATTCGACAGAACTTTGAACCCGAAAATCATTCATAAAATATTCTCTCATTAAATTCATCAAATAATCAGTCTTCGTCAATATACATATATATATATATATATATATATATATATATATATATATATATATATATATATATATATATATATATATATATATATATAAATAATAACGACAAAGAACAGAACATAATTTGAAACACATGTTAATGAGCTGTTGTTGCACGATTTCATAAAAAAATTAATACTTATCTCAGCATTAAGATTCCTTTTCAGGCCTCATTTTGGTTAACAATATCCTGCCTTGAAAAGTAACTAACTACGTTGCTTGACTAATAACTGTATAATCAAAGGTAACTGTTATTATAGCTTGATATTTAAATATTTTATGATAGCCCAAAATTTCCCTTGTTCAAATTAAATAGAAAAACGCTGGATTAGATATAGTTATGAACACTAAAGTATACCAAGCTGTGGAATGTGAAATGATTGCAAAATCTGTATAAAGCGGCACTGCGATTAGAAATATTTTACTATTAGTGTTATACGTAATACATGAACCGCTCTACCAACCAATACTAACTGCAGTAGACCAGTGGAATGAATACAGTTTTACAGTGATGTCCTGTCGAGAGTACAGTTAAGCCACTGTATCCCCACTTCTTTTGCAAACGGCGAATAGCTGCAACATTACTACCAAAATAACATCTACGCAGGGCAACACTATTCGTAGTGGAGTGCAAATGTTGTATAGATATGCGATAATGAAAGCATTAAAGTTAAATTTATCAGCGAAAACTCAAGAAAATGGATTAAAATACTTCAACCGAGAGTAGCAAATTGCACAGGTTGTTTGTGTAACAACACTATTGAGTGGATTACTCTCCCTTACCCCTTTGGCATTCTTTCTTAGCAATGTCTATACATAGCGGAATTAGCGCAAAGTTATGTGTTGCTGTGTTGCTCAAATCATTTAATTCCACAAGAAATTTCCTAAAAGATCGTTATTACACATTCTAGAAAGATTTCGCACTAAGCGTTGTAAAACCTTAATACTGCCCTGGCAATTTTTTTATTATATCTGATAAGTGGAGAGACCAACAAACTTTCCTTGTCTGCTATGTGAGTCAGCATATTACAAGGACAACATAGAGATTCTGCATTGTTACTAAAATTTACCATTCTATCAGAGTTTTGTTTACGTAAAGCTGTGAAAAGAATTTACGTAGTGAACAATGGGTACGTATAATTTATTTAAATTGTACGATAATGTATAGTGAACATTTTGTTATGATTGTGTTATTATTTTTGACGTTCATTTTATCTCTTTAACAACTAATGACACATGTAAAAATACTAGGAGCATACAACACTGTGAATGTGCCAGACAAGCTTAGGTACAGTTATTTATTTCTTAATGCTGATTATAAGTACCTGGGTTATTGCTATTTCTTGTGTAAATAATGCAAGAGGAGTGGAACTATTTTATCTCTGGAAGGCTCAAAATGTTTTGACAATAAAATATATTACATAATTTTTATTTTTTTCTATCTTAAATTCGACTTTAGTTTACATATCCTTAACATAACTTAATGTTTAACAAATTAAAAAGCGTGCGAGAACGCCACATTAAAACACGTCGAATTAATTATACACGAGTATTATAATATACTAGTATTTTTAACTTAGATATTATATGTTGCTTATTGCTACGATACAAAGTAGATACAAGAATTTTAGTAACTGAGTCAAGTTAATTATAAATGTTTATTTAAGTAATAATTTTGCAACCAGTGGGATTTGAACTTGGAACCTTCCACTTGGATTGCGGATGTTCTGGGAATTTAATCATAGAGGCAATGGATTCAATTGATGGTGGAAGGTTCTGGGTTTAAATTCCGATGTTGGCAAGATGATTTTTTCACTAAACATTTATAATTAAATTGACTTAGTCATCAACAGCCCGATTCTCAAAAAAGCTTTAGCTAATCCTGAAGTTTGGGTTAACAAATCTTATTCTACTTCGATTTTTAAAAGTTAATCCAAAACATTTTTCGAAAATCAAATAGTAACAAGATTAGATCAGAGTTTCTTTAAACTTTTTTGAAAATATGGTTTAGCTGAATTTGAATAATCCAAAAATCGAGATTAACAAAAACTCTTTTGAGAATTGGACTGTAAATTACTTATTTAAAAAATTATTCGGAGATGTCTCTCACGTGTCATTTGTCTTAAATATTTATTACAATTGTCGAAATAAACATTTTACACAATTAATAACTTGCAAATACGTTCGACATATGAAAAAAAATACTTGTTCACCATTGTCAATTGTATTCATTGGCAGAACATCTATGGCCCAAGTGAAAGGTTCCAGGTTCTAATCCCGGTAGTGGTAACTTTATTTTTTCAATAAATATACATAAATATTGTTCACAAATAACCATTTTGTTGTCGGTATTAATTAGTGGAGTCATCTAGTGACAATCATTAGAATGAAATTTAGGTGAATCGGTAACAACCATACACGATTTTGATTAATGTTCATATGCATAGTTACGAAATTAAACTGAGTTTACTTTCTGGTTAATTTGTAAAACTCTAGTTACTTGATAAAATAGTTGTATAAATTGAACTTAACATTTCATTTGTCAATTATTTATGCCATACATGTCATCACGAATGTCCTAAAGTAGATAATAAATTAAGATAAAATTGAAATACACTATTTCTTTACTACAAAATGAGTAAAAATAATAAAGAAAAGCGGAATTTATAGTTCACATAGCATAACATAGTATAGCATAGCATAGTAAAATAAAATAAAATATAAGAGACTTTTTAAGGTTTTATAGTTTCAAATTTTGTTGTTTTTTTTTTGCACAAAAATTATTCACAACTATATTTATATTGTTAGATTATTGCCACATTCGGTATTATTTTGACAGAAGAAATTTCGATCTTGCTCGAAAATGGATGATTATAAAGTAGTCGTAGCTGTTTTATTATCGAGTAAATTGTTGTTAAAAAAAATAAAGGAACAAAGTAAACGAAAATGTAAAACCCGAATAATAAATCAAAATTGTTTAAATTTTTTATACATATTAATTATCGCAACAAACAATTGTAAAAGATATTCTGAAAATGACCGAGGTTTATGGACACAACTAGGGAATACAATACCGGTCAAAAATTTCAATACCGGTATCTCGGTATTTTCGTTTTGAGAACCGGAACACTGGTACTAATACCGTTATTGATAAATTTTTAAAAATTGAATTAATTTAACATTTATTTACAGTAGGATGTGGTGTGTGCGTGTAGTATGTAGATTAAGTGAATGCCAAATTTAATCATTTTATTTTAATAATTATAAAATATAAATAAAATTCAACAACATCAAAAAATAAAGATAGGTAACTCTATATATGTAAAATAAACAATATAAACTTTTACTTTTTTGCTTCAATGGAATTAAAATAAGCTTTTAGTAAACAAATATGATCGAGTGTGTCGACATTTAATCTGGCTATTATTCTTGTGCATATTAGAGATGCGCCTGAAAATGCCCTTTCCGATTCCACACTTGTTGGTGCTACTGTTTGTAAATAATCATATGTTAATTGTAAATTTACGCCATAAATACCTTCCTCTTCAAAAAATATAATTTCCTTCCAGATTAATTGCTCCAATCCTTGCTTTTTTCCTTTAGAAAGAATGGGAACAGTTGACAACTATTTATTTATGGCATATTGTAATTTATCTTTCAATATTTCCTGCTTCGTTTTTCTGTTTTTAAAATACTCGCTTAATGTTTTGCAAGGTAGTTATCTTAGGTTGGTTTTGATTTTGACTAGATTAATCTTTATTCGTATCTGCTACAGTGTCACTTTTAGTTTTTAAATTTATTTTGTATATTGTTTTCAAGTGAGTGTGAAGGCCACTTGTGGATCCTCCGCTGCATTTGATTACTTTTGAACATTGCTTACATTTTGCTAGTTGGCCACGACTATCAACTAAATAATAGTGCCAAACTGAAAATTTATAACTACATTTTTTTATGTTCTTCAAATACATTTATAAAACTCATTATTTATAAATCTGTAACAATTTATATTTTATTAATTATTTTATACATTTACAATCAAAAACATGTACTTACATTTCACACTAGTACGATGACTAATTCACTATCACTAATTATAGTTGATGTTGATAGTTGTCTTTTGACTTGACTTGCCACAATTTAAAGATATATAATACTGCTTTTTGCTAACGAACGACCAAGAGACTGCTACGAATTGGCGATCGGCAAGCTAATACTTTACAAATACACAACGCTCCACTGTTACATTATTTATTTATTCTCCGCAACAAGCTTGCCAACTCTTTAATAACATAATTTTAAAAAGAACGTTAAAATAATAAATAATAATATACCGATAAATTGTATCTTATACTTCAATTGAAAAAATACCGAAAAACCGGTATTTTTATGCTAAATACTGGTTTGAAAATCGGACAAATTTTGCCCGGGATTCCCTAGAAACAACATGACATAGCATATGGAATATGTGACTCAGTGGTATCGAGTCGGCCTGTAGATTTGAGAACCTCGGTTCGATTCCCACAACCGATAAACAATTTTCACCACATTAAAATTATCCCTTTGGTTCCCCTTTTACTAATATCTTTGAGGGCTGTGACTGACGGCTGGTAACTGCACTTCACACGCATAAATATATCACTTACCAAGATCTGCTACAGCAGAGTGCTATACCCAGTAATGGGTAAAAGGCGTGATGACATATTTATTTATAGCATATGAAAAAATTGGTTATTTCTGTTATGTTATGTAAGTGAACTTTAAAGTGGTATATGGACTTGTGTGTATGTATTTATATTTTTTGTTGTGTTATGCTATGCTATGCTATGCTATGCTATGTAAACTATAAATCTAGCTAAAGATCAAAAGATTGAAGTGGGAAAAAATAATTATTGGTTATAGTGGAAACCGTAAGACTATCGAAATTTTGTGTTTTTACGAAAATCTTACGTTAAATAGTACAAGTCCAAAGGTTCAGCTATGACAAAATTATTATATATATATATATATATATATATATATATATATATATATATATATATATATATATATATATATACAATACAGGGTGGTGAACGCGACCCTCAAACATAGGATTTTAATAATGCAAAGACAAAATGTCAATTGTGATGAGGAATTGAGTCTTAATAAATAAGAAAAAATAGGAAAAAACTAATTTTCCATCACTTGTCACAAATTCCACAAAAATTTACAGCACGTTTGAATCAACTTATCTGGTCATCAACAAACGACTGGTTAGTTCAGCTTTAACCATAGACGCGTTTCGTCCTTTAGGAACTCATCAGTATGGTGCGATCAACTATCCAACTAGACAAACTAGGGACTAGTGAATTGAGATACTGTCTTAGCTGAACTGACTGATGTTAAACTATGTACGCCGGTAACATGACATGAGAGCTACGGAGAAACCCCGTGGTACCATCTGCCGACAAAAATCGCAAACTGCTTGACAGCTACTGAAATAATACAAAGACAAAATGTCAATTGCGATGTGGAACGAAACGCGTCTACGGTTAAAGCTGAACTGACCAGCCGTTTGTTGATGACCTGATAAGTTGATTCAAACGTCCTGTAAATTTTTGTGGAATTTGTGACAAGTGATTTTTTCTTATTTATAGGATTTTAACATGTAAAATCATACTTTCGTAATTTTCTGCTTGCCTAATTATTTTAGGGGAAAAGGCTTCAGATAAAAGTTATAGAGCTTAAAATTCTGCATCTTAAAATGTATACAAAATTAATTTTAGGTGCTTTACTGTCAAGAAAATGGGCCATAAATTTGAAGAAAAGTGCGTTTTTATAGTGGCTACCATGAATTTGAAACAAAAACTTAAATAATAATGTAAACTTTTTATCTGTCAAAATAATTTGTGTCATTAGCTTATCCGATATAGTATTTATTTTACGGCCCCCAAAGATGTTAATGGTGAGGGATAATTTTAATTTGGTGAAGATTGTTTGTATGCTTTGTAACGGCAGAAATTAGGTTTTGGCTGCGTATAGCTTCGCGGTACAAGTATTCATATCAAGATGAAGATGAAATGTATTTTTTTGTATAAAAGATATTGGTTATATTAGTTAGCAACAGAATAAACAACACTCGTCCGTCAAATTTGTGTTTTATTTCGTCTTTTGACTGGTTATTTGGAGTTGAATTTATATAGACTGTTTGCCACCGGACTCCCGGCATATCATAATACTAAGATAAGTGTTATCTTTTCTTTTTATAATAGTTTAGATTTTTTGTAGTATATTTTCTTTTCATTTCGTTATTTGTTTATATTAGTTACGTACTTAGAAACGCTAAGTTATGTTTTGTTCTTGTATGATTGACGGTTGACAGGTGTCAATGTAATTTATTTATTTCTTTTTATTTCTATTTTTCTTTATAGTTAAGGATAAGTTTGGTAAGCTACCTTAACTTCTACTCTATTACCGAGAGAACCCTTCTTTTACTACCTTTTGTTTAAATGAGGAATAAATGGGAAAAATTTGATGAATGTAAGTTTGGTACGTGGAATGTACGTGGTATAACTGGTAAAGAAAATTAATTGATGAATGTGATGCGTGTGTATAATGTAGATTTTTTGTGTGTAAGTGAGACTAAGAGGAAAGGCTGTAGTGAGGAAGAGGTGGATGGAATGTTTTGCTTGTGGTCGGGTGTAGCTGAGAATGAACGTGCAAAGCATGGAGTAGGTGTGCTTGTTAGTAGAAGAATGAAACCATTTGTAAGGGATTATGATTGTATTTCATCTAGAATTCTTTGGCTGAGATTAAAGGTAGGCTTTCATAGAATCTTCGTTGTGTCAGTTTATGATCTGAAAATGATATCGAAAAAGATCGGTTTTGGAATTTGTTAGATAGTGTGATTGATTTGTGTGATCCAGGTGAGAAAGTTATCGTATGTGGTGATTTAAATGGTTGGGTGGGAGTAAAGAGAAGCATGTCTGGGAATGTTTTGGGTAAGTTTGGTGATGTGAGAGAGAATGAAAACGGTTGGAAAATAGTATCTTTCTGTTTGGAGCGTAATCTCTTTGTTTCCAATTCTGTTTTTAAACATAAATTAGCTCATTTGTATACATGGGAGAATATGCGTGAGAATAGACGAAGTGTAATTGATTTTATTTTGTACGATGAAAGATTGAGAAGTTTAGTTATAGATACGCGTGTGAAGCGTGGTGCTGAATTGGGTACGAATTACCATTATTTGGTGGTATCGCGTATACGTCTGGATAAATGTTGGCGGATGCGGGTGAAAAGTACCGAAAAAATGTTTCGTGTAAAAGCCAGTGTACTGCAGAATGAGGATGTTAGAGATAGGTTTGTTGAGAAAATTAATGAATCTTTACTTGTATGTGAGCTTAATTTTGAATGCAGCATAAATGATGTTTGGTTGAAATTTAAGGATACAGTTCTTAATTGTGCATTAGGCTCTTATCCAAAGAATGCATGGTGGAATGATGAAGTAAAAGAAGCGATTGAGGAGAAAAAGAGTGCATATTTGCGTTTTCTAAATGTGAAAGATGTATCTGGAAGTTTACGAGATGAATGCTTACTAGAATACAAGAGGTTAAATAAATGTGTTGAGAGAATTGTGAGAGAGAGTAAGGCACGTTTTGATGACTTGATGAGTGAAAGATTGACAAATGGTTTTAGTATGAATAAAAGAATGTTTTGGTTGAGTGTGAAGAGATTGAGAGGTGGTAATTTAAGGGCAGTGAAAGCGATTAAAAGTGCTGATGGTGAGTTATTGTGGAATGAGTCAGATGTTAGGTATAGATGGTGTGAGTATTTTAGGGCTTTATATGGTAGCATAAATGGAGGGAATGGTAGTAGTGAAAATGTTAGAGAACATGTTAGTAGTGATGAATGGGATATAGATGAGAGTGATGTTAGTTTTGCATTGATGCGTCTGAAGAATGGTAAGGCTCCAGGCTTGGATGGTATATCGAATGAGATGTTGAAATATGGAGGTGAGAGGTTATTTAACTGGTTAGTTTATTTGTTTAGATTTTGTTTAAAACGGTGTGTGGCTCCTGATGATTGGAAACGTGCTGTCATTTGTCCTTTATTTAAAGGCAAAGGTAGTTCGAGTGAATGTACTAATTTCCGTGCGATAAGTTTGCTGAGTATGGTAGGGAAGTTGTACGGGAAAATTCTTATTCATAAGGTACGAACCTTAACCATTTCCAAGATAAGTTATATGCAAGGTGATTTTTTGCCTGAGAGGGGGTGTGTGGATCAATTATTTTCTCTTCGTATGATTGTTGAGAAGTCACTTGCTAAGAACAAAAAGGTGTTCTGTGACTTTCTCGATCTTAAAAAAGCATATGATAGTGTTCATCGCGAGACTTTGTGGGATGTACTTCTACAGTACGGTATAAACGGGAATTTGTTGGGGGCAATTCGTGCGTTGTATGAAGGTAGCGAGGCTGCGGTGAGAGTTGATGGTAGATTGAGTGATTGGTTTTGTATAGATGTTGGTGTGAAACAAGGTTGTGGGATGTCTCCGTGGCTGTTTAATTTCTATATGGATGTGTTGTTACGAACGGCGCTGAATGGGGTGAATGGTGTACATATTGGTAGTAGTGTAGTGCCTGCGTTAGCGTATGCGGATGATGTTGTTGTTATGGGTGAATCTGAAGAGCAATTGAGAAGAATGATTCTAAGTATAAATGAAGTAGGAAAAGGTTTAAATCTGTTATTAAATGTTTCGGTGAATGGTGTGAAATTGGGTCAAGTGAATGAGTTTTTATATTTGGGTAGTGTGTTTTCGAGGCATGGACGTATTGATTGTGAGATTGAAAGAAGAGTATCTGCGGGTTATAAGGTATTGGGTGCTCTGGGAACCTTTGTTCGAAATGTGAATGTATCCAGAGATGCTCGATTGAGTGTGTATAATGGTGTTTTAGTGCCTTCATTGATGTATGGTAGTGAATGTTGAGTATGGATGAAGAAACATGAACGTCGTATAACTGCTGTGGAAATGAGATATTTGCGGGGTGTGTGTGGTTATACTAGAAGAGATCGTGTTCGGAATACATTGGTGTATGATGAGTGTGAAATTGAGAAGAATGTAGTTAAAAAAGTAGGTATAAGTCAGTTGAGATGGTTTGGGCATTTAGAACGTATGTCGAATGAGAGATGACAGGTAGAGATGCGCATTTCAACCCGAACCCGAAACCCGACCCGACCCGACCCGAACCACCGTCGGGTTTCGGGTCGATTTTATATCCAAATATAAAGTTCGGGTCGGGTTCGGGTCAGGTACCGTTCACGTCGGGTTGGTTCAGTTCGGGTCAGGCTGGATAAGTTCGGGTCGGGTCGGGTTCGGGTCGGTACAGTTCAGGTACCGTTCAGCTCGGGTTGGTTCATTTCGAGCCGGGTTGGTTCAGTTCGGGTCAGGTACCGTTCACGTCGGGTTGGTTCAAATTCGGGTCGGGTCGGGTTCGGGTCAGGTACCGTTCACGTCGGGTTGGTTCCGGTCGAGTCGGGCTGGTTCAGTACGAGTTCTCTCAGCTCCGGGTTCGGCTCGGGTTCGGATCGGGTTCGTGTCTGGTCGAGTTGGTTCATCTCTGTTCATTTCTATAATCGTGCGGACGGCAGTTCATATGACACAATTCATGCAAGAAGAGATTATTATAAAATTTTATGTCATCCAGATGACCAAATACGGTGGAAGTGTAATTTCTAATTTTGGTACCAGGTATCCTTCTATGTTCTATCAAAGAATTTCCCATTCCCAGGTATATTGCCGGAATTGCGAATTATACTTGAAATAATAACAATGGCTATAACGGGATAATAAACGACAACCAGATGTTCATTCAATTTTCAAACCTCTCTAAAATGAAAAAGTAAAATCAAGAGTTCTTTGAAAAAGAATATCGATTTAAAATTATAAGGAATATATATTTATTGAATGTTTGTTCAAAATATTTCATTGGCTATCGAAGAAATAATTATAGTCAGTTGAGTTTGAAATTCAGACCTATTTACTTTACTCGATATTTTCCAGTTTTATTATATAATTTACCCAATCAAAGGTAATTTTTATCTCTGTCTTTGATTTGAATTTTGTATAATTTCTCATTGTACTTCGTTTCGAAATGAGCTGGTATAATATATCAAAATTTGTAATAATTTTATTGGATTTTTGTCAGAGATGAGGCAAGTAAACTCACTAAAAATATTAGATATAACTTTACTACGGCACCACCCACTTTGTATCTGAACAAAATTTACTTCTCTAGCTATATCTAACAATAGAAAGACCCCACTAAAACTTTCAATAATCCCTTTTGAAGACTTGCATAGCCGTAGAGAGAAGTTTTCATGGAGATTTGCTTATATATTTACATTATCTGCAAATTTGCAAAATTTATATTTATTTTAATATAAAGTGACTTCAGCTGATCTGTAAAAAATAATTGGGAGCTGAAACGGTCGATCTCTATCGAATTCAGTTCTTTTGAGAATCATCAACAAACAAAAATTTATTGACGCGCCACTGGAATACTATGTTTGACGGACAGATTTATAATTCCAGCCCATTTTGAAGCGAAGTATAGTTCATTTGTGTGAAAAACAGATAAGAAAGTATGTAATAGAGCAATAAAAATAACGCTGGATTTAAAAAGAATTATACAAATAAATAAAATTTTAAATGGTAATGCTGATTTGGCTTCAAGCTTAATTGCTATACTTGAAACACGTCCCTGCTTTGCGAGGTTGACTGTACATTTACCCTTTAAACTCATTTTTACTGATAGAAGGCAAAATGTTAGTTTCAAACACAGTTATTGTATTATAATATTTACTGAAACAGGTTCATTAAAATACGTAGTTATAATTTAAAAACTAATGATGTTACCGTGCGGGTGTTTACCAGACGTCAACACGTAAGTAATCATTTCTGGCGTGGTAAGACTATAGACATAGGTGTATTTCTCGTGCCATTTAAAATTGATATTAGTTTTTGTTTAGGTAAACAAAGATTTTTTCACTTCGGGTCGGGTTCGGGTCGAGACAGTTCATTTCGGGTCGGTACCGTTCAAGTCGGGTTGGTTCATTTCGGGTTCGAACCGTTCAGGTCGGGTTGGTTCATTTCGGGTCGGTACCGTTCAAGTCGGGTTGGTTCAGTTCGGGCCAGGTACCGTTCGGGTCAGACTTGTTCATTTCGTGTCGGGTCGGGTTCGGGTCGGTTCGGAACAGATATCGGTCGGGTCGGGTCGGGTTCGGGTCGGTTCGGAACAGATACCGGTCGGGTCGGGTCGGGTTGGGTTGGTTCATTGATGGTTACCGTTCGGGCCGGGTTTCATTTTTACAGAAAATGCGCATCTCTAATGACAGGTATATGTTGGTGAAATTGAGGGTGAACGATTGCGTGGGCGACCTATGAACAAATGGATGAATATGATTGAAGGATTGTTGCGTGAACGAAAGTTTCCAAGTACGAGAAACAAACGTGCTTGTATGAAAGGAATTATGAATGTGGATGAAGCTAAAGTGGTGTGTCAAGATAGGAACGTTTGGCGAAGATTAATTGCGGAATGAATCTGATGATTTAAGAAGTGCAGGAATTTTGATTTTAGTTTTGTTGTTTAGTAATTTCATTAGAGTGTTTATCTGCAATTGTGTGAAATTGATTTTCAAAAACAAGCGCAGGGACGACACTGCCTTCGTTTCTGATCTTTTTTATTCGTTTTCTGATCTTACATTGAGTGTTTAACTGCAATTGTGTGGAATTTACTTTCAAAAACAAGCGTAGAACGACACTCCCTTCCTTTCTTATCTTTTAATTTGTTTTCAATTCTTACGTAGAGTGTTTAACTGCAATTGTGTGGAATTCACTTCCAAAAACAAGCGCAGGGCGACACTCCCTTTCTTTCTTCTCTTTTTGTTTCATTTTCAGTTACTGCATTGTCTGGACTTTTCTTTCATATACAATTGCAGGCTATCACTTTTATCTTTTCTAATCTTTGTAGATTCGATGTTAGATTCGTTGTTAGGAGTAAGCGTGGATAATTTCAAATGTTTTATGCATGTGTTATGTACGTTGAAGAAAGAAGATAAATGATAAGTGAATAGGAGTGATTGGATGGATGTGATTTTTTATGTAAGGAATAATTTCGAGTGTGAATGATAATGTTTGACGGGGCTGATTATTTGAGTATGTTACGACTGAATGTTTTATGAGTGATTTTAGGGTTCGTGCTACCCCATTTGATGGGATATAGCGTGAAGATATGTATGTATGTATGTAAAAGATATTTTTTGTTTAATAATAACAATAATTTATTTATTTTTACTTTTTTATTAAGATGGTAATAGTAATAATAACAATTAATTTATCTTTAGTGTTTAATTAAAGCGTTAATAATAATAACAAATAAAACAAGAATATTTCAAATTAAGTGCTCAAATATTTTTCCATTATTTGCTAAACAAAATCCAATTCGATCATAAAAATTGCGTCGCATATTTGCTAGTTGTCGTTGTGTAATTTTCCTACATTTTTCTATGACTTTTTGTTTCAAGGAATCCACATTGGCGTGCCTAATAGTATAAATTTTATTTTTTAAGTGCCCCCGTAGGAAGAAATCATTTGGAGACAAATCCGGAAATTGAGCTGGCCAATTTACTGGTCTACCATGTTCGATCCAAGAATTTGGGAAACACTGATTTAAAAAATCTCTAATTGCATTTGTACCATGTGCCGGGCAGCCGTCCTGCTGAAACCAAATCATATTTTCACCTCCGACGTTGTCAATAGCAGACCCAACTTCGGTCTGTACTAATTCCAAATATTTGTTGGCATTCAGTCTACCCTCAATAAAAAAGGTCCTATAATATTTGATCCTAATATTCCAACCCAAACATTAACGCTTTTATGATATTGGGAGTAATTATTTAGAACCAAATTTTTATTTTCGTTGTGCCAATTACGAAAATTTTGAATATTTGGTTTTGCATTTGTACTAAATGTAGACTCGTCCGAAAAACAAATATTCTTGATAAAATTTCTGACCGCATTCGCCATTTCCATTGTTGTTTCACAAAATGTCATACGACAAAATTTGTCTTGTTTCTTAAATTTTATTTTCTTAATTTCTTAAACTTATATTTGGATTATTTGAAACAGAATTCAGTACATTAATTTCATTGATTTGACTTTCTTATATATATATATATATATATATATATATATATATATATATATATATATATATATATACCATGTGTTCCACGTAAATGTTGGCATTGGCAGTTAACATATAAAATCAGTTTTTTGTAAATAAAAATTATGGGACCAAATTTTATATCACAATACTACCAATATCCCTACATCTTATTTTAAGATTATTTAATTTTGGTAGCGTTATTTTATGATATTAATAAAAATATGTCCTAAATTTTCGCCTACTATTATTTTGCTATTGACGTAAAGTACTTGCAATTTGTTATAAATATTTTAATGCGAAAATCGTAACGTAATTAACTGTTATTATTACTTAAGACTTACTCACAACCTTACAAGGTTGTTTTTTTCTCAGCCTGCCCAAATACTACAACCGCCCCCCCCCCCTACAAAGACGTAAAGTACTCAAAAATAGCGATTGAGTACTTCTTTTTCAAATTAAATAATGGTAAAATAATTCAAAAAAGAATGTCATTTTTTTTCAAACAGTGTTTGACCGGCCCCCTTACATAGCCCCACCCCCCACTGGGGCTGGTGGCAACTTTAGAATCTTAAATGGAAACCCCTATTTTGTACCTCAGACTCGGATAGAGTTTTAAAATGTAGGTCAATTTTAGTCGGGGTATTTTTTAAAGTTGGGTGGGGCTATGTGGGGGGCCCGGTCAAACACTGTTTGAAAAAAAATGACATTCTTTTTTGAATTATTTTACCATTATTTAATTTGAAAAAGAAGTACTCAATCGCTATTTTTGAGTACTTTACGTCTTTGTAGGGGGGGGGGGGGCGGGGGTAGTATTTGGGCAGGCTGAGAAAAAAACAACCTTGTAAGGTTGTGAGTAAGTCTTAAGTAATAATAACAGTTAATTACGTTACGATTTTCGCAATTTAAAAAAAAAACTTTTACATTTGCAGCGCCATCTCTCGACCAATAAAAAAAATGTTTCGGATAAAACTTACATACTTTTTAACCCTCTATCAGAATCTGCAATAAAAAATAGGGGTTTCCATTTAAGATTTTAAAGTTGCCCCCTGTTCCCGCCCCCCTTGAGGGGATGGGGGGGCAAAGTCTACGGCATCAGATGTCCCCCTCAGAACCATTAACTTTTCATTTGGAACACTTTTTGATTCAATGCAATGTTTCAGAATTATCGCTACTGGCAGATTAAAATGGGACACCCTGTATATATATATACATATACAGTATCTCTTTTTATATTACATATTATTATGTTTTTCGTCTTTCTAGAAGTGTGTAGAATTGTAAGGCACAAAACGAAAATAAAAGTATTTATTTAAGGAATTAAAACTAATAACAAATGAAACTATTACAAACTAATTAACACTACAACAAAACTTAAACACTACTTATAAATACACTGAGACTAACATTATTTATAAAACATTCACTAGAGCTATTATTTATATCACGGAATTTATGTAACTACGTCCGAAATCAACTGCCAAGTAACGGCCTGCAGCCGACCGACCTCGGATTATATACCCCCGTCCTATATCTTGACCTTTTCTAGAACATCCCAGAATCTCCCCTCCCAACCGCACGACCAGAGAAGCGCACTCACGCTATAACGTGTGGGTGGACCGGCTGCAACGTACCTCTCTGGTTCTCGGGAAGATGCCAGATCTTTCTCGACTTATTAGCTTTATATTCGTTACACTGCCCCCCTTCTTAAAATTGTTTCCTCTCGGAACAGATGTTGACAGGTTGCAGAGATGTTATAACGAAATCTGCAAGTCGAACCCTTGATGCATCCTGATGTCCTAAAGAAGTGGCAATCCACAGTGCGATCTAATTTTGTTCTTCTTTTGGGGTTAAAGCTGCAGACAAGAATTTCTATTCCTGTGCGGTGGAAGAGAATTTCTAACATATTTCTAATTATTCTCCACTCCAACCCATCTAATCCACAACCCAATTTCGGTACTGCCAGCTTCATAATGTCGTTATTTAAAAGATGTTCTCGCAAATCGGTCAGTGTCTCCCATAATGTGCGATAGGTGGGCTTCTGAGATGATCGTGACTTGGTGACTAAATAGTAAAAGTAGCGTTTGTGTTCCGATTTGTCTCGCAGTTGTAATGTTTTCCCAACAGATGGGTGTTGATTGAGTTCTTGTAGCTGTCCAAATTTCTTCTTAAATACTGTAGCAATTCCTCGGAACATGTTTAAGTCTGCAGTGGGCAATGAAATACTCCAAAGGCACCAAGAACAGATCTCGATGTTCTTTTTTTGTCACGCCGTACCGTGCTTTATGACCGGTGGAATAGTTCTTCATGAAATCTTCAAATGTTAATTCAGGTTCATGTTCTTGAACGCAGCGAACATTTGCTGCACAAACATCATTAACTTCATGGTTATTTCCAGCAAAAGGGACTAGTCGATTAAAATGGACTACTCGCGGCTTCCCAGTCTTAATACGATAGATAACGTCATTTATCCTCTTCATCACTTCATAGGGTCCCTCCCAGCATGTTTGTAACTTCGGTGGTAGACCACGACGCTTCTGTGGATTATATAACCATACCGACTCTCCAGTTCCATATCCTCCCTTTTCTGCCCTGATGTCATAATGATCTTTCATTTTGTCGCTTGAGGTTTGAATGTTTGAGCGAACTTTTACGTGAATGTCGTTTATATTTCTTCGTAAATCGGTGACATAATCTTTCCCAGCTTGATCTTCTCCGGGTTTACAACCAAATTTCAAATCGCACGGTAACCGCAACTCACGTCCGAATACGATATTTACGGGTGTTTGTCCTGTTGTTTCATGCACAGATGAACGATATGCCTTCAAAAACATATGCAGATGACGATCTCTTTAGTGGTTAGAGACAATTTTCGACAGATATCTGTTGATCGTTCTATTCATTCGCTCAACCATGCTGTCCTACTGCGGATGTAATGCAGTCGTTCTTATCTTATGAATGTCCAATATTTTGCAGATATCTTGAAATAAGACAGACTCGAAGCTTCTTCCCTGATCGGAATGTATTTCGCGTGGTACTCCAAATCGACATATACATTCCTGCTCCAATACTTCAGAGACGGGGATTGCTTCTTGGTTGGGTAAAGGGTCAGCTTCGACCCACTTGCTGAAGTAGTCCATTACGACTACTATATACTTGTTGCCATCGTCAGTTTCTGGGAATGGTCCAGCCACGTCGATTGCAATGCGTTCAAATGGGCTTCCTACGTTGTACTGACGCATAGGGGCTCGTCGTTTCCTATGTGGCCCATTATTTGCAGTGCAAACTATGCATTTTTTGCACTACTCTTTAACATTTTCTTTACAATTTAGCCAGAAAAATCGTTCTCACAACTTCTCAGAAGTCTTGTTGACTCCAAGGTGTCCTCCAGCAGATCCGTTGTGAATCTCTTTCAATACTTCAGGTACCCTTTTCTTAGGGATTAGGAACTGAATTCTCTGCTCAGTACCTTCCGCATTCTCCAAGACACGTTTGAAGAGACCCTCTTCAATTATTAAAGAGTCCCATTGCGCCCAGTACGATTTTACATTTTGAGAGTATGGTGCAACATCTTGCCAAATTGGTTTATCCCCGTTTTTCTTCCAATTCATTATAATTTTTAAATCCGGATCGTTTTTTGATCTTTCCGCAATTCTTCCGTTTGCCATTCATCATCGACTACTGTTGTTCTTAATGCAGCAGCTTGCTTCTCCTCTACTCGGCAACAATGCTTGCATTCTTCAGAACACGGTCTCCTGAACAACGCGTTAGCGTTACGATGGCTAGTTTCCACTCGATGTTCAATGATAAAATCATATTCCTGCAACCTTTCGATCCATCTGGCTACCTGACCTTCTGAATTCTTGAATTGTAGTAGCCATTTCAAGGCAGCATGATCAGTTATTATCAGGAATTTCCTGCCGTATAATATTTGTAAAAATGCTCAGCGGACTTCACAACTGCCAATAGCTCTTTCCTGGTGACGCAATAGTTCCTTTTCCGGTTTCGACAGTGTTTTACTGATTTATGTTCATTATTCTAATTGGTATTATCTTGTTGGCCTTTACCAGTGATTTTCCAACCATCACTCCACGGCCAGTTTCTTCATCATTATTTCGGAGTTGCAAGATGGTAATATTTCCTGCATAAAATTTTCCGTCAAGTTGTGCTTCCACAATTGTCTCACTTCGCTCCGGAAGTACTACATCTTCGGTTACTAAAGCACGTGCAATTCCGTCCTCTCGTGGATGTAGTACGAGTTCTTAATCATTTACTACTATTAAGCCATGCTTGAGGTTCAGTTTAAAACCATATTTTTCCATAACGTCCATTCCAAGAATGAAGTCATCTTCGATTTCCGCTACCAACACACTATGTTTGAGGGAGGTGTTCCCGATGTTGACGGTCACATCTAAATCTCCTGATGATGTAGCTAATTTTCCAGTTGCTGTACGTAATCGCCACTTAGTCGGATATTGTTGTGTCGGTGCAAACTTATTTGTTAAGTCGGATCTTATTATTGTTTTCGTCGCACCCGTATCCAGCAACATTCTGAGTGGCTTTCCGTCAACAAGACCATCCACAAAAATGCTGTTGACTGAAGAGAGGCGACATATCTGATGGAATGTGGGGCTACCAGAATACGGATCGACGACTGCGTCCTCGTATCAACCCGACTTAGTTTTCTAACTCCGCGTCTGTTTTCTTTTTAAGCGGCTTCCCGCAAAGTCTTCGCGGGTGTCCTAATTCAACGCAGTTCCAGCAACGTATTCTCTTCTTGCCTACAAGTATTTCGGTAGAGATTCGTCGTAACTTCTCTTCTATATCTTCATTATCTTCGTTCTTCAAGTCGCTGTTTATTGATTATACTCTAGATTGGCTACGCGAAGCTAGTTTTGCAGCTTCTTGTTCTAAAGCATGAGACAGTGCATCGGCTAATGTTTTTGGTCGAGCCAATCTTAGTGCTTGCTGAATTTCGCCATCTCGGATTCCATAAATAAATGTTTGGATAGCTAAGCACTCTAATACGCTGTCCGGAGCTGTAGGATGTGCGAGGCGAACCAAGCGAGCAACGTCAGCTTCAAATTCTTGGCGAGTTTCATTCGATCTCTGATATCGATTCCTTAATTGTGTTTGGTACACTTGTTCTAAGTGCGCATTTCCATATCGCATATCTAAATGCTTAACTAGTTGGTCATAGTCTTCTTGCTCTTCTTGCTTTAGTATTTGAAAAATATCGACCGCATTTACACGTAACGCTAATGTCAACGAGTTTGCCTTCTCCCAGGGTGATCAACCGTTAGCTTTTGTAGCCGCTTCAAATTGTCTCAAATAATTCGGCCACGATGTTTTTCCAACAAATTTCGATGTTTTTATGCAAATTGTTGATATACTGTCCTCTTTTGCTATTTTTCTTTCACCCGCTGCTTTGGTTTCTAGTACCCCAGAACATAAATTTGCTGATGAAGTTGCGTTGACGAATTTGTCTTCTAATTGTTCCATTCTGTTTCCATATTCGTCTTTTAATTTATCTAAATCTTCTTGTACCTTCTGTTTTAGTTTTTCTTCTAATATTCTAGAACTTTCTTCTAACTACTGTTAAAAATTCTAGAATTATTTTCTAACTTCTATTCCAAAGTTCTAGAATTTTCTGTTAAATCTTCTTTCAGAATTCTAGAACTTTCTTCCAACTTCTGATCCAAAGTTCTAAAATTTTCTGCCAAATTTTCTTTTAGAATTTTAGAACTCTCTTCTAACTTCTATTCCAAAGTTCTAGAATTTTCTGCCAAATCTTCTTTTAGAATTCTAGAACGTTCTTCAGATTTTCTAGAATTTTCTTCTAATTTCTGTTCCAAAGTTCTAGAATTTTCTGCAAATTCTTCTTTTAAAATTCTGAAACTTTCTACTGATTTTCTTCGCAACAGCCTTGTACTAGTCGCCTGCATACGCGACTCACTAAACGACCAGTCGCCAATAATGACGTCAGGGCTGTACTTTTTAACTATGCCAACAAATGGCGCCAGTATATAAAGTCGCCAAATATGACGTCAAACGGTCGCTAAATCCAGTCGCTAACGAATTAGAATAGGTCTCCAGAGAATGATAGAAAATAATAAAATAAATGAAAAGTATTTGTATTATTATTTAAAACGAAGTTTTGGCAGAATTTTCAACACATTTGCACAGATAAATCTTATTTTTAAAAATTAATAATTGCTTACTTATCTTCAAAAACGCATCAACTGTCAAGTATAACAACATTGCTATTGTAAATTGTTTTAGAAATTTTTTGTGGTCGTCTCGTTTTTCAATTTGTACACTCGCATACATAATGTTCAATTTAAATGTGCCACCACTGCTATCTCTAGAATTATAAGAGCTACAAGGTTCGTTAAACTAGCAAAGAAATAATATTTTCTTATTTTTAATGTTAACCTTTTTTTTTATTTGTTTATTCGATTCAGTATATTTTTTTCCTTATTTCAACAACTATAAAAACAAATGAAGAAATAA
Organism: Pterostichus madidus; assembly: GCA_911728475.2. NCBI lineage: Eukaryota > Metazoa > Arthropoda > Insecta > Coleoptera > Carabidae > Pterostichus > Pterostichus madidus. The sequence goes on along the minus strand of OU452304.1, from coordinate 15,667,803 downwards.
AAGCATGTTTGTTTTTTATGTGATTTTTATGTGAAAAAATAAATAAATAAATTTTATTAGTCATTTTTTTCATAGTACGCTGATTCCCTATGCGATTTGAATTAAATTAAAATCAATTAAAAAATTTAATACCCTGTATATATATATATATATATATATATAATGGGGTAATGGCTCAGTGGTATCAAGTCGGCCTGTGGATCCTAAGTACTCTGGTTTGATCCCCACAGCCGACAAAACATTTTCACCAATTTAAAATTACCCTCTGTGGCTCAACTAACATCTTTGTGGAGCCGTGATTTGACGGCTGGTAACACATTTCACGCGCATAAATATATCACTTACCGAGATCTGCTTCGGGAGATGCCACATCCAGTAATGGGTAAAAGGCGTGATGATATGTTTATTTTATTTTTATATATATATAAATATATAGCGTATCCATCCAAAACCCGAACATAAGCTAATAACATGTGATATAAGTTTTTTGGTGCGCTTTGCTTCCCAATTAATTTGATAGAAAAATACTTCAAATAAAAGTTGTAGAGAATATAAAATACATTTCATTTGTGCATTTCATCAGAGTGCAAAAATTTATTAAATATTTGTAATATTCGTGAAAATAAAGGCTTCCATGAAAAAATTAAAACAATTGGGATAATTTTTCTGTAAAGATACGATCACACTATTATCACGTCACGTGAACACACATCATTTCACATAAACTTTCAAATTGTTGAGACCCATAATTCCCATTTATTTATATTTGCTGCATTCACGTAAAATCACATTATTATCTGCAGTTCTTTGTGTGAGAAATCGTGAATTTTTTAGGTTATTTTCCGTCTTTATCCGTGATTCAATATTAACGTCAATTATTTTTAAGAATAACACAAATGTTTATTACATTTTTCGCTGTGATAAAATATAGAAATTAAATGTGTTTTATATAAAAAAAAATCCGTAATTTTATTCTCTACAACTTTTATTTGAAGTATTTTCTTGTAAAATTAATTGAGAAGCAATGCGCACCAAAAAACTGATAAGCCTATGTTCGGGTTTTGGATGGACAAATAATGAGACAACAAAGCAGTACTCCGTCATAGTGGCATCACGTATCATTGTCCCTCCCACTTCACTAAGTTTGCTTCATAACATTGCCACCATTAGGTAGCGTATACTTTATTTAGTATTATATGACAGAAGAGCGCAACTTAATTTGCTTCGAACTTATTGCATTGTATTGTAACACATACATAAAGCTCGACAAACCAAAGTAAAACTGTGACTAGAATATGCTTTAACACCACTCATTCGGGTATATAGCGAATGGCGTAACTCTACTTTGGCGCAAAATTGAAATATACAGTCTCAGTGAAAACACTTGGGCGCCGTACCATATACGATATGCGCATTTATACAAATTTTTTTAATGATACATATATTTAATATTAAACTATCATAATTATTATTCTTTTAACATGCAACTTTTGTAAATAGAACAAATTACATATTGTCTTATTATTTCATAAATTTAAATAAACCGCCATTTTTGTACATACCACTATTGACGTACTGACGATAGTAGCGAAATCCGGTTTTACTTTGGTTTGTCGAGCTTTACAATTCATTTATACATTATATAAAATTGTTACACAAAAATATCACAAAAAAAAACATAATTACGAATATTTCTTTTTAATAGGTTCAATTCAATCTGTTTTGAAAGCACAAGGTGATAGTTCAGGTAAGTTCATATTTAGAAATAATAGAAACGTTTAAGGCATTGATTTAGTGCCACAAAGAAAGCAAGAAAACTTATAAAAGTATATTGAATAATGTAAAATTTTTATTGATGCAGTGCCGATGTAGGTTTACATATCACATTTCTGCCTATAGTTGTCACTTGATTCGTGATTGTATTACACATTTTTAGCAATTTTGTGAATCTTTAGAAAGAAAAAGTGTATATTTATAGTGTTTTTGCTAACAGTAGTTTTAAAAACTATACTGCAATAATGTAATACAATTCAAAACCGGATACAGGTTTGCCATGTGAACATAACGACACATTGTGTCATTTATTTCAATAACGTAAATCAATTCCTTAATTATATACTAGCTATTACCCGCGACTTCGTTCGCGTTGTCTACAATTAAATGCAAGTACCGGCATGCGTTGCACTGCAACTCAAATAAAGAAAGTGTTTGTGTTTAATTCTGTTTATTGAAGTGCTTTTGGATACACAATATTTTTTGTTTTTCTCTTTGGGACATTCACGAATAAATCAGAATATTCTCCAAATTTACTCCACACACTTGTAGCGATTGTCCCTGTTCTTTGTTGATGGTCATTGCAAATGCGAGGCGTACCAGAAACTGCAAACGTTTCAAATCGAATGCCATAGGACTGAAGCTTTATTATACCTATATGTTAAAATTGGTTCTCGTCTGCACCTATACCAAATTTGAATCGAATCAATGCAGTACTTTTTAGGATAGCTAGCGGTCATTTTGTTTCAAGATGGCGGACTGGATATACATATATGAGTATATAAAACGCCTCAAGGCATCAACTAAAAGACAAGGTACTCATTTCTAGAACATGGTAAAAGTAACAGATAAAGCCTAGAAATCCAGTTATTTAGTAGATAAATTGATGGCCAAGAAAAAGAAATCACATTTGATGGCGGAACAACTGATTTTACTAGCATGTCAAGTTATCGTGAAAAGAATTTTGGAAGAGGAAGCTAAGAAGAAAATAATGACAATCCCGCTTTCGGATAGTACAATTAGCAGGCGAATAAAAGATATATCCGATAATATTGAAGAACAAATAATGCAACATATTATGTAATAACTTTAGGCAATTGTTTGCACTTCAAGTAGACAAATACACAGACATCAGCGGAAAAGCCCAATGAATGGCATTTGTTAAGTTTGTGGCTAACTATAAAATTATTAATCTTTTTTTACAAAGAACTTACCGAAAGAATTACCGGCCAATATATTTTCAAATTCATAAATAATTTTCTACAAAAATGTAGTACGTCATCGAAGTCTTGTGTAGGTGATGGGGCTACTGTGATGATAGGAGTATTAGAAGGATTTACTTACTATTAAAACAATGCAATTCTGATGTTATTATTACACATTGTTGTATACATCGAGAAATTCAAGTAGCGAAGGCAATTGTATGCGAGTTAAAACTTATACTTAAACAGGCAATTAAATTGTTCAATAACATCCCGACTAGATCAAAAACATTCGTATTTTCGTAAAATTATGCGAAACATTAGAGTCAAATCACGTTTCTCTAACAATGCAAACTGAAGTTCGATGACAATCGAAAGGAAATGTACTTGCGCTTATATATCAATTACGTGATGAAATGCTTTTCTTTTCTTTTTTCTTAAGGAATCAAAATTTTATGATTTGTTTAGTGATGATGTTTGGTGAGCTAAATTAACTTTTCTAGCAGATTTATTTGCGCAGCTGAACAAATTAAATAAAAGTATGCAAGGATCAGACAAAAGTCTGCCTTTAATGAAAAGCTGAATATATGGACAAGATATGTAAATGAACATTAGAAATATTTTTCGTGACTAAAAAAGCATACTAAGGAAATAATTAATTTAATAAGTGAAACATTAGAGCTCAGAGGTGTTAAAAATAAAAATTTAACATTTTTTTTTCATTTAAATTTTGTTGTTTCGATTTATAACTTTGCTTAACACAAATTAAAAGTACACTCGAATTTTTGCTATTTACAGAAACAATATAACATTTTAAAACCATACCGCAATATTTGTAATTACGTCACTTTTAGTGTGTCACAATATTTTAGACCTCTTAAAAGTACGTCGCATCTACAAAAAGTTTGAGCTTTAGTGTTTGATATCAAATTGCAGAGTATGAAGAGAGATTTAGAATAATATTATAAAACCGGTGACCGACTAGTTGTTGAATGATTGAAACGAAATTAATAAAAATAAAATTTTACGATTGGCAATTGTTTTAACCAAAAAAATAATTTTGAACCATATCGTGTTAGTAATTATATGAAAGGACTTTGGAAGGGCTCAGTCACAGTTTTTTTTTCTATCATCAATTCTTTTAATTTATTATTGTCCAAAATATTTCATGTTTGGTGTCATAGGAAAGAGCTTCGAAAGAATTTTAAAAATAAAATTACAAAATTTAAATTTTACCGTCGGTTTTTTTTTCGACTAAAAATGTGGTCCGAATCTTATTGTATTTAGTATCATATGAAAACGCTTTAGAAAAGTTTACATGCTATCGGCAATTGTTTTAGTCAAAGTGCTTTAAAACCTACCTTACTTGGCATTACCTTACAAAAGTGAATCCTACTTCAATATCTGCGGAACCAACCGCTAGTTATATACCTACTGTTTTCTTTAAATATATTTTATAACATAAAATATTTTTGTGCGTAGTAAATTTATATTTTCAGTAAGATTTATGTATTTTAATAAAGTTCCTACTAACACAGAGCTGGGCAGTAGCTAGCTACTTTTGTAGCTTAGCTACTAGCTTAGCTACATTTACCTTAGTTGTAGCTGTAGCTTAGCTAACTGTGAAAAAATATAGCTGTAGCTTGTAGCTAGTTACTTTTTTTTCTATTATCTTAAAAATAACAACTGAAGCTACTTTTAAAGCAACTTTTTGTAGCTTAAAGCTACTTTTTGTATCTTAAAGCTACTTTTTGTAGCTGAAAGCTACTTTTTATAGCTTAAAGCTACTTTTTAAGCAGAAGGTCAACAAAGTACGCATGCGTACAAGCTAAACCCACATAAAACAATTATTTGTTGCCGGTTCTAACTGGCTCTAATACGCAAAAATACACAGTAGGTGCCAGATGGTATTTGCTATTTTTGATATTTATGTACATAATAATAAATTAACAGTTATTATAACAAAATACTGATCATATGACAATGGCAAATTTAATTATTTCACAATAATTTAAAAAAGTAGCTTTAAAATTTAACAGCTACTTTAACGAAAGCTTTTAGCTGTAGCTTAGCTATATTTTACAAAATATAGCTTATAGCTGTAGCTTAGCTACTTTTTAAAGAATAGCTGTAGCTGTAGCTTAGCTACTTTTTTTAAGTAGCTTGCCCAGCTCTGTACTAACATATATCAAAAATATATTTTTTCAATTGATTTAATTTTGGGTCAAACGGCTTGCCATTTACTTTTTTTTACCGAAACACTGCATTCAATCATCAAATTAATGGCTATATAAAAACCTCAGACAAAACATACCTTAGACAAAGTCTGCCGTATTCCAGTCAATGCAGGGTTGTGAAGGAGAAAGAGTTGGAGTAACTTGTTGGTGAGGCAGGTGCGCGGCAAGGAGCGAGTACACTTTGATGTTATGCAAGTTGCTCCTTGCCGCGCACCCGCCTCACCAACCAGTTATTCTATCCCTTTCTGCTTTACAACAAACGCCGTGTGTTATCCGTCTAGTTATGTTTTGTCTGAGGATTCTATGACAACGACACACGTTACGTGAAGTTACGTGTTATTTATCTCTGTCTTATCTGTCTCTCTTTAAGCTAAGATGCAACTACGTCATATTCGTTTGTTTCGAAAGTTTAAATATTTTTATTATGCTTAATATAAGTTTAAAAAAAAATAAAAAAAATTGGGTATAATAATTTTATTACGTAGATTAATATATAAAAAATTCAAAAAAGTCTTAAAAGGCCCATTGCTGCACGTAAAATGTAATTTTTTTCTTCCATTTAAAAAACTCCTTTCAAGAACTCTTTCATTTGACATCAAACATGGCATGTTTCCAAGTACTTTTAAATTAAAAAAAAAATTGAAGGTAGTATTTTTTTTTATTTATTTCATCTGAAAGTTCGTCTAAAGCCCTTTCATAAGACTCCAAATACGACATGACTCGGAATACTTTAAATTTGAAACAATTTACGGTCGTATCTTTTTTTATTCCATTAAAAGTTCTTTCAAAGTCCTTTCATATGACATTAAACACGGCATGATTCGAAATACTTTAAGTTTGAAACAATTGACAGTCGCTAAATTGATCAGATCACATTCATAATTCCTTTCATCCAAGACTCCTTTGTTCCCAACACTCGGAAACTTTCATTCACGCAATAATCCCTCAATCATATTTATCCATTTATTCATAGGTAATCCACGCAATCTTTCACCCTCAATTACACCAACATACACCTGTTTCACCTATCTCTCATTCGACATACGTTCCACATGTCCAAACCATCTCAACTGACTTATATACACTTTTCTAACTACATTCTTCTCAATCTCATACTCATTATACACCAATGTATTCTGGACACGATCTCTTCTAATATATCCACACACACCTCGCAAATACCTCATGTCCACAGCAGTTATACGCCGTTCATGTTTCCTCATCCACAGTCAACATTCACTACCATACATCAATGTAGGCACTAAAACATCATTATACACACTCAATCGCGCATCTTTGGATACATTCACATTTCGAGTAAAGATTCACAGAGCATCCCGTAGACACAGTGGCGGCGCTAGGCTCTGAAATCAAGGGGGCCAGAAGGTTCCAGGAAGAAAATTAGGGGGGCATATATTTTTTATCATTTTAATAATAAATAACAATGTTGTCAATATTAAATTTATTGGGTACCAAACAAATATAAATATAATATAGAATAGAATCTCTTATAGCATGCTCTCCTGCAACACCCCAACTAAATTTACGACTCACATGAGTCTATTACAACACGTCAAAAATCTCACATATAACACGTGAAATCACACAAAATCGGCGCTTTTTACTGTAACGTGCTATAACACAGTCGAGCGTCTCCTACTGCACGAATCTTTTACAACACGAAACGAGTTAGCGCGTGCTGTAGGAGATTCTACTGTATAAATAATAAACAAAAACAAGCATATTCTTTAAAAATAAAACAAAAAATGTTATCTAATATAATTAAAAGAAAATATGATAAATACAAAACACAGCAGTGATTTAGTTATACTAATTTAATCCTTAGGTTTTTATTTAAACTTGCAAATTTGTCTACAACTTCATTAAGGTCTATTAGTTTTGATATGTCTTTTTCTACAATTAATATACTAATGTTGTTTAATCTTTCATTTGTCAACCTTGTTCTTAAATAACTTTTAATTCTTTTTAAAGACGAAAATGATCTTTCACAAGAAGCTGTTGATACAGGCATTAAAATACAAATTTTTACCAAATTATAAATGCATTCAAATGCTTGCTTATATTGTTCAACGAATGACAGGAACTCCATGAGTGATTTAATATTTTTATTAACCTCCCTATACAAAAGATTCTTAACTAGCGTTATTTCTGAGTCTAAACAATCACAATTTATGTTATAATGTTCTGCTAATTTAGTTAAATGAATTTTATTGAGGAATAAATCATATGTGCGGTCAAAAGCTTGTAATGTTTTTAAAATGGTATAATTTTTTGTAAATCTTTCTTTTAATTCAATTATAATTTTATCTACTATAGGGATGTATAACTTAAGTTTGACAACATCTTTCTCATTTTTTACTTCTATGTCTACAGAATCATCTATTTCACAATCTACTATAAACTCTTGTAACCTTTTTAGAATAGATTTCATTCTTTTTGGTTTGTCAAAAAAGTCTGTTTTATCTAAACCAAGAGACAAAAAAATATTAGTTACAGATTTCCATATAGAATTCCATTCATTATCATTGTTTCGTAAGTTGTGAAATTCATTAATTGTTTCTTGAACTAAATTTAAACCTTTTACATAATTCATATCAGGGGATTGGAGATAATTAGATACAGTTGTAACTAATTTTAAAATTTTTATAAAAATAAGCAGTAAAACAATAAATTCTTTATCAATTTGTAAAAGTAAACCTTTTGCTTCAATTTTCTATCCTTTTTTACATCAATTTTAGAAATAAGATTGTTTAATGTTACAAAAATAGATTCAATTGTTTCTAAAACAGTCTCGCATGCTCTGAACTGAACAGTCCATCGCGTATCAAATATCCTTTTTAATTCTCAAGCCTGTTTTGTAGGATAAATTTGTTTTTGCGTATTTAAATATAGAGGATGAATTGTAGAGTTTGACATGAATGTATATAATTTTTCAAGATTAGAAAAAAAAAAGCCGACTTTTTCAAATGTTTGCAACAATAAATTTAATTTATGGTTAAAACAATGAATATTTACTGCTTGCGGAACAATACTTTTAATATAATTTTGCACGCCACCTAAATGACCATCCATTACAGCAGCACCATCGTATCCTTGTGCTATACAATTGCTTAATGAAATATTACTTTCATCTAATATTGTTTTTATATAATTTGCAAAACTAGCAGCATCTAGCATACCATTTGCACTTTTAAACCCTAAAAACCTCTCCTGAATTGCATTTTGATGCAAGTACCGGACTAAAACAGTTATTTGTTCATCTTTACTCAAGCCTTTTGTTTAGTCAGACATTATTGCAAAAAAATTTGATTCCTTTACATCGTCTGAAATTTTTGTACGTACAATGGTCGCCATAATAGAAATTAATAAATTTTGGAAATCATGATGTAGGTATTTAGCATTATTTGAACTATCCTGTAACTTTTTTTGTACAATGGTGTCATATTTATTTATCAATAACATTAATTCTTTTAAATTACCTTTATTTAAACTTAAAACACTTTCATCATGACCACGTTGAGCAATATCTTGCGTACATGTAAATAATAAACACTCACATAAAGTTTTGATGTAGAGTCTGTTTTCTTTAATTCCATTTTAATATTGATCATTCACCATTTGTTCAATATTTGTTTTCTCTTTCTTTAATTCATTAATTTACATATTTTATAACACACATTTTATGTTGTTCAGATTTATCATGTTTTACTAATCCTTTATTTGAATCAAGTGCATTCTTCCAGATGCGAAACCCTTCATTAACAAAAATGTTTGCTTGATTACACCATGGAAAAATTGACAGTATAAAAAAAAAACTGTCTTTTAAAACACTATACTCCAACCATATAAATTTTTTAAACCACGTTGATTTAAAGCTTCTCATTCTTTCACCTTGTTTAACTTTTGGATACTGCGATAGTATCGGCTGACGTAGTCCTTCTTCAGGAGTCTGTGACAAGTCGCTAGGTCCAGAAACAGTAAGAATTGTTTGTTCTGGTTCAGGTCTCACTGTTGGGGTAGGTACGCCAGTTTCATTATCATCACTTACAATCATCCTCACTAGTTTTATTTTCACAAGAACTAGACTCACTATCACTTTCTTCAGTAGCACTTAAGTTACAAGATGTCACCATTTCATTCGTTTTTAATATATTTTCTAAATTACTGCTTGTACTGCCGATACTGGTCGAAAGCAGGAAAGTATCAGTTTTTTTATCTGATTCTGATAAAAAATAATTTTTAATAGTATTTGTGCGCTTCATATTTATTTTTACTTTGCTCTTTGACCACAAAATAACGAATGAGCATTGAGATTTTCATCACTCGTATAAATACCAAAATTTGTAAAACATGTTTGAACTTGCTAAACTATGCACGTGGACGAGTAAGTAAAGTATAGAACAATCTTAACAAGTAATTACAAGTGCATTGTGTCGCTATCGGACTCGCACAATTAATTTGAAAAGTTTGGACAAGTTCGGCAGCGCGTTTATTATAACACCAATAATAATCATGGTTAAATGCAGATAGAGATTTTTAGATACATGTGCATTGATGCAAAAAAATTGTGCTGTATAACAATGTTTTTTTTGTGTTTCTTTCAGTGTTTCTGTCTTTTTTAAATGTTAAGATGTTAAAACCAATATTACTAGCAAAAATTTTTATATTGACACTAAAAGTCGGGGAGGGGCAACCAGGGGGCTACTGAAAATTTTAGGGGGGAAAGCGCCCTCCTGGATCCCCCGCTAGCGCCGACACTGCGTAGACACTCTTCTTTCAGTCTCACGATCAATAGGTCCATCACTCAACAACACATCCATGTACAGCCAAAGAAATATCACACAACCTTGTTTCACGCCAACGTTTATACAAAACCAATCTCTACAATCAACTCTCACCACAGCCTTACTACCTTCATGAAGCGCGCAAATCACTTCCAACAAATTACCATTTATACCATACTCCACAAGAATATTACACAAAGTCTTGCGGTGAACATTATCATATGCTTTTTAAAGATCGAAAAAGCCACAGAACACCTTCTTGTTCTTAGCAACACACTCTCTTTCAAGCAAAAAAATCACCTGCATATCGCTTAACTTATCTCCAAGTTAAGCGATATGCAAGATGCAATTTTTAAGACATAACGTCAATTTGATAAATAGTTTGTTAAAGTATATAGTAAAACCAAGTAAACTTTGTTTACGGTAATAATATACAATAAACCAAAAAAAAAATATGACGTTCGAAGCTGTCACGTTTGACGTTACAAAAGAAACGTTTTAAACAAATATTTAAATTTTAGGACAAGTTAGATAGATTTCAGCAACAGAGGACTGAAGAAATGTGCTTTGTACTATAAAAATTATTTCAAGACTATTAAAAAGTGTTACTTAGGTCAAAATGTTAAATTGACAAAAGATTTGGGAAATATAACGTAAAACCTAATAAAATTTATCTTCGAATATAATATTATGCAGTGAAACCAAGCAAAATTACACTCATAGTTTGCAAATGTGGTATTCGCAGAGAAAGACGAAGTATTAAACCTGAGGAGTACTCTTTAACCTTACCATACACTGACTTTGACAGTAAACTATGGAATGCCGTTTTACTTTTTATTGAAGTAATTGTCTTTATTAATATTAGAGAAAACCAGCGAAAATGTATGAAATTATTTTAAATATTCGTATAGATGCAAATGACAATTTATCAACATTCAATTTTAATCATATTCAATTTAATCATGGCATCTTGCATGCAATGATTCATATAAAAACAGGAAAAAAATTTTAAGTCGATCTATTAACTAACATTTTAAGTATACTTCCATAAGTTACAACATTACAACATAAATTCTTTTAAGGTATCACTTTTATACTGTAAATTAAAATGTAATAGCAAAATATAAAACATGCAATTTTTGTGAATCATTACTATGAATTCTGTAGATCAAAAATAAATGTAAGTTGAAACTTGTAAACCTATATAATATTTAAAATGGAAATATTAAAGCTACATAATATGTAAGTTGAAATTTTTAAACCTACAAAATATGTGAGTTGGAAATATTAGACCTACTAATATGTAAGATGAAATTTTTAAACCTAATGTCAGTTCAGTAGTGGGGGAATAGAAATTAATTTATAAGCCAGATAATAGATGGCAGGGCATGTCTGGTGAGGACTGAATTTCGAAGGTGTGATAAATATGAATTATAAAACAAGTACAAATTAAAGGTTGGAAATTAATTAAATTGCAATGTACACCTACTTTCCGGATTTAAAATAACAGGAGCTAGGGTCTTATACTTAGTTGTATTTATTAATTATAAATAAATTGTATTTGTCACTCTGCGTTCAGCGCAATCTAGCGGTGAAACCTGAAAGGACAATCACTGACAGCTGTAGGCGCTGTCGGTAATCCCCCACCACTCATTTGACATTAGATAATATTATGATAGTCTAATATTTTCAACTCTCATATTATGGATGTTTAAAATCATGAACTTACATTTTATGAGAGTCTAAAGTTTTATATTTACATTTTTTGTCAAGTAACAAATTTTGTTTCAGTTGAATAGACAGATATGTATAAATATTTGTGATTACGTTTTATACATGGGATTTGAATTTTAATAGTATAATATAAGTTAGACTTGTAATATTGTACTAACTAAATTTGTTATTTTAAATAATATGACACATGAAAATATTTTGTACTTAGGTACCATTCCACGTACACATTCGTTTTATATTTATATTTTATTTGCTTAATATATTCAACATTCGAATTTAATATTACAGTATACAATTGTACAACACTTCCAGCACCATACTTGCATATTATGTAACTTCAAACTTCAGAGTTACATTATATTCAAGACCAAGTTTCTTTAAATACATTAAATATTGCAGATGTAAATGATATAATAACATACATGATATTGAAAGATGTTAGTGGTAGAGCTTCAAAATAAACAGTTCTTGACACTTTTCATATTTAAACACAATGCTTGATGTGAAATTCATCTTAGTAAGATTTGATATGTAGTTTCAAAGTATCATAAATTTATATATAAAATATTTTGAGTTTTAAAGAAAGACATTATTTTCAAGTAACAAAATTTTATAAGTATTATTTTATAAAAACCTATGGGCTCTTATAGCAATATTGTACATGCATAAATTGAAGGCATACAACTTTAATCTAAATTTGCTTCTAAGATTCAAAAAGTCTCGTGTTAAATGTTTAAGCAGCATTTTTGACATCACATTAAATCCATGTTGAATATTACAACAAAGAGACAGGTATACATTCCATATAGTAGTATACTGTTTTCTATCTTCGATCGTATTCTATTTTTGTGATATTGAAATATATTATGTTTCATATTTTGTAATGTTAGTTTTGTGAAAACCGCATTACAAACTGTTATAAATTTCAAGTAGAAAAGCATTAATCACATATTAAGTTATATCGAAATATTTGACTTTCATTTACAACTCAGTTTAACAAATTTAACACAAACATTTTTACTTTCATATTATGATATAAGCATATTTTTATATTGAGATAATATTTATTAAAACAAAAATGACTAAAGTCAATTTGATGATTTGCTTTAAATCCAATCTTGAGAAATGTTAATAATATGTAAATACGCAATTTTGTGTAAATAAAAAGTAAAACGGCATTCCATAGTAAATGTTATTTTAAGAAATAATTTATTTTATGAAATACGCAGTAAGTAAATGATGCAAGTAGATAATCCCCTATATTCTGTAACTGTATCATTATTTGTTAATGATCGATAAGATAATGATAACTTTATTATTTATTATTATTATTATTTATTTATTTTCGTTATTTTACAGATGAACACAATTTTGGTATTCTGAGAAAATATGAACTCCCTACATAATTTTCAAATTACATTTCATTTCTTCTTCCTATTGCACTACAATCCTTTGTGGATTTTGGCATGCTCTATATAGGAGACCAGGAACACCGAGCCGCAGTTTTACACTGCCGTACTGCTGGTTTTTTCATAGTCGTTGTTACATTTATTTCAGGTGTATGAGTGACTAGCTCATAGCGCCCGAGCGTGATAATACATGTAACTGTATTTTTTATATTTAACGACAAATCACACATTGTCGACAGGCGGATTCGAACTGACGACCCAATGGTCGGATGACGTCAGCATGTTATGAGATGTACATTAACACGCTCGGCCATCGCGCCTATAACATTTCATTTGATAAAGTAAATCACACACTTTGTCATGCGAAAAATGATGCACAGAATAGAAACTTGTCACTTTTGGAATAATATGTACATATACTTATTAAAAATATATTTTTATATCCTATGAAAATCGATCATTTAATGTTGATGTGACAGTCACTTGTTAGATTGATAAGGAACACATCAGAAATCGTGACGGCACACACCCGTGGTCTTAAAGTATACAGGTAAACTCAACCAAATTTATCCTCGATAATAATATACAGTAAAATCAAGAAAATTTTGTCCACGGCAAAGTACAATTTAGAAACCAGATAACTCGAATTGAAATCATTTCCTAAATTTTCTATCGGTAATTATTTAATTGAAAGTGTTTCAAAACTTATCGTATTTGGTATAATATAAAAGTTCTTTTAAAGGACACGCATGCAAAATTGTAATCTTTTCGATCCGCAATTGTTTTATTGAAAGTGCTTCAAAATCTATCATGTTCGGTATCGGATGAAAGATTCTTTGAAAAGTTCGGGTGCAGAATTGGAATTGTTTCGATTGTTAATTGTTTTAGTGAAAGAGTTACGAAAACTATCATGTTTGGTATCAATTAAAAGGTCTTTAGAAGGACAGACGTGAAGAATTGAAAAAAATTAGATTGGCAACAATCTTAATAAACTTCGAAAAGTGATTTGGATTAACTTTTTAAAATCGCACTAGAATAAGTTTAGATAAACTAAAATTCAAGATTAACTAAAATATGTTTAAGAATCGAGCTGAAAGTTTTCCTAATCATATCCTGTTTGATATCATATGAAAGGGTTTTAGAAAAACTTTCAGCCGAAATAAAAAAGATTGAACTTTACGACCGTCAATTGTTTTAAATTTCAAGTATACGGAATCATGCCGTATTTAATGTCATATGAAAGAGTTTTTAAAGAACTTTTATAAGAAATTTAAAAAAATCAATTTAGCGACTGTCAATTGTTTCAAACTTAAAGTATTTCGAATCATGCCGTGTTTACTGTCATATGGAAGGGCTTTGAAAGAACTTTTAATGGAATAAAAAAAAAGATACGACCGTAAATTGTTTCAAATTTAAAGTATTCCGAGTCATGTCGTATTTGGAGTCTTATGAAAGGGCTTTAGACGAACTTTCAGATGAAATAAATAAAAAAAAATACTACCTTCAATTTTTTTTTAAATTTAAAGTACTTGGAAACATGCCATGTTTGATGTCAAATGAAAGAGTTCTTGAAAGGAGTTTTTTAAATGGAAGAAAAAAATTACATTTTACGTGCAGCAATGGGCCTTTTAAGACTTTTTTGAATTTTTTATATATTAATCTACGTAATAAAATTATTATACTTTTTTTTAAATTTTTTTTTAAACTGGTATTAAGCATAATAAAATATTTAAACTTTCGAAACAAACGAATATGACGTAGTTGCATCTTAGCTTAAAGAGAGACAGATAAGACAGAGATAAATAACACGTAACTTCACGTAACGTATGTCGTTGTCATAGAATTCTCAGACAAAACATAACTAGACTGATAACACACGGCGTTTGTTGTAAATCAGAAAGGGATAGAATAACTGGTTGGTGAGGCGGGTGCGCGGCAAGGAGCAACTTGCATAACATCAAAGTGTACTCTCCACAACACTGCATTGACTTGAATACGGCATAATTCCTCTAGTATTATACGTCATTGGTAGAATCGTAGAATGCTGAATGCTTATTTCTTCTTCGTCTTCTTGAGCACCGACAAACGTTTCAGACAAAGTTCTGTGATTGGCTTAATGCAACTACGTAATTGCAATATGGCAGTGCGAAATACAAATGAGCGATTTGAATGATTCAACTTTAACTTTCATATTTCAGCAATAAAGATATCATTTATCGTATGATTTTATATTGTATTAAATATGATGTACGGTCAAGAATTTATTTTAATAAATATATATTAAAAAGCTCTACCACTTGAATCCCCCATTGTTTTCACCAAAAAATTATTCCGAATTATATCGTGTTTGATATTATATGAGAGATCTTTAGAAGAGCTGGCGTACAAAATAGTTTTAATTGAATATACTCCAAAACCTATTATGTTTGGTATCAAATGAAAAGTCGTTTGAGGGGCTCGCGTGTAGAATTGCAAAATTTTGGTCGATAATTGTTTTAGTGCAATTGTTTACAACCTACCATGTTTGATATTATCTTATATAAGTGATTCCTACTTCATTGTCCGCGGAGCCTAGCGAGAAAGCCTGGTGAAACCAAGCCGACCGCTAGTTATTTTATTCATACTAAAATCATTGATCAATCTGTGTCTCATAAAATCATCAAAACGCGAGATCAAGCTCCAAACAGAAAGAAACTATCTTCCTACCGTTTTCGTGCACTTTAACATCACCAAATTTTATTTGTCTTGAGATTTTTTTTACAAAATCATGATACGTCATAAAAGAAATAATAAAATTTAGTTTATCACGTCGGTATACATAAATATTTCCTCAATTAAGTTTAAAATGTAACATGAAAATACATAAATTATATCAATTATTAAAATAATCTGATACACTATAAAAACAATTTGTATTCTTTTAATTTTCCCATAAATAAATTTATGTTCACAATATTATTTAATTCGGAGAGCAAGTGATTTTATGTTATACTCTTGGATACATAGATAATCTAAAATTATTTATCCATATGTTATTATGATTTCTCATATTTTAGTTTTGAGTATGCTCCCGTTTTTCATACAATTCTGGATTACGCTTAACAAATTTACATATTTCTAAAATACATATACAAACAAAGTACAGTTAATAAAACAAAAGACAAAATGTCTATTGCGATGTGGAATTGAGTCTTAATAAATAAGAAAAACTAGGAAAAAATTTTCCATCACTTGTCTCGTAATTCCACAGAGGTTTTACAGCACGTTTGCATCAACTTCTCAGGTCATCAACAAACGGCTGGTCAGTTCAGCTTTAACCATAGACGCGTTTCGTCCTTCCGGACTCATCAGTATGGTGCGATCATTTATCCAACCAGATCAACTAGGAAATAGTGGATTGTGATACCGACTTAGCTGAACTGACTGATGTTAACCTATCTACAACGGTAACATGACATGAGAGCTATGGAGCCACTCGTGGTGCCATCTACCGACAAAATCGCAAACTGCTTGACAGCTATTGAAATAAAACAAAAGACAAAATGTCTATTGCGATGTGGAATTGAGTCTTAATAAATAAGAAAAACTAGGAAAAAAATTTCCATCACTTGTCTCGTAATTCCACAGAGGTTTTACAGCACGTTTGCATCAACTTCTCAGGTCATCAACAAACGGCTGGTCAGTTCAGCTTTAACCATAGACGCGTTTCGTCCTTCTGGACTCATCAGTATGGTGCGATCATTTATCCAACTAGATCAACTAGGAAATAGTGGATTATTTTAACTGTAACTTTAGTACTGAACCTGTTTTTATATTAAAATTTACAGTAAATATTAACAATAATATTATCCTATAATATATGTGAAAATTAAAAAAAATAAACTTCGAAAACTATTTTTAAAATGCAAAAAACCTACTTTTTCCATACATTTAAATTTTTTTCTTCTATACTAGACATGTTTTTTAAATTAAACTTTAATCTCTTATGGAGAGTCATATTACACATAACATATTTTAAAAAATCCAAAAATAAACTTCGAGAACATAGTTAAAAAAAATATTTTATTTTTTTTATCTTTTTTTTGCAAGTGCGTAAAGTTTATTTTTTGAAACGTAATAAGTATTATATACTGTACATATTTATACATTTTACCTAAAAATTTGAAGATTTCGTGTTTTATATAGAAGATATTCACAATTATAACAACTGGAATAAGTATTTCTGCTGTAAAATAGTTTGTGTAAGCAAGTGGCGCTGAGTAGATATAGCGGCGAAAAGTTAAACTATAGTGATGTCGGTAGCACTATCAAAATAGCAGAACATCAAGCGGATTGCAAACCAACGCGGTGGCGATGGCGGTGGCGGTGGCGGCTAAGGTGGCGAACTCATCGACGCACACTGATGCGGTCTGTTTGAGGAGATCGCCTGTAGTATTGCGCTAAAATATTTGCAGTGCAATGGACGTTGGACGGGAAATGGAAAAAGAAGAAATGCTATTATACATTGGACGAAGAAGAAGGAAAACGGAAGAAATTTAGAGATTTTGTCTTATAATCTTTCTTTTTTTCACATTATTGTAATTCGGATATGCCAAATCATATAATAGATATTTATGTATCAAGGGTGAATATAGTATCTACCACTGGTGAAGTTAGCGTTTCTGACCCTGAGCATGTTATTATTCAGAAATGCTTATTTCACCATTGGTACATACATTTTTTGCACAACAAAGAATATTTAATTTTATATTCAAAATATTAAACAGGTACTTTTATATGTCAAACATTTTGCAAAATCAAGTATTCACAAGAAACAAAAATTATCATGTATTTAGAGAAAATTATTTTATTATGACCCTACGGCAATAAACAAGTGTTTACGTCTGCTTTTTATGGCTAAAACATTAATTTCGGCTCGGTTGTGTATAAAATATCACATGATCACAATAATTTATTATTTTTTCTCGTTTTCACTGTTTGTGTGCGTACTTGCATTGTCTTATATAGGTACCATCTGATCGCTACCGCCAGCTCCATCGCCACCGCTATTACCACCGCGTTGGTTTTCGATCCGCTTCAGGGTTCCGGCGGTTTTATTTAGAGTGCCTACAATGACAGTGATGACATACGGTTACGGCCGCCATATTTGTTCCAATTTAACATTGATTGTATACAGGCAAAACACGAAAATATTATCTTACGAAAATATTATCTTACGAACATATTACTTGAATGTAATATATCTTTTATTTATAAATTTCAAGCATAGACATATTTGAAAATTAATATATATATATATAAATATATAAAAATATAAATATATCATCACGCCTTCTACCCATTACTGAGTGTGGCACTGTGCCGAAGTAGATCTCGGTAAGTGATATATTTTACGCGTGAAGTGCGGTTACCAGTCGTCAAATCACGACCCCCAAAGATGTTAGTGGTGGGGAAGCCACAGGGGTAGTTTTTGAAATTATGAAAATTGTTTGTCGCCTGTGGGAATCGAACCAAGGTTCTCAGGATCCACAGGCCTACTTTATACCACTGAGCTAGACTAATGAAATGATAGTAAAATCATTAAATTTAAATAAAAGTAAAAAATTTACAAAATTAATATTTCATTTATTTAACCTGAACCTTTTACTGCCTTTTTGTTATTTCACTGTATTTTGTTATAATAGTAATAAATAAATATGTAAATATAAGTTCGATTATTATTTTAGACCAAATTCAAGTTTAAAAATTTAGCGCTATGATACAGCAGCTAATAACCAATTGGAGACAAAAATTTTGAATTACATGCGTACTTTATTTGCGATGTTATAATTCCGTTAGGTTTGTGCCAGAGAAATAGAGTAGTGGGAGAAGACAGACGAGTGCGCATCCAATTTTCAAGGAATGCTGGTTTTCATGCCAAAAGTGATCATCTCGAGAAACATTACTGTAAACTTTATTCTCTTCGTTGCAAAATGTCGTGTTCAGTGACAGGGTGTTAATAGTAGAAGGTTTAAACCAAAAGATATTCCTTTTTATTTTCTTATACACAGTATTAGGAAGTATTGGAATCGTGAAAAAAATCGTTGACGAGATTTTCGCGTAAATACAAGTTTTGTGGTCCACTGAATCCGTTTTGATCATTTTCTCAATGATGTAAATTATACGTAAACAAATTTGAAATTTGATATGTTTCAAACAGATAAATGCTGAATTATTGAAAAACTAAATTACATGTTTAATAATATTATATAATAAAAAAGTAAAGAGTAGTCTACTTTTTTAATATATTGATAGGATCTACATTACCTAAATCATTAATATTATATAACATTCATATATTCTAAATATTAAATATGCTGTGTATACGAAAATTTTTATACTTGACTTATTCCATAATAAAATATACCTATTTTATAATATTAAGATTATTAATTAAAATCATTTATAATAATAATTTTAGGTTTTTTATTTTATAAAATATATTAAAATATACTATTTTTATGTGACACATTTATTTCATAATAACATTACTTTTCAAACTAGTGGAACCGAGTAATTTCAAACTGCCAACCAATGCTTTAAGTGCTATCAAAAATTGATAAAATAAATGTACAACAAGATTAAAATTCCAAACAATATTTATAATTAAAACAAAGTATAATTATTTTTGCAAATAATAGTTTTCATAAATAAAATAATGTTTATATTTTGTTGCATAAAAGTTATTTATATTATAAGATGAATTGATGATAGATTAAGACGACGCTATTTTATTCCACTTCTGAGTTATTAACGGTGGGTAGAGTGTACAGTTAAATGATATATTTAAATGAGGGTGAAACAATAATTATACAAACTGTATATATATATATAGTCAGGGCGTGTGATGATATGGCGTGAACCAGATGTAGGTGTACACGCCGCGTCAGGTGAGTCAGGTGACTCAGGTAAATTAATCAGCCGTCTCCTGTAAATAAAGGTGAGTTTGAGACATAAAGCTCAGTGAGAGTGTCATCGCAGAGTCACGCACATCAATCCCCACCATTGGGGCGCTGCAGGTTAATTAGACTGGAATTATCAATGATATACCTCCTCCAGAGGCAGGATAGGAACTCGGGCTAACAGATAGGCCGTTGGGTTCACCGACACAGCTCACTACCAACTGTAGTGAACACCGATGGGTTGGCTACACCTATCACCGTCTAACCGACAGGATATTGTAACACCGTTGCCACCAGCCTTCCCCATATATGGGAAGCCAGCGGATCAACTCATATAGAGTTCGGCAACACCTATCGCTACCAGAACGCAGGATATAGTCACACCGTTGCCACCAGCCTTCCCCAGGTACAGGAAGCCAGCGGGTTAACTCACGTAGGGCGACACCTATGATAGTACCAGTATCATAATGACGCACCGTGGCCCCCCGAAAGGGTTGGTTCCGTGTCGCTCAATAAGAACACCATTGATTCACAGACGCAAGACAGCGAATTGAGGTGACATGAGCCCCTCCAGGGCTCTATGTCCGGTGGCACTGAGTTCTCTAGGTAGTGTTTTAAGTAGAGCCCCAGTACATACACACATCATGCACACAGCGTGACGTCACCTCAAGTGACGCTCACATTACAATTCTTGCATGATACGTAAAACTCAATGAATGACAAACTCACCGATAGATAGAAGCTCTCAGGTAATCCAAAATACACTAATTGATTAATCAGACACTTAATCACAAGTTTATATCAAAGCTAACTCAGCACTGCACAACTGAACTGTACAAAACAAGGCCAATATTTCGAATAATGCCAGGCTAGTTCAGGGTGCGTCTTTGCAGCCCTTAGGAATGTTTACGTAAACACATGTGTGCAGTTATCGCTGGAGTTGCATGTGAAGTCAAGTGGTTTTATGGCTTGGGTCAGATTTCAGACGCTACGGCCCACACAAACTTTCGTGAGAAAGTTTGGTATTTTTAACGAAACTAAATAACCAGAAAACTAAAAACTAGAATATAATTAAATAAAAATCGTCTTGTAACATTTATTATTTCATTATCTACAGCTTTTTTTCCACAACTTCAGAGATACGAACAACCACCTTTAAAGTGAAATATTTTCCAACATTGGCATGGTTATATTAATTAAAATTTACCATTTTATGTATTTATTGATAATACTCGTATATTACGCAATAACTTTAGAAAAGTTATTTGTTATTTAGTTAGAATATATTTCGTGGCTCATGAGGCTTGGCCGTGCTGAATTTTTAATTTCCCGCATCAACCAATCTTAAAAATGCGTCTCCTCCCACTACTCTATTTCTCTGGTTTATGCCCGAGAAAGAAAAATGACAGTTGCCGAAATTGCCAATAGATGGCTATATTCCACGTACACAGCTAACTTCTATATCAACTTAGTTCAAATTCATTCATGGAGCTGACTGTAGCGCTCACCTCGAGCCAGAAACAAAATAAACCTGGGTATCATTTAACCGTTTTCTTTAAAAATTGGTCTACACGAATCTCTTAGTGACATGTTAAAAATTGTTCTAATAATTCTTTTCTATATTAGAAATTTTTTATTAACTGATGAACATCGACTCCACAGCAATATATTGTAGCTTACAAGAGATTGAATAAGAGCAAAATATATTTGTTTTAAAGTAGAAGTCGATACCTTTTATTTAAGTTTCCTAATTGTAAAACAAATTCCGTTTAAGTTTATACAAATTTTATTTGTGTTTTCATTCCACTTACATAAATCTATTATCTACTAGAATCCCTAATATATTAGTTAGTTCCTGAAAATACACCAGAGCAGTGTTATATAATAGATTAATTGGAGGATGCATTTTTTGTTACTGAAATATAAACAATATAAGCACTATAATTTAAATCCCTCTAAAACTGTATTGCATCTTGTTTCAATTTCAGTAATGGAAGCTTCATCTATACTAATAGTTATGTTATCAGCAAACATGATAATATTACCCAGAGATATATTTCGAGGTAAATCATTTACATACATAAGGAATAATAAAGAGCCCTATTATAGACCCTTGAGGTACACCTACATTAACAAATGTGACGAAGCGTACGATGTAATTTTCGGTGTCGTATCCGTGGAATGAAAACGCGAGTTACTAAAACACGAATAACTCCCGAACGCCGGCTCGTACTCACGCACCATGTTCACTGCGGGCCCCATACACTCCATCTTACTCGATTTCCTACTTTTAAATTTAATCCAGATTCCCGTGATCCAGTTTTAAAATTCTACCAAAGTATCCTACCCTTTAACTTAATTAATTAGGGAAACGATATAAAAGCCGGACTATCAACCATCATCGACACAGTCAGTCAGTTCATCTTGTATCGTGCAAACGAACAAGAGACCCAGTCAGACAGCGTGTCTTCTGCCGTGCAAACGCATAAGATAAAATGCCACCTGAACATTTGCATCCAGTACAAGAAGTTAATCTTCGCCGAAATTCGACCACTAGGTAAGTAATTGCTCTTCTGTTTTTACCTTGTTCTGTGCCGTGCCTTTCTAGAGGTGTTTGTTGTTATTTCCGTTTTTGAGAAACTTGTCCGAGAT
The DNA here is from genome assembly GCA_911728475.2 of Pterostichus madidus. Lineage (NCBI taxonomy): Eukaryota > Metazoa > Arthropoda > Insecta > Coleoptera > Carabidae > Pterostichus > Pterostichus madidus. Next base: position 15,645,050 of record OU452304.1, on the reverse strand, counting down.
CACCAGGACCCCTATTCTATAACTTATATCACCGGTGATACGCGTCACTGGGTGATATATTTCAGACTGCCATCTAGCGGATAATCTGCCGAACATGGCCATATGACGTCATATTTAGTGAAGACATATCACCTCCTAGAAAGATGGTGTTATATTTATATCACCGGTGATATTCTGACGTTTGAGTTTAGAGCAGCTGCTAACAAATTGTATTTATGATAGTTGGACAATTTATTTTTGTGAAATGATTTATTGTGAATTGTATTGTATTATTGAGCTGTTCAAATAATTTTCATTTGTAAAATACATTATTTTAATATATATCTGCTTAAAAAATATTAGATATTTGAAATGTAATGATGCTAATTATGCATTAACCTAAAAATAATAGTAGAAACCTTAGACGACAAAGAGGCTGATCTGCCACTAGTTATTCATCCCTCTGACCCCAACAATTTTACCCTGGCGAAATCCATGTGGTCGCTCATAAAATCTATTAAGGTGAACCACTCGATCTGAAGATAACAACAGAACAGTGGTGAAACGACGATCTGTCTTGATCTATTTGAAATAAAATATCTCTTTTATTATAAATGAAACATATTATTTATTATACATATTCTTGTAGTCAAAGGTTTAAAGTTTTATAATAATATTACTAATTTGAAATATCTTTCATGTAATAAAAGAAAATAAATTATGTATTACACCAAATTTAATTTGAATTTATTTAAAAATGGGCCCTATGATATCAATATAAAAAATACAGTAAATTATAAATACGACACACTAAGCCTGATGAAATTTTCAGCCAAATTAAACACGACAATTTTTAGCAAAAAAATAAAATAGGCAAAAATAGCATGAAAAACTAAGTTTTTCTTTTTTTTTTCAAAAGTGTTGTGTTTAATTCGGCTGATTTTTTTTGTGTTATAGACTATCTTAATTTTAAATATACATATTTTTTTTATTAAAAACGTAGGGCCCAATTTTGAGAAAATCTGACTCAAAATTGTGAATTTGGCTGCTTCATTTATATATTTTTTTTCATATATTTTCATGATTTATTTGCTCTTGAATAGTATTTATTCATGAACTACAATGTTATAAGTAAGTAATACACTGCTTTATATTTATCTATATAATGACATTTGTAAGAAATTAAATGTTGAAATTCAAATTTGCATAGATTTATTGTTGGTGCTCTTGAATCATGAGTTTTCGGTGTGTGATTCGGATTTTTGATGACGTATGATGTACACTCAAGTATCGAAGTTTTATTCGAAATTAAATTTGGCTGATATGTAAAAATGATTGACTAATAATGATAACAATAAGGAATATATATGCATACAAATAATAAAGTAATAATAAAATTTTTGGATATGGTTTTAACCTGAAACGTCAAATGTGTGTAAGGTAAGTATATTTGTGTTTATAAGAGTTTATTTATTAATATTAAAGTTTTTATTTAACAGTTTTGAAGTGGACACTGCCTTAATAAGATCTGGGGTACTTTGGCAGCTGGAAAGGGTTTCTCGGGACTGCAAGATATTCTGGGAACGATGAATATTCCAGAGATGTCTGAAAAACTCTTCAGGAAGTGTCACAATAAAGTAGGAGAGCACTGGCAGAATTCATTCACTCTTGGCATGGAAGAAGCTGCAAAAGTGGAATTGGAACATGCACGAGAAACTGGAGATATGATGAATGATGATACTGGAATGTGCACCGTTGTTGTTGAAGGAGGTTGGTCGCACAGGAGCTACGGTCACAGCTATACTGCGAAATCTGGTGTTGCGGTCATAGTAGGTCATTATTCTAAGAAATTATTGTTTTTAGGAATTCGGAATAAGTACTGCAGCATTTGTGCCGTGGCAGAGAGGAGAGGAATGAATATCCCAAACCATAAATGCTTCCGAAATTGGCATGGATCTTCACCAGCAATGGAAGCCGATTTGATTGTTGAAGGATTTTGCGTAAGTGAAAAACTGTATAATTTACGGTATACAAGATTTATAGGTGATGGAGATTCATCAGTTTACAAATGTTTGTTGGAATGCGTACCTTACAGTGCTTCCATAAAGAAGATTGAATGCACAAAGCATTTAGTGAAAAGGGTTAAGAAACAGCTCTATGAATATCCTACACGTAAAGGTAACAACAGACGTATATTAACAAACGTTAAAATAACTTTTATATGTAAGTAAATATACAAACAAAGTAATTACAAGTAATTGTAATGATATTGAACCGTCTGAAGATTTATTACGTTTTGATTTGCTGCAGATTATTCCGCATTGTTTTGGAAACCATGATGGCTGTCGGGCTGAAGTGTGTAGTAATGCACCCCTAATTGACGATAACAACACATATGACACTTTTACTAGTGCCATGAAAGTAGAATTGGACTCAATAATGCCACGGGTCGGAAATATCTGTTTTCACCCTTGATACATGAAATAGTTTTTCTTCAAACATTAGAAAATAACATATCAGAAACTATAGATACAGTTAAAGTTTGATTTTTCTGTCAAATACTTTTTCTGACGCTCGTTAAAATCGAGGAATTTCATTAGTTCACTTGCGGCAGAAAAGTATTTCTGCCGTTCAAGAATGTCAGCGAAATTATGACATAAAAAGTTAATATTCCAGCGTTTGAAGAAAAAATAGCATATTTTATGTGGAATAAAAATGACATTTTGTGCCTCATCTGTATTTGACGGACGAGCACAAAAAAGTATCACTTTAGTTCCTTATAAAATAATATACAATGGGGACTTCCAATTTTGACGTCACATGCAGCAGACCCGCCACCACACAATTTTGTGTGAAACAACAAATTTGTAGAAAGAGCGAGGTGACACTATGCCGAGTCCTCAGACAAAAACATTTGTCTGAGGCCGAGTCGAACAACTGCTTTCCCCATTCAACCCTTCTGCTCTCAGATCCTATTATTTGTTTGACGTTTAACGTTTGGCTCACGTGATAAACGTCAAACTGTAAAGCTATACCGTTTTACTCACTAGATGACATCCGAAAAATTTGAATTGTATAAGTCCCCATTATATATGATTATATATAACTGAAATAAAATTGTAAGTCAAATTTTTTATTTTTGTATTATAATATCAAATAAAATACTATATTTTATTAAATTTTAGATTTTATTTTGTTGACATCCTATAGAAATATTTCTTGCGGTTTAAAATTATTTCTTGAATATCTTCAAGTTTGTTTAGTTTTTAAACGCGCGCCAATACCCCTTCCACTATTCTATAAAGAATATTCCTGATTTTCCGTGATAGGTCAGATCCACATTTTTGTTAAGACCACAAGAAACCCTACTTACGCAATAACAAATTGTTGGTTAACGAACTTCAGGTGGAATGCTTCACCTTAAGCCAATCACAGAGCTTTGTCTGAAATGTTTGTCGGTGCTCAACTTTACTGAGAAGAAGACGAAGAAGAAACAAGCATTCAGCTTTCTATGCTCAGACAAAACATTACTAGACAGATAACAACGGCGTTTGTTGTGAAGTAGAAGGGGATAGAATAACTGGGTGATGAGACGAGTGCGCGGCAAAGAGCTAGTACAAGTTGGCACGTTGCATTTATGTTGATGACAGTTATCAGGCGCGAGCATTTTATTTATTTAAATACAAAAGTGCGTATACAAAACACTTAACTAACCTTTACTTTGATGTAGAAAAGTAAGTAATTGAATATAAAAATAATTACACAAATGTTTACAACTTGCATAACATCAAAGTGTACTCGCTCCTTGCCGCGCACCCGCCTCACCAATAAGTTATTCCAACTCTTTCTGCTTCACAACACTGCATTGACTTGAATACGGTATAATTTGTCTAGTAATGTTTTGTTTGAGTTTCTACGATTCTACTGAGAACGACATACGTTACGTGAAGTTACTAGAGAAATATCGGGTCAAATAAAAAAAAAATTAATTAAAAAAAACTAAAATTGATTGACTTTTGACATTGAGAGTTATCAAATTTGTGTAAAATATATGTTTAAAGTTCATATGCAAAATTGTAATTTTTTCGATAGGGAATTGTTTTAGCGAGAGTGTTCCGAAACCTATCGTGTTTGGTATCAAATGAAAGGTTTTTTTAAGGGCTTGCATGCAGAATTGGATTTCTTTCGATCGGCAATTGTTTTAACGAAAGTATTCCAAAACCTATCGTGTTTGGTATCAAATGAAAGATCTTTTTAAGGGCTTACATGCAGAATTGGTTTTTTTCGATCGGCAATTGTTTTAGCGAAAGGGTTCCAAAACCTATCGTGTTTGGTATCAAATGAAAGGTCTTTTGAAGGGCTCGCGTGCAAAATTTAATACTTTTCGATCGTCAATTGTTTTTGTGAACGTGCTTCAAAACCCATTGTCTTTGGTATCAATTGAAAGGTCTTTTGAAGGGCTTACATGCAAAATTGGAATTTTATCGATTGGCAATTGTTTTAATGAAAGTACTTCAAAACCTATCGTGTTTGGTATCAAATGAAAGGTCTTTTTAAGGGCTTGCATGCAAAATTGGGATTTTATCGATTGGCAATTGTTTTAATAAAAGTGTTCCAAAACCTATCGTGTTTGGTATCAATTGAAAGGTCTATTGAAGGGCTTACATACAAAATTGGAATATTATCGATTGGCAATTGTTTTAATGAAAGTGCTTCAAAACCTATCGTGTTTGATATCAAATGAAAGGTCTTTTTAAGGGCTTGCATGCAGAAATGGATTTTTTTCGATCGGCAATTGTTTTAGCGAAAGTGTTCCAAAACCTATTGTGTTTGGTATCAAATGAAAGGTCTTTTGCAGGGCTCGCGTGCAAAATTTAATACTTTTCGATCGTCAATTGTTTTAGTGAAAGTACTTTAAAACCTATCGTGTTTGGCATCAAATGAAAGGTCTTTTTAAGGGCTTGCATGCAGAATTGGAATTTTTCGATCGGCTATTGTTTTAGCGAAAGTGTTCCAAAACCTATCGTGTTTGGTATCAAATGAAAGAATTTTTGAAGGGCTCGCGTGCAAAATTTAATACTTTTCGATCGTCAATTTTTTAAGTGAAAGTGCTTCAAAACCCATTGTCTTTGATATCAATTGAAAGGTCTTTTGTAGGGCTTACATGCAAAATTGGAATTTTATCGATTGGCAATTGTTTTAATGAAAGTGCTTCAAACCCTATCGTGTTTGGTATCAAATGAAAGGTCTTTTTAAAGGCTTGCATGCAAAATTGGGATTTTATCAATTGGCAATTATTTTAATAAAAGTGTTCCAAAACCTATCGTGTTTGGTATCAATTGAAAGGTCTTTTGAAGGGCTTACATACAAAATTGGAATATTATCGATTGGCAATTGTTTTAATGAAAGTGCTTCAAAACCTATCGCGTTTGATATCAAATGAAAGGTCTTTTTAAGAACTTGCATGCAGAAATGGATTTTTTTCGATCGGCAATTGTTTTAGCGAAAGTGTTCCAAAACCTATCGTGTTTGGTATCAAATGAAAGGTCTTTTGCAGAGCTCGCGTGCAAAATTTAATACTTTTCGATCGTCAATTGTTTTAGTGAAAGTGCTTTAAAACCTATCGTGTTTGGCATCAAATGAAAGGTCTTTTTAAGGGCTTGCATGCAGAATTGGAATTTTTCGATCGGCTATTGTTTTAGCGAAAGTGTTCCAAAACCTATCGTGTTTGGTATCAAATAAAAGATCTTTGGAAGGGCTCGCGTAAGAAAATTAGTACTTTTCGATCGTCAATTGTTTTAATGAATGTGCATCAAAAGCCATCGTGTTTGGTATCAATTGAAAGGTCTTTTGAAGGACTTTCTTGTAGAATTGGATTTTTATTGATCGGCAATTGTTTTAGTGATAGTGATTCAAAACCTATCATATTTAGTATATATTAAAAGATTTTTAGATGGACAGACGTGTAGAATTTAAAAGTCTTAGATTCGTAATAATTCTATTTATATTGTGTCTATTGTCTTACTGAAGTTAATTCTATTTCAGTGTCCGCGGAGATTAGCGTGAGGCCTGGCAAAGCCAGGCCGACCGATAGTATTTATTATTATTCCAATACGTGATTGTAGTAATAAGAGCATTACTATGCAAGAGCTTATTAATAAACAATTGGTTGTGAAAGAAAATGTAGAAGCTCAATGTTCAGAATGCTTGCACTCACATAAATTACATAAAACCAAATTAATTTTTGTTGGCACAGTATTAATTTGCCAAATTCTGTTATTTGAAAATGAAAATGGATATATTCGCAAACTAACTGATACACGTAATACTTAAAACGTTTCAATGGGAACTTATTTGATTCAAGGATATAAATACAAAGTGATCAGTGCTATATTTCACCATGGTACTTCAATGGCTGAGGAACACTACACAATATGATTAAAAAAGGAAAATTATGGATGCTTGCAAATGATTCTCATGTTGAAAAACAAACTTGACCAAGAAACTCTAAACATGCTTATATATTTATTTTAGAACGAATTTAGATTTTTATAGAAAGATATAATAACAATATACCAATACCAAATATCATTTATAATATAGGGTCAAACTATTGTATCAAAAAAAAGTGATATCTCCCAAAAAAAAACAATTACATTGTTAAAGGTAAGCCAAGATTGCGCAGATTCCTTCCCCAAAAATTGTAATATCTATATGTTACAGATTAAAAAAAAAGTGATATCTAATTAAATGGTACCAGTTTAAGTAACATTTTAAACACTGGGGTCGCCAAGGTTTTTTTTAATTATTTTTTTTTTATTTGACCCGATATTTTTTAAACTGGTCGATAAGGTTTTTTAAATTAGAATATTTTTCTTGGCTTATAGTGTATTCCGAAAATGAACCGGTTAGTTTTTTCAGTAACCGGTTTCATTACGGAACACGGTTATTGAAAATTGTGGTTACTTCACAGCTGTTGTTGACAAGTTTGAAATGTGTTTGACGGCTTTTGCAGTGTTTGTGGATTTTTGTTTTATAAAACTATATTTTTATGAGTACTGATAAATAAACATGTGATACAAAATGTATTTTTATTATTTAACAGTATATATTCATATTAGATGAATTTATTACTTGTTCTGAAGCTCGTATTTACTTTTTTCTTTGTGTTATTTTTATATCCTTATATTTAAGTTAAAGCAGGTGTGATGCAGAATACAATATTTTTATAATATAAACATTTTACCATATTAAATAAATTTCATATTTCGAAACTCATCTGTCAAGTGACAACTGTCATCGTGAAAGTGTTCCGTTATGACGTCATTCTAACCGTAACCGTGGTAAAATTGAACCGCACCGTGGTTCATTTTCGGAATATACTATTAATTAGATATCACTTTTTTTTAAATCTGTAACATATAGATATTACAATTTTTGGAGAACGAATCTGCGCAATCTTGGCGTGCCTTTAACAATGTAATTGTTTTTTTGGGAGATTTTATTTACAAACACAAAGAGCGACTTTGATACATGTGAATTTGTAAAAATGCAGGTTAAGTTGAAGCATTAGATCTGAAGTTCGTTAACCAACAATTTGTTATCGCGTAAGTAGGGTTTCTTGTGGTCCTAACAAAAATGTTGATCTGACCTATCACAGATAACCAGGAATATTCTTTATAGAATAGTGGAAGGGGTATTGGCGCGCGTTTAAAAGCTTAACAAACTTGAAGATCTTCAATAAAATATCAACACAATAAAATTAAAATTTAATAAAATATAGTATTTTATTTGATATTATAATATAAAAATAAAAAATTTTACTTACAATTTTATTTCAGTTATACATAATCATATAATAATAATAAATTTATTTCGATCATATACAATGATATAGTATGTCAGACAAAAAAAATACATTATTCTATGGATACCTAAACAGTAAAAACAAAATTATAATTATAAGCTAAATAACAAACGCTGGAATATTTACTTGTCATAATTTCGCTGACACTCGTGAGTGACAGAAAGACATTTTCTGCCGCAAGTAAACTAATGAAATTCCTTGATTTGAACGAGCGTCAGAAAAAGTATTTGACAGAAAAATCTAACTTTAACTGTATCTATAGATTCTGATATGTCATAATTTTCTAACGTTTGAAGAAAAACTATTTTATGTATCAGGGGGGAAAACAGATATTTTCGGCCCGTGGCATTATTATTAGCACCCGGCATTGCGCGCATCGTGCTAATAACATGCTCAAAATAAAAAAATCATAATTTCACCCGTGGTACACAGTATTTTATGCACAACAAAAGAATATTTAATTTTTATATTTAAAATATTGAAACAGGTATAATTTATATGTGAAAATAACATTTTGCAAAATCAAGTATTTACAATAAAAAAAACTTGCTACTTTATGCATCCGTCGGAAATTTTATTATGACTTTAGGGCCAAAAATAAGTGTTTACGCCCGATTTTCATGACTAAACACATTAATTTTGGCCTCGTACAATTTTGTCAAAAAAGTTAATTAGGAAGTGTTAACATTTATTGGTAGGTAATATTATTTTATCATCTGTAATAGTTATTTGTTACAAAACTGAATGTGATATTTTACTGGGCGAGAGCAAGCATATTCCAGCGTGAACCGTAGGCGAGCTTTGTATGCTTGAAAGCCCAGTAAAGACACTTTCAGGATGTATTACGTACATACTCATACGGTTGCCGAACTAGACTTCGTCTCGTCCGGAAATTTCCTGCATTCGTTCGAAAAACTGCATTTTTCGTCGTTGTGTAACAATTATTTTCATCTTGGTACACAAATAGTTATTTTTTGTATGTAACTTCTTGGCGAACCAACAACTCAGGTCATATGCCGCCATTACGCCTTGATCCGCTTTTAGGTGTTGACAATAGTTATTAAATAGATCGTTTATGTAATCATAAACAGATTGTACATCTTAGTTAAAGCTGTCGGTAGTAACGCAGAATACATTTGATAGAACGGCACTGTGACGTATTCTGCCCAATACAGAACACGTATGTCAGGTCTACACTAAGTCAAATTGAAAGAAATCTATTTGATACTAGTCGCCGAAGTTGACATCTACTTGCTTTGGTAATTAGACACCGTAAAATGTTACTTTTACTTAATTTTAAAAAGTCTTATTTTATTCACTGCGTTCCATGTTAATCGCATCATAAATGAAACATTAACATTCAGACAGTCTGGTACTATGTGACATTTTAAGATCATATCTAGGTACATAATATAAGAAACGTATGACTCGTGTGTCGCTTATGTCACATTTAGTTTCTCGCGATGTATTCACTTCATCTAGATATACTATTGAATCACGGTAACTGTTTCATTCAGTTACATGTAACTATCTATAGTGGTTCTCAAATATCGACGCTATACACGATGTACAATAATATTAGAAGGATGGCATTTTGATAAACTTCTCGCTGGGTAAAGATTTGCCTGACTGCTTAATCAGTTCAATTGGTTGGCATCAGTACACCTTAGAGCTTGAGCTTATGCCACTATTGAAACTGACTTATGTTCAAGAATACGGCGACTTCAAACTCATCGTGTTGACAACGCACTTGGTGAATACAACTTCTGCTGCAAATAGTCATACATCTTGCACTCCGAAAACAATGTTGCGGGTGAATGTTATGTAGCCACTAAAGACGACATATAAAATGAGATATGTTTAAATGAACAGGGACATCAAATATACCTTTTCAATGAATTCCTCCAATGTATTGTTCTTTAAAATAATTGTTTGAAGGCCAACCCGGTAGTTTCTTGTACATGTAGTTTTTTTCTTTTTTTTAAATCATCTGAAATGTGTAGATATTAGTAAGAAAATAAATGAAGACTTTAGATTTATATCAACTTACCGAAAATGTTTTTTTTATTACTATTTATGTATTTTGCATTTTATTTTGATGGAATGTTTGAGGTTATAAATGAAATACTTTTTATAACCGTACATTTAAAAACTTTTATGTTAAAAATATCGTTTATGGAAAGATAAATAATACATTTCAATATTACACATAATCCTGTTCCACTAGTATGCTCTCCTAAAATTGATAAAATATCTTATTATAAAAAAGTACCCATGACTTTAAATATTATAATATAATATTACACGAAAAACAAAAGTAGACATATTTCAAACCACAAATTATGAAATGCTTATATATTTTCATGTACATCTCTATGTAGCACATCTTGACACACATGATTATGACAGCTGTCATTCTTCCAGATCATTTTAACGCTGAGTGTATGTAAAAGCCCGTACCACTTGTGGAAAATGAGAATTTCGCGAAGTAGCAATAACAAATTCAAATTTCAAAAAAATATTTCATATATTTAATCTTATCCAAAATAAGAAACAAGTAGTACTACATAATCTTTGAACATTCAGCTTTTTGATAAAGGTATTGAAAAGAATGTTTAATCTTTGTAATATAAATAAATTGAAATTGAAGTGTAAAAGATCATGATATCAAAATTTTAAGTCTGATTTTGTCAAAAATGTGTCGTTCAATTTGAATTTAAAAATTCTCTATATTTAAAACTCAGGCCTTCTATAATACAATTTTTTTTTATTCAATTTGATCGTGGGAATTTTGAGAAAAAACTAAAAATACACGAAAAAGTCCTGTTATGAGCGTTTTTTCGCATATTTTATTTTTTTTCTCCAAAGTTTCACGATCAAATTGGATAAAAATTTACTATATTATAGAAGATCAGATACTTAAGCATAAAGAATTATTTAATTAAAATTGTTCGTCACATTTTTGAGAAATAAATTCAAATGTTGAGTGTAATTTCTTTCAATATTTGTACATAACATTAATGGTATCTAGTTTATTACCATACTTTGAGGTTTTGGCTTCAAAATTATATACAATACTTAATAAGTTTCATTCATAATAAGAATAATATTTCGCTTCAAAGAGATCAAGGCAAATCATCGTTCTGATACTAGTTTCAGATCTAATGCTTCACCTTAAGGTGACACATACGGGCTGAAGTTCGTTAACCAACAATTTGTTATCGTGTATCTAGGGTCTCTTGCGGTCCTGACAAAAATGTAGATCTGTACAGAATAGTGCAAAGGTTTTTGGCGCGCGTTTAAAAACTATATAAACGTGAAGATTTTCAAGAAAATTATTTTAAATCACAGGAAATATTTCTACATGATGTCAACACAATTAAAACTAAAATTTAATAAAATATATTATTTTATTTGATATTATAATATAAAAATAAAAACATTTTACTTTCATTTTTATTTCAGTTATACATAATCGTATATAATAGTATATTATTTTATAAGGAGAAGTGATACTTTTTGTGCATTCGTACATTAACTACAGATGAAGCACAAAACTTCACTTTCACTGCACATAAAATATGCAATTTTTTCTTCAAACATCGGAATATTTACCCATTATGTCATATAATTTCTCTGACTCACGTGAGCGGAAGAAAATGTCTTTCTGCTAAAGAAATTCTTTATTCTAACGAGCGTCAGAAAAAGTATTTGACAGAAAAATCAAACTTTAACTGTTTCTATGGATTCTGTGGCATATTCCTGATCGACATACTACTTTCTTTTCGTGAATCAATTATTTCTTCAGCAAGTTCCTTTATATAAAATTTCGTTAATATTGGAAGCATCTATTTAAGTAACTCATCATCAATTTTTATTGTTTCTACTACTATATTCTGAGATGTCCAAATAATGAAATCACATTCCTTCCATCCTGTTATGAATTTTATTTTGATAAAATGTTTGAGGTTAGAAATTAATTACATTCTATAACCGTATAATTAGATACTTTTATGTTGAAAATATCGTTTATTGAAAGATAAATAATACAGTTCAATATTCCACATAATCCTGTTCCACTAGTATGCTCTCCTACTGAGAAAATATTTTATTATAAAAAAGTACCCATGACTTTGAATATTGTAATATAACACGAAAAACAAAACTAAACATATTTCACCACAAACCACAAATTCTGAAATATTCATTTCATGTACATAGTGTAACATTTTAAAATATAACATGAATGATGACTGCTGTCAAAACGCCAGATCATTTTTGCGTTGAGTGTACACCAAAGCCTTCTTCAATGGATTAAAATGAGAATTTCGCAAAGTAGCTAGAACAAATTCAAATTTCTAAAAAATATTTCATATATTTAATCTCATCCAAATGAACAACCAAGTAGTACTACATAATCTCTAAACATTTAGCTTTTTGTTATGTGTATGAACAAGAATGTTTAATCTTTATAATAGCAATAAATTGGAATTGAATTGTAGGAGATCATGATATCAAAATTTTAGATCTGATTTTCTCAAAAATCCTTCCTACGATTTTGATTAAAAAAAATTGTATATTTCAGAATATGGTCTTCTATAACACAAATTTTTTTTTCCAATTTGAATTTACAGTTTTAGAGAAAAACCAAAAAATACACGAAAAAGTCTTGTTTTGAGCTGTTTTTGGGATATTTTTTTTTTCTCGAAAACTGTAAATTCAAATTGAATAAAAATTTACCATATTATAGAAGACCATATTCTTAAGCATAGAGAATTTTTTAAATAAAATCGTAGGAAGCATTTTTGAGAAATAAATTCAAATTTTGAGTGTAATTTCTTTCAATATTTGTACATACCATTATTGGTATCTAGTTTATTACCATACTTTGAAGTTTTGGCTTCAAAAATATATACAATACATAATAAGTTTCATTCATAAAAAGAATAATATTTCGTTTCAAAGATATCAAGGCAAATCATCGTTCTGATACTAACTTCAGTCCGTATGGTTCATCTTAAACGAGTGGGGAAAGTTACTGTCAAGCTGAAAAGTGTATTAAGGTGAAATATTCAGCCTGAAGTTCGTTAACCAACAATTTGTTATTGCGTAAGTGGGGTTTCTTGTGGTCCTAACAAAAATGTGGATCTGACCTATCACAGAAAATCAGGAATATTCTTTATAGAATAGTGGAAGGGGTATTGGCGCGCGTTTAAAAGCTAAACAAACTTGAAGATCTTCAAGAAAATGATTTTAAACCACATGTCAACACAATAAAATCTAAAATTTAACAAAATATAGTATTTTATTTGATATTATAATATAAAAATAAAAAATTTTACTTACAATTTTATTTCAGTTATACATAATCATATAATAATAATAATAATAAATTTATTTCCATCGATCAAATACAATGATATAGGATGACAGACAAAAAAAATACATTATTCTATGGATACCTAAACAGTAAAAACAAAATTATAATTATAAGCTAAAGAACATTTATACATAAGACATATATTCATTAACAGAATAAAAACTATATAATTGTATATTATTTCACTTCAATTATCTTATTTTGATCAACTAAACCATCTGGCGAAGCAGCTAAATATCCTGCATTACGTTCTAAATTTACAAATAAACCACATGGTTTTACTGTAACTCCAGTTACATGCTCATAAACTTGTAATTCCACAGATTCTCTAGTTTTACCTCAATCAGTTGCTGCAGTTGTAATATTTCGAACGTAAAGCATTCTTTCCACAAGTGGTCCCGCTGGAAGTTTTCGTTTACATACTTCACCAAAGTTTGAAGCGGTTAATCTATGCTTTCTTTCCTTCATCCATAACATGTTTTCAGATTGTCCACGCGTTTTTATTTCCAACTCATTGCACTTGTTTATATCTACACGCAACGTAACTATTAATTTACAAATTACATCATATAATTCCGTAACACTCATATCCGGTCTCTGAGGATTAGTACCATAATCAACATTTGTTACTTTAGAGGTTTCCAGTACTTTCCTTCTTATATCTCTCCTAGATGATGCTTGAAGTAGTCTAAGTTTTTCTTGACGCCGCCATATTACATCTTTTACATATTTGCCCGGACTTTGACCCTGATTGGCTTTCCACACTTTATAGTTCCACTCGGGTCCATACTGATAGTGAAGTCCAGCACCATAACATCTGACATTATATGAATCTCTTCTGCCATAGAACATTTGTTTTCCGCCTGTAAACTTATTTACAAAATGCATATATTCCTCCGCACTACAAAAGAAGAATTTCTTACCAACAGATTCATAATTGAGTTCAATTTTACTTTCATGGCACTAGTAAAAGTGTCATATGTGTTGTTATCGTTAATTAGGGCTGCATTACTACACTTCAGCCCGACAGCCATCATGGTTTCCAAAACAATGCGGAATAATCTGCAGCAAATCAAAACGTAATAAATCTTCAGACGGTTCAATATCATTACAATTACTTGTAATTACTTTGTTTGTATACTTACATATAAAAGTTATTTTAACGTTTGTTAATATACGTCTGTTGTTACCTTTACGTGTAGGATATTCATAGAGCTGTTTCTTAACCCTTTTCACTAAATGCTTTGTGCATTCAATCTTCTTTATGGAAGCACTGTAAGGTACGCATTCCAACAAACATTTGTAAACTGATGAATCTCCATCACCTATAAATCTTGTATACCGTAAATTATACAGTTTTTAACTTACGCAAAATCCTTCAACAATCAAATCTGCTTCCATTGCTGGTGAAGATCCATGCCAATTTCGGAACAATTTATGGTTTGGGATATTCATTCTTCTTCTTCTCTGCCACGGCACAAATGCTGCAGTACTTATTCCGAATTCCTAAAAACAATAATTTCTTAGAATAATGACCTACTATGACCGTAACACCAGATTTCTCAGTATAGCTGTGACCGTAGCTCCTGTGCGACCAACCTCCATCAACAACAACGGTGCACATTCCAATATCATCATTCATCATATCTCCATTTTCTCGTGCATGATCCAGTTCCACTTTTGCAGCTTCTTCCATGCCAAGAGCTAATGAATTCTGCCAGTGCTCTCCTACTTTATCGTGACACTTCTGATTTAGTTATTAAACTATTATTTCCGTTTAAGTACCATAATCTGATTTATAATATAATTAGGTACAAAATACTTGCAATATAAAAATATAAATAAAGCGAAAGTAGACTTCATTTATGGAATGTATAGTTTATTCCTGGGCAACATTTCGATAGTTCTGATGTATTTACTTTGTCAGCCTAATCTTATTAAGCCAGTATCCACTTCAAAACTGTTAAATAAAAACTTTAATATTAATAAATAAACACTTATAAATACAAATCTACTTAAAATTTTATTATTACTTTATTATTTTGTAAATAACATATAATATATATATATATATATATATATATATATATATATATATATATATATATATATATATTCATTATTGTTATCATTATTAGTCAATCATTTTTACATATCTGTCAGCCAAATTTAATTTTGGATAAAACTTCGATACTTGAGTGTACATCATACGTCATCAAAAATCCGAATCACACACCGAAAACTCATGATTCAAGAGCACCAACAATAAATCTAAGCAAATTTGAATTTCAACAATTAATTTCTTACAAATGTCATTATATAGATAAATATAAAGCAGTGTATTACTTTCTTATAACATTGTAGTTCATGAATAAATACTATTCAAGAGCAAATAAATCATGAAAATATATGAAAAAAATTATATAAATGAAGCAGCCAAATTCACAATTTTGAGTCAGATTTTCTCAAAATTGGGCCCTACGTTTTTAATAAAAAAAATATGTTTATTTAAAATTAAGATAGTCTATAACACAAATAAAAATCAGTCAAATTAAACACAACACTTTTGAGATAAAAAAGAAAAACTCTGTTTTGCCTATTTTATTTTTTTTCTAAAAATTGTCGTGTTTAATTTGGCTGAAAATTTCATCAGGCTTAGTCTGTCGTATTTATAATTTACTATATTTTTTATATTGATATCGTAGGTCCCATTTTTTAATAAATTCAAATTAAATTTGGTGTTATATATAATTTATTTTCTTTTATTATATTTTAAATTAGTAATATTATTATAAAACTTTAAACCTTTGACTACAAGAATATGTACAATAAATAATATGTTTCATTTATAATAAAAAAGATATTTTATTTCAAATAGATCAAGACAGATCGTCGTTCCACCACTGTTCTGTTGTTATTTTCAGGCGGAATGCTTCACCTTAATGCAACTACGTAATTGCAATATGGCAGTGCGAAATTTAAATGAGCGTTTTGAATTATTCAACTTTTACTTTCATATTTCAGCAATAAAGATATCATTTATAGTATGATTTTATATTGTATTAAATATGATGTTCGGTCAAGAATTTATTGTAATCAATATATATTGAAAAGCTCTACCAATTGAACCCCCATTGTGTTTTATTGGTACATAAAACACTTTTATAATAAATAACTATTATTGATTAAATTATAATAATATTAAAAAGATACAGCGAAATATCATTTTGACATAATAAATGTAATAGATAAAGCAAATTAAATGTTTGTATTAATAGTAATAATAATTTAAAAATATATATATTAACTTAAAAAAAAAATTAATTACAAACATAAATGAATAATTTAGTATTTTGAATAGAAAATCTAGTTTTGCAGTCTTTGCTGTGTCTAGTTGCCTCCTTAATTTAGAATGCACTATATTGAAAGTTGAGAAAACGGGCTGAAGATACTGTAGCACTTCTCATAACACGTATTATTTGTATTTCTGCGTCTGTTATACACTCTTTTATTTTATTAATAGCTAACCACCACTCCAGGCAATTTTATTTTGTTATTAATTTTTTTGAGAATCGGGCCGAAAGATGTTATTTTTCGTCTTTGTGCAGCAAACCACAAATGTTTGCCGTGAGTCTTGTTACAAATTTATTCCGTATTTATTTTTGTTATAAATTTCAGATAATTACAAGAAATATTTCAATAATTTCTAAAAAACAGGATTATAGAATATAAATGTTCTTAAATTTATATTATAATATCTGGTGTGACTTTAATGTCCTATAAAATCTTTTGAATTTACAAATATAATTTTTATGTGAGTTATTTATTATTAAAAAGAAATATTGCAGTTAAATAAGATTTTCAGTCGAGAATAATAACTTCTTCACTTTTTTGTTTCAACATCTCGAGTTCTTTTCGCATTTTTACATTTTCTTTCTGCAAATATTTGATTCGTTGCGGTGTGTCGTACAAGAGCAACTTCGTAGATCAGTCGTGCGCCATTCCAGTCAACTTATGAGCATATTATGAAATATATTCAAAGGGTATGTTTTGAGTGTCGCTTAAGAAGTTTGTAGCAACATCCTTTCCCTCTTCTCGGAGGATTTTTGGTAGTTCGGCCATCATTTCTAGATTGTGAGCTTTGAACTCGGACGGTTTTATATAAATTGATACTTCTAGTCGTTCGCTTCCTTGCAATTGGAAGCAAGTTAGTTGGACTTCGTCTGACTTGGAATACACGGAAAATATTAAACCCACGAAGTAACAGTCCATTTGTTGGTATAAACCTTGCGTTCCAACATCTGCAGTAAACACAGTTTGTAATATTTTAAGAGTTTATTTAATGTCAAAAACTTACCAACTCTCGAGGGCCAAACAGTTATGTGAGATAGGAATGATACCATTTACTCTCATAGATCTTTTTAGTTTCTGTGCTAATTCTTCGGCATGATTCGTTGCAGCCATAAATTGTTCCGGAGAGAATTTCTACTTTGTCAGCTTGTTTGTCACTTCGTCGAAGAATTAAACATGAAGATATGTGTGAAATACGATTTTCTTTATCTTTCTGATCACGATAATACAATAATGCTTGATAAATATGATTTATTTACTAATTTTTACCTCTCCAATTAAGAGACCCATAACCTCTTCTTTCTCGGATTAATTACTTCGTGTAGTCATTTGAATGGTATGTAGTATTCAATGTAATGATCTCGAAACTGATAATTAAAAAAAAATCAAAATTATAAGTTTCAAGTTTTCAAAGCGAACAGTTTTGAACCACTGTTTTCAAATGAAACGTCACAAAGTTTATACCAGATAAATGATTACTTGGAGCGTTCATTATTTTATTTAGTTATCGTTTATTATTCTAATCTGCATTGAAATTTATTTTGCGATTTTTAAAAATATTCTTCTGTTCTGCAGTATATCATATCGTATCTATTCTTAAAGTTTAGTACATAAGTATAGAAACATTAAGTTAAAATTTTAGCATATTAGTAATTTAAAATATTACAATATATTTCCAGTTTTATATTAATAGATATGATATTTATAAATTGTAAGAAAGAAATATTAAATATGTTATATAAATTATATTATATTTAATGAAATAAAAACACATAAATTTTACTTCTCCGTTCCTTATACCTGTTCTTATAGAACAACTTAGGTTTGTTTCTATCAAATATTTGTACAGGATTCGTTCCATACCCCCGTTACAATGCTTGCATCGTATACGGGTATTAACCTAACCTTATCTGGGTGAAAGCCCATAAAGTTCCCAAAGGGAAAAATGTTTTTTTTGCCGGAGTACTGGCTTTCCTTCATCTAAAAAGGAAATAAAAATGAAATCCAAACATAGAAAAAATAATCATCAAGTCGTTCGGTCGACTCGACGACGGCAAGAGTCAAAATATCTGTCTGACCGAACTACTTATTAACAGTTAACATTAGACCTAACCTGAATCGTCAAACCGAAAGTATTACTTGCGTTCGGTTTTCAAGTGTGTTCCCCGTATTTTCAAGTCGTTTTGATACACACATAACATATTAAGCCAGGTCACGATGCGAGTCCGGTTGTTTTTATATGTTTTTTCAATGATTTTCGTGGGCGCGGAACCGTTTTTGTCAAATTCGCTTGTCTTCAGATTTTGTCCATCACAAAAAGTCGCCGCGGAGGGCAGCACCTGACGGGTCTTTTAATTGTCACCAGTGAGTTTAGCGTAACTACTGCTTAAATTTTATTTTCGTTGCACAGATTAATTTTAGGTCATCGTTAGTTAATACTAGGATATTAGAACTAATTATTTTATGACTAAAAAAAATTCATGTTAATTCTAGTGACATTTAGTAGAATATAGTGATTTTCACTGTCAGTCGCGGATTTTACTTGTAGGTTATTTACATAATAGCTGTCAGAATCGTAAGTTTCATCATATTTTCTTGTTATGTTATTTAAGTTATAAATTAGAAATATTTTGATAATGGTAAGTTAAAAATAACTATAATGTAAAATATATGTTTGATTAATTTAGATATTTTTATAGATGGCTAAAAAAAGATCAAGCCAACCAAATTATACTTCAAAGTCATTCATATGACAAAAATTGAAATTTAATTTTAATTTAATTAATAAATCTTGGATAGAAGCAAATGATTTTACAATTGCCAAAAAAAGTTGGGCGAGAAATTCCAAAAATGTTTACTTAGTAATATTGGACAACACTAGACTATAAATATTTTTTATATCAACAAAAATAAATGATATCTAAACTCAAAACACAACTACATTGTAAAGAGTTACGGCAAGAGTTCCGCAGCAGCGTATTAATTATAACTTGAAACATTTCCCAAATAAAAATGAGTGATATCATTTGTAAGCAAGAAATAAATTTTGATAAATGAAAACGTCACGAACGTAATAAATTAAAATAAAATCGGACAAAATACTAAATTAAATATATTTTTTTAAACTATCTTGATTAAGTTATTGTTTCAGTAATATCTATCCCATCAAACCGTAACCATCTCAAATTGCATTGGTTGACAAGGTATCAAACGTGCACAACTTGAAATTAGTTAGTTTTGTTAAATACAGAAATAAAGGGTATGATACAATAAAAAGCCTAAACAAATTTTAATAAAACAAAATTGGCGTGTCCATTTACGATTAACAAATCTTTTCTTTATATTTCGAACATAATCAGTCCACTAATGTTAGGTAATAATACGTTAGATAAGAGAACTCGGCGTCACTATTACATACATTTTATTCTAAATGTTCTGTAAAAAATGGACACGCCAATTTTGTTTTATTAAAATTTGTTTAGGCTTTTTATTGTATCATACCCTTTATTTCTGTATTTAACAAAACTAACTAATTTCAAGTTGTGCACGTTTGATACCTTGTCAACCAATGCAATTTGAGTATGGTTACGGTTTGATGGGATAGATATTACTGAAACAATAACTTAATCAAGATAGTTTAAAAAAATATATTTAATTTAGTATTTTGTCCGATTTTATTTTAATTTATTACGTTCGTGACGTTTTCATTTATCAAAATTTATTTCTTGCTTACAAATGATATCACTCATTTTTATTTGGGAAATGTTTCAAGTTATAATTAATACGCTGCTGCGGAACTCTTGCCGTAACTCTTTACAATGTAGTTGTGTTTTGAGTTTAGATTATAATAACAATTAATATACAAGTATGTCCATCTTAAAAGCCGAACATGGGCTTTATAACTTGTGATATCAGTTTTTGGTGCACATTGCTTTCAATTAATTTCATAGAAAATATTTTAAATGAAAGTTTAAAAAAATAAAATTACGGATTTTTTATATAAAACACATTTCAATTGTTTACGCCAAATTAATTAAATATTTGTGTTATTTGTAAAAATAAAGGCATCCATGAAAGAATGAAAACAAAATTGTCTTACTGTCAAATAATATTGAGGTTATATTGAATCACGCACACTATAGACCACGGGCGTAAACGTCATCAAATTTAGATGTGCTCCGTAACTCTGTCAAACGAGTGATTCTCGCATCAGTATTAAATGTACGATTTAGACTATATAGATAGAATATATTTTTAACAAGTATATGTGAATATAATTCCAAAAGTGACAAGTTTCTATTCTGTGCATCATTTTATGCGTGACAAAATGTGTGATTTATTTTATCAAGTGAAACGTAATTTGAAGATTGTGTCGCAAGTGCTTACATTTACAATTTTATAGTGTTATATATCTTCCAAAAAAACAATTACATTGTTAAAGGTACGCCAAGATTGCGCAGATTCCTACCCCAAAAATTGTAATATCTATATATTACAGATTTAAAAAAAAAGTGATATCTAATTAAGCCAAGAAAAATATTCGAATTTAAAAAACCTTATCGAACAGTTTTAAAAATATCGGGTCAAATAAAAAAAAAATTAATTAAAAAAAACCTTGGCGACCCCAGTATTTAAAATGTTACCAGTTTAAGTAACATATCAGCGTTGCGATGCGTAGCGTCGATCACGAAAACCGCGTGGAATCACATTTTGTAGATGACCCTCGCCGTAGCGTCGACCGTCACCTCAGACACGATCGCCATCAAACCTGTTACCGAGTGTACCATACATTTTTCACACAATAAAAAGCAGCAGCAAGTCATTTCAACCATTCTTTTGTATTTTATTTTCTCCTTCCACTCTAACCGCATTCTCCAGAACCGCTATCCGGTACCATTGGCGCCCAAATAACCGACGTCAACATTTGTCGCCGAGTTAACAAAAACTCGTCACACAGTTTGTTCATTTGAAAAAGTATCTTGTATTTTTACAATATGATTTCGATTTTTTAAATATGACTCAATCCAATTTAATACTTGGTATCTGATATCTAAGCATTCTAATTTGTTGCAGAGAATTTTGTGATTGACAGAATCAAATGCCTTAGACATGCCAAATACAATACTGACGACTATTTTTCCCTTTTCTAATGAATTATGAATAAATTCGCAAAAAATTAACATAGCAGTATATATTGACTTTTTGTTTGCAAAACATGTTGATTTGGACACAATATTTTAAATGTTTTTAAATATGCATGGATTTGATTACTCACTCTATAATTTGGGAGAATACTGATAAGAGAGAAACAGGCCGGTAGTTTAGAATTTTCGAGGAATTACCTTTTTAAAAATGGGTCGAATTATTGAAGTTGAACACGCGGAAAAACACCTTGATTAATTGACATATTTATCATATGTGTTATACCATTTCTGTACTAATTTAAGGAGAATGTCATCAAAGCCACAACTAGTTTTATTTTTTAATTTGCTAATTACATCATACATTTCACGATCATTCTAGCTCAGTGGTATGAAGTCGGCCTGTGGATTCTGAGAACCCTGATTCGATTCCCACAGGCGGCAAACAATTTTCATAATTTCAAAAAATACCCCTGTGGCTCCTCCACCACTAACATCTTTGGGAGCCTTGATTTGACGGCTGGTAACCGCACTTCACGCGCAAAATATATCACTTACCGGCGATCTGCTTCGGCAGAGTGCCACACTCAGTAATGGGTAGAAGGCGTGATGATATATTTATTTATTTATTTTTTATTTCACGATCATTGACTTCGGAAGAAACCATAAATTGTGGATAATTGAGTTGATTGGAAGATGTGTACAAATGTTCACCTTGATTTGAAATGATTGAATTATTACTTCAAGATTCCATATAATAATTATTAAACAAATTTGATATTTCTTCAGCATTAGTAACTATTTTATTGTCATGTTTTACTTTATTAACTTCTATTTGAATTTCAGCATTCAGGTTGCTTTTTATTATTTTCCACAATTCTGTAGATTTGTGGTACCATTAGTAATTTTTCCTTCAAAGAATTTGGATTTCTGTTTCTGAATCATTTTTTTATAATTTTTCAGTCTATTATTATATAAATCAGTAATATTCCTATTATCGGATTTATCTTCTAATAAATGCAAGTTTTTTATGCTGTTTGATTCTTCTAAAATTTCATTTGTTATCCATTGACTTTTTAGATTCTGCTGTTTTTTTGATGATCAAGGAAGTTTTGGGCAGGAAAACGTAAATAAATAGATAAATGTACTTAAAAAAAAGTATCGAAAGTATGCCTAATGTTAATTGATTGGAAAACTTCAGTTCAATCTTCCTTGGAGAGTAAATATTTCAACTGCTGTATATTTTCAGAGCCGGTATGTCTTTTCAGTTTAGAAATTTTTTTATTATTATTTTTATCTTTGACAGTATATACGAGTATTGTGATCAGCTGAGCCATATGATCAGATAGACACGAATCAAAAACAGAGCTTTTGAACTTAGTATCAATAATGTTAGTACAAATATTATCAATACATTTATTTTTTCTTGGTGGTTCAATAATATTGATTTTCATTTCATAACTAAGAAACAGATTGCGAAAATCATTTGTATGAGATGAAGATATTGAAAAATCAATATTAAAATTGCCACATAGATTTCGTTTTTCTTGCAATAATATTGAGCGCTGTTTCTAGTAAACTAATATACAGAATAAAATCACTATTGGGAACTCTATATGTGCATAAAATAGCTAATTTGTATTATGTTAGTAAAATATTAGCGATCTCAAAATGTTTTTCTTTATTCAATTTCATTATTTCTTTCATTTCTGTACATTCTTAATCATTTCGCACAAAAATATTCACTTCTGCATGGCCAAAAATGTTACAGCCAAAATTACTACCAATTTTATAGCCAGCCAATGGGGGGTTCAAGTGGTAGAGCTTTTTAATACATATTTAGTATAATAAATTCTTGACCGAACATCATATTTAATACAATATAAAACCATACCATAAATGATATCTTTATTGCTGAAATATGAAAGTAAAAGTTGAATAATTCAAAACGCTCATTTAAATTTCGCACTGTCATATTGCAATTACGTAGTTGCATCAAGCCAATCACAGAGCTTTGTCTGAAACGTTTGTCGGTGCTTAACTTTACTGAGAAGAAGACGAAGAAGAAACAAGCATTCAGCATTCTACTGACAACGACACACGTTACGTGAAGTTACGTGTTATTTATCTCTGTCTTATCTGTCTCTCTTTAATATTCGTTTGTTTCGAAACTTTTAATATTTTTATTATGCATAATACAAGTAAAAAAAAATTAAAAAATTGGGTTTAATAATTTTATTACGTAGATGAATATATAAAAATTTCAAAAAAGTCTTAAAGGGCCTATTGATGCAAATTTAATTCATCTTCAAAAAGCCAAGTTTTTGTAAAACATAGAACATTTGCGTTCATATTTTTTACTTTCTCATACGGAAGTAAATCGTGAAAAAAATCGAGAATTTCTCGGAAATACGTGTTTTGAGGTCCACTGAATCCGTCTTGATCATTTTCTCAATGATGTCTGTGTGTTTGTGTGTTTGTGTGTGTGTGTGTTTGTGTTTGTGTTTGTGTTTGTGTTTGTGTTTGTGTGTGTGTATGTGTGTGTGTATGTGTATATATATGTGTGTGTGTGTGTGTGTGTGCGCGTGTGCCTGTGCCTGTGCCTGTGCCTGTGCCTGTGCCTGTGTCTGTGTCTGTGTCTGTGTCTGTGTCTGTGTCTGTGTCTGTGTCTGTGTCTGTGGCTGTGTCTGTGTCCGTGTCTATGTCTGTGTCTGTGTCTGTGTCTGTTTTTGTGTCTGTGTCGGTGTCTGTGCCTGCGTCTGTGTCTGTGTCTGTGTCTGTTTCTGCGTCTATGTCTGTGTAACGAAACTTGGTAACTATAACGAAGAGCTTAGTTGATTGAAGAGGAAGCATACAAAACAATAAATTCTATTTATTTCAAAAATGGAATCAGTTACGAAAAAAATATGTGGAACATAAAAATGTTATTTGCAATTTTTCTGTATACGCGTCTAATTTTGAGAAAAACTAATTTTTATATTTAATAATATTTTTCAATAATCATAGTAGCAATAGAAACAAAAAAAACATAGATTTTAATTTTCGCTTTATCTAGTTATCTATATTTTTTTTCGGAAAAACAAATACATCATTAAAATGGTCAACTAATTTGGTAACTTTGCCTCAATTGTACTTCGTATCTCACGGTTCTTGAGATACCAAGGGTTAGGCTCGAAAAAAGGTCTGTATATGCCTCATCAGTAAAGTTAGACATAAAGTAGTCAACATTACTAAAAAATTATACGTAAACAAATTTTATATTTTATATGTTTCAAACAGATAAATGCTGAATTACTGAAAATCTAAATTACATGTTTAATAATATTATATATTCTGAATATTAAATGCTGTTCATAAGAAAGTCGTGTGGTGCCCACACCAGATTTTTTCTTAAGGCAATATGAAGTGTATTAATTTTATTGTGTAAGCATTGATAATTGAGGTGTATTATCTGCAAATAATTATTAATTTTACTATCTTGTTGAGCATTTACATTGCGTTTTGATCCCTTCGACGACGATGAAAAAAAGGTTTGTAGCAACTCCCCCTAGCCAAAAGTCAGCGCTATTACTTTTATTGAGGTATTCAAATTGAATCCCTATTTTAAAAGAAGAATATTCGCCTTTTCTGGTAGGTTTTCACATTTGACTTTTGAACGCGGTATTTTGTTTGCAATATATTTTGTTACAGTATCAACTTCAGTATTTTTTGCGATTCTCCAGTCATGTAGCTGTGCTATCCTATCACTGACTTTGATTATTGACGTATCTGAATTCAGTGACTTGCCAATAACTGAAATATTTGATCGCTATTTGTATTTTTTTTTTATTTCTTCCGTAAACAATTCTTGATTCTCTGCTGTTGAACTTGTATTGACTAAATTTATTATCATTATCATTAGTTCCAGTTACCTTGACCTTGAGCGTTGGCGGGAATAGGTAACTGAGTGTTTCTCGGCTAAGTATTTAGATAGGACTTGGTTTAGCAGTAGATTCAACTGGTTTTAAGGCCGCTCCGTACTGAGTGTAAAACCGCTTGAAATTTGTATGCTTTTATTTCCAGTTCTAGCTAAATAAATTTGTTCAAATTTTGTTAGAATGAAGATAATAATAAAATATTAAGTTTTGTCGCTCTATAATTTCGTAAAACTTAATAATAAGTTAGTTAAGTGCATATATATGTAAAGACATATACACGATTTTAACAGTTTAGAAAGTACTTGGGTATATAAATTAGATATTAAATGAAAGATTTTGCAAAAATAAAACTTTCTTGATACGAATATTTTCATTAAAGTTTCGCATTTCTGAGTAAAGTATATATTTGTTTTCGATATTTCGTGTCACAATGTCACATATTTAACGCCTGACGTACAAAACGATGCAACCCAAATGACAATGTCTGCTCTGAACGATGCGGTGTCTGAAGGATTTCAGAGCAGGTACTTTTTATGACGGTTTCACAATAAACATCGGAAACTTTTGTGCCCGCAGGCACAGGCTTCTCTGTAACGATAGTGACGCACTGATGACATATCGTGCACGGAACTACTGTTCTGATATTTCGACATGAAAATGTTTTAGATAATTTAATATTTAATTTAGTATAAGTATTTATATATAAAAAAAGTAAATTAAATATTGTTATGTAAGTATTTGATTAAGATTTTAATGTTATTTTAAAATAAGGGCAGATAGACGCAAAAAATTGTAATTATATAGGTAATAATAATAATATTTATTCAGGTTTTATAATACACAAACTAGTCGTCAAGACATAAAAACACATAAAATGAAAATAAATGCTCATTTATTTAAAGACCATTCAACATATATCAATATAATTAATAGTAACATAGAAAAACATAACCGTGGCATAAATTAGTAATTTATTAAAAAATTTCTCTAATAGGTAAGCCGCGACTATACCTCAAATTAATAATTTCTGGTAAAAGTGAGTTGAGATAAAAATTTGTTACTTTTGGTATAATTTTATCTTGCCAAAATGAATTGGATCTATGAATTTTTTCAATGAAAATATCAATGTTCGTGTACACCATAAAATAGCATGCATTTTTATTACAAATATTTAATTGTCCTTGTACCTGATACATGTAATTATCATTTTCTTTTAAACAAATTTTACCATCTTTTGATTCTAAAAATTTTATAACTTTTTTTTCTATTGCATCTTTCATAGTCATATTTTGGGCACTGAATGGACATTTTATTATTCCATCTGGTGACGCACCCAGAAATGGTATCTCTTCATGAATATAAAATCCACTTTTATTAATTTTTTCATTAATTTTTTCTTCTAGCATCGCTACAGCCTTGCTTTCATTTCTGATTCCATATTCTGTAGCTTTACTGCCAGTGAATGAACTATAAAGCAAATTTTTCACTATATTTGCAGTTGATGTACCTTTCCGTTTTTTCGTCATTTGTTGCAATGGACTCAGCTTCCATAACGAATTCCTCTGCTAAGCTGAAGGAAGACTCATCTGTAAAATAAATCACTAAATGTTATTCAATAAATTCAAAACAAAATGTGTTTTTTATGTAATCACTAGAAGCTGGACCTCTACGGTTATTCGCCGGGATTCAAACCCAGCACTAGAACTACACGCGAGATCTTGAGGTTCTGGGTTCGAACCCAACAAATTCTCATGAATTTTTGAAAATTATTTCGTTATTAGAAAACAGACACTAAAGTAGACTTATTTTTTCTAGTAGATAATTTTTGACAATAAAACAAATATGTATAAAATAAAATAGGTTATATAACTTACGTGAATTTGCTTCGGTATCCTCCGCGTACGTGAAACTCGTATCCTCCAAAATAGACATTTCTGAACTTAAGGGAAGCGCAGAACAACAAAAAAAGATAAGTTTCTGACAACATTGTGGACATAATTTGTGTCTATGTTGCACTCTCATTTGAATTATTGTGAAAATATGGCTTTTCAGATAGTCTTTACCAAGGACAGGTAAATTTATAACTTGGTTTAAATAAATAAAAGCATGTTGAATATGACAGCAATCCCAATTATTCCATTTGTAATTTTGATTTCGTTTTATTTATTTAAACAAGGTTAAAATGTAACTGTCGTTGGTGAAAACCACCCTCATTGTTTTAAAATTAGTAGTAGCTAAATAATAATGGTAACCATAGTTTCCTATGGTATCGAGTCGGCCTGTGGATCCTAAGAATCCTGGTTCGATCCCCACAGCAGACAAAACATTTTAACAAATTTAAAATTACCCCTATGGCTCCCTCACCACTAACATCTTTGGGGGCCGTGATTTAACGACTGGTAACCGCACTTCACGCGCAAAATATATCACTTACTGAGATCTGCTTCGGCAGGGTGCCACACCCAGTAATGGGTAGAAGGCGTGATGATATATTTATTTATTTTGTTTATAGTTTCCATTATTATTTAAACATGATTAACATTATTCGGTGATTGACAAACTGGCCCTTAGAAAACTAAATCAACAATTAGTTTTCAATGAGTGTACATATACATCATTGTATAGATAAAACGAGCCAAAATATTGTAAAAAAAATATTTACCGTGCTAACACTTCACGTCGATGTTTCAATAGTTGATATCTGGACATATGTACAGTTTGTCGCTTCATATTTCACTCAAATCCCGAAAACACAAACACAATATTTAAAATATTGGTGAAAAACTATTACATGTTATACAAATATGACTTGTTTGAGTTGACACTGCAAAACAAAACTGAGAAGGAATTGAAAAATGTTCCTAATTTATATACCTTCAGGAATCTACTTCCCGGAAAGTTTGCGATACATCAGTGCTCCCCAACCTTTTATTGAGTGAAGAACCCCTAAAACTGCTTGTATCCAAACGGGAAACCGATGCAACAACTAAACTTTAGATGTTGCAGGAGTGCTTTATATTTAAAAAATTTTGAAATATTATCATATTAGTACCCACAAAGTTAATGATATTTTTTACAAAATAGAGCTTGACTTATGTAATTTAAGAAAAGACGTTTCCTTTCTGTGTTGCAATAAGAGCAGAAAATCTAAATCAATGCTTAACACATTTAAACATTCAGAGCTGCCGCATTGAACCGACAACCATTAAATTATAGCATTTGAACTTTGACACAATCATAAATTTTAGTGTGATATAAAACCCATATTTAATCACAGAAAACAACTTATAAATATAAACAAATGCTTACGGCACCTCAGCAAGATAATCGCGGGACAATAGAGTTCCGTGCGACCTCGGTTGGGAAACACTGATTTACGTGGAATTACCCAAATTTGCAATATTTACGATTTGATCTTATTATTCCCATAACTGATGAAATATAATAAACAGGTAAGTATGTAATTAATTAAAATAATAACACTCGGTTTAGTTTCACTAGAAAAGTATATTTAACACTTGATTGTAAATGTTGAACTTAAATTTATTATTTATTGTATTTATTGTAATATCCAAAAAGTTGATAGATTTCTTTGCCTCTTTTTCAACTTTAAATTTTATATGTGTATTTAAATTGTTGATTAGAGTTAAAAAAATATTTAATTATTTATCAGATCCAGAAAATAAACAAGGGATATCGTCAACATATCTGAACCAGAATTTTAAGTTCAGCATTTACCGTAAAGAGGCGTTTACTGATGTAATTATACCTGCTTATACAAATCATCCGCTTAATATAAAACTTTCAGTTTTCCATAATTATCTTGATCGTCTTCTGAAAATCCTCATGGACCCCAATGATTTTAATAGGGAATTAAACATCATAATGAATATTGCAAGCATTTAGCAACAGATAACAGTCACTATCCTAATACTTACATTGT
This sequence comes from Pterostichus madidus, assembly GCA_911728475.2. Lineage (NCBI taxonomy): Eukaryota > Metazoa > Arthropoda > Insecta > Coleoptera > Carabidae > Pterostichus > Pterostichus madidus. Next base: position 15,615,472 of record OU452304.1, on the reverse strand, counting down.
TGTACCTACAACAGTCATAAACAGATCGTTACTCCGTTTCAAATGAAAGGTCTTTTGAAGGGCTTTCTTGCAGAATTGGATTTTTATTGATCGGCAGTTGTTTTAGTGAAAGTGATTCAAAACCAATCATATTTAGTATATATAAAAGATTTTTAGATGGACAGACGTGTAGAATTTCAAAGTTTTAGATTTGTAATAATCAGCTAGTATTTATTATTATTCCAATACGTGATTGTAGTAGTAAGAGCATTACTTTGCAAGAACTTATTGATAAACAATTGGTTGTGAAAGAAAATGTAGAAGCTCAATGTTCAGAATGTTTGCATTCACATAAATTTAAAAAACCTTATCGACCAGTTTTTAAAATATCGGGTCAAATAAAAAAAATTATTAAAAAATTCCTTGAGACCGCGACAGTTTAACTTATCATAGTACAATTTTTTGAATATTTACAAGCAACACCACACTCTAGAAATGTGCAGGACGGCATATTATGGAACATGTAATTAAGTATTGTGCTATTATTTAAATTCTTGGATGTATCTTCACCTTCTTAGGAAAATTGTATACATTTTTTTAAATTCTAAATAAAGCATGCAACTCGCGTAATATTAGAAAATAAAAGCAGTTTTTTTCTCTAGATTTACTCTTTGTTTAAATAATATTTTCACATAGATATTTGATTTGTAGTTACAAAACACATACTAAATATGGGGATAAGCATTCAACTATCAAAAATTCGAACGTAAGAAATGAAAACATCGAATATTTACTCAATACAAAAAAAAAATAATGAAGAGAATACATTTTCTACTGTGAAAATATTGTATGCGAAGATTTTTAATATTTAAATTTTTTGCTACTCAATATTTTCTCCAAAATATGTTGTGCAGCTAATATTGGAACTAGAAAATTTCTTGTTTCTGCTTGGGTTTTCATTATAGTTTTCAGAACGGATGTAGAGCAATTAGTGCTTATTTGTCCAACGGACTTGAAATGCCTGTGAACTCCAAAACATCAGCATTCGGAAACAAAATATACTCCTATACCAATTATAATTTTCTCATGCATTTCTAAACCAGAATGTGCTGATCTTACCGAAGAATATATTGCAAGAGGCAATGATATATAAAATTTATTAATTGCATGTACAAAACTAGAAGAACATGATTTAACTGAGGAATTAAAATCTAAATTTAAATTACTTATTGACCACTGCTACGATAATTTATTAATGTATCACATTAATAGGGTAACGTTTGAGTTAAAAAATTGCTGCCAGAGAATGCATTACAAATTATTAACTGAGTACGATTTTTTTATAATATGTTGCAATAGTTTGGACTGATTTGCATCTGTAAAAAGAACAGCTCGTATTAGATTTTCTTTTTTTAAGGTGTTTCATAGAAAAAAAAATAAAATTTACGTTTTAAAAACATGTGTTTCTTCTATAGAAACATGATGCACAATGAATAAAACAGTCCCACCAAGAGTAATTAATTTTTTACCGCTAGTTGGCGTATCAGAGCGCTGGAGTTGTCAATACCTACAAGCTATGAACGAAAATTTCTAATCTAATTTGAACTAAATTTAGAATCGGATATTTTATTCGAACTTCGGATCTGGAGTGGGATCATATAAATATGAAAACGATATTCGTTACTGGTAGTGATCATATAAAATTGGTCTCTCATTTCGTTTTCATCTTCGGCTATTTCCGTAAAGTCACTGCGTTTTTCAAAAAAACGATATCGTTTATTTAGTAAATTTGTGTTTATATGGTTTTAAAAAGTGACATTTACTTGAATGACATTTAATTTAAGTTTAAATAGTGACCGTATATTTATTTTATTTATTAATTTAGAACTTATTATTATTTTAGTTATTAAATCCTGGTACAATATTTATCATTGTAAATGAATATATAATATGCATAAATTTTCATAGTAATGAAAACTGATGGATTATTATAATCAATTTTGATTGGTTTGTCAATTTTTATGTTGTAATTAGACTTTGTAATTTTTTGATATTTTATGTTTTAGTTGCATCTTCAAAATATTTTAAACCGTATATTTCTATAATAATATATAAATAAGTAATATATTTATGCGCATGAAGTGCGGTTACTAGCCGTCAAATCACGGCTTCCAAAGATGTTAGTGGTGAAGGAGCAACAGGGGTAATTTTAATGTGGTGAAAATGTTTGTAGACTATGGGAATCGAATCAGAGTTCTCAGGATCCACATGCCGACCCGATACCACTGAGCTATCTTCGCCATATAATGAATATATGTTATATACATATTAACAAATTACTTACTTAATTATATGTCGTATTTTTTATAAATTTTATAGAGTACTAATTTTAATAACATCTATTTAATAGCTTCTTAATTAGAAATATTTACATTACAGAAATCACAAATTTTTTTTTTTTTTTTTTATTGTTAACTAATTAATTTACAACTGGCTTTAATGCAGCCAACGAGCAAATCAGATGAGTTACAGAGTTACATGAGAGGAGGTGTCTTCCAGCGATGACACTCCTGGGAAATGTTGTACTTTGTGAGGAGAATTATATAAGGTCCAGGGGCTTCTTCCTGTTTAATCGTCTTATTTCGTTTTCGTTGTTTAGGAGGTTCAGGGCGAGATAATTTGGATGATGGTTTAGTCTTTTTTCGTATCTGGTTGCTGTTAGCTTAATTTGTTCGTGGACGTATCTTATTCTTAGGTCACTGTGTAAGGTCTCGTTGGTGACGTACCAGGGGGCTTGGGCTATTAGCCTCAGTGTTTTATTTTGGTATCGTTGGATGATGTCGGAGTTTGATTTTTTTGCACAACCCCAAAGTTGTATGCCGTATGACCATATTGGAATTAGGGTTACTTTGTAGAGTAAAATTTTATTTTCGAGTGATAGTTTGGATTTTGGACCTAGTAGCCAGTACATTCTTTTCGTTTTAATGTCTAGTTGTTTTCTTTTCATAGTTAAATGTTTTTTCCATGTTAGATGTTTTTCAAGGTGCATTCCTAGGTATTTAACCGATTCTTTTTGGGTGATCGTTTTATTGTTTATGGTTATGCGTGGACATGTGACATGTTTTGTTGTAAATGTTACATGCGCCGATTTTTCTTCGTTTAATTTGATGCGCCATTTTTGTGCCCATTTGTTTATGTCGTCTATGTGGTTTTGTAGGATGGTTGATGCTTCGTTAGGATTTTCATGCGAGGAAAGTATTGCCGTGTCGTCGGCGAAAGTAGCAGTAAGGGTGTGTTCTTGATGTGGTAAGTCCGCAGTGTATATTTGGTACAGGAGGGGACCAAGGACACTACCCTGTGGTACTCCTGCTCTGATTTTGTGGAGTTGAGATTGTGAATTTTGTTGCAGTACTTGAAAGTGCCTGTCTGTTAGGTAGGATTTGAATAGTTGGAAGTATTGGCTTGGGAGGGATTTTTTGATTTTGTAGAGTAACCCGTCATGCCAGACTCTGTCAAACGCTTGGCTAACGTCCAGGAAGACTCCTGTGCAAACTTTCTTTTCTTCCATTACATTTTCAATTTTATCGACGATTCTGTGAACTTGTTCGATTGTCGAGTGTCGATTCCGGAAGCCAAATTGATGCTCGGGGATTATGTTGTTTTCCTCGATTATTGGTTTTAGCCGCTTTAGTAATAATCTCTCAAATATTTTTGATAGGATAGGTAGCAATGAGATTGGTCTGTAGGAAGTTACCTGGTTTGGTGGTTTGTCGGGTTTTTTTATTAAGATTATTTGGGCCAGTTTCCACTGGATTGGGTAGTACTGGGTTCTGAGCATAGCATTGTATATCTGGGTTATTGCAACGATCGCTTTTCTTGGTAGTTGTTTTAAGACAAGGGCGCTGATGAGGTCGTAGCCAGGAGATTTTTTGTTGTTTAGAAGGCTTATTTCAGTTCTGGTTTCTTCAGGAGTGCAGAATTTTATGGGCGGTGAAGGTTGGCATTGAGTTTCTAGGAAATCTCTGATTTCGTTTAGCTCGTCTACGGATGAGGTTGTGGGGTTGGGTTTGAACACGTTTTCCAGATGCTTTGCGAATGTTTCGGATTTTTCATTATCGTCTCTGGCCCACGATCCGTCTTCTTTTCGGATGGGTGGAATAGATTGCTTTGGGTGCTTGAATTTTCTTGTAGCTTTCCATAGAGTATAGTCGTCTTCAGCTCTGGGTGATAGGTTTTGTAGATATCTTTGTAGGTTTTCGTCTTTCGTTTCCTGCAAAAGTTGTTTTAGTTCTCTGGCGAGCTTGTTCAAAGTGGTTTTGTCTTGAGGGTGCCTACTAGTTTGCCATTTTTTCCTGGCTGTTCTTTTCTGTCTTATTTTTTCTCTGATGTGTAGAGGGTAGTTCATCATTACCTCGTTGCGTTGGTTGGGCTCTGGGGTAGACGCCCACGCTGCGTTTTGTATAGCTTTGGTAACGTTTTCTACTGCAGTTTCTATATCCTTATCTGTTCTTAGTGAGATTTGGATCTGGATGGTTTCATTTAGTTGCTTCTGGAATTTGTCCCAGTTAGTCCTTTGGTTTGTTAAGAATGTTGGTTTGTGCTTTAGAATTATGGACGAGCTTATTGTTGCAATAACAGGTGAATGGTCAGATGATAGGTCGAAATTTGTAACAGCATCTATGTAGTTGGATGATAATCCTCTTGTTACATAGAAGTCTAGTAGGTCGGGAATTTTGTTCTGGTCTGTTGGCCAGTAAGTAGGTTCACCGGTGCTTATATATTCGTAGTTGTTGTTTACCATTGTGCTCTGAAGAGTTCTGCCTCTTGGGTTTATGAGTCTTGATCCCCATCGAGTGTGCTTCGCGTTTAGGTCGCCACCGGCAACAAATCTATTCCCCAGTAGGTTAAAGAAGTGTTTGAATTGGTTCTCTGATATGCTGTGTTTTGGGGGGCAGTAGACAGCTGCTATTGTTAGTGAACCATTATTTTCTTTTATCTTTATGTTGGTGGCTTGGAGGTGGTCTTCTGCGTATTTCTCCATTTCGAAGTGGTCAATTTTTTCGCTGATAATAATAGCTGTTCCGCCATGAGCAGTGTTGTCTGGGTGTTCAGTGTGATAGGTTTTGTATCTGTGAATGTTGAAGTAGTGTCTATCCGTGAAGTGGGTTTCTGATATCAGTAGGATATCAATGTTTTGTGATTTGATGAAGTATTCGACTTCTTGTCGATGTTGCATTAGTCCGTTCGCGTTCCAGAGAGCTATTCTTAGCGTGTTATCCATTACGGTTTCCTATGACAGTGGTGAGTAGATTGATGATCATATTGTTCTGGTTCATGAGTTGATTGAACATTGATTCTAGCTTGCTTATGAGTAGTGTAAGTAGTTTGATTTCTTCTTGGTTTGTAGTTGGTGGTTGGTTAGAATGTTGGCTTTGTGATTGTAGTGTTGCTCTGGAGTAGGTTTGGTTTTTGTTGGTTTGGTGTTGGGCAGGATTTGGGTTTTCGTTGTTGATATTGGTTGTCAACAAATTGTTGACAGTTTGGGTGTACGGAGGACGTGATTGGGTTTCCTGGCTATTTATTGTTGGATTTCTTGCATAGGGTTTATTCAAGTTGTTTCTGGCTTTTTGTAACTCTTTGTAGGTAGTACATCCCTTGTAGTTGGCCGGGTGTGGTCCACCGCAAAGGGCACATTTTGCCGGCGTGTCAGGGCTTTTTTGGCAATTGGTTGTTGAGTGATTTTTTCCACATTTGACGCAGTTGAAAGGTCTTGAGCAGTAGGACTTTGTGTGGCCGTATTCCTGGCATCTTGTACATTGGGGAATCTCTTTTCGTTTGCGAGGAGGTTCTACTTCGACTTTAGTTCCTAGTAAGTATTTGATGTTGAAAATGTCTTTGTTGTTTTCGTTGGGTTCTTGGTCTACAAAGAATAGTGGCAACGGTTGTTTGGTTTTCCAGCTACGGATGTTGGTTACATTTCTAATTGTCAACCCACAGTTGTCTAGAGAGTTTTTTATATCTTCTACTAGTACTGATGGATGTATATTTTTTATCACTGCTCTGTATGCTCGTTCTTGGCGTGGCTGGTAAGTATGGCATGCAATTTGGTTGACTTTTAAGAAGTGAATAAGTCTTCGATATCCATCAGACGTTGTTGTGTTGATTTTGACAGTGTTGTTTGAGAAGGTTTTACAGGTGTATTCTTTTGGTTCTAATACTGTTTCTATACTTACTTTCATATTCGGGTAGTCTTCAACGTCTTGAATGAATATAGGTGGAGGTTTGGTATCGTTTGGATTGGTGGTGCTACTTTGGGTGGGTTTGTCCTCGGTTGCGTCTGCCTGCGTTAATATTTGGTATCTATTTGTAACACTTGTGGGGTTCGTGACGTAGTTTTGGCGTTTAGCTGGTTGATGTAGGTTCTTTTCTTCTTCATGGGGTCTTTTGGGATGGTTGGTTGCCCTGTGGCTTTTGACCTTCTGCCATTGGAGTATAGATTTTGTTGGTGGAGATGGCGGGTCTGATGTATCCATTGTTGGTTCTTGTATTAAACTGGTAGTTGGGTTTGGTATGGACAGAGTTGGGCTAGCCATGGATGAAGGTATTGGACTTGTTATTGAGTAACTTGTTGTATAGGCAACGTGTGAGGAAGTTGTTGTTATGATTGATTGCAGCTCTCTCAGGTGAGAATATAGTCCTCCGCTGGTTTCTGGCATGGTTTACTCTTTTAATTTAGCGTAGAGGTGATATAACTATCTAAAGTTTGATAACTTGGTTATCAATTAGTAGGTAAGCAGTTGTATAATCACAGTCACTGACACAATCACTGGTAGCGCTCGGTACGTCTGTTCACTTTGAGTGCTAGTGCACGACTATTATAATATTTCTGGAATAATAAATAAAGAATTTATTTTAACAGTTTTGACAGATTGAACGTCAAACATTTGTTTTTGAGTAAATATCAAGAACAATCACAAATATAATATATTATTCTGAAACTGTCACATATGTCACAATATGTCATTCAGTGTCAATAATAATTCAGATGTTTCATATTTTTTAAATATAAACAAAGATAAACTTATACAAGTATGAATATGAGATTGACAAAGATAGAAACAGTGAATTTCGTTTTCACTAAAATTAAAAAAGGTGAATATATTTCACGTTTTCGTCACTATTAAACGAAATCGTTTCCACTATTCACTTTTACATGATCACTTGACAAGTGAGTCACATCTACTCATTCTTACATGATTCCACCCCAGATCCAAATCCGATCCGAGATAGTTCTAAACCGATCCGATCCGAAAACCGGCCTCAGTTCGGGTTTGATATCAGATATTTTTGCCAATCTTTAATATGTACTAATTGTACTTCGATTAAAACATTTATTTAGAAAAAGAAAAACAACAAAACAATAGAAAAAAAATTAATTTTTTGATAAAAAAAGTTATGCACTGATATTTACAACAAACCTATGCATTCCAGCATAGCCTTCACGTTATAGTGATTGCCATCCTCTCACATATAATCTGAAAAAGTACAAGCATAAGTAATTATCTTTAGCAAAGTATTGTGTTAGTAAAATTTATATTTACTGGATTTTTTCTTTCTAAAACTAGAAAAATCCAACAACTGAATTTCTAGAAATATTGTCTGTATTATGCAGCGCTATATATAAGCAATTCTTGACTCATATAATATATAAAATAAATAAATATATCATCACGCCTTCTACCCATTACTGGGTGTGGCACTCTGCTAAAGCAGATTTCGGTAAGTGATATATTTTGCGCGTGAAGTGCGGTTACCAGTCGTCAAATCAAATAGTTATTTACATATTAAGAGCGTAAAGTGATTCGGCTAGCGCTGCAATAGTTGCGATGACCATACATCCTTTATTATAGAGGACTGTCCTTTATTTTAGTGTATTGTCCTTTAGATTTATTTGTTTCTTAAAAATCTACGTTTTTCCTTTATTATTTGTATTTCCATTTAAAATATATATAAATGTTCAGTTTCTATTAGTTTAAATGATTTGAAAGTGAAGATGATTAAAAATATCACAATCGTTGTATTTAGCAAAAAGTTTATTTTGATAAACATTTTGAAGAAAAGAATATATTATGTACAACCGGGTCGACATTCATGTGTTTTAGCCACGACGGGCTTAAAGCCCTAAAGCCATAACAACATAATTTTCTATGGATACATAAACAAAATTACAATTTTTGTTTATTGTGAATACTTGATGGGATGGCTAGCACAGTGGTATGAAGTCGGCCTGTGGATCCTGAGGTCCCTGGTTCGATTCCCACAGGCGAAAAATTTTCATAATTTGAAAAAGCTATCCCTGTGGCTCCTCCACCACTAACATGTTTGGGGGCCGTGATTTGACGACTGGTAACCGCACTTCACGCGCAAAATATATCACTTACCGAGATCTGCTTTAGCAGAGTGCCACACCCAGCAATGGGTAGAAGGCGTGATGATATATTTATTTATTTATTTATTTTGTGAATACTTGATTTTGCAAAATGTCATTTTGACATAAATGTACCTGTTTTATCTTTTGTATTTAAAATTAAATATGTAAAAGAGTCGTTAGCGAATCGATTGTGAAATTTTTTGAATCTCGCCACTATTCAGTAAAAATCTGTTTTCGGCTGTGGAAATCTAACTCAGATTTTCTTGCCCATGGAATCAAATTATAAATTTTTATAAGTACATACATATTATTTGTCTGTTTCCATAGGTAAAGATTCCAAAACATGTAAATGCGGTACGAAGCTAACAGATACCTCTATGTCTTCATGTCGAACCTGTGCAGAATTGGAGCAGAAGAAACAACAGCAGTCGAAGCAATCGGACGATGATGATAGTTGTTACGTGTATACTGACACTGATTTGGGTACTTCGAATTTATCACCATGCACAAGCGTTTGGGGCTGTCAAGAGTGCGTCAGTATCAGCAACGACGACACTTCCACGAAAAATATTTGTTAACATATCATTCATGATTTAATACATTTTTTTGCAAACAGTAATAAGTATATAAGTCAAAAAAATATGTATTTTTTTATTTACTATTTCAAGATTTTATTGAATTTTTTCATTTTGATCCTTCCTAAATAACTGTTTTGATAAAACACGATGTAATGATTTATTTATTTGAGAAACAAATATCTCAAACATGCCAACAATGAACAATATGATTGAAATTTATAAAAAAAAACTTTTTTCCTATATCTTTAGTATCGATTAATTTATGTGTCGTCTCAAAAATACGTTCCACAAAAATATTTTTTAATACAATTAGACTTAGACAATAAGGATATGTTATTAGTTATTTAATAATATTATCTAATAAACGATATACAAACGAAATGTGTTGATGTATTATAAGAAATATTGAAACTAAATAAAATAAAAATTTATAAATTAGACAGATACATAATTTATTTTGTAATGTTGTATAAGTGTACAAATTCATTATTTAAAAATAATATTACTTTATAAAAATGTTTTCACAGCGTAATAGTAGTTTCAACACAAATGGTAAATATAATTGTTATTTGCATAAAGTGAAAAGTTACACATTTCCGCCCCAGCAGAAAAATAGTTGACTGATACGTAGCCGAGGTCCACTACGTAAGAACGAGAATGGTACTTCCCACTCGAAGTGTACACAATATTGTTATTCTATGACTGCTTTTATAGGACATAATCATGATGTAATTTCATCTATAAATGGAATGAATAAAGCAAGTCAGTCAAATAAATAAGTGATCTGTTTTAGTAAATGTATAAGTTAAGTTAAAACTGATTTCAGTAATACAAACGCTTTTTGCTCGAGAAATGTTAACTTTCAGTTGTCAAATAAAGCTGTTACAGCATACATTTCTAAAGCAGGAGTAGAAAAATTACATTTATTAGTATACTTGTAGGTAAAATATATATTAACAGATACAATCAAAATTCGAATAACATCGGTATTACAATTATCCGGTGTAGTCTGTTTGTCTGTTAGTTACAACGTTTAGCCAGAAACTAAGTTCCAATTTAATTGGCCAAATTTTACTCTATAAATAATATTTGATTAATTATACGTTACACGTATTTATTTTTAATACATAAATAATACAATCAATTGACCGCTATATTGACTTTATTTTTCGGGTGTTATTCGTTTATAATTTATTTTTCACGACATGCGCAAAAAGCTCAAATTTTTATTTGCGAAATATTGAGGAAAATTAGCTTTCTATCTCTAGAGCGGAGAAAATAGTAGTATACAATAGCTGTATTCCATTTTCAACATAGTTCACTTAAATCAGTTCAGATAAATCCGACAAATGAGTATATGACCTGAATTAAGCAAACTGATACATTTATTGGGGTGAATTACTTTAAAGTAAATTAGAATTGATCATATTAGTACTGGAAATAAAGTCAGATAAGTTAGATCTTATCTAAATGGTAAATGGAATACGTCTACTGATGTTATTTTACAGCAAATAAAAACATAATTTTAAAAATTCATTATTTTATTGATAATTTTTATTTCATAATAATATACTTAAGTTATTCTACAATTTTTATTCAAATAAATCAAATATTACCTTTATTGTACATATTAGAATTTTCCCTGAGTGTATTTAAAGTTCGGCTAAATGTTTTTTGAAGCATGTCGCTTTTTCCACTCTAGAAATAAGTATTTCTAGCATTTTCTTACAATAAAGTAACTTAGAAATATGTTACTCATACAGTCCAGGATGCAAGTAGCACAACTTAAACGCTCGCGATTCGTAGCTTGACGTTTGCATGTTACCGTCTTCTGATTTTAAATTTTTCAGTTTTTCATCTACAATTTTAAGTAGTCTTTCTAAGTCTGTGTCGTAAGCATGCCTCATAAAAACTTCACAAACTAATTGCATATACCATGTACCTAATTTCGTATCTCTATACGAACGATCACCTGGCAAAGTGGACCACGCTATTAACATATCTGTCATTTCGCGAACAAAACCTGTTGTCATATTACCGTCATTACGGATACGCCGGTGGATTGGTACTCCGCGTTGTAAATTATCTCCCCGACAAATTTGAAACATAAAAATTTTAGGTTTATTCTGAAAATCCGGGCAGTTAAAATTATTAAATTGATCTAGAATCCAAGAAACTGGAAGCCGTTGGCCATCAGATGTGATTACCTGGCTACTTTCTTGTGTATCACCTTCTTCACCATGACTCATAATAGCAACAATTAAACAATCAGCGCGTTTTAAACTAGAATTAGTTTCACTTTTTGTAAAAGATTTTAAAAGTTTTTGTATATCATACTTCGTTTGATCTCTGTAATTGTGGCATTCAAAGTCCATTTGCGAGAAAAGATCTTTTAAATTTTTTTCATCAACCTGAGCACCCTCGCGTAAACTACGAATATCATTAATAAAAGACATATTATTTATGCCTAAGTACAGGCCTCGTAACTTAGATCTCATTGGATAAACTGGAACTTTCGAATGTTTTGGGTTGTCAAAAAATTGTTCAGCCTTTCGAACATTCACTTGAAGGGGTTCGTCGTTTAAATATATATTTGCGAATGGTGATTCTTCTGAAAGTTGTCTGATATGAGCCGGACGTTGATTTTCTGCAAGTCTAAATGGATTAGCACCGCATGAATTATTAGAAATAAATGTTTCTTTATCAACTTCTTCTTCAATTATAGACTCTGCATTGTTGATATTATGATACGTGGTGCTATAGTTACGCTCATTGCTGTTGGCAGGTATATTGATCACAGTTTGTTCTCTTCCTTCAAGTAAATTTGCTAGAATAATATGTTGATAATCGCCTATGTCCTTCAAAGATGACACAAGTTTATCAAATGCTTGAGGACCTCGCCTATGAATATTGGCAAATAAATCACGTTTACGATCTAATACTGTTTTATTTTTATCCTGAAACATAGAAGTTGTAACCAACTATTTTAAATGTATCAGATGTGTACCTGGTATGGTTCTGCTATACGATCAGAAAAAACACCTTTTCTTATAAGTTGTGACAGTAATTGATTTAAATCAGCTCTTTGGATAAGTTCATTGTAGTTTTTTTGTATAATTATTTTATGTTTTTCGTCCATATTATTACAAAAATAAAAAATTACAATCTGTTAATGTATTATTATATTACTTGCAATATGTTGTAAAAATTCACTGATAACAAAGCATAATTGTCAGAATTGTCATTGTCTTTATTAATATATTTTTCCCCGTATGGTGTCTCTACTGTTCAGAGTAGCGAACTCAATGAAAAATCTCAAACATATATTCTGCAGAATAGAGCTCGACAAACCAAAGTAAAACCGTGGCTGGAATGCGCATTACTCCACCTAGGTGAAGCATTAGATCTGAACTAGTATCAGAACGATGATTTGCTTGATCTCTTTGAAACGAAATATTATTCTTATTATGAATGAAACTTATTAATTATTGTATATAATGTTGAAGCCAAAACTTCAAAGTATGGTAATAAACTAGATACCATTAATGTTATGTACAAATATTGAAAGAAATTACACTCAAAATTTAAATTTATTTCTCAAAAATGTGACGAACAATTTTAATTAAAAAATTCTCTATCTTCTATAATATAATAAATTTTTATCCCATTTGATCGTGGAACTTTGGAGAAAAAAAATAAAATATGCGAAAAAACGCTCAAAACAGGACTTTTTCGTGTATTTTTAGTTTTTTCTCAAAAGTCCCCGATCAAATTGAATAAAAAATTTTTGTATTATAGAAGGCCTGAGTTTTAAATATAGAGAATTTTTAAATTCAAATTGAACGACACATTTTTGACAAAATCAGACTTAAAATTTTGATATCATGATCTCTTACACTTCAATTCCAATTTATTTATATTACAAAGATTAAACATTCTTTTCAATACCTTTATCAAAAAGCTGAATGTTCAATGATTATGTAGTACTACTTGTTTCTTATTTTGGATAAGATTAAATATATGAAATATTTTTTTGAAATTTGAATTTGTTATTGCTACTTCGCGAAATTCTCATTTTCCCCAAGTGGTGCGGGCTTTTACATACACTCAGCATAAAAATGAGCTGGCAGTATGACAGCTGTCATAATCATGTGTGTCAAGATGTGCTACTTAGAGATATACATGAAAATATATAAGCATTTCATAATTTGTGGTTTGAAATATGTCTAGTTTTGTTTTTCGTGTTATATTATTTTATAATATTCAAAGTCATGGGTACTTTTTTATAATAAGATATTTTATCAATTTTAGGAGAGCTTACTAGTGGAACAGGATTATGTGTAATATTGAAATGTATTATTTATCTTTTATTAAACGATATTTTCAACAAAAGTTTTTAATTATACGGTTATAGAAAGTATTTCATTTCTAACCTCAAACATTCCATCAAAATAAAATGCAGCAACTGATTGGGGTAAAACTAGAGAATCTGTGGCAATACAAGTTAATGAGCAGGTAACTGGAGTTACAGTAACACCATGTGGTTTATTTCTAAATTTAGAACGTAATGCAGGATATTTAGCTGCTTCGCCAGATGGTTTAGTTGATCAAAATAAGATAATTGAAGTGAAATATCCATATACAGCTCGACATTTGTCACCAAAAGAAGCTGCTGTGAAAATAAAAAACTTCTGTTCTGTTTTAGATGGTAATAAGTTAAAATTAAAGACAAATCACCATTATTATTACCAAATACAAGGCCAGTTGTTCATAACAGGACGAAAGGAATGTGATTTTATTATTTGGACACCTCAGGGTACAGAAGTGGAGACAATAAAAATTAATGAGGAGTTTGTTCAATGGATGCTTTCAATATTAAAGAAATTTTATCTAAAGGAACTTGCTCCAGAAATAGTTGATTCACGAAAAGAAAGAAGTATGTCGATCAGGAATATGCCACAGAAACGTGGAAAGTAAGAAATTTTAAATGTGTTCAAATAACCTGATTAATTCAGTAGGACACAAAATAGGGTTTTCTGGTGCATTTACGAACAATGGAAAATTCATTGAAAAGGTATATTTGATGTCCCTGTTCATTTAAACATATCTCATTTTATGTCGTATTTAGTGGCTCCATAACATTCATCCGCAACATTGTTTTCGGAGCGCAAGACATATGACTATTTGCTGCAGAATTTGTATTCATCAAGTGCGTTGTCAACACGATGAGTTTGAAGCCGCCGTATTCATGAACATAAGTCACTTTCTATAGTGGCATAAGCTCAAGCTCTATGGTGTGCTGATGCCAACCAATGAAACTGATTAAGCAGTCAGGCAAATCTTTACCCAGCGAGAAGCTTATCAAAATGCCATCCTTCTAATATTATTGTAAATCATGTATAGCGTCGATATTTGAAAACCACTATAGATAGTTACATGTAACTGAATTAAACAGTTACCGTGATTCAATAGTATATCTAGATGAAGTGAATACATCGCGAGAAACTAAATGTGACATGTTTCGCTACCGATGCTTAAGCGACACACGAGTCATACGTTTCTTATATTATATACCTAAATATGATCTTAAAATGTCACATAGTACCAGACTGTCTGAAAGTTAATATTTCATTTATGATGCGATTAACATGGAACGCAGTGAATAAAGTAAGACTTTTAAAAATTAAGTAAAAGTTACATTTTACGGTGTCTAATTACCAAAGCAAGTAGATGTCAGCTTCGGCGGCTAGTATCAAATAGATTTCTTTCAATTTGACTTAGTGTAGACCTGACATACGTGTTCTGTATTGGGCAGAATACGTCACAGTGCCGTTCTATCAAGTGTATTCTGCGTTACTACCGACAGCTTTAACTAAGATGTACGATCTGTTTATGATTACATAAACGATCTATTTAATAACTATTGTCAACACCTAAAAGCGGATCAAGGCGTAATGGCGGCATATGACCTGAGTTGTTGGTTCGCCAAGAAGTTACATACAAAAAATAACTATTTGTGTACCAAGATGAAAATAATTATTATACAAGGACGAAAAATGCAGTTTTTCGAACAAATGCAGGAAATTTCCGGACGAGACGAAGTCTAGTTCGGCAACCGTATGAGTATGTACGTAACACATCCTGAAATTGTCTTTACTGGGCTTTCAAGCTTACAAAGCTCGCCTACGGTTCACGCTGGAATATGCTTGCTCTCGCCCAGTAAAATATCACATTCAGTTTTGTAACAAATAACTATTACAGATGATAAAATAATATTACCTACCAATAAATGTTAACACTTCCTAATTAACTTTTTTGACAAAATTGTACGAGGCCAAAATTAATGTGTTTTAGTCATGAAAATCGGGCATAAACACTTGTTTTTGGCCCTAAAGCCATAATAAAATAATTTCCGACGGATGCATTAATAAAGTAGCAAGTTTTGTTTATTGTAAATACTTGATTTTGCAAAATGTCATTTTCACATATAAATATGCCTGTTTCAATCTTTTAAATATAAAAATTAAATGTTCTTTTATTGTGCATAAAATACTGTGTACCACGGGTGAAATTATGATTTTTTTATTTTAAGCATGTTATTAGCACGAGGCGCAAAATTCCGGGTGCTAATAATAACGCCACGGGCCGAAAATATCTGTTTTCACCCTTGATACATAAAATAGTTTTTCTTCAAACGTTAGAAAATTATAACATATCAGAAACTATAGATACAGTTAAAGTTTGATTTTTCTGTCAAATACTTTTTCTGACGCTCGTTCAAATCAAGGATTTTCATTAGTTTACTTGCGGCAGAAAATGTCTTTCTGCCACTCACGAGTGTCAGCGAAATTATGACATAAGTAAATATTCCAGCGTTTGAAGAAAAAATAGCATATTTTATGTGGAATAAAAGTGACATTTTGTGCCTCATCTGTATTTGACGGACGAGCACAAAAAAGTATCACTTTAGCTCCTTATAAAATAATATACAATTATATTGTTTTTAATCTGTTAATGAATATATGTCTTATGTATAAATGTTATTTAGCTTATAATTATAATTTTGTTTTTACTGTTTAGGTATCCATAGAATAATGTATTTTTTTTGTCTGACATCCTATATCATTGTATATGATCGATGGAAATAAATTTATTATTATTATTATTATATGATTATGTATAACTGAAATAAAATTGTAAGTAAAATTTTTTATTTTTATATTATAAATCAAATAAAATACTATATTTTATTAACTTTTAATTTTATTTTGTTGACATGTGGTTTAAAATCATTTTCTTGAAGATCTTCAAGTTTGTTTAGCTTTTAAACGCGCGCCAATACCCCTTCCACTATTCTATAAGGAATATTCCTGATTATCTGTGATAGGTCAGATCAACATATTTGTTAGGACCACAAGAAACCCTACTGACGCGATAACAAATTGTTGGTTAACGAACTTCAGGTCTAATGCTTCACCTTAAAGCACACATATAGCGTCAAAACTCCGAGTCTACCATTTGACTGCCAAAAATAGAAACGCCTCTATTTTCAGCAGTCAAGACTGCCGAAAACCAACTTCATTATGATGCTGTTTTTTTCGCTATCTTCCTTTGTTGTTTGACGTATGAATTATTATTGTTTGATATTTTGTACATTTTTATAGTTAATGCCAATGGAACATTAGTCGAGGAGCATGAATGAGCGTCGAGGAACTCATCGATGAAACAACAGAACGCACCCGTCATCGATGAAAAATAGAGGCGCCTCTATTTCCATCGAGGGGTTCCTCGATGAAACGATTGTGTCTCATTTCATGTTAGCGTGGGCTGTCATTTTGGTTTTGCTTTGTGCTATTTTTTCGTGTTTGTTTATTTTATCAGTCAGGGTGCGTTCTGTTGTTTCATCGATGAGTAGGGATGTTGCGATACCAATATCAAAAGAGTATTCAAAATTAAAGTATCGATACTGGTATCGGAATCGGTATCAAATGAAAGTATCGATACTAGTATTGGTATCGAATGATTATTTTGATAAAATCTTGTAATTTTCTAAATACATTAAGCCCCTGGCACATATAGCGTCAAGACTTCGAGTCTGCTACAAACTGCTGAAAAACTGAGAGTCACGTCCAAAACGGGTGTCACATATAGAGTCGGTGTTTCTGACAGTCAGAAATAAATATTTGTTAATTTTAACGTGTTATTTGTTAATTTGTATTATTTAAAATATTTATCGACTATTAAGAAATATAAAAACTATAAACTACGAAATATAAAACAAAAAAATAAATTAAAAAAAAATTACATGAACTATAAATGAAATATAAAACCTATAATGTATTATTTAAAATGTTTGTCGATTATTAAGAAATATAAAAACCATAAACTAGGATATATAAAACAAAAAAATAAATTAAAAAAAAATGACTTGAATTATAAATGAAATATGAAAACTTAAAAGTTTCTAACTATGTATAAAGTAAATGAATTTAACTATAAAAATGTACAAAAATCAAACAAGAACATAAACAATAATAATTCGTACGTCAAACAACAAAGGAAGATAGCGAAAAAACCAGCATCATAGGTTTTTATATGAAATGTTGAATTTATACTATAAAAATTAAATAGGTAACAAATTTCCATTTCTTATTCAATTGTATGATTTTTACCAGTCTTTCAACAGTTTGGCTAATAATTATTGGTTTTATATTACATAAAAGTAAAAAAATACCGAAATAAACTTTATTATACAAAAAAATCTGTTTTTCAACAGTATTATAATATTAAAATAATACCTACTATTTGTTATAATATTTATCTACTATCTTTATTTATCTCACTGTGTCATTCTATTAGTTCTACTGTTCGTCGAACACATGGCCATGTTTTATTAAAATAAAAAAAAATACCAGCATAATATGAACTTTTCATGAATTGATTGCAAAATGACATTGGATTAAAAATAGTTTGCGATACTTTAGTATCAAAATAAAAGAAGTACTGATATGGGTAAAACATCGATAGCAAAGTATCGAATACCAAAATAACCGGTATCGAAACGAAAGAATCGATACCGGTATCATATCAGTAGTATCACAACATCCCTATCGATGAGTTCCTCGACGCTCATTCATGCTCCTCGTCCAGTTCATATAATTTTTTTTTTAATTTAATTTTTTGTTTTATATTTCGTAGTTTATAGTTTTTATATTTCTTAATAGTCGATAAATATTTTAAATAATACAAATTAACAAATAACACGTTAAAATTAACAAATATTTAATTCTGACTGTCAGGAACACCGACTCTATATGTGTCACCCGTTTTGAATGTGACTCTCAGTTTTTCAGCAGTTTATAGACTCGGAGTTTTGACGCTATATGTGTACAAAATATCTTAGTACTTCGCAGGTATGAACGCCGAATCGCCAGCTAGAATTTTACTAAAATTTGGTGGCAACACTGATTTAGTGAACAGCTGTTTTATATGCAACGTCAAAATTTTTGTTTTGGCGTTTGCTTTTTACTAAACATATGTAACTTTGTTTTTTTTTTAGTTGAGTTACTTGAGCTCTCGCAACAATAACGTGTAATTTGTTATAATTCTTTAATAAAATGCCGAAAACATTTATGTATTTTGCGTACGGCAGCAATCTACTAGCTCAAAGAATACATATGAACAGTCCGACTGCCGTTAGAAAAGGTATCGGACAGCTTAAGGTACGAAAAATAAAAACTGTATAACGTATATTTGTATCACAAATTGTTTACAGGACTACCTATTAACTTTCAATACATTTTCTAAAAGATGGAAAGGATGTTCTGCTACAGTAGTACCTTGCAAAGGTCAAGTAGTTTGGGGTGCAATTTGGGAAATCCAACTGGAAAATCAAGCTAATTTAGATAAGTATGTTATTATCTCATGAAATTTTACATTATAATATTATGATATTTTACATATAATCTTATGATATTTTATAGGCAAGAAGGTGTCGATCAAAAGATTTATTTTGCATTTGAAGAAGATATTGAAACATCAGAAGGCAAAATCGAGAAGTGTCGTTTATACCAACAAGTGAATTTTCCCGAAGTTTTGAATGAAATTGAATTACCTGACGACAGAAAACCGTCTGGAACATATCTTGATGTCATTATTCGTGGTGCTAGTGAATCAAACTTACCAGAACAGTATCAAATGTTTTTGAAGACTTTTCCGCATAATGGTTACACAGGACCAGCTAATTTGAATTTGTTACTTGATGCTTAAAATATGTTGTTACTGGAGTATGCTCCAGTTATTATGTTATTATTATTATTATGTTATTATTTTAGACAGATTAACAATTGTGTGAATATTTTGTACCTGATAGTATTAGCCACTCATATAATTTCTATCAAAATATCCAATAAGGCTAATTGTTATAGTTATGATAAATAAATCAATTTGTTAAATAAAAACGTTAACCAAAAATAGTCTCTAAATACCATACGAAGTGAGAATTTTTTGTCTTTTCTACGGCTGCTTAATTTGCACTTACTTTCCACAATACATTATGATTTCGCGAAATTTTTAGGAGCTATTTAAGTTATCATGGAAACGATTACCAATTCTCAAAATAATTTTAATCTCTTGTGATAATAGTCCTGCCCCGGATCGAGCCATATAGAATTCAATTTTAATAGAAACGTTATCTATCCAATAATAATCATGATTTTACGTCATATAGCATAAAATAACCGTTTTTTTTTATACAAGGTAATACACAAATGATGTAAACTATATTTCTACTATAAAATTATTTAGAACGTAATTCTAATTTTGTAATTTGAAAATTTTCACCGACCATCAAGAAAATAAATAGGGAAGAAAAGATAAATTTAATGTCAAATACACGAATATTGTTCTTTATTTTTACATTAAGGAGAAAATACAATATTTATCTTAAAAGTAATATGGAATAATACAATATTATATAATTATTATTATAACCACCACCACAAAAGATTTGGTCTGTTTATCACAACTGTCAAATATTAATTTGCTACAGCCTAACAATTTCGCATCGAACTGTGTTCCCAACTCTTGTAGACAAGGTTTGCGGAAACGACAAATTATGATTGAAAAATTCTTCGTCCACAGTGTACGGCAGACATAAAGCGCTTTTTACCAGTAGAAAATCACCTAAATCATTGCTGTATGTAATGCGAAACTTAAATTTGCTTTTATTTTGTGCACCGAAAACTCTACAATTCCAGAAAGTAGTCTGGGAATTATTTTCGTATTTATGACCAATTTTAAACACTTCTCCATAGGCGATCAAAAAATCATAGTTAGTTGTGTACATATAAAATTGATTCCCGTTGTAATTAATTTTTGTTTGATATGAATCAGAAATTTTATGCACCGATCTCAAATGCTCGAGCAAGTCGCAATGTTTTCCTTGCCAAGTACAGCTAGCATTATGTATGATGCACGAATACGTTCTCAATTTACATTCCTGTTCGTGTTTTTCAATTAGCGAACCAGGGAGAACGACAAGACAACCGTAAATACGATTCACACAGGGATATTTGGTTTTAGCACTAACTGCTTCCAAAGCGTAATTCCGGGTATTTTCAATGCGTCCTCGGCATGTAGGGCACTGTCCCAATTTAGGTCGACACTTGCAACAGAGGTTATGCCCAGCTAAACACTGATGAATAGGTGGCAACATATATAAATTGCATACTGGGCATTCTAAATGCGACAAAATACCTTCATCCAATTCTTCGATAAGAGACCCACCAATAATACGTAATTTAGCCGAAATAACATCAATGTTAGTGAAATATAGTTTCAACGGAGCCATTTCAATTTGTATTGCGCGATCACGATCCAAACCTGGTATGTAGCACTGTGGCAAAATAGCTTTTTTTGAATCATTTCGGAAATAAAAACTACGCTTGTAACCAATTTCTTCAATAAAGAACTCATACTTAGAACCCTTATCTTCATCACCGATATAACAAACAGCACACCAAAAATTATCACTGTCCATTTGTAACTGTAGTAAAAATACCTCACTATTACACAATAACAAAACGTGAGAGGAAAATTCTGCACTCAAATTCACATCAAATTCAAAGACTAAATTTTCCGATTTTAGTAAAATAGTTGGATGAAATCCTTCAAAGTGTTTAACTAAATTCCCAACTGATCCACGCCAGAAACAATTTTCTTTTGACGGGCAACTGTACTGTCGATAAGAGCAATATTCTTCATGGATAGTGATTTCATTGTGCAGTAATTTAGTGGTACATCCTTCAGACTTGTATCTACATGGAATTTCAAGAAACTTGATGATATTTTCAAGTGCGATATTCTGAATGTGATTGACATTACTACGTGGTTCCTTTGCATAGCATCGCCCACAAACATTACCGTTTTCAAATAACATGATCGGAAAATTTAGAAAAGAATTGCATGAAACGCAATATAAATCATTTTGTTGTACAAGTTTATTGTTTAGATCCATGTTGTACCTGCTAAAAATGAATATTATTATACATCACAAAATAATAATAAAATATACAACTGCATACCTTTAGTTTTCATTAAATTCTAATGATGACATGTATTATTTTATCGACTATGAATCTACAATATGCCACAAATTCAACATATAAAAATATTTATCTGCAGATAAAACAAACAAAATGTCTGTCAGTGGCATAAAAAGTTGATTGGCTGTTGAGCAAATCCGTTGCTGCCAACTTGTGGAATTAAATTTAGAGCAATACAAAATAACAACAATAAAGTTCGACAAATAAACTAAAAACCGTGGCTGGAATGCGCTTGAACATCGCCCATTCAAGAATATAACGAATAGCATAGTTCTACATTGGTGCGAACGTAAAATATACAGTCTCAGTGAAAATACTTCGGCGCGGCATCATGTACAATACGCGCTTTTATGCAACTTTATTAGTAATATATTTATTTATTATTAATCCATCATAATTATCATTCATTGGGCATGCTATTTTTAAAAATGGAAAGAATTACATGTCCTTTTATTATTTCATAAATTCAAATAAACCGCCATTTTTGTACTTTTGACTTATTGTATTGACGATAGTCGATAGTCCAACTCTATTACATTTTCTGACGTATAATGTTCAACATAAAAATGAGTAATCTGAATATCATTTTTTCATAATAAAATATTTGATGAAAAATATCTAGACCTTGACAAAGTGATTGCAGCCCTGGGAGATTTGTCGCTAGTATCGCTTGTACAACCTGGATTTAGAATATTGTAATTGATTTAAATTAAAACGAAACAAGAAACAAACATGTATATTTTAACGGTATTACATTATTAAATAATGCTACAAATATTATATTTGGATAGCCAAAGTAATTCACTTTTCTGCTGAGGACTCATTTTGTACCTTCATTTTATATTTTTAAATTTTTGTCAATGTCAACTGTTAAACCTGTTACATTTTCTTAAAAAATACAATTATTGATTAAACAAATATGTTAAATAATTTAAATAAATTTTCTAAAGTTTTATAAAGTTTAGGAATTAAAAATTTATATACATATTATCAATAAATAAGGGAATCCCCGATCACAAACTTTTAACATATAAATAACTTTGCAGACCACAAATTGATTCATTCTTGTAAGAACGAGATAACTTAAACCCTCATGTAAATAATATAGTGAATCAGTGCAAAATGATTTCACTAATTTGTATTTTCTATATTTTAACACCAATCATTTTCGCAAAAGAGGATCCTGGGATCATGTAAGTTATTTAACATTTATTTCAAAATATAAATAAATAATACATTTTGTAGAATACCATTAGTAAGACATAAAACAGCAAGAGAAATTGGTATTAACATAAAGGGAATTAAAGAATTTTCTACAAACTGGATGAAGCCGAATTTTTTTGACGGACCCACAAACGATTCTGTTGCTATATACAGATATTTAGATGTAAGTTAATATTTTTACTTGCTTTTTATAATGTGAGTTTCGGGTGGCCATGGATTGCTATTTTTTTTGCAAAAAATATCTTTACATAATTTTTAGTTATTGATTTCCAAATTTTAATTTGTTATTTATTTTGCTGATTTATCCAAAATCAGAAATGTTTCGAAAATGGAAAGAAGTACAGTTGGTTTTAAATGTTTTATTCCTAGTACCTCCGTGCCAATCTACCGTAAAATTATTAATAATTACAAAGAATTTTCTGATAGTTTTTATTAAATTTTTGTTTTGACAATTTTTTTTTGTTATTAATTAATCTTTGATTTTTTTTTATATTTTCTTTTACAAATTTTGTTATGCATTACAGTTAATAATTATGGATATTTACTATCTTTACGGGAGTTTGGAATATTTATAGATTGTAATTTGTTGAGAGTGATTCATGCGTTGTGTGTTTGGCGAAGATTAATTTTAGAATGAATTTAATAAAATGTTCAGTAAATTTTGTAAGATTCGTGCTACCACTTTTGATGAGACATTGGATATGGGCTATTATTTATATATGAAGTTAGGTATCAGTTGCACTACTGTGAAATAGATTTTACGTTTCAGTGCCTCTAATTTGTATACATAGATCTTCTAGTGAGACTATTATACTAAAGATTTATGTTGGCGTATACTTAAATGTATTTGATTAAGAACGACTCTGATTGAAATAGGTACCTATTAGATGTCAGCACAAATGGATGATAATTGAATCCTTCCAAAAGTTTGAACAAAATTTCCGATCCGAAATTCGTATGAAATAGCGATCCGGTCTATAAAGTCGCCGGAATTCTGAAATTCGGTAATTCATCACTATATAGCTGTAATTGCAGAAGTGCAATGGGCTCCTGAATCAATTTATTATTATTATTTTTTTTTATGAAACTGCATGATTAACTATGACGATTAGTGAAAACGCTTTTTGAAAATTCTTTATTTTACAAGAGATATGATTTTTTGAAGTTTTGTGTTGGAGTTGTGATGTCCCAAGTTCGGTTCAATGATACTTGTCTCGATCAAAGAATGCAAATAATATAAGATTGAATTCTCGAGAAATACGAGTAATCTTACTATGTTGAAAATCATATTTTATAGAAGTTGCAAGCCCAAGAAAATTAAATTATAGTAATAAACATACAACGTGTTGAACACGTACATAGAGTTCGACAAACCAAAGTAAAACCCTGAGAGGAGTTACTATCGTCGGTACATTCAGTGTCAAAAGTTGTATACACAAAAATGGTAGTTTATTTGAATTTATGAAATAATAAGACTGTATGTAATTATTTCCATTTATGATGGATTAATAATAAATAAATGTATCATTAATACATTTGTATAAATATTTGTTTGGTGCCTCGACTAAGTGTTTTCATTAAGATTGTATATTTCACTTTCGCGCCAAAGTTCGTTATATAACCGAATGGGCGGAGTTTACGTGCATTCCAGCCACGGTTTTACTTTGATTTCGTGAGCTCTACCAGCAAACGACGAGCAGTTTGAAATACCAGTGCTGAGATGTCATATTTAGTTACGTTCTACTCCGCATATATCTCTTATATACCGCGCGAAAATACTTGTGGCAATGAGAAACTTCCGGACATGTGATGTTACTATATTTTGAATCACTTATCTCTGATGTAAAACATTATTTTTAAGTAATTTTTTCACAAATAGCTATTATTCAATACATATTTTATGTTTTTATGCTTCATTCTTGATATTTCGATTATGGTTCAGGAGCCCGTTGTCACTTATTAATTCACTCATTTCCATTACAACGTTATCAAATAATGAAGCGCTATTGGTTGTTTAAAGTCGTAGGGCAATATTCATTATAATTGTATGCCACAAATAAATATTGCTTTAAACATAAAAATCTTATTTATTTACTGAATTTTTTCATACATTTTTAAACGGTCATCTTTCTGACAGCAGATAACGCAATTGACAGTGAAAGAGGTCCCTTTATAGAGAATACAATTTGAAGATTCAAAAATTTTAAAAGATCATTGAAAAAGATCCATTGTTTTTTGAGATTATTTGTAGGCTGCAGGATCAAATTATTTATTTATTTCAGTACAGGAAAACCTACAATCAAAGACCAATAAAAGATTTTCACGAGTAATTCAAAAACAAATTATGACAAATATTTATAAAACTTAAAATAAATAAATTCACATTATAGAGTTATGAAAGTTAATATTATTTAAACTTTAGTGACTTCCTGTCAAGCAATTAAGAAAAATATATTTATATTTAAATAAGTGTTATAAACACTTATTTTACCCCTTATTGATTGTTAGACAGTTCGAATTGTTCATGATTATCAAAAACCAACAAGTGATATATATTTCCTGAAAGAAAGTGCACATATGATAGTAAACCAGGGATCGGAAACCATAGAAATATGGGTTTGGATCGGGTCCAGAAAATTAATTTTTTGATAATTCCGGTTCGGACTAACAAAAATTAAATTAGAAATTTTGTACAAATTTTACATAAAAAACCGTGTACTCGTTAATAACAAAATAATATTTATTAAATAATAAAAATTAAAAACAAAATTACATGTTCTAGAATTTAATATCTTCAATTACATATTTAACTTTGTTTTAAATGAAGTTATTTAATAATTTTTAGCTTGAATATTTATTTTTTCCATTGACTATTTATTTATAAATTATTGCCTTGGTTAATGACAACTCCAGCGCTCTGATACGCCAATTAGCGGCAAAAAAATAAATTCTATTGGTAGGATTTACATTTATTGTGCATATTTGTATTGTATAAAGTACAGAGTGATCAGAAGTAAGTGTTTCAGTCGGCAATTCAATTCTGGGGATCTTTTTTTCTATAGTTGACACAGCGTTAAGTAAAGGCGGAAATACTATTTGACATGTCCTTTTTGTTGACAACTCAAACTACAACTATAGAGGCTTCTGTCACCAATAAGGAACCAGCAATAATTTATGTCAATAATTTTTTTGTCATGTGTTCATCGCGAATAAGTACTAAAACCAATTTCAGTCTGTAAAAAAGATGTCACACGACACCATAAAAATTGCTCACTTTGAGTGGTTCTGTCGCGCACGCGTCACCGGCCAAAGCTTCTGTCAACCATTTATACCATATACTTATACCATAGTTTATAATTTAAACTAAAAATTAACCTGTAAAAAATATGTCAACAACCACCCTTAAAATCAGCGCCATCTATAGTTGCTATCCGGTCCCGAGTATAATTTTTCCCGTATTCGTAAACAATGATATAATATTTGTATATGTTTCAAATATGATATTCAATAGAGCCACTATATACTTAGATTTTGTTTACACTGACGACTTGCCACTTTACTTTACATAGGATATTCAACAATGTAATAAAAATAATAACATAAAGATGTAGGTTTTAATAATTATTTATTATACAAGTGTTTTATTTAGGTATATAAAACACGCAAGAAAAGTTTAAACACGAAACCAAAAGTCGAGTGTTTAATATTCTTAAGTATTTTATGTATCAATAAAACACAAGTGTAATACAAAATATTATCCACAACTCATAATTATAGGTATTGAAGAAGATTGGTCGAAACGTTTAACGTTGATTCAGTTATATATAGTTTCTCAAAATACGGTAGATCATGAAGTGGTTGCGAAGTAACAAGTTGTTTACAGTATTTTATGGAATATAAAACACTAGTGTTTTAATAGCCATATAATTCAACTGAAATCAGTGTAATAATGTCTTTATTATTTATGAGTTGTGGATAAAGATAATTATTTTAGTCCAAAACTATAATCTTATTTTAATTATCTGCAACTATGCAACACCAAAGTGTTGAAAAATGTTGGTCCAGCGAACCTGATTTTACGATAAAAAAATAAAAGCGGTTCAGGTTGTGGTTCACAAAAATCATATATATATATATATATATTATGTTAGTAGTTATTTTCCTTTTATCGGTCCTCCGACTATAGCGACGAAATTTTTGGGATCCCATTGATGTTGTTATAATCGGATTTTACTGTATGTTGTATTAGAGAGACATAAATTGCAAATATGGGCTAGAAACGATTGTGGTATGAAGTCGGCCTGTGGATCCTGAGGTCCCTGGTTCGATTCCCACAGGCGACAAATTTTCATAATTTGAAAAAGCTATCCCTGTGGCTCCTCCACCACTAACATATTTGGGGGCCGTGATTTGACGACTGGTAACCGCACTTCACGCGCAAAATATATCACTTACCGAGATCTGCTTTAGCAGAGTGCCACACCCAGTAATGGGTAGAAGGCGTGATGATATATTTATTTATTTATTTTACGATTAGCAACAGTAAATTATTTTCCATATTTTAGAATGAATTTTATGGGATAATTCAGATAGGTAAAAAGGCTCGCCCTTTTAATTTAGCAATAGATACTGCTTGGGGTCATTCATGGGTCATGTCAGAAGATTGTGCTTATACAACTATTGGATGCTGTAAGTATTTCTATATGTTTTACAGTAATATTTTATTTATTTATTAATATCTCAAACAGGGTTCCACAATAAATATGACCATACAAAATCGTCAAGTTACATTGAAAATGGTACAGAATTTAACATCAATCTGGGTAATTACAACATGTCAGGATACTTTTCAAAAGATACATTTCATGTAAGAATATTTTTATAAAGATTTCAATTTAATCATATTAAAAATGAAATAATTATAGCTGGAACAACTAAATGTAACTAATCAAACATTTATCGAAATGGTGGAAGTGCCTAAAACGTATTTATTATACAAAGCGGATGGTGTATTAGGATTAGGCTTTGAATACCTTGCTAACGGCGTCACTCCTGTCTTTTACAATTTATACCAACAAGGTAAAATTAAGAAGGCATTGTTTTCTATATATTTAAACAGGTAATGAAATGAAATATTTAATAGACAGGTTCATAAAGAGATATTAATATAAATTATATTAGGAATTGAGTTAACCAATTACATTTTTGTTTCTAATTAGTTCTAGAGCAAGGCAAATAAGTCTTGATAAATTGTGTTATAATGATACATTTTTGTTATGTATAAAAGAAGTTAAAATTATATTAGGGATCAATCTGTTTTATGAATCTGGCTGTGACTGTACAAACTATGTATGTGTTTATTTTTAAAACAGAGATCGCTCATCAAACAGAGGAGGTAATTTAATATTCGGTCGAATAGAAAAGAGACACATATTAAAAGGACATAATATAACCTACCTCCCTGTAATACAGACAGGCTACTGGCAATTTAAAATGAATAGGTAAAGTAATAATTAACAGCCCAATTCTCAAAAAAGTTTTAATCCCGAATTTTTTATTCTTATTCTAGTTCCCAAATCACTTTCCAAAAACTAAATTGTAACAAGATTATGTTAGAATTTATTTTAATTTATTTAAGAATACAGTTTAGCTTATTTTGACTAATCCAAAATTCAGGATTACCTAAAATTCTTTTGAGAATTAGGCTATAAGAGATTATTGAATCAATTTTTGAGATAGAAACCGGAGATTAGCTTCAATTCAAATTCTGGTGAAATCCATTTCAAACATTTCTTAGTGTGGAACTTTATATCAGATATACGAGTAGTTTTGAACCGTGAAGCATACTTACAAAAAATTGTAATTTTAATGATTGGTTGACCTTGTAAAAGTTATTTTTTGTATATTTCAATCGAATATTTCAAAAATAAAACGCACTTCTTCATCTGCAACTAAAATTTAGAACAAAGATAAACACATTAAGCAAAGAAAAAGTATTAACAATATATCACAACTAAGTTTTTATAGCTATTTTCTTATGATCTTGTTTTCTTTGTACAGTTGCGGACAGTTTATGAACATGTGTTCTTAATAAGTATTTGTTTTGTCTATAGCGTGTTGCTAGATTACTTTTGGTTGGATTTTTTTCCTCATTTTGGTAATTCTTTGCTGTGATATATTGTTTTATTTATTTTTGGCTTTATGCGTTTATCTTTGTTTTTATTTTTTAGTCGCTGATGTGAAGTACGTTTTGTCTTCGAAACGTTCGATTGAAGTACTCGTAAATAATTATTACTTATATTTGTTTTTAATTTCTCTGGCGTACATGAAAAAATTGATTCGATAAGTAGATATCTACCTTATACTCTGTTTAGGTTGATTACTTCTCCGAATAAAGAAAGCAACTAATAAAAAAATTAATTTAATTTTAAATATGCAATATGTTCATTTTACCGATAAAATGGAAATTAGAACGGAAAATCTTTTTTTAATTTTAAAACTGATAACTTTTATTTAATGTATTACTATCAGTCATGTGATTTGAGACGAAGTAGTCACAAGTATCTGACATATGACGATAATACGTTTGTCGAAAGTATGTGTCACTTCTGTATCATGTCGGTTACTCATTTCATATAGATAGAAATTTAGTTGTTATTAATAACAATAAGTTATTATTATTATTAATATCAATAAATTGAGTTAGATGTATAATTATAAGTTAAGATTATTATTATACCTAATTAGTTCCGATCTTATAAATGTAAGTAGAGGGAAAGTAGTGTAACAGGATAGGGATGTTTGCCGAAAATTGATTGCGTGATGAATTTGATGTTTACCGTTCATTTATCCGGATACAATTTCTCGAATGACAATATCAATGAGAAACAATTCCCCGAATGATAATTTTACCGAAAAACTTTTTTAAAGAATAACAATTTCTCGAATGACAATTTCACGAACGCAGATTACAAGAATGCATTTTCACAATTGGCAAATTTCCGAAATAACCTTTTTCCAGCATGCTAATTTCCCGAATGAATATTTTCACTTATAATATAACTAGTGAATTGAATATTACCGATAATTTGTTTGAGCTCACGAGTGCTTTTGTTGCTATGGAAATATGCGCGAATCGAAGACGAGTGCAGATTTCCTAAGAGCAACAAAAGCCCAAGTGAAGAGCGAGAAAAAAAATCTGGGAATATTCAATGCACGTGTTATATTCGGAAGGAATATTGCCCTACGAAAACAAACCAAAAATTTAACAAAATTATTATTTTGACATGTCAGATAAATTCTTTGCTATGTAACTTAAAAAAAAAAATGAGAAAATTATCGCGATAATTTGCAGAAGTGCAATTATCACTTATTAATTCACTCAGTGGTATCAAATCGGCCTGTGGATTCTGAGAATCCTGGTACGCTTCCCACAGGCGACAAGCAATTTTTACCATTTTAAAATCTATCCCTGTGGCTCCCTCACCACTAACATCTTTAAAACGTTATTGGTTGTTTAAAGTCGTGGTGCAATATTCAAAATTATATTTTTCCCGAATAACTAGAATGCAAATTTCCTAAATTATTCATTTATCAGAATAACAATTTTCCTGTATGTTAATTACACGTGTGCATTTTTCCGTAATGTAATTTCCCGAAGCACAATTTACAGAATAATCATTACTTCAAATAAAAATTAAAACGTATGATACTTTCCAGTACGCCAATTTAACAAACGCTATGTTAATAAATTAAAAAAAACTAATTGAAACAATCTGTTGCTTTACAAAACAAATCCAGAAAATATGCACAAAATACGAGACGTATCATGAGGATGGGAAAATTATTGAATATCTTCGCACTATCGCACACATCTAATTATTCTTTAAATTTCTAGATTATTGTATTATTTAAAAATAATAATAATAATAATTTTATAACATTACTGAATAAAAAAAAATCTAATTTTAAAAATGCATTTTAAAAATTACTGTATTGGAAACTGTTTTTCGAGAATGATGTATGTATGATGTAAAATGATAATTCAAGAAAATGGTTATTCTGGAAATAAACAATAAGAATATGTATTCATAAAATTTGTATATAGGAAAATAATTTTAAAGAAATTTAATCAAGAAAATTTATAGTAATGCATTCGGGGAATCTACATTCGGGAAAATATTTAGATGCAAAATTCGAGAAAATTGTCAATTCGGAAATAACCTTTAGGAAACTAGCATATAGGAAAACGGAACTTCTGAAACTAGGCATTCAGGAAATAATCATGCGGGAAATTTTATATTAGGGAAAAAGTTTATTTCGGGAAAAAACATTCAGAAAATTGCATTCGAGAAAATGATTGGACACGGAATTTTATAGTTCAGTGAATGTTTAAAAGGTTCGTGCTACTCATTTTATGGAATATAGCGTGATGTTATATATGTATGTATGTATGTTCCGATCTTTTACGTAGTTATAATATAAATAATAGATATCGAAATTCAAATTGTTTCCTAAATAATATGAAATGTGTGCTGAATCTTTTTGTATATTATAACTATAACATAAAAACATTTTAATATATGACTTGATACATGTAAGTAGGCATAATAAATAAATAAAACAATATTAGTAATCAGTCCACACCCAGTAATGGGTAAAAGGCATGATGATATATATATATATATATTTTATTTATGTTTTTAATATTGTGCTCTGGCTTAAGTTTGGTTGGAAAGTGATCACTCATGTTCCGTTCAATATTCACAAAAAACATTTTTTTGTTTCAGAATTGAACTTGATAACGACAAGAAAACATTTCCATTTTGTGTGAATGGATGTTCTGCAATTTCAGACACAAGCAGTCATACTATTAGCGGACCGTACAATGAAATACTTAAACTCAATCGCTTAATCGGGGCCCGGTATGTTATGCACGACCGATACCAGGTAAATTATTTTTATTTAGGATAAATGAACATTTTATTAGAGTACCTACTATTGTAGTTTTACCGAAAAAATATTTGTTCAGTTTCTATTATTTGTTCGATCAATCAAGAAAGTTACGCCTGCATTTTTAATAATCAAACACTAATCGCATACATTACGTTTTTAAAAATAGTAGTGAATCACTTAATGAGATAGTTAAATATTTATCAGTGACTATTAAGGTTATTAGATTAATATTGTTTATTTTCATTCAAAATTTAAAATGAATCAAATAATATTCGACGCGGTTTTATTAAGATAATGTAACGAAAGGAGTATTCGATTAAAATTTACATTTATATTTGCCGTTTCTAAGGCAATGAAGGCAAATAAAAGTATCCAGTTGTCAATTGATAAAATTGACGTTTCTCTATTAATTTTATATGAAGTATTACATTTTTTTTTCTATTTCGGTGTAAATACGTCGTTAAGGAGATCTAGACGCACACTGTTTCTTGGCGCTTTTCCTTTTGTGAGAGTGGTATGAATCCTTTTAAATCTGACACTTAAATGAAATATAATCTCAAAATTATAAATTTTTGGTGGCGCAATATTACTTTAAATTATGGATTTTTTATCCGTTCTCTAGGTAATGGGGTTAAAAAGATTATGCTATATTCAGACAAAATACCTAACATACACAATACAGAAAAAATATCGATTAATTGTCAAAATATTTGAAATTTCAATTGTTTATGTTATGAGAAGCGTTATTAACACAACTGATAAAAAACATCAAGATCTATTTTTGACAAGTCGCATTTTCTTTAAGGCCTATTATCGCACTCGTCCTTTGTAAAACTCGCTGCAACGCGGCTCGTTTTCCAAATTTGGACTCATATGTTAATAGATTGGCTTATGAATCTAGTTCTTTAATATAATATTTTGTTATATCTGCACAATAATCCCAGTTCCGAGGAACCCTGGTTCGATTCCCACAGGCGACAAACAATTTTCATAATTTCAAAAGCTACCCCTGTGGCTCCTCCACCACTAACATCTTTGGGGGCCGTGATTTGACGACTGGTAACCGCACTTCACGCGCAAAATATATCATTTACCGAGATCTGCTCCGGCAGAGTGCCACACCCAGTAATGGGTAGAAGGCGTGATGATATATTTATATTATTTATATTTATAACAATCCCTGTTTTACAAAAAAAAGCATGCAAAAACGAAACATTAAAACATGATTGTTTTAAAGTTGCTAAAGAACAATAAATTCACTTTGCTATTTGAATCCATCCATATTTATCATAACACATCCACATATTAACGTAAACAACAAATGTACACACACAAAATTATGAAATGAATCCAAATGAAAATGTTACTTTCCAGATCTATTTTTCGTATTATGGTGCAGGTATAATATAAAAAATAGAGTATAATACACGTGTATAAGTGCTTTTAAAGCACTAGTGCCGTTTATAATACTCCGCTTTGAGTCGTGTTCGTTATACGTGCTATAAACTGGTTTCATAATATACCATTTAAATAAATAATTTATTATATTGTTCTGTATAACATTTATTAATTTATATGTATAATATTTATTAATTTTAATATTATTGTAGTTACATCATTGTTTGATTTGTTTATTTTTCAATTATTTTCTATCCAAAGCACTCTTGTTTCAGCCAGATATAAATAAAATACATATAAATTTAACATGCAATTTTCTCAGTTATTTTGTTATGTTAGAATATATGTTTATATCTTTGAATTCAGAATAAAATATGCTATCGAATAACCTAAAAAAAACATATGTTCCCATTTATATAAGAAATTTTTGTCCCGTATTTTGAGAAGAACTAGTCAAAAAACATTTTTTTTATTCATTGCAATATTCTTTTTAAATGGTGGTTCTTTGCTAATTTAACAAATATTGTAGCTCTTATAGTTCTCGAGATAGCAATGGTGGCACACTTAAATGGAACACTGTGTATAAAACTAAATTTCGTTAAGGTCGAGAATTACTAATCCATAGTCAAATTCATTGTTATACATCATTATATTTCGCTATTGGCTGAGCACTGTATATCAAGACTGACTCCTACCTATAGCTTAGCATAGGCAATTGGTTCAAAATTTAAAT
The DNA here is from genome assembly GCA_911728475.2 of Pterostichus madidus. NCBI lineage: Eukaryota > Metazoa > Arthropoda > Insecta > Coleoptera > Carabidae > Pterostichus > Pterostichus madidus. The sequence goes on along the minus strand of OU452304.1, from coordinate 15,581,569 downwards.
AACTCCGGTAGAAGTAATTTTATATATATTACAGAATATTACGTTTAGTTATAGGAAACAAGTGATTAATGTACTAGAAATCATGAGTAGTTCGAGTTTGGTTTGTGTTTTCGAAGATAATACCAGAAGAGATGAATATTTTTTCTGGTTTTGCATATTAGTACGTAAAAATTTCACAAATAAAAATATGAGAAATTTTTAAAGAGCGAAATTTGTAATAATTTAAATTAAACGACAAAAAATATCGCTTATAATATAACTGAGTTGCGCTCTAACACTCACAGTGAACGGACGTATAAACCACAGCACTCTCAGTGATTAGATAAACAGCATACATAATACCCACCACAATTAAATCATACTAAATTAACCAATTAGTGCATACAAATTAAATCTCCTAACAAGTGACGTTAAATAAATAAAGTGCCGAAGCACGTGGGCCCCTGGCCAACGTGCTTCCACCTTCAATCCAAAAATGACTGAAAATCCAAACCAACCCACAGCAAGTGCGAGTACATCCCAAGATACACAAACAAGCCAATGGCAGTGCATCAAACCCAGAAATATGAAAAGAAGCAACATCGATACACCTAATACAAGATGGTGGGTGAAACCAAGGATCGAAAACAACAAAGAATCACAGGTAACACAAACCCAAAATCGATTTGAATCCCTTAACAGCATTCCTAATAATGAAGAACCAGAAGATGCAAATACAAAAACACCTAAACCCCCACCGATATTTGTACCAGACGTTATAAACATCAACCCATTGAAAACACTCATCCAAGAACTAAAAGACAACTACTTCCTAAAAGCCACAGGAAGAAACCAAGTAAAAATACAACCAAAAAACATTGAATGCTATAGAAAAATCGTAGAAATATTCACAGAAAAACTAGTGAAGTACCACACTTATCAACCGAAACAAGAGCGCACTTACAAGGCCGTTATCAAAAATCTGCATCACACCACAGATATAAACGAACTCAAAAGCGAAATCGAATCGGAAGGACACACAGTAACAAACCTATATAACATAAAACACAGAATCGAAAAACACCCCCTACCAATCTTCTGCATAGAACTGGCCCAAAAACCGAACAATAAAACAATATTCAACATTGAATTCCTACAACACTCCCGGGTCAACATCGAAGCTCCAAGAATTAAAAAGGACATCCCCCAATGTATGAGATGCCAGAGATACGGACATACCAAAACCTATTGCGCAAGACAAGTACGCTGCGTAAAGTGCAGCGGAAACCACGAAACCAAAAACTGCACCAAAAAAGAAAACACACCAGTACAATGCGTACTATGCAGCGGCAACCACCCAGCAAATTACAAGGGGTGCGTTGTATATAAAGAAATATACAAAAGAAAATACCCCCAACTGCGACCAAGAACAAATCAGAATGAAACTCTAGAACAGAATCCCCAAAGAGGAACTTCAAACAACACATATGCACAAGTAATCAATAAAAACAAACCAGAAGAACTCCCACCACAGACTAACACAGCACAAACACACAATAAAATAGAAGAAATGATGGTCCAGTTAATGGGAAGAATGGACACAATATTAAACATCCTCACAACGCTAATAAACAAACTTCCATAATGCAACAACTAAAAATAGCACTATGGAACGCTAATGGCTTGGCACAGAGATGCCAAGAGTTAAAATTATTCATCGTAGAAAACAACATCGACATCATGCTCATCGCAGAAACCCACTACACAAACAAAACGTACCTAAAGATACCCCGGTATACAATTTACGACACACAACATCCAGACGGCACCGCACATGGAGGCACAGCAGTCATAATAAGAACCACGCTCAAACATCATGTCCTACCCGAATACACAATGGACCACCTCCAAGCAACCACAGTATTAATCGAAGACGGACCAGGACCAACTACATTCTCGGCAATCTACTGCCCCCCAAGGCACACCATCAAGAAAGACCAATTTGAACTATTCTTAAACACCCTTGGACCTAGATACATACTGGGCGGAGACTTCAACGCCAAACACACGGCATGGGGCTCCCGCCTAATCACTTCACGTGGACGAGAACTGCTAAAAACAATCCAAAATAACAATCTAGCACATCATTCCACAGGACAACCAACACACTGGCCAACAGATACAAAGAAAATCCCCGATCTCCTCGACTTTTACATAACAAAAAACATCCCACAAACCAGCCTGAACATCGAACCAAACTTAGACCTGTCATCAGATCACACACCAGTCATATTAAACCTAAACGCAAACCCAATCAAATTAACAAAGCATCCTGTCCTACACAACAAATACACGGACTGGGAATACTTCAGGGAAATAATCAACCAAAAAATAAATCTAAAGATACCACTAAAACAACAGAAGGACATAGATGACGAACTAGAAAACCTAATACAAATAATACAACAAGCAGCATGGGAAGCAACACCCACAAAACCCGACCAAAAACACGAAACACTTTACCCGAGCACAGTGAAACAGGCCTTAAAGGAAAAAAGACGCCTACGTAGAGTGTGGCAACACACACGCAACCCACACGACAAAAATAGTCTCAACCGAGCAGAAAGAACACTCAAAAACCTACTACAAGAATGGAGAAATAACAACATCGAAAAATACCTAACCTCCCTAACAAACACACAGTCCACAGACTACTCACTATGGAAAGCTACCAAATACCTAAAACGCCCAACGCAAAGAATCCCACCAATAAGAAAACAAAACAACACCTGGGCAAGGAGCGACATAGAGAAATGCGAAGCATTCGCCGATCACCTAACACAAGTTTTCCAACCTTTCCCAATAAATAACAACACAACAGAAGAACAAGAAATTCTACGATTCCTAGAAACCCCTAACCAGCCATCCCAACCAATCAAAAAAATATACAAAAACGAGGTAGAAGGAATAATAAAAATGATAAACCCAAGAAAAGCTCCAGGCTATGAACTCATAACAGGAAGGATACTCAAAGAACTACCAGAAAACGCTATAAAATTAATAACTTACATATTTAACGCCATAACAAGACTTGGGCACTATCCATCACAGTGGAAAATAGCGCAAATCATCCTCATACAGAAACCCGGAAAACCCGCAGAAGAAACATCATCCTATCGACCAATCAGCCTGCTCCCAATCCTATCCAAGGTTTTCGAAAAAATATTATTACAGAAACTCAAACCAATACTAAACAAGAAGAACTTAATTCCTCAATATCAATACGGATTCAGAGAAAATCACTCAACAATAGAACAAATACACAGAATCACCACAACCATCAAAAGGGCCCTAGAAAATAAACAATACTGTTCAGCCGCATTTCTAGACATCACCCAGGCCTTCGACAAGGTCTGGCATGAAGGCCTATTATGCAAAATAAAAACAAACCTACCCAGTGCATATTATCAATTATTGAAATCGTATCTTAGCGAAAGATACTTTCAAGTTAAATACCAGAGCGAACAATCCAACCTATATCCCATCGGCTCAGGGATCCCGCAAGGCAGCGTATTAGGACCACTCCTCTACATACTATACACAGCGGATTTACCTGTATCCCCACACGTCACAATCTCAACCTTTGCAGACGATACAGCACTACTAGCGACGCACGAAGACCCACAAACAGCCTCTCATCAACTACAACAAAGCCTACTCAAAATAGAAAAATGGCTACACAAATGGAAAATAAAAGCTAACGCAACAAAATCTGCGCATACCACATTCACAACCAGAAGAGAAACATGCCCTACTGTATACCTAAACAACCAACCAATGCCGCAAGTCGACGAAGTCAAATACCTCGGGCTACACTTAGACAGAAGACTAACGTGGAAAAAACACATCCAAACCAAAAGGAACCAACTCAACATAAAAGTAAAGCAAATGTACTGGCTGCTAGGCAAGAACTCGAAACTTACCACAGCAAATAAACTACTACTTTATAAAACCATATTAAAGCCGATTTGGACTTACGGCATACAGCTATGGGGCACTGCGAGCAACTCAAACATAGACATTATCCAAAGGTTTGAATCCGAAACAATAAGAGCAATATTAAACGCCCCATGATATGTTAAAAACACTAACATATATAAGGACCTAAAAATGAAAAACGTCAGAGAAGAAGTCAAGGACTACAGCGATAAATACCTAAAGCGCCTGGAAAAACATCCAAACTCCACAGCAGTGAACCTGCTAGACAACAGTCAGGACAGCTACAGGCTAAAACGCTTCACCCCGCTCGAACTACCATACAGATTCAAATAACAACTCAACACACCCACCCAACAAACAAATGGTCTAATTACGAGAGGAAACGTCAATGGACGTAACCCTCATCATGATATAATCCCACTTATTATAACATTTACTCATTGTTACCCTTAACAGATTGTAAATAAAATTACAAATAATAATAAAAAAAAAATAATAATATAACTAGTGTACTGAATATTATCGATAATTTTTTGAGCTCACGAGTACTTTTGTTTCTATGGAAATATGCAGATTACCTAAGAGCAACCAAAGTCCGAGTAAACAATGAGGAAAAAAAAATTCTAGGAATATTCAATACACGTGTTATATACGGTAAGAAAATTGCCCCACGAAAACAATAAAAAACTATTACGACAATAATATTAATTCAATGAATCTGTCATTTTGGATCAAGTGAATATACGAAAATGATTAACTACGTTGTCAAGGGTATAATCATTTATCTGTATGTGATAATTAAGGAAAATTCTTAAATATCATTAGCCGATTTTATTATGAGTTATATAATCAGTATTATACAGCTGTGAGTGAACGAATCCGATGATGTCTTATTGGCTAATTCAATATGAATTATCAGATTAAGTTCGAACAATATTTTCGGTGTAGATGTTTAAAGTTTGTTCCCAATTAAATTATTGAAGAAGTCACCATTCTCTAATTGTAAGTCAGTTCTGCTGTATTTTTCATCTATATCAATAAATGTAAAAAAAATTAAATATAGATTATAAGAAAATAGATATTCAATCTATACTCTCCCACTTATTGTATGATTATTTTTACCAGAGTTATTTAATTTTGGTACTATTGGAGCCAGTCGTGAAATATAGTACTATGACGTCACGTCAGTGTAACAGCATTTAGCCGCGTTTTAATTTTTTTTTATATTTGAAATTTGTAAACTACGTACCAAAAATAACAATAAAAAATATATATATATATATAGATGGACCCCCTTTGATACATGGAGTTTAGTTTTTTGGATCTAATTTTTAATTATATAAGGTTTCTTGTTTATATTTAATTTGTGCCAATAATAAAACTTGTTTGAATTTTCTTTATATATAGGATGTTCAATTTCAGTGTGTCACCATTTCTAGCACGAGAACTATAAAAGTTACAAGGTTGGTTAAATTAGCAAAGAAATTCCATTTTACAAATCTGTTAAAAACTATTAACAATTTTCTTTTACTGGTTACTAAAATATTGAACCTATTTTTCTTATTTTAAATGAGAACATATACATAGTTAGTTAAATTACTATTAATAATACAATAATGGAGTAGGTATCGACTCGACCTATGGATTCTGACAACTCTGGTTCGATTCCCATAGCCGACACACATTTTCACCACAACAAAAATTACCTCCGTGGCTCCCCCACTACTAACATCTTTGGAGGCCATGATTTGACGGCTGGTAACCGCACTTCACGCACATATATATATATATATATATATATATATATATATATATATATATATATATATATATATTACTTACCGATATCTGCTTCGGCAGAGTGCCATAGCCACTAATGGGTAAAAGGCTTGATGAAATATTTTTATTTATGATATAATAAATAATAAATTGATAAACATGAACATTAGAAGTGTGTAAAACAAAAACATAAAATACAGAAATTCTAGATAATTAAATAGCTTTTGTATACAGGCTGTAAATTTTTATCCAATTTGATTGTGGGAGTTTTGAGAGAAAACAAAAAATACACGAAAAAGTGTTGTTTTGAGCGTTTTTACGCATATTTAATTTTTTTCTCCAAAACTACACAATTTATTATATTATAGAAGACCATATTCTTAAACATAGAGAATTTTTAAATTACAATCGTAGGTAGTATTTTTGAGAAATAAATTCAAATTTTGAGTGTAATTTCTTCCATCATATAACATTAATGGTATTTAGTTTATTACCATACTTTGAAGTTTTGACTTCAAAATTATATACAATAATTAATAAGTTTCACTCAAAATAAGAATAATATTTAGTGTCAAAGAGATAAAGGCAAATTATCGTTCTGATACTAATTTCAGATCGCATGCTTCACCTTAAGTGTGCCACCAATGTGAGAACTATAAGAATTACAAAGTTGGTTACATTAGTAAAGAAAACACAACTTCCATATTTTAAATGAGAACATCATTTTATATTTTTTTAGCGGAAGTAAATTTCCTTCTGAATTCAACTAAAACAAAGTTAAGTACCCTCACTTTACAATTTTTTGAGAAATATGCATATTAAACGATTGACATCAATATAATTCAAATCGCATATGAATCAGCGTGATATAAAAAAGACAAATGAACAAATTATAATATTTTTGTTTGATTTTATTAAACGAGTATTTTGCGCAAACATAAATAAATAAATTTTGATATTCATTTGTTCCTATAATAACACACTCATATTCCTTTGCGATTTGAATTAAATAATGTCAATTCAATATGCATTTTTCTCAAAATTTTTATTATGTCAGGGGTCGAAAAACTGCGGCTCTTTGGAAATAAAGTTGAAAATGGAGATAAAAGTACAATATTTTAAATTATAAAAATATTAAAGCGATTTATTCACAGAGTAATTGATTTAAATTATGTTTATATTATTAAATACAACATTTTCGCGGGCAGAACACTATGCGTGATAAACCTGAGCTAGAGTCGAAATGGGAATTCATAGTTTATACCAGTCTCCTTACTGTTTCACAAGTTTAAGTTATTTTATATCGCAGGTATTGTTATAATTATTTTAATTTCATATAAAAATAATACTCATCTTATTATACTTTTCAACATATTTTTTTTTTAATGTATTGAAAAGTACTCGATACCACTGAGCTATCTACCCCATTATTGTATTATTAATAGTAATTTAACTAACTAGTGTGTTAATAAGGGCGATTAATAATCAGGACTCTTTAACACGAGAGCGTAGCGACCGCATTAATAGTTGAGATTGTTAATCACCGATTAACACATAAGTTAGTTACAATATTTCTCTGATGATCTTACGTTTTTAATTTGGAGAAAATCTAATTTTATTCCATGACAAATTTGTTACGTACCTGTCACAAATATTTTGACAAAAGTGGATACGTTCAGTTATTTCGTTTTTAAAATAATGTTTTGATTTTTATATTCAGTTTAAATGAAATGCTACGTGAATATTATTTAACTAGAAGTGTTCATCATTTCATTAATTCCTTTAACCATTTTGCAACAACTTATTTGTTGCCGGTTCTAAATGGCTCTAATACACAAAAATACACAGTTGGTGAGAGATGTTATTTGCTATTTTTGATATTTATGTACATAATAGTAAATTAACAGTCATTATAATAAAAGACTGATCATATGACAATGGCAAATTTAATTATTTCACAATAATTTAAAAAAGTAGCTTTACAATTTAACAGCTACTTTAACGAAAGCTTTTAGCTGTAGCTTAGCTATATTTTACAAAATATAGCTTATAGCTGTAGTTTAGCTACTTTTTTAAAGAATAGCTGTAGCTGTAGCTTAGCTACTTTTTTTAAGTAGCTTGCCCAGCTCTGACATTAATCAAATCGTTAGTGAACGATCAATGGAAAAATATTTTAAAATATATTTCAGAATACAAAAAATATTTTTAATATATGCATAGTATATAATGTACCTATTCCAACCTACCTTAAAAAATAGTCAGCAGGCGCCCTTGATTGTCTTAGTTCACTATTTAAATCAATAACTGGAAATTATTCATTCAGCTTCTTATACGAATACAATAGATTTAAATACTCATTAATTCATTACGTTCCTATTTATTTAGGTATCTTGCGAAACTATCAACAAACTTCCAGAGATAACATTTATTATTGGCGGAAACCCATTTTTACTTCACGGCAGGGACTATGTACAACAGGTATGCCTTTATTTATTGTTTTAGGTATAGGTAGTGATCTTTACAGTGCGAGATTAACGCTAGTATTCATAGTCGTTCGCCAGCGGTTCGCCAGCGTTTCGCCAAGTGTATCGCTTATGGGCGCTTCCTCAGCGCGTCGCTGGGCGAACGACTATGCATACCAGTGTTAGAGGCACCATTGGGATCACGAAAACTAATGAGCTACGACTAGAATTAGATATAAGTTAACACATTAGTAGGCTAATTCCATAATGTTTTTGTTACTAGATATCAGCGTAAAACTGATTTTGGTAATTTATTCGTACTCAAATAATATGATTGAACAAAATGCTTCAAATAAAAAAGATAGAAATTTATTTCATACAACCAATATAAAATTATTTTTTTCTGAGGCTTATTTTCAAGATATAACAAACTTTACTTATACTTTTTTAAATAGAAATAAAAATAAAAAAGTTAATTTTCTTCTGAATATAACTTTACCAAGCTAGCAATAATTTGCAGTTTAATTTGTTACACTAGTAATGTTAATTATATAAATTTTATTTAATACGCTTTAAATATAATATTATTTCTATGTAAAAATATATTAAATTTAAAAATTATAGGCTACCAGATTAACATACATTATATTTAATGGAAGAATAAAAATGTTTATTGGAAATTTTTAAAAAATAAATAAATAAAAAATCACTTTAAACAAAATGGTTGATCCGCACTAACGTTAAATTACATTAGTGCGTATCAACCATTTTGTTTAACGTGATTTTATTTATTTATTTCTTTATTTTAAAATACATAGCAAAATGTTATATTTTACTATTAAACATATAGGTAAATGTTTTTAAATTTTTGACTTCTCCTAATGATGACCCATGAGGGGATTTGCCAGTTACCTCCATCGGGTGCGTCCCCATTGGAATTGGGGAAAGCTCGTCGAGTCTGCAAGCCAGCAGATTCGAAGGGTAGTGGGGAAATAAAAATACTCACCGTGAAACAAAAACTGGACTGGTCCTCCAGGTTGGGGGTTGGACATGGGGCTAACGTCCCCATTCTGGAAAACAGCACTTGTTACGAAGGATCAACAGGGATGCCTCGGAAACGGACTGTCCACACGGAAACGACAAGGCGAAGTTAAGGAAAATGACTATGGGAAAATCACCACATGGAACGTAAGAAGTCTCTATAAACTAGGAGCCTTTAGGGAACTAAAAAACGAATGCTCCAAATATAAGTGGGATATAGTAGCGCTGCAAGAAATTAGATGGTTAGGGCAGGGAGCATTAGTCAATAAGGACTATGTATTATTATACAGTGGCAACAAGTCCAAACATGAATTTGGGACTGGCTTCCTGATCAGATCCGCTCTAAAAGGAGCTATAATAGACTTCCAGTCAATCAATGATCGTATGTGCAAACTAAGACTTCGCGGGAAGTTCTTCAACCTTACCTTAATTAATTCACATGGTCCAACTGAGGATAAAGGAAATGAAATCAAAGATGCATTCTACGACGAACTAGAAAATGTATACGATCGAAGCCATAAACATGATATTAAGATCGTATGCGGAGACTTTAATGCCCAGATAGGGAAAGAGAAGCATCTTGTACAAACTATTGGCAGCCACAGCCTACATGATAAGTGTAACGACAATGGAGAAAGGTTAGTCAACTTTGCCATTTCTAAACAGTTAGTTATGGCAAGCACAATGTTCCCGCATAAAAATATTCATAAACATACGTGGAAGTCACCGGATGGAGCTACATGTAACCAGATCGATCATGTGCTAATCAACGCAAGACACGTGAAGTCGATACAAGACGTTAGAAGCTACAGAGGTCCAAATCTAGATTCTGATCACTACCCGGTGATGATCAAATATAAGCAAAAGATTAGTGTGGCTAAAATAAGCGGAAAGCTTAGTAGAGTACAGAGATATAATCTGAGAGTTCTAGACAATATAGAAGTTAGGGAAACTTTTGAAAGTAAGCTAGGAGAGTCTCTAAACAAACTCCAAGATGGGCAAGTAGTCGCACTAACGATAGGAGAAAAATGGAATATACTTAAAAATACCATAAATCAGGTAGCAGAGGATGAAATAGGAAAGGAAGTTAAGAATAGTCGAAACGACTGGTTTGACGATGACTGTGGAAACGCCATACGGAATAAAAACGAGAAAAGGAAAAAATTTATTCAAAGGGCGACTAGAAGAAATGGAGAGGAGTACAAAGAGGCCAGAAGGGAAGCCAAGCGTTTAATGAGAAAGAAAAAGAAAGATAAGCTAGAAGAAACCATCGAACAGCTAGAAGAATCAAGAAAAAAAAATGAGAGTAGGAAATTTTATAAGAAAGTTGGTGAATTAAAGAAATCATACACACCCAGGCCAAATTTTGTTAAAAACACTGAAGGGACGTTACTACTCTCTGATCATGAAATTCTAGAAAGATGGAGAGAGTATTTCAAGAACTTGCTGAACGATACCGAAGCTACAAATAGAAGTGAACAAGCTGAAAATGGAAATGAATGCAACAGTAAAGACAGTGAAGACATCGTAGAACCACCTACATTGACCGAAGTAATAAGGATAGTTGGTCGTCTAAAGAATAATAAAGCTTGCGGAATTGATAAAATCCCTGCTGAGTTGTACAAGGCAGGAGGAACAACGTTAGCAGAACATATCTGCGACCTACTAACAGATATCTGGGAGAAAGAAATAATGCCTGAGGAGTGGGCAACTGCAGTAATTGTACCAATACTCAAGAAAGGCGATATTACTAACTGCAGTAACCATCGGGGAATAAGCCTATTATGCGTTATATACAAAATCCTATCTACGATGATATATGAAAGATTAGTGCCGTACGCAGAAAGAGGAATCGGGGATTATCAATGTGGATTTAGGCCGAACAGATCAACTATTGTTCAAATATTCTCATTAAAACAGATTAACGAGAAAACGTGGGAATTTAACCAGACAACCTGGCACATGTTTGTCGACTTTAAATCCGCATACGATAGTATCCACAGGGACAAACTATATGAAGCGATGTCTGGAATCGGGATCCCAAGGAAGCTAATCTCGATGACCAAAATGACGATGAAATCTACTGTGGGAAAAATCCAAATAAGAAACGCGTTATCAAACGAATTCGAAATTGAGAATGGCCTTCGGCAAGGTGATATACTGACTCCTCTGCTATTTAATATAGTTCTGCAAAAAGCATTTAATGACGCTGAACTCGATCAAAAAACTGGAACCATATTTAATAAGTCTCTCCAAATCCTAGGATATGCGGACGATATAGATATAGTTGGACGTACAAAACGAATGATGGAAGAAGCCTTCTTAAGACTGGAGAGGGAAGCTAATACACTGGGGCTTCAAGTAAATGAGGCTAAAACTAAAATAATGAAAGTAGCTAAGGACCAAGCTCAGATTGGTACATATCCGATCACAGGGCGTAACTTAGAACTGGTAGATAGTTTTATATACTTAGGAGCGTTGGCAAACTCTACCAATGACGAATCAGAAGAAATATCCCGAAGAATCGCAACGGGATATAAGTGCTACTACGCGCTGAGTAATCTACTGAGAAGTAAAATTGTATCTAAAGGGTCTAAAGTCAGAATATACAAAACGCTAATTCGGCCAGTTGTCACTTACGGCAGCGAAACATGGACGCTGAAGAAAAAAGACAGCGACAAATTAGACAATTTTGAGCGGAAAATCCTCCGGAAAATATACGGTCCGACCTGTGAGGACAATATGTGGAGAATTAAATGGAACCATGAATTATACGAACTGTACAAGGACGTACCTCTATCGGCCTTCGTAAAAGTCCTACGACTGAAATGGTACGGCCACGTAAACCGCATGAAGGAAGACCGTCAAGTGTACAGGACCTACAAACGGAATCCAGTAGCTGGTAGGAGCCGAGGGAGACCAAGGAATAGGTGGAGGGACAGTGTGATTGAGGATATGCGGAGTGCAGGAGTTCGCTTTGTGGACGACAGGAAAGAGTGGGCAAAACAAGTTGATCAGGCCAAGGATTCATGGAGTCTGTAGAGCCAAAAGAAGAAGAAGAAGAATGATGACCCATGTGAATTTTTTCAACAATAAATTGACTGATTTCCAGTACACATTTTTATTTTTTCATTATTATCACAGTCAAGAAGCTTACTTATTATAATATTTAATATTAGTGAAATTATAAATTTCGTCAAAGCAAACTTAGTATGGTTCAATTCAGAAAAAAAAAGCTTTTTTATTATGATGTTTTTTACTGTTTATTCCATTAAAAAAAATTATAAGTTTATGTCCACGGAAATAAGCCCCAGATAAAATAATTTTCTACGGCTCTAATTGGACTAATTAAATAAACATTTTGAAACATTTTTAACGATTATTCAAAAATTATTTGAGAACTAAAATAATGGACCAAAACCAGTTTTTCACCCATATCTACCTATGACTAATTGAATCGAAATCGTACCTCTTTTAGTTTTCGAGATCCGTATGGTGAGCCTCTAAATCTGAATATACTATATATATAGAATGGACTGGAGTCATGTGTACCTTTAACAAGCCGTAAGGGTAAATTTAAAGTTTATGACAGAAAAATTCGGGAGACGCCCGGACTCGAACCGGGGACCTTCAGCTTGCCGGGCTGATGCCTTAACCACTCGGCTACGGCTTCTCTGTACGAATTTCTCTATCATAGTGTCTAACACAGCATCAATTCCAAGACTCCTATGTGTCATAGGTATTGACAACGGGTTTCGTCGATAGCTACATAGTCAATTTTTTAAAGGAAATCAAACCACGAAGTTGTAAGGGGTTGTATTTCGCTTAAACGTCAAACTTGGACTTTGGCTGTATTTCTCTGGTTGTGATAAGTACGAATGTGCGTTAAGCACTCGACAAATAAACTATTGACTGCAAACTAATCATTACTACGAACACATAATTTGTTTGTTTCTCGGAGACACTTAATTGCCTTCGACTCCAGTCCAGTCTCTTTTAGAGGTCACTAGTTCTATAGATATTTATAATTAAATTAAATTTTAAAAATATTTTAGATGTCTTACAAATCATTTACTTTGTGTTTGTCGGCGTTCACAAGTTCCAAAAAGAGAACGCAAAGCTATTGGGCGCTTGGAGGAGCTTTTCTTACCGAGTATTACAGTATTTACAATTTAGAAACTAATGTCATCGGATTTGTGAAAGCTGCTTGATTCTATACTTCGAAATGAAATATATCCTATATATCTAGATTACTCAAATTATGTATCTCTTTTATACTATATAATACTTACCTACGTTAATATTAAAACATAATTATAATTTACGTTTTTACATGTATCAGGATTGTATTTTTGTATTTACAGGATCTAACAATAAAATAATTAGATTTGTTAGTTTATTTTTTTTATTTATCGAATCATTAAATCTAGATACATAAATAAATAATACACATGGCCAGTAGTACTACCATTATCTAATTTTAAGTTGTCCAAATGACCAATCAATATCGTATAAAAATGAACTGTCAAGGAACTTAATATTGTTATCAAGTATTTTATTCGATATTTTTCATTTAAGCAATCCTTAAAATTTAAATGAAAACTATGCAACTGTTTTTTTAAAAAATTTTATCGTCAATGTCAAAATAATATTTATATCAATTATAAAAAAATAATAAAGAATATAGTGCAACTGGCGGAATTTTTAATAATAAATGCTAGCATAAAATTTTTCAAAAAGTAACAAATATTAATTCATTGACAAGACATTTTTTAAAATAAATTTCTTGACAAAATAAAAGAAAATTGTCCAATTAGAAATTTTATATTGAATGAGAAATAAACCAATTATAAATTGTTTTTGTTACAATTATTACAGATAGAAATGAATTCTTAGTTTTAGATATCAACCACAATTTTTTTTTCTTCTAAACAATCTAAATGCCGTCTGCAACACTAAGAAAGTTTAAAATACCTGATTATATCACAGAAACACAGGAATTATATTTGAATAACAAAAATAATTCTTAATAGATATGCTAATAACAATTGCAGGGAAGTCAGTGGATCTCCGCCAAGGGCTACTACCGGAAGAGCTGGGTGAGTAACTCGATGCATTTGCCCCCAACTCCAGTAAGACGAGCTGGCACTGTGATGCCATCCATTTCGCCCATTTCTGTTACTATTAGAAGAATATGTACTGCACACCAACCTGCAATAAAGAATTAGCATTTAATTGACTAATTATATGTTTTGTTTATTTCCATACATACAATTTTAATTTTCATCACATTGAATCAAATCACGCGATTGTTGAAATTTAACGTATACTTATTGTTAAAGCATCAGTTGCATTATAAAATGAATAATTTGTTTAATTAAAAAACTAATTTTTTATGTAACGATAGAAACTTAGAACAAGTACTGTAATGATTTCTGACAGTAATAAAATATAATATAAAAAGAATGAATTTATACTCTGGTGTTAAAAGTTATCAATGTATTTGAAACTACACCAAACATAAATTTGGTCCTTCGAGCCGGATACAACGAATCACAACGTTGCAGAACTACGTGAATGTACAAGCAGACTGCAGGGATACGAAGAATTTGACAAGATAGTTTCCGCTGCAAGTACTACTACCAAGACATCGTAACTGAACTGAAAGCAGACAAAGGGAAAGCAAAGAACTCGAATATTCGATAAGACAGTTCCGCTGTAAACAGTCTCAGGTTGGCGAACGCCTACCAAAGGTGAGCATTTCAATCTTATTTAGTCTTAAATTTTACCTCTTTTTCTCAATATTTTATTTTGCACGAGTAAAATATATGTCGCGTAATATCTCATAACGTTTGTTCATCATGTCTGACATCGTACGCAAGCGCGGTACGATCAAATCGAAACTAACTACGTTCGCAAAATATATTGATTCATTCGAAACAAAGCTGACGACATTTGAAATCATCATAGAACGAGACTACATACAACTCGATGAGCGTTTGTCTCGAGCTAAAAAATTATATGAGCAATTTGACGAAATACTAATACAATGCGAAAACACGGCTGACAATCTCGATGGTGAAGATCATCAAAAAATACGAGAAGATTTCGATGATGTCTATTATCTGCAAATTGCAAGAGCCAAGGAAATATTACAAGCTCATACTCACACGGAAATAGTAAGCAACAGCAAAAATTCGACAAATACGCTAGTAGAAACGAATTCAATCATCACACAAAAATGCGTTAATCGACCAAAACTAGAATTGCCCAAATTTAGTGGTGCCTATCACTGGCTTGAATTTCAGGACACGTTACAATCACTTATTCACGATAATCAGAGAATACGCAACATCAACAAATTTCATTACTTGAAATCATCATTGACGGGTGATGCAGCACAAATCATAAAGTCAATGGAAATATCTGAGGCAAACTACAATGTTGCTTGGGATCTTCTATGCGAAAGATACAACAATACTAGATTGTTGGTATACAATCACATTAAAGCTTTATATAATTTAGAACCGATTACAAAAGAATCGTCAATGAAGATTAAAAAACTGATAACGTAGCAAAGCATCTAAGAGCATTACAAATGCTGAAACAACTAACAGAATCTTGGGATGCTTTACACTATTACCACAAAATTAGATGCCATTACGCTGAAGGAATGGGAAACCCATAGATCAATAAACGATCTGCCTACTCTTGAAGACATCAATAGATTTTTAAGATAACGTGCAGATGTTTTAGAATCAGTTGAAGTTAATTCTCAAGAAAGACGTACAACTAAACAAAAAGAGCATACTCAAGCGTTTGTAATAACAAAGCCACAGTATTCGATTTGTAACAGTGATCACTACATTCAAAAATGTGATCGATTTCTAAAACTACCAGTGATGCAACGCATTGAACAAGTTAGAAGAGCAAAATTATGCATAAATTGTCTACGAAAAGGACATTTTGAGAAAAATTGCAGAGCTGGAACTTGCAGAAATTGTTCTGAACGTCATAATACTTTGTTACACAAGAAACAAAGTTCAAATTTTGACTCTAAAACCTATATTGAAAATACTGATAATACAGAAGTATCGCTATCTTGTCAAACAAATACTGAAAAGCAAATACTTATTTCAACCGCGCTAATTCAAGTATTTGATAATAAAAACAATGTTCAGAATGTACGAGCCACTCTTGATTTAGGATCACAATCTAGTTTTATTTCAAGAAGCCTTTGTGAAAAATTGCGACTACTAAATGAAAAAATAAATCTTGCGGTATTTCTCAAATTAGCGGGAAATGTAAAATTCATATAAAATCAAATTATAATTCCTATGAAACCAATTTGTATTGCCTAATTGTACCTGAAATTACAGGATTTTTGCCTAGTGCCATAATTGACAAAACTTATTTGAATTTACCTAACAATATCAAGCTTGCTGATCCAATCTTCAACAAACCAAACAAAATCGACATACTTATCGGAGCCGACTGTTTTTGGAATTTGATTTGTTCTGAAAATTAGGCCCAAACAAATCTATTTTGCAACACACTCAGTTGGGTTGGGTAATTGCAGGTCCAATATATACAAAAAGTAAAGAAAAAATCCATTGTCACTTCACTATGGACATTCACCAGCAACTTAGTCGTTTTTGGGAGTTAGAAGAAGTTAGCAAAAGCCAAGTTCAAGATTGGACAGATGAAGAAAAGGCTTGTGAAGCACATTTCATAAATAATTTTGAGCGAAATAACGATGGTCGATTTCTCGTCTCATTGCCACTGAAGATTTCAGCAGAAAAGTTAGGAAATTCATACGAACAAGCAAAGAAAAGATTTCTTAGTCTAGAATGGAAACTTCATCGAAATAAAAATATTTTAAATAATCCAGCAGACTTGATATCTAGAGGAATCTACAAAAAAAAATTACTAAATCATAACCTCTGGTGGAGAGGACCGAATTGGCTAATATAAAAGGAAGTACATTGGCCTAAAATTAGTCCTAGTAACTGTGACATCCCAAAAATCGTCAACAATGTCTACAAACTCATACAATTATAGAAAATGGCAGTTATATCATCCAGTACTTTTCTAATCTAAATCGTTTACAGAGAATTACGGTTTAGATTATTCGCTTTAAAAATTATTGTTTAAAGAAAAAAGAAAGTATTTTTGGATCTTTAACCGTTGTCGAGTTAAATAACGCATTGAAAATATTAATTAAGTGTGCTCAATTAGAATCGTTTAGTATGGATATAAATCAGCTAAAATCTAGTAAGCAAGTAAACAATAAAAGTAGAATTCTTAACCTTCATCCATTTTTAGATTCAGAAGGAATATTACGAGTTGGTGGACGATTGGAAAATTCCAATTATGATAAAGAGAAAAAGCATCCGATCATTTTATCGCCGAAACATCATTTAACAAAATAGATTTTAGCTGATATGCACAAAAAATTATTGCACGCAGAACCGTAATTGTTAGCTACGATACGTGATAAATACTGGCCCATTGCTGGAAGATATCTCGCAAAGCAAACAGTGCGAAAATGTATTATTTGCTTTCGACATAAACCGAAAGCCGCTCAAGCTCTTATGGGCAACTTACCTCGACAGCGTATTGAGAAATCACCCCACAACAGGAGTTGATTATGCGGGGCCTTTACTAATGAGGGATCGGAAAGGGCATGGATGTAAATTATAGAAGTGTTACATCAGTTTATTTGTATGTTTTGTTACCAAAGCGTTACATCTCGAGTTAGTAACAGATTTGAGTAAAGAAGCGTTTTTAATGGCGTTACGAAGATTCACATCAAGGAGAGATAAACCATACAAAGTTTATTCAGACAATGGAACGAACTTCACAGCTGCGAATTCAGATTTACAACATTTAGGAAAATTTTTACGCGATAATGAAAATCAATTGATAGAAGCATATGCGGTGGATCATATTGCTTTGGAATTTATACCTCCGTATTCTCCAAACTTCGGCGGTTTATGGGAGGCCGGAGCCAAGGCAGTTAAACATCATTTAAAACGGGTTACTGGGAACGCACATTTGACGTATGAGGAGCTCTATACTTTACTCGTGCAAGTAGAAAGCATACTTAATTCTCGTCCTCTTTCTCCACTTTCTTCCAATCCCGAGGATATAAATCCTCTTACTCCTGCTCACTTTTTGGTTGGACGTCCGTTAACTTCAATAATGGAAGTAGATTATTCGGACGTCCCTGTAAATCGATTATCTTTACATCAATACATCCAAATGCGTATGCAACATTTTTGGAAGCGTTGGCATACTGAATATTTATCCAAGTTGCAGCAAAGGTGTAAATGGAAGATGACCCAAAATAATCTGCAGGCGGGCACGCTTGTTTTAATCAAAGAAGACAATGTTCCGCCGATGACTTGGAAACTAGGACGAGTCGAGTCTTTACATTTAGGCAAGGATGGTATCGTCAGGGTAGTATCCTTGCGCACGCGATCTGGCATCATTAAACGCGCATTAACGAAGATCTGCCCTCTCCCAATGGAAGATGAAAACGTTGAATTTCATTTAAAGCGAGTGCTTTCAAGGCCGGGGGCATGTTAAAGCATCAGTTGAATCATAAAATGAATAATAGATATCCATTGTAATTTGTCTAATTGAAAAACTAATTTTTTGTCACGTAACGAGAAAACTTAGAACAAGTAATGTAATGAATTCTGGTAGTAATAAAAATAATATGAAAAGAGTGAATTTACTGTATAAAATAAATCTTGTTACAATCATATTCAGGTATTAAAAGTTACCAATGTATTTATACACTCAAAGAAAAATCTACTGTAATTTTGATATTTGTCAGTGAACAAGTCGCATTTTTAATTATAAATTACTTAAATAAATATTAAATTTTTGTGACTTGTTTTGAAATATTTTACGCATATTGGGGTAATGATTATTATTTCAAGTATGTGTATTTAAAAAGTAAATTTTTGACAGTCCACTATGAAGTTCAATTTAAAACAAGGCGTCAAATTGACTAGTATAGACCACGGGCATTTAACATCACGATTTTAGATGTGTTCCGTAACTGTCAAACGAGTAACTGTCACATCAGTATTAAATGTGCGATTTTCATTGCATAGTTAGAATATATTTTTAACAAGTACGAGTACATGTGCCCATAATTCCAAAAGTGACAAATTTATATTCTGTGCATCATTTTGTCACACCTTTTACCTATTACTGGGTGTGGCACTCTGCCGAAGCAGATCTCGGTAAGTGATATATTTATGCGCGTAAAGTGTGGTTACCAGCCGGTACGGCCCCCAAATATAGTTAGTGGTGGAGGGGCCACAGTGACATTTTTAAATTGGTGAAAATGTTTTGTCGGCTGTTGGAATCGAACCAGGGTACTTAGGAACCACAGGCCGACTTGATACCACTGAGCCATTACCCCATTTACAATTTTATAGTGTTTATATATTTAATAGATAGCAAATAAATGTTTAAAAACAATTTTATATTTTTGTTTCATATTGTACAGCCAAGTAATTGTTATAATATACAGTAGTTTTATTTTTATTGAAGTTTCAACAGTTCATTTTAGGTTAAAATTTTCAAAATTTCGTTAAAATATTTGATATTTTACTGTAGTATTTATTTTTTTTTTGCATTTATAATTGTTGTGTTTTCGATTGTAGCAGAAATTCCAAAGAATCGACGAGACGAAAGTTTAAGATACTATCTGAACTGAAACAAAAGGGAAACGGACTCTTTGGTTCTGAAATAGCTATATGTTGATTATAACAATATAAAAAAGGTAATATTAAATATTGTCATAATCACAATATTACAAGACCTAGAGCAAGAACGGAAGAAACGTCGGATTTCTTCACTCCGGGACAATCGGTTGTACAGATTCCGATACAAAAGCTTCTAATGTTTGCAGTTTCCATTTTATCAATAGATGCCCAACAGAGTTCAAAGATTTAAAGCATCTTGACTTGTATTTCTTCACATGAATGCCGGAATGAAGGTGTAAGGCGTTGTAATATTGTGGGTATAAACTCCATTCCCTGTATGAAAACGATGACGTTATATGTGGACGAGGTTATCATAGATACGATAAAATATAGCTATCTTTTTTTAATAATATTATTCGTACCTATGCGAATGGCATTAACGTATGTCTTAATAATTAAAGACACACGTTTCATGTTTATTCACATTATATCACATTAATTATTTTAATGACAACATATGACAGTTCTTACTAATACGAAAATTTATATTTACTTTGTTCACATTTGTTTATAAAATAAAAATAGAGACCTATGACCATGATTTTGTTATTTTCTCGCCTGTCATTGTTAAGTTTGTGACATTTTTGATACATAAATAAAGACTCAGAAATAAGAAATGGCTTATAAAATTTTGGGTAATCAAATGCAGAAATGCGTTTGTCATCTCAATTATTATTTTGCGCTGGAGTTAGATAATCGATAACCTTTAATTAATTTAACTGTAGTACAAGAGGTAATGTACACTGTATTTTGTATTTTCATATATTATTTATTTATATATAATAATAATACATATAAAAATGTATATTTCTTTGAGTTTTATTTTACAAAATTACATATTTCAATAAGGTAAGTAATATATTTCGTGGGATAAGATAAATTTATATTTGGTTATTATTTAATATATGCAGTATTTGGTTTCATTTATAAACTAATTAAATTTTATACAGTAATAAATATTTTAATCTGACATTTAAATTTTAGGTTATGTTTTAAAAATGTCAATCCAATACCAATGTAAACGTTTTAAGTACAAAATCTTGAATCACATGGATACCGAATGTGACGTAATCGTTTTCATACAGGGAATGGAGTTGAACAATATTTTGATTACAACAATGTATTCATGCCACAAAACATTGTTTACAACAGCGTGTTTTAATTTGACATGATTCGTACTTGTAATATTAATCGTCAAAACCTAATGAAAACTAAATATAAATGTTCTGAATTACTGTTTCTATTTTTTATATTGTAATATTCAACATATCCCGAGCCAAAAATCCCGACCTTCCTTCGCCATGTCGATTCTTTGAAATTTCCGCTACAATCGAAAACACAATAAAAATTATAAATTAAAAACATGAAATACTATAATAAAGTATTAAAAATTTTAATGAAAGTAGTTGCTTTAAAAAATCTTAACCTAAATTGAACTGTTCAAATGTCAATGAAAGTAAAACTACTTTATATTATAATAATTACTTGGCTCTGTACAATGAAAAAAAAAACATAAAATTGTTTTTGAACATTTATTTGCTATCTCTTAAATATGTAAACACTATAAAATTGTGAAAGTACGCACTCCCGACATAATTTTCAAATTATGTTTCACTTGATAAAGAAAATCACCCACTTTATCATGCGAAAAATGAAGCACAGAATAGAAATTTGTTACTTTTGGAATAATATGCACATGTACTTGTTAAAAATATATTCTAACTATGCAATGAAAATCGCACATTTAATACTGATGTGACAGTCACTCGTTTGACATCTAAAATCGTGACGTCACACGCCCATGATCCATTTTAAAGTATAATAATAATAATAATATTAATATTTATTGCATCATATAAAAGATACAAGAGGTCAGCATTCAGCTTAGCTGTTTTTCAATGCCACCAACATAAAAGATATTTGTACATATTAGAATATAAGTTACATAAAAGCACATAATTAGCTAGTATAGAGATCTAAGTACATATTTTTTATATTCTTCTTGAAGTTGCTTAAATTTAAACATTTAAAACTTTCAGGTACATTATTATAAAGCTTTGCGGCCATGTAACTGTAGGAATTTTTATATTTTTCTGTTTTAAAATTAGGTACATGAAGGTGATGTTCATTTCTCAACGATCTAGAGTGAATATTTGAGCGATGAACTAATTTTTCTTTTAAATATTTTGGTTCACCAGTAATTAAGGTTTTGTGTATGAAATAGATGTAATGCAGTTCTCTCCTCCTAGACATATTTAGTATTTTGTTTTTACGAAAAGAATCAGTGACGTGGTCATAATAATTAAGATTGTAAGCAAAGCGAACACAAGAATTTTGAATTCGTTGAATCTTAATTACATCTCTTTGTATTAAATAATTTCCGTACACAATATCACAGTAATCAAATGAACTTAGCACTAAAGAATCGCAAAGTGACAATCTTACAGATTTAGGAATAACGTCCTTGAGCTTATAAAGTGACCTTAATTTAATAAAACTCTTTTTACATAGGTTGTCTATATGCTGTGTGAAACGAGCCATTTTATCAATGAACAATCCTAAATTGTTCACTGATTCTTTTTGTGGGATCATGTTATTATTCAAAGTGATTTTCACTGAATTACAATTAAAGTCATTATTTCTCGTTAAAATTAGTGAAGTGGATTTATCTGCATTTAATTTGAGAGAATGATCTTCACACCAAGTAAATATTCTCAATAAATCCACTTCAATTAATTCTAATGCATGCTGTACATCATTTTGCACAAATGAGTAGTATAATTGCATATCATCTGCATAGTTATGCATTTTACAATATTCTACAAAAGTGTGCAAGTCTACTAAGTACAAGTTAAATAAAAGTGGCCCAAGAACAGACCCTTGAGGAACGCCACAATGTACTTTTTCTAAACTAGATGCTTCTTGGCCTGTTGCAGTTCTTAATTTGACCATTTGTTTGCGCTCAGATAAGTAGTTCTATTGCTGAGGTTTCTAAGCCGATATAATTCAGTTTTGCCAGTAACAAATCATGTTGAACTGTATCAAAAGCTTTTGTTAAATCTAATGAGATCAATATGGTAATTAAAGATTTGTCCATAGCTGACGTGATATCATCCATTACGTTTATTAGAGCTGTTGCAGTGCTGTGATTGGATCTAAAACCTGACTGTGAGATCGGTAATAAATTGTATGCATTTAAATGAGTACTTAACTGTTCACACATAATTTTTTCTAATACCTTTGACAACATAGCAAGAATACTGATAGGTCTAAAGTCAGATACAGATTTAGGATCTTGTATCTTTGGTATGGGTTGAATAATACTTATTTTCCAGTTAGCAGGAAATATACACTGTCGAATTGATGTATTAATAATGTCAACTAATATATCCAAACACTGAGGCATACAAAGATCGAACATAAATTTATTTATACAATCATGACCGATAGCTTTTGTTTTAATGCTATTGTATACATTTAATACTTTTTCTTTGGTGACTTGAACATGAGAACCCGTTTTATTGTTGCTATAATATTGAATTAGTCGTAAAATGTTGATTTGACACAATATTAGCAAAAAAATTATTTAAAGTAGAAGCATTGATAACACTAGAAGAGTTAATTTCATTTGTAGTTTTTTATGTCAAGTTCAATTTTTTAATATTGTCCCAAAATTTTGATGGATTTTTATAATTTTTCGTAAGTACAAAATTAAAATAAGCTGATTTTTCTTTTCTAATAGCTAAAGTTAGGTAGTTTTTTAGTTCTACATAATATTGCCAATGCTGCTCTTTCTTAGTTCGCCTAAATTTGATTAAAGCACGTTTCTTTAATTTAATCATTAGCTTAATTGTGTCAGTTATCCAAGGCTCATGTTTCGTCTTTACAATAGTGGATATACAGGGGTCATGTATATCAAATAGTGTTAAAATACAATTGGTAAACAAGTTAACTTTGTCATTAACATTATTTAATGTAGAGATTTGGTCTAATTTAATTAAATCTAAATCACATTTAAAAATTTCATAGTTAAAATGTTTGTAACGTCTATAAAAAATCATTTTAGGTTGTCTATTATCCTTGCTTAAGTTTATATTTATGATGACAAAAATTAATTTGTGATCACTGAGTTGTTGTCCTTTTTCATTTATAATACGATCTGTATTTAAAGCACCAGATTCTAATATAATATTTGTATTATTAATGTAACAATGATCTATAAGGCTACAGGAATTGTTTTTTATTCTAGTTGGCTCTTTGATAATTTGGTTGAAATTGTAAATTTTTAAGTTATTTAAGAATTTTCTTTGTTCTACGTTATTTAAATCTAAAACATTTAAATTGAAATCACCAATTAAAATAATATTATCTCCGATAGTACAAATTCCAGAAATCATATTGACAAAATTTTCTAACATATCACTGGTGGTGTTTGGTGGTCTATATATAATTCCTATTATCAAAAATTTTTTTGGTTTATAGAATATTTTTAGAAATAAATATTCTAACAACCCTGAATCAGCATCCAATTGTTGAATTATTTCATGTTTAAATGTGTCGTTGATGTAGGCCGCTACCCCTCCACCGCGCTAATTAGTTCTATCTTTGCGTACAAGGTTGTAGCCGTCGACACTCAGAGAAGCACTTGCGCACGTAGGTGTTAACCAAGTTTCGCACATGCAGAAAATATCGTAGTTTAAGTCATTTAACAGATTTTTTAGTGCACTAAAACACGACTGAAGTGACCGTACATTAAGCGCACTTATTGAAAAAATATGTACGAGGATATTAGCACTAACACTCGCGTTATTTACTGAATTAATTGCTACGGAACTTTCATTGATTGGAACTAAAAAAATATTTTTGTTGTTAGAAGACAATTTTTCTTTAAATGACTTATCAGTTTTGAAGTTGTATCTGGCGAAACTAACTCCAGATGGCCAAAAATTTTCTTGGTACAGTGTGTCTTTAAGTGAAAAATCAGCACCTACTTTAAAACTTTTATAGAAAGAGTTTTCACGGGCAGGTTTAATTTCCTCAACGTTAAAGGCACGTTCACCATTACCTACTTTAGTTTCCATATAGGCTTTGATGTCATTTTCGGTAGCGTTTTTTCCTACTCTGGAGAGAAAAATCCACACCTTCTGCATCCCTGTGAAATGTTGTGAATTTGATATTACTCCGGTTCCAGTGAATTTTTTAGATGCATTTCTTCGTTTTTTTACTGTTACATAACCCTCATCATCAACAATATTATCTCCTGTAGTTGTTGTTGCAGAATTAGAATTACTTAATATTTCGGGTTTATTTAAAATGATTTCATTATTCTCTTTAGATGTAGTATTTGTTTTAATTCTTTTAGAACTTATTGAGTTAGATCTTAATTTAGTAGCATACAGTGATTGGCCTTGACTTAAGACAGTTGTTTGTGTTGAGATGTTTGATTCGGCAGGTTCTGAGGTGTTAGTTTCGTTTTTATTAGAAGTAATTTTATTTACAACGACCGGTGCTGCCTTTTGACCATGGTGTGCTTCATTTGAAATAATTGTTGGAGAAACATTTATTTTATTTACTAATTTATTTATTAGTTTTGTTTGATCATCGATCTTTTTGTCTTGTTTATTGATCAAATCGATACATTGATCAATTTTAAGATAAAGATTTTGAATCTCATCCACTAGCCTATTAGAAGTTTTTGGCTTCTCATCTGTTTGCTTGCATCCGTTACAATAATATTTAATGTACTCACATTTTTCAATGAATCTAAGTTCATTTGGTTTAAATTGTGTACATGATTGGTGTATTATTCCAGTGCACGTGCCACTACACTTTAGAAATTTATCTTCAGGTTTTACTGCTGTTTTACATTGAAAACATTTTCTCACTTGATCACATAGATCTTCTTCGTCTGCCATTTTTTTGTCGCTTTCGTAGACAGGTTAACCCAACCAAATTTGTCCTCAATAATAATATACAGTAAAATCAAGCTAATTTTGTCCACGGCAAAGTACAATTTAGAAACCAGATAGTTGAAATTGAAATCATTTTCTAAATTTTCTATCGATAATTGTTTAATTGAAAGTGAATCAAAACTGATCGTATTTGGTATAATATTTTCCATCGGCAATTGTTTTAGTGAAAGTCCTGCAAAACTTATCTTGTTCGGTATCGAATGAAAGGTCTTTTGAAATGTTCGCGTATAGAATTGGAATTGTTTCGATTGTCATTGGTTTTCGTGAAAGAGTTTCAAAAACTATGATGTTTGGTATCAATTGAAAGGTCTTTAGAAGGACAGATGTGAAGAATTTAAACGATTTATATTGGGAACAATCGTAATACCATCTGGTTTTCGAATGATTTGGATTAACTTTTTAAAATCGCACTAGAATAAGACTAGATAATTTAAAATTCAAGATTACTAAAATATTTATAAGAATCGGGCTGAAAGTTTTCCTAATCATATCGTGTTTGATATCATATGAAAGGGTTTTAGAAGAACTTTCAGACAAAATAAATAAGATTGAAACTTTACGACCGTCAACTGTTTAAATTTCAAATATTCGGAATCATGCCGTTTTAGTGTCATATGAAAGAGTTTTGAAAGTACTTTTATAAGAAATAAAAAAAAATTAAATGAAATTTTGAAGTATTATAACGTATTTGACTTCAGACAAACTTTTAGATGAAATAAAAAAGTTTAAATTTTACGATAGGCAATTGTTTTAAAACATACTATGTTTGGTGTCATATGAAAGGGCTTTAGGAGAACTTTATTCGGAATCATGCAATGTTTGATGTTGAAAAAATTGTTAAAGATGTTTTAATTTAAATGGCATAAACAAAAATGTATTCCGAATCATATCGTGTTTGATATTATATGAAAGATCTTTAGAAGAGCTGGCGTGCAAAATACTTATTTTTTTTTTCGATTGTCAACTGTTATAATTGAATATACTCCAAAACCGATTATGTTTGGTATCAAATAAAAAGTTGTTTGAAGGGATCGCGTTAGTGAAATTGCTTTAAAACCTACCATGACTGGTATTATCTTATAGTAACTCCTACTTCTTTGTCCGCGGAGCCTAGCGAGAAGGCCTAGCGAAGCCAGGCAGACCGCTAGTCCTAAATTCTAATTAGCAATTCACTATAGATTCATCTGGTCAGCAACCAAACATTATAATCGCCTACAGCTTAAACGGTATGTGCGATTGTTGTGATTTTTTTTCTAGAATTTAAAGAATGTTTGGGTATTTAAGGTTTTTTTCAAAGTGTAGTACACGTGAAATTAATGAAAAACTTTGCAAATTTTCAATGATCGAAGAATGCACGCGTTGCTATGCATGTGAAATTTGAGCGCAAGCTGAATTTTTTCACTTTTGACATTACACATGAAACTTTTTCATATATATATAATTCAATTTCTAGATAAGTTGGAGAAATTTTCTAACTTGATTTAGGTATTATAGGATTGAAGATATATATTTTGAATGGTTTTCAATTGATTTTATATTTATATAAAATATTTTAAGGTCAAAACGTTTATTTAACAAATTTATGGGTAAGAAACAATATTACCTCTCATATTGGAAATCTAGGTTTTGAAAATCATAAACCTAAGCTGTCACATTTGACATTACGCATGGGATTTTTTGATAGAAATATTTTAATTTCTACACCAGTTAGAGAAATTTGGATACATGTTTTGAACAGTTTTCACTTGATTTCATGTTAAAATAAAAGTTTGAAGACAAAACGCCAGTCTGACAAAGAGTTTGTTAAAGTATACAGTCAAACCAAATGAAATTTTACCTCGGTAATAATATATAGTAAAACCAAAAAAGAAATGACCGCAGTATTCTACATTGTAAAAAAGGTAACTCGAATAAAAAATGTCAGAACCAATATTCCAGCAATTTTCAATAATTTTTTTTTTAAAATTGTAGTAAAATTTCAATCGATTTCATGTAAAAATAAAATATAAATATGGAACTGACAAAAACGACGTCCGAAGGGTTTTTAATAGTTTAGCAAAATGTTTTCGGAAATAAAACACGTATTTGATTGAAATTTTACGACTATCAATTGATTTAAACTCGAAGTATTCCGAAAATGCAGTGTTTTATGTTATATGAAAGGGCTTTAGAAGAATTTTCAGATAAAATAAAAAAAGTTAGTTTAGCAAAATGTTTCCGGAAATAACACGTATTTAATTGAAATTTTACGACCATAAATTGTTTTAAACCTAAAGTTTCCGAATCATATCGTATTTGATATCACATGACAGGGCTTCAGAAGAACAAAAAAAAAATTTACAACCGTCAATTGTTTTAAAGTATTCCGAATCATGCCGTGTTTGGTGTCATATGTGTTTTGAAAGAAAAATAAATAAATTTTACAATGGGCAACTGTTTCAAACGTAATGCCGACTCATTTGATGTCATATGACAGGGATTTAGAACAACTTTTAGATGAAATAAAAAAAGTTGATATTTTACAGTGGGCAGCTGTTTCTAATTAAATAAATTCTACATTGTATAAAAAAGGTAAATCGAATAAAAGATGTCTGAAATAATATTCAAGCGATTTCCAGCAGTTCGTCAAAAAGTTTAGAGAAAAATTTCTATTGATTTCATGTACATATAAAATATAAATTTGGAACTCTCAGAAATGACGTCCGAAGAATTTCTTATAGTTTTGCAAACTCTTTTCGGAAATAAAATACATATTTGATTGATATTTTACATGTTTTAAACTGTTTTCTATTGATTTCATGTTCAAATAAAAGTTCTAAGACAAAACGTCAATTTGAAAAATAGTTTATTAAAGTATATAGTAAAACAAAGCAAAATTTGACCGAGGTAATAAAATACAGTAAAACAAAAAAAAATAAAAAATTGACCGCAGCATTCTACATGGTAAAAAAAGTAACTTGAATAAAAAATGTCAGAACTAAAATTCCAGCGACTTCGAATAGTTTTTCAAAAAAAATTAGAGAAAAATATCAATTGATTTCATGTACAAATAAAATTTAAATGTGGAATTGTCAGAAAAGACGTCCGATTTTTTTTTAATAATTTAGCAAAAATTTTTGGGAAATAATACAGGTATTTGATTGAAATATTACGACCGTCAATTGTTTTAAACCTAAAGTGTACCGAATCATGTCGTGTTTGGTGTCATTTGAAAGGGCTTTAGAAGAAGTTTCAAATGAAATAAAAAAAGTTGAAATTTTACTATAGGTAATTGTTTTAAACTAGTATTCCGAATCATAACATATTAGATGTCATATGATACGGAATAATTTTTTTTTAGTTTAGAAAACCTTTTCAGAAATAAAACACGTACTTGATTGAAATTTCACGACCGTCAATTGTTTTCAACCTAAAGTGTTCCATGTCATATCGTGTTTGATATCATTTGAAAGGGCTTTAGAAGAACTTTCAGATGAAATAAAAAAGAAAATTAATATTACGACCGTCAATTGTTTTAAATTTCAAATATTCGTAATCATGACGTGTCTGGTGTCAGATGAAAAAGTTATGAAAGATCTTCCAAATGAAATAATTGACAGCAACATTCTACATTGTGAAAAAAAGTAACTAGAATAAAGAATGTCAGAAATAATAATCCATAAATATACAACAGTTTTTGAAAAATTTTAGTGATATATTTCAATTGATTATAAGTACGTATAAAAGTTTTAAGATAAAACTTTAATTTGACAAACAGTTTTTAAAGGTATATACTAAGAACAAGCAAAATTTCTCCACGGTAATAATTTTACGACCGCCAGATGTTTTAAATTTAGAGTGTTCCGAATCATGCCATGTTTGATGTTATATGAAAGGAAGAAGAATTTTCAGACGAAATTAAAAAAAAAATAATGAAATTTTACGACTGTCAATTGTTTCAAACTTAAAGTATTTTGAACCCTGCCGTGTTTGGTGTTATATGAAAGGGTTTTAGAAGAACTTAAGAAGAAATTAAAAAAAAAGAATTAAATTTTACGCTTACCGATAGTTTTGACTAAAAAAGTATTTCGAATCATGTCGTGTTTGGTATCATATAAAGGAGTTTTAGAAGAGGTGTCGTGCAGAATATTTATTTTTTCCATCGGCTATTCTTTTACTGAAAATGCATAAAAACTTATCGTGTATAGTATCAAACAAAAGGTTTTTTAAAGGGCTACCGTGCGGAATTGTTTTAGTGAATGAGCTTCGAAACTTGTTGTCTTTGTACAGAATTGAAAATTTTAGATCGGAATTAATTCAATTTATATTGTGTCAATTATCGTATACAAGTGAATCTTTCGTCAGTGTCCGCGGAGCCTAGTGAGAAAGCCTAGCGAAGCCAGGCAGACCGCTAGTCCTATATACTAATCAGCTTAATTTGCTATAGATTCATCTGGGCAGCAACCAAACATTATAATCGCCTACAACCTTAACAGTATGTGCGATTGTTGTAATTTTTTTTTTAAGATTTAGAGAATGTTTGCTACTAGAGCCTTTAGGATACTTCAGATTTTTCGAAAGTATAGTCCGCGTGAAATTAATGAAAAACTTTGTAAATTTTCAATGATCGAAGCATGCACGCGCTGCTATGCATTTGAAATTTGACCGCAAGCCGAAATTTTTCAAACCTGTTAATCACTTTTGACATTTCGCATGAAATATTTTTATATAAATATTTCAATTTCTAGACAATTTGGGGAGATTTTCTAATTTGATTTAGGTATTAGAGGATCGATTTTTTAATAGCATATAGTAAAACCTAGCAAAATTTGTCCTCGGTAATAATATACAATAAAACCAAAAAAATAATTAACATTGTAAAAAAAGAAGGTAACTCGAATAAAATATATAACATTCCAGCGATTGCAAACAGTTTTTCAAAAAACTTTAGAGAAAAATTTCAATTGATTACATGTACAAATAATATATAAATGTGGAACTATCAGTAATAACGTCCCAAGGATTTTTAATAGTTTATCAAAATATTTAATAGTTTCAAACTTAGTACTCTGAATCATGCCGTGTTTGGAGTCATATGAAAGGGCTTTATAAGAACTTTCAAATTAAATTTTAAAAAGTTGAAATTTTACGATAGGCAATTGTTTCAAACTTAAAGTATTCCGAATCATAACGTATTTGGATCATATGAAAGGAATAGGTGGCACAGTGGTTATCGTGTCGGCTTGTGGATCCTGAGAACCTTGGTTCGATTCCCACTGACGACAAACATTTTCACCACATTAATACTACTTCTGTGGCTCCCCCTCCACTAACATCTTTGGGGGCCGTGATTTGACAGCTGGTAACTGCACTTCACGCGCAATAATATATCACTTTCCGGGATCTGCTTCGGCAGAGTGCCCATACCCAGTAACGGGTAGAAGGCGTGATATTTATTTATATATTTATATGAAAGGGTTTTGCAAGAAATTTAAAATAAAATTTTAAAAATAGAAATTTTACGATAAGCAATTGTTTCAAGACGAATGCGCGCGTTG
This sequence comes from Pterostichus madidus, assembly GCA_911728475.2. Taxonomy (NCBI): domain Eukaryota; kingdom Metazoa; phylum Arthropoda; class Insecta; order Coleoptera; family Carabidae; genus Pterostichus; species Pterostichus madidus. Next base: position 15,550,013 of record OU452304.1, on the reverse strand, counting down.
CTATGCATATGAAATTTACCACAAGGAGATATATTTTAAAGCTGTCAATCACAACAGAGGATTGAAGAAATATGTTTTGAGCTGTTAAAAATTGTTTCAAGTCTATTTTACAGTGGAATCTCTGGGTAGTGTTAATATTAAGCACATTGAAAATTGCATTTTCAATATATTCACAGATAAGTTACCTTGAATGTAATAATTTAAAATTGGTATAATAATTGTATGTGTTACTATAAAACAGTATATTTGTAAAAATAAAAAGGTATAGATTAAATTCTACTTTATCCTACAGTTGATGTTAAAGTGTCTACAGAAAATGAAAGCATAAAGCCTACTTTAAACATAATGTACAAAATAAATTATTAAAGTCGTAGTTTACAATTCATGCTAAATCATATTTGCATTTAATTTTGAAGAATAAAAGAGAAACCCATTTGGCTCGTTGAAACAAATACCAGAGAAAATCTTAAAGTAAAAGGTTCTGTTCGGGCAGCAGAATCTCAGAGTAGTCAGCTACGACACAATTCAACATAGAAATTTCATTCTACAGCAAGCTAAAGTGAATAAATTTGAAAAATTCAAATAGCACCACACTTTAAAAATTATATGTAAAAAAGTTCTGATATCATGATGTAAAGCAATCTATAGTAGTTTATAATTCACCTCACATAAATACTACAAACGTACAGGAATAGGGACCGAAATGCCGTCAAAGGATCGCGTTAAAATAAACGAAAATTATATCAGAATAGGGACAAATTAGCAGTAGCTAACAAGATAGAATCAATAGTAGCAAAACAGATGGAACTGGTGTTAACTAAACAAGTAGAACCAGTTAGAGGTGTGTAGTTCGTGAACGAACTAGTTCATATGAACTATTCCTTAAAGTGAACGACACGAACTAGTTCGTGAGTTTTTTAAAGACTAGTTCACTGCAAACTATTCGACTATGATTCTCCATCACGGCGGTACGGCCGATGAAGTCGAATCGAAAGCGGAGAACGGAGAACAAATGAACGAGTGAACGAGACTAATTACTAGAGGAGCTTACTAAAATTACTTCATACTTCGCTCGTTCGTGGTCGTTGCTTTAATCACCGCTCTGCTTCTGCTGTCTGCTGTCAAATTATACTAGAATGTAACAATATGAGCTATCTCATTTTTGTATGTTGCTTTAGATAAAACCTTGGCTTCGTGTAATTTGACACTCGTGGACACATGGCCTTTCCTGTGAATGCGAAAACTGTAGGTTTTCAAATATAGGACATTAATTTATAAAAGTGACAGTTATTAGTTAGTGTTCTAAGAATTTTAGCATCTTTCCGTGTTCACCGGCACGGCATTGCCTTTGTGTCAGATTACACAGCCCCAAACACTTGAGACATCTGTGGAAATGGGTTCCAGATGTGGGTAGTTTTACCCAGAGGATGTCAAGTGTTTGGGATAGCCAAGTTAGTCAGAACCACCGACTCGAAGCGTGAGGATGGGCGGTCATCCTCATATGAGACGCGGCGTGCGCAAATTTACTTAGTGTTTTTATAAGGAATGAAACACCATTAGTTTATTCATAATGTTTAACAATTGTAATACCGTGTTACAATTGGCGCAGTCCGGTAAGATTGGCAAAAAGATTTAATTAATTTAATTAATTAAATCTATTCTAGCGTCGCGTAGTTAGAAATTTTATTTTTTTGTTTAATTTTTAGACGTGAGCCATTCTTCTACGAATCTTTTATGAGTGTTTAAATTGAAATTTGGTATATTGTTTGATGTGTTTTGTTGCAAATTTGTTTTTATGAATTTTTAAGTTTTATTAAAGTTTGAGAATTTTTGAAAATTTAGTTTTATTTGATAGTTTTAATTTTTTTTTTGGTTGTTATCAAATATTTCAATCTTGAAATATTTTGGTTATTTTATTGCAAATTTTGATATTTAGTTTTGAAATTAGATATTTTGTGTTGTTTTAGTAAATTTCAATTTCTGAAAAATGTTGATGTTTTATTTTGAACATTTAGTTCAATTTATGATTAAAATGTGTGGAAACAGAAGTGTAAAGGTAAATTCAGTGAACCCGCGTCAATAAAAAAGTTAATATGTATCCGTACATTCCGCCGACGTACCCGCCGCCATCTGGATATCCATCGGGAGTACCTGGCTCCTGGTTTCCAGTGACATCGCCGTGGGGTACGATTCCAGCATCGTATCCACCAGCGGCAGTGAAATATGGTTTGCCACAAAAGCCTTCGCTACCTGTGCCAAGGCCATATCACGTGCCGCCGCAGCAGCTGACAGCACCGTGGAGTACGAGCCCATCACTTTATCCACCGATGGCCATGCAGTATGGCGTACCAAAGCCATACCCCGTGCTACCTCAGCAGCTGACATCCATGCCAGCTACCTGTATACAGCCGTTAGTTTACGCACCTTTACCGAATATGTTGCCTTCCGTTCTTCAGTCTGACACTCAGCCTTTGCAAGTTGCAAAAATTACTGCAGCTGAGTTTGCATCGTTATTGCAGGCTGAAGAACGTATTTTAGTGGACATTCCACGTCCAAAGGAAGACAACATTGAAATCGTGGCTGTAGCAGAGGTAGCTGAGGTCGAGAAGAAAGAAAATGAAGAGGTAAGTGCTTTAACTTGCAATGTAGTATGTATTGAAGTTGATAAAATGGACAGCGATGAAATAAGTAATGAAACAACTTTAGTAAAAGATGGCAAGCTTTCAGGAGAAAATAATCTTGACATGGGCATGGAACAAGTTCCTTGTAGCGTACTTGTATCCAGTGTTGAGCTGTGTGTTCTATGGGTAGAACACACAAGTTTTGAGCGATCGAGAACTTCTGATAAGTTAAGATCATTGAATTGGAGCAAGTCCAATTCATTTAGTGCGCCCATGAGATCAAGATTTTTTCTCAATAAGTATAAGATAATTAGCAGCTTTAAGTCCATCGTAGCAAGTGCTCTGTCCATTGAAATCGTCGACAGTACATTGCAAGTTAGGCATTACCTGAAGGAAACAGACCCCCCGCAAGTACAACGACCGCATCTACAGCTGGACATCTGGTTCGACCATCAGCTGATCTCCGGCCAGTGTCAACAACCCCAGCTCAAAGAAGAACCACCCCCTTGCCCCTCAGTGAACTTTTGTACAATTGTGTGTAGTGGTAGTGAAAGTGTGGTGCATTCCCCGCGTACCCTTTGCAACCCTACAACCCAGGACATGACCCAGTGACCTTTGACAATGTTTTTGTTTTTCGGAACAATAGTGTTTAAGTGCATGTTAGATTTAGTTTAGTTTAATTATGTAATTATATGTATTACAAGAAAGATTCTTTGTTTTAGTTGTGGTGCAAATTTAAGATGTTGGAATTAGAGAATTCCATTGGTTTAGGAACATATGTTCATTTGTGTCACTGAATTTGTACCAGCTGCAAGAATTATGTGTAATAATATATATTTTAATCGTTGGTGTTAAGTGAAATTTGATAATTTCAGTTGCACGAATGTACTCGTACAAGCAGGTTCAATTTAAATGTATTGTTTTGTTTTACATTTACATGCGAATAGTCTTTCGTTTATTAATTGGATTTTAGTTTAGCGATTTGTTTTATTTGAGCAATTTTATTTTTGTAATAATGTGTATTTAAATTTTTGTTTGGTGAAATTTGATAATTTCAAGTATGAGTAAGTTCGACTTAAAAGTTTTACTTTGTTGTAGAATGCACGACGTGAGAGTAATCTTATGTTTAGTAATTTTAGTGACTTTATTTTGTGATCACTATTATTTTGCATCGTTTGAAATTTGACAATTTCAATTATGAAATAGTATGTACGCTTAAGATGCTACCTGAGAGTAGACTGCAATCAAGCAATTGTTTTGTTTAGTATTTTATTTATGATTGCTAGTTTAGCAACTGATTTTTGTTTTATTTCGTATTTGCTATTTAAGCAATTGGTTTACTTTTTCAATTTGTATTTGCTAGTTTAGCAATTGTTTTAGTTTTTCAAGTTTTGTGTTTACTAATTTGATTTTAGATTAGCGATATGTTTTACTTTAGCAACTGATTTTTGATTTATTTTGTATTTGCTATTTAAGCAATTGCTTTAGTTTCTACAAGTTGTGTTTGCTAGTTCAGTAATTGATTTGATTTGATTTTCAATTTGTGTTTGCTAGTTTAGAAGTTGGTTTAGTTTTAGCAATCTGTGTTTGCTAAGCAATTGATTTAATTCGATTTTTTCTAGTTTTTCAACAGCAAATTAAGTTACTTAATTTGTTTATAACTGTAGAATCATTGGTAATTTTGAGAAATATGTTTAGTTATCTGTAGGATAACCAGTTTATATTTTTCGTAATGTTTTAGTTTTGTCAAAATTGGTTTTGATTTCTGCTGCGTATTTTAAAGAATACCCAGTTGGAAATCTGTAAATTTGATAATTCAGTTTAGATTCAGTATCGCAGCATTTCAGGAATGAAATAGTTCACCCAGTTACCGGTAAAATAAATACATCGAGGTCACCGCTATATTTATGTTTTAACGTGGGGATAATGTAACAATATGAGCTATCTCATTATTGTATGTTGCTTTAGATAAAAGCTTGGCTTCGTGTAATTTGACACTCGTGGACACATGGCCTTTCCTGTGAATGCGAAAACTGTAGGTTTTCAAATATAGGACATTAATTTATAAAAGTGACAGTTATTAGTTAGTGTTCTAAGAATTTTAGCATCTTTCCGTGTTCACCGGCACGGCATTGCCTTTGTGTCAGATTACACAGCCCCAAACACTTGAGACATCTGTGGAAATGGGTTCCAGATGTGGGTAGTTTTACCCAGAGGATGTCAAGTGTTTGGGATAGCCAAGTTAGTCAGAACCACCGACTCGAAGCGTGAGGATGGGCGGTCATCCTCATATGAGACGCGGCGTGCGCAAATTTACTTAGTGTTTTATAATTAATGTAACTTAAAATTAAATCTGTTTTCACCATTTCATCATTTATAACGTTTTACCAATTGTACAATCGTGTTACAATACATTCAATATTTTATAATATCTTCTATGTCTAAATATCAAAGCTCATTTTATTAACCCTTTCAATTAACTAAGTTTTCATTAGTTCTTAAATAAGTGATGTGTGTTTTAACTGGCAAACGATTTGCCAGTCCATAGTTTTAGTTCACAACCAGAAAAGGAATTCACAGAACAAGTAAGTAACATTCACATCAATTTAATTATTATATCATATTTTAACTTCGCTCTGTACGCTCAACGAGCTCGTGTTACAAGAACCAGATCCTAAAAGTTCAAAAGTTCTCGCTCGTGAATCACAATACAATACGATTTCCGTTCATCATAGTCTTAAAAATTTCGTGAACGAAAGTGAACTAATGAACTAGTTCAGTGAACTAATCTTTTTGGTGAACGAGAACGAATGAACTAGTTCACTGAAATGAACTAAAATTCCCATTTCTAGAACCAGTAGTGGGATCGCGCCATGTAGAAATGTAAAAACGAAGCGATAGAAACGTCATGTGGTATCGCGCCTTATCGCTTTGTAAAATAGAAATATTCTTCGGCTACTTTCGGTTTTTGTATTATCTGTTTTGTAAAAATCGTGAATTTTGGACCAGTAGGTAATTATTATTATTAATATAATGAAAAGTGAAACATGTTTTGAAAGAATTTTGTATTATAAAAAGTAGTACAAAATTAAAAAAAAAACAGCAAATTTTGGTAGGTGATATATTTATGCGCGTGAAGTGTGGTTACCAGCAGTCGAATCACGGCCCCCAAAGATGTTAGTGGTGAGGGGGCCGCACGGGGTAATTTTAATGTGGTGAAAATTGTTTATTGGCTGCGAGAATCGAATCCGGATTTTCAAATTCGGCTCTATGCCACTGAACTACCTACTCCATTAAAGTTAAAAAGTTATATGTTTATAAACACGTATTTATAATTTAGTAATAGCGCTTCCAATGTATTTAATGGCTCTATATGAAGTAATAGAAGAAAGAAGGTACGCCATAATCAATTATAGTATTGAAAGAAGTGTGAGGTACATTTTAAAGATTTATTTATGTTTACGAATGACGAATATTTTCCGCATTATTTGATTGCAAATGATCTTAATGTATTAACTGAAACATTTTGCAATTAAGAATATATTTATAGTCATATTAATTTTAAAAAAATAATACTTTAATCTTCTTACCCCTATTTCTCTTTGCTTTAGGATTTCCTCTGTTGCACTTTTCGTCTTCATTTTCATAGTTTTTTCTCAATAAATGAAAATATGATAGTAGAGAGTACTCTACCACCAGTCTTCTTCCTATAATTTCCCAGTCCCGCGGTCTAAGCCATTGTTTTAGATTTACAAGGTTTAAATTTTGTTATATTTGTATCTATTTATATTGTTTGTGGTATTTCAAATATTATTTCTATCTTTTTTCACATATGTCTCCCCATAATGTACTTAAATCTGCTCTCCTACTACCCAGATGAGGTTTATTCTCTTGTTAAAATTTCTTCACATAAATTTTAATAAGTACGTCCATTAGTCTATATTCCACAGAATAATATAATTTTCAAATTTTTTATTAAAAAGTTTATAAATATGTTTAAAATTTATATAAATAAAATTTATATTAATAACTCTAAATTTATTTTGAAAATAATATTATTTATTCACGAAATAAATTTATTCTTTTGATGAAAATAAACGGTTTCTACAAAGAAAAATTCACGTTTCGATTCTATTCCATTTTGACGTAAATAAGCGAAAAAACTTAAATCCTTATATGGCGCAATGCCGATTTATCGCTTATTCGCTACAAATATCATTTTCTTAGCAACGAGTCTCTATCTTTCTACATTTCTACATGGCGTGATCCCGCTACGGTAGTAGCTAAACAAATAGTAGTTGCTATACCATTACTAGCTAAACCAGGTATTTTTAATAGTAAATTACTTAGATATTAATTTTTGTTAGTAGTTTTGAAATATTTTACGCATATTGCAGAAATGAAGGGATATTTTTAGTATAATTACACATTTCAAATATGTGTATTTAAGGTGAAAAATTCGGCCTAAAGTTCGTTAAACAAATATTTGTTATCGTGTATGTAGGGTTTCTTGTGATTCTAACAAAAATGTAGAAATGACCAATCACAAAAATCTGTAACGTACATATAACTTCAAGTAATTAAAGTATTAATATTAAACGAAAAAGAATACAAATATATTTCAAACCACAAATTCTGATCTACTCATACATTTTTATATATAAATCTAATAGTATAACATCTTGAAATTTATGATTGATAGCTGTCATTATTTCTGATCATTGTAGCGCAGAGTTTACGTAGAAACACACATCAATTGAAAAAAATGAGAATTTCGCCAATAAGCAATAACGAATTCAATTTTTTTAAAAATATTTTGTATTTTTATTGTTATCCATGTTAAGAAACAAGTAGTACTACATAATCTTTGAATATTCAGCTTTTTGATATGTTTATTAAAAATAAAATTTAACCCTCCAGTACTATCGTGGGGTATTTTGGCACCCCAGACACCAATTTTTGCTTTGTATCTTTTAAACTATTTTACAAATTATTGGTTCTAGCTATTCTCCTAAAAGATAAATATGTTCAATATGGCATAATTCGATATTATTTATTTTTAACCGTTTTCGAAAAAAATGGCCATTGGGTGCCTTAGTATCCCACGATAGTAGTTGCGTAGGACTCTTTGAAAAAGAGCGTAATATTTACTCGGTGATTCACTAACCTATGTCGCATTTATGTATTTTACTTGCTTGAGTGAATCACAGCGTCTTATACACATATGTAAAAGTATTTGAGTGTTATTCGTCGGGGATTTACTCATGTACACTGCATTTCGGTCTTATTTTTAGAAAGGGAATTCATAATTATGTACTTCCCCTAACTTTTGTATTTTACATAAAGTGATCCCCAGGTTTTGCTGAGTCATTTAGAAAGGTAAAGTATAGTTTGTAGAGTCTAAAGCATTTAATTTAGAAATTAGCATTTTCAAAATATGATGAGAAAACATGCCTGTCAGAAAGTCTTAAGAACAGAGTTTTGGAAACTTCGAAACAGACAACATCTTTGAAGAAACATGATTTTAATATTTTTTGAATTTTTTTCTTTCTATATGCACTTTTTGTACACTTTTATGTAAAGCTTATTGTTTTTTGTTTAACTTTATATAAAGTTCAACTTTTAATCAATCAAGGTTTACGACAAATGATTGTTTTAAAACCTACAATAACTAAAATAAATAAATATATATATAAAAGCAAAAAAATAGGAAAATCAAATTGTGGGGTGTCAAACACCCCACCATAGTATAAGTGTAATTTGAAAACACGATAGTACTTGAGGGTTAATCGTTATAATACAAATAAATTGGAATTGGAAGTGTAGGAGATTATGATATCAAAATTTAGATTGAGTTTCTCAAAAATGGGAGGAACGATTCTGATAAAAAATGTATATTTAAGAATATGATCTTCTAAAACTCAATAAATTCCTATCCAATTTGATTTTGGGACAATTGAAAGGAAATAAAAAATACACGAAAATGTTCTGTTTTGAGCCTTTTTTCGCATATTTTATTTTTTTCCCCAGTGCTGCAAAATCAAATTGGGTAAAAATTTATAATAATATGAAGTTATAGATAATCATATTTGTAAATAAACAGTTTTTTTAAACAAAATCGTGCCTACCGTTGTTGAGTTCTTAAAGCCAATTTTTGAGTGTAATTTATTTCATCATTTGTACATAACATTACTGGTATTTAGTTTATTACCATACTTTGAAGTTTTGGCATCAAAATTATGTACAATAAATAATAAGTTTCATTCATAATAAGAACAATATTTTATTTCAAAGAAATCAAGTCACATCGTCGTTCTGCCCGGATGTACCACATTAAAAAGTAAATTTTTGAGAGTTCACTGTGAAGTTGGTTTTAAAACAAAACGTCAAATTGACAAGTTTTATAAAGTATACAGGTAAACTCAACCAAATTTGTCCTCGGTAATAACATATAGTAATACCAAGCAAATTTTGTTCACGGTAATGTAAATTTAAAAAAAAACATAACAACGGTCTTATAAATTTTCTTTCTACAATTATTTTATTGAAAATGCTTCAAAACCTATTTGATCGCCAATAGTTTTAGTGAGAGTGGTTCAAAACCTACCGTGTTTGATATCAAATGGAAGGTCTTCTGAAGGGGTCGCGTGCAGAATTAGAATTTTTTCGATCGGCAATTGATTTAGTGAAAGTGCATAAAAAATCTAACGTTTTTGGTATTAAATGAAAGGTCACTTGAAGGGCTCGCGTTCAAAATTGAAATATTTCATCAGGGCGGCAACCAAACATTATAATCGGCTACAGCCTAAACGGTTTGTGCGATTGTTGTGATTTTTGTAGAATTTAAAGATTGTTTGGGACTAGTGACTTTTGGATAGTTCAGATTTTTCTAAATTATAGTCCGCGTGAAATAAATAAAAAACTTTGCAAATTTTCAATGATCGAAGCATGCATGCGTTGCTATGCATATGAAATATGACCGCAGACAGATATTTTTCAGAGCTATCAATCACATTTGATGTTACAAATGAAACTTATTTCAGCAACAGAGGATTGAAGAAATATATTTTAAACTATTACTAGTGTTTCCAAGACTATTAAAAGTAAATTAGCACTTTTAAGGTGAGTGACGTTCGAAGCTATCACGTGTGATGCTACGAAATAAACCTTTTATACAAATATTTAAATTTCAGGGCATGTTAGATAGATTTTACAGACTAATTTCAGCAACAGAGGATTGAAGAACTGTGTTTTGAAGTCTTGAAAATAGTTTCAAGTCTATTTAAAAGTGTTACTTATGTCAAAATGTCAAATTAACAGAAGATTTGAGAAATAGAATGTTTCTGACGACAAGTACCTAAACACTAAGTATTACATCGGAAATTTATTTTAAAAACGTAAGTAATTTACGTCGTTAATATCAAAAAAATAGATTTTAATATTATTGCTCTTAATTTTTAGTCCATTCCTGAATGCAGCAATACCGCTGTAGTAAATTTAACTTGATGAAATAATTTCGTACGTGTGAACTGCGATTGTTAGTAATTAAATTATGGTTGCAGATAAAGAAATAACATGAATAATATCTGTGTAATGAAATATTCAGCTATAGTCAGTTATAGATTTAATATATAGGCAGCTACGACCTAGCTCAACGTAGAAACTTTATTCTACTGCAAGTTAAGGTTTTGTCTTTTTGGATTTATTTCGATCGGCAATTGTTTTCATGAAAATGTTTCAAAACCTGTAGTGTTTAGTATCAAATGAAAGATCTTTTGAAGGGCTCGCATAGAAAATTGGTATTTTTTTCGATCGTCAATTGTTTTAGTGAAATGACTTCAAAACCTATCGTGTTCGATATCAAATGGAAGGTATTTTGAAGGGCTCGCGTATAAAATTTAATATTATTCGATTGGCAATTGTTTCTGTGAAAATATATCAAATCTATCATGTTTGGTATCAAATGAAAGTTCTTTTGAAGGGCTCGCGTGCAGAATTATATTTTTTTGAACGGTCATTGTTTCAGAGAAAGTTTTACAAAACCTATCGTGTTTGGTATCAAATGACGGGTCTTCTGAAGGGCTCGCGTTTAAAATTTAATATTATTCTTTCGGCAATTGTTTCAGTGAAAGTACATCAAAACCAATAGTGTTTGGTACACATGGAATTTTTTTGTAGAATTATTTCCATTTCTAGACAAGTTAGAGAAATTTTTAAAATTAATTTAGGTATTAGATGATTTAGGATACATGTTTTGAAATGTTTTAAATTGATTTCATGTTCACATAAAATTTTAAGACAAAACGTCCATTTGACAAATAGTTTTGAAAAGTACACAGTAAAATAAAGAAATATTTGTCCGCGGAAATAATATACAGTAAAACCACAAAAAAAAATTGACTGCAGCATTCGATATTGTACAAAAAAAGGTAACTCGAATAAAAGATGTCAGAGTTAATACTCCAGCGATTTTGTACAGTTTTTCAAACAATTTAGAGAAAAAATTAAATTGATTTCTTCATGTACGAGTACATATAAAATATAAATGTGGAATATCATCAGAAATGCCGTCCAAAGGTTATTTAATAGTTTAGCAAAATGTATTTGAAAATAAAACAAGTATTTAAATGAAATTTTACGATTGTCAATTGTTTCAAACTTAATGTATTCGGAATCTGGTCTGTGGAACGGCTCGCATGCAAAATTGATATTTTCGATCCGCAATTGTTTTAGTGAGAGTGCATCAAAACCTATCGTATTTGGTATCAAATGAAAGGTCTTTTGAAAACTCGCGTGCAGAATTGAAATTTTTTTTATTGTCAGTTGCTCTAGTGATAGTGCTTCGAAACCTATTGTGTTTGGTATCAATTAAAAGATCTTTAGATAAACAGACGTACAGAATTGAAATGTTTTAGATCGGGAATAATTGAATTTATATTGTGTCAATTATCGTACAAAACGGGACTCAATTGTTTTAGTGAGAGGGGTTCAAAACTTATCGTGTTTGATTTCAAATATGAATGGTCATTTGAACGGGTCGGGTGCAGAATTGGAATTCTTTCGATTGACAATTGTTTTAGTGAAAGTGCATTAATACCTTTTGTCTTTGGTATCAAATAAAAGGTCTTTTGTAGGGCTCGCGTACAAAATTGAAATATTTTTGATCGGCAATTGTTTTAGAGAAAGTACTTCAAAACCTATCGTATTTGTGTTCAATATTGAAATATTTTAGTGAAAGAGCTTCGAAACCTATCATGTGAAGTATAAATTAAAAGCTCAAGAAGGACATAGAATTTAAAAGTTTTGGAATCGTAATAATACAATTTTTATTGTGTCTATTGTCCTACCGAAGTGAATTTTACTTCAGTGTCCGCGGAACCTAGCGAGAAGGATATATGGATTCATCATACCCATATGTAAATCGCTGCAGCCTAGACGGTTGTCCGATTTATTTAAAACTTTTTTATTTGATAGGCCGTCTTAGAATATGCAGAGGCCCGTGGGTACACAGAGTTTGGGGCCCTTTCAGAAACTTAAAAAAATGTTACTGAAAGCATCAGTATTTGTATTTAGTATTTAGTGACTATATTGGTTATTATAGTTAGCTTTACACAAATCAAATATAAGTGAAGTGATTACTACTCGTATTTTGAGATGCGTAGTCATTTGGAATTTTTTACTATTTCATGGTCACCTTCATATACTATATAAGTATACGAGAGAAGTTTTTCAAAATTTTTGTCGTCAAATTTCCTAATTATTCTTTGCGACTGTTGCATTTGAAAAAAAATAGAGTTCTTATGGATTTCATGTCTTCTGAATAATTTTTTTGACTCTCCTAATATTCTCAGTCAATTTTCATTTCGTACGCCAGTTTATTCAAACCTAGCTACCTTTTATCTGTATCACAGTCAAGTATTTACTCAGCAGCAAACTCTTCAATTAATAGAATTTCTTAGCTTTTTAATAAAATAGCTACGGTTACAATTTTGCCACATATTTTCAGTGTATCCATACGACGCTTTAAAAAAAGCTATACCTTTTAAATTATGTAGTTAGAAATAAATATTTAGTCATAAGAACACTCTTTGTAATAGTCTTTATTGTCAGTTTTGTATTGTAATTATTTTTGTAAGTGGCACTTTGTTATTGGGACTATGTCCTGTTAAGTGACAGAACAAATATAAATAACTAAATAAAACTAAAATACTAAGTAATAAATTGTATGTCGCTATTATTTTGTGTCATCAGAAAAAAAAAATATAATCTATAATTTCATATTATCGTATTATAATACGTTAACTTTCAAAGTAATTTATTTTGTTAATCAAAAATTAAACAGAATATAAATTTAAAGCAATAAAATAAATGTTTTGTATTCCAGATATTTTAATACCGTTATTTTCTAGACTTTGTCTATTTCGATGTAGGTAACTTTTGGATGCCCTATCACAAAGTAATTTTTTTATCATATTTTCTACTTCGCTCAAGTTTTTATTAATAATTCTTAGCATTTTGGAAACTTACTTCAATCTAAACGAGTTTGGATACTAAGTAAAATCAGTAATGATAATTTGCTGTCGTTGGTACACATTCAGTACATTGACCTATTTGAATGAAATTAGACAAGTCAGAAAAAATATCGTTCAAACATTATTACGTTCTTAAAATTCTTACTATGCATAGTACTACGTAGTTTAATTCGCCATATGTTAACCACAATATATATATATATATATATATATATATATATATATATATATATATATATATATATATATATATATATATCACCATCACCATAGCGACCGTAACTTTATTTAATGACGTCAACCCTGTAAATAACATTGTTTGCTGGAATACAACTGCATGCTGTGAGATTGTTTTAAGAGGAATCCCCAAATTTACCGTTGAAAGTGTGGTGTGCGAGTTAGCAGGCCGAGCTAGTTTATACTATGTGACTAATTAGGAGAGGCTTCAATACAGTGTAATAGGGGTAGGATTCTGAAACTATTATAACTATGTTATGATTTGAGTATGTTATATGATTGAAACCATAGCAACACTGTTAAAATCTGTTGAAATTAAGTGAAAATTTTACATAACTGCTATAGTTTTAGCGGACATAATTACGAGAATAATATACGAGTTATTATAACATAACTCTATAAAAGTGTTGGCAAGCAACAGCCGATATTTTATGTTTTTGTCGACTATTTCAGAACTGTTATTTAAAACACTGAATTGTTTTCTGAGAATTCCGAATCGTGAATTTTACAAGTACTATCTTACACTACAACACAATTAATTTTAGTAGCTGGCTAGATCTCGTCCTCCGGAAAATTCGCTGAGTACGTTATTTTGAAAGAAAATTGGGGAGAAAATTCATGAATATTTAGTCCTACAAAATATAAGCTGTGAGTAGTTTAGGGAAATATAGTTTAACTCGAAAATTGATTGAAGCTAAAATCAACTCGAAATCATTCATTGTTTTCGAGATATGAGCGAAAATAAGAAAGAAAATTAGGGAAAAGTTTTATTTCTTTTATCTATTTCTTGGTTTCTTATATTTAAATTTCAATCTTTTGTTATTTTCCGAACGAAGCTCTGTCTTCGAGATATTATTTAAGATTTATTAAAATATTAAAAGAAAATAACATTAATTATAGTGAAAAAATATCATTATCAAAATAAGTCATTATGTAACCACTCATTTCCAGAGCCAAAATTGATTGATTTTTCGCACAGTGCGGAATAAAATTTTTCGCTCATCGCCGAGTTTTTTCTTGCTTTTCATGGACTGAACAACTATTACCGTAGCAACAAGTACAAATATTATAAATCTCAAAATATTTCATTTAGTGTATGCAGCCTAAGTAACCTAAAAATTTGTATTCTGCTCTCATTGTGAAATATATTTGAAGTAAATATCAAAATTAATAATTATTTCAAATTGTATAGCTGGAAGAGCGAAAAATAGTGTGTATACCACAGGACTAAAGTTCATTTAATCCCTTGGTATATAATATACTATTATCCTACACTGCGAATGGCAACGAGCGATAAAATAGTGCTGCAAGTTTCTCGCAATAAAGTGGCAATTTAAACACTAATTACTCCTTACTTGCATCGCCATAGTTACAGCACTGATTTTTTAACTTTATACGTGTTTATTGTATTCACGTAAATTGGCACATACTTTTCGTCTGCCAGACAAATTTAATCTAGTTTTCAATCAATTACATTCAAAGTTGGAAGTGAATATATTTAACACCAACTATACCAGGCGGAGCTTATCGTTGATACCAATAAATGCCACTTGTGGCGCTAGCTACCAACAGCAACTGTGATGTACAAAAGCGGTTTGTTTATCCCATTGACACTAATTTTAAATATTTTAAAACCATTTTTGTTTTACAGGAAAGAGTTAGAGCTTTATAAAGCTAGTTTAAAATACAGAAAAAATACAAATTTACACTAAGCAAGCTTAGAGACAACCATTACTTTTATGTTAAAAAGAAAAAATAAAATCGAACCAAAATTAGCTACGTGTTTTTGAAGACTTGTTATTTGAATTAATATACAATAAACGAACTTATGTCTCTTTTCGAAAAATCTAATGCATTTTTTACTTTTGGCGTTTTTGTCTTGTTTGTGAAATTTGTTATTTGCTTACTGTAATATAATACAAAATATTTATATTTAAATTTACATTGTTTTAAACTGTCTGGCTAAAATAATGGAACGCGAGATACACACTATTAATCACATTTCTTTAGTTTTGTTTTTATTGAACACTTTTAAAAATTAATATATTTGGTGGGTTCTTAAAAGTAAATCAGGATCGTACCTATTGCATCTTGTTTATTGTATTTTATGGACCATAGGTAATTTTTAATAAACGTTTATTAGAAAATTATTGATTCATTTTTAAATTGCATTTAAAATGCTACATATATTTTAAATTTTTTTTTGTGATAAATTCAGATTCCATAAAAATAATAAATTAAGAATATTTTGATGGTATAAATTTAAAATTATAATCCGATTATAATTATTACATTTAAATACTTAACCAGTTTTGATAATTTATTATTTATGTGTAATTGTAATATCCAAGTTATTAATATACTTCAATATGGACTCAGAGTTCCCTACTTTTAATTTAGTAGTTACAGCTTACAGCACATGTTCAAGGAGCCAATAGGATGACATTTGTTAAAATCATAAATAGTACAGATTTTAGTAGGTTGCAAGTGCTGTCGTTGTGCGAAATGTGATGTCATGAAATAGTTAGATTGAAACAAAAGGAAATATCAATTCATCCTGTGAGTTATTTTATATACGCTTATAAATATGACGTGTAAGTTATAGATATCCATATTTATAAGAAACTTCATGTTACGAACTTATCAGTGCACTCCAAGGAATGTACTGACTCGTCTATGCAAGTTTATAAAAGAGTGAATCTTGTTTCACGATGTAATCAGTCTGTCCTGAGAACAATACCTGTAACTAATGTTTCTAGTTTGGAAAATAAATCATTTTTTTAAAAACACAATTTATAAATAAAATTGTATAAATTGTACGCCTTTTTAAGTATTCAGACTGTTTTAGCCAGATTTCATTGACAGTTGCCTTTGTTTGGAATAACTTGTCATTTTTACATTGTTGTTTAAGTTTCGAGAATCTTTTCTGTGGAAGTTGATGTAAATTATTTGTACCTAATAAATATTTTTTATTAAATTAAATTACCAACAGATGGTACGCATAATCTCAACTTTAATATAATCGTACATCGATTCTTGTTTGCAAGTTTTGTATTTATTAATTCAATAAATTAATACCTACTGTGTACCGAACTAAAATATAATAAACAAAATAATAGAACCTTTATTTTAGAATTCCTTTCTCTACGCTGTTATATTTTGTGCAAATAAAATATACTTGTATCATCAGTTAACTTCTTCACAACTGTAGTTCAGCACTTTGTTTATTACACTTCACTTATGATGACTGATCTTGTAATACCCAATGAATCAGGGGCGCGAACACAGACGCCAGAATGCCAAAGCGCCTTAAAAACTTAAAAATGTATATAAATTCCAAATTCGTTATAGGTTGCGATTAAAATAATTCATTATTGCCGTATTTTATTATTATTCTAGTAATTTATTTATGATCTCAGTAATTATTCTTATTCTAACATGATTACTACGTTTAGTCGTGTTAAGACATGTTTTATAGTACAGTGGACTCTTCATGTATATCGACAAATCCTTACAGGCTTTTAATATTAAAAATCCCATGGGATGGCTAGCACAGTGGTATGAAGTCGGACTGTGGATCCTGAGGTCCCTGGTTCGATTCCCACAGGCGACAAATTTTCATAATTTGAAAAAGCTATCCCTGTGGCTCCTCCACCACTAACATGTTTGGGGGCCGTGATTTGACGATTGGTAACCGCACTTCACGCGCAAAATATATCACTTACCGAGATCTGCTTTAGCAGAGTGCCACACCCAGTAATGGGTAGAAGGCGTGATGATATATTTATTTAATATTAAAAATAATATTACAAATTTATGTCGACAAAATATATATTTTTCAATTATATTGGATTGCAATCCGGATGTTTCTCTCCTGAAATACTTGATTATTTTTTAGCATTTTGTCCAATTTTAGATAATAATAATAATAATACTTTATTAATCAACAGGACCAATGTCCCAATTACAGACTAATGTAAGATAGAAATATACATTCAAATTCATACATATAAAATTTGTGTATAAATTATTAAATTAAATGAGTTCATTTAACTTATTTTTGAAAACAGTATAAGTATCGGAAAAATCTAAACTAGAACAAAAATTATTATAAGATCTATACATGGCATTTACAGGAGAATTAAAATGGTATACAGTACGTGAAAAATTACAAATGAAAGTTTTATCGCATCTGGTATTACAAAAATTTATATAAAAATTTAATTAATTAATGTAGTAAGAGATAATCATCTAGATACTGATTTACAAATTTTATACAAAAATAAAATTTGATTCTTGGTACGTCTTGCAGATAAAGGCTCTAGATTAAATTGAGCCAGAAGCATATTATAATCAAGAGTTGACCAATGCTTATGAATTCTGAAGAATAAAGTTTTACAGAATTTTTTTTTGTATATGTTCTAAATCATTAATTAAAAATTGTTGTGTAGGGTTCCAGATTACAGATCCATATTCTATTTTACTTAAAATCAGTAAGCGAAATAATGATATCAAACACATAATATTCCTAAAATCTCGTGTACTACGTAAAATAAAACCTAGGATCTTATAACAAGATTTGATCAAACATTCTATATGATAAGTAAAAAGTAATTTGGAATCTAGAAAAATACCGAGATCTTTTATAATTTCGACACGTTTTAAAGTGACATTGTTCATTGTATAATTGAAAATAAATGGGAAATTCCCTGTATGGAAACTTATAGCTTGACATTTATTTATGTTAAATTGCAGTTGATTAACAACAGACCAATTATAAATTAAGCTTAAATCATTTTGTAGTAACTCACAATCATCAATGTTCGAAATAATACGAAACAGCTTAAAGTCATCAGCGTACATGAGACAATTCGAAGATTGTATGTCACTAGTGATGTCATTTACAAATAAAAGGAATAACAGCGGTCCAAGAATTGAGCTCTGTAGTACGCCAGAGTGAGCAACAAAATTTGACGAAGTATAACCATTACAGTACACATATTGTATTCTATTACATAAATACGATTGACATAAGCAATACAAATGATTGGAGAAACCAATTTCTTGTAGTTTATACAATAAGATATTATGGTTGACAGTATCAAAGGCTTTTTTAAAGTCAGTGTATATTACATGCACTTGGGTTTTCTTATTAAAAGCCTCAAAAACAAATTGAACAAAATTTGTTAAATTTGTAACAGTTGACATACGATTCACAAATCCATGTTGGAAACTATTAATGTACAAACTGGTTTGGTTTTGTAAATGTTTAAATAGCATGTATTCATATATTTTTGCCACCGCATTTAAACATGAAATTGGACGGATATTTTTAATTTGAGATTTGGAACCTGACTTCAACAAAGGAATAATCTTAGCATGTTTCCAGTGGTCTGGAAATGTTGACGTTTTTAAACTTAAATTACAAATCATATACAAAGGATATAAAAATAAATCACAACAGCATTTATAAATATAAATAGGTATGTTGTCAGGTCCCACAGATTTAGTATTGCGTAGTGCTTTAATAGCAGAAGACACATCAGTTAATCAGAACTCAGAAATATTTATGAGATTACATACATTAGATTTAATACTAATTTTAGAGAAGTCATTATTGATGTTATCATTGGAATAAACACTTTTAAAAAAATCAGAGAAAGCCTCTACAATTTTTGGACCTGAATCATAGCTCTCATTATTGTAATACAAAACTGATGGAATTTTACAATTATGCTTTTTTAAATTTATGTAATCCCAGAAACTTTTAGGATCATTCACAATAATATTTTGTACACTGTTTAAGTAATTATTATGGGCACTCTTAATTAATAATTTTACAGTAGCTCTTAATGATTTATATTTATTATAATGAAAATCAGATTTATATTTTTTGAACATTTTCCTATGATGTTCTTTCATTTTTAAGTTAGATCTAATTTCACGAGTAAACCAAAATGGATGACTAGTCTGGTTTATCTTTTTGGGAATGCAAACATTGAAAATACTGTACAATATAGAATAAAACTTATTTACAGCCAAATTTACATTGGTACATGATTCTAACCATTTCCAGTCAATTTCACTAATCATCCTATATAGAAGTGGAAAATTGCCACGCTTAAAATCATAAAAACAATGAGGATTATTTTGCAAGGGATTTGGAGAATAGTTTTGTAGTATACATTCAATTAATAGAGCAGGATGATGTTGATCTTCAGGTAGGATGCTGCTAATAGATTTGTCAACAGAACAATTCAAATTTGAAATAACAATATCCAAAATGTTATTATTAAAATTAGGTATGCCATTATATTGCTCGATATTTAGCAAATTAACAAAATTAGTAAAATGATTAACATTAATATCTGTGACTCTATTTATATAGTATTGGTTTAGACAAGTAATATTAAAGTCACCGAGAATAATAACATCAGATTCAAATATGAATGGTAGACCACTTTTATACTCATAAAAAATACAATATTCTTGTAAAGAAGTATTCGGTGGTATGTAAATAAGAATCACATATAAAGATCATAAGGAATAATTTGAGTTCATTTTGACACAAATACACTCAATGTTAACAAAATCACAGCTGAGTTCAATTATGCATGGATTTAGAAGGTCGTTGATCGCAATCAGCACACGGTCTCGGTCGCATCGAAAAACACTGTAGCGTTCATCAAATAATTTCCTGTCAGAAATATTGTCACTGAGCCAAGTCTCACTGAATGCAAGAACATCGTAGTTTATGGTCAATACATTTAAATAAAGTTCTGCTAACTTCGTATTTAGTCCGCGAACGTTTTGATAATACCCATTTAGACTTTTTGAACACGGGTTATTATATCGTTTTTTGTAATAATACGTGGTACACCATAAACATATTTTATTACCAAATTCAATTCACCATTATTTGTGCGTCTCTCGAATTCCTTTTTAATCTCGGCAAAATACTGTCTTTGTTTCGGTGTTTTATCACTGGACATTTTCACAATATTAAATTTGGTATTCTTTAAATTACCGGCTTTCTTTAAAATATTGATGACATCTGAAGCACGTTTTAAATTTACTTTAACAGGCCTCGGAGAACTACTTGTAGTATTCTTTCTGCACAATCTAGTAACTTTAAATTCAGGTGGTAGAAATTATTTCACTAACAGAAGCATCATTCTCTGGACTTTCTTCTGGGAGGTTATAAATCATCAAATTAGTTTGTCTAGCGTTTCGATCTTGAATTTCTGATATAATATTTTCAAAATCTACACAATCATCAAGTTTAAATTTCGTCGGCTCGGTTATATCAATTCTCAATTGTTTCAACTCCGCATGTAAACTTAAAATAAGACTTTTTAGCTCAGATATTTCACTCAATGTTAATTCATTAGAATTCAGCTGTAATGTTTAAGCAAGAATTGCAGAACCACTTAAGGTTTTTCTTGGAACGCAATATACGTGAATATATTAGAACAACCACTGCATGTTACAGATGCAGAAGTGTCACATTTTTTTGTACATATACCACAAACCGACCACATCGCCTTTTTTAACGTAACGGTAGAACTGTAATTTAAGCGCACTCTGACAAAATAAAGTATTCACTAACAGGAACCAACTAGTTTAATTAATAAGTTTTACAAATCATTCAAAAGTAGACGTAAAATATCGTTTATTTTAATTAAAGTGGAGCACAATAGAAAAACACGAACTCACAATATAGCTTAATAATCGCAAGAAAATTACAGGAGCTGGATTAACAGCATTTCTTATTGATTTATTAAAAACATTAAATTTAGACATAAATAATATAAGAGGCCACAGCAATATTGGTCTACAAAAAAGAATTTTCGATTTAAACCCGCGTGCTTTTCATGTTCCTTGTGCGAATCACAGCGTAAATCTAATAGTAAATGACGCCGCTAATATCAACCATGAAACAGTTTTTTTTTTTTTTTTTAATATAGTACAAGAATTATACAAACTATTCTCAGCGTCCACTAATCGATGGAATATTTTAATCAATCATGTTACAAATTTAACTTTAAAGCCCTTATCCGAAATAAGCTGGTCAAGTAGAAGCCTCTCTATAAAAATTTACCTGAAATTTAAGATGCATTATTTGATATTTGCAATAACTACACAAGAGTCGACGAACAATCTAAACACCAAGCAAAATGTCTAGAAGAAAAAAATTCTACATATACATTTATTTGCACCGTTAGAGTGTGGTATGATATTTTAAATCAAGTACATTTTGTGAGTAAAATGCTTCAATCTCCAGCTACAAATTTGCAACTTGTTTTAGATGCATTAAACGAACTAAATAAGTTTTTAACTAGTAGATCTGATGCTAGTTTTGCAAAATTTGTTGAAAGTTCCAAATTAATTGCAGAAAAGTATGACATAGAAACTGAATTTCGTAGTGCGAGGCCACTGAGACGACGTATAAAAACTACTCAATTTGATTATTAACATGAAGATCAACCTATAGTAAAACCTGAAAATTCATTCAAAGTAAATATTCATTTCTGCATAATAGATCAAACTTTAATTTTGTTACAAAACAGATTTTTTTATTAAAACAACATATGAATTCATTCCTATTTTTATAGTCATTGGATAATTTACAAAATAAGGAATACTATTATCTTGCTGCAAACAATTTCGTACAAGAGAAATTAAGTCATGAAAATCAGCCTGATAGTGACGCAAATAATTTAAGTGAAGAAATTTTGCAATGTCAAGTATTTATTACCAATTCAAAAAACCATGTATCCCAAATAATTCATTATATTTATTCAAATGATTTAGTAGCAGTTTATCCAAACTTTACTGTAAGACTCCATATACTTTTATCATTACCTGTCAGTTGCGCCCGCGAAGCGGCCTTTTTATAAATTAAAAATAATTAAGAGTTATTTACGCTCCACAATGACGCAAAATAGATTGTCAGATCTCACAATAATTTCAATTGAATCAGACATACTGGATAAACTTGATATTCATGATAATATCCAAGGTTTTTCTTTACTGAAAGCTATGAAAGTGAAATCAATTTAATAACTTGTTTACTTTGTTTGCATTCAATATTATATATATATATATATATATATATATATATATATATATATATATATATATATATATATATATACAGGGACATTCGCTACAATTGTGTGGACTAAATTGGGAAAATATGGCTGATTGTAAATTATTCACATAATTTACTAATACAGACACAAAAATTATAGATTTTTAGTTATTTCTCTGATATGTGTGTTTATATCATAAATTCATAAAGTACTTATAAACCTAAAAATAGACTGACATTTGTTAAAATCATAAATAGTACAGATTTTAGTAGGTTGGAAGTGCTGCCGCTGTGTGAAATGTGATGTCATGAAATAGAATGAAACAGAGAAAACTTGGAATAGTTTTCAATATGTCCTGTCAGTTATTTTATCTACGCCAATAAATGACGTGCACGTCAGTTTCAGTATTGAAGCTGTTTAGTCAGATTTCATTATCAGTTGTCGTTGTTGGGAATGACTTGTAATTTTTACATTATATATATATATATATATATATATATATATATATATATATTAGACTGCCCAGGATTATACCGAAGTATTGTAATGTTATGGTGCTCTTCGCTAAAAAGAATTCATTTGATGTACTGAGAGACCCCTGAAATTTTGAGCCAAAAATATTAACCCTTACAGGTCGCTAGTAAACGTTTTTTGAATGTTAAAATATTTTTTTGATGGCGTATTATTAAAAGCTACCACAAAACTGCATGTGACTCTAAGTCTCATATTTTTAGCTCTTATTTTATAGTTTTCTTCTCCCTGAACACTATCCCGTCGGTATTTTTGGTCTACGGTCGACGTATCCCTAGATATTGAATATATATATATATATATATATATATATATATATATATATATATATATATATATATATTAGGGTGTCCGTTATTTTGGCGAAATCAGAAATTCGTTGCTCTCCCCCTCTAAATCTACTCAGAAAAAATAAAAAAAAATTTGAGCCATCATCGCAGGTCCGAAAAATGACGTTAACACGTGCCTGTAGAAGGGTCAAAATTTACATGTACTTTAAATGGGGAAAATGCCTTTTTTGATACTTTTATGTATAACTTT
Organism: Pterostichus madidus; assembly: GCA_911728475.2. Lineage (NCBI taxonomy): Eukaryota > Metazoa > Arthropoda > Insecta > Coleoptera > Carabidae > Pterostichus > Pterostichus madidus. Next base: position 15,526,457 of record OU452304.1, on the reverse strand, counting down.
TTATATGTTTAAGCTAAAAATATTTCAAGATAACTACCGGAAAGCTAATAAAATAAGCTTTCAAACAGACTAAAATGCAAGTCATTTGAATAAAAATTGACGGCGTAGCGTCAATTTGAGTAAAACGAATTTTGAAGTATATAAAGAACAAAAACGTTTATATAGGAATTTTGATTAATATTTCAGTTTTTACCCCAAAAATTGATATACCACTAACAACAATATAAAAACTACATTCTGAAATTCATATTAACTATCTTCAAATGGTTGTAATAATCGCAGACATCTGTATATATATATATATATATATATATATTGATAATGATTTGTTAAATTTAGAAATCATGAACAAATAGTAAGCATAATCTTTACTTCAGTATAATCCTAAAATGATTCTTGTTTGCAAGTTCCCTATCTTTGTGTTGTTCGTTTAATTCTAAGACATGTAATAGTAAGTGTAATCTCGTAACTTTGGAAATATAAAGATTTATATTAAATTATGTGTTACAACCTTTATTACTTTAGAATTCCTTTCTTTACATTGTTATATTTTATTCAAAAAAAAAAAAAACTTGTATCATCAGTTCATATCATCACAACTGTAGTTCAGCACTTTGTTTATTACACTTCACTTATGATGTGCGATCATCTACTACTGATTAAATAATGCTGAAAGCAAACAATTATTATACATACTACTTGTACGTTATTAAAATATTTCAGTAATTAAATTATCTCAAATGCAATAGACAAATATGGCTGAGTGTAAATTATTCAAATAATTACGTTCAATTTTAAATTAACTTCATATACCATCATAATAAAATTTTGATTAATTATGCCTGCCTACTTTAATACATGATGTTTAATTACTATATTTATGATCTTTAAGGTCTTACGTTGTACCAGAAAACTTATACTTTAATATAATATTCTTTGTTTTTGTACTGTTTTAATCCTAAGCGATATATAGTTCTTTATTTTGTTTCGATCTGTATTTGTAACTTACAACTAAAATTGTTTTTGTTTTCTCCATTATTTTCTTTCATAATAAGAGAAATATCTCAAAAAATTCAGTACAACGCCGCCAAGTACTTTTTTTTAGTTTTTTTTATATTGATATTTTGAACATTTGTGTCGTTTACATTTTTGTTACGAGGTTAGACACTTCTGTAATTCAGATTTTTGTATGAAAATACATGTTTTAATGTTGAATATAACAATGTGCTTGAGCCCATATGTTACATCAGAAACTTTTGACTAAGATGTAATTAGGACTTTTCGGCTCTCCTTCTTAAAGAAACCCTTAATGTTCCAAATTTATATATCTTACGTTTCTCAGTTTCTAAGAATGTACTTGAGCCCACCTTTTATATCAGAACCTTACAACGCGGGAAACATTAGGGCTTGTAAGGGCAAATGTTGGAGGATGTTTTTGTACTTGGCCTGAACTTTTCAGTTGTACTGAATTTTTTGAGATATTTTACATTCCTTTTCTAAAAAAAAAAAAATTGGGAAATTAATTTTTCTTTTAAATATTAAGAATTTTAAAAAATTTAAATAATTGCAAAAGCTATATAACGTACAAAATTATTAAAATATTGTTTATTTATTTATTACTAGCTATTACCCACGACATCGTACGCGTGGTCTACAATTTAATGCGAGTACCTGACATGCGTAGCAATACAACTCAAAGAAAGAAAGTATTTGTATTTAATTCTGTTTATTGAAGTGCTTTTGGATACTTAATATTTTTATTTCTCTTCGAGTGAGCATGCCACATACAGCTGTCCATGTGAGAAGCATGGATTTTCCAAATTTAGTCCACACACTTGTAGCGATTGTCCCTGTATATATATATATATATATATATATATATATATATATATATATATATATATATATATAATATTGAATGCAAACAAAGTAAACAAGATGGTCATTGCAAATGCGAGTCGTACCGGAAACTGCAAATGTTTGAAATCGATCGCAAACTCGAACCGCGTTTAGGAAGATGGCGGATTGGAAGTTTATTATGTGTGTATGTTATGATTGGTTTTCATCTATGCCTATACCAAATTTGAATCCAATCAGTGCAGTACTTTTCAAGATAGCAAGCGGCCATTTTGTTTCAAGATGGCGGACTGAAGCTTTATTATACCTATATGTTAAGATTGGTTTCCGTCTATGTATGTACCAAATTTGAATCGAATCAGTGCAGTACTTTTCAAGATAGCTAGCGGCCATTTTGTTTCAAAATGGCGGACTGAAGCTTTATTATACCTATATGGTAAGATTGGTTCCCGTCTATGTCTGTACCAAATTTGAATCGAATCAGTGCAGTACTTTTCAAGATAGCTAGCGGCCATTTTGTTTCAAGATGGCGGACTGAAGCTTTATTATACCTATATGGTAAGATTGGTTCCCGTCTATGTCTGTACCAAATTTGAATCGAATCAGTGCAGTACTTTTCAAGATAGCTAGCGGCCATTTTGTTTCAAGATGGCGGACTGAAGCTTTATTATACCTATATGGTAAGATTGGTTCCCGTCTATGTCTGTAGCAAATTTGAATCGATTAAGTGCAGTACTTTTCAAGATAGCTAGCGGCCATTTTGTTTCAAGATGGCGGACTGACACTTTATTATACTTATATGTTACGATTGGTTCCCGTATATGTTTCTACCAAATTTGAATCGAATCAGCGCAGTACTTTTAAAGATAGCTAGCGGCCATTTTGTTTCAATATGGCGGACTGAAGCTTTATTATACCTATATATTAATACTGGTTGCCTGGGCATAATTTTTTAGTGCGAAAATAGACATTTGTACGGGAAGGGGCGAAACGGGGTGGGCCGAAACGGAATGAGTCGTAGTAATGTGATGACGTCACACGCGAACGCTGAACAAGAAGACGACGTTTGCCCAATTTGAAAAACATCACTTTTCAAACATCCATATCTTTGGAAAGGATGGACCAAATGGCATGAAACTTTTTTATTCCTACTCAGTTTTGTGCGGGCTACATGGTGGTTAAGTCAAAACATACTTTTGTATCCGCTTGAGCTTCATTTTTTAGTGCGAAAATGGGCATTTTAGTGCACGAAACAAGAGTGTGAACGCAGCAGCGAATTCACCGCATCATACGCCACGCTCTACCTGGGTCTGAATGCCGCTCTAACTGCGTCATATATCCGCACTGACATCGGAATATTTCAATACGGTCCGCCCCTGTACTTTGTAGTAACCTAATATCGCGACTGGAGTGTGAGAATTTGGTTTCGCCGTCGCATTCGTCGCATTCGGGTGCATCTACCCATTCCATCCAGGCTTTGAACCAGGCCAAAGCTTCCAATATCATCAACTCTTGAATGGAGATATTTATGTCTGCTCCATCTAATAAATATTATTAATATGAAACATGCGATGCGCTGTGTAGGAAGAATGCACTCGAAATATCATGGACCCGGCTCAAAATCTAGCTTTCTTTATTTAAATATACTAAATTTATTATTATATATTACAAGTGTACAGTTTCATTCTGGACTATTTTTGTATATTTTAATTACAAATTAAAAAAAAAAAACTATTAAAATTATATTTCATGTGAAAAATCGTATGAAAGTGTTAGCAAATTAAAAGTTAATCAGCAGAAAAACTAAAATTTATTATTTCACAAGTTGGTCTGAGAAAAATAGACAAATTCTGATTAAGAGTGATTAAGTTACAGTTCTTCTATAAAATAATTGGGAAACATAGAAGTTAACTGAAATATAGAGTTAGTTAATTAGTCACTCTTAATTAATATTCATACTGAAGATAAATATTTTTAAATTTATTAATACTAGAAATTGTTTGTCTAGAAAAATATAAACAGTTTATAATAAATTTCATTTGTTTAAATATAAGAATTTATTTTGAAAATGAAACATTTTGTAGCCCTCCATGACTTTCTCGTGCTAACTTCACGAAGATACCTTGTTTAACTTGCTTTTGAAGTTGACGCATCCTTTCTTGTGCCTGTTGTTCAAGCAAGGTGACTGGTACATCAGCCAAAACGATTTTGTGGAGTTCAGAATCTTCGTATCGACCCATGGACTCAAATGTTCGTGCAATTGACGATAAAAATGCGTTAGGGGACATCTACACAACAAGGAATATTGTCAAGAGCTAGAAGAACTAGCAAAACTTCTAACGAACATATTACAAATAATCAATCATTTACCAATGGTTCATAAAAACGAGTTTTAAAAAGAAACTATCGCCAATCAATGGATATAAGTCATTTTACGACACCAAACAAAAATATTCAGTAGAATACGAACCCCATCGAGTGGTGTACACCATGAAGACAACATCGTGTTGTGACAGAAACAGGAGACGACGTTCACCCTTAATTTGGGGAAAAGGTGCAGTGTGAACATCACATCCTTTCTTTACAACTTTATATAAACACCTAACTCTTAATATAAGTATTAGGTAGACATAGTTCACATGTTCATTTTGTTTGTAAATATTTGTTGGATATCAAGTATAACGCTGATACGGATACGTAAAACACACAGTTTGTTTTTTAATATAAATTTAAACATTTTATCAATGTTTTTAATAGGAACGACGTTTTGCCTTATTGGATGACTTTTATAATGTTTTTAATATATTTGTTTTGTCCTTTTTTTATATTTAACGTCCTTCCTATCTATTATAATTCTACATAGGTACAATAACTTTAGGTCATGACGCTTCATTCACAATCAAATACGTGTTCTTTTAATAGTATGAGCTGCTTTTGGACATTATTGCGATGAGACAAATTATAACACCTATACCTATATTATCTCTAATGATTCTGAATTACGAAATACGTAGATAGACTCATATTTAGGAGTTACATATTTTAATTTTAAATATTTCGTTATGTTTCGTCGTACGTATAGAGTGCTTTGTATAATAACTATGACAAATGATAATGGGCATTGTATGACCTCCCTCACCACCCACTTTCATACAATGCCACATTGTTGTTGTTGTTTTTTTTCTTTTATTAATATTATTATCTTTTATTTTACAATTTTTTTAAATATTTTTTCATTAAGATTATATTGTAACATTATTTTGTATATTTGTCACTGTATTTCCAACCTATATAATAAATGACACATATATTATGTTTAATTAGGCTCGCTTTATTTGTAGACAACGACAAAATTATTTGTTCAACCAAACCTCAATATTAATCTAACTGTAGGTAACTACTAATAATGCATAATACAATAGAAATAATTTGCCGACTTGTTTCACTTACAATGACAATATTTTCTGTAGTTTTATACATTTTTTTGTAATGTTACAATTTATTTTATAATTGATATCACACAATAGTTGTATGATTTATTTTATTTACTACATCGATAGTAACTCACTTGCTTTTTTATGTATATTTGAAACTAATATAATCATAGAATTTTTCAATAATTAATATTTTTAATAATTATTATGAGGATAAAGTGGTTTAACAATATCACATTGCTATTTAAATTGATTAGCGAACATATTAACAGCAATAGGCATGACAATTGCTGCTATTAAAAAAAAAAAAATACTCAGTATAGATTTCGATAGATACATCAAATATTTCTTTATAATTTACCTTAAAAATTAAGCACATAAAAAGATTTAAATGCATTTATCATAAAATGCTGTATTTGTAATAAGTAGAAAAAAAAGAAAAGGAAATTTCTTAAATTATTATCACTTAGAATATAACTAGTGCACTGAATATTACCGATAATTTATTTGAGCTCACGAGTGCGTTTGTTGCTATTTAAGAGCAACAAAAGTCCGAGTGAACAGCGAGAATACATTTCCTGGGAATATTCAATGCACGTGTTATATTCGATAAGAATATTGCCTCACGAAAACATACAAAAAAAAATCAAAATTAATATTCTGACAGGCTTGTAATTAGATATTCATTTGATCATTATATGTAACACAATCTAGTTGCCAGGAAACTAAAACGCTATTGATTGTTTAGATTTGGAGGGCAATATTTTATTTTATCAATAGAAAAGAATATCTTAAGTTTAATAAATTTTTTTAATGAGTACATATTTCAGTCATATATCAATTATTTTTAAATATATAAATGTTCTCTATGTAACTACCTATATGTAACATCAAATAATGATTTTAAAATGTGGTTAATTTATCTCCAAAACCATCATTTCTAAATAATTTTTAGAAAAACTTGCAATTATCAAAATCGGTTTTTAGGGGCATAGTTCAGTTCAATTTATATATTCCATTGTTCAGCACTTAATTTACATTGATACAATTTAATGATAAACGATCGTTTTCATTTTAGGTAAATATTCCTAGTATATTTAGTACCTATAGTGATTTATGATTTTGAATAGGTAGTTTTGAGGCATAGAAGAGTGGTATTTAAAATTTACATGAAATTTACACTTGTATAGAATTTATAAATTACAAATTATAAAGAACAAATAAACTTTAATTGATAAAAGAAAACGTGATCACAAAACTCGAAATTAAAATTATTTACACCTTATACAAAGAAATTATAAAATTATTATTGTTAGGAATTTGATAAACACAAATTGTTCCAAAGGACAAATATTGAATTTTAACTTTAACAAATATATCTTTCATTTTCGAAAATATAAAACATTAATTATTCATTAAAACTAAACGATAATGACTTATTACAATTACTCAATTTAAGCACAGCACTTATCTTTTTATACATTCTAAAACATTAATTATATCTTGATGATTTTCACAACACAGTATATCTCGTACACTTACTTGTAAGAATATTTACTGTAATATAATATCATAGGTACTTCATAAATTATTGACACAAGAAATGCCTTTTAAACGAAATATTTAATGAGTAATATTTTTTGCACTATGTGTATTAAATTTTCAGCGTAAAGAATTATAACATTATAGCCATATTGATTATGCATTACTACTAAATTTATTTTATTTTAAAAATATTGAAACATTGAAATGTTAGAGAAACAGTATAGCCAAACTTGGTTATAAAAACATACGTTATATCTTTATTATCTCCTCATATAAGCCATAATAAGGCACATGATTTTTTATCGCCTTGCTTCTTACGACAAACTTCTAAACGTAAGAAAATTATACATTTGCAATTTTAGATTTTTATTTTGTTTTGTAATGTACCCCCTATTCTCTAACTCAATCGTTATCTATTAATGATAGATAAGTTAATGACAATTTTTTATTTTTCATGATTAATTTACAAATTATCATAATTTCGATATTCTGTCACTGGAATTATTTACTCTGGCATTTTTATGTTATTTTTATGCATTTTACTTTCTATAAACAAAGTTGTTATTATAAAAAGTAATATAATGCCAGCTCACTGTCAACTGCGTAAAAAAATTTGATTTAAATATTATATATTTTATAGTGGCAGCTTTTTACGAGAGAAAAATACATAAAAGTAAAAGAGAAATTACTGAATGAATTATTTTGGTCACAGAATGCCGAAGTAATGGTAATTTACAGAGCAATCATGAAAAATAAGGGTTGTCATTAATTTATCGATCAGTAATAGATAATCTCGTTTTTAAGATACTGTCAGCTACTCAAACTATCGAATTCTTAAAACCAAGTTGGGCTGTATTCTATAGTTAATGTATAGGCGTGCGCAAGCTAGTCATGGTTGCAAATCACCTTCTTCTATTCTTTATTAATTAAGTAAAATTAATCATTTTAGTACTTGTAAATAATAAAATAATACTTAACCATTCATTTTAAGTAGAAAAATGTAGCTTTATTTTAATCCATTTTAAACTGGGTTGTAGTTTTAACATTCACATATTTTTAATATCATTTATCAATAAGCAAATACGTGAACTATAAGAAATATATATTTGCATGTACATAAATTTTCAATTTAATAGTTCATAGGCACAAATGGCCAGTCCGCCCCTTGGCGGTGCACTCGCAGTTCGCAGATTGCCTTCTTAGTTTTATCACCCATATTCAAAATCATATGTTTCGTAGAAGATTAATGACAAATATACAAATGTTTCACTATTTATGAATATTAACATTGAGATAATTATAATCAGATTCATAGTTTACATTCTAAAAGGATTTCAAAGTTCTATCATTTTCGCTTCTGTTTTTAAAACTCATTTAGAAAGTCAGTACCTAAATGCCAACTAATTATTGACATATTGTTGATTTGCTGGAATCATGACCTAGGTTTACTCTTAGTGGTACGGTTTATAAACTAGTATCCATTTTGATGTATTAATACTAAAATTTACAATAATAAAAAATGAATTGTGCTGTTATTAAACGAAGAATGCTAGTAGGTATAATTTACATCATATTTCCTAATGAGTATTGTTTAAGATTATTATTATTAAATAAAATTTTCTGCGCACGCCTATGATTTAATTAATAGTTCCAATAGAAGTATATGAACTGCAATTATATTTGTAAAAGTAAGTATACTAAAAATTGTCTTTTCGCTAATACTTAAAGTATGAATCTGAATTAAACTAATATTTAAAATTAAAAACCTATTAATGTTGCAGTTGTGTACATTATTTATACGTAAATAATTAAAATATTTATGTGATATATGAGTCACTATTCGTGATGGCCAGTATATTCGACCGGAATTCCGGTTTCAACTGGATTGCGCAATAAATTCGGCCGAATCATATAAGAGAATATTTTAGCTTGGCAAAAAAATAGTATTTGATATATGTAGTTATATTAAAATAGAATCTAACAAATATAGAATCAATAAATATTAAGCCCTGAAAAGTAAATACATACTCGTAGATAATTTAATTAAACAAGTAATTAGAGAAAATTTGAATAATTTTTATTTCTCTTCTTGTATCGTGTATTACTATCGTCCGTGATTATTTAATTTTGATCAAAATTAAATGAAAATCCTGGCGATCCGATCTATCAAGACGCCGGAATTCTGAACTCCGGTAATCCATCACTAGTAATTATCATAATATATTGAATAATATTATCCATTTACAATAATTTGCCTAAATGTGTAGCGCATAATAAGTTTATAGGATAAACACATTCGCATTTACTTCTATATAGTACTTTCACACCAAACATTTAAGACATGTTACTCTGTATTTCGTACTGTTACAGCACAGCCTACTAATGCAGATTTATTATTGTGGTACTTTATATATAAGGTATATTATTTGTTTTACCCAGAACAAGTTCATATTTTTTATATTTAGTTTTGATTAGATAATATTCAATAGTACGCATGTACGAATTAAAAAGCTGCGCATTTAAATAAGAATTCTTCACATTGTTTCAAACAGTCAAATGAGTATAGATTAACTTTTATACTCAAACATGGAGAATAGTTTGTTGTTTAACAAATTTTTATAGAAACATAGTAGGTACTTATGCAAAATTATAATAAATGCATTTGAATCGTAAACTGTTTATCGAAAACTTTTTGTTGAATTTTCAAACTGAAGCAACTTTATATAAGCGTTGAGAGGGTCTTGTATTTCATGAAGTTAAAGTACCTACTTATCTTATTAAAATTATACCTAATAATAACAAAGTCGATGCGTTTGCTGTACACATTCCTAATTAAAAATCAAATACTTAATCTACATCAATAGAACATTTATATTAAATTGCTTGTCTTTATTATTCTACTCCTAACGAGACATGTTACTACTAATTAATACACTTTAGTATTTATTTTCTTAATCTTGTTTATATACTAGAAATAATATGAATATTAATCAATTTGTTGTAGATTAGTTTTCAACCGGAAGGCAATTATAGACTCCATCATTTCGCATTCCCTTTCATTACTTTCACTGGTTTCAATTTAAGGAATTTGCTATTATGTCAATATTTTTACAGTTTTTATGTATATAAGGGCTGTAATCCATGCAATATGGTTAGCGACCTGCTTTATCATATTTTAAATGATACTACTTTTTTTTGTAGAATTACGCAAAATTAAAAACTTTTGTAAAAACAAATGTGCACGAAACCTATTAATTTATTTTATTATATATTGTATGGTATTTCATTTATAATATATACAAATATATCACCAATTTTCCACAAAACTATGTGAATGGTCTTTCTTTAATTTAATTACCTATTATTTAAAAGCGATGAAAATAAAGTCAAGTAACTAAATTTATATAGTAAACCAGGAGGTAAGAGTTAGTATGTTTTTTTTTTAATAATTAATAAGAAATTTTTCATGTTGTTTTTATTCTTCCCTATTATTTTCTTTGACCTTCAGTTTCATATTCTAATTTCTTTCTTATAACGTCTTGCATTCATTTTTCTTCAAAGGTTACATTGTAAATTAAATAATAACTGGTTAAAGTTACTTAGTACGTTTTAAAACTATTTAAATATTTTTGTAATAATTGAAACAAAAACAATTCAGATTAAATAATGCATAATACCGACCCTTATAAACCTACATCAGATATGAATACTAATAGTATGACACTAACAGATAATACAATATTGTTGTTAATTAGTATTGTCTACTACAAACTCATTAATAAGAAATTATTGGACCCTTTGACATTATTGATCAATAGGTAAATTGACCTAAATTTAAAGTTGTTCTCTTATCATCTAATTAATAAACAGCTAACATTAACACTAAACAATGTTTGAATAGGAATATTTAAAATGTATATTTTCTGTTTAATTTTATGATATAAATATTTAAATCAACTGTCTATTTGAAAATAATATTTTTAGTCACGAATATTCCAAATTTTTCGTCAATTCACAATAAAATTATTTCACTGTACAATTTTATTTGAATTTTAACATACGTCTATCTTAAAACATACCTAAATATTAAAATATAGTATTTAAATTATTTTTCGTTATATAAACAAATGTCATACACTTATTGCAACACAAGTTTCAGAATTGTTTTTAATAACCATTAACCATAAAAAAATGAATATATTTGCTTTCAAACATTTATATAAATTAAGTGATCTCATCAGTCTGATTTAAACAAATAAATATTTGTATTTAATAGAATATATACTATACTTAAACATAACGGACAAGTATATTTATGTTCAAAGTTTATTTAACAGGTAAGTAGCTGAAAAAATAATCCCTAAAGAAAGTAAGAACAAAATAACTAATAACTAAATTCTGAAATATTACTGATTGCAAAGTAAACTTAATAATGATTAAATATAAGTTATTTTATAAATTAAAATTAAGGCATGTTAAGATAAAATTATTTATTGTTGCACTTGTGGTTGTGACCTATTACAATCAGTTTTGTTTTTTATTTGTATACATTTCTTTTATAATTTAAATCTTCATTAAATATTTTTTATTGTTTTCTCTAAAGCACGTTAATCTTTTTAAAAATTATTCATTAAAACGTAGAAGTGTGTAGTATTTTTGTTATAAGATAACAACGATTATAATTTTGAACATTCAATTAAGAATTTGTTTTAATATCTAGTAATATTACGCTTGATGGAAAATAACCAAAATTAATCCTTCGTTATATCCCTACAAAATATATGATTTGTTTTCATAAGCTATCTAAATTATGTTCAGTAAATTTAATGAATACTTTTGTTAGAAATATTTGTTTATTATGCACCAATTAAAAGTAATTTTTTTCATATCAGTAGTTTTACTAATAGGTACCTCTTAAATCCGGCACTGTGCATTATATGTAGGTTGACCCTTTATCAACTTTTCGTCCCATTATAATTTTAGTCTTTACCTCATATTTGTAAATTCATAAATAAGAATTACTTTTATTATTGATAATTCATCAAAAATTTTATTTCATAAAACATGTCCAATCTAAATCAACCAACTCAAAAGTAATGAATAATTTTACACATGGTGTGAGCTTCTTACACTTTACACTTTTCTATTAATTACTAATAATATATTTTGGACGCTAGAATGTTCTTATATTTACAATGAGTTCGTCGTCTTTTAGGCAAGACATTTATTATTTTTATATACACCTCTATAGTCTTGAATTATTTTACAAAATTGATGGTATATGAAATAGTTAGATTGAAAGAAAGGGACTAGGAATAGTTTTCAATTTGTGCTGTTAGTTATTTTTTACATATACGCCTATCGTGTGTTATCATTTTCAGTATTCAGACTGTTTTAGACATATTTTATTGACAGTTGCCATTGTTTGGAATAACTTGTCCATTATATATGATTGTACAAATTTTGGGAAACTTTTATGTGATTTCCTTTGTAATAAATATATTCTTTTTGTACTGAATTTCGAATTTTAAACCTTGATAACAATTTGTTGAATTCAGAAATTATCAACAGATGGTGCGCATAATCTCTATCTCAGTATAATTCTACATTGATTCTTGCTTCCAAGTTCCCTATTTATTAATTAAATAAATTAATATCTACTGCATACCGAACTAAAATATAATAAACAAAATTACAGAATCTTTATTATTTTAGAATTCCTTTCTTTACGCTGTTATATTTTGTATAAATAAAATATACTTGTATCATCACATAATCTACTAATATAAACACAAAAATTATAGATTTTTTGTTATTTCTCTAATATGTGTGTTTATATCATAAATTCCTAAAGTATTTGTAAAACTAAAAATAGAAAACTTAAGTTAAAAATGTTAAATGGTGCTTTCATTTTGTTTTACGTGGTAAGTTACCTAATACATAGAGAATACATTTTTGACGGACTATATCCGATATATTATTATGATTTTATCATCTGTCTGAAATTTAAAGAGAGTTGTACGATTATAAAATAATATAATTATATTAACGTTTAATTTAAAATTGAGTTCATATACCACCAAAGTAAAATTTTCAATTAATGATGCATGTCTGCTTTATAGTACACAATGATTAATTACTATGTATAGCTATGATCTTTATAGGCTTAAATTAAATCATAAAACTTGAATTAAATTAATTGAAATAAGTAGATATATTTAATACCATTATTTCTTAGACTTCGTGTATTTCGATGTAGGTAACATTTGAATGCTCTATCACAAAGTATTTGTAATTTTTACCATATTTTCTACCTCGGCCAAGTTTTTAATAATAATTCTTAGCATCTTGCCAAATTACTTACTTATATCTAAACGTATTTGGTAACTAAATAAAATTAATAATGATAATTTGTTCACGTTGGTTATCGAAATAATTCATTTTTCTTGATTACATTTTAACTTAAAATACAGATAATATATATTGGTACCAGGGGCGAAAGTAGATTTATTTACTTACCGGTACGCTACTTTTAAAGAGATTTTATATTTTATATATAGAATTGGTCAAAGTAATTTATAACCCTGAGAGGAATATCTTCGGACGTCACTACTATCATCGGTACATTCACTGTCAAGAGTTGGTTTTACAAAAAAGACGGATTATTTGAATTTATGAAATAATAACACGCTGTGTAATTCTTGCCATTTATAAAAATAGTATATCAAAAGAATAATAATTATGTTGGTTTAATAATAAATAAATATATTGTTAATTAATTTTCATAAAAGCGTATATTGTATATTATGCCAAGTGTATTCAATGAGACTGTATATTTCACTTTCACGCCAAAGTAGAGCCACGCCATTCGTTTTATACCTGAATGGGTGGAGTTAAAATGCATTCCAGCCACGGTGTTATTTTGGTTTGTGGCGTTCTACATATATGCAATACTTATTTTAATAATATTAAAAAATTATATCTTTCAGATAGGTTCAGGTACAATACTGTCGAATATATATAATATTTTCCATATTGCACTGTTAAAATTATCAACAATTTTTCTTTTCTTCTCATTCCTTTTCACGAGGTCTCTAATCGCCTTTTTCCTAACCACGATTTAATATATGACTGGGATTAAACATCGTAGTCGGAGGACCAATAGTTGAAATAAATATTAATTGTGAAATATATGAAACTGTATGTACAGAGCGCAAATCAATAAAAGTAACAAAACATAATTTGTTATGCAAACCTTGGAATTGAACTCGTTCAGTTTTCATGTTACCATTACCATTACCAAAAATTTGAAAATGATGTCTTACTTATTTGTAAAATTTTCTATTTCTCTTACAGGTACAGCGTACTGGACCGTACCGGCCTACTTTCATCACTGATTGTATCCATTCAGTACATCGATCTGTTTGATACAAATTATAAAAATATCGCTTAACAAATTTTACGTTTTAAAATTAAGGTCCCTACCTAGTATTACGTACATAGTTGAAATTTAAATTCACCACATGTTAACAACTCATAGTTCAAACATTATTCATGCATGAAAGCGTCAGAAAATAACACAGAAAGAAGAAGGCAATATTTCCAAAACACAAATTGTTTTAAATATTTAATTAAAATATATGATGCAACAGCAACAGCAATATTAAAAATAAATACGTGTGTAACCGTAAATATACATGCTTGCTTGCTTACAATATTTTAACAATCTGGTTTTACTATAGGTAATAACAACACACTGTGCGCCACAATAAATAACAAACATCTATATATCACCATAGCGACCGTAACTTTGTTTAATGACGTCAAGCCTGTAAATAACATTGGTTGCTAGAATGCAACTGCATGCTGTGAGATTGTTTTAAGAGGAATCCCCAAATTTACCGTTGAAATTGTGGTGTGCGAGTTAGCAGGCCGAGCTAGTTTATACTATGTGACTAATTAGGAGAGGCTTCAATGCAGTGTAGCAGGGGTGGGATTCTGAAACTATTATAAATATGTCCGGTATGATTTGAGTACATTATATGATTGAAACCATAGCAACAATGTTAAAATCTGTCGAACATATGTCAAAATTTAACATAATTGCTATGATTTCAATCATCAACGTACTCAAATCATAGCAGACGTTGTTACAAAAACACAATCCCTGTCATATAGAATTCTATTGCAGAATTCAGGCGATAATTTTCATATAGCCAAATTAGTACTCCATTCTAAATAATTTTGTAATAGAAATGTAGTTAGCATCATTTGTACACTATATCTTAATTTTTACTTGACAGCGATTCTGTTGTTCGAAATATAATTCTATAGCGCATGATTTCACCACTGTTCTCTAATCAAATTATCACATAACTCTATAAAAATGTTGGCAAGCTCGACTATTGCAGAACTATTATTTTAAATACTAGGCTGTTTTCTGAGAATTCCGAATTGTGAAATTTTCCAGTTAAAACCCTTATTTAGCTCACATTTTTAATTATATTTATTATTATCTTTTACAAGACAATTAAATTTTATACTTGGCTAGATCTCATTCTCTGAAAAATTTATTTAATACGTCATTTTGAAAAAGAGTTGGGGCAAATATCATGAAAATTTAGTTATTTAAAATATAGGCTGCGAGGACTTTAGGAAAATAAAGTTTAATTCAAAAATTGATCGAAGCCAAAATCAACTCGATATCACCAATAATTCTTCCTAACTTATATTATTTCCTAAGCGAAAATCTGTCATAAAGATATTGTTTAAGAATTACTGAAATACTAAAACAATAAAAAAAAAACATTAAATATAACGCAAAAGTATTATTTTCTACTACCATTTGAAACATGGAACATAATGTTATGAAATCACCAATTAAATATTTTCGTATTACGGGATTTACAATTAAAGATGTTCGGAGTTTATTTAATTATGATTTACGCAATAATTTAATAATTACTTTTATGTTAGTGAGATTGGGTGGAATAAGATTACTATGATCAATATGTTCTCAGTGCTCGAAGAAGCTGGTGGTTCAAATGAATAAATCTTGAATAAGGAATACAAAATTGAGTTTTACTTATTTTTATATATCAATTTTTATTGTGTTGTAACAATAATGTACCTACTCATTTTAAGGATTGGTTTATCACACAGTGTGGTATAAAACTTTTTCGCTCTTTCGCGAGTATCTAACCTCTCTTTTCTTTCTTTTCGAAGACAGAAGTGTTATTCTTAATTCCGGAGGGATTAAATTTCAAATTTAATTCCTCGGGTATTTAATAAACAGGTAAACAATTATTACCGTAGCAACAAGTACAAATATTATAATTTTCAAAATAGTTCACCTAGTTTATGCTGCCCAAGTAACCTAAATATTTGTGTAATGCTGTCATTGTATATTTCAAGTAAATATCAAAATTAATAATTATTTCAAACAATAGTGTATATATCACAGGACTGAAGTTCATTTAATCCCTTGGTATATAATATACAGTTATCCTATACTGCGAATGGCAACGAGCGATAAAATAGTGCTGCAAGTTTCTCGCAATAAAGTGACAATTTAAACACTAATTATTCCTTACTTGCGTCGCCCTAGTTACAGCACTGATTTTTATTCAACTTTATACGTATTTATTGTATTCACGTAAATTGGCACATACCTTTTTTCTGCCAGACAAATTTAATTAAGTTTTCAAACAATTAAATTCAAAGTTGGAAGTGAATATAAAGCCATTTTTGTTTTACAGGAAAGAGTTAGAGCTTTATAAAGCTAAATTAAAATACAGAAAAAATAAAAATTTACATTAAGCACTTTACACTTAGAGACAACTGTTACTTTTATGTTAACAGGAAAAAAATAAAATCGGACCTAAATTAGCTACCTGCTCTTTGAAGACTTTTTATTTATACTCAATCTTGACTTCTAATGAAAATAAACGAAATTCTCTTCTCTTCTCGAAAAATCTAATGTTTTTTTTTGCATGTTTCCCTTTTGGCTTGTTTGTGAAACTTGCTATTTGTTTATAATAATGTAATACAAAATATTTATATTTAAATTCACACTATTTTAAATTGTATGACTAAAATAATAGAACGCGAGATACACACTATTAATCACATTTTTTTTTAGTTTTATTCTTATTAAACCCTTTTAAAAATTAATATATTTGGTGGGTTTTTAGAAGTAAATCAAGGCCGTACCTATTGAATGTTGATTATGGTATTTTGGTTCTTGGACATAGATAATTTTTAATAAACATTTATTAGAAAATTATTGATTGATTCGGTTTAGAATTTCATTTAAAATGCTATAAATATTTTAAATTTGTTTTGTGATGAATACAGATTCCATAAAGAATATTTTGATGGTATAAATTTAAAATTGCAATAACTATAATCTGCTTATAATAATTACATTTAAATACTTTGATTTTTATAATTTATTATTTATGTATCGCACTTTTCAACAGCTAAATTTGTGTATATTCTTAATATTAAAAATACACAAAAAATCTTAACGCATGAAGGTGTTTTGTACATACAATTGAAGATGTTAAAATTTCATTTGCTTCTCGCTTACTTAGTAAGATCTCTGTCTGATGCTGATGTGATATAAATGCTTATATTTATAATCCTGATTATAATTTAGATCAAATAAATCTTTTAAATTGTATAAATCCTTTTTTTTCATTTTTGAAAAATCTGTCAAATTCTTTATTTTGATCTAAAACAATCCTAAATTACTCTTCTGATTTAAACAAAAGTTGCGCAAGTTGTCTATACTCTGAATCAAAAGGTACATAAAATCATTTTTATATCTTATTAGCTAGCTGCTAGCACTTTTTAAATTTATCAGATATAGACGTGATTTGAGATGTATTTTTACTGAAAAATCTTTACGAATCCTTATAATTTGAAAATATTTTCTTATAAAATTAAAGTTTTTTTTTGCTAAAATATAATTACAGTCGCTTTAAGTAATGTAAGGCCCTATGCACTTATAAATTACATCTATATAATTAGTGTTTAAGGAACTTATAAGTAATCTTATTTCAATGCACGCAATGTCCTACATAGACATACTACTTATCATTACTGTATCAAAATATTTATAAACTATTACTATTAGCTCATAACATACAAAGTTCAATGAATAACTGATAAAATCCAAGTGCATGAAGCCAGCATGAGACACAAAAACGAAGTGGCGAGAAATGTTTGCATTTATGCAATAGTCAGCCGATACCGAATAACTGAAGCATAACTGGAACATGCACTAGAATAAAGCCCTGTTTTGCACATCATATGTACAGAACACCGAAACGTACAAACCATAAGCACACATAGATATTTTGTTATTCGAAGGCGCACAGATTTTTATTATAGGTAGTATTAGCAATCTGATAATCAATAAAAACCGTACAATTTTATAGTAAATATTCGTATAAAAAACATAACAATAATAAATAACTAACAGTGGCGGATAACATTGTGTCAGTCTTAACAATCGAACTCCTAAACACACACAATGATGCAAGCTCAACAAACTCTAGCTCTCACGAGTATATTCGGATGTAAAACAAATTCATAAATGGAATGCGAGTCTGGTAATACACATTGCTTTCATTCGCTACAATGAAACAAAAATGCATTCAAATGTCTACCTTATTATAATTTCTTGATCAACGGTTGCCAAATTTTATTCAATTTGTTATTTAAAATAAATAAGTTAATTAAATTAAATTTGTCAAACATTAATCAAGCTATTATAATTGCTTGTTTACTTTATAGTTAGTTGTGTTAATTTCTTCCTGATGAAAGTACACATTTAGTGTATCGAAACGTCGTATTTAATAAATTATTACAGAACTTGAATACTACTGGGAACGAATCCAATAAAATCAAATGCTCAGCATGGGATCTAAATTAGCAATAATTAAAAACACACTCTACAACATCAATAATACCAAATAAACTTGCGAAATAGGTCTAGAGAAATTGTAACATACAAGTTATTAATATACTATAATAATGAATCAGAGTTCCCTACTTTTACTTTAATAGTTACAGCTTACAGCACGAGTTCAAGGAGCCAATAGGATGACATTTGTCCTGTCAGTTATTTTATATTCGCTTATAAATATGACGTGTACGTCATTTTCAATATTCAGACTGTTTTAGCCAGATTTCATTAACAGTTGCCGTTGTTTGGAGTAACTTGTCACTTTTACATTGTTGTTCAAGTTTCGAGAACCTTTTCTTTAGAAGTTGATATAAGTTATTTGTACCTAATAAATAAATATATTTTGCAGTTTTAAACCTGGATAACGATTTGTTAAATTTAGAAATCATCAACAAATGGTACGCATAATCTTTACTTCAGTATAATCTTAAAATGATTCTTGTTTGCAAGTTCCCTATTTGTTAATGAAATAAATGAATACCTACTGTATATCGAACTAAAATATAATAAACAAAATAATAGAACCTTTATTGTTTTAGAATTCCTTTCGTTACACTGTTATATTTTGTACAAAAAAAATATATTTGTATCATCAGTTCATATCATCACAACTGTACTTCACTTATGATGTGCGATCATCTACTACTCATTAAGTAATGCTCAAAGCAAACAATTATTATACATGCTACTTGGACGTTACTAAAATATTTCAGTAATTAAATTATCTCAAATGCAATAGACAAATATGGCTGAGTGTAAATTATTCAAATAATTACGTTCAATTTTAAATTAACTTCATATACCATCATAATAAATTTTTTGATTAATTATGCCTGCCTACTTTAATACATGATGTTTAATTACTATATTTATGATCTTTAAGGTCTTACGTTATACCAGAAAACTTATACTTTAATATAATATTCTTTGTTTTTGTACTGTTTTAATCCTAAGCGATATATAGTTCTTTATTTTGTTTCAATGTTATGTTAAATTTAGAAGACATTAGTTCTATTCGATCTGTATTTGTAACTTACAACTAAAATTGTTTTTGTTTTCTCCATTATTTTCTTTCATAAAAAGAGAAATATATAACTTTTAATTTTATATTATAATACGAGAACTTTCAGAATAATTTATTTTGTAAACTAAACAGCATATAAATATAAAGCAATGAAACATATTTCGTATATCACGGTTATAAAGCGAATTTTGTGCAATTGTATTTGTCCAAAATAGTGCTACAAAATTCTGCTTTGCGCAATTGTTTCTGGGAGATATCAATGCAACACTTGATTTTAATATACTATTGTATTTCAATTATTTTTAATAGCTACTATTGAGTTGTTTTTCCTAGGCTTCGTGTAATATAATAAAAACGTAACTCACTTATCTAAAGAGTAAGCATTTGTTTCGAATTGGTTTTAATACATCTAAACGTATTTGATAGCTGAATAATAATTTCCATAATGATAATTTGTTGTCGTTGGCTATCGAAATATTTCATTTTTTCTTGAGTACTTCTTCACTTAAAATATATATAATATATGTTGGTACACATTCAGTATATTGACCTATTTTATTCAAATTAGACAAGTCAGAAAAAATATCGCCCAATAATAATTACGTTCTGAAAATTAAGGTCCCTATACCTAGTATTACGAAATTTAAATTTAAATTCACCACATGTTAACCACGCACGGTTCAAGCATTGTTCATGCTTGAATGCGTCAAAAAATAACAGCAAAATATCCAAAATATAAATTGTTTTAAATATATAATTAAAATTCATGATTCAACAGCAACATTAAAGATAAATACGTGTGCAACCGTAAATATACATGCTTGCTTGCTTGTACTATGTTAACAAACTGATTTTACTATAGATAACAACAATACACTGTGCGCCACAATAAACAACAAACATCAATATATAACCATAGCGAATGTAACTTTGTTTAATGACTTCAATCCTGTAAATAACATTGGTTGTTAGAATACGATAAGAGATATAATCGAGTACTGTGAACGCAACTGCTTTTCAAAGATTTTTTATTCGTCTGAATATAT
This sequence comes from Pterostichus madidus, assembly GCA_911728475.2. NCBI lineage: Eukaryota > Metazoa > Arthropoda > Insecta > Coleoptera > Carabidae > Pterostichus > Pterostichus madidus. The sequence goes on along the minus strand of OU452304.1, from coordinate 15,505,577 downwards.
TCTATATTCTAACGACAATAAAAAAAAGTTATGGCTCTGCAAAAAAAATATATATTTTTTTTTTGGCTTTTTGCCCTATTGGCATGTTTGTGAAATTTGTAACATGATATTTGAAACACTGCTATTTCTTTGAATAATTTTTTTTTTCGATTGACAATTATTTTAGTTAAAATTCTTTAAAATCTATTGGGTTTGGTATCAATTATTTGAAGAACTCGCTACACCGTTAAAAAATTATTTTCGACATTACATATTTGAGTACAAATTATTCAAAAGCCGTGTTTGGTATCAATTAAAGGTGTTTTAAAGGTCCGCTAGTGAATAACTAACAAAGTCCAAGTGCGTGAAGCCAGATTGTAACACAAAAACGAAGTGGTGAGAAATGTTAACATTTATGCAATAGTCAGCCGATAGTGAATAACTAAAGCATAACTGGAACATGCACTACGAGAATAAAGCCCTGTTTTGCACATCATATGTACAGAACTCCAAAACGTACAAACCATAAGCACACATAGATATTTTGTTATCCTAAGGCGCACAGATATTTATTATAGGTAGTAAGAGCAATCTGATAATCAATAAAAAACGTACAATTTTATAGTAAACTTGTGAGAAACACATTTATATACTACGAATATTCGTATTAAAAACATAGCAATAATAAATAACTAACAGTGGCGAATAACATTGTGACAGTCTTAACAATCGAACCTCTCAACACACATAATGATGCAAGCTCAACAAACTCTAGCTCTCGCGACTATATTCGGATGTAAAACAAATTCATAAATGGAATGCGACTCTAGTTAAACACAATGCTTTCATTCGCTACAATAAAACAAAAAGGCAATCAAAATGTCTACCTTCATTGGTAAAAATTAATAGGATAGTTGCACATATTTTTAAAATAGTTTTAATTTGAAGTTTATGTAAATTTACTTACAGTAAAATATATATGTATATTGAATATAATTTTAAAAAATATGTATTACACTAAAAATAATCGAGTTAAAAACTGTTGAATAAGACTATAATACCTATATGTTAAGATTGATTCTCGTCTAGCCTATACCAAATTTGAATTGAATCAGTGCAGTACTTTTCAGGATAGCTAGCGGCCGTTTTGTTTCAAGAAGGTGGACTGAAGGTTTATTATATCTGTGTGTTGAGATTAGTTCTCGTCTATGTCTCTACTAAATTTGAATTCAATCAATGCAGTACTTTTCAAGATAGCCAGCAACCATTTTGTTTCAGGATGGCGGACAGAAGCTTTATTATACCTATATGTTAAGATTGATTTCCGTCTATGTCAGTGCCGAATTTTAATCGAATCAATGTATTACTTTATAAGATAGCTAGCGGCCATTTTGTTTCAAGATGGCGGACTGAAGCTTTATTATATCTATATTTTAAGATTGGTTCCCTTCTCTGCCTATACCAAATTTAAATCGAATCAGTGCAGTACTTTTCAAGATAGCTAGCGGCCATTTTGTTAAAAGGTGGCGGACTGAAGCTTTATTATACCTATATATTAAGATAGGTTCCCGTCTATGTCTGTACTAAATTTGAATCGAATCAGTGCAGTACTTTTCAAGATAGCTAGCGGCCATTTTGTTTCAAGATGGCGGACTGAAGCTTTATTATACCTATATGTTAAGATTGGTTTCCGTCTATGTATGTACCAAATTTGAATCGAATCAGTGCAGTACTTTCCAAGATAGCTAGCGGCCATGTTGTTTCAAGATGGCGGACTGAAGCTTTATTATACCTATATGGTAAGATTGGTTCCCGTCTATGTCTGTACCAAATTTGAATCGAATCAGTGCAGTACTTTTCAAGATAGCTAGCGGCCATTTTGTTTCAAGATGGCGGACTGAAGCTTTATTATACCTATATATTAAGATAGGTTCCCGTCTATGTCTGTACTAAATTTGAATCGAATCAGTGCAGTACTTTTCAAGATAGCTAGCGGCCATTTTGTTTCAAGATGGCGGACTGAAGCTTTATTATACCTATATGGTAAGATTGGTTCCCGTCTATGTCTGTACCAAATTTGAATCGAATCAGTGCAGTACTTTTCAAGATAGCTAGCGGCCATTTTGTTTCAAGATGGCGGACTGAAGCTTTATTATACCTATATGGTAAGATTGGTTCCCGTCTATGTCTGTAGCAAATTTGAATCGATTAAGTGCAGTACTTTTCAAGATAGCTAGCGGCCATTTTGTTTCAAGATGGCGGACTGAAGCTTTATTATACCTATATGTTAAGATTGGTTTCCGTCTATGTATGTACCAAATTTGAATCGAATCAGTGCAGTACTTTTCAAGATAGCTAGCGGCCATTTTGTTTCAAGATGGCGGACTGAAGCTTTATTATACCTATATGGTAAGATTGGTTCCCGTCTATGTCTATACCAAATTTGAATCGATTAAGTGCAGTACTTTTCAAGATAGCTAGCGGCCATTTTGTTTCAAGATGGCGGACTGACACTTTATTATACTTATATGTTACGATTGGTTCCCGTATATGTTTCTACCAAATTTGAATCGAGTCAGCGCAGTACTTTTAAAGATAGCTAGCGGCCATTTTGTTTCAATATGGCGGACTGAAGCTTTATTATACCTATATATTAATACTGGTTGCCTGGGCATAATTTTTTAGTTCGAAAATAGACATTTGTACGGGATGGGGCGAAACGGGGTGGGCCGAAACGGAATGAGTCGTAGTAATGTGATGACGTCACACGCGAACGCTGAACAAGAAGACGACGTTTGCCCAATTTGAAAAACATCACTTTTCAAACATCCATATCTTTGGAAAGGATGGACCAAATGGCATGAAACTTTTTTATTCCTACTCAGTTTTGTGCGGGCTACACGGTGGTTAAGTCAAAACATACTTTTGTATCCGCTTGAGCTTCATTTTTTAGTGCGAAAATGGGCATTTGTTCACTCGGGATAAGAGATACTGTAGTGTCTGGCCACTGTCGTTTGTACTTGGCCAGAGACACTATCGTGTCTCTTGATAGGTAGAAATAGCAATCTGATAATCAATAAAAAACGTACAATTTTATAGTAAACTTGTAAGAAACACATTTATATACTACGAATATTCGTATAAAAAACATAGCAATAATAAATAACTAACAGTGGCGAATAACATTGTGACAGTATTAACAATCGAACCTCTCAATACACATAATGATGCAAGCTCAACAAACTCTAGCTCTCGCGAGTATATTCGGATGTAAAACAAATTCGTAAATGGAATGCGACTCTAGTTAAACACAATGCTTTCAATTGCTACAATAAAACAAAAAGGCAATCAAAATGTCTACCTTCATTGGTAAAAATTAATAGGATAGTTGCACATATTTTTAAAATAGTTTTAATTTGAAGTTTATGTAAATTTACTTACAGTAAAATATATATGTATATTGAATATAATTTTAAAATATATGTATTACACTAAAAAGAATCGAGTTAAAAACTGTTGAATAAGACTGCCCCCTACCCTTGTGATATCATTTTACACACAGCCACTGAAATATATACATTACCGGCAAAGTTGACAAAAAAATTCAAGTGTTCAGCATGGAATCTAAGTTAGCAATCATTAAAAAGTCACTCTACAGCATCATCAATACAAAACAAACTATGGTATGGTATCAGAGTTCCCTACTTTTAGTTCAGTGGTTACGGCACATTTTCAAGCAGCTAGAGATCAATATATTTAGTTGTCACATCATTTAATAATTTTGTATGTCCTAACATAATTACTTATTAATTTTACGTAGCGTTATCATTTCTACAGAATGGAATTTTTTACTCAGAGTAAAGTGATTGTATTTTTACTCAATTTGTTCAAGATTATTTTACTAAAATGCGAGCACAATTAATTTAACTAATATGTAATGCATTTTCTTTCTTCTTCGGTAAAAGCTAATATGACATAATAAATAACAAAAATGTTTCTCAGATGATTACACAGCAACTATAAGCGCATTTCTAACCGAATATTACAATCTGGAAAATGTCAGATTTCTAGAAGCTACCAGAGTTAGTAACTTGACACATTCTCCATAACTCCAATTCATACTTGGTGACGTATTCTAATGTTTTAATTATTTTAGACTTTTAGTTCACGAAGAGTATGCAATACTTACTGACATGAATATTAAAACATCTCAAAAACTACGTACCTAGATTTTGGCTACTGACTGTACAATTACCTGCCATCAATATTTTTTAATTTTTTTTTTATGTAGTACAGAATTTGAAAATATTTATATTTCCCAAATGTGTGAAAAATCGTAATCTTGTGATTCTATAATTTATATTAATATATTATAAGAGAATAAATAAAAGGATTCAGTGGCTTAATTACCGCGCAGGTGGTGAGAAATGTTAACATTTATGCAATAGTCAGCCGATACTGAATAACTGAAGCATAACTGGAACATGCACTACGAGAATGAAGCCCTGTTTTGCACATCATATGTACAGAACTCCAAAACGTACAAACGATAAGCACACATAGATATTTTGTTATTCGAAGGCGCACAGATTTTTATTATAGGTAGTATTAGCAATCTGATAATCAATAAAAACCGTACAATTTTATAGTAAATTTGTTAGAAACACATTTATATACTACGAATATTCGTATTAAAAACATAGCAATAATAAATAACTAACAGTGGCGAATAACATTGTGACAGTATTAACAATCGAACCTCTCAACACACATAATGATGCAAACTCAACAAACTCTAGCTCTCGCGAGTATATTCGGATGTAAAACAAATTCATAAATGGAATGCGAGTCTAGTTAAACACAATGCTTTCATTCGCTACAATAAAACAAAAAGGCAATCAAAATGTCTACCTACATTCGTAAAAATTAATAGGATAGTTGCACATATTTTTAAAATAGTTTTAATTTAAAGTTTATGTAAATTTACTTATAGTAATATATATATATATATATATATATATACATATATATATATATATATATATATATATATATATATATATATATATATATATATATATATATATATATATATATATATAGTATGTATCTATAAAATTTTTGCTAGCAAACAAAATATTTAGAAAGACAAAATATATATATATATATTTTGTACATAATTTTAAAAATATGTATTACACTAAAAAGAATCGAGTTAAAAACTGTTGAATAAAACTACCTTCCACCATTGTGGCATCATTTTACACACAGCCACTGAAATATAAATATACAAAGCTGACAAAAAAATTCAAGTGCTCAGCATGGAATCTAAGTTAGAAATCATTAAAAAGACACTCTATAACATCATCAATACTAAACAAACTTTGAAATTGCGAAATAGGTCTAGAAGAATTGTAACAGACATGTTATTATTATAATACCATATGGTATCAGAGTTCCCTACTTTTGATTCAGTAGTAACGACACATTTAATAATTTTACATGTCCTAACATAAATACTTATTAATTTTACGTAGCGTTATCATTTCTACAGAATGGAATTTTTTACTCAGAGTAAAGTGATTGTATTTTTACTCAATTTGTTTGAGATTATTTTACTAAAATACGAGCACAATTAATTTAAGTAATATGTAATGTATTTTCTTTCTTCTTCGCTAAAAGCTAATACGACATATTAAATAACAATATTTAAATATTCAAAAATGTTTCTCAGATGAATATAGCCGCATTTCTAATTGAATATTTCAATTTGAAAAATGTCAAATTTCTAGAAGCTACCAAAGTTAGTAACTCGACACATTCTTCATAACTCCAATTAAAACTTGGTGAAATATTCTAATGTTTTAATTAATTTAGACTTTTAGTTCAAGAAGAGTAATACTTACTGACATGAATATTAAAACATCTCAAAAAATACGTACCCAGTTTTTGGCTACTGACTGTACAATTAACCGCCATCAATAATTTTTTCTTGTTTTTTTTTAATGTAGTACAGAATTTGAATCGTATTTTTTCTAAATATTCTTGTGAAATATTTGCATTTCCCAAATGTGTGAAGAATCGTAATCTTGTGATTCTCTAATTTATATTATTTATATACTATAAGTGAATAAATAAAAGTGGCGGATTACCGCACAGGCGCAAGCAGCGCGCGTTTATGGCTTCAGAATCTCAAGGGTTTCACAAATAGTACTGTACTATTTGCTTCCCATTTTTGGTTATGGAGAAAGTTAAAAATTATGTACGAAATTTATCTCGTCTGTCAATAATAGAAAATTATATAGTTCACTCATTAAGATTACGAATCTATTATTGATAATCTCGCTTAATTTAAAGCATAAAAAATTTCTATATTAACAATTATACCAGATATCTATTTTTCTTGTGGTACATAGAAACATCGCCTACACAGGCAACGATAGAACATACATCGGTAAAATTTTCATATGGCGGCAACATCTGACCAATTAATTATAGAACGAAATTACACATACAAAAAAAAGTTTAGGTAAGAAATCAAAAAAGAATCCAGGGATATTGGATAAACAGGCTTTATTAATGATGTTAAAATTTTCTTTTCAAAATAATGACGACGTTTCGAACACAAGATCTGCGTTCATTATCAAGTCTACTAATAACCACATGTGGTTATTTACAAGAAAAAGTCAAAAAATTATGTGAAGTTACATGTTAAAAATTTTATATAAATGAGTATGGAGTAAGCATTACTCAGAGTCAAAACAGTGACTTGACAATGAACACAGATCTTAACATCAATAATAAAGCTTGTTTATCCAATATCCCTGGATCATTTTTTGATTCCTTATTTAAATAATATTTTTGGCTTAATAACTTAAAAATGAGAATTTATAGCTACATATAAATTGTCATTATCATAGGAAATAAAACAAGCAATTTTAGTTTTGTGTTGACAGGTCTGCATGTCATATTATTTATTTTATTTCTCATGACAATCTATAACTAGCCTCAAATTGTCATTTTTCCTTTTCATCTATTTCATCCATGAAAAATATATTTCATTACAAAAATAGATGCAGTTATTAATTCTTCATATTTACAGTTTCATTCTAAAATTAATGAGGGCAGTAATGATCGTTGTATGGAAATTTTACTATTATATTTCCACAAATGAAGTGAACATTCGGTATGTATACACGTGATCGAACGTATATTTTATGTTCTTATAAATGAATATATGCTATATATTTAAATTCACGCAGTTTTATGAAAATGTCACCATGAACAATAACGCCATGATGATCACATCTGCGATTGGAAAAGAGTAAACAAGGAGACAGATTTCAAATATATAGTATGTATCTATAAAATTTTTGCTAGCAAATAAAATATTTAGAAAGAAAAAAATAAATTGCGTTTGCCCTCGGCCCCTTCAAGTGCTTAAACCGCCATTGTTTGCAAATCACGTTTATTTGTTTTTAAGCTGAATATTATCAAACGTTAAATATTAAGAGTGTATTTTGATTTTTAAGGATAATTAGTAATAAAGTAAGAATTATTTTCAATTATACACTTATTATTTTTTATTAATCGAAACCTTAATCATACATGGAATAAAATATACTCAGTGCCCACTTTTATGTATTAAACAGTAGTTATTCGCCAATACCAATATTTATACCATAAATAAAAATGAATAATTTGTGAATAACATAAAAATGTGCACTTGTAATAGTTTAATGAAATGTGACAGTAACAATGAAAGGAAAGTCAGTGGCGTCCGAAAAGGGTTGACGGAAGAGCTGAGTGTGTTGCCAGGCGCAATCGCCCTTGCCCCCACTGAGACGAGCCGCCACTGTGATAGCATCCGCCCCACTCAGTTCTACAGTTTCCAATGCACCCCAACCTATAATAGTTCATCTAGTTAAAACTGTACTTTACATGTAGAAACAAAAATTGGCTTGAAATACTACTGACGTTCAAATTTCTATGTAATTAAACAATTGCTTAGCGCCTTGGCGCTACCGTGATCTCTGATCTTTGTAGTAAGCCATAACTTAAACAAATGAATTGTAATAATAACCTACTTGTAAAATCAACTGTTTTATTGTTGCCAGTGACAGTCAACAGAATTTCTCCATTCTCAAACGTTTTGCTATCCAGTCGGATAGAAACTCTATCTATTTGTCTTCCATGGCCCACTGAAAATCTCCATTGAATTTTGCCTTCCGCTGAAGATTCTATACATAGGTACATAAGAATAAGTCAGTATAGGTCCTAGCAAATTCCCTCAAGTTCACAAGTAAACCAAGCAGATCCATTTCGGAACAAGCAGTCCTATTGTTGCGTACAGCGTTGTGATTGGCGGAATACCTCCACGTCACATCTTGCAGATCGTCATGCGAATACGCAATAATATATGCCAAATGTTTTCCCCAGCCTGTTTCATAAATTAAGGGTTGGTCACATATATTTTCACAGGGGTCACAATGTAGCCAACGATTTTGCGCTATGGAATAAACTTCAGTCCACGCGTGGTCAGTACTATCACCAATTAACCGCGCTTCCCATTTTAGTGCACGACACAAGAGTGTGAAGGCAGCAGCGAATTCACCTGGGTTTGAATGCCGCTCTAACTGCGTCATATATCCGCACTGACATCGGAATATTTAAATACGGTCCGCCCCTGTACTTTGTAGTAACCTAATATCGCGACTGGAGTGTGAGAATTTGGTTTCGCATTCGGGTGCATCTACCCATTCCATCCAGGCTTTGAACCAGGCCAAAGCTTCCAATATCATCAACTCTTGAATGGAGATATTTATGTCTGCTCCATCTAATAAATATTATTAATATGAAACATGCGATGCGCTGTGCAGGAAGAATGCACTCGAAATATCATGGACCCGGCTCAAAATCTAGCTTTCTTTATTTAAATATACTAAATTTATTATTATATATTACAAGTGTACAGTTTCATTCTGGACTATTTTTGTATATTTTAATTACAAATTAAAAAAAAAACTATTAAAATTATATTTCATGTGAAAAATCGTATGAAAGTGTTAGCAAATTAAAAGTTAATCAGCAGAAAAACTAAAATTTATTATTTCACAAGTTGGTCTGAGAAAAATAGACAAATTCTGATTAAGAGTGATTAAGTTACAGTTCTTCTATAAAATAATTGGGAAACATAGAAGTTAACTGAAAAATAGAGTTAGTTAATTAGTCACTCTTAATTAATATTCATACTGAAGATAAATATTTTTAAATTTATTAATACTAGAAATTGTTTGTCTAGAAAAATATAAACAGTTTATAATAAATTTCATTTGTTTAAATATAAGAATTTATTTTGAAAATGAAACATTTTGTAGCCCTCCATGACTTTCTCGTGCTAACTTCACGAAGACACAACATACCTTGTTTAACTTGCTTTTGAAGTTGACGCATCCTTTCTTGTGCCTGTTGTTCAAGCAAGGTGACTGGTACATCAGCCAAAACGATTTTGTGGAGTTCAGAATCTTCGTATCGACCCATGGACTCAAATGTTCGTGCAATTGACGATAAAAATGCGTTAGGGGACATCTACACAACAAGGAATATTGTCAAGAGCTAGAAGAACTAGCAAAACTTCTAACGAACATATTACAAATAATCAATCATTTACCAATGGTTCATAAAAACGAGTTTTAAAAAGAAACTATCGCCAATCAATGGATATAAGTCATTTTACGACACCAAACAAAAATATTCAGTAGAATACGAACCCCATCGAGTGGTGTACACCATGAAGACAACATCGTGTTGTGACAGAAACAGGAGACGACGTTCACCCTTAATTTGGGGAAAAGGTGCAGTGTGAACATCACATCCTTTCTTTACAACTTTATATAAACACCTAACTCTTAATATAAGTATTAGGTAGACATAGTTCACATGTTCATTTTGTTTGTAAATATTTGTTGGAGATCAAGTATAACGCTGATACGGATACGTAAAACACACAGTTTGTTTTTTAATATAAATTTAAACATTTTATCAATGTTTTTAATAGGAACGACGTTTTGCCTTATTGGATGACTTTTATAATGTTTTTAATATATTTGTTTTGTCCTTTTTTTATATTTAACGTCCTTCCTATCTATTATAATTCTACATAGGTACAATAACTTTAGGTCATGACGCTTCATTCACAATCAAATACGTGTTCTTTTAATAGTATGAGCTGCTTTTGGACATTATTGCGATGAGACAAATTATAACACCTATACCTATATTATCTCTAATGATTCTGAATTACGAAATACGTAGATAGACTCATATTTAGGAGTTACATATTTTATTTTTAAATATTTCGTTATGTTTCGTCGTACGTATAGAGTGCTTTGTATAATAACTATGACAAATGATAATGGGCATTGTATGACCTCCCTCACCACCCACTTTCATACAATGCCACATTGTTGTTGTTGTTTTTTTTCTTTTATTAATATTATTATCTTTTATTTTACAATTTTTTTAAATATTTTTTCATTAAGATTATATTGTAACATTATTTTGTATATTTGTCACTGTATTTCCAACCTATATAATAAATGACACATATATTATGTTTAATTAGGCTCGCTTTATTTGTAGACAACGACAAAATTATTTGTTCAACCAAACCTCAATATTAATCTAACTGTAGGTAACTACTAATAATGCATAATACAATAGAAATAATTTGCCGACTTGTTTCACTTACAATGACAATATTTTCTGTAGTTTTATACATTTTTTTGTAATGTTACAATTTATTTTATAATTGATATCACACAATAGTTGTATGATTTATTTTATTTACTACATCGATAGTAACTCACTTGCTTTTTTATGTATATTTGAAACTAATATAATCATAGAATTTTTCAATAATTAATATTTTTAATAATTATTATGAGGATAAAGTGGTTTAACAATATCACATTGCTATTTAAATTGATTAGCGAACATATTAACAGCAATAGGCATGACAATTGCTGCTATTAAAAAAAAAAAAATACTCAGTATAGATTTCGATAGATACATCAAATATTTCTTTATAATTTACCTTAAAAATTAAGCACATAAAAAGATTTAAATGCATTTATCATAAAATGCTGTATTTGTAATAAGTAGAAAAAAAAGAAAAGGAAATTTCTTAAATTATTATCACTTAGAATATAACTAGTGCACTGAATATTACCGATAATTTATTTGAGCTCACGAGTGCGTTTGTTGCTATTTAAGAGCAACAAAAGTCCGAGTGAACAGCGAGAATACATTTCCTGGGAATATTCAATGCACGTGTTATATTCGATAAGAATATTGCCTCACGAAAACATACAAAAAAAAATCAAAATTAATATTCTGACAGGCTTGTAATTAGATATTCATTTGATCATTATATGTAACACAATCTAGTTGCCAGGAAACTAAAACGCTATTGATTGTTTAGATTTGGAGGGCAATATTTTATTTTATCAATAGAAAAGAATATCTTAAGTTTAATAAATTTTTTTAATGAGTACATATTTCAGTCATATATCAATTATTTTTAAATATATAAATGTTCTCTATGTAACTACCTATATGTAACATCAAATAATGATTTTAAAATGTGGTTAATTTATCTCCAAAACCATCATTTCTAAATAATTTTTAGAAAAACTTGCAATTATCAAAATCGGTTTTTAGGGGCATAGTTCAGTTCAATTTATATATTCCATTGTTCAGCACTTAATTTACATTGATACAATTTAATGATAAACGATCGTTTTCATTTTAGGTAAATATTCCTAGTATATTTAGTACCTATAGTGATTTATGATTTTGAATAGGTAGTTTTGAGGCATAGAAGAGTGGTATTTAAAATTTACATGAAATTTACACTTGTATAGAATTTATAAATTACAAATTATAAAGAACAAATAAACTTTAATTGATAAAAGAAAATGTGATCACAAAACTCGAAATTAAAATTATTTACACCTTATACAAAGAAATTATAAAATTATTATTGTTAGGAATTTGATAAACACAAATTGTTCCAAAGGACAAATATTGAATTTTAACTTTAACAAATATATCTTTCATTTTCGAAAATATAAAACATTAATTATTCATTAAAACTAAACGATAATGACTTATTACAATTACTCAATTTAAGCACAGCACTTATCTTTTTATACATTCTAAAACATTAATTATATCTTGATGATTTTCACAACACAGTATATCTCGTACACTTACTTGTAAGAATATTTACTGTAATATAATATCATAGGTACTTCATAAATTATTGACACAAGAAATGCCTTTTAAACGAAATATTTAATGAGTAATATTTTTTGCACTACGTGTATTAAATTTTCAGCGTAAAGAATTATAACATTATAGCCATATTGATTATGCATTACTACTAAATTTATTTTATTTTAAAAATATTGAAACATTGAAATGTTAGAGAAACAGTATAGTCAAACTTGGTTATAAAAACATACGTTATATCTTTATTATCTCCTCATATAAGCCATAATAAGGCACATGATTTTTTATCGCCTTGCTTCTTACGACAAACTTCTAAACGTAAGAAAATTATACATTTGCAGTTTTAGATTTTTATTTTGGTTTGTAATGTACCCCCTATTCTCTAACTCAAACGTTATCTATTAATGATAGATAAGTTAATGACAATTTTTTATTTTTCATGATTAATTTACAAATTATCATAATTTCGATATTCTGTCACTGGAATTATTTACTCTGGCATTTTTATGTTATTTTTATGCATTTTACTTTCTATAAACAAAGTTGTTATTATAAAAAGTAATATAATGCCAGCTCACTGTCAACTGCGTAAAAAAATTTGACTTAAATATTATATATTTTATAGTGGCAGCTTTTTACGAGAGAAAAATACATAAAAGTAAAAGAGAAATTACTGAATGAATTATTTTGGTCACAGAATGCCGAAGTAATGGTAATTTACAGAGCAATCATGAAAAATAAGGGTTGTCATTAATTTATCGATCAGTAATAGATAATCTCGTTTTTAAGATACTGTCAGCTACTCAAACTATCGAATTCTTAAAACCAAGTTGGGCTGTATTCTATAGTTAATGTACAGGCGTACGCAAGCTAGTCATGGTTGCAAATCACCTTCTTCTATTCTTTATTAATTAAGTAAAATTAATCATTTTAGTACTTGTAAATAATAAAATAATACTTAACCATTCATTTTAAGTAGAAAAATGTAGCTTTATTTTAATCCATTTTAAACTGGGTTGTAGTTTTAACATTCACATATTTTTAATATCATTTATCAATAAGCAAATACGTGAACTATAAGAAATATATATTTGCATGTACATAAATTTTCAATTTAATAGTTCATAGGCACAAATGGCCAGTCCGCCCCTTGGCGGTGCACTCGCAGTTCGCAGATTGCCTTCTTAGTTTTATCACCCATATTCAAAATCATATGTTTCGTAGAAGATTAATGACAAATATACAAATGTTTCACTATTTATGAATATTAACATTGAGATAATTATAATCAGATTCATAGTTTACATTCTAAAAGGATTTCAAAGTTCTATCATTTTCGCTTCTGTTTTTAAAATTCATTTAGAAAGTCAGTACCTAAATGCCAACTAATTATTGACATATTGTTGATTTGCTGGAATCATGACCTAGGTTTACTCTTAGTGGTACGGTTTATAAACTAGTATCCATTTTGATGTATTAATACTAAAATTTACAATAATAAAAAATGAATTGTGCTGTTATTAAACGAAGAATGCTAGTAGGTATAATTTACATCATATTTCCTAATGAGTATTGTTTAAGATTATTATTATTAAATAAAATTTTCTGCGCACGCCTATGATTTAATTAATAGTTCCAATAGAAGTATATGAACTGCAATTATATTTGTAAAAGTAAGTATACTAAAAATTGTCTTTTCGCTAATACTTAAAGTATGAATCTGAATTAAACTAATATTTAAAATTAAAAACCTATTAATGTTGCAGTTGTGTACATTATTTATACGTAAATAATTAAAATATTTATGTGATATATGAGTCACTATTCGTGATGGCCAGTATATTCGACCGGAATTCCGGTTTCAACTGGATTGCGCAATAAATTCGGCCGAATCATATAAGAGAATATTTTAGCTTGGCAAAAAAATAGTATTTGATATATGTAGTTATATTAAAATAGAATCTAACAAATATAGAATCAATAAATATTAAGCCCTGAAAAGTAAATACATACTCGTAGATAATTTAATTAAACAAGTAATTAGAGAAAATTTGAATAATTTTTATTTCTCTTCTTGTATCGTGTATTACTATCGTCCGTGATTATTTAATTTTGATCAAAATTAAATGAAAATCCTGGCGATCCGATCTATCAAGACGCCGGAATTCTGAACTCCGGTAATCCATCACTAGTAATTATCATAATATATTGAATAATATTATCCATTTACAATAATTTGCCTAAATGTGTAGCGCATAATAAGTTTATAGGATAAACACATTCGCATTTACTTCTATATAGTACTTTCACACCAAACATTTAAGACATGTTACTCTGTATTTCGTACTGTTACAGCACAGCCTACTAATGCAGATTTATTATTGTGGTACTTTATATATAAGGTATATTATTTGTTTTACCCAGAACAAGTTCATATTTTTTATATTTAGTTTTGATTAGATAATATTCAATAGTACGCATGTACGAATTAAAAAGCTGCGCATTTAAATAAGAATTCTTCACATTGTTTCAAACAGTCAAATGAGTATAGATTAACTTTTATACTCAAACATGGAGAATAGTTTGTTGTTTAACAAATTTTTATAGAAACATAGTAGGTACTTATGCAAAATTATAATAAATGCATTTGAATCGTAAACTGTTTATCGAAAACTTTTTGTTGAATTTTCAAACTGAAGCAACTTTATATAAGCGTTGAGAGGGTCTTGTATTTCATGAAGTTAAAGTACCTACTTATCTTATTAAAATTATACCTAATAATAACAAAGTCGATGCGTTTGCTGTACACATTCCTAATTAAAAATCAAATACTTAATCTACATCAATAGAACATTTATATTAAATTGCTTGTCTTTATTATTCTACTCCTAACGAGACATGTTACTACTAATTAATACACTTTAGTATTTATTTTCTTAATCTTGTTTATATACTAGAAATAATATGAATATTAATCAATTTGTTGTAGATTAGTTTTCAACCGGAAGGCAATTATAGACTCCATCA
Source organism: Pterostichus madidus (assembly GCA_911728475.2). Lineage (NCBI taxonomy): Eukaryota > Metazoa > Arthropoda > Insecta > Coleoptera > Carabidae > Pterostichus > Pterostichus madidus. Next base: position 15,490,277 of record OU452304.1, on the reverse strand, counting down.
TTTCGCATTCCCTTTCATTACTTTCACTGGTTTCAATTTAAGGAATTTGCTATTATGTCAATATTTTTACAGTTTTTATGTATATAAGGGCTGTAATCCATGCAATATGGTTAGCGACCTGCTTTATCATATTTTAAATGATACTACTTTTTTTTGTAGAATTACGCAAAATTAAAAACTTTTGTAAAAACAAATGTGCACGAAACCTATTAATTTATTTTATTATATATTGTATGGTATTTCATTTATAATATATACAAATATATCACCAATTTTCCACAAAACTATGTGAATGGTCTTTCTTTAATTTAATTACCTATTATTTAAAAGCGATGAAAATAAAGTCAAGTAACTAAATTTATATAGTAAACCAGGAGGTAAGAGTTAGTATGTTTTTTTTTTAATAATTAATAAGAAATTTTTCATGTTGTTTTTATTCTTCCCTATTATTTTCTTTGACCTTCAGTTTCATATTCTAATTTCTTTCTTATAACGTCTTGCATTCATTTTTCTTCAAAGGTTACATTGTAAATTAAATAATAACTGGTTAAAGTTACTTAGTACGTTTTAAAACTATTTAAATATTTTTGTAATAATTGAAACAAAAACAATTCAGATTAAATAATGCATAATACCGACCCTTATAAACCTACATCAGATATGAATACTAATAGTATGACACTAACAGATAATACAATATTGTTGTTAATTAGTATTGTCTACTACAAACTCATTAATAAGAAATTATTGGACCCTTTGACATTATTGATCAATAGGTAAATTGACCTAAATTTAAAGTTGTTCTCTTATCATCTAATTAATAAACAGCTAACATTAACACTAAACAATGTTTGAATAGGAATATTTAAAATGTATATTTTCTGTTTAATTTTATGATATAAATATTTAAATCAACTGTCTATTTGAAAATAATATTTTTAGTCACGAATATTCCAAATTTTTCGTCAATTCACAATAAAATTATTTCACTGTACAATTTTATTTGAATTTTAACATACGTCTATCTTAAAACATACCTAAATATTAAAATATAGTATTTAAATTATTTTTCGTTATATAAACAAATGTCATACACTTATTGCAACACAAGTTTCAGAATTGTTTTTAATAACCATTAACCATAAAAAAATGAATATATTTGCTTTCAAACATTTATATAAATTAAGTGATCTCATCAGTCTGATTTAAACAAATAAATATTTGTATTTAATAGAATATATACTATACTTAAACATAACGGACAAGTATATTTATGTTCAAAGTTTATTTAACAGGTAAGTAGCTGAAAAAATAATCCCTAAAGAAAGTAAGAACAAAATAACTAATAACTAAATTCTGAAATATTACTGATTGCAAAGTAAACTTAATAATGATTAAATATAAGTTATTTTATAAATTAAAATTAAGGCATGTTAAGATAAAATTATTTATTGTTGCACTTGTGGTTGTGACCTATTACAATCAGTTTTGTTTTTTATTTGTATACATTTCTTTTATAATTTAAATCTTCATTAAATATTTTTTATTGTTTTCTCTAAAGCACGTTAATCTTTTTAAAAATTATTCATTAAAACGTAGAAGTGTGTAGTATTTTTGTTATAAGATAACAACGATTATAATTTTGAACATTCAATTAAGAATTTGTTTTAATATCTAGTAATATTACGCTTGATGGAAAATAACCAAAATTAATCCTTCGTTATATCCCTACAAAATATATGATTTGTTTTCATAAGCTATCTAAATTATGTTCAGTAAATTTAATGAATACTTTTGTTAGAAATATTTGTTTATTATGCACCAATTAAAAGTAATTTTTTTCATATCAGTAGTTTTACTAATAGGTACCTCTTAAATCCGGCACTGTGCATTATATGTAGGTTGACCCTTTATCAACTTTTCGTCCCATTATAATTTTAGTCTTTACCTCATATTTGTAAATTCATAAATAAGAATTACTTTTATTATTGATAATTCATCAAAAATTTTATTTCATAAAACATGTCCAATCTAAATCAACCAACTCAAAAGTAATGAATAATTTTACACATGGTGTGAGCTTCTTACACTTTACACTTTTCTATTAATTACTAATAATATATTTTGGACGCTAGAATGTTCTTATATTTACAATGAGTTCGTCGTCTTTTAGGCAAGACATTTATTATTTTTATATACACCTCTATAGTCTTGAATTATTTTACAAAATTGATGGTATATGAAATAGTTAGATTGAAAGAAAGGGACTAGGAATAGTTTTCAATTTGTGCTGTTAGTTATTTTTTACATATACGCCTATCGTGTGTTATCATTTTCAGTATTCAGACTGTTTTAGACATATTTTATTGACAGTTGCCATTGTTTGGAATAACTTGTCCATTATATATGATTGTACAAATTTTGGGAAACTTTTATGTGATTTCCTTTGTAATAAATATATTCTTTTTGTACTGAATTTCGAATTTTAAACCTTGATAACAATTTGTTGAATTCAGAAATTATCAACAGATGGTGCGCATAATCTCTATCTCAGTATAATTCTACATTGATTCTTGCTTCCAAGTTCCCTATTTATTAATTAAATAAATTAATATCTACTGCATACCGAACTAAAATATAATAAACAAAATTACAGAATCTTTATTATTTTAGAATTCCTTTCTTTACGCTGTTATATTTTGTATAAATAAAATATACTTGTATCATCACATAATCTACTAATATAAACACAAAAATTATAGATTTTTTGTTATTTCTCTAATATGTGTGTTTATATCATAAATTCCTAAAGTATTTGTAAAACTAAAAATAGAAAACTTAAGTTAAAAATGTTAAATGGTGCTTTCATTTTGTTTTACGTGGTAAGTTACCTAATACATAGAGAATACATTTTTGACGGACTATATCCGATATATTATTATGATTTTATCATCTGTCTGAAATTTAAAGAGAGTTGTACGATTATAAAATAATATAATTATATTAACGTTTAATTTAAAATTGAGTTCATATACCACCAAAGTAAAATTTTCAATTAATGATGCATGTCTGCTTTATAGTACACAATGATTAATTACTATGTATAGCTATGATCTTTATAGGCTTAAATTAAATCATAAAACTTGAATTAAATTAATTGAAATAAGTAGATATATTTAATACCATTATTTCTTAGACTTCGTGTATTTCGATGTAGGTAACATTTGAATGCTCTATCACAAAGTATTTGTAATTTTTACCATATTTTCTACCTCGGCCAAGTTTTTAATAATAATTCTTAGCATCTTGCCAAATTACTTACTTATATCTAAACGTATTTGGTAACTAAATAAAATTAATAATGATAATTTGTTCACGTTGGTTATCGAAATAATTCATTTTTCTTGATTACATTTTAACTTAAAATACAGATAATATATATTGGTACCAGGGGCGAAAGTAGATTTATTTACTTACCGGTACGCTACTTTTAAAGAGATTTTATATTTTATATATAGAATTGGTCAAAGTAATTTATAACCCTGAGAGGAATATCTTCGGACGTCACTACTATCATCGGTACATTCACTGTCAAGAGTTGGTTTTACAAAAAAGACGGATTATTTGAATTTATGAAATAATAACACGCTGTGTAATTCTTGCCATTTATAAAAATAGTATATCAAAAGAATAATAATTATGTTGGTTTAATAATAAGTAAATATATTGTTAATTAATTTTCATAAAAGCGTATATTGTATATTATGCCAAGTGTATTCAATGAGACTGTATATTTCACTTTCACGCCAAAGTAGAGCCACGCCATTCGTTTTATACCTGAATGGGTGGAGTTAAAATGCATTCCAGCCACGGTGTTATTTTGGTTTGTGGCGTTCTACATATATGCAATACTTATTTTAATAATATTAAAAAATTATATCTTTCAGATAGGTTCAGGTACAATACTGTCGAATATATATAATATTTTCCATATTGCACTGTTAAAATTATCAACAATTTTTCTTTTCTTCTCATTCCTTTTCACGAGGTCTCTAATCGCCTTTTTCCTAACCACGATTTAATATATGACTGGGATTAAACATCGTAGTCGGAGGACCAATAGTTGAAATAAATATTAATTGTGAAATATATGAAACTGTATGTACAGAGCGCAAATCAATAAAAGTAACAAAACATAATTTGTTATGCAAACCTTGGAATTGAACTCGTTCAGTTTTCATGTTACCATTACCATTACCAAAAATTTGAAAATGATGTCTTACTTATTTGTAAAATTTTCTATTTCTCTTACAGGTACAGCGTACCGGACCGTACCGGCCTACTTTCATCACTGATTGTATCCATTCAGTACATCGATCTGTTTGATACAAATTATAAAAATATCGCTTAACAAATTTTACGTTTTAAAATTAAGGTCCCTACCTAGTATTACGTACATAGTTGAAATTTAAATTCACCACATGTTAACAACTCATAGTTCAAACATTATTCATGCATGAAAGCGTCAGAAAATAACACAGAAAGAAGAAGGCAATATTTCCAAAACACAAATTGTTTTAAATATTTAATTAAAATATATGATGCAACAGCAACAGCAATATTAAAAATAAATACGTGTGTAACCGTAAATATACATGCTTGCTTGCTTACAATATTTTAACAATCTGGTTTTACTATAGGTAATAACAACACACTGTGCGCCACAATAAATGACAAACATCTATATATCACCATAGCGACCGTAACTTTGTTTAATGACGTCAAGCCTGTAAATAACATTGGTTGCTAGAATGCAACTGCATGCTGTGAGATTGTTTTAAGAGGAATCCCCAAATTTACCGTTGAAATTGTGGTGTGCGAGTTAGCAGGCCGAGCTAGTTTATACTATGTGACTAATTAGGAGAGGCTTCAATGCAGTGTAGCAGGGGTGGGATTCTGAAACTATTATAAATATGTCCGGTATGATTTGAGTACATTATATGATTGAAACCATAGCAACAATGTTAAAATCTGTCGAACATATGTCAAAATTTAACATAATTGCTATGATTTCAATCATCAACGTACTCAAATCATAGCAGACGTTGTTACAAAAACACAATCCCTGTCATATAGAATTCTATTGCAGAATTCAGGCGATAATTTTCATATAGCCAAATTAGTACTCCATTCTAAATAATTTTGTAATAGAAATGTAGTTAGCATCATTTGTACACTATATCTTAATTTTTACTTGACAGCGATTCTGTTGTTCGAAATATAATTCTATAGCGCATGGTTTCACCACTGTTCTCTAATCAAATTATCACATAACTCTATAAAAATGTTGGCAAGCTCGACTATTGCAGAACTATTATTTTAAATACTAGGCTGTTTTCAGAGAATTCCGAATTGTGAAATTTTCCAGTTAAAACCCTTATTTAGCTCACATTTTTAATTATATTTATTATTATCTTTTACAAGACAATTAAATTTTATAGTTGGCTAGATCTCATCCTCTGAAAAATTTATTTAATACGTCATTTTGAAAAAGAGTTGGGGCAAATATCATGAAAATTTAGTTATTTAAAATATAGGCTGCGAGGACTTTAGAAAAATAAAGTTTAATTCAAAAATTGATCGAAGCCAAAATCAACTCGATATCACCAATAATTCTTCCTAACTTATATTATTTCCTAAGCGAAAATCTGTCATAAAGATATTGTTTAAGAATTACTGAAATACTAAAACAATAAAAAAAAAACATTAAATATAACGCAAAAGTATTATTTTCTACTACCATTTGAAACATGGAACATAATGTTATGAAATCACCAATTAAATATTTTAGTATTACGGGATTTACAATTAAAGATGTTCGGAGTTTATTTAATTATGATTTACGCAATAATTTAATAATTACTTTTATGTTAGTGAGATTGGGTGGAATAAGATTACTATGATCAATATGTTCTCAGTGCTCGAAGAAGCTGGTGGTTCAAATGAATAAATCTTGAATAAGGAATACAAAATTGAGTTTTACTTATTTTTATATATCAATTTTTATTGTGTTGTAACAATAATGTACCTACTCATTTTAAGGATTGGTTTATCACACAGTGTGGTATAAAACTTTTTCGCTCTTTCGCGAGTATCTAACCTCTCTTTTCTTTCTTTTCGAAGACAGAAGTGTTATTCTTAATTCCGGAGGGATTAAATTTCAAATTTAATTCCTCGGGTATTTAATAAACAGGTAAACAATTATTACCGTAGCAACAAGTACAAATATTATAATTTTCAAAATAGTTCACCTAGTTTATGCTGCCCAAGTAACCTAAATATTTGTGTAATGCTGTCATTGTATATTTCAAGTAAATATCAAAATTAATAATTATTTCAAACAATAGTGTATATATCACAGGACTGAAGTTCATTTAATCCCTTGGTATATAATATACAGTTATCCTATACTGCGAATGGCAACGAGCGATAAAATAGTGCTGCAAGTTTCTCGCAATAAAGTGACAATTTAAACACTAATTATTCCTTACTTGCGTCGCCCTAGTTACAGCACTGATTTTTATTCAACTTTATACGTATTTATTGTATTCACGTAAATTGGCACATACCTTTTTTCTGCCAGACAAATTTAATTAAGTTTTCAAACAATTAAATTCAAAGTTGGAAGTGAATATAAAGCCATTTTTGTTTTACAGGAAAGAGTTAGAGCTTTATAAAGCTAAATTAAAATACAGAAAAAATAAAAATTTACATTAAGCACTTTACACTTAGAGACAACTGTTACTTTTATGTTAACAGGAAAAAAATAAAATCGGACCTAAATTAGCTACCTGCTCTTTGAAGACTTTTTATTTATACTCAATCTTGACTTCTAATGAAAATAAACGAAATTCTCTTCTCTTCTCGAAAAATCTAATGTTTTTTTTTGCATGTTTCCCTTTTGGCTTGTTTGTGAAACTTGCTATTTGTTTATAATAATGTAATACAAAATATTTATATTTAAATTCACACTATTTTAAATTGTATGACTAAAATAATAGAACGCGAGATACACACTATTAATCACATTTTTTTTTAGTTTTATTCTTATTAAACCCTTTTAAAAATTAATATATTTGGTGGGTTTTTAGAAGTAAATCAAGGCCGTACCTATTGAATGTTGATTATGGTATTTTGGTTCTTGGACATAGATAATTTTTAATAAACATTTATTAGAAAATTATTGATTGATTCGGTTTAGAATTTCATTTAAAATGCTATAAATATTTTAAATTTGTTTTGTGATGAATACAGATTCCATAAAGAATATTTTGATGGTATAAATTTAAAATTGCAATAACTATAATCTGCTTATAATAATTACATTTAAATACTTTGATTTTTATAATTTATTATTTATGTATCGCACTTTTCAACAGCTAAATTTGTGTATATTCTTAATATTAAAAATACACAAAAAATCTTAACGCATGAAGGTGTTTTGTACATACAATTGAAGATGTTAAAATTTCATTTGCTTCTCGCTTACTTAGTAAGATCTCTGTCTGATGCTGATGTGATATAAATGCTTATATTTATAATCCTGATTATAATTTAGATCAAATAAATCTTTTAAATTGTATAAATCCGTTTTTTTCATTTTTGAAAAATCTGTCAAATTCTTTATTTTGATCTAAAACAATCCTAAATTACTCTTCTGATTTAAACAAAAGTTGCGCAAGTTGTCTATACTCTGAATCAAAAGGTACATAAAATCATTTTTATATCTTATTAGCTAGCTGCTAGCACTTTTTAAATTTATCAGATATAGACGTGATTTGAGATGTATTTTTACTGAAAAATCTTTACGAATCCTTATAATTTGAAAATATTTTCTTATAAAATTAAAGTTTTTTTTTGCTAAAATATAATTACAGTCGCTTTAAGTAATGTAAGGCCCTATGCACTTATAAATTACATCTATATAATTAGTGTTTAAGGAACTTATAAGTAATCTTATTTCAATGCACGCAATGTCCTACATAGACATACTACTTATCATTACTGTATCAAAATATTTATAAACTATTACTATTAGCTCATAACATACAAAGTTCAATGAATAACTGATAAAATCCAAGTGCATGAAGCCAGCATGAGACACAAAAACGAAGTGGCGAGAAATGTTTGCATTTATGCAATAGTCAGCCGATACCGAATAACTGAAGCATAACTGGAACATGCACTAGAATAAAGCCCTGTTTTGCACATCATATGTACAGAACACCGAAACGTACAAACCATAAGCACACATAGATATTTTGTTATTCGAAGGCGCACAGATTTTTATTATAGGTAGTATTAGCAATCTGATAATCAATAAAAACCGTACAATTTTATAGTAAATATTCGTATAAAAAACATAACAATAATAAATAACTAACAGTGGCGGATAACATTGTGTCAGTCTTAACAATCGAACTCCTAAACACACACAATGATGCAAGCTCAACAAACTCTAGCTCTCACGAGTATATTCGGATGTAAAACAAATTCATAAATGGAATGCGAGTCTGGTAATACACATTGCTTTCATTCGCTACAATGAAACAAAAATGCATTCAAATGTCTACCTTATTATAATTTCTTGATCAACGGTTGCCAAATTTTATTCAATTTGTTATTTAAAATAAATAAGTTAATTAAATTAAATTTGTCAAACATTAATCAAGCTATTATAATTGCTTGTTTACTTTATAGTTAGTTGTGTTAATTTCTTCCTGATGAAAGTACACATTTAGTGTATCGAAACGTCGTATTTAATAAATTATTACAGAACTTGAATACTACTGGGAACGAATCCAATAAAATCAAATGCTCAGCATGGGATCTAAATTAGCAATAATTAAAAACACACTCTACAACATCAATAATACCAAATAAACTTGCGAAATAGGTCTAGAGAAATTGTAACATACAAGTTATTAATATACTATAATAATGAATCAGAGTTCCCTACTTTTACTTTAATAGTTACAGCTTACAGCACGAGTTCAAGGAGCCAATAGGATGACATTTGTCCTGTCAGTTATTTTATATTCGCTTATAAATATGACGTGTACGTCATTTTCAATATTCAGACTGTTTTAGCCAGATTTCATTAACAGTTGCCGTTGTTTGGAATAACTTGTCACTTTTACATTGTTGTTCAAGTTTCGAGAACCTTTTCTTTAGAAGTTGATATAAGTTATTTGTACCTAATAAATAAATATATTTTGCAGTTTTAAACCTGGATAACGATTTGTTAAATTTAGAAATCATCAACAAATGGTACGCATAATCTTTACTTCAGTATAATCTTAAAATGATTCTTGTTTGCAAGTTCCCTATTTGTTAATGAAATAAATGAATACCTACTGTATATCGAACTAAAATATAATAAACAAAATAATAGAACCTTTATTGTTTTAGAATTCCTTTCGTTACACTGTTATATTTTGTACAAAAAAAATATATTTGTATCATCAGTTCATATCATCACAACTGTACTTCACTTATGATGTGCGATCATCTCCTACTCATTAAGTAATGCTCAAAGCAAACAATTATTATACATGCTACTTGGACGTTACTAAAATATTTCAGTAATTAAATTATCTCAAATGCAATAGACAAATATGGCTGAGTGTAAATTATTCAAATAATTATGTTCAATTTTAAATTAACTTCATATACCATCATAATAAATTTTTTGATTAATTATGCCTGCCTACTTTAATACATGATGTTTAATTACTATATTTATGATCTTTAAGGTCTTACGTTATACCAGAAAACTTATACTTTAATATAATATTCTTTGTTTTTGTACTGTTTTAATCCTAAGCGATATATAGTTCTTTATTTTGTTTCAATGTTATGTTAAATTTAGAAGACATTAGTTCTATTCGATCTGTATTTGTAACTTACAACTAAAATTGTTTTTGTTTTCTCCATTATTTTCTTTCATAAAAAGAGAAATATATAACTTTTAATTTTATATTATAATACGAGAACTTTCAGAATAATTTATTTTGTAAACTAAACAGCATATAAATATAAAGCAATGAAACATATTTCGTATATCACGGTTATAAAGCGAATTTTGTGCAATTGTATTTGTCCAAAATAGTGCTACAAAATTCTGCTTTGCGCAATTGTTTCTGGGAGATATCAATGCAACACTTGATTTTAATATACTATTGTATTTCAATTATTTTTAATAGCTACTATTGAGTTGTTTTTCCTAGGCTTCGTGTAATATAATAAAAACGTAACTCACTTATCTAAAGAGTAAGCATTTGTTTCGAATTGGTTTTAATACATCTAAACGTATTTGATAGCTGAATAATAATTTCCATAATGATAATTTGTTGTCGTTGGCTATCGAAATATTTCATTTTTTCTTGAGTACTTCTTCACTTAAAATATATATAATATATGTTGGTACACATTCAGTATATTGACCTATTTTATTCAAATTAGACAAGTCAGAAAAAATATCGCCCAATAATAATTACGTTCTGAAAATTAAGGTCCCTATACCTAGTATTACGAAATTTAAATTTAAATTCACCACATGTTAACCACGCACAGTTCAAGCATTGTTCATGCTTGAATGCGTCAAAAAATAACAGCAAAATATCCAAAATATAAATTGTTTTAAATATATAATTAAAATTCATGATTCAACAGCAACATTAAAGATAAATACGTGTGCAACCGTAAATATACATGCTTGCTTGCTTGTACTATGTTAACAAACTGATTTTACTATAGATAACAACAATACACTGTGCGCCACAATAAACAACAAACATCAATATATAACCATAGCGAATGTAACTTTGTTTAATGACTTCAATCCTGTAAATAACATTGGTTGTTAGAATACGATAAGAGATATAATCGAGTACTGTGAACGCAACTGCTTTTCAAAGATTTTTTATTCGTCTGAATATATTCTATATTCTAACGACAATAAAAAAAAGTTATGGCTCTGCAAAAAAAATATATATTTTTTTTTTGGCTTTTTGCCCTATTGGCATGTTTGGGAAATTTGTAACATGATATTTGAAACACTGCTATTTCTTTGAATAATTTTTTTTTTCGATTGACAATTATTTTAGTGAAAATTCTTTAAAATCTATTGGGTTTGGTATCAATTATTTGAAGAACTCGCTACACCATTAAAAAATTATTTTCGAAATTACATATTTTAGTACAAATTATTCAAAAGCCGTGTTTGGTATCAATTAAAGGTGAAGCCAGATTGTAACACAAAAACGAAGTGGTGAGAAATGTTAACATTTATGCAATAGTCAGCCGATAGTGAATAACTAAAGCATAACTGGAACATGCACTACGAGAATAAAGCCCTGTTTTGCACATCATATGTACAGAACTCCAAAACGTACAAACCATAAGCACACATAGATATTTTGTTATCCTAAGGCGCACAGATATTTATTATAGGTAGTAATAGCAATCTGATAATCAATAAAAAACGTACAATTTTATAGTAAACTTGTGAGAAACACATTTATATACTACGAATATTCGTATTAAAAACATAGCAATAATAAATAACTAACAGTGGCGAATAACATTGTGACAGTCTTAACAATCGAACCTCTCAACACACATAATGATGCAAGCTCAACAAACTCTAGCTCTCGCGAGTATATTCGGATGTAAAACAAATTCATAAATGGAATGCGACTCTAGTTAAACACAATGCTTTCATTCGCTACAATAAAACAAAAAGGCAATCAAAATGTCTACCTTCATTCGTAAAAATTAATAGGATAGTTGCACATATTTTTAAAATAGTTTTAATTTGAAATTTATGTAAATTTACTTACAGTAAAATATATATGTATATTGAATATAATTTTAAAAAATATGTATTACACTAAAAATAATCTAGTTAAAAACTGTTGAATAAGACTATAATACCTATATGTTAAGATTGATTCTCGTCTAGCCTATACCAAATTTGAATTGAATCAGTGCAGTACTTTTCAGGATAGCTAGCGGCCGTTTTGTTTCAAGAAGGTGGACTGAAGGTTTATTATATCTGTGTGTTGAGATTAGTTCTCGTCTATGTCTCTACTAAATTTGAATTCAATCAATGCAGTACTTTTCAAGATAGCCAGCAACCATTTTGTTTCAGGATGGCGGACAGAAGCTTTATTATACCTATATGTTAAGATTGATTTCCGTCTATGTCAGTGCCGAATTTTAATCGAATCAATGTATTACTTTATAAGATAGCTAGCGGCCATTTTGTTTCAAGATGGCGGACTGAAGCTTTATTATATCTATATTTTAAGATTGGTTCCCTTCTCTGCCTATACCAAATTTAAATCGAATCAGTGCAGTACTTTTCAAGATAGCTAGCGGCCATTTTGTTAAAAGGTGGCGGACTGAAGCTTTATTATACCTATATATTAAGATAGGTTCCCGTCTATGTCTGTACTAAATTTGAATCGAATCAGTGCAGTACTTTTCAAGATAGCTAGCGGCCATTTTGTTTCAAGATGGCGGACTGAAGCTTTATTATACCTATATGTTAAGATTGGTTTCCGTCTATGTATGTACCAAATTTGAATCGAATCAGTGCAGTACTTTCCAAGATAGCTAGCGGCCATGTTGTTTCAAGATGGCGGACTGAAGCTTTATTATACCTATATGGTAAGATTGGTTCCCGTCTATGTCTGTACCAAATTTGAATCGAATCAGTGCAGTACTTTTCAAGATAGCTAGCGGCCATTTTGTTTCAAGATGGCGGACTGAAGCTTTATTATACCTATATATTAAGATAGGTTCCCGTCTATGTCTGTACTAAATTTGAATCGAATCAGTGCAGTACTTTTCAAGATAGCTAGCGGCCATTTTGTTTCAAGATGGCGGACTGAAGCTTTATTATACCTATATGGTAAGATTGGTTCCCGTCTATGTCTATACCAAATTTGAATCGATTAAGTGCAGTACTTTTCAAGATAGCTAGCGGCCATTTTGTTTCAAGATGGCGGACTGACACTTTATTATACTTATATGTTACGATTGGTTCCCGTATATGTTTCTACCAAATTTGAATCGAGTCAGCGCAGTACTTTTAAAGATAGCTAGCGGCCATTTTGTTTCAATATGGCGGACTGAAGCTTTATTATACCTATATATTAATACTGGTTGCCTGGGCATAATTTTTTAGTGCGAAAATAGACATTTGTACGGGATGGGGCGAAACGGGGTGGGCCGAAACGGAATGAGTCGTAGTAATGTGATGACGTCACACGCGAACACTGAACAAGAAGACGACGTTTGCCCAATTTGAAAAACATCACTTTTCAAACATCCATATCTTTGGAAAGGATGGACCAAATAGCATGAAACTTTTTTATTCCTACTCAGTTTTGTGCGGGCTACACGGTGGTTAAGTCAAAACATACTTTTGTATCCGCTTGAGCTTCATTTTTTAGTGCGAAAATGGGCATTTGTTCACTCGGGATAAGAGATACTGTAGTGTCTGGCCACTGTCGTTTGTACTTGGCCAGAGACACTATCGTGTCTCTTGATAGGTAGAAATAGCAATCTGATAATCAATAAAAAACGTACAATTTTATAGTAAACTTGTAAGAAACACATTTATATACTACGAATATTCGTATAAAAAACATAGCAATAATAAATAACTAACAGTGGCGAATAACATTGTGACAGTATTAACAATCGAACCTCTCAATACACATAATGATGCAAGCTCAACAAACTCTAGCTCTCGCGAGTATATTCGGATGTAAAACAAATTCGTAAATGGAATGCGACTCTAGTTAAACACAATGCTTTCAATTGCTACAATAAAACAAAAAGGCAATCAAAATGTCTACCTTCATTGGTAAAAATTAATAGGATAGTTGCACATATTTTTAAAATAGTTTTAATTTGAAGTTTATGTAAATTTACTTACAGTAAAATATATATGTATATTGAATATAATTTTAAAAAATATGTATTACACTAAAAAGAATCGAGTTAAAAACTGTTGAATAAGACTGCCCCCTACCCTTGTGATATCATTTTACACACAGCCACTGAAATATATACATTACCGGCAAAGTTGACAAAAAAATTCAAGTGTTCAGCATGGAATCTAAGTTAGCAATCATTAAAAAGTCACTCTACAGCATCATCAATACAAAACAAACTATGGTATGGTATCAGAGTTCCCTACTTTTAGTTCAGTGGTTACGGCACATTTTCAAGCAGCTAGAGATCAATATATTTAGTTGTCACATCATTTAATAATTTTGTATGTCCTAACATAATTACTTATTAATTTTACGTAGCGTTATCATTTCTACAGAATGGAATTTTTTACTCAGAGTAAAGTGATTGTATTTTTACTCAATTTATTCAAGATTATTTTACTAAAATGCGAGCACAATTAATTTAACTAATATGTAATGCATTTTCTTTCTTCTTCGGTAAAAGCTAATATGACATAATAAATAATAAAAATGTTTCTCAGATGATTACACAGCAACTATAAGCGCATTTCTAACCGAATATTACAATCTGGAAAATGTCAGATTTCTAGAAGCTACCAGAGTTAGTAACTTGACACATTCTCCATAACTCCAATTCATACTTGGTGACGTATTCTAATGTTTTAATTATTTTAGACTTTTAGTTCACGAAGAGTATGCAATACTTACTGACATGAATATTAAAACATCTCAAAAACTACGTACCTAGATTTTGGCTACTGACTGTACAATTACCTGCCATCAATATTTTTTTCTTTTTTTTTTAATGTAGTACAGAATTTGAAAATATTTATATTTCCCAAATGTGTGAAAAATCGTAATCTTGTGATTCTATAATTTATATTAATATATTATAAGAGAATAAATAAAAGGATTCAGTGGCTTAATTACCGCGCAGGTGGTGAGAAATGTTAACATTTATGCAATAGTCAGCCGATACTGAATAACTGAAGCATAACTGGAACATGCACTACGAGAATGAAGCCCTGTTTTGCACATCATATGTACAGAACTCCAAAACGTACAAACGATAAGCACACATAGATATTTTGTTATTCGAAGGCGCACAGATTTTTATTATAGGTAGTATTAGCAATCTGATAATCAATAAAAACCGTACAATTTTATAGTAAATTTGTTAGAAACACATTTATATACTACGAATATTCGTATTAAAAACATAGCAATAATAAATAACTAACAGTGGCGAATAACATTGTGACAGTATTAACAATCGAACCTCTCAACACACATAATGATGCAAACTCAACAAACTCTAGCTCTCGCGAGTATATTCGGATGTAAAACAAATTCATAAATGGAATGCGAGTCTAGTTAAACACAATGCTTTCATTCGCTACAATAAAACAAAAAGGCAATCAAAATGTCTACCTTCATTCGTAAAAATTAATAGGATAGTTGCACATATTTTTAAAATAGTTTTAATTTAAAGTTTATGTAAATTTACTTATAGTAATATATATATATATATATATATATATATATATATATATATATATATATATATATATATATATATATATAGTATGTATCTATAAAATTTTTGCTAGCAAACAAAATATTTAGAAAGACAAAATATATATATATATATATATTTTGTACATAATTTTAAAAATATGTATTACACTAAAAAGAATCGAGTTAAAAACTGTTGAATAAAACTACCTTCCACCATTGTGGCATCATTTTACACACAGCCACTGAAATATAAATATACAAAGCTGACAAAAAAATTCAAGTGCTCAGCATGGAATCTAAGTTAGAAATCATTAAAAAGACACTCTATAACATCATCAATACTAAACAAACTTTGAAATTGCGAAATAGGTCTAGAAGAATTGTAACAGACATGTTATTATTATAATACCATATGGTATCAGAGTTCCCTACTTTTGATTCAGTAGTAACGACACATTTAATAATTTTACATGTCCTAACATAAATACTTATTAATTTTACGTAGCGTTATCATTTCTACAGAATGGAATTTTTTACTCAGAGTAAAGTGATTGTATTTTTACTCAATTTGTTTGAGATTATTTTACTAAAATACGAGCACAATTAATTTAAGTAATATGTAATGTATTTTCTTTCTTCTTCGCTAAAAGCTAATACGACATATTAAATAACAATATTTAAATATTCAAAAATGTTTCTCAGATGAATATAGCCGCATTTCTAATTGAATATTTCAATTTGAAAAATGTCAAATTTCTAGAAGCTACCAAAGTTAGTAACTCGACACATTCTTCATAACTCCAATTAAAACTTGGTGAAATATTCTAATGTTTTAATTAATTTAGACTTTTAGTTCAAGAAGAGTAATACTTACTGACATGAATATTAAAACATCTCAAAAAATACGGACCCAGTTTTTGGCTACTGACTGTACAATTAACCGCCATCAATAATTTTTTCTTGTTTTTTTTTAATGTAGTACAGAATTTGAATCGTATTTTTTCTAAATATTCTTGTGAAATATTTGCATTTCCCAAATGTGTGAAGAATCGTAATCTTGTGATTCTCTAATTTATATTATTTATATACTATAAGTGAATAAATAAAAGTGGCGGATTACCGCACAGGCGCAAGCAGCGCGCGTTTATGGCTTCAGAATCTCAAGGGTTTCACAAATAGTACTGTACTATTTGCTTCCCATTTTTGGTTATGGAGAAAGTTAAAAATTATGTACGAAATTTATCTCGTCTGTCAATAATAGAAAATTATATAGTTCACTCATTAAGATTACGAATCTATTATTGATAATCTCGCTTAATTTAAAGCATAAAAAATTTCTATATTAACAATTATACCAGATATCTATTTTTCTTGTGGTACATAGAAACATCGCCTACACAGGCAACGATAGAACATACATCGGTAAAATTTTCATATGGCGGCTACATCTGACCAATTAATTATAGAACGAAATTACACATACAAAAAAAAGTTTAGGTAAGAAATCAAAAAAGAATCCAGGGATATTGGATCAACAGGCTTTATTAATGATGTTAAAATTTTCTTTTCAAAATAATGACGACGTTTCGAACACAAGATCTGCGTTCATTATCAAGTCTACTAATAACCACATGTGGTTATTTACAAGAAAAAGTCAAAAAATTATGTGAAGTTACATGTTAAAAATTTTATATAAATGAGTATGGAGTAAGCATTACTCAGAGTCAAAACAGTGACTTGACAATGAACACAGATCTTAACATCAATAATAAAGCTTGTTTATCCAATATCCCTGGATCATTTTTTGATTCCTTATTTAAATAATATTTTTGGCTTAATAACTTAAAAATGAGAATTTATAGCTACATATAAATTGTCATTATCATAGGAAATAAAACAAGCAATTTTAGTTTTGTGTTGACAGGTCTGCATGTCATATTATTTATTTTATTTCTCATGACAATCTATAACTAGCCTCAAATTGTCATTTTTCCTTTGCATCTATTTCATTACAAAATAAGATGCAGTTATTAATTCTTCATATTTACAGTTTCATTCTAAAATTAATTAGGGCAGTAATGATCGTTGTATGGAAATTTTACTATTAAATTTCCACAAATGAAGTGAACATTCGGTATGTATACACGTGATCGAACGTATATTTTATGTTCTTATAAATGAATATATGCTATATATTCAAATTCATGCAGTTTTATGAAAATGTCACCATGAACAATAACGCCATGATGATCACATCTGCGATTGGAAAAGAGTAAACAAAGAGACAGATTTCAAATATGTAGTATGTATCTATAAAATTTTTGCTAGCAAACAAAATATTTAGAAAGACAAAAATAAATTGCGTTTGCTCTCGGCCCCTTCAAGTGATTAAACCGCCACTGTTTGCAAATCACGTTTATTTGTTTTTAAGCTGAATATTATCAAACGTTAAATATTAAGAGTGTATTTTGATTTTTAAGGATAATTAGTAATAAAGTAAGAATTATTTTCAATTATACACTTATTATTTATTTTATTAATCGAAACCTTAATCATACATGGAATAAAATATACTCAGTGCCCACTTTTATGTATTAAACAGTAGTTATTCGCCAATACCAATATTTATACCATAAATAAAAATGAATAATTTGTGTATAACATAAAAATGTGCACTTGTAATAGTTTAATGAAATGTGACAGTAACAATGAAAGGAAAGTCAGTGGCGTCCGAAAAGGGTTGACGGAAGAGCTGAGTGTGTTGCCAGGCGCAATCGCCCTTGCCCCCACTGAGACGAGCCGCCACTGTGATAGCATCCGCCCCACTCAGTTTTACAGTTTCCAATGCACCCCAACCTATAATAGTTCATCTAGTTAAAACTGTACTTTACATGTAGAAACAAAAATTGGCTTGAAATACTACTGACGTTCAAATTTCTATGTAATTAAACAATTGCTTAGCGCCTTAGCGCTACCGTGATCTCTGATCTTTGTAGTAAGCCATAACTTAAACAAATAAATTGTAATAAGAACCTACTTGTAAAATCAACTGTTTTATCGTTGCCAGTGACAGTCAACAGAATTTCTCCATTCTCAAACGTTTTGCTATCCAGTCGGATAGAAACTCGATCTATTTGTCTTCCATGGCCCACTGAAAATCTCCATTGAATTTTGCCTTCCGCTGAAGATTCTATACATAGGTACATAAGAATAAGTCAGTATAGGTCCTAGCAAACTCACTCGTCTCCTAACCTTCTCTACACAAGTAAACCATTTTCCAGTCTTTCTCTTCCTTCCTAAAGACGCCTTCAGCGCCTAACACGCCATTCTCCCATTTGTCTAGCGTTTCAACGACCCTTGCTTGAGATACACGCTCATATCGATCATGTATAGGTGAATACCTTATAGTCATGCATTTGGCTGTTATATCATCAGGGGTTGCAACCCAAGATTTGCGTTCCTCTATTTTAGTTTCACCCCTTTGTAATCACCATGACAACGAGCCGGACGTACGTCCTTGTTTATCCGCTTCCGATAATGTTCTGTAACGCGTTATTTTGTTTAAGCATCCCTAACTTTATAATAAGTACAGGCACTTGAAAAGCGGGCCATTGCGAGCTAACTATGACTAATTACTAATTATTTATGGTGCTACTAAAAGTTTCTAAATTAGTTTCAACAAAAATGGTTTCAGACAACTAACCACGTAATCATAAAATTAGAATATTGATTTTTAATACTTAATCATAATTTTACAAGGTGCTAACAGAACTTGTCTCGTTCGTTAATCTCTTTCATTCTAAATATTCAGAAATTACAAATAAAAAAATTGTACTATTTCAAAAGTTATTAAAAATAACTGTAAAATTTTTCATCTACGGATTTTTCTGGTCAAGTGGAGAAAAATTTAGTTTCCTATAAAATTTTCATCTCCTTTCTTCTAAAAATTTTCTATTTATTATTTCTAAATACATATTATTTTAATAAAAATAAATAACCGAATGAAGCAATTATTGAATTGATTCAAAATATCTAAAATCGGATTGAAAGTGATTTTTCGGGTGTTTTTCAAGCGACGTGAAATTGAACATACTTTTCAGTTCTTTGAACGAGATGTTTCCTACGTGCAAAAGTGAATCTGCTTTGTTTCAATTCCCTCAAGTTCACAAGTAAACCAAGCAGATCCATTTCGGAACAAGCAGTTCTATTGTTGCGTACAGCGCTGTGATTGGCGGAATACCTCCACGTCACATCTTGCAGATCGTCATGCGAATATGCAATAATATATGCCAAATGTTTTCCCCAGCCTGTTTAGTAAATTAAGGGTTGATCACATATATTTACACAGGGGTCACAATGAAGCCAACGATTTTGCGCTATGGAATAAACTTCAGTCCACGCGTGGTCAGTACTATCACTAATTAACCGCGCTTCCCATTTTAGAGCACGACACAAGAGTGTGAAGGCAGCAGCGAATTCACCTGGGTTTGAATGCCGCTCTAACTGCGTCATATATCCGCACTGACATCGGAATATTTAAATACGGTCCGCCCCTGTACTTTGTAGTAACCTAATATCGCGACTGGAGTGTGAGAATTTGGTTTCGCCGTCGCATTCATCGCATTCGGGTGCATCTACCCATTCCATCCAGGCTTTGAACCAGGCCAAAGCTTCCAATATCATCAACTCTTGAATGGAGATATTTATGTCTGCTCCATCTAATAAATATTATTAATATGAAATATGCGATGCGCTGTGCAGGAAGAATGCACTCGAAATATCATGGACCCGGCTCAAAATCTAGCTTTCTTTATTTAAATATACTAAATTTATTATTATATATTACAAGTGTACAGTTTCATTCTGGACTATTTTTGTATATTTTAATTACAAATTAAAAAAAAAACTATGAAATTATATTTCATGTGAAAAATCGTATGAAAGTGTTAGCAAATTAAAAGTTAATCAGCAGAAAAACTAAAATTTATTATTTCACAAGTTGGTCTGAGAAAAATAGACAAATTCTGATTAAGAGTGATTAAGTTACAGTTCTTCTATAAAATAATTGGGAAACATAGAAGTTAACTGAAAAATAGAGTTAGTTAATTAGTCACTCTTAATTAATATTCATATTGAAGATAAATATTTTTAAATTTATTAATACTAGAAATTGTTTGTCTAGAAAAATATAAACAGTTTATAATAAATTTCATTTGTTTAAATATAAGAATTTATTTTGAAAATGAAACATTTTGTAGCCCTCCATGACTTTCTCGTGCTAACTTCACGAAGACACAACATACCTTGTTTAACTTGCTTTTGAAGTTGACGCATCCTTTCTTGTGCCTGTTGTTCAAGCAAGGTGACTGGTACATCAGCCAAAACGATTTTGTGGAGTTCAGAATCTTCGTATCGACCCATGGACTCAAATGTTCGTGCAATTGACGATAAAAATGCGTTAGGGGACATCTACACAACAAGGAATATTGTCAAGAGCTAGAAGAACTAGCAAAACTTCTAACGAACATATTACAAATAATCAATCATTTACCAATGGTTCATCAAAACGAGTTTTAAAAAGAAACTATCGCCAATCAATGGATATAAGTCATTTTACGACACCAAACAAAAATATTCAGTAGAATACGAACCCCATCGAGTGGTGTACACCATGAAGACAACATCGTGTTGTGACAGAAACAGGAGACGACGTTCACCCTTAATTTGGGGAAAAGGTGCAGTGTGAACATCACATCCTTTCTTTACAACTTTATATAAACACCTAACTCTTAATATAAGTATTAGGTAGACATAGTTCACATGTTCATTTTGTTTGTAAATATTTGTTGGATATCAAGTATAACGCTGATACGGATACGTAAAACACACAGTTTGTTTTTTAATATAAATTTAAACATTTTATCAATGTTTTTAATAGGAACGACTTTTGCCTTATTGGATGACTTCTATAATGTTTTTAATATATTTGTTTTGTCCTTTTTTTATATTTAACGTCCTTCCTATCTATTATAATTCTACATAGGTACAATAACTTTAGGTCATGACGCTTCATTCACAATCAAATACGTGTTCTTTTAATAGTATGAGCTGCTTTTGGACATTATTGCGATGAGACAAATTATAACACCTATACCTATATTATCTCTAATGATTCTGAATTACGAAATACGTAGATAGACTCATATTTAGGACTTACATATTTTTATTTTAAATATTTCGTTATGTTTCGTCGTACGTATAGAGTGCTTTGTATAATAACTATGACAAATGATAATGGGCATTGTATGACCTCCCTCACCACCCACTTTCATACAATGCCACATTGTTGTTGTTGTTTTTTTTTCTTTTATTAATATTATTATCTTTTATTTTACAATTTTTTTATATATTTTTTCATTAAGATTATATTGTAACATTATTTTGTATATTTGTCACTGTATTTCCAACCTATATAATAAATGACACATATATTATGTTTAATTAGGCTCGCTTTATTTGTAGACAACGACAAAATTATTTGTTCAACCAAACCTCAATATTAATCTAACTGTAGGTAACTACTAATAATGCATAATACAATAGAAATAATTTGCCGACTTGTTTCACTTACAATGACAATATTTTCTGTAGTTTTATACATTTTTTTGTAATGTTACAATTTGTTTTATAATTGATATCACTCAATAGTTGTATGATTTATTTTATTTACTACATCGATAGTAACTCACTTGCTTTTTTATGTATATTTGAAACTAATATAATCATAGAATTTTTCAATAATTAATATTTTTAATAATTATTATGAGGATAAAGTTGTTTAACAATATCACATTGCTATTTAAATTGATTAGCGAACATATTCACAGCAATAGGCATGACAATTGCTGCTATTAAAAAAAAAAAAATACTCAGTATAGATTTCGATAGATACATCAAATATTTCTTTATAATTTACCTTAAAAATTAAGCACATAAAAAGATTTAAATGCATTTTTCATAAAATGCTGTATTTGTAATAAGTAGAAAAAAAAGAAAAGGAAATTTCTTAAATTATTATCACTTAGAATATAACTAGTGCACTGAATATTACCGATAATTTATTTGAGCTCACGAGTGCGTTTGTTGCTATTTAAGAGCAACAAAAGTCCGAGTGAACAGCGAGAATACATTTCCTGGGAATATTCAATGCACGTGTTATATTCGATAAGAATATTGCCTCACGAAAACATACAAAAAAAAAATCAAAATTAATATTCTGACAGGCTTGTAATTATATATTCATTTGATCATTATATGTAACACAATCTAGTTGCCAGGAAACTAAAACGCTATTGATTGTTTAGATTTGGAGGGCAATATTTTATTTTATCAATAGAAAAGAATATCTTAAGTTTAATAAATTTTTTTAATGAGTACATATTTCAGTCATATATCAATTATTTTTAAATATATAAATGTTCTCTATGTAACTACCTATATGTAACATCAAATAATGATTTTAAAATGTGGTTAATTTATCTCCAAAACCATCATTTCTAAATAATTTTTAGAAAAACTTGCAATTATCAAAATCGGTTTTTAGGGGCATAGTTCAGTTCAATTTATATATTCCATTGTTCAGCACTTAATTTACATTGATACAATTTAATGATAAACGATCGTTTTCATTTTAGGTAAATATTCCTAGTATATTTAGTACCTATAGTGATTTATGATTTTGAATAGGTAGTTTTGAGGCATAGAAGAGTGGTATTTAAAATTTACATGAAATTTACACTTGTATAGAATTTATAAATTACAAATTATAAAGAACAAATTAACTTTAATTCATAAAAGAAAACGTGATCACAAAACTCGAAATTAAAATTATTTACACCTTATACAAAGAAATTATAAAATTATTATTGTTAGGAATTTGATAAACACAAATTGTTCCAAAGGACAAATATTGAATTTTAACTTTAACAAATATATCTTTCATTTTCGAAAATATAAAACATTAATTATTCATTAAAACTAAACGATAATGACTTATTACAATTACTCAATTTAAGCACAGCACTTATCTTTTTATACATTCTAAAACATTAATTATATCTTGATGATTTTCACAACACAGTATATCTCGTACACTTACTTGTAAGAATATTTACTGTAATATAATATCATAGGTACTTCATAAATTATTGACACAAGAAATGCCTTTTAAACGAAATATTTAATGAGTAATATTTTTTGCACTATGTGTATTAAATTTTCAGCGTAAAGAATTATAACATTATAGCCATATTGATTATGCATTACTACTAAATTTATTTTATTTTAAAAATATTGAAACATTGAAATGTTAGAGAAACAGTATAGCCAAACTTGGTTATAAAAACATACGTTATATCTTTATTATCTCCTCATATAAGCCATAATAAGGCACATGATTTTTTATCGCCTTGCTTCTTACGACAAACTTCTAAACGTAAGAAAATTATACATTTGCAATTTTAGATTTTTATTTTGTTTTGTAATGTACCCCCTATTCTCTAACTCAATCGTTATCTATTAATGATAGATAAGTTAATGACAATTTTTTATTTTTCATGATTAATTTACAAATTATCATAATTTCGATATTCTGTCACTGGAATTATTTACTCTGGCATTTTTATGTTATTTTTATGCATTTTACTTTCTATAAACAAAGTTGTTATTATAAAAAGTAATATAATGCCAGCTCACTGTCAACTGCGTAAAAAAATTTGATTTAAATATTATATATTTTATAGTGGCAGCTTTTTACGAGAGAAAAATACATAAAAGTAAA
Source organism: Pterostichus madidus (assembly GCA_911728475.2). NCBI lineage: Eukaryota > Metazoa > Arthropoda > Insecta > Coleoptera > Carabidae > Pterostichus > Pterostichus madidus. The sequence continues at coordinate 15,465,869 of OU452304.1, read as the reverse complement.
AGAGAAATTACTGAATGAATTATTTTGGTCACAGAATGCCGAAGTAATGGTAATTTACAGAGCAATCATGAAAAATAAGGGTTGTCATTAATTTATCGATCAGTAATAGATAATCTCGTTTTTAAGATACTGTCAGCTACTCAAACTATCGAATTCTTAAAACCAAGTTGGGCTGTATTCTATAGTTAATGTATAGGCGTGCGCAAGCTAGTCATGGTTGCAAATCACCTTCTTCTATTCTTTATTAATTAAGTAAAATTAATCATTTTAGTACTTGTAAATAATAAAATAATACTTAACCATTCATTTTAAGTAGAAAAATGTAGCTTTATTTTAATCCATTTTAAACTGGGTTGTAGTTTTAACATTCACATATTTTTAATATCATTTATCAATAAGCAAATACGTGAACTATAAGAAATATATATTTGCATGTACATAAATTTTCAATTTAATAGTTCATAGGCACAAATGGCCAGTCCGCCCCTTGGCGGTGCACTCGCAGTTCGCAGATTGCCTTCTTAGTTTTATCACCCATATTCAAAATCATATGTTTCGTAGAAGATTAATGACAAATATACAAATGTTTCACTATTTATGAATATTAACATTGAGATAATTATAATCAGATTCATAGTTTACATTCTAAAAGGATTTCAAAGTTCTATCATTTTCGCTTCTGTTTTTAAAATTCATTTAGAAAGTCAGTACCTAAATGCCAACTAATTATTGACATATTGTTGATTTGCTGGAATCATGACCTAGGTTTACTCTTAGTGGTACGATTTATAAACTAGTATCCATTTTGATGTATTAATACTAAAATTTACAATAATAAAAAATGAATTGTGCTGTTATTAAACGAAGAATGCTAGTAGGTATAATTTACATCATATTTCCTAATGAGTATTGTTTAAGATTATTATTATTAAATAAAATTTTCTGCGCACGCCTATGATTTAATTAATAGTTCCAATAGAAGTATATGAACTGCAATTATATTTGTAAAAGTAAGTATATTAAAAATTGTCTTTTCGCTAATACTTAAAGTATGAATCTGAATTAAACTAATATTTAAAATTAAAAACCTATTAATGTTGCAGTTGTGTACATTATTTATACGTAAATAATTAAAATATTTATGTGATATATGAGTCACTATTCGTGATGGCCAGTATATTCGACCGGAATTCCGGTTTCAACTGGATTGCGCAATAAATTCGGCCGAATCATATAAGAGAATATTTTAGCTTGGCAAAAAAATAGTATTTGATATATGTAGTTATATTAAAATAGAATCTAACAAATATAGAATCAATAAATATTAAGCCCTGAAAAGTAAATACATACTCGTAGATAATTTAATTAAACAAGTAATTAGAGAAAATTTGAATAATTTTTATTTCTCTTCTTGTATCGTGTATTACTATCGTCCGTGATTATTTAATTTTGATCAAAATTAAATGAAAATCCTGGCGATCCGATCTATCAAGACGCCGGAATTCTGAACTCCGGTAATCCATCACTAGTAATTATCATAATATATTGAATAATATTATCCATTTACAATAATTTGCCTAAATGTGTAGCGCATAATAAGTTTATAGGATAAACACATTCGCATTTACTTCTATATAGTACTTTCACACCAAACATTTAAGACATGTTACTCTGTATTTCGTACTGTTACAGCACAGCCTACTAATGCAGATTTATTATTGTGGTACTTTATATATAAGGTATATTATTTGTTTTACCCAGAACAAGTTCATATTTTTTATATTTAGTTTTGATTAGATAATATTCAATAGTACGCATGTACGAATTAAAAAGCTGCGCATTTAAATAAGAATTCTTCACATTGTTTCAAACAGTCAAATGAGTATAGATTAACTTTTATACTCAAACATGGAGAATAGTTTGTTGTTTAACAAATTTTTATAGAAACATAGTAGGTACTTATGCAAAATTATAATAAATGCATTTGAATCGTAAACTGTTTATCGAAAACTTTTTGTTGAATTTTCAAACTGAAGCAACTTTATATAAGCGTTGAGAGGGTCTTGTATTTCATGAAGTTAAAGTACCTACTTATCTTAATAAAATTATACCTAATAATAACAAAGTCGATGCGTTTGCTGTACACATTCCTAATTAAAAATCAAATACTTAATCTACATCAATAGAACATTTATATTAAATTGCTTGTCTTTATTATTCTACTCCTAACGAGACATGTTACTACTAATTAATACACTTTAGTATTTATTTTCTTAATCTTGTTTATATACTGGAAATAATATGAATATTAATCAATTTGTTGTAGATTAGTTTTCAACCGGAAGGCAATTATAGACTCCATCATTTCGCATTCCCTTTCATTACTTTCACTGGTTTCAATTTAAGGAATTTGCTATTATGTCAATATTTTTACAGTTTTTATGTATATAAGGGCTGTAATCCATGCAATATGGTTAGCGACCTGCTTTATCATATTTTAAATGATACTACTTTTTTTTGTAGAATTACGCAAAATTAAAAACTTTTGTAAAAACAAATGTGCACGAAACCTATTGATTTATTTTATTATATATTGTATGGTATTTCATTTATAATATATACAAATATATCACCAATTTTCCACAAAACTATGTGAATGGTCTTTCTTTAATTTAATTACCTATTATTTAAAAGCGATGAAAATAAAGTCAAGTAACTAAATTTATATAGTAAACCAGGAGGTAAGAGTTAGTATGTTTTTTTTTAATAATTAATAAGAAATTTTTCATGTTGTTTTTATTCTTCCCTATTATTTTCTTTGACCTTCAGTTTCATATTCTAATTTCTTTCTTATAACGTCTTGCATTCATTTTTCTTCAAAGGTTACATTGTAAATTAAATAATAACTGGTTAAAGTTACTTAGTACGTTTTAAAACTATTTAAATATTTTTGTAATAATTGAAACAAAAACAATTCAGATTAAATAATGCATAATACCGACCCTTATAAACCTACATCAGATATGAATACTAATAGTATGACACTAACAGATAATACAATATTGTTGTTAATTAGTATTGTCTACTACAAACTCATTAATAAGAAATTATTGGACCCTTTGACATTATTGATCAATAGGTAAATTGACCTAAATTTAAAGTTGTTCTCTTATCATCTAATTAATAAACAGCTAACATTAACACTAAACAATGTTTGAATAGGAATATTTAAAATGTATATTTTCTGTTTAATTTTATGATATAAATATTTAAATCAACTGTCTATTTGAAAATAATATTTTTAGTCACGAATATTCCAAATTTTTCGTCAATTCACAATAAAATTATTTCACTGTACAATTTTATTTGAATTTTAACATACGTCTATCTTAAAACATACCTAAATATTAAAATATAGTATTTAAATTATTTTTATTTATATAAACAAATGTCATACACTTATTGCAACACAAGTTTCAGAATTGTTTTTAATAACCATTAACCATAAAAAAATGAATATATTTGCTTTCAAACATTTATATAAATTAAGTGATCTCATCAGTCTGATTTAAACAAATAAATATTTCTATTTAATAGAACTATATACTATACTTAAACATAACGGACAAGTATATTTATGTTCAAAGTTTATTTAACAGGTAAGTAGCTGAAAAAATAATCCCTAAAGAAAGTAAGAACAAAATAACTAATAACTAAATTCTGAAATATTACTGATTGCAAAGTAAACTTAAGTTTTTTTATAAATTAAAATTAAGGCATGTTAAGATAAAATGATTTATTTTTGCACTTGTGGTTGTGATCTATTATAATTAGTTTTTTTTTTTTTAATATAATTTCTTTCATAATTTAAATCTTCATTGAATATTTTTTTGTTTTATCCAAAACACGTCACTCTTTTTAAAAATTATTCATCTAAACGTCGAAGTGTGTAGTATTTTTGTTATAAGATAACAACGACTTAAATTTTGAACATTCAATTAAGAATTTGTTTTAATATCTGATAATGTTTGGTCGAAAATAACCAAAATTAATCCGTCGTTATATCCCAAGGAAATATATGATTTGTTTTAATAAGCTATTTAAATTATATTCAGTAAATTTAATGAATACTTTTGTTAGAAATATATGTTTATTATGAATAAAAGTAAATTTCTTAATTTCAGTAGTTTTACTAATAGGTACCTCTTAAATCCGGCACTTGTACATTATGTGTAGAGTGGTCCTTTATCAATTTCTCTTCTCTTTATAATTTTTGTCTTTACCTCATATTTGTAAATTCATAAATAATTATTATTTTCATCATTTTTTATTCTTAAATAAAACAAGTCCAATTTCTTAAAAATCAACCAACTCAATAGAAATAAATAATTTTACACATGGTGTGAGCTTCTTACACTTACATTAATTACTAATAATATATTTTGGATGCTAACATGTTTTTATATTTACAATGAGTTCGTCGTCTTTTAGGCAAGACATTCATTATTTCTATGTACACCTCTATAGTCTTGAATTATTTTACAAAATTGACGGTATATGAAATAGTTAGACTGATACAGAGGGACCCTGGAATGGTTTTCAATTTGTTCTGTCAGTTATTTTATATATGCCTATCAATATAACGCGGTCGTCATTTTCAATATTCAGGTTGTTTAGACAGAATAACTTGTCACTTTTACATTGTGGTTCAAGTTTCAAGAACCTTTTCTATAGAAGTAGTAGTTCCTGAATATATGTACTGAAATTCAAGTTTTAAACCTTGCTCACACATTGTTGAATTTATAAATTATCAACAGATGATGCGCATAATCTATGCTTCAGTATAATACTACATTTATTCTTGTTTGCAAGTTCCTTATTTATTAATTAAATAATCAATTATCTACTGTATACCGACGTAAAATAAATAAATAAATAAATATAAAATATACCATGACGCCGTTTACCCATTACTGGGTGTAGAACTCTGCTGAAGTAAAATATAATAAACAAAATTATAGAAACTTTATTATTTTAGAATCCCTTTCTTAACGCTGTTATATTTTGTATAAATAAAATATACTTGTATCATCAGTACATTTTCATGACAACTATAGTTCAACACTGTGTTTATTATTTCACATATTATGTATGATCATCTACTCGCATTACTCAACAAATATTGCTCAAAGCTAATTATTATTATACTACTTATATTTCATTAATAATAATAATCTCCAATGTAATCAACAAATATGGTTGATTGTAAATTATTCACATAATCTACTAATATAAATACAAAAATTATAGATTTTCAGTTATTTCTCTGATATGTGTGTTTATATCATAAATTCCTAAAGTATTTGTAAAACTAAAAATAGAAAACTTTAGTTAAAAATGTAAAATGGTGCTTTTATTTTGTTTTACGTGGTAAGTTACCTAATACATACAGAATACATTTTTGACGGACTATATCCGATATATTATTATTATTTTATCATCTGTCTGAAATTTAAAGGGAGTTGTACCATTAGAATATAATATAATTGTATTAACGTTTAATTTGAAATTGAGTTCATATACCACCAAAGTAAAATTTTCAGTTAATGATGCCTGCTTGCTTTATAGTACACAATGATTAATTACTATGTATAGATATGATCTTTATAGTCTTAAATTAAATCATAAAACTTGAATTAAATTTATTGAAATAAGTAGATATTAGTCTATATTGTAATTGTAATATATAACTAAAATATTAAGCAACAAATTGTTTGTCTATATTATTTTGTTTCATCAAAAAGATAAATATAAAATCTATAATTTCATATTATCGTATTATAATACGTTAACATTCAGAATTTGTTAAACGGAATTAAACCGAATATAAATTTAAGGCAATAAAATATTTTTGTTGTATTTCAGTTATATTTAATAACCATAATTTCTTAGATTTCATGTATTTCAATGTATGTAACATGTGAATGCTCTATCACTTCGGCCAAGTTTTTAATAATAATTCTTAGCATCTTGTTAAATTACTTACTTATATCTAAACATATTTGGTAACTATATAAAATTAATAATAATAATTTGTTGTCGTTGGTTATCGTAATAATTCATTTTTTCTTAATTACGTTCTAACTTAAAATACATATACTATATATTGGTACACATTCAGTACATCAACCTATTTGATTCAAATTATAAAAATATCGCTCAACAAATTATACGTTTTAAAATTAAGGTTCCTACCTAGTACTATGTAGTTGATATTTAAATTCACCACATGTTAACAACTCATAGTTCAAACATTATTCATGCATGAAAGCGTCAGAAAATAACACAGAAAGAAGAAGGCAATATTTCCAAAACACAAATTGTTTTAAATATTTAATTAAAATATATGATGCAGCAGCAACAGCAATATTAAAAATAAATACGTGTGTAACCGTAAATATACATGCTTGCTTGCTTGCAGTATTTTAACAATCTGGTTTTACTATAGGTAATAACAATACACTGTGCGCCACAACAAATAACAAACATTTATATATCACCATAGCGACCGTAACTTTGTTTAATGGCGTCAACCCTGTAAATAACATTGGCTGCTAGAATGCAACTGCATGCTGTGATATTTAACACATTTGCTATGGTTTCAATCATAACGTACTCAAATCAAAACAGACGTTGTTACAAAATACGACCCCTGCCATTCTATTGCAGAATTTAGGCGATAATTTTCATATAGCCAAATTAGTACTCCATACTAAATAATTTTGTAATAGAAATATAGTTAACATCATTTGTACACTATATGATACAAAAAGTTGCGATTATTTTATGCTGTATTATTAGGAAAAATCTAAATTTTTATTTGACAGCGACTCTATTGTTCGAAATAGAATTTTATACCGCATGATTCCACCACTGTTCTCTAATAAAATTATTACATAACTCTATAAAAGCGTTGACAAGCATCAATCGATATTTTATATGTTTTTCTCCACTAATGCAGAACTGTTATTTGAAATAATAGGCTGTTTTCTGAGAATTCCAAATTGTGGAATTATCCATTAAATCCCTCATTTATCTCACATCTTTAATTATATTTACATTATTTTTTACAAGACAATTAAATTTAGTAGCTGGCTAGATCTCATCCTGTGAAAAATGTACTTTATACGTCATTTTGAAAAAAAATTGTAAAAATATCATGAAAATTTACTTATTTAAAATTCGATATCACCAATAATTGTTTTCGAGATATGAAAATTCAAAAGAAAATTGGGAAGAAAAGTGATGACTTTTATCTATTTCTTGGTTTCTTATATTTCAATTTTGAACTTCCCAACTATTCCCAGATATTATTTAACAGTTAGTGAAATATTAAAACAATAAAAAAATATTAAATAAAGCGCAAAAATATGATTTTCTACTATCATTTGAAACATGAGTCATCATAATGTACCTCCTCATTTTAAGGATTGGTTTATCACACACTGTGGTATAAAACTTTTTCACACTTTCGCGAGTATCTGACCTACTCTTTTCTTTCTTTTCGAAGACTGAAGTGTTACTCTTATTTCCGGAGCGATTAAATTTCAAATTTAATCCCTCGAGGATTTAATAGACAGGTAAACAAGTATTACCGTAGCAACAAGTACAAATATTATAAATCTCAAAATATTTCATTTAGTTTATGCAGCCTAAGCAACCTAAATATTTGTATAATCTGTCATTGTGAATTATATTTGAAGTAAATATCAAAATTAATAATTATTTCAAATTGTATGGCTGGAAGAGCGAAAAATGGTGTGTATACCACAGGACTAAAGTTCATTTAATCCCTTGGTATATAATATACTATTATCCTACACTGCGAATGGCAACGAGCGATAAAATAGTGCTGCAAGTTTCTCACAATAAAGAGGCAATTTAAACTGATTTTTATATAACTTTATACGTATTTATTGTATTCACGTAAATTGGCACATACCTTTCTTCTGCCAGACAAATTTAATCAAGTTTTCAAACAATTATAACCAATATTAAATACCAACTATACCAGGCGGAGCTTATCGTTGATACCAATAAATGCCACTTGTGGCGCTAGCTACCAACAGCAACTGTGATGTACAAAAGCGGTTTGGTTTATCACATTGACACTAATTTTTAATATTTTAAAACCATTTTTGTTTTACAGGAAAGAGTTAGAGCTTTATAAAGCTAGTTTAAAATACAGAAAAAAATAAAATTTACACTAAGCAAGCTTAGAGACAACCGTTACTTTTATGTTAAAAGAAATAAAATAAGACCGGACCTAAATTAGTTATCTGCTCTTTGAAGACTTTTTATTTATACTCTTTCTTAACTTCTAATGATAATAAACGAAGTTATGTCTCTTCTGGAAAAATCTAATGCATTTTTTTTGCATTTTACCCTTTTAGCTTGTTTATGAAACTTGCTATTTGTTTATTATAGCATAATATAAAATATTTATATTCAAATTAACACTATTTTAAACTGTATGACTAAAATAATGGAACGCGAGATACACACTATTAACAACATTTTATTCTTATTGAACACTTTTAAAAATTAATATATTTGGTGGGTTCTTAGAAGGAAATCAAGGCCGTACCTATTGAATGTTGATTATGGTATTTTGGTTCTTGGACATAGGTAATTTTTGATAAACGTTTATTAGAAAATTATTGATTCAGTTTTGAATTGCATTTAAAATACTGCAAATGTTTTGTGACGAATACAGATTTCATAAAGAATATTTTGATGGTATAAATTTTAAATTGCAATAACTGTAATCTGCTTATAATAATTATATTTAAATACTTAACCAATTTTGATAATTTATTATTGATTTATCGCACTTTTCAACAGCTAAATTTGCTAAAGTTGTTAAAATTTCGTTTGCTTCCTCGCTTACTTAGTAAGATCTCTGTCCGACGCTGATGTGATGTAAATGCTCATATTTATAATCCTGATTATAATTTAGATCAAATAAACCTTTTAAATTGTTTAAATCCGTTTGTTTTTGTAAATCTAGCAAATTCTTTATTTTGATCTAAAACAATCCTAAATTACTCTTCTGATTTATACACAAGTTCCACAAGTAGACTATGCTCTCAATCAAAAGGTACCTACATAAAATAATTTTTATTTCTAATTAGCTAGCTGCTGGCACTTTTTAAATTTATCAGACATAGACGTGATTTTACGAATTTTTATAATTTGAAAATATTTTTTTATAAAATTAAACTTTTTTTTTGCTAAAATATAATTTAGTTGCTTTAAGTAATATACGACCCTAAGCACTTATAAATTACATCTATATAATTAGTGTTTAAGGAACTTATCCTACATAGACATACTACTTATCATTACTGTATCAAAATATTTATAAACTATTACTATTAGCTCATAACATACAAAGTTCAATGAATAACTGATAAAATCCAAGTGCATGAAGCCAGCATGAGACACAAAAACGAAGTGGCGAGAAATGTTTGCATTTATGCAATAGTCAGCCGAAACCGAATAACTGAAGCATAACTGGAACATGCACTAGAATAAAGCCCTGTTTTGCACATCATATGTACAGAACACCAAAACGTACAAACCATAAGCACACAGATATTTTGTTATTCTAATGCTGGGTTGCATGCAAGTTTTATCGGTTCATTAGCAACTAACGAGTCAATAAGTTTCAGAAAATCGCTATTCATACTGTTGTATAGATAAACAATTCTGTAACTAAAGAGATCTTTATTATTTTGTTGCAACCCGGCATAGGCGCACAGATATTTATTACAGGTAGAATTAGCAATCTGATAATCAATAAAAACCGTACAATTTTATAGTAAATATTCGTATAAAAAACATAACAATAATAAATAACTAACAGTGGCGGATAACATTGTGTCAGTCTTAACAATCGAACTCCTAAACACACACAATGATGCAAGCTCAACAAACTCTAGCTCTCACGAGTATATTCGGATGTAAAACAAATTCATAAATGGAATGCGAGTCTGGTAATACACATTGCTTTCATTCGCTACAATGAAACAAAAATGCATTCAAATGTCTACCTTATTATAATTTCTTGATCAACGATTGCCAAATTTTATTCAATTTGTTATTTAAAATAAATAAGTTAATTAAATTAAATTTGTCAAACATTAATCAAGCTATTATAATTGCTTGTTTACTTTATAGTTAGTTGTGTTAATTTCTTCCTGATGAAAGTACACATTTAGTGTATCGAAACGTCGTATTTAATAAATTATTACAGAACTTGAATACTACTGGGAACGAATCCAATAAAATCAAATGCTCAGCATGGGATCTAAATTAGCAATAATTAAAAACACACTCTACAACATCAATAATACCAAATAAACTTGCGAAATAGGTCTAGAGAAATTGTAACATACAAGTTATTAATATACTATAATAATGAATCAGAGTTCCCTACTTTTACTTCAATAGTTACAGCTTACAGCACATGTTCAACGAGCCAATATGATGACATTTATCCTGTCAGTTATTTTATATTCGCTTATAAATATGATGTGTACGTCATTTTCAATATTCAGACTGTTTTAGCCAGATTTCATTAACAGTTGCCGTTGTTTGGAGTAACTTGTCACTTTTACATTGTTGTTCAAGTTTCGAGAACCTTTTCTGTAGAAGTTGATATAAGTTATTTGTACCTAATAAATAAATATATTTTGCAGTTTTAAACCTGGATAACGATTTGTTAAATTTAGAAATCATCAACAAATGGTACGCATAATCTTTACTTCAGTATAATCTTAAAATGATTCTTGTTTGCAAGTTCCCTATTTGTTAATGAAATAAATGAATACCTACTGTATATCGAACTAAAATATAATAAACAAAATAATAGAACCTTTATTGTTTTAGAATTCCTTTCGTTACACTGTTATATTTTGTACAAAAAAAATATATTTGTATCATCAGTTCATATCATCACAACTGTACTTCACTTATGATGTGCGATCATCTCCTACTCATTAAGTAATGCTCAAAGCAAACAATTATTATACATGCTACTTGGACGTTACTAAAATATTTCAGTAATTAAATTATCTCAAATGCAATAGACAAATATGGCTGAGTGTAAATTATTCAAATAATTATGTTCAATTTTAAATTAACTTCATATACCATCATAATAAATTTTTTGATTAATTATGCCTGCCTACTTTAATACATGATGTTTAATTACTATATTTATGATCTTTAAGGTCTTACGTTATACCAGAAAACTTATACTTTAATATAATATTCTTTGTTTTTGTACTGTTTTAATCCTAAGCGATATATAGTTCTTTATTTTGTTTCAATGTTATCTTAAATTTAGTAGACATTAGTTCTATTCGATCTGTATTTGTAACTTACAACTAAAATTGTTTTTGTTTTCTCCATTATTTTCTTTCATAAAAAGAGAAATATATAACTTTTAATTTTATATTATAATACGAGAACTTTGAGAATAATTTATTTTGTAAACTAAACAGAATATAAATATAAAGCAATGAAACATATTTCGTGTATCACGGTTATAAAGCGAATTTTGTGCAATTGTATTTGTCCAAAATAGTGCTACAAAATTCTGCTTTGCGCAATTGTTTCTGGGAGATATCAATGCAACACTTGATTTTAATATACTATTGTATTTCAATTATTTTTAATAGCTACTATTGAGTTGTTTTTCCTAGGCTTCGTGTAATATAATAAAAACGTAACTCACTTATCTAAAGAGTAAGCATTTGTTTCGAATTGGTTTTAGTACATCTAAACGTATTTGATAGCTGAATAATAATTTCCATAATGATAATTTGTTGTCGTTGGCTATCGAAATATTTCATTTTTTCTTGATTACTTCTTCACTTAAAATATGTATAATATATGTTGGTACACATTCAGTATATTGACCTATTTTATTCAAATTAGACAAGTCAGAAAAAATATCGCTCAATAATAATTACGTTCTGAAAATTAAGGTCCCTATACCTAGTACTACGAAATTTAAATTTAAATTCACCACATGTTAACCACGCACGGTTCAAGCATTGTTCATGCTTGAATGCGTCAAAAAATAACAGCAAAATATCCAAAATATAAATTGTTTTAAATATATAATTAAAATTCATGATTCAACAGCAACATTAAAGATAAATACGTGTGCAACCGTAAATATACATGCTTGCTTGCTTGTACTATGTTAACAAACTGATTTTACTATAGATAACAACAATACACTGTGCGCCACAATAAACAATAATCATCAATATATAACCATAGCGAATGTAACTTTGTTTAATGACTTCAATCCTGTAAATAACATTGGTTGTTAGAATACGATAAGAGATATAATCGAGTACTGTGAACGCAACTGCTTTTCAAAGATTTTTTATTCGTCTGAATATATTCTATATTCTAACGACAATAAAAAAAAGTTATGCCTATGCAAAAAAAATATATATATTTTTTTTTTGGCTTTTTGCCCTATTGGCATGTTTGTGAAATTTGTAACATGATATTTGAAACACTGTTATTTCTTTGAATAATTTTTTTTTTCGATAGACAATTATTTTAGTGAAAATTCTTTAAAATCTATTGTTTTGGTATCAATTATTTGAAGAGCTCGCTACACCATTAAAAATTATTTTCGAAATTACATATTCTAGTACAAATTATTCAAAAGCCGTGTTTGGTATCAATTAAAGGTGTTTTAAAGGTCCGCTAGTGAATAACTAACAAAGTCCAAGTGCATGAAGCCAGATTGTAACACAAAAACGAAGTGGTGAGAAATGTTAACATTTATGCAATAGTCAGCCGATACTGAATAACTGAAGCATAACTGGAACATGCACTACGAGAATGAAGCCCTGTTTTGCACATCATATGTACAGAACTCCGAAACGTACAAACCATAAGCACACATAGATATTTTGTTATTCTAAGGCGCACAGATATTTATTATAGGTAGTATTAGCAATCTGATAATCAATAAAAAACGTACAATTTTATAGTAAACTTGTGAGAAACACATTTATATACTACGAATATTCGTATAAAAAACATAGCAATAATAAATAACTAACAGTGGCGAATAACATTGTGACAGTCTTAACAATCGAACCTCTCAACACACATAATGATGCAAACTCAACAAACTCTAGCTCTCGCGAGTATATTCGGATGTAAAACAAATTCATAAATGGAATGCGACTCTAGTTAAACACAATGCTTTCATTCGCTAGAATAAAACAAAAAGGCAATCAAAATGTCTACCTTCATTCGTAAAAATTAATAGGATAGTTGCACATATATTAAAAATAGTTTTAATTTGAAGTTTATGTAAATTTACTATAGTAAAATACATATATATATATATATATATATATATATATATATATATATATATATATTTTGTACATAATTTAAAAAATATGTATTACACTAAAAAGAATCGAGTTAAAAACTGTTGAATAAAACTACCTTCCACCATTGTGGCATCATTTTACACACAGCCACTGAAATATAAATATTACCGACAAAGCTGACAAAAAAATTCAAGTGCTCAGCATGGAATCTAAGTTAGAAATCATTAAAAAGACACTTTGAAATTGCAAAATAGGTCTAGAAGAATTTTAACAGACATGATATTATTATAATACCATATGGTAGCAGAGTTCCCTACTTTTGATTCAGTAGTAACGACACATTTTCAAGCAGCTAGAGATCAATATATTTTGTTGTAACATCATTTAATAATTTTACATGTCCTAACATAAATATTTATTAATTTTACGTAGCGTTATCATTTCTACAGAATGGAATTTTTTACTCAGAGTAAAGTGATTGTATTTTTACTCAATTTGTTTGAGATTATTTTACTAAAATACGAGCACAATTAATTTAAGTAATATGTAATGTATTTTCTTTCTTCTTCGCTAAAAGCTAATACGACATATTAAATAACAATATTTAAATATTCAAAAATGTTTCTCAGATGAATATAGCCGCATTTTTAATTGAATATTTCAATTTGAAAAATGTCAAATTTCTAGAAGCTACCAAAGTTAGTAACTCGACACATTCTTCATAACTCCAATTAAAACTTGGTGATGTATTCTAATGTTTTAATTAATTTAGACTTTTAGTTCAAGAAGAGTAATACTTACTGACATGAATATTAAAACATCTCAAAAAATACGTACCCAGTTTTTTGCTACTGACTGTACAATTAACCGCCATCAATAATTTTTTCTTGTTTTTTTTAATGTAGTACAGAATTTGAATCGTATTTTTTCTAAATATTCTTGTGAAATATTTGCATTTACCAAATGTGTGAAGAATCGTAATCTTGTGATTCTCTAAATTATATTATTTATATACCATAAATGAATAAATAAAAGTGGCGGATTACTGCACAGGCGCAAGCAGCGCGCGTTTATGGCTTCAGAATCTCAAGGGTTTCACAAATAGTACTGTACTCTTTGCTTCCCATTTTTGGTTATGGAGAAAGTTAAAAATTATGTACGAAATTTATCTCGTCTGTCAACAATAGAAAATTATATAGTTCACTCGTTAAGATTACGAATCTATTATTGATAATCTCGCTTAATTTAAAGCGTAAAAAATTTCTATATTAACAATTATACCAGATATCTATTTTTCTTGTGGTACATAGAAACATCGCCTACACAGGCAACGATAGAACATACATCGGTAAAATTTTCATATGGCGGCAACATCTGACCAATTAATTATAGAACGAAATTACACATACAAAAAAAAGTTTAGGTAAGAAATCAAAAAAGAATCCAGGGATATTGGATAAACAGGCTAAAATTTTCTTTTCAAAATAATGACGACGTTTCGAACACAAGATCTGCGTTCATTATCAAGTCTACTAATAACCACATGTGGTTATTTACAAGAAAAAGTCAAAAATTATGTGAAGTTACATGTTAAAAATTTTATATAAATGAGTATGGAGTAAGCATTACTCAGAGTCAAAACAGTGACTTGACAATGCACACAGATCTTAACATCAATAATAAAGCTTGTTTATCCTATATCCCTGGATCATTTTTTGATTCCTTATTTAAATAATATTTTTGGCTTAATAACTTAAAAATGAGAATTTATAGCTACATATAAATTGTCATTATCATAGGAAATAAAACAAGCAATTTTAATTTTGTGTTGACAGGTCTGCATGTCATATTATTTATTTTATTTCTCATGACAATCTATAACTAGCCTCAAATTGTCATTTTTCCTTTGCATCTATTTCATTACAAAATAAGATGCAGTTATTAATTCTTCATATTTACAGTTTCATTCTAAAATTAATGAGGGCAGTAATGATCGTTGTATGGAAATTTTACTATTAAATTTCCACAAATGAAGTGAACATTCGGTATGTATACACGTGATCGAACGTATATTTTATGTTCTTATAAATGAATATATGCTATATATTCAAATTCATGCAGTTTTATGAAAATGTCACCATGAACAATAACGCCATGATGATCACATCTGCGATTGGAAAAGAGTAAACAAAGAGACAGATTTCAAATATATAGTATGTATCTATAACATTTTTGCTAGCAAACTAAATATTTAGAAAGAAAAAAATAAATTGCGTTTGCCCTCGGCCCCTTCAAGTGTTTAAACCGCCACTGTTTGCAAATCACGTTTATTTGTTTTTAAGCTGAATATTATCAAACGTTAAATATTAAGAGTGTATTTTGATTTTTAAGGATAATTAGTAATAAAGTAAGAATTATTTTCAATTATACACTTATTATTTATTTTATTAATCGAAACCTTAATCATACATGGAATAAAATATACTCAGTGCCCACTTTTATGTATTAAACAGTAGTTATTCGCCAATACCAATATTTATACCATAAATAAAAATGAATAATTTGTGTATAACATAAAAATGTGCACTTGTAATAGTTTAATGAAATGTGACAGTAACAATGAAAGGAAAGTCAGTGGCGTCCGAAAATGGTTGACGGAAGAGCTGAGTGTGTTGCCAGGCGCAATCGCCCTTGCCCCCACTGAGACGAGCCGCCACTGTGATAGCATCCGCCCCACTCAGTTCTACAGTTTCCAATGCACCCCAACCTATAATAGTTCATCTAGTTAAAACTGTACTTTACATGTAGAAACAAAAATTGGCTTGAAATACTACTGACGTTCAAATTTCTATGTAATTAAACAATTGCTTAGCGCCTAGGCGCTACCGTGATCTCTGATCTTTGTAGTAAGCCATAACTTAAACAAATGAATTGTAATAAGAACCTACTTGTAAAATCAACTGTTTTATCGTTGCCAGTGACAGTCAACAGAATTTCTCCATTCTCAAACGTTTTGCTATCCAGTCGGATAGAAACTCTATCTATTTGTCTTCCATGGCCCACTGAAAATCTCCATTGAATTTTGCCTTCCGCTGAAGATTCTATACATAGGTACATAAGAATAAGTCATTATAGGTCCTAGCAAACTCACTCGTCTCCTAACCTTCTCTACACAAGTAAACCATTTTCCAGTCTTTCTCTTCCTTCCTAAAGACGCCTTCAGCGCCTAACACGCCATTCTCCCATTTGTCTAGCGTTTCAACGACCCTTGCCTGAGATACACGCTCATATCGATCATGTATAGGTGAATACCTTATAGTCATGCATTTGGCTGCTATATCATCAGGGGTTGCAACCCAAGTTTTGCGTTCCTCTATTTTAGTTTCACCCCTTTGTAATCGCCATGACAACGAGCCGGACGTACGTCCTTGTTTATCCGCTTCCGATATTGTTCTGTAACGCGTTATTTTGTTTAAGCATCCCTAACTTTATAATAAGTACAGGCACTTGAAAAGCGGGCCATTGCGAGCTAACTATGACTAATTACTAATTAGTTATGGTGCTACTAATACTTTCTAAATTAGTTTCAACAAAAAAGGTTTCAGACAACTAACCACGTAAACATAAAATTAGAATATTGGTTTTTAATACTTAATCATAATTTTACAAGGTGTTGGCAGAACTTGTCTCGTTCGGTAATCTCTTTCATTCTAAATATTCAGAAATTACAAATAAAAAAAATTGTACTATTTCAAAAGTTATTAAAAATAACTAAAAAATTTCATCTACGGATTTTTCTGGTCAAGTGGAGAAAAATTTAGTTTCCTATGAAATTTTCATCTCCTTTCTTCTAAAAATTTTCTATTCATTATTTCTAAATACATATTATTTTAATAAAATAAATAACCGAATGAAGCAATTATTGAATTGATTCAAAATATCTAAAACCGGATTGAAAGTGATTTTTCGGGCGTTTTTCAAGCGACGTGAAATTGAACATACTTTTCTGCCATGAACTCCACCAGCTCCGTCACAGTTCTTTGAACGAGATGTTTCCTACGTGCAAAAGTGAATCTGCTTTGTTTCAATTCTCTCAAGTTCACAAGTAAACCAAGCAGATCCATTTCGGAACAAGCAGTTCTATTGTTGCGTACAGCGCTGTGATTGGCGGAATACCTCCACGTCACATCTTGCAGATCGTCATGCGAATATGCAATAATATATGCCAAATGTTTTCCCCAGCCTGTTTCATAAATTAAGGGTTGGTCACATATATTTTCACAGGGGTCACAATGTAGCCAACGATTTTGCGCAATGGAATAAACTTCAGTCCACGCGTGGTCAGTACTATCACTAATTAACCGCGCTTCCCATTTTAGTGCACGACACAAGAGTGTGAAGGCAGCAGCAAATTCACCGCATCTGCCACGACGACACGCCCACGCTCTACCTGGGTCTGAATGCCGCTCTAACTGCGTCATATATCCGCACTGACATCGGAATATTTCAATACGGTCCGCCCCTGTACTTTGTAGTAAACTAATATCGCGACTGGAGTGTGAGAATTTGGTTTCGCCGTCGCATTCATCGCATTCGGGTGCATCTACCCATTCCATCCAGGCTTTGAACCAGGCCAAAGCTTCCAATATCATCAACTCTTGAATGGAGATATTTATATCTGCTCCATCTAATAAATATTATTAATATAAAACATGCGATGCGCTGTGCTGGAAGAATGCACTCGAAATATCATGGACCCGGCTCAAAATCGAGCTTTCTTTATTTAAATATATTAAATTTATTATTATATACGAGCCCGGTCTCACTTCAGTTGGTCCAATTTTATGTTTTCGTTTGATGTTATATTTTACAGTTTTATTTCTCGTGTAGTATGCAAGAAAATGAAATGAAATTTTAATGAGACATATACTAGTATGTTGTTAATACACTGACAAAATTTTAAGTCAATCGATACATATATTTAGAAATGACAGCTATTGAAAGAGGAAGTAAACATTTCTGTTTTAACTAAAAAAAATTGTTTTATTAAAAAACTGTATAATAATAAAGTTTGTTTTAAATAATAATTAACTTCAATTTCATCCGCCAAACTGCCCACAAGATAATAATCATGATAGTTCATTTGTGTGTTGATTTAGTTTATGTGAAAAAAAAATGAGAGTTGTAGTGCTGTACATTTTGTGTTTAAGGTATATTTGATAAATTTAGTTAAAAATGTTGAAAATTAGTTGTAGAATTTAGTAAATGTAAGATACCTGGGTTTTTAGTTTTATTTAATTTTTTTACGAAAATAATAGATTCGGGCCAACTGAAGCGGGTTTGGGCTCGTATTACAAGTGTACAGTTTCATTCCGGGCTATTTTTGTATATTTAATTACAAATCTCAAAAAAACTATGAAAATAATATTTCATGTGAAAAATCGTATAACAGTGTTAGCAAATTAAAAGTTAATCAGCAGAAAAACTAAAATTTATTATTTGACAATAGTACCCTTTACTAGCAAAATTGAAGAAAAAGTTTGGTCTGAAAAAATTAAAACTCATTCATAGACAAATTATGATTGAGGGTGATTAAGTTACAGTTCTTCTATAAAATAATTGGGAAACATAGAAGTTAACTGAAAAATCAAACATTTTGTATCCCTCCATGACTTTCTCGTGCTAACTTCACGAAGACACAACATACCTTGTTTAACTTGCTTTTGAAGTTGACGCATCCTTTCTTGTGCCTTTTGTTCAAGCAAGGTGACTGGTACATCAGCCAAAACGATTTTGTGGAGTTCAGAATCTTCGTATCGACCCATGGACTCAAATGTTCGTGCAATTGACGATAAAAATGCGTTAGGGGACATCTACACAACAAGGAATATTGTCAAGAGCTAGAAGAACTAGCAAAACTTCTAACGAACATATTACAAATAATCAATCATTTGCCAATGGTTCATCAAAACGAGTTTTAAAAAGAAACTATCTCCAATCAATGGATATAAGTCATTTTACGACACCAAACAAAAATATTCAGTAGAATACGAACCCCATCGAGTGGTGTACACCATGAAGACAACATCGTGTTGTGACAGAAACAGGAGACGACGATCACCCTTAATTTGGGGAAAAGGTGCAGTGTGAACATCACATCCTTTCTTTACAACTTTATATAAACACCTAACTCTTAATATAAGTATTAGGTAGACATAGTTCACATGTTCATTTTGTTTGTAAATATTTGTTGGATATCAAGTATAACGCTGATACGGATACGTAAAACACACAGTTTGTTTTTTAATATTAATTTAAACATTTTATCAATGTTTTTAATAGGAACGACGTTTTGCCTTATTGGATGACTTTTATAATTTTTTTAATATATTTGTTTTGTCCTTTTTTTATATTTAACGTCCTTCCTATCTATTATAATTCTACATAGGTACAATAACTTTAGGTCATGACGCTTCATTCACAATCAAATACGTGTTCTTTTAATAGCATGAGCTGCTTTTGGACATTATTGCGATGAGACAAATTATAACACCTATACCTATATTATCTCTAGTGATTCTGAATTACGAAATACGTAGATAGACTCATATCTAGGAGTTACATATTTTAATTTTAAATATTTCCTTATGTTTCGTCGTACGTATAGAGTGCTTTGTATAATAACTATGACAAAAGATTAAATGGGCATTGTATGACCTCCCTCACCACCCACTTTCATACAATGCCACATTGTTGTTGTTGTTTTTTTTTCTTTTATTAATATTATTATCTTTTATTTTACAATTTTTTTATATATTTTTTCATTAAGATTATATTGTAACATTATTTTGTATATTTGTCACTGTATTTCCAACCTATACAATAAATGACACATATATTATGTTTAATTAGGCTCGCTTTATTTGTAGACAACGACAAAATTATTTGTTCAACCAAACCTCAATATTAATCTAACTGTAGGTAACTACTAATAATGCATAATACAATAGAAATAATTTGCCGACTTGTTTCAATTACAATGACAATATTTTCTGTAGTTTTATACATTTTTTTTGTAATGTTACAATTTGTTTTATAATTGATATCACTCAATAGTTGTATGATTTATTTTATTTACTACATCGATAGTAACTCACTTGCTTTTTTATGTATATTTGAAACTAATATAATCATAGAATTTTTCAATAATTAATATTTTTAATAATTATTATGAGGATAAAGTTGTTTAACAATATCACATTGCTATTTAAATTGATTAGCGAACATATTCACAGCAATAGGCACGACAATTGCTGCTATTAAAAAAAATATACTTAGTATAGATTTCGATAGATACATCAAATATTTCTTCATAATTTACCTTAAAAATTGAGCACATAAAAAGATTTAAATGCATTTTTCATAAAATGCTGTATTTGTAACAAGTAGAAAAAAGGAAACTGCGTATGTATGACCACCCACATCCACCCACTACATACATACGCAGTTTCTATGGCAACGTTTATCAACAAGATGCATCATTGTTGTTTTATCGTACTTAAGTAACTCAAAATGTATCTTAGGAAATAAAAATATTAAAGCGAAAATGTCATTTTATACAGCTTACGAAGAAAATATTTCTTCAATTATTATCACTTAGAATATAACTAGTGCATTGAATATTACCGATAATTTATTTGAGCTCACGAGTGCGTTTGTTGCTATTTGAGAGCAACAAAAGTCCGAGTGAACAGTGAGAACACATTTTCTGGGAATATGCAATGCACGTGTTATATGCGATAAGAATATTGCCTCACGAAAACATACAAACAAAAATTCAAAATTAATATTCTGACAGGCTTGTAATTATATATTCATTTGATCATTATATGTAACACAATCTAGTTGCCAGGTAATTAAAACGCTTTGATTGTTTAGATTTGGAGGGCAATATTCTATTTTATCAATAGAAAAGAATATCTTAAGTTTAATAAATTTTTTTAATGAGTACATTTTTCAGTCATATATGAATTATTTTTAAATATATAAATGTTCTCTATGTAACTACCTATATGTAACATCAAATAATGATTTTAAAATGTGATTAATTTATCTCCAAAACCATCATTTCTAAATAATTTTTAGAAAAACTTGCAATTATCAAAATCGGTTTTTAGTGGCATAGTTCAGTTCAATTTATATATTCCATTGTTCAGCACTTAATTCACATTGATACAATTTAATGATAAACAATCGTTTTCATTTTAGGTAAATATTCCTAGTATATTTAGTACCTATAGTGATTTATGATTTTGAATAGGTAGTTTTAAGGAATAGCAGAGTGGTATTTACTATTTACATCCAATTTACACAAACAAGACGAACTTGTATAGAATTTATAAATTACACTATAAATAACAAATAAACTTTAATTGATAAAAGAAAACGTGATCACAAAACTCGAAATTAAAATTATTTACACCTTATACAAAGAAATTATAAAATTATTATTGTTAGGAATTTGATAAACACAAATTGTTCCAAAGGACAAATATTGAATTTTAACTTTAACAAATATATCTTTCATTTTCGAAAATATAAAACATTAATTATTCATTAAAACTAAACGTTAATGACTTATTACAATTACTCTATTTTAAGCACAGCACTTATCATTTTTATACATTCTAAAACATTAATTATATCTTGATGATTTTCACAACACAGTAATCTCGTACTTGTAAGAATATTTACTGTAATATAATATCATAGGTACTTCAGAAATTATTGACACAAGAAATGCTTTTTAAACGAAATATTTAATGAGTAATATTTTTTCCGCAACGTGTATTAAATTTTCAGCGTAAAGCGTTACAGCCATATTGATTATGGATTACTACTAAATTTATTTTATTTTAAAAATATTGAAACATTGAAATGTTAGAGAAACAGTACAGCCAAACTTGGTTATAAAAACATACGTTATATCTTTATTATTTCCTCATATAAGTCATAATAAGGCACATGATTTTTTTTCGCCTTGCTTCTTATGACAAACTTCTAAAAGTAAGAAAATTATACATTTGCAGTTTTAGATTTTTATTTTGTTTTGTAATGTACCCCCTATTCTCTAACTCAATCGTTATCTATTAATGATAGATAAGTTAATGACAATTTTTTATTTTTCCATTATTAATTTACAAATTATCATAATTTCGATGTTCTGTTACCGGAATTATTTACTCTGGCATTTTTATGTTATTTTTATGCATTTTACTTTATATAAACAAAGATGTTATTATAAAAAGTAATATAATGCCAGCTCATTGTCAACTGCGTAAAAAAATGTGATAAAAAAATTATATATTTTATAGTGGCAATATTGTACGAGAGCAACATACATAAAAGTAAAATAAACATTACAGAATGAATGATTTTGGTCACTGCCGAAATAATGGTAATTTACAGAGTAATCATGAAAAACAAGGGTTGTCATTAAGTTATCGATCAGTAATAGACAATGATCAAGTTATACAATAGGAAGGATATTCCCGTTTTTAAGACACTGTCAACTAGTCAAACTATCGAATTCGTTTCTAGAAGTTAAAACCAAGTTGGGCTGTATTCTACAGTTAATGCATAGGCGTGCGCAAGCTAGGAGTCATCTCCCTCTACTATTCTTTATTAATTGTCAGTTTTTAATTATTTCTTGGAATATTTATTATTGTTAATTAAATTGCAATTAATTTTATATAACCCAATACAATTATGGTAAATTACTATTAACTCTTATTTTCTTTTTAAGCAAAATTAATCATTTTAGTACTTGTAAATAATAAAATAATACTTAACCATTCATTCTAAGTAGAAAAAATTGCCTGATTTTAATCCATTTTAAACTGGGTTATAGTATTCTCATATTGTTTATATTATTTATCAATAAAGCAAATACGTGAACTATAAGAAATATAGATTTGCATGTACATGAATTTTAAATTTAATAGTCCATAGGCACAAATGGCCAGTCCGCCCCTTGGCGGTGCACTCGCAGTTCGCAGATTGCCTTCTTAGTTTTATCACCCATATTCAAAATCATATGTTTCGTATAAGATTAATGACAAATATACAAATGTTTCACTATTTATGAATATTAACATTGAGATAAGTACAACGTACAATCACGAATTCGACGTGGGACAATTATAATTAGATTCATAGTTTACATTCTAAAAGGATTTCAAAGTTCTATCATTTCAAAGTCAGTACCTAAATGCCAACTAATTATTGACATAGTTTTGATTTGTTGGAAACATGACCCAGGTTTACTCTTAGTGGTACGGTATATAAACTAGTATCCATTTCGATCAATTAATACTCAAATTTACAATAATAAAAAAATATTATTCGTGCTGTTATTAAACGAAGAATGCTAGTTGGTATAATTTACATCATATTTCTGTATGGGTATTGTTTAAGATTATTATTATTATTATTAAATAAAGTTTTCTGCGCACGCCTATGATTTAATTAATAGTTCCAATAGAACTATATGAACTGCAATTATATTTGTAAAAGTAAGTATAGTAAATATTGTCTTTTCGTTAAAACTTAAAGTAAGAATCTTAATTAAACTAATATTTAAAATTAAAAACCTATTAATGTTTCAGTTGTGTACATTATTTATACGTAAATAATTAAAATATTTATGTGATATATGAGTCATTATTCGTGATGGCCAGCAAATTCGGCTGGAATTCCGGTTTCGGCTGGATTGCGCAATATATTCGGTTGAATCATATAAGACAATATTATAGCTTGGCAAAAAAAATAGTACAAGTAGTTAGAGAAACTTGGATAATTTCTATTTTGATCAAAATTAAATGAAAATTCAGGCGATCCGGTCTATCAAGACGCCGGAATTCTGAAATTCGGTAATCCATCACTAGTAACTATCATAATACATTCAATAATATTCTCCATTTACAATAATTTGTCTAAATGTGTAGCGCATAATAATTTTATACCAAACATTTAAGACTTGTTATTCTTTATTTCGTAGCATTACAGCAATGCCTACTAATGCAAATTTATTATTGTATTTTTGTGTTACTTTATATATAAGGTATATTGTTTGTTTTACCCAGAACACGTTCATATATTTTATATTTAGTTTTGAATACATAATATTCAATAGTACGCATGTACCAACTAAAAAGCTACGCATTTAAATAAGAATTCATTACATTGTTTCAAATAGTCAAATGAGTATAGATTAACTATTATACTCAAACATGGAGGATAATTTGTTGTTTAACAAATTTTTATAGAAACATAGTAGGTACTTATTGCCAATATGAAATATTATAATAAATTATTTACAAAATACTGTATTATTCATATCGAGAAGATATTTACATAAAAAGTCTTGTACGAATTATAAATATATGATTTACTTGGAATCACAATATCCTAACAATTTTTACTGAATTTTCAAACTGAAGCAACTTTAGATGCCTAACTTTATATCAGCATTGCGAGGGTCTTGTATTTAATGAAGTTAAAGTACCTACTTATAAAATTATACCTAATAATAACAAAGTCGATGTGTTTGCTGGACACATTCATAATTAAAAATCAGATACCTAATCTACATCAATAGAACATTTATATTAAATTGCTTGTCTTTGTTATTCTACTCCTAACGAGACATGTTATTACTAATCATTCACTTTAGTATTTATTTTCTTAATCTTGTTTATATACTGAAAATATGAATATTAATCATTTACATTTTTGTAGATTAGTTTTTACCATAAATGTTATTATAGACTCCTTTATTTCGCATTCCCTTTTCATTACTTTCACTGGTTTCAACTTAAGAAATTTATTATTTTGCTATTCTCTTAATATTTTTGCAGTTTTTATATATACATGGGCTGCAACCCTTGCAATATGGTTAGCGACCTTCTTTATCATATTTTCAATTATTCTGCTTTTATATTGTGTAGAATTACTCAAAATTAAAATCTTTTATAATGATAAATGTGCATGAAAAATACTGATTTATTTTTATATTGTATGGCATTTCATTTATAATATGTTCAAATATATCCACAAAACAATATGAATGGTCTTTCTTTAATTTTATAACCTACTATTTAAAAGCGATGAAAATAAAGTCAAATGGCTTCGTTAATTAAATAATAAATTTATAAAGTAAATCAGGAGATAAAAGTTAGTATGTTTTCATATCTAATAAGAAATATTTCATGTTTTTTTTTTAATCGCCTCTATATTATTTTCTTTTAACTTAAATTTTAAATTCTAATTTCTTTCTTACAACGCCCTACATTCACATTTTCTCAAAGGTTACAGCGCCATTGTATATTAAATAATAATTGCTTAAAGATACTTAGTTCATTTTAAAATTATTTAAATATTTTTGTAATAATTGAAAAACAATCCAAATTAAATAGTGTATAATACCGACCCTTACAAATCTACGTCAGATATGATTACTGACAATAAGACACTAATAGATAATAAAATATTGTTATTAATTAGTATTGTCTACTACAAACTCATTAATAAGAAATTATTGGACCCTTTGACATTATTGATCAATAATAAATTGATCTAAATTTAAAGTGGTTCTCTTATTATCTAAATAATAAACAGCTAACATTAACATTAAACATTGTTTAAATAGAAATATTTAAAATGTATATTTTCTGTTTAATTTTATAATATAAACATTTCAACCAACCGTCTATTTTTAAAATATTTTTTAGTCACGAATATTCGAAATTTTTCGTTGATTCATAAAAAAAATTATTTCGCTGTACAATCTTATTTGAATTTTAACTTACGTATATCTTAAAACATACCTAATTGTTAAAAATATAGTATTTGAATTATTTTTATTTATATACACAGATATCATACTTATTGAAACACAAGTTTCAGGATAGTATTTAACAAACATTAACCATCAAATGAATATATTTTTGGTAGATACGTACCTACTTTTTATTTTTGAATATTTATATAAATTAATTGATCTCATCAGTCTGATCTAAATAAACAATATGAATAGAACTTTGTTGTATATTTAAACTTAGTGGGAAAGTATATTTAGGTTCAAAGTTGAAATAAGTAAACTTAATAGGTAAGTCGATGGGAGACATTTCAAATCATTTTAAACGTCTAGTAGTATATATTGTGACTAGTTCACTTCTTATGATTAGTGAATTCATAAACATTTCAAATATTAATTTAGTATGAAAAGATCTTTTCATAAAAACTGATCTACAATCTGATTTAGTACAGAATAGATAATAACAATAAATTTAATAGTTGAAATTTAATTCTTAGCTAATCTTATAATTTATATGGAAGATCTTATTAAAATTAAAAGTACTTGAATGTCATAGGTATTTGACTTGACTGAAGTAACGTTGTTACTTTTTATAAACTACAAACATATTTGAAAGTATGAAAACGTAGAGAAGGGAGTGGAATGCACATTGTATTTCATTCATGATTTGCACATGACTCGAAATCTCTTGGGGAAAATACAAATTTGAGTTTTATTTATTTTGTGCGCTCATTCTGTGCGTTTCGTCTCATTGTGCGACCGAAGTGACATGACGGCGTAAGCACATCATGTGTTACACCGTCCACCTAAAGCGTTGTCTTACTGGAGGCCAGTGCCGGATTCAGGGCGAAACTTTGTACTTGCAATTGTTTGTACTTTGAAGGATGGAAATTATATTTAAATTAAAAAGATGTAATTTAGTTTAGAGCATTAACGCATATGGGGTTATATTCAGCGTGTAAAACTAAAATCTAAACATGACTAAATAATCCCTAAAGAAAGTAAGTACAAAATAACTAATAATTAAATTTTAAAATATTATTGATTGCAAAGTAGACTTAATAATAATTAAATATTACTTTATAACTTACATACTAAAACATGTTATGATAAAATAATTTATTTTTGCACTTGTGGTTGTGATCTTTTATGATCAATTTTTTATGTATATATTTCTTTCATGATTGAAATCTTCATTGAATATTATCATTAGTTTTCTCTAAAATAAGTAACCCTTTTTTAAATTTATTAAAATGTAGATCTATATAGTATATTTGTTACAAGAACAACGATTAAAATTTTGAACATTCAATTATGAAGTTGTTTTAATATCTAGTAATTTTATGCTTCCCAAAAATAACATAAATTAATCCTTCGTTATATCCCTAGGAAATATTTGATTTGTTTTCATAAACTATCTAAATTTTGTTCAGTAAATTTTATTAATATTTTTTTATAGGAATATTTGTTTACTCTACACCGAATAAGAACAAATATCTTGATTTCAGTTGTTTTATTAATAGGTACCTCTTAAATCCGGCACTGTACATTATGTGTAGGGTGGCCCTTTATCAATTTTTCTTTCCATTATAATTTTAGTCTTTACCTCATATTTGTAAATTCATAAATAATAATTACATTATTGATAATTCATCAAAAATTTTATTTAATAAAACATGTCCAATCTAAATCAACCAACTTAAAAGTAATGAATAATTTTACACATGGTGTGAGCTTTTTACACTTCACACTTTTCTATTAATTACTAATAATAATATATTTTGGACGCTAGAATGTTCTTATATTTACAATGAGTTCGTAGTCTTTTAGGCAAGACATTTATTATTTTTATATACACCTCTATAGTCTTGAATTATTTTACAAAATTGATGGTATATGAAATAGTTAGATTGAAACAAAGGGACCTAGGAATAGTTTTTCAATTTGTCCTGTCAGTTATTTTTACATATACGCCTATAAATATAACGTGTTATCATTTTCAGTATTTAAACTGTTTTAGACAGATTTCATTGCCGTTGTTTGGAATAACTTGTCCATTTTATATGATTGTACAAGTTTTGAGAAACTTTTATGTGTTATAAATTATTTCCTTTGTAATAAATATATTCTTTTTGTACAGAATTTCAAATTTTAAACCTTGATAACAATTTGTTGAATTCAGAAATTATCAACAAATGGTACGCATAATCTCTATCTCAGTATAATTCTACATTGATTCTTGCTTTCAAGTTCTCTATTTATTAATTAAATAAATTAATACCTACTGTATACCGAACTGAAATATAATAATAAAAAAAAAATACAGAACCTTTATTATTTTAGAATTCCTTTCTTTACGCTGTTATATTTTGTATAAATAAAATATACTTGTACGAGTATCATCGGTTCATTTTCATCACAACTGTAGTTCACCCCTGTGTTTATTACTTCACTTATGATGTGCATCATCTACTACTCAACGAATAATGCTCAAAGAAACACACTACTTGTATGTTTCTAAAATATTTCAATAACTATAATTATCTCAAATGCAATACACAAATATATTATAAATTATTCAAAATAATCTGCTAACAGACAAATCTTAGTTTTTTTTTCTTTGTTTCTTTGATATGTATATTTATATATTAAATTCCTAAAGTACTTATAAAACTAAAAATAGCAAACTTAACTTTAAAATATTAGATATTATTTTTATTTTGTTTTACTGTAACTGTAAACAATTTAAATTAGTAAAGCATCCGTGGTAAATTACCTAACACATATGGAACATATTTTTGACTATTTCCCAAATATTATTATGTTATAATTTGTCTGAATTTTAAAGAGATTTATTATATCATTATTATATTAGCGTTTAATTTTAAATTGATTTCATATACCATCACAGTCGTAGTAAAATTTTAGAGTAATTATGCCTGCCTGCTTTATAGTACATGATGTTTAATTACTATATTTACGATCTTTGCAGTCTTAAGTTATATCAGAAAACTTATACTTTAATATGTTATCCTTTGTTTTTGTACTGTATTAACGCTAAGCGATATTTTTTCAAAGTTCATTTTATTTATATTTTAATTTTGTTTCAATCTTAAATTTAGTAGACATTAGTTCTATTCGAATTGTGTTTTAACTCACAAACTAAAATTGTTCTTGTTTTCTCTATTATTTTGTTTCATAAAGAAAGGAAATTGCAACACCTATAATTTCATATTATACTACAAGAATTTATTTTGTAAACTAAACAGAAACATGAAACGTTTTTCCTATATCGCGTTTACAAAGCGAATTTTGTGCAATTGTATTTGTCAAAACTAGTGCTCTAAAATTCAACTTTGTGCAATCGTTTTTGGGGACAGTTTGTTGTGAAATTATCAAGTTAGACAACAAAAATGTCAGATATCATATCAGTTTAGCTGTCATGTAAAATTATTGAATTTTTTTTAGTAAAATAATTATTTATTATTATGTCGAAAAATTAAAGATAGTTTTATAACACAGGTAATTACATATTTTAATTCCTACCTAACTTAAATAAATGTCAAAATAAATTAAAGTTTATATGTTTATTGAATCTGTCATTGTCACCATCTTAAACAATTATTTTATTTTTTAAAATACAAATTTGATAATAAAGTATATGAATGCGATATAGGAAACTATGCAGCACGCACGAAAAACAGGTGTAAGTAAGTAATTTTAATATTCGTATTTGCATTACAATAAGTATTATTATATCACTTGTTTTTAATAGACTATTGTATTTCAAATATTTTTAATAGCTACTACTGAGTGTTTTTTCTAGGCTTCGTGTATTTCGGTGCAGATAATTTTGAATGCTCTATCACAAAGTATTGTAATTTTTACCATATTTTCTCCATCGCTCAAGTAGAGTCAAATATAATAAAAACGTAACTTATTTTTCTAAAGAGTAAGCATTTGTTTCAAATTGTTTATAATAATAATTCTTAGCATCTTGTCAACTTACTTACTTCAATCTAAACGTATTTGGTAACTAAATAAAATCAGTAATGATAATTTGTTGTCGTTGGCTATCGAAATATTTCATTTTTTCTTGATTACTTCTTCACTTAAAATACAAATAATATATTTTGGTAAACATTC
Organism: Pterostichus madidus; assembly: GCA_911728475.2. Classification (NCBI taxonomy): domain Eukaryota; kingdom Metazoa; phylum Arthropoda; class Insecta; order Coleoptera; family Carabidae; genus Pterostichus; species Pterostichus madidus. Next base: position 15,435,404 of record OU452304.1, on the reverse strand, counting down.
AGTACATTGACCTATTTTATTCAAATTAGACAAGTCAGAAAAAATATCGCCCAACAAATTTTATGTTCTTAAAATTAAGGTCCCTATACCTAGTACTACATAGTTTAATTCACATGTTAACCACACACAGTTCAAACATTATTCATGCATGAATGCGTCAGAAAAAACAGAAAAATAAACACGAAATATTACCAAAATACAAATTGATTTAACTATGTAGTTAAAATACATGATGCAACAGAATATTAGAAATAGATACGTGTAGGTAACCGTAAATCTACATGCTTGCAGAATTTCAACAAACTGGTTTTATTATAGGTAATAACAATACACTGTGCGCCACAATAAACAACAAACACCAATATATCACCATAGCGACCGTAACTTTGTTTAGTGACGTCAACCCTGTAAATAACATTGGTTGCTGGGATACGACAGGAGACTTTTTGACTGCGTTCTGTGAGATTGTCTTAAGTATGAAATTTTGGTGTTTTTGTGATATAATCGTGTATTATGAACGCAGCTGCTCTTCGAAGACTTTTTTTTACTGAATATACTCTATGTTGACTTCTAACGACAATAAACGAAGTTATGGCTCTTTGCGAAAAATTTATTTTTTAAATTTTTTTTTCTTTTTGTCCTTTTGGCAAGTGTGAAATTTGTTTGTAACATGAAATTTGAAACACTGCTATTACTTTACTATTATGAATACAAACATAGATATTTCAATTGACATTATTTTTAACTATGACTAAGATAATGGAACAGGAGATGCACACTTTTAATCACATTTCTCATTTTTACAGCGAGATTTAGAGTGACGTAACACAATCAAAGGTTTAGTATTATTCTTAATGGACACTTTTATAAATTTATATATTTGGTGGGTTCTTAAAAATAAATCAGGGCCGTAATTATTTAATGTTATAGTATTTTGTTTATTGGACATAGATTATTCCTAACAGGTTAATTTGAAAATTAAATTGATCTAATTTTAATAATTTCATTTTGTTTTATGCTGAGTAGAGATTCTATAAAAATAATAAATTAACAATATTTTGATGGTATATTTAAAATTGCAATAATTTTAGCCCTATTATAATTATTACTTTTAAATACTGAATCTCTTTTGATAATTTATTATTTATTTGCATTTTTCAATAGCTAAATTTTTGTACTCCTAACATGAAAATGTAATACTTTCAGATCTCAATTTGATGTATTTTTACCATTTATATAATAAATCAAAGTAATAAGCTTCCTAAAATCATGTAGGTGTTTTGTGTAATTGTAGTTGTCTGATATGTGATCTAAATATTTAAATTTATAATCATGAATATAATTTGGACCAAATAAACCTTTTAAATTTATCTTTTTTTTTGCAAATACATAAAAATCTTTATTTTGATTTGAAACTATACTTAATTCCGGTTCTGATTTATACAAAAGTTTCGCAAATAAATTTATGCTCTGATTCTGTTAATTCAGTAGCACATTTTAAATTGATCAGACATATATGTAATTCAGATATATTTTTACCGCAAAGTCTTATTGATTTCTAATATTTTTAAAATCTATTTATATAGAATTCCCGTCGATTTTTTTTTCTCTACAATATAATTGCAGTTGCTTTAGTAATATACGGCCCTAAACACTTATAAACTACATCTATATTATTAAGGTTTAAGGAACATACAAGTAATCTTATTTCAAAGCACACAATGGCCTACATAAACATCCTACTTATCATTACTTTATCGAAATATTTAGAAACTATTGCTATTAGTTCATAACATACAAAGTTGAATGAATAACTGACAAAGTCCAAGTGCATGAAGCCAGATTGTAACACAAAAATGAAGTGGCGAGAAATGTTTGCATTTATGCAATAGTCAGCCGATGCCGAGTAACTGAAGCATAACTGGAACATGCACTATGAGAATAAAGCCCTGTTTTGCACATCATATGTACAGAACACCGAAACGTACAAACCATAAGCACACACAGATATTTTGTTGTTTTAAGGCGCACAGATATTTATTATAGGTAGCATTAGCAATCTGATAATCAATAAAAAACGTACAATTTTATAGTAAATTTGTTATAAACACATTTATATACTACGAATATTCGTATAAAAACATAACAATAATAAACAACTAACAGTGATGGATAATATTATGACAGTCTTAACAATCGAACTCCTAAACACACACAATGATGCAGCTCAAAAAACTCTAGCTCTTACGAGTATATTCGGATGTAAAAATTCATAAATGCAATAAATGCATAAATTAGATGCACGATTTATGTATATGATTAAATAGAATACATTTTTGGATTTATCCGATATTCAATATCAGAAGTAATGTAAAGTAAATTACAATTTTAGAGCGGAGCTTTTAATTAAGTATGGAAGTATGGAAATAGCAGTTCTATAATAGAAATGTATTAAGTTTCATTTTCAAAATGAAGTATGTTTATCAAACATCTCAGAAGTTAGAGGAGAATGAGTCGTAGAGATGCTAGACTACAAATAGAAAAAATACTACTACTACGAAAAATATAGTAAATATAATAAAATACACAAAAGGCAAATTTAAATTTTGTATCAATTGCATGCCTAAACATTTAATAATTGTAATATTTATAAAACGGTAGGTACCTTTTTGAGAGATGTTTAAATTTACAATTTAGTAGTTAGATTTAATCGCTTAATACAGTGAATAATTTAAATATTACTTGCCTTCATAGTATGCAAAGTGAACACAAATATTTAAACAACATACATTAAGATTTTAAAACATGAAAATAGATATAAAATACAACCATAAATATGAAAGAACAAATACCAAACAATGTAATTAAAATGTAGCATGTTTCAAAGCAAATACATTTGGTATATAAATGACGCCTATACTATTTCATAGTCTAAGCTGAAACATAGTGCATATTTTATCACTTTATTCAAATTTTTATTCCACCGGTACGTAGATAATTTTTATCCTAATATTTACATTATACTTGAAGTTAATTTTAATTGATTACAGATGTAAATTAAAAATGATTCAAGAATACTTAAAACCAGTTTTAATTTTAAGCCGCTGTTGTGGGCTAATGCCCTTGAAAGCAATGGTAGTTCCTGCTAAACAATATTCTGTTTCTTATCTCTGGATTTCGTATAATTTGGTTTTAGCTCTAGTACATATAATTTTATCATATTTTTTATTTCAAAGTACTTTTGACTCAGAGTATACATTAGATATACCAAATTTAGGCAAATACATTTCAATTTATTCTTCCGTAGCACCTAATTTTATTTTTATTTTGTTTTTAACATTGAATTGTCGGACATTTATGAAATGTTTACATACGATTTCAATGGTAATAATTTATTTGTCGCATACAGAAGTACGGTTATCGTATAAAAATTTAATAAGGAGAATGTATCGTCAAGTAGTGGTAGGAATACTTTTGTGCGTGATTATACCAAGTTCTGCAACTTTGGATGGCAGCCTGCTTTTACCTCTGGCGTTATTTCTGCAGGCAATTGTACGTAATTATATTTTATATACTAAACTAAATTAAACTAAAATCATTATTAGAAACAAGAATCTATATTGACTATTAATTTTTATTATACAGTAGAGTCACGATATAGTGAACAGCAGTAAACTCCGATTTGGTGAACTGTGGTATTTGCGTTACTTCTCTAAGGGATTTCTCTAAATACATGGTTCATATTTTCGACTAAGTATTCATGTTTATCGCACATTTTAATGGTAAATCTCGACACAGACGAAAATAAATTGAAAACAAAAAGAAATTATCTACTAAAATGCTTAAAGGTAAATTTCCACTTGTTTTTAATATTAATAATATGACTACAAATTTAATATAAATATAAATTATGCAAGGTTTTAATAATAAATAAGTATTATTTAATAATTTAGACAATTTCAATATTACAACTGAAACAAGTAGCACTAAAAATCTACTTCATGTGAAGTGTAAATAATTTTGCGGTTTTTGTTCCGAGGTTAGCATAGTATGTTAGTTTCCGTCTATTAATTTTTTTTCCTGAATTATTGAAACATTCTATACACGTTTTTCATAAAAAATTTTGTTGATTTACTTCAAATAAACATTGTTTCTCAAAATAAGTCTTACGTATTACTAACCTCGAAAAAATGAATACCCCTAAAGAGTGAATTAGTTTTGCTGGAATTAGTTACTAAATTGCAACTCTACTGTAGTAGAGCAAAATTTTAGTTTAACTATTTATCAAAGATGTTTAGCAAACCAATAATAGTTCGATTGAAATTTTAATATTACTGTAACAAAATTATTACTGAATATAGATTTTTTTTCCACAAACCTTTTTGCCAATTTTAATCGCACTGATTTATAATAAAAATTAGTTATTTAAAAATATTATTAGGATCTTAGTTTGTTGATTGCAGATCAAAAATATTTTGTATTGTAGTCAAGCCTGCATTTATAAATTTTTATACCTAAACAACAATTTAAATGCATTTGTTAAACTTTTGTCGATCATTTTAACACAAAAAAAAGTCAATTATGTGTAATTAAAACACAGAAACATAACTATTTGAATGTTTGTTCTACCCGTTATTTTTAAAGTCTCACATTTACTTAAATTTATTCCATATATTTCTGTACATCATTTTGAGTTAAAATCCATTAAATTACAATAAAGACCTAAAAATTACAATTTTTATATTCAATTTGCTTCAGGTATTAACCACATCAGTTCTACTATTTATATCGACGAGTACGCAAGTTACGGATTTATTCGCAGCTTTAAATTTAACTTTGAGTAAAAATGCGTGCACCTGGGCCACTGTGCAGACTTTATCAAGATGTCAACTATATTTAACAGATGCAACAGAAGATCTAAATTCAGTTTTTACAGGCCCTATTGTTCATTTAACCTTAACATGTTTCTCAGGGGTATTATTTACTACATTTCGCGGACTTCAAATGCTATATAGATACTCAGAGGATGGTTTACTGATAGTAACAATGAGTGTTCATACTATTTATCTTACGGGGATGCTGGCTGCCATTTTACATACATGTCACGTTATATGTGATCAGGTAAGAGTTAAAAACTTCTTTACTTGGTTGAATTCTAAAGTGTGGAAATTTATTTATTTAATACGATTTGTTAACAATTTATCGGCTGTATCATGTAACAAGTCATTAATAATAAGCGACGTTGTTAAATTTAACACTGATTTTGTCTAATTTGTATTTATATGAATAAAAAATTGTCAAACGTGAAAACGAAACCGGTGAAAAAATTATTGTAGTCGCTTGTTATTAACGATGTGTTACAAGACACAGCCGTTTTTTTCCTTAATTTTAATTATGCAATTAATTATTTTTTTTTATATATGTTGTTTGTTATTTATTGAATTCTGCTACTGAATTTATTTTGACTTGGTAATTTTTTCCTAAACTTAATTTATTATTTACTATTTTCCTGTTTTGTGTTTTTCATTTTGATGTTATTTATAAACGTATAAATTTATTTATTTTTAATATTTCAGGTGTATTTATAATAATTCCATAATTTCCTAAAACCTGATTTATTGTTTTTAAAGACTTTCAGTACCTGTATAAGCTTTAATGCAAATTTAAATTTTCGATGGTTCCAGTGCTATTTTACTTTTTTATATACAAGTAATTTATTTAATTGTTAACAAATCTGATAAGTTAATATTGTCAATATATCAAATAAGTATTTTTTATGTAAAGGTTTGTCCACTTCTCACATATTTAAATGAATTGGCCATATCCATTCAAATATCTAAGAAAACCATAATTTTAAGTATCCCATTTTTGTAAGACAGTTTTTTAAATAATTTGATGGTGTTTTTGTTCACTTTCTTTATCGATTTTAAACGCACCGAATATTCCAAAAATTTTCACATCGTTTTCAAAAATTTGTGCGGATGACTGTACTCCTACCACTAATTAAAGTAATTTTTTATGAATAATAATATAGTAACAAATACTGATTTCTAACACACACATTTGCCGTTTATACACATTATCATAAACTATTTTTTTTTGTTTTTTTGAATACCAACTGAAATTTATAGTAATCACAGTCTTACTTCGAGACGTTTTTTTGTTTCCGGAAATCGTGATCTTTATTTGCGCTGCTATGACAATCTTATTGCTGACAGCTGTTCTGTTTGTCTAAGTCGAAGCCGACTTACATCTATTTTGGTAATTGTTTGGCGCTGTTGTGAAGAACTTAAAGTAAATTACAATACCTGCTTTTAATAACTCCATAAGCGATAGTTCATTGCTAGCCCTTAGTAAATAAATAATAATTTATTTAACTAATGTAGAATTGTCGGCGGGTTCCATGCTAAATTTGCAGAATTATAAATGTTTTAACAATATAAAAATGTTAGTAGCATAAAATATGTATATTGATAAGTAAAAAGGTCAGCTAATATATGAAAATTTAATGCTGTACTTACTGTCAAGATACCATATGGATTTAATACTGAATCTGAAATATGTTTATATGAAAAAATATTAAAAGTTCGAATAATGGGAAAAAAACACAAAAATTAAACATGCTGTTTATAAAACACTAAATTGATGAAAAAGAAAAGACTAAAACACTTAAAACCTGAAATTTTTTTTAGGGAATTTAATAATAAAATATTAACACACAAACTATAGTATAACTATATCTTTTGATCCAATTGTTATTTTATTATTCGTTATTCTTTTGGTTCGAATACAAGAGTCAAATGTATACCTCTTACTCTAAAAAATACTTAAGTAATTAAAAAGATAGTAGCAAACCTGCCTACCCAAATATATAAATACATTGTAATAATGAATAATTTTTCATTAGATATTTGAATTATCAATAGTAATATATAATAAAATACAGAAGAAAAATAATATATTATGTTGAAATCATTGTAGTAAAATGGCGGAATCTCAACCATAAACGGAACCCGTTTCGCAAATCAGACATGCGCAATGTCTAAAGGGAACTACGTCACACCGGAAGTAGTCGACGCCTGATTCTAGATTCAAGATGGCGACTGAGACTAGACACACTGTACGTGTGCGTATGCGGTTTCAACAGAGATAGGGCTAGCGAACCGTAGATCGTAGATTTATTCTGAAATTAACAAGACAATACGCAACTAACCATCATACATCGCGTCTTACGCGCACATCATACGCAAATGAGTGTAACCTCATTAGGATAATTCACAATACATCAAACATTCAAAACTTTCTCTAGAGTTAGTCAGACAACTTACTCAGCCAACAAATAAGTGGTACAAAAAGTATTGCGTAGATTTTCTCAACATACTTATTGTTATTAGCGAAATAAAATCATGCAACGCACTAGATTCTCATCAAAAGTGAATTTGAGCGACATTCAACGGACAACTGGTTCTCGCATCCAAACAGAATTTCAAAATTTTAACGAGCTTCAAAAAGATATTAAATCAAATTAAATTTCTCACCAGTTAAATCGCATCATGCCAAATGAAAAACAAAACAAAAACCCTGATACAAATCCTTGAACGTTCTGTAGAAAGGATATGACGTCAGACTGCCACCCCCCTCTTCATTCTTGAACACTGCTGCTGCTTCGCTTCACTCAACGGACACCAAACAACTACGCCCGGGATCGAACCGGTCCCAGTATTTATACCCGTGATGTCGTCATGGAACTTTCCAGAAAGGCAGATGTTTCCCCGCACCGCACCCGCTCACCGTTGTCATAGTTACAGAGTATTGACGTTTCCCCTACTCGCTATCATGACAACAAAACTGCTACGTAGAATGAACCAGAAGTGCTCAAAAGTTGGTTGCGCATAACGAAAAATATTTTTTTCTCGTAAATACAGGAAAAATCCAACGATATTTTCTTGAATATATATTAACTACGATCTATTACAAGTAATTAGTTGTAAGCTACGTATAAAACAATCATAATTTGAGTATTTTTAAGAGAAATACGAGATACGTGACTTGAACCACGATTTCCAAAATACTACGCCGCAATTTAACCCAGCAGTCAGCACATTATTGATTTTTAATACATAGTTTGCATTAAACGTAGTTTCCTACTGCGTTGCTGCGTAAATTCATAGATTTATTACACAATTACAATTCCTTTTAAAAGAACAATGTTAAACCGAGTATTAGATTACCGTAAAATATGATAAGAAACTTTCGTTAAAATCAAATTCAAATGTGTTGTAAACAAAAACATACAAAATGTAGAATATCTCAGTGAACCAAATTACTATAAATATTTAATATTTTCAAATAGTCAGGCTATTTCGCAATATTACTCTATACATTAGTCATAAATCTCACTATATGACATATATTTTATGTTCTGCTGTGAAAAAAATTACATAAAAAACTATTACATTATATTGATATGAATATCACGTGAACTTTGTCTGCAACGTAATATTTATTTCGGATTGTACTAAACAATGGGTTATTTTTATAAAAATTTCCGTTAAATATAAGATTATATTATTACATGTGTGCACTCATGGAGACATGTGATGATTTAATAAAAATACATATAACATGGCTCTTCTAACATATATCTTTATTTTTTAGGTATATATTATATATTCATACGCATAACCATATACTGAAACATATTTAATTTTGAATTTAAACATATTTAGAAATGTTGCGCAATAATTCTGTGAATCAATGACAAATTCATATATTTTAAGCTACACTGACCAGTTCACGTCTACCGAAACGTTATAAAATTTCAAGGATAACTTACGACATAACAAACTTATGTTGTTTGCTGTTTGCAGGCTCGGATTTAACATTTTCTTGAATTTACTACAAATCTAACGCTGTCGGTTTTCTTTTGCATATTTGTAATTGTTCGAAAATATTATTTTATTATTTACACCTTAAAAATCTAATATAAAAACTCTTGGAATACTGCAAACTCTCAAACCGTTATTTTTAATAGCGAAAAATAATTCACATAAAATGCATACATTTATCTAGAACTTTTATACGATCATTTGAACAATGATTTCTCCACTGATTATACATTAATTTATTTTTATTATCATATATGAAAAATACTGACGTCAATCCTAATGCACTGTTAAAATTCTGAAAAATGAAAGGAGATATGATTTGAAAAAAAAATTATATTCAATTTATATTATTACAAATATTTAGCGGTATAGAAAATATTATTAAAAACAATAACGTTATGTTTTATTAAATTTACATAACCGTGTGAAAATTATTTTTCAAATCATTACTAATAAATATAACAAAATATTACCAATAGCAAATAAATTGACTTCAAGTTGTTCACTTTGTCGTGACAGAACTTTCGACAGTTTTTAAATGAACAGCAAAATAAAAATGAGAACAACAAAGACAGTACAAGTTAGAATGTATAATATAAACGTATAAAAGATAATATAAATTGTTTATTTTGATGTATGCCCTATAGTCTAATAGTATGTTTCATTGAAAACAAATAACGTATTATTAAATCACCGCTTCAATAAAAAAATAAATACCATTTTATAGTTCAATTTGTCTCCGCAACATGTATCACGTATTACTCACCATATGGTCAATAAAAATATTTATTTTCAGAATAAATTTATGATATAACTAGATCTTTATTATTTCTTATACTGGGTTGTGCTTGGTAAAGGTGAACATAGGGATTTAACATGTAAAATCATAATGTTTTATTTTAAGCAAAAAAGCTTCAAATAAAAGTTTGGGGACATAATTTTGCATCTATATCAATACACAAAATTAGATCTGAAAATGGCGAAAATTGCCTTAAAACTATCGATGGCCATGGAATTGCAACAAAATTAAACAAATGTTTGACGTTTTCTCTGTCAAAATAAATGATAATAATAATATAAAGAAATTATTTTGAGAATAAAACGTCGAACATTTGTTTAATTTTGTTTCAATTCCATGACTATCGATAGTTTCGAGGCAATTTTCGTCAATATTAGATCAAATTTGTGCCATTACGCATCATACAAAATTAATTTTATGTATTGATTTAGCTGCAGAATTTTATGCTCTAAATGTATTATTTTAAACTTTTTTACTTAAAATATTTAGGGAAGCAGGAAATTACAATATTATGATTTTACATGTTAAATCCCTATGTTCATCCACCCAGTATACACATATATGTCGATTTAAGAAAATATATTTTCACTAATCCAATGCGTTATTTTCTTATTACTAAGTGTATATTCCGATTACTATAACAAGCTTATTATAGGTGTAGACATTCTGCAAATGCAGATCTCAATCAGTGTCATCTATTAACCGTGAAATATTATTACCAAACATCACAATTTCCCAATTGTTATAGACAGGAAATATTTTAAAATTGTTTTGGCTCCAAACAATATGAATGTTTAGTTTAAATTAGAGCCACCAAATTTAAAAATAACATGTTCAATTTCATAATAACAATTCGTAGGTACTTGTAAATATAAATAATAATATCTTAAAACTAAATACACCTTTGGTTCATGTTTTGTATTATTTATTTGAAATTAAATTAACGTTTTGGAATAATAATAACAAATAAACATGTAACTAAGAAACATATATTAGAGGCAGCCATGATTTTTAGTTCATAACCATGAAAATGATTAAAATAATAAATAATAATAATAATCTTCATTATAACATTTATGCACATTTATAAGATAATACATTTAAGAACTAATCTAAAAAGATGGGCAGCTATCATCTATTATCTTAGTTCTTAAAACTATAAAAGTGAAATACGATTCCAAAATATTTTCTTAATTTTGTGCCATATGTTAATTATTCTTTTGCGAATTTTAAATTTTGAAGTGTTGAGTTGATATTTAAAATTATGAAAACACACAAACACTGTTAAATATAGTTCAGATGTTAGCATAGCTAGTTTTTATTTTAAATATATATGGCAAATGTCTGCATAAACAAAGCATAAATCGTAAATATATTTCCTAATTTTTTTAAAGAAATTAGTACATATTATTTGTTTTCTCATCAAGATTATAGATAGAAATTTGCAGATTCGGACCTGGCTGTTTATGTCTTGTGTCTGATACGCATTATTTATTTTTAAACATTGTTTACTCGCGGTCTGGATAACAACTTATTATCTTATGATAAATGACACAATTATATATACGAGTTTTTTTACTCCCTAGTTTAGAGAATTCTAGAATTATCTATTTATTTTACAGGGAAATGAAACAGGAAAAAATATTCACAAGCTTCTGTTATCAGTAACTGATTTAAAATTAAGTCAAAAAGTATAACAAACAATAAAATAATGAAAACTGTAGTTATAGTAATTTATTAAAATTGAATTTCAGTTAAAAATCTTTTCTCTGCAAGTTCTACATCGACCAGTAAAAATCCACGCATGGGGTATATTTAATTTCGACTACAGCCTATTATTGTCGGTACGTATGCTCATATTTAAGCATAAAAATACCTATATGAAACATCTGCTAGTCTATTGTTGCACTCCTAACAAGTCTCAACCCCTCGCTGTTTGGATGTATGTCCCTGTTTCTGGCCCTGGCCTGACCCTATATGGAACGTTCTAGAATCTAGATATACCAGTAGTCCTCAATCACTGGGGACCTACTACGCAATATCATTCCTTGTACCCACATACTATAATCACAATTTTTTTCTCATTTATTAACAAGTGCTAAAAAGAAATTTAAAATAGTATGTATGCCTATCAAAAATTCTGTTTTTATAATGTTTGAAACTAATATTTTATTTAAAATATTCGAAAAATAGTGTAATTATATATGGAATGTTACTAAATATTTCAGATAAAACAAAAAGATAATTTCTATTTTTAATATATCTTATACTTACAGTGCTCGTATGTCCTTTATTACAGGGCGGTACTATATTTTGGAGTGTTGAGATTTAGATTTATTTAAAATAAAATAAATAAATATATCATCACGCCTTTTACGCTACAAGGTGTGGCATTCTGCCGCAGCAGATTTCGGTAAGTGATATAATTATGTACGTGCAGTGCGGCAACCAGCCGTCAAATTTCGGCCTCTAAAGATGTTAGTGAAGGAAGAGTCACATGGCTAGTTTTAATGTGGTAAAAATTGTTTATCGGCTTTGAGAACGAATCCACAGTCCGACTCGATACCACTGAGGCACCTACTCCATATAGCTAATTAAATTTCTGGTACCGCAAGTTCTGTTTTTAGGTGTTTTAAGAGACGGTTTTAACTTGTTAAATGTAGGTAAAATACACAAATATATTGCTTTTAAAACAGGAAAAAACCAAGCTCGCCTACCCCATACATTTATTTATTTATTTCTTCAAAATCAACTTTTGTCCTTTACTATTTGATTTGCCATTTAAAATACCTGCATCAGTTTATACGAATTAGAATTAAAAATGGTTGAGCACAAGTAGCAACATTTTTATTTGAAACAAGGATTTCATTGTGATAAACATTTTAATAAAATATAATTATTTGTTTAACTAGACAAAAAAGTACCAGGTTAGAGTTTCCAAAGCAGTAAATCTCTTTTTTCTACAACCGAGTAAAAACTAGACTTTTCCAATTATCATTTGTAAGCAGAAAGTTGACATTTGCCGCTTACCGAGCGGCAATGTAAGAGTGTATCATCGTATCCATGGATACATGACAACTGTCGTCTGAATTTCCAAACGGAGTAACACATCTTAACATAGTCTTAGTTTTAGTTTTTCGACATAACCTTGAGAGTTTGTCATATGTGAATACAGCTGAGCGTTTCCAGCTACTGTTTTAGTCTTAGTCGTTGCCTTTGTCACTACGCATAAACACAAAGTTTGCAGACACTTCCGACATAGTCTTTCGTCGCTGTTCTGTAAGAGAGAGTTAGCTGCAGTAATGCTATCTCTTGTTATGCTGTCAATTCTATGCCGTATTTATCAAATGTCATTAGGTTTGTGTTGAAAATTAGATAAATATAGACAATAAAATAAAAATAGTAATAATTTCAACTGTGAAAAAAATAAAAATTACTAGATTAATAGCCACAACAAAACTAACATGTTAAAAAGAAATTATTTGGTCCCTGTCATTTTAAAATTTATTTCTTTTCTTTGATTTTATAAGTATAATTGCAATTTAATCATATTTTAAGAATATAAAAATCAATTTTGTAATTTAAATTACTATATTTGAAATATTCTGGTTTGTTCACTACAAAAATGTCTCAATTTTTTTAAATTGTTTTGGAATTGTATAATTTAATTAAACTAGTGCTTAATTTTAATAGTAATTACTATTCCTTATTAATAATTTTATATCATTTTTAAAGTATTTCAAATAGTTTTATACAATTATTTTCTCATTTAAGTGAACAAACCTTTACTAGAATAATGAATTAAGGTTATGTTTATGTTAAGAGCTGGAAATGGCTGGAATTTTTCAAACATAAACAAACAAAAAACCAAAAACAAAGACTAAAACAGAGACTATGTTAAGAAGTCGAAACGTAGCTTAACTGTCAAAGATTATTTAAAATTCTTTTTTCAGCGGTTCTAAATGATCGTAAAAAAATATTGTGTTCGATTCCCACAGGCGACAAATTTTCATAATTTGAAAAAGCTATCCCTGTGGCTCCTCCACCACTAACATGTTTGGGGGCCGTGATTTGACGATTATTTATTTATTTTCACCAAAAAATATGATCACCGTACTAATACGAACATCTCTTGCCTGTCTGTCTTTTGAAAGAAAATTAGAGAGAAAATACATGATAATTATTATTTAGAATATAGGCATGTGTAATTTGAAATGAAAAACAACTCATTATCGCCAATTCATTTCGAAAATTCGTAAGAAAATTGAGCAGAAAATTTCGTTCTTTTATCTTTTCTTGGTTTCTTATTTTTCGTTTTAAACTTCCCTTCTCTCGTTATATTCTGATTGAAGCTCAATATTTCAGATATTTTTATTAAAGTGCAGTTTTAATAAATATTTCAACTTGATACTACGTTGTTAAAAACCTTCATTAACCTCAGAGAAAAAATTTAAGTAACATTAGAAAGCAAAAAATTAAATTTTATGGAGTAAACACAACTAGGTCATATTCACATTTATTTCTTTAATTAGCATTATAGTACGAATGCTTAAGATTCATTCTTGAAAAAATTAAATTGAAGTTAAATGATAATACGCATTTAAAATATTATTATACGCATATTTAATATAGAAGAAACAAAATATAACAACTAAAACAGTAGCTTATTAAAGTAAAATTAGAATATGTTAACAAATAAAATCATACGTATTTAACAATGGTTATTTGATGAAGTATAAAATACTTATTTGTTATTCATTTATTCAAACTGTTTAGTCACTTTGAATATTAATCTTTAGAAGCTACTAACTTGTATAGTAGTTTACATTACTAGCTCGGTAAAAACAGTTACCCTGCGTTTATTGAACAATATTTTATCTGTTACTCATCTGTAAATATAAATTAAATTTATAATTAAATGCTGTCAGTTACAACTTTTGTGTCAAAAACTGTTTTAAATGACATAAGTATTATAACTATAGCAACGACCTTCTTTATTAACTTTTTAAAATTTGCAGCTGATCTCTAAAAATTTTATAAGTTGTGAAGATTCATTTGCATAGTGAATAAACAGTGCGAATAAATGACGTTTATAAGTGAGTATCAAATAAAAGTTATTATTTGTCACTCACTTGTAATAGTATATTACATAATAAGTGAAGAAAATGATGTTTTACTTGAAATTCGAGGCCATAGGCCGAGTATTTTATTTATTTATTTATTTATTTATGTTACTCTGTACAACAGAAATTGATTCCCAATTACAGTACAGGGTCCGAACTCACCGAGCCGCAGAGTGGTTGTAATTATAATTTCTAGCTTGAGTGGGAATCGAACTCGGGATCTCCGGATTCTAATTCCGTAACGCTACCCACCCCACCGTACCGCCGGAGTCAAGTAAAAACATTTTCCTGACGTATTGTGTATACTATTTTTTCTGAAAACGTTTAATTTAATCAATAATTAATCATAAATAATTCAAAATGATTATATTTGATATGAAATGTATTGATAACAGATTACGTATCCAAGGTTTCAACAAAAAAAAGGTAAAATAAAAAACAGTCAGGTAAAGTCTTTACCAGACTGTTTTGTACTTTATCAGACTGTTATTTTGTTGTAATCTTGGATACGTTCTTTACTTGAATGTTTTGGTAAAAATCTACTTTCCATACTAAAATGGGTCAGAAAAGTAGGCACTTTTTTGCTGGTTTCAGGAAAACGTCATTTATTCAAACTGTTTATTTCCTATGGAAATGAATTTTTACAAGCTACTAACTTGTAAAATTTTTACAGATCAGCTGTTAATTTTACAATTTACTAAACAAGCTCGTTGTCACAGTAATACTAAGAGTACTGGGTACTATGAGACATTATTTTAAATAATTTTTGACACAACTGTAAATTGGATTTAATTATAATTTTAAAATTTGTTTACAAATTAGTAACAAATAAAATATTGTACAACACACGTAAGTTAACAGTTTTTACTGCTTCAAAGAGATGGCAGGCTCCTCCATCAGTCAATTCCTCCTTTCGCAGTAAAAACTGTTTTACTATGCTAGTAATGTAATATAATTATAGCCCTTTAAAATTAACAGAATCGGTTACAGAATACGGTCATTAGTGTTAATATTTTGGTTACAGTTAGCTACTGCTGCTACAACATACCTCGTAATTTTGGTACAGTTTGATCAAGCTAAGAATGATTTACCAAATAACTACAACAATCGTACTAATTTGGACTAGGTTTGATTTTACAATAGGTATGTCTACATTTTTACAGAATATATTTAAGTAGATAATTAAGTACTATTGTTAATTATTATACTCGCAATAAAATTTAGTAAATTAACAAATAAAAATTAAGTTTAGGTTTATTGTTTAAACTATAGTTTTTTTTAAGTAAAAAGTAAAAATCAAAGGCTAAGATATAAGAATAAATTAAACTCCTAAACCTTAATAAATATAGAGATAAATCTAAATACGTATTTCGAGAACTAAGTTCTCATCATCAGTTTAGTTTTTTAGATGATTAAACTGTCAGCATATAAAGATAAATTTAAATTTGTATAGTTAAACAAGAAGTTATTTTATCTTGATAATAAAAAATTAAAAGAACTTTTGAAGAAACAAAATATGACTGTTTGTTTTTTTTTATTTCTCAAAATACCATAAATAGTATATTACGTACCATGAACTGTAAGTGACAGTTTTTAGGTCAAGAATGTAATTTGCAAAATCGAGGCCCAAAGGGTCGAGATTTACTAAACATTCGCGACCTAAAAAAATCACCTACAGTCCGAGATTAGTAAGCTATTTTTTACAATACTTGCACAAATAGAAGAAAAAAATTGGTTTCAAAATTGATAGCTTGATATGTAATATTTACTTACTGTCCACGGTGGACAGTAAGTAAATATTAAAGATATAACCATGGAAATCACTATGCAATAAAAGTTGCACTTACTGTGATTCAATTTTGTCATTAATAGGTAACTTAAAGTACAAGTATTGTAAAAAATGTTTTTTGTATATTCTCTTTTTCATTTTCTTTTTTTTTTAGAAATATAGATAAATAATTTGTTTGTCATAAGAAAAATTTAAAAATACAATATGTATTGATTTTTAAATAATATTAATATGTGGTACTTATTTCTCACATAATCAACTTTATGCGACAGAAATTTTGAAATTCTACGCTACTTAATATTTTTAAACAATGTTCTCCTTGTGTGCTAAATTACGATGTCTATACATCTCATTTAAAGGAGCTGAATATTTTTGATAATGACAATATCAAGAGACACGGTAGTGTCTCTGGCCAAGTACAAACGACAGTGGCCAGACACTACAGTCTCTTATCCCGAGTGAACAAATGCCCATTTTCGCACTAAAAAATGAAGCCCAAGCGGGTAAAAAAAGTATGTTTTGACTTAACCACCGTGTAGCCCGCATAAAACTGAGTAGGAATAAAAAAGTTTCATGCCATTTGGTCCATCCTTTCCAAAGATATGGATGTTTGAAAAGTGATGTTTTTCAAATTCGTCGTCTTCTCCTTGTTCAGCGTCCGCGTGTGACGTCATCACATTACTACGACTCATTCCGTTTCGGCCCATCCCGTTTCGACCCATACCGTACAAATGTCTATTTCACACTAAAAAATGAAGCCCAGGCAAACAATCTTAATATATAGGTATAATAAAGCTTCAGTCCGCCATCTTGAAACAAAATGGCCGCTAGCTATCTTGAAAAGTAATGCACTGATTCGATTCAAATTTGGTATACACATAAACGGGAACCAATCTTAACATATAGGTATAATAAAGCTTCAGTCCGCCATTTTGAAACAAAATGGCCGCTAGATATTCTGGAAAGTACTGCCCTTATTTGATTCAAATTTGGTATAGGTATAGACGAGAACCAATCTCAACATATAGGTATAATAAAGCTTCAGTCCGCCATCTTGAAACAAAATGGCCGCTAGCTATTCTGAAAAGTACTGCTCTAATTCGATTCAAATTTGGTATAGGTATAGACGAGAACCAATCTCAACATACAAGTATAATAAAGCTTCAGTCCGCCATCTTGAAACAAAATGGCCGCTAGATACCTTGAAAAGTACTGGACTGATACGATTCAAATTTGGTATAGACATGGACGGGAACAAATCTTAACATATACGCATAATAAAGCTTCATTCCGCCATTTGAAAACAAAATGGCCGCTAGCTATTCTGAAAAGTACTGCAATGATTCGATTCAAATTTGGTATAGGTATAGACGAGAACCAATCTCTACATACATGTATAATAAAGCTTCAGTCCGCCATCTTGAAACAAAATGGCCGCTATCTATCTTGAAAAGTAATGCACTGATTCGATTAAAATTTGATATAGTCATAGACGGGAACCAATCTTAACATATAGGTATAATAAAGCTTCAGTCCACCATTTTGAAACATAATGGCCGGTAGCTATTCTGAAAAGTACTGCCCTGATTAGATTCAAATTTGGTATAGGTATAGACGAGAACCAATCTCAATATACAGGTATAATAAAGCATCAGTCCGCCATCTTGAAACAAAATAGCCGCTAGCTATTCTGAAAAGTACTGCACTGATTCGATTCAAATTTGGTATAGGTATAGACGAGAACCAATCTCAACATATAGGTATAATAAAGCTTCAGTCTGCCATCTTGAAACAAAATGGCCGCTAGCTATTCTGAAAAGTACTGCACTGATTCGATTCAAATTTGGTATAGGTATAGACGAGAACCAATCTCAATATACAAGTATAATAAAGCTTCAGTCCGCCATCTTGAAACAAAATGGTCGCTAGATATCTTGAAAAGTACTGAACTGATACGATTAAAATTTGGCATAGACTTGGACGGGAACAAATCTTAACATATAGGCATAATAAAGCTTCAGTCCGCCATTTGAAAACAAAATGCCCGCTAGCTATTCTGAAAAGTACTGCACTGATTCGATTCAAATTTGGTATAGGTATAGACGAAAACCAATCTCAACATACATGTGTAATAAATCTTCAGACCGCCATCTTGAAACAAAATGGCCGCTAGCTACCTTGAAAAGTACTACACTGATTCGATTCAAATTTGGTATAGACATAGACGGGAACCAATCTTAACATATAGGTATAATAATGCTTCAGTCCGCCATCTTGAAACAAAATGGCCGCTAGCTAACTTGAAAAGTACTGCACTGATTCGATAAAAATTTGGTATTAGCATAGACAGGAAACAATCTTAACATGTAGGTATAATAAAGCTTCAGTTTACCGTTTTGAAACAAAATGGCCGCTAGCTATCCTGAAAAGTACTGCACTGATTCTATTCAAATTTGGTATAGGTACAGACGGGAACCAATCTTAACATATAGGTATAATAATGCTTCAGTCCGCCATCTTGAAACAAAATGGCCGCTAGCTAACTTGAAAAGTACTGCACTGATTCGATAAAAATTTGGTATTAGCATAGACAGGAACCAATATTAACATGTAGGTATAATAAAGCTTCAGTTTACCGTTTTGAAACAAAATGGCCGCTAGCTTTCCTAAAAAGTACTGCACTGATTCGATTCAAATTTGGTACAAGTACAGGCGAGAACCAATATGGGTATAATAAAGCTTCAATCCTATGCCATTCGAATTCAGACGTTTGCAGTTTCCGGTACGACTCGCATTTGCAATGACCATCAACAAAGCACGGGGCAATCGCTATAAGTGTGTGGACTAAATTTGGAAAATCCATGCTTGACACATGGACAGCTGTATGTGCCATGCTCACTCGTCGGAAAACCTTCTGATTTATTCTTGTATGTTCCAAAGAGAAAAAAAAATATTGAGTATCCAAAAGCACTTCAATAAACAGAATTAAATACAAATACTTTCTTTCTTTGAGTTGCATTGCTATGCATGTCAGGTACTCGCATTAAATTGTAGACCGCGCGAACCATGTCGTGGGTAACAGCTAGTAATAAATAAATATACAATATTTTAATAATTTTGTAGGTTATTTTGCTTTTGCAAGTTTTTTAAAAAAATTCAAAATTCTTTTAAATTAAAAAAAAAATAATTTCTCAAATTTTTTTTTTACTTTTTTAGAAAAGGAATGTGATATGACTAAAAAAAAAATCAGTACAACTGATAAGTTCAGGCCAAGTACAAAAACATTTTCCCTTACAAGTCCTAATGTTTTCCGCGTTGTAAAGTTCTGATATAAAAGGTGGGCTCAAGTACATTCTTAGAAACTAAGAAACGTAAGATATATAAAGTTGAAACATTAAGGGTTTCTTTAAGAAGGAGAACCGAAAAACCCTAATTACATCTTTGTCAAAAGTTTCTGATATAACATATGGGCTCAAGCACATTGTTATATTCAACATTAAAAAATGTCTTTTCATACAAAAAACTGAATTACAGAAGTGTCTAACCTCGTAACAAAAATGTAAACTACACAAATGTTCAAAATATCAATATAAAAAAAACTAAAAAAAAGTACTTGGCGGTTTATAAAAGTGACAGTTATTAGTTAATTTTCTTAGAATTCTAACAACTTTTTGTGTTCGCCGGGACGGCAATGCCTTTGTGTCAGATTACACAACCCCAAACACTTGAGACATCTGTGGAAATGGATTCCAGATGTGGGTAGTTGTACCCAGGGGATGTCAAGTGTTTGGGATAGCCAAGTCAGTCAAAAACAGCGACTCTACGTGTGAAGATGTGCGGACATCTTTACAAGACGCGATGGCGCGAATTCACCTAAGTTTTATTTTAATTAGTGCAACTTATGTTTATAATCAAAAATATTTTCACACATATTAGTTTCTTCAAGTGTTTTGTATTTTATCCCTTACTTATTTTATAATATCTTATATGTCTAACTATCAAAGTTATATATATGATACGAACTTGTAATTGTAGTATTAATAAATCATAATTTTGTACAACAAAATCAGTACTTTTATTACCAAGACTAACTAATTCAAATCTAAATGAGTTCAATAAATCAACAGATGTAAATAAATTACAGATTTTCACTTGGGAATAGGTAATCAAAAAATAATTTCGGTGTGTTTATATATAAACCCCAACATATTGCTATTACGATCAAACCATATACAGATGTACATATATTAAAAATTTTAAAGTAAAATAATTACATATAAAAAACTAAATAAATATAATTAATGCAAAGCATTTAATTCATCGATATTCAAAATTATAAAATAATTTACATGGTGAAAATTTTACTTAACAATAGTTATACACATTTATAAACATGTATAATCCTTTAACATTGTATGAAGCAATAATGCCAACGCTTTTAATGTCGATGGCTACAGGGACATTGCCATTTCATCTTTTATTTATTGAAGGAAAGCATCGTTTACAACCAACGAAAACAGCCAAAGTACTTTCGGCTACATACGCATTTTTCTTTACAATATTCCTGGTGGATGCAATATTAAATCCCAACAATTTGATCATCCTAAACTATTATCAAAGTGTAGTTTCAAATCTAGGGTTGGTGTTTGAGTTAATAGGAGGTGTCTTCTTAGTTTATATGATATATTTTTTCAATCTAATCTTTGCAAATGAAGTGTGTGACATGTTTGTGAGATGCTATAAAATTGATCAAACGTTGATGCAGTTTAGATGTAATTTACGATATAAATACTTGTTTTATTACCAGATTATACATATTGTAAGCGGTGTAGGAACATTTTTTGTAACCGCTGTTATGCAGTATGTAAATTCAATGGCAGCTGGATTTGGGAAATTAAGTTTTAGTCTCAGAATCGTACTTCTAGGACCCCTATTAATTATTTTTGTCATGGAGACCCAGTATATTTGTTTAACTATTATTCTACGTTTTCGATTTGAAAGTATAAATAACGAACTCAACCAGTTACAAGAGAATAATGTGATAAATACAAGCAGTGGAAGTTTTGCGAAAAAAATTGATGTTGTTCCTATTTTGCGTAAGTGATTGTTATAACAATATATAAACATTAAAAACGGATCATTGGCCTTTAACATGGAAAATTAGTTTTCCTGCCATCATTTGTCCGCCACATAATTTTTAAAATTACGATAGAAATTAAAATTTTTCATCTAAATCAATATACAGATTTTGTTTGCAATAATTTACTGCAAAAATTAGATATATATTTTTCTTTTAAATCCCATTTTGAATTAGTTTGCCATGAAACTTGTTGGAATAAATGTAAAATATTTTTGTTGTCGAACAAATATTTAATATTTCTCACATACGAATAAAATAGTTGTATATCTTTTCTAGGGTAAGTAATAATTTAATATTCATAAATTTATGAATTCAAAGAATAGTACCTGTTTATTCCAACGAAACTTAAATTTTAAGTTTTATATGAGGTGGCTCAGTGCCTCAGTCGGCCTGTGGATTTGAAAACCCGGGTTTGATTCCCACCGCCCACCAACAATATTCACCACATTAAAAAAGTACCCCTGTGGCTCCTCCTCTATCTTTTGACGCCGTGATTTGAGGGCTGGTAATCGCACTTCACGCACAAAATATATTACTTACCAAAATTTGCCACACTCAGTAATGGCTAGAAGGCGTGATGATATATTTATATTTATTTATTTTACATAAACTGACAATATTATATATCGAGGTGGAAAGAGTTTCATTACAACCGAGGTTTAGCGTAACGAAACTTTTCACCGAGGTTTGTATATTTTATTCACAATCAGAAATTATTCATCTAAAATATATATATATATATATATATATATATATATATATATATATATATATATATACAGGATGGTGAACGCAACTCTCGAACATAGGGATTTAACATGTAAAATCACAATTTTGTAATTGCCTGCTTCCCTAATTATTTTAAGCAAAAAAGCATCGAATAATAGTATATATAACATTAGTTTGCTTATTTGGACGAAATATTTCAATTTAATTTTTAATAGGTGATAAATTTGATATTTGTTTCTGAAACAAATTTCAAAGTGTCATTTTTTAACAATGATTTTCTTGTCGATTTATTACCTATTTAACAGTAAAAATTTAAAAAAGTCTGAATATGAAAATTTGTTTGTTATTTTTCAATAAATAAATAAATAAATAAATATATCATCACGCCTTCTACCCATTACTGGGTGTGGCACTCTGCTGAAGCAGATCTCGGTAAGTGATATATTTTGCGTGTGAAGTGCGGTTACCAGTCGTCAAATCACGGCCCCCAAACATGTTAGTCAAAATAAAATTGAGTAACTTTTGACAGTGACAGTTTTAATTTATAATTTATAATGTTTTCTCAGGTCGGAAAGTTACCATTTTCCGACCGGTTGAAAAGTAAAAGTCAACAATAGTTAACTTTCCAATTTTCGGAAAATGACCTATTACTAATTGGTTGTGAATAAAACGTATTTTGTGCAAATTCCATGACTACCCATTATAAAAACGACATTTTTGTTTTTATTTTTAATTTTAATTTTCGCGGTTCTTACGGGTAAATGAGTAAAATAAAATCTGTTGACTCACTGAGCACAAAATTTTAATTTCTATTGTCATTTGGAGAACTTTTCTCTTAAATAATTTGGCGACAAATACCGGAAAACAGATTTCCCATATTAATTGCCTATGGCTATTTTTCCGTGTTAAACCGTTCTAAAATATAATTTTTGTTTTAGGTGGTTTGGCTGCAAAATCAATTGAATATGCATCACCAAGTCCGGTTCAACGATTAGAAACTATAATGATTCTACATGATTCCTTATGTGACATAGTTGATAAAGTGAATTTCAATTTTGGCTTACAGATTCTTATATCCATCGGCTTAAAGTTCATAATTTCTGTATTTAGTGTCTATTATTGCTACTGGTCAAAAGTAGTCAAAAATCGAATATGGTCCAGTGTTTTCTGGTTTTTGTGGGCTGTATATAATCTGTATGAATTAGTAAATTTATCTGTAAATTGTCAGAAGGCCTACGCAGAGGTTATACAGATAAAAATAATATAATGAATCATTGGCAAATTTTCTGATTTTCATTTTGTTTGTAGGCAAAAGTTACAGGATCTTATGTGCATAAATTATTGTTATATACTACGAATCCTGGTCTAAAAGATAAGGTATGCCTATGCTTGTTAAAATAATTTGCAAAACAAGAGTTTCAATTAGTAGGAAATAATTATATTGTTTCGCTTTCACGCGTTCTATACATATTTCATTTTAAAAATAATGCAAATAATTTCTTCGAAAATTTCGGAAACGTTTGATAATGAAAAATACAATTAATCAGTTAATCTAGGCGTTCATACTAAAAGTGACAACTTATAAATAGATGAACGTATTTTACTTTTTTCTTTTGTAAAACAAAAATGAAAGAAATTTTTTACACAATGTTTCTTGAAATTTAGTTGTGAATCAGCCTATATCGGGCATTACAGTTTATGACTATGAAACCATTACATTGCACTTTATTTTAACACATAATATGCTAATTTAACATGACAAATTTTTCTATTTCAGCTATGTATATTTTCTCAACAATTAATACATAGACAAGTTCGATTTACTGCTTTAGAATTGTTTCCAATTGATGCAACATTATTACTATCGGTAATATTAATTAGAAAGTTGAACTATAAATACAATATAGCAATTTTTAATTATTACAGATCATTGCAACAGGATCAACGTATTTAATTATTATGCTACAATTCCAGGAATCTACCGATGGAAGCAAACATACAACTGTCATGTTAAATTCAACGCATACCATCGAAGTTAGCTAAATTATTAATTATAAATAAACTTACTTTTATGAGATAGAAAGCAACAGGGCACTTGTAATAGTTATTTATTGATACACGTATACTAGAATAACAGCTGACTTGTCATTTCTCACATTTGTAGGTTAGGATTAAAGATAAAACATAGTTTAAATAAGAATTGAAAATTTTTAAAACTGTTTTAAATAAGCTACATTTATTATATATTTAAAAACAAACTTGATGGAAAAATATATTTTGAATTATAATAAGTTTTCTAAAATTATAGACTTTATTTAAAAATATCTGTGCTTATAATAAAATTTTGATCATAAATTTAGTTATTTACACAAACACAATTTATTTGTACTAAGCAAGCCTTAATAATATGCATAAGTGCCTCTGCTAACTCCTGCGCTGAAAAAGGATGTTCTAGTGGAGGTACGTGAACAAATACTGTCCTTCTATTATCAATATTTAGCGACTTATAATAGATATATTCACATAAATACCTACAACCAGATTAGTGTAAAATATTTTAGTCCTAAAAATGACTGCAATTGCATATAATACCTGCCTGCATTATTAGAAGTACAAAGAACAGGATTTTGATACGATTTATTCACATCTTTGCAAACTTGATCAAGATCTATTTGGCAATGTATGGTTTCATCGCCCTCACTTTCTGGGCAAGCTTGTCCTGTTGGATGAATGTTACCTTTACAATCAGTTTTAATATATCCACCTCTGTTAGCTTGTGTTTCAATTGTTATTAAGTCTGCCATACTGGACACTCCAACATGTATTACTAACTTAAAAGGATGGTTAATATTATGTTCAAAAAAACACGTCTACATTACTGCAGTGTATACCTTAGGTTTATGTAGTGTCCATAACTCCTTGATTCTAGTTTCTACGTCTGTATAAGTTACTGGGATTTCTTCTACAACGAGCTCTACATTTTCAAACTGTTTAGAAGAAATTAGTTTAACTGACTCCCAGCTAGCATTGATCTGATGTTCACCAAAAGGTCCAAAACCTGTTACAATAACCTTATTGTTTCCCATGTCGAATTATTTATTCTAAACCTATTACAAAAATATTTAAATTTAGCTCAAAAAAATATTACTGTAATATTATTTCAACTACAATATAAAATATAATAAAAAACAATAAGAGTAAACATTTCAAAATTTAAATACCTAAAAATCTTTGTTTACATTACTAATAAATCCTGTTTCATTGTAGTGGCCTCTACTTTTATCATACCACAATTTAGTAAACATATATTTTCGTATGAATGCTGGCATCGCATCACAAAATTTTAAACTGAAAGGAGTAAATACAAAACAATTCCTATAGAGGGCAGTAAAATTAGTAGAATAAATATATAATGTGTTCAGATTTAGAGTAGAGAAGTTCATATTTATTAACTACGTGACAATGGTTGAGTTACTCTTAACATTTAAATTTTTAGAAAAGTCACATGGACCATGTAGAAAACAGTTCGGAAGCTCATATTTTTTTTGTAGATTTATATTTACTAATACCTAGGTCATGGGTTTAATACTGATGAGACAGTCACTCGTTTGACAGTTTCGGAACACATCTAAAATCCTGACCTCACAAGCCCGTGGTCTTTTATATTGTATCCACAACTCATATATTATAAAAATATAATTACACTGATTTCAGATGTATTATATGGTTGCGCTTGTTTTTGAAAGTGAATTTCACACAATTGCAGTTAAACACTCTGCGTAAGAACTGAAAACGAATTCAAAGATAACAAAGGAAGGAAGTGTCGCTCTACGCTTGTTTTTGAAAGTAAATTCCACACAATTGCAGTTAAACACTCAATGTAAGATCAGAAAACGAATAAAAAAGATAAGAAACGAAGGGAATATCGTCCTTGCGCTTGTTTTGGAAAGTGAATTTCACACAATTGCAGGTAAACACTCTAATGAAATTACTAAACAACAAAACTAAAATAAAAAATCCGGCACTTTTTTGAAATCATCAGATTTATTCCGCAATTAATCTTCGCCAAATGATCCTATCCTGAAACTTTCGTTCACGTAACAATCCTTCAGTAAAATTCATCCATTTATTCATAGGTCGCCCACGCAATCTTTCACCCTCAATGTCACCAACATATACCTGTTTCACCAATCTCTCATTCGACATACGTTCTACATGCCCAAACCATCTCAACTGACTTGTACCTAGTTTTCTACGTACCTACATTCTTCTCAATTTCACACTCATCACACACCAATGTATTCCGGACACGATCTCTTCTAGTATAACCACACACACCCCACAAATACCTCATTTCCACAGTAGTTATACGACGTTCATGTTTTTTCATCCACAACCAACATTCACTACCGTACATCAATGTAGGCACTAAAACACCATTATACACACTCAATCGAGCATCTCTGGATACATTCACATTTCGAGCAAAGGTTCCCAGAGCACCCAATACCTTGCATCCCGCAGATACTCTTCTTTCAATTTCACAATCAATACGTCCGTCCCTCGAAAACATACTACCCAAATATAAAAACTCATTCACTTGACCCAATCCATTCACCATAACATTGCAGTCAGTCACCAAATCGCTCTTTTCAAACACTAACACTTTACATTTATCCACATTGAATAACAAATTTAAATCTTTTCCTACTTCATTTATACTTAGAATCATTCGTCATGCTTTTTTTTATTTTATAGAACTAATTACTATAAAAAAAGGTTATTTGCAATTATTTAAAATCAATCAGGTTTAGCTTGTCAAATAAAAATACGTGAAACTATACATAAACACATTTTTCTTGTAGTATATTTATTTTTGCTATTTAATTACACCATGACAAGTTACACAAATGTAAAATTAAAAAATATATACATTTAGCATATATATTTTTATTTTTAAAATACAAAATGGTAAAATTTATACAATAAAAATTTGATATTTTATAAAAGAAAATAGATAGAACTGAATATTTAAATTTTTTCTTAATTTATTTTTTTATACACTTTATAAAATGAAAATAGTACCTGCATTTTTTTTAAATTGATGAAGTACAAACAGAACCAGATAACAAAAAATCTCAGATATACATAAATTTCTAAAATATATTTTTTTATTTACATAACCTAAATACAAATACATCTAACAAATAGACAAAAAAATATTCAAAGTTGTGAAATAAATTATTATTCTTTGTCGTCAGGGGTTTGAATTGAAGAGGAAGGACAATCTTCGAATATCTCTTCGATAAATTGACACCACTTCTTCACTAAATTTCGATTTAACAGATTTATCGTTCTTATTTTCTGATATTTTGTCTTTGTGAATACTTAATAAACTTAGATTACTCAATCGTCACGATAAGGAACATGTTATCAGAATACTGCTGAAAATTTAGTATCAGCTTGGATTTATTATCTCTCAACTTATAATTTAATTTTTTATTTTATATATACAGGGTCTTTATTTTTATATTACACATAGGATAAACAATGTTAAATTTTTACATGTTATTTTGCCATAAGAAGACTTATGATCGAAGTGTCGAAGAAATAAAGTGAATCAAAATAACTTAATTTTACGTCAATACGTCAGTTTGACATAAAAGTTGATGTTTTATTATGGCTAATTAACATGTAAAAATTGAACATAGTTTCTCCTATGTGTAATATAGAAAAAAAGATCCAGTATATACATATTTATACTCTATTTGGTTAGTTAATGACAGGGTAGGGCGAGCGCCCCTCCTTGCCCCCCTTACAGACGCCCATGACTGTCGTACATTTAATAAATACAAATTTACAGGCTTAGAGAATTCTGATATTTTAATTTTTATTCTACGTTCAATAGTTTTAAAATATAGTGACAATTATGTAAATAAATTAAGTATAAAAAAGAGAGCTATTTTGTGCTTTATAAAATTAAAGTGCGATTTAAATTTTGTAGTTTTATCTCTATTATTTGGTATCAGTTCTTCTTAATGGAAAATGTACTTGAATTAAATGTGTAAAATTGTTTCAGTTTCCTTCGATGTATTAAATAAGATACATTTTCTCCATAACTTATCAAAATAATATTTTTATAAACAAATATTGCACATGAACTGAACATTTTAAAATAATGTGTAATTTAATTATTACTTAAGCAGCTCTCAATCTTAAATTTCTTTTTAAATATAAGATTAAAATATCAATTATTTTAGTTTCTCTACAGATCAAAACATAAATGAAAGATAATAGATATAAATTAAACCAAACAACTATGAAACGTCAAAATATATCCTGTATACATTAGTTCGCGAAATATTCCAGATGACGCAGCGATCTTAATTTTATTTGTCTACATCTCTAAATCTGAACATACTGTAGCGGGAAAAGTTACTAATGGCAGCGTAGTCAGTATTGTAGATGGCGGTTAAATCACTACACTAACACTGCCACAGGTTTGTCGACTGTCAAACATGTTTTGATTTTACTAACTTTTAAATAATCAAAATGCGATGTATTCATCTAAACATTCGTGGTGCTTCATTTTTGATTTTAACAGTGCTGCTAAATGGGATAAAACATTCGCAAATGGGTATCAGGATATAATACAAATACAATAATGTAAATAATCAAACACTTAAAACTTATTCTAGCTTCTGACAATCAAATGGATCTATCAACAAAGGATAACACGCAGAAAAACATGAATAATAGCGAAGATGCTCCAAAAAATAATGACTACATGAATGAAGATATAATGCTAGCATGCCCTTCAAACTTAAATTGCAGTGAGTTACAATATCCTTGCATTAAATGCAACTTAAACTATTCCTGTAATTATGGGGATGAAATGATAGTAAACTGTTCTGTTATATCCGACGTTATAAAATGTACAGTAAGTAGTTGTAGTAAAAACACGATTATATTTTCATTTATTTTATGATGTTTTAGGGCGAAAAAGTTTTCCAACGCTCAATGATTTGCCGATATTGCTATCAAACTGAACCCTGGGAACATTCTTGTACTTTAAAAGCAAATTGTAATTCCATTGCAACCCCCAAGCAATATTACAAGACAAATTGCTCTGTGAGAAACGATATTATTTGCTTAGGTACCTAACCTCAATATTGAAATTTTTGTTTATTGATTCTCTATACAACAGTAATGTCATCCCAATTACTGTTCATTTCGTTGATGTAAAAAATTGTATTTGCCATGACGTTCAAATTTTTATTCTAAAATAACTTGTTTCTGAAATTAATTTTATGTTATATACTATTAGTATATTAGTTATTTTTGTCGATTGATTTTTGCTGCAGCATATGAGCTTTTGTTTAACAAGTCACATATTAATATCTCAAGTAAAAAATATAATTTTATCTAACTGGCGCGATCTCATTACTGATGAAATCAAACTTTTAGAAAAGATAAATCATGTTTTGTTAACAGAATAAACTAGATTTTTTGTTTATTTATTTATGTTTTCATAGTGAGATATGTGTAAATAATGGTATTTCTATTTATTTTTCAGGTAAGCGAAATTTCTTGAAGAGAGTGCTGTGTAATTGGACTGGAGGATATAAGTGGAGCACAGCACTTGCATTAAGTATTACTCTTGGTGGATTCGGAGCAGATAGGTTTTATTTAGGCCACTGGCAAGAAGGCATTGGAAAATTATTTAGTTTTGGAGGATTAGGTGTATGGACTCTAATTGATGTGATTTTAATTTCTTTGCATTATTTGGGGCCAGCAGATGGCTCATTGTATCTTTAAATGAATTCAATTTATTGTGATTTGTGACTAGACAGTTATACATTATTATAATAGCAATAAAAATAATTTAAGTATTACTAAACAATTTTATTTTACGTTGTAAATATTTCTCAATTTGCGGTTGCGTCATGTTTTCAATATTTTCTTTGAATACCTATAAAAAATTAAACTTTTATCACAATAATTGTACTAACTAAAATATGAAAGACATCTAACTTTTATTTCTCAACTAGCAAACGATTCTATATCATTTTATAAAAATATGTCAAATAAAAGTAATAGAAATTTAGTTCTCTACAACTTTTATTTGAATCATTTTTCTTTAAATTATTTAGAAATGTTGGATAATGAAAAATAAAGTAAGTTAATGTTCGTATTATATATGATTTAACTTACAACTAACACAGGCTTCTGTAAAGTTTTCAATAATCGAATTTTAAGGTTCATCAGACCATTAGCAGTCACTTCTTTGTTTTTTATTTGCATTAGATCATCAATCAGTTCAACGTAGATGACAACTTTGCCTTCCTTATCAAATCCAGAAATGCCTATGATATTTAAATGGGGCACAGACGAAGAAAATTCAAATTTACTTATATTTACAGCTGAACAAATGTTATTTAACGAATTTAAAATGTTTTTTAAGTAAGGGCGGTTTCTAAATTGGCTGTTTTGATTCCAACTAATTGGTTTAGTGGGAGTTAAAGATGTTGGTAATAATTCATTTGATTCCCATTGTACACATGTTAATAATAAATTCAATCGAGCTGTGTATCGTTTTTTTCCTTTTCCTAAAAATATTTTATTTAATTAACAAATTTGAAAAAGTGTGGCATTTCTATTAAAACGAGCTAGATTATAATATAATATAATTGTCAACCAATACTTTTCTGGAAATGAACATGAACGAATATAATGAACAATATACTATTAGTAATACAAAGAAAACAAATTTAGGCAATGTTTGTTTACTTAATCAAGTAAAAATATTTTTAGAGTTTTTAAAAATGTGGAAACCTGCCAAATATATTCGTTGAATATTTATTGTTCATTTGAATTTCAAAGTATGAGTCCTAAATGTCCATTATAATCGTGTTCAACTGCATACTGTACCGTATATTAGAGCAGCCATATTTTTCGTTATAACACTGGTAAAGAAATTATTATCTGGCTTGTAGTTCATTATCCACATTGAGAGAATGCTGTCTACGAAATATTCCATGTTTTTTTCAAGTTCTCCTAAGTTAATATAATCTTGTAATAGTGGTACAATGTAATAAGTAATAACGTTTTCATCTAGATTTTCGTAATTTATGTAACTTAAACTCCATAAAAATCTTGAAATATCTTTAACTCGTATTTGTTTATTAAAATATTCATCTTTGGATTTAATATTAGTTTCATTTAAATATTTTAAACAGTTATCAATAATTAAAGAAAATAAGTTATTGTCGTAGTGTAAAGAGTCTGCATACAGAGCTAAAATATGTGTACTCGCGGTAAAATTATAATTTTTAACAGTGTTGTTAAAAAATATTGTATTCGAAATCGTGGTTAAGAGTTCTTCATTTTGACATTGGTTCTGTCGCACAGACTTTATTAAAGTTACGAAAATGGTTGTATCACTTAAAATGGTTAAGTTATTATACAAAGTATCTAGAATCTTATCTATCAATTTTCTGTGTTCGATTTTTGTACTTGTTTTATAAGATGAATTGCACAAGATAGTCAAATCGTATAGATTGAGATGATTTATATACTGATGATTGAATTTCTTAAAACAGTCTCGTAATATTAATCTTGATTCCCGGGTTTTCTTCTGTAGTGCAACGTAAAAACACAATTGCAATAACTCAATTTTTGAACAATATTCTATCCTAAAAGACAATTTGTAGATTGACTGGGAATAAAAAGTTAGTTTTGTAATCATATGTGGAACACATATCATGAAATTATGTAAATAATTGTATATTTCAGTTGTAGAAAGATCATTTAGTTTTAAACAGCTCTGTTTGTCTAAATATTTCAAGTAATTCTTAAAATCTTTTCTTCTGAAATTTGTCTCCGATAACGACAATATAACTGCACACAATTCATTACTATTTAAATCATTTAAATTGTTTATACAAACGTTTTTATTTATTATATTGTATGTTTCTTCATTATTCAAACTTTCTTTAAAATATTTTAAAATCCGCGGTTGTAAAGAATGTTCGTCTAACCTAACAAATTTTTCCGTAGAAAGTTGATTACGAAATTGATGTTTTGACGAAGAACAAATGGTAAAATTTTTGATCAAACCATCAAAAAGTTTTTTGTACTGAGTTTTGGTCATAATATATCTAAACATTCTCTCAAAATGTTGAAAATTTTAATTTCGATTGTGTATAACTCACTAATAAAAATTATCCCTATAACAGCGCCAAAATTCCTATGTCCGTGAAAGCGTGAATACAGCAACACTTGTATATTCCTACTGGTTTACGAAGTACTCTCTGCGTAGGGTTTATATCGCGTATCATAAAGGGAAAGTCGTCAACAGCCTAATATTCATCCTACATAATATATATCAACATAATATTCAATCGCATAATCAGTCAACAACCTAATATTCTGCGGCATAATATTCAAAGTACATAATATGCATTCCACCTAATATTCATAACACCTAATATTCAGCAGCATAATATTCAATCACATAATATGCATGCCACCTAATATTCAGTAGCATAATATTCATTCACATAATATGCATGCCACCTAATATTCATACCACTTAATATTCAGCAGCATAATATTCATCCACATAATCATTCAAACCAACTAATATTCAATCTACATAATATTCAGCAGCCGAAAGCACAATCGTAGCCAGAGACATCTATCGATTAGTTTTAACATAATGGGTAGATCCACAGGTTACTACTATATAACCAATGTCGGTAACTACTATATGTTGTAGATACTAACCACTAGATAACACTACCAATATGTGTATTATTTACTTTAGAAAATAATATTTTACATTCAATCATATTTATAACAAATATACTTAATTTTACAAAATTCCTATTTACAACTAAGCCGTAGCATGTACCCATAATTAATAATAAATAGTTTATAATATATATTTTTTTTAATAAATAAACAAAATTTTAAACTGTGTTTTCTATAATTTTTGTTAAATATTCTCCATTTTTATAGTAAAATTTAAATTTAAATATTTTAATGAATGAATGGATCTTTAGATGATAAATGTATAAAGTGCAAAAAAATAATATATAAACTAATTTTTATGGATACTTTTTATATATTCTACAATTATAGATATGTATTATGATTTTTTATTATAGAAAGTTTGATTTTTGATAATCAATAATGTTGACTTCATTAAATAAATTGAGAATTACATAATCAGTACTTTGGTTTTCAGAGTGAATTACCGATATTAAGTTGTCTTTATTTTGATGATAAATTTTAGTTACAAAGTTTATTTAGATCCCCGCCCCTAACTTCTTTAATATGAATAGTAGAAAAAAAATCTTTCATATAAATGTTTACATATTATAACGCGACAATGGTTTAGTTATTGAAATTCAATTTAACTGTTTAACTATGTTGTGTTTTAATATGGAAGCAAGTAATTGGTGTCCAGAATTCTTTAGTTTGAAGTCGTGAGTTGGAAAATATAAGGAGATCGTTCGGCCGATGCCACCGAGAGCACAAGCGTTGCTCAACTCGTGACTCCCCGCTATGCAGCAGTCCCAAGAGCATTCTCCGTTGCTGCGTGAAGCGGCAGACGCAACACAATCTTGCTTTGTTGCTTGTTATAGCCTAACAGCTGCTTTTGCACATAACAACGACGAACATAAGTGACCGCCAAGCGGATATATCCCTCTTTCAACTCTCGAGCGTGAGACATCGTCCGGTGCATCCGACTCCCATCAACCCGTTGGCTCGCTTTGTGCGGGCGCCCGGCAACAGTCTTCGACACGGCAGGGTACACTCATGGCACGGGAGCACTGGACGCTGACACCCCTGGTACTGACCGTATTTATTGTAACAAACACTATAAAACTTTATGTTTAAAAAGTTGAATAAAACAAATTGTGGTATAAATATTGCATGTTTCTTTCTCGATCTCATTTCAACTTTCCAGCTCAAGACTTCAAATTAAAGAATTCTGGTTACAAAATTACTTACTTCCACTTTAAAACACAACATAAACAGTTAAATTGAATTTCAATAACTAAACGATCGCCGCGTTACAGTATTTTAAATAAACAATTTTTTGAAAAGCCTGGTTTGCACGATACGACTATTAACTTTTATTTTTTATATGGGAACCTATAGTTTTTACGGCATTAAAATCGCAATTTAGTTCTCTTTCAACGATGTAAAAGTTTGAATTTCGAAAAATTTCTTTCCCCACTATTTACAGAGACAGGGAGTGTTCATAAAATTCTAACCACTACAATAATATTTGGATAAAAAGTAATTAAGTTATTTTAGCACAAATAATTTAAATCATCTTAAGGTTTCATAGATAAATCATAAATCGTCTACATTAATCAAGACAGGCGTTAGTTGTCGACGCCAACGGCGACACACTGACTGTCTATATTACAGTAATATGCATGCCACCTAATATTCAGTAGCATAATATTCATTCACATAATATGCATGCCACCTAATATTCAAACCACCTAATATTCAGTAGAATAATATTCATCCACATAATCATTCAAACCACCTAATATTCAATCTACATAATATTCAGCAGCCGAAAGCACAATCGTAGCCAGAGACATCTATCGATTAGTTTTAACATAAAGGTTACTACTATATAACCAATGTTGGTAACTACTAGATGTTGTAGATACTAACCACTAGATAGCACTACCAATATGTATATTATTTACTTTAGAAAATAATATTTTACATTTATTCATATTTTATAACAAATATACTTAATTTCAAACAAATTCTACTTGCAACTAAGCTTTAGCATGTATTCATAATAAATAATAACTAGTTTATGACATATTTTAATTTTAATAAATAAACAATTACGGTTTTTGAATATATTTTAACACAATTAATAATAAAAGTAATAATTTATTTCCTCTAAACACAATGCACCATGTATAGAAGATGTCATAATATCACTAATGTTAATTAAAGCAACAAGTAAAAGAAGGATACAAGAAATTTACACTTTCACTGTTTAACTCTCATAGGAAGATTATTGAATATTTAAAAACCAATTCTAATGGGAGAATTATTAACTATATTGAATCCAGATGTA
Source organism: Pterostichus madidus (assembly GCA_911728475.2). Taxonomy (NCBI): domain Eukaryota; kingdom Metazoa; phylum Arthropoda; class Insecta; order Coleoptera; family Carabidae; genus Pterostichus; species Pterostichus madidus. The sequence goes on along the minus strand of OU452304.1, from coordinate 15,399,810 downwards.
GGAACATAATAATTATTTACATATCTTGTATTATGCTTATACATATCTAAAATCATAGTATAAGATGTTTTATTCTTAAAGATAAAAAGGACTTACGTCCCAAATATTAACATAAGTCAAGTTAGGATATTAAACATTTTAAAGAAAATATTTTAACCATATACATCAGTATCTCTTTATTGTAAAATAAAAAATTAAGTTGTCACTTCTAATTTGAAATAAATAAAGCTTCCTGTTTACGAAATCTAAAAGTTACTTATTTATAAAGAAAAAAATATTACTTGAATTTATATTATAAGAAAAATTTTACATTACATAAATATATATATATATATATATATATATATATATATATATATATATATATATATATATATATATATATATATATATATATTTATGTAATGTAAAATTTTTCTTATAATATAAATTATATATATATATATATATATATATATATATATATATATATATATATATATATATATATAGGGATTGGTACGAGTGCAGTGCAGTGTATCAGCTGTGTGTCAGATTCATTCTCGAAATTTTATCAAAATACGCTAAATTAAACAGTATAAATTCAGTGCGGAAGTGATACACTAATAATCCAAAATACAGCCTTCACGGTGATATTAACAACTCAACTCTGCTGTTTGATCTTCTCAATTTAAAAGTGTTTTAATACATCGAAGACATACAAGGTCAGTCTTAGTGGTTTGCTAAGTAAAGTTAATTAACGCGCGTCACACCAAGTCAAGCGCATACAATCAGTGTTCCCAACTGTAGCAGAGCTGAAACATTTTATACATTTTATATATTCTAATAATCAATAATAAAATGGCAACAATAGAGGATATAAAGAAATTACTGGATCCATTCAACACCAAAATAGACAAATTACAATGCACATTAAATTTATTAAACAACGCAGTGAATGACAATAAAACAGAAAATAATTTAAAATTAAAAAAATTAGAAGAACAATTACAAGTAAAAGACAAACAAATTGAATACCTACAAAAGAAGATTCGAGAGAAAAACTTGATATTTTTTGGAATTCAAGAGGAACAAGGCAAAAATTTAGAACAAATATTACTGCAACTTTTAAACGAAACAATGGAATTTCTAAACATCACCACCAATAATATAGAAGACATTAGAAGAATTGGTAACCCAAACAACAATAACAAAAGACCAGTCCTTGTAGAATTCAATTCAAAGAAAATAAAGAAACAAATCTTGATGAGTGCAAAACTATTAAATAAGAAGAACATCTTCATCGAGGACGATTTCTCACCGGAAATTTTGGCCGACCGTAGAATCCTAAAACCTCATTTTGTCAAAGCTAAAAAAGATGGCCTCAAGGTATCTTTAAAACAAAACATTTTATTTGTAAATGGAGAAAAATACACCGCAAATAACTCCATTGTCAACACAGACACAGACTCTGCCAAACTAACAGACATAGATACCGCCGTAATACAAACCAAAAGACTCTCTACATCTCTCAACTCGTTTAAAAGTATAGAAGAGTTATACATGGACCCAATGGCAATCCAGCCCATTTGTTCTAGGCAAGAATTTGAATCCCCCACATTGAAGCAGACACCGAAAAAGCAATTAAAACCAGCAAAGGACACCCAAGCAAAATTAGGTCCCCTTGACAAACATATACATACAAGACTCCGCTCCCAGGTTCAGTCAAAAAACTCACCAACAGTCTAAACAGTTCTTATGAAAATTATAACAATTTTTTATTTTGGAATGTACAAGGATACAAGATTCTCTTTAACTTAAATACTCAAGATGAAATCCTGCTATTAAATCACCAAGTTATATGCCTTACCGAAACTTGGCTAAATTTTGAATTAAAAGAAAACCCGCCTTTTCTCAAAGAATACAGTAAATTTGAACAATTAGCAACAAAGAACGCAAGCACAGGTCGGAGGAATCCTAATTTTCTCGGCATTCCCCCACGATGTTGTCACAGTTATCGAAAAAGAACTGCACTGGATTTTCCTAAACATCCAGAACAAAACACAGAACTTGGTACTATGTGTAACTTATTTCTCTCATTCATTCGATTATCAGACCCTACTTGAACTTTTTTCCTTAAGTCTGCAGAATGTCATAAATAAATACCCAAATCACTCGCTCATAGTTGGAGGCGACTTTAACGCTAGAATCGGAGAACTTAATGAATTCTCTCATCAACTACACATAAACAGTAACTGGAACGCCACCAGGTTATCCTACGATAAAACTACAAATAAAAAAGGCAAAGATTTATTACAAATATTAGAGCAGGAAAATTTTGTAGCTCTCAACGGTAGATCCCACAGCGACACCCCTGCAAAATTTACTTATATTGGGGCGAATGGAAAGAGCACCATAGATTTAATCTGGGTTGATTTCAACACACTAAAATATATCATTGACTTCGTAGTGGTTGAAGACATTGTTGTATCCGACCACTTTATATGTTCAATTAAACTCACAAATTTAATCAACTGCGCAAATGACAAACATTTAACACAAAGAGATAATGCCACAACTTTAATAAAAACTAAATGGGACCCTCAGAAAGTAGAGCTTTTCAAAAGGGAACTCGCAAATGCATCTTGCAACTGCCCCAACCGAAACTCAGAAGAATCATATAAATTCCTGAAACTTGAAATTGAAAATATCTCAAACAAAATCGGAATTGTTCATAGACCCAAAATACTGCAATATAGAACTCCGAATATCAAACCAAAACCATGGTTTAGCGAATCCTGCAGAGCACTTAAAAGAGAGACTAGAAGACATTCAAAAGATCTTAAGAAACATGAATATACTCAGGACAAACTCAACCTATATTTACATTCAAAAAAACTATACAAACAAGCAGTAACGAAGGAAAAAAACAATTATAAACTAAACATAAAACTTAAACTACAAAATATCTCAAACCAGAAAGATTTTTGGCAAACGATAAACTCTCTGCAATCAACACCCTACATAACAAATCCAATAGGTCTCGAAGACTGGGTTACTTACTTTCAAGAGTGGTATGGAAGCAGAATAATCAACGAGCTGACTTTTTTCGATATTCATTATCCGTATTTGGATGACAATATCACCTACACGGAAATAACCACAGCACTAAGAAAACTTAAAGCAAATAAGTCCCCAGGAACTGACGGTTTGGTCTATGAACAGCTCCAAAACCTACCTCCCAATTGGATCACATACCTCAAGAATCTATTAAACACCTTTTTAACAGAGGAAGACCTACCCAAAAACAATAAAAATTACACTGCTTCACAAAAAAGGAGAACGCCTAGACAAAGACAACTACAGAGCTATTGCACTTATAAATGCCATCACTAAACTGTTCACCTTTATATTAAATGAAAGATTACAAACATGGGTCGAAAGCAAAGAATTATTACCCGAAGCTCAAGCAGGGTTTAGGAAAAGAAGAAGCTGTATCGACAATACATTTGTCCTTAACGCAATCATTGAAAACACTTTTTTGACCTCCAAACATGGAGTTTATGCTTTGTTCATAGACTTCAAGAAAGCTTTTGACAGCGTTACACACACAATCCTGTGGCCCAAAATTTATCAATTAGGTATAAGTGGAAAGATTACCAGGCTATTGAAAAATATATACGACAAAGCAACACTACAAATTAGCGTAAACAACAAGCTATCCGAAGAAATACAAGTTAGCCGCGGTGTTTTACAGGGAGAGTGTACAAGTCCGTTACTCTTTGCTTTATTCATATCAGACCTCGAGGAATCTATTAGAGCTAACAACATTCATGGATACTGCATAGACAATCAAAATTATATCCTGTCTTTACAATATGCGGATGATATCGTTCTTTTTGCGCATTCTCAACCTGATCTGCAGAGAAAACTCGCAGCGCTAACAAATTACTGTAACTCTAACCAGCTAACAATAAACGCAGAGAAGACGAAAATCGTCCACTTTCACCTTGGAAGAACCCCAAGACGCCGGATAAAACACTTTTGCTAAGGACAAGAAATCATGTTCACAAACAAATATACTTACTTGGGAATCACATTTGCAAAATCGGGCTTATTTAACGAAAACACCTTAAACAAATTAAGTGCAGCCAGAAAAACAGCAGGAATGATTAAAAATACTATGCTAAAAGCCCAAATGTTCTGTTGGGAAACAAATACGAAATTGTACAAGACAACTTTTGCCCCCACTTTGCTATTTGGTGCTGAAATATGGGGCCTTTTCCAACGTGAGAACATAGAGAAAGGAATGACATACTTTATCAAAACTACCTTTAGTTTACAAAAAACCACACCCAGTTACATCATACGGAGGGAGACGGGCATGAGGAGCCCAGGGGTAATTATTGTCGAGAAAACTCTTAAATATTGGTACAAAATTCTACTCATGCCCGAAGAACGTTACGTAAAGATATGCTATAACAAATTATTGAAGCTCAGCGACACATTACCACCAAACGTAACAGCTGATAAGAATAACAAGTATAATTGGGTCAAAAACCTGGAAACAATACTCACAAGACTGAACTTCGACTCTGTCTGGAATTACAAAAGCTGCGTGACCCTAAAAAAAGAGACTGACAACATAGTCAAAGCTTACGATGAAGAGCTTTATCAAAAAGACACTAGAAGAATCACAAACTCTACCTACAATCCTAACTACCAAACCTATTTAACAACCAAAAACTATCTATCCCTAAACATTCCCCTCAAAATTATAAAACTCTTTATTCAACTAAGAAAAACTAACGCGAGATCCTTTTATATCCCTCAAGATGGTCTCCTACACAAATTCAACGAAGACGAAATACATAGTATGTGCAACCTTCTCGAGGAAAACACCCTTCATCACTTCCTTTTCCGCTGTCCTCTGTACAGCCCAATCCGAAACCAGTTCTTAAATAAATACATCTCTTCTAGCGACGCAACCAACCCCAACCAAGAACTGCTCGCCGAGCCCGGCAAGGAAAAAATGTGGGACATCTTCAAGTACTTCAACTCAGCCCTAAAAACACGTGCATTTATACTTAATGAATAATGCAACCCAAATATTTACAGTAAAACTTAAAACACACATAGAAATAAACAAAACATACTTAAGCACTTATTGTTACCAATCTATTTGTATGAATTTTTATTCGAAAGCAAATAAATTTATTATTATTATTATTATTATTATATATATATATATATATATATATATATATATATATATATATATATATATATATAAATTATATTATTAAACAAATTAACTTTGTTTTTAAAAAGTATTTATTTTACTTTAGGAGTTCCTACTAGTACAGATTCTGAGCTAAGAGTAACTTAAAACATACAAAGAAGATCCCATCATTAAACTACAACTACGTATAACGTAATATGATAATTCTACATAAAGTCACGTTCTTAAAAGTATTCACTGTCTATCTCAGCACTATTCCGCACTATAACTCCTCCCTTCTTCAGAAAGGAGCACCTCCTGGTAGCTCGATTTGTTCTTCTTCCGATTTCGAATTGATGATCGGTTTTCTTAGCTTCCTTGATTTTATCCACTTTATTAATAAGTAAAGTCCAATTATTATTATTAACAGACACAACGTAACAGTCCATACACTTGGCACATGGATGTTGATGGCTTCTTCTTTAATAGCGACTACAGGGTATAATGACATGTCTTCTAGCTTCACAGGGTTTAAGTTTATTGAGAAATTTGTTAATGTCGAAGTATTAAGTGCGAAATTTAATTTTGGCAAAATTATAGGTTGTCCTTGTTCTTTATTCAAAAATATTAATTTTTGTCGATTATATATTATTTCACAATTATTATCACTTTTTACTAAATAGATTCCGCGCAGAGTTTTGATATTTACTTCGTCTAAACATTTAAGAGTTATTTTATCTTCGTAAAGGAATATTAATAAATACTTGTTAATTTCCGGAATTACTTCGATATAGTTTTCTTTTATATTAATTTTAGAATAGTGACACTGAGTCGAGGATTGTTGTTGTAACATTTCTTGTTCACATGATGACTGATGGTGGTTGTAGAATTTATTTGGGCACTGATAAACCTTGGTGGTAGTACATATGTCATTTAGAGGCATTATTTCAGTATTAGATTTTAGAAAGTATCTTGCACTTGGAATAATCGTTACAAATTCTGAATCGTGTATTGTTGGTATAGGATATAAGTAAAACAGTTCAAAGTCTTTTTCAAAGTTAATGGGAATTGATATTAAATAAATTATTTGGGATAGTTCAACTTTACAGTCTACTTTTAATAATGATTCAAATTCTAAGATATTTTCTGGTTTTGGTTCGAAAGGTAATTGGGATTTATAATGTTTAGAGATCTTTTGCAATTCGGATAATAATTCATTTGGGTGTATTATACTGGGGTGTAATGTTCTCAATTTACAAAAGGTGATTGAGTTTTCGATATCTTGTAGGATGTCTAGGATCGAGTTATAAAGGATTATTAATTGATCGTAAATGGTTTTTGCAAAAAGAATATCTTGGATATGCATGTTATTTATTATTTCACTGAGTTGTAATATTTTAGATTTCAAAATAGCTTCATTATGTTTTATGTCTAATATAGTATTATTAAAATTTGTTATAATTTGGTGGTTAACCGAATAAGCTAATTTTAATTGCTTTTCTAAATTGTGTTCATTCTTTTGCATGTGGTTTAATATTTTATCGTATCTTTTTCCGTCTTCTGCATCTAAGTTGCCAGTAACGGCTTTGAAAATTGATCCCAATCCATCTATTAAGCCTCTTTTGTTTATATTTTTATTTGTATGGAATTCGATGTTATCAATTTTATTAAATATGTGTCCGAATGAATTCTATTATTGTGGAACTATGTTAATGGCATGTAACAAAGGGCAGCTAGAAGTTTTACAAAAATTACAAAATAAAGCTATGAGGTGTATTTTAAATTATCGAAAGTACAGCAGGATAAAGGATATGCTACAATGTTTAGAGTGGCTAGATATGAAAACATTAATTAACCTTAACGGATTAGTTTTTGTTTATAAAACTGTCAAGAACATAGTCCCAGAATATTTATCTGAAGCAATAGTATTGTAACGTTTTTCGTCTTTCTGGAAGTGTGTAGAATGTTTAAGGCACAGAAATGACTCACAACTATTTATGTTAAACGAAAATAAGAGTATTTATTTAATGAATGAATATAAAAATAACACAAACTTATTTAAAACAAATTAACACTACAATAAATCTTAAACACTACTAGTAAGTATTTAAACACTAATATTATTTATATAACGGTCACTAAAACTATTATTTATATTACGTACATTAGCACTGTTATTTATTTCACCACATTTATATTACGCGCTCGAAGTCTACTGTCAACTGTCAACTGTTAACTGTCCCCTCAGCCACTCGACTTCGGCTTATATACTCCCGTGCGTAGAACAGTTCTCGAATATTCCAGAATGCCATAGAATATTCCGTCAAACCACAGGCTAAGACATGCGAGCGAACTCAAGTGAGGTCACGCTGCTACGCACTTGTTTCTCGAGAAGGTTTCTGGAATGTTCTCGACTGTCTGGCTTTAAATTCGTTACACTGCCCCCTCCTTAAAGCTGTTTCGTCTTGGAACAGAGGTTGCTGGGTTTCGGAGAAGTTATGACGAAATCTGCAAGTCGAACCCTTAATGCATCCTGAGGTCTTAAAGAAGTGGCAATCCACAGTGCGATCTAATTTCGCTCTTCCTTTGGGGTCAAAGCTGCAGACAAGAATTTCAATTCCGGTGCGGTGGAAAAGGACTTCTAACATATTCCTAATTATTCTCCACTCTAACCCATCTAGTCCACAACCCAATTTTGGTACCGCCAGCTTCATGACATCGTTGTTTAAAAGATGTTCCCTCAAATCGATCAGTGCCTCCCATAAGGTGCAATAGGTGCTTCTGAGATGATCGTGCCTTGGTGACTAAATAGTAAAGGTACCGTTTGTGTTCTGAGTTGTCGCGCAGTTTTAGTGTTCTTCCAACAGATGGACGCTGATTGGCTAGGTCTTGTAGCCGTCCAAATTTCCTTTTAAATACTGTAGCAATTCCTCGAGACATGTTTAAGTCTTCCGCCACACAGTGGGCTATGGAATACTCCAAAGGCACCAAGAACAAATCTCGATGTTCTTCTTTTGTCACGCCGTACCGTGCTTTGTGACCGGTGGAATATTTCTTCATGAAGTCTCCAAATGTTAATTCATGTTCATGTTCTTGAACGCAGCGAACATTTGCTGCACGAACATCACTAACCTCATGGTTATTTCCAGAAAAAGGGGCCAGTCGATTAAAATGGACTACTCGCGGCTTCCCAGTCGGTATTTTCCTAATTCGGTAGATAACGTCATTTACCCGCTTCATCACTTCATAGGGTCCCTCCCAGCATGTTTGTAACTTCGGCGATAGACCACGACGCTTCTGTGGGTTATATAACCATACCGACTCTCCAGTTCCATATCCTCCCTTTTCTGCGCTGATGTCATAATGATCTTTCATTCTGTCACTTGAAGTTTGGATGTTTGAACGAACTTGTTCGTGAATGTCGTTCATTCTTCTTCGTAAATCGGTGACGTAATCTTCCCCAGCTAGATCTTCTCCAGGTTTACATCCAAATTTCAAATCGCACGGTAACCGCAACTCACGTCCGAATACGATACTTGCGGGTGTCTGTCCTGTTGTTTCATGCACAGATGAACGATATGCCATCAGAAACATATGCAAATGACGATCCCAGTCCCTTTGGTGGTTAGAGACAACTTTCGAAAGATATCTGTTGATCGTTCTATTCATTCGATCAACTATGCCGTCCGACTGCGGATGTAATGCAGTCGTTCTTGTCTTACGAATGTCTAATATTTTGCAGATATTTTGGAACAAAAACGACTCGAAGTTTCTTCCCTGATCGGAGTGTATTTCGCGCGGTACTCCAAATCGGCATATGCATTCCTTCACCAATACCTCAGCGACGGTGATTGCTTCTTGGTTGGGCAGGGGGTACGCTTCAACCCACTTGCTGACGACTACTATATACTTGTTGCCATCATCAGTCTCGGGAAATGGTCCAGCCACGTCGATTGCAATGCGTTCAAATGGGCTTCCTACGTTGTACTGACGCATTGGGGCTCTACGTTTCCTATTTGGCCCATTACTTGCTGCGCAAACTACGCATTTCTTGCACCACTCTTTAACATCTTCCTTACAATTTAGTAAAATCGGTCCCGCAACTTCTCAGCAGTCTTGTTGACTCCAAGGTGCACTCCAGCAGATCCATCGTGGATCTCTTTCAACACTTCAGGTACCCTGTTCTTAGGTATTAGTAACTGAGTTCTCTGCTCTGTACCCTGCGCATTCTCCAAAACACGTTTTAGGAGACCCTCTTCAATTATTAAAGAGTCCCATTGCGCCCAGTACGATTTCACTTTTTGGGAGTATGGTGCAACATCTTGCCAAATCGGTTTATCCCCGTTTTTCTTCCAATTTATTACAATCTTCAGATCCGGATCATTTTCCTGATCTTTCTGCAATTCTTCCGGTTGCCATTTATCATCGACTACCGTTGTTCTTAACGCAGCAGCTTGCTTCTCTTCTACTCGGCAACAATGCTTGCATTCTTCGGAACATGGTCTCCTGGACAACGCGTCAGCGTTACGATGGCTAGTTCCCGCCTGATGTTCAATGGTAAAATCATATGCCTGCAACCTTTCGATCCACCTGGCTACCTGACCTTCTGGATTTTTGAATTGTAATAGCCATTTCAAGGCAGCATGATCGGTTCTTATCAGGAATCTTCTGCCATATAAATATTTGTAAAAATGCTCAGTGGACTTCACAATTGCCAATAGTTCTTTCCTGGTGACGCAATAGTTTCTTTCCGGTTTCAACAGTGTCTTACTGAAGTAGGCAATAACTTTTTCACGACCACCTTGTACTTGAGAGAGGACGCCGCCAATCCCAACATTGCTGGCATCGGTATCCCAAATGAATTTGCCTTCTGGAAGTGGATAACTTAAGATTGGCGCGGTTGTCAGAGAATCCTTCAATTTTTCAAATGCTGTTTGACAGTCGTTTTCCCAAACAAATCTTCTACCTTCTTCAGTAAGCCGTGTCAGTGGTTTAGCAATGTCGGCAAATCCTTGCACGTATCGCCGATAGTAAGTGCATAAACCAAGGAAACTTCTCAATTCATGCTTGTCCTTTGGTACTGGCCAGTCCCTTACAGCTTTTATTTTGTCCTCATCCACTGAAATTCCCTTACCAGAAACCACATGCCCTAGATAATGCACTTTTTCCTGGAACAGATGACACTTCTTCGGGCTGAGCTTGAGATTTGCCTGTTTCAATCTTTGAAAAACTTCTTCCAAATTCTTCATGTGATCCTCGAATGTTTTTCCAACCACAATTATATCATCGAGGTACACCAAACAGGTTTTCCATGACAGCCCAGCTAACACGGTTTCCATAAGTCGTTCAAATGTTGCAGAAGCATTGCAAAGTCCAAATGGCATGACTGTGAATTGCCAAAGTCCTGTTCCGATGGTAAAAGCTGTCTTTTCACGGTCTTTCGGGTCCAAGTCAACTTGCCAGTATCCGCTTTTTAGGTCCAACGTCGAAAATATGTTTGATCCAGCCAACGTGTCCAGTGTATCGTCTATTCGGGGAAGTGGATAACTATCCTTTTTCGTCACGTTGTTAAGTTGACGGTAATCTACACAGAATCGGGTGGATCCATCCGTCTTCTTTACTAATACCACTGGTGAAGCCCATGGACTACTTGAAGGTTCAATCACGCCTTCTTTCTTCATTTCTTCTATTATCCTTTCAGCTTCTTCTCGCTTTGCCAGTGGTAATCGTCTTGCTCCTTGGCGGATGGGTCTTGCATCTCCAGTGTAGATTTTATGCCGGACAACGTTCGTTCGGCCCTTGGATTTCTTGTCATATTCGAAGACATCTTGATACTTGTGAATTAAATTCTTCGCTTTGATTTTCTCGTCAGATGTTAGTCCGTGAAAAGATGTTGATATTTGACTGAGCAGTGTATCCGGAATCGTGCTAGTTGGTGTTCTCTGAGTTACCATTGTTCTAATGATCGAAGATACGGATGAACATTCCCCTACTATAGTGCCCTGTTTAATTTTAACCGGATACGTATTTATGTTCATCATTCGAACTGGTATTATCTTGTTGGCCTTTACCAGTGATTTTCCAACTATCACTCCACGACCAGTTTCTTCATCATTATTTCGGGGTTCCAACATGGTAACATTTCCTGCACAAAATTTTCCTTCGAGTTGTGCTTCCACAATGGTCTCACTTCGCTCCGGTTCCGCTTCGGTTATTAAAGCACGTGCAACTTCGTCCTCTCGTGGATGCAGTACGATCTCTTCATCATTTACTACTATTACGCCGTGCTTGAGATCCAGTTTAAAACCATATTTTTCCATGACGTCCATTCCAAGAATAAAGTCATCTTCGATTTCGGCTACCAACACACTATGTTTGAGGGAGGTGTTGCCGATGTTGATGGTCACATCTAACTCTCCTGACGACGTAGCTAGTTCTCCAGTTGCTGTACGTAATCGCCACTTCGTCGGATATAATTGTGTTGGTGCAAACTTCTTAGTCAAGTCGGATCTTATTATTGTTTTTGTCGCACCCGTATCCAGCAACATTTTGAGTGGCCTTCCGTCAACAAGACCATCCACGAAAATGCTGTTGACTTGATGATGAAGAGAGGCGATATATCCGATGGAATGTGGGGCTACCAGAATACGGGTCGACGACTGCCCCCTCGCATCAACCCGACTTAGTTTTCCGACTCTTCATCTGTTTTCTTTTTAAGCGGCTTCCCGCAAATTCTTCGCGGGTGTCCTAATTCACCGCAGTTCCAGCAACGAATTCTCTTCTTTCCTCCAAGTATTTCTGTAGCGATTCGTCGTACCTTCTCTTCTATATCTTCATTATCTTCGTTCTTAACGTCGCTGCTTATTGATCGTACTTTAGATTGGCTACGCGAAGCTAGTTTTGCAGCTTCTTGTTCTAAAGCAAGAGACAGTGCATCGGCTAATGTTTTTGGTCGAGCCAATCTTAATGCTTGTTGAATTTCGCCATCTCGGGTCCCATAAATAAATGTTTGGATAGCTAAGCACTCTAATACGCTGTCCGGGGCTGTAGGATGTGCGAGGCGAACCAAGCGAGCAACGTCAGCTTCAAATTCTTGGAGAGTTTCATTCGACCTCTGATATCGATTTCTTAATTGTGTTTGATACACTTGTTCTAGGTGCGCATTTCCATATCGCATATCTAAATGCTTAACCAGCTGGTCGTAGTCTTCTTGTTCTTCTTGCTTCAGTATCTGCAAGATATCGACGGCATTTCCACGCAATGCTACTGTCAATGAAATTGCTTTCTCTCTCGGTGACCATCCGTTAGCTTTTGCAGCAGCTTCAAATTGCCTCAAATAATTCGGCCACGATGTTTTTCCATCAAATTCCGATGTTTTTATACGAATTGTTGATGCAGTCTCACCTTTTGTTATTTTCCTTTCACTTGCTGCTTCTGTTTCAGCCACACCAGAACATAAATTTGATGCTGCAGGTGCAGTGAGGAATTTATTTTCTAACTGTTCTATTTTCTTTTCATATTCGTTTTTCAATTCATTTAAATTCTCTTCTAAAATTCTAGAACGTTCTTCAGAATTTCTGGAATTTTCTTCTAACTTCTGTTCCAATTTTTCTTTTAAAATTCTAGAATTGTCTTCGGATGTTCTAGAATATTCATCTAACTTCTGCTCCAAAGTTCTAAAATTTTCTGCCAAATCTTCTTTTAGAGTTCTAGAACTTTCTGTTAATTCTTCTTTTAAAGTTCTAGAACTTTCTGTTAATTCTTCTTTTAGAGTTCTAGAACTTTCTTCCAACTTCTGTTCCAATGTTCTAGAATTTTCTTCTAACTTCTCTTCAAAAGTTCTAGAACGTTCTTCAGATTTTCTGGAATTCTCTTCTAACTGTTGTTGCACGGATCCGGTTAATTCTTCTTTTAGAGTTCTAGAACTTTCTGTTAATTCTTCTTTTAGAGTTCTAGAACTTTCTTCCAACTTCTGTTCCAATGTTCTAGAATTTTCTTCTAACTTCTCTTCAAAAGTTCTAGAACGTTCTTCAGATTTTCTGAAATTCTCTTCTAACTGTTGTTGCACGGATCCGGTTAATTCTTCTTTTAGAGTTCTAGAACTTTCTGTTAATTCTTCTTTTAGAGTTCTAGAACTTTCTTCCAACTTCTGTTCCAAAGTTCTAGAATTTTCTGCTAATTCTTCTAATTTCTCCAACATTTTACGATTGTCATTCGAACCAATTTCAAAAATATATTCCTCAGGATCAAGATTAGCCGCCACTAAAGCCTCTCGCAGACGTTGTTGTAACGTTGATTTTAACCCGGATGAGTCCAAATCTCGCTCCTCTAATTCCCTCTTTAGGTCCACAACTTTTAATTCACTTAGCTTTAAACCGAACTACGCCATTTTATTTATTTTTATTACACACTTCACTATTTAATAACCCCACACCTGACACCAATTGTAACGTTTTTCGTCTTTCTGGAAGTGTGTAGAATGTTTAAGGCACAGAAATGACTCACAACTATTTTTGTTAAACGAAAATAAGAGTATTTATTTAATGAATGAATATAAAAATAACACAAACTTATTTAAAACAAATTAACACTACAATAAATCTTAAACACTACTAATAAGTATTTAAACACTAATATTATTTATATAACGGTCACTAAAACTATTATTTATATTACGTACACTAGCACTGTTATTTATTTCACCACATTTATATTACGCGCTCGAAGTCTACTGTCAACTGTCAACTGTTAACTGTCCCCTCAGCCACTCGACTTCGGCTTATATACTCCCGTGCGTAGAACAGTTCTCGAATATTCCAGAATGTCCTAGAATATTCCGTCAAACCACAGGCTAAGACATGCGAGCGAACTCAAGTGAGGTCACGCTGCTACGCACTTGTTTCTCGAGAAGGTTTCTGGAATGTTCTCGACTGTCTGGCTTTAAATTCGTTACAGTATATAATAAAGATGTACATAATTATAGCACTAGGCGAATGTCTCATATAAATATTAGCAATGTAAAAAGAAATTCAATTTTTTGTAAATGCATTGTTCAATATAATACACTCAGTAATGAGATTAAAAATTGTGTTCATGTAAACGAATTTAAAAATAAGGCAAAACAATAATTGTTAAATAATGTAAATATTACTATTTAAGAAATAATTTACCTACTTTAATTTTAACTATCTGGTTTTTTGTATGTTACTAGCGTAAAGCTAAATAAATATATATATATATATATATATTATTATTATGATATAGTTGTCAAGTTCATGTAAATATTTCGAGTTATTGGATATCGTTATTTTTAGATCATTATATTGATTGGTTAGGTTGTCGTATTGTTCGAAAAGGGGTTTAAGGTTGTAGTAGTGAATGAGTGTATGTGTTGCTTTTTCTAATTTGGCCGGGCCCAGTCTAATAGGTAGTAATCCAATGTTTTCTGTTATGTTTTTGATGATCGATCCTTGTCCCAATGTGAACAGCCTGGAAGAGTATTAAATTGATAAGTCTTTTTTCTAGGGCGTTTTATATTGGAAAGATGAATTTTTTCCCTTGTATTCCCGTGTTTAGTTTCTAATTGAGCGGTTTTTAAATTTTTATTAATCGATTTTAATTTCTCAGATTTAAATTTATTTTTTGTTTTCTGTTTTCTGTTGTTTTTGCTTATTTTTTACAAAAACATCTTTAGGAATTTTGGGAAATTCTTCTCTAATTTCATTACATTTACTAATTATTTTTTCTTTATTTTGCAAAATTTTGTTATTAATAGTTTGATATAAAATTTTTGTTTTATTTCTATGATTTTCCATATAATTATTCACAAGTTGCTTATCAATATCTATATTGAAGGGGGAATTTGTTTCCAGGTGACCTGATATTATTTCAGATGGTTTTACTTTCGTAACAGAGTGAATGGTATTGTTGTATGCCAAAAGAGCATAGTTTACTTTAGTTTCAATTATTTCTTTAGAAAATTCGGTCTGATTGTTGAACAGTCTAATGTGTTCTATGAGTGTCGAGTGGAAGCATTCTATTATTCCGTTAGATTGAGGATTTTGTGAACTAATGAAATGAGTATGAATTTTATGTATGTCTAACAATTATTTAACAACTGAGTTTCTAAATTCTAGTCCATTATCAGAAATAATTTGTTCCGGTATTCCGTGATGCGTGAAGTGTTTTATCAAATTATTAGCTACTTCGATTCCTTGCCCGGAATTAAGTTTATATGCTTGTGCGAATTTAGAAAATGAGTCAACTATTGTTAAAAATTTAGAATTCTCTAGTGTTATCGTATCTACGTGCACAATTTCAAAAGATTTAGTTGCTGTCGGAGTTGTATTGAATTTTAATTTTAGGGGTTTCCTATCATATTTGGTTAATTGACATAATTCACAATTATTAATGTACGTTTGAACCGATTTCCTTTATTTTGGCCAGTAATAAATTTGTTTAATGCGTGCCTCTGTATCGTCAATACCTCTGTGATTTGTTTTTCCTGTGTGATAATTAGTTATGGTTTCTAATATTTCTTCTTCGTTAGTGACGTCTGTAAGATATTGTGTGCATTTAACCATGTGTATTTGTGAATTTTTGAAATATTTTTGCAGAACTAGGGATAATTTTTCATATAATTCATTTTAGAAATATAAATAATATTTTACTTTTGGTACTGTGTATTCTTTAAGGAATTGAATCATTTCTTTTTCATAATTTAGTTTCGAAAATTGTACTAGTATTCTTTGTTTTGTGTTCTCAAATAGTTTTAAAATTTTGGGAGAATTAGGGTTGAATTCTACTTCAGATATGATTATCCGATTTTTACCGAAGTTAACTGGATATTCAGCAATAGGTATGCCGATTACTGGGTTCTCTTGATTAGAATGAACTGTGACGTCACTATCGTTATCATTATGTTGGTCGTTGTTTACGTCTGCAGTTTGAGTATCATCTCCTACTTCCACAACTAAGGATTGATTATCGTCTTGATTATTAGAATTTATATTATTCTCTAATTTTCTATTAAAATTATCCATGAATTTTTGGAATTGATTAATGTTTTCGTCTGAATCATTTGTATTAATTTCTATGTGTGAGCGTATGTCATCTGGCAAGGTAAAAATTGTAATTAATATATTCGTTTTATCAAAAATATATTCGAGCATTGATTTAACATCGTTCCAGTTTAACTGGTCTCGTTCAGAAGCAATTCTGGGTAGGCTTAAATTTTGTATTTTATTTTTTAAACAAAAGTTTCTTCATTCCAGTAACGTGTAAAATACGTCTTGTTTTGTTGGTTTATTATAATAATTTTCTTTAGTTATTAAATATATTATGAAACGGTTCTTTTCTTTCAAGTAAATTAAGTTATGAAGTTGAGGGTTTTGGGATTTAAGTTTATCGATATTTTGAAATTTATTTTTAAATTGTTTAGCAATTCCTTTTGACAATTTTAAGTCTTTACTGACGCAATGTGCTAGGCTGTTGTCTGTCGGTGCAGTAAATAAGTTTCCAACTACTTCAATAATGTTTGTGTGTGTCGGTTTGTCTGTTTGTTTTTTCGTTAGATAGTCTTGGTATTGCGCTAGGACAGATTCGCTTTCGTATTGTTTTAATAAATTTTGAATTTTGTCATCATTTTCTCGCGGAATTCGGCTTAAGGCGTCTGCATTTAATTTTCCTTTTTTATAAATAATTTCATAATCGTATTCCTCGAGTTTCATCGCCAACGAATTAATTTTTGGCTACAATCCTTAAGGGAAAACAGCCACTGTAAGGGTCTGTGATCTGTGCAAATTGAAAATTTCCTTCCAAAAAGATACGGCCGAAAATATTTTGTTGCCCAATGTATCGCTAAAAGTTCCTTTTCGATCGTAGAATAGTTCATTTCCGTTTCATTAAGCGTTCTGCTAGAGTAAGCGATTGGCAGGTCATTGCCTATCTTACCTTGCGATAAGACGCTACATTGCTTGCTTCGCATGTCAAGATAAATTCTTTTCCAAAGTCGGGGTATTGTAGTATCGGTTCATTAGTTAGTAATAGTTTGCATGTCTCAAAACATTGTTTGTATTCTGAATTATTAATGTCAATAGTCGCGTCTTTTTTTAGAAATTTTGTCATGGGTTTGGTGATTTTTGCGAAGTCTTTTATGAACTTCCTATAATATCCGATAAGTCCTAAAAATCCTTTAATTTGTTTTGTCGTGGTAGGTAATGGGTAATTTAGAATAGCTGAAATTTTGTCAGGGTTAGGTTTAACGCCATGAGGGGTTACAATATGACCGAGGTACGCAACTTCTTTTTTTAGAAATTCCGACTTATCCAATTGAATTTTTAAGTTGGCTTCTTTTAATCGGTCAAATACTAATTTCAAATTAATTATATGTTCATCTAAACTTGTACTAAAAATGATTATATCGTCCAGATATACTAGACAAATTTTGTGAGTTAACCCTCTCAGAACATTGTCCATGACCCGTTGAAAGGTCGCTGGCGCGTTCTTTAGCCCGAATGGCATTCGTAAGAACTCGTAATGTCCGTCTTCAGTGCAGAATGCTGTTTTAGATATGTCAGTCTTGTCCATTTCAATTTGGTAGTAACCCGACGCGAGATCAAAAAAATATTGACACCGTCCGAGTTTGTCCAGCAAGTTCATAATGTTAGATATGGGATATTTATCTCCGATGGTATTTTCATTTAATTTTCGGTAGTCGATGACTACTCGCCATTTTTGTTTGCCCGATGCGTCAAGTTTTTTGAGGATTACCCAGATTGGGGAAGACCATGGTGAATTAGAAGGTCGAATGATTTGTTGATTAAGCATTTTATTTATTTGGGACCTAACTTCCTCTCTATGAATGTGAGGGTATCGATATGATTTCGTGTATATGGGTACTTCGTCTAAGTTCTAATTTTATGTTTTACTTGATTACTGAAAGATAATTGTGGTTTTCTAAATAAAAAATATTCAAGTATTGTTTAATTAGTTTTGAAATTGCAATTTCTTCTTCATTGTTCATATGATCCGTTCTAATTTTTAGTTTATCGAAATTTACTTTTTCTGTTTGTGTAAGGTTTAGATTTGAATTTCTATTCTCTGTATAAATTTCATAGTCGTCTAACGTTTCCACTATAATAGGAGTTGTAAACTGATATTTAACTTCATTCTCTGATAAATTAATAATTATACACATAGCTTCAAAATTTTTTGCTACAGTAGCACATTCAGGAATTATTAAATTTTTTGTTTTGATTTCTGGAACTAGAATATTACCTTTTTCTTTATTAACTTTTATTTTAATTATTTTTTCCGAAGTCGGTTCTATTATGCCAATATTACAATATTTTTCATTTATTGTTAAATTATTTGTATCAGGGGTAGCTTTAGAATTATGATAATGAATTTTGATTTTACTGTTTGGGGTAATTATCATATCGTTTACTGTATCAATTGAAATTTTTAGTTTTTTCATATTTTCCATGCCAAGAAGTAAATCAAATTGATTATGAAATTTAAAAAGATAATATTTTAACGCGGGTTTTGAATTATCTCTAAGATTAAAAATATTTGAGATAGGAATTTGTGTACTGTACTTCTCGGTAGAGGAGCCGTGTGCAGTTGTAATCTGAAACGGGTCTTTACCGATAGCGTGTTTGTAGTTTTTAGAAGCAATGTCGGGATTTACAAATGATTTCGTGCTACCAGTGTCTATTAAGATTTTTAATTTATTTTCTGGAATTATAATGAATGGCAGTTTGCTTTGGTTATTTGTTAAGTTCATTAATTGGAAGTATGAAATATTTGATCTGAGGCTATTTCGTCTAAAAAAGAATGTTCGTTTTGATCTGATATATTAGTTTCAGCTGTCATTTCTGCGTTATCATCGAGTGTATATTCATCCACTGTATAATTTTGTGTTTCTGGTTGATCTACAATGTTGTGTTCGTCTGTATAATTTATTATTTCTGATTGATCTATGTTATAAAGTTCTTCCGCGATATTTTTGGGAAAGAATTGTCTGTTCTGACTTATGAAATTTTGTCTTTGAGTGGAAGGTCCAGGTCTTGGGGCATTTAATTGTGTATTTCGTGTAGAGATACTCATTGGTGTAGGTCTGGGAAGTGGTTGATTAGTATTTCTAATCATTGTAGGAAAGTTAGTTCTACGCTGCGCTGTATGTTGGTTATTTAAATATGTCGGTGGTTTATTAAACGTGTAGTTAGTGTTCTGCGGTACATTCGTTACTTGAAAGGGTCTATTATTTCTAAAATTTTGATTATTCTGTCTTGGGAATGGTTTTTGAATAGGCATTACATTTTTAGATGGTTTGGAATGATTTTCAAACTGAAAGTCATTTGTAAGCATACTTAGTGCAGCGTTTAAGTCAGCAGGTTTCTTTGCTTTCATGAGTTGCCCTATTGGCTCTTTTAATCCCTTTAATAAAATTCTGAGGGCGTAATTTCTAAAGAAATCAGTCATTATTTCGGCAGTAGTCGGATGATTTGTTACTACATACGATACTTGTAAATTTAGAATGTGTTGTATTTTATTATAAAAATCAAATACCGTATCGTTCGCGCCTTGTTTTAGTTCGGTCATTTCTATTGTTAGGGTAAAACAATCTCTTTTGTCCGCATAAGTATCTATCAGTGACGTTTTTAAATCGTTCCAAGTTTTCACGGAACAGCTAGAAATATTTATTGCTGCTTCGCCTTTTATTTTAGCTAATATTGTGCTCATTAAATATTCATTTTGGAAATCTTGAGCATCTGCTTGATTGTAAAATCGTTTTACTAATTTTTCGCAGATTTCTATAAATCTTGGTAAAAGTTCTCTTTCACCGTAGAATTCTGGAACCATATCCAGATATTCCTTTTTTAAGGTTGGGGTAGTCATGTTTAATCTAGACTTTCTTAATACAATTCTAGGATTATTTGAGATATTTGGAATTAAAGTAGGATCGTCAAGATCTGAGTCTGATTCAGAATTTGAACTTTCGCTTGAATTTATTATTATATTTGGACCTCGAAATGACATGTAGTACTTACAGTAGCAGTATCAGTGACGGTTTCATATTCGTTGAAATCGCTTGATGAGATGCTCGTACTGTAGTCGTCTAGGTCGGATGCAGGTGCCTCTGGATTCGGAGATGCCGCCCAGCTGGTCGACGCTGCAGAGATGACGTTCTCGTTGGCTGATTTGCACTCAGCCCGGTGAGGACGCTCACGAACTTAAGTTAATTTGTTTTTTTTGTCAGTCTTTTAGTAAGATGTGCGATTAGTTAGTTATGTACGTTAACTCACTACGCGCACAAAGTGTTATTTGCGTTGTTAGTTTGCCAAATAAATCACTAAGGTGAACCAATATATTTTCACTAATTTGTTATGGCAAATCCTACCGACTGCGCCAATTATATTATTAAACAAATTAACTTTGTTTTTAAAAAGTATTTATTTTACTTTAGGAGTTCCTACTAGTACAGATTCTGAGCTAAGACTAACTTAAAACATACAAAGAAGATCCCATCATTAAACTACAACTACGTATAACGTAATATGATAATTCTACATAAAGTCACGTTCTTAAAAGTATTCATTGTCTATGTCAGCACTATTCCGCACTATAACTCCTCCCTTCTTCAGAAAGGAGCACCTCCTAGTAGCTCGATTTGTTCTTCTTCCGATTTCGAATTGATGATCGGTTTTCTTAGCTTCCTTGATTTTATCCACTTTATTAATAAGTACAGTCCAATTATTATTATTAACAGATACAACATAACAGTCCATACACTTGGCACATGGCTGTTAATGGCTTCTTCTTTAATAGCGACTACAGGGTTTAATGAAATGTCTTCTAGCTTTACAGGGTTTAAGTTTATTGAGAAATTTGTTAATGTCGAAGTATTAAGTGCGAAATTTAATTTTGGCAAAATTATAGGTTCTCCTTGTTCTTTATTCAAATATATATATATTTATATATATATATATATATATATCACCAGGCTTTCTACCCATTACTGGGTGTAGTACTCTGCCGCAGCAGATCTCAGTAAGTGATGTATTTAAACGCGTGAAGTGCGATTACCAGTCGTCAAATCATGGCCCCCAAAGATTACATTATTTAACATTACAGGTATTCATGAAAATCACAAGTATTTCACAAATTTAAGTAATACTAGCGTAATCCATATTGTAAGCACGATTTACAACACATTGAAAATTATTGGCTCATGGTAAGAATTTTGAATTTAAATGTACAATTATGGAAAATACTGATTTGTTAATATCTTATCATTCATTGCACAGCAGTTTACTCTAGATATTCCCTAACGTATAATGCTTGTATATTACTTATTTATAAATATCTGTAAAAGTTAAATTTTAATATTTCTAAAATTACATTTATTCTGTCTTTAATCTAAAATATCTACTCACAAAATAAAAGAAGTAATCTATAACTTATTTTCCAAAGTATTGTAATGATAATACTATTTAAATATTACATTTTATGTTTGATGTTTAATCAACTTTAAAATCGGCCAACTGAATTACAATGAGTAAAATATCTGAAAATATGTTAAGGATCAATTCTATATGTTACCAGTTTGGCTGCCGATACGGTCCACCGGTGCAGGTCAAGTTCGCAGTTCGCCGTTGATGTTGAGCTGTAATAAGAAGCGAGGGTCTGCGAATGTTTTTGCTTTTCGTCCCGGGCTTGCTTACGTGGACTCGTCTGTAAGCATGCCCTGCCTTAGATGCGGGAAATTGGCGCGGCCGGTAATCGAACCCGGGACCGTACGGTTGTGAAGCAAGGCAAGACCCATGAGAGTGAAGCCGAGTTATTCTTCACTAAAAAATTTGAGTTTTATTTATTTTCGATTTATATTAAAAAATAATTTAATTTTTATTAGTACTGAGAGGAAAAAGATATATTAAATATAAGTGTTTGTTAGTTAAATGTCTTTAGCGAAAATCTAGGTCCGCTCAGATGTGAGCAACCACCTTCGTTGACCCTCAGTGCTGTTTTTGTGCAGTCAAGGGTTTTTTAAAGTGGGTGGAGTATATACCCTCCTTTCCCCTCGTATTACAACAGCTTGGGACATAACTCATAGACACACAAAAAGCAACCTGTGTCACCCCAAAAGATAACCGTACAAAAAAACACATTTTTAGAGTTGGTATGAATCAATTTTGAGAAAAACATTCGAAGATTAAAATTTTTAAAAAATAATAATTAAACAATTGGTATAAAAATGTAGATTTGGAGTAATTTAAAAACTGAATTCGAGTGGTTCCTCAATTGAAGGTCCAATATAACTTATCAATAGAACATAATAAGACTGACCAGTTAAAGTACCGTTAATGATATATAGCCCAATAATATTGTTCTTTAAAATTCCAATCCAAACATTTATTTTTTGAGGATAATGAGTTGTAGCGTACAGGTGTTCATTATTTTTTCGCCAATATCTAAAATTTTGAATATTTGGCTCATTATTAAGTGTAAATGTGCTCTCGTCAGAAAAACAAATATTTTCAATAAAATGTGAATCTACATTTGCCTTTTCCAACATTAATTCACAAAATGTTGCTCTGGCAAATTTATCTTCTTTCAATTCGTGGTGTTTCGTATATTTAAAAGATTTATACTTTTCTTACTAAATGGAATTAAAGACTCTTTTTCTATTTGCCGCAAACTTAAATTTTTATTATTTTCAACTGCATTAATTAAGTTTCCTTGTCTTTCTTCATCTTCACTTGCAAGGTTTTAAAACACTTCCTGTTATATTAAATCTATCAATTACACGAAATATTGTCGATTTGCTCTGAATTGGACGATCTGGATAAGAGCCATAAAAAAATACACGAATTTCATCATAATTACTTCCACTACAATGCACTACAATTAGATTGGCAACATTGCTCATATACCGTAGACATTGTGTTTCTGAGTTAGTGAACAAAATAATAAAAAAAACTAGTGTAAACCTCTATTTAATTTTTAATTTTTTTAATTTTACTTTTTACTTACTTTTTACAATGCAATTTGATAATCAATTTTTTTTTCTTCGGTACTAAACAAATTCATTTTTTAATGTAACAAGGTAGACACAACGATTACAACAAATAACATTAATAACACGGAATTAAACTGTCAGCATGAGAGTTTGTTTTAATTGTTTTTTAATTCCATGGCTATCTGATTTTTGACGAAAAGGTCATATTTTATTTTCTAAATATCTAATGCTTCAGATACCCTACTGCAATAAATGAAGACTTTTTAAAAATTTTCGTTGACAACGTAAAAGTCCTCAATTAGAATTTTCTAGGAATCCGAATGACACAAATCACCTGATCATTCAGTATTTGCAAGTATTTCCTAATAGACTTTCAAATTTCGTAAGCTTCCAGGAAATCCATTTTGAAAAAAGGGACCGTGCCATGCATAGAGAGAGGCAGCCGCCACAGGCGACACCGTTAAGAGGCGGTATAAACTGCGAAATCAAATTACAATTTGAACCATTCGATTTTTACGCAACGCTGCTCTATATTGGTCTATGTTATTCCGCAGCATAATATTCAAGCACATAATATGCATGCCACCTAATATTCATACCACCTAATATTCAGTAGCATAATATTCATTCACATAATATGCATTTCACCTAATATTCATACCACCTAATATTCAGCAGCATAATATTCATTCACATAATCATTCAAACCACCTAATATTCATCCTACATAATATTCAGCAGCCGAAAGCACAATCATAGCCAGAGACATCTATCGATTGATTTTAACATAAAGAGTAGTTTCACAGGTTACAACTATATAACCATGTCGGTAACTACTATATGTTGTTGATACTAGCCACTAGATAACACTACTAATATGAGTATTATTTACTTTAGAAAATCATATTTTACATTAGGTCACACTGCATTTCTATAATATTCAACTACTGCCTTATATTCGTATTGCTTTTTTCATGCACTACTTCGTGCGAGCACAGTTTCATTTAAATTCCTAATTTAGTAAAGATACGAACCAAATAAAGAAGACTGTAAGTTTGTCTATTTCTCAGTAGATGGAGACTAGAGTATTTAATTTTTTAAATATTTTATGTACTAAATTATTCTATATACTTTTGTTCGGTGATATAAAATGCACATAATGTCGAATGCACGCAGTGCATTATGCAACACTATAATATACAAATACTGCCTCAATTCCTAAAATGGTGTCCCATTGTAACCTACATTTATCACTAGATGGGGCAAGTCGTCGTGAACTACCATAGCCAACTTCATTGAATTGCGCTACGCTTATTATGGCCGTTTCATTCCATCGTTTTGCCATATATAAATTTGTCGTGAGTTTTTTACAGTTTTGGTACGTCAGGTAGTGCCATCTAGTACTTTTTATTTCAATTAAAGGAAAATGACAACGCTGTCAAGTTACAAAAACAACCTTAAAATATTTGAAAACTGAAGTTTATTTGATCAAACCAAATACATTTAATGGAACTGAGTATTTTATTAATACATTTGATATTATTAAATATTATGACTAGTATTTTGAGTTTTCGACTAAAGTGACTAACTAGTCTAGACTAAGAGAATAGCATTTGGCAACGTCGCATTTGCTGTCACTGCAGGTAAATCTCAGACAAAACATACCTTAGACAAAGTCTGCCGTATTCAAGTCAATGCAGTGTTCTGAAGGAGAAAGAGTAACTTGTTGGTGAGGCGGGTGCGCGGCAAGGAGCGAGTACACTTTGATGTTATGCAAGTTGCAAACATTTGTGTAATTATTTTTATATTCACTTACATACTTTTCATACATCAAAGTAAAGGTTAATTTTTGACATATTAAGTGTTTTGTATACGCACTTTTGTATTTAAATAAATAAAATGCTCGCGTCTGATAACTGTCATCAACAAAAATGCAACCTGCATAACACCAACTTGTACTAGCTCTTTGCCGCGCACCCGTCTTATCTCCAAGTTATTCTAACCCATTCTACTTCACAACAAACGCCGTTGTTCTCCGTCTAGTAATGTTTTGTCTGAGAGGTAAATAATGCCGCCATATTGTCTACCTTTTTAAAAATTTTGAAGTGTTTATAGGTCAAAAGAGGGATGTATTATTGAATTATTGGTGCTAAAGGTTAGTATTTTATTGTAAAGATCGTATGATAATAAATATACAATCACTACGCTTGTTTTTAGGATTTTTTCATTCAATGCAAGCGACAGTATTTTCAAATTTTAGTTACGACGTATCTCGTTAGAGGCGCTAGTTGACGTGCCCGCTCTGTAAATTTGAAACTAGGAATTTTAATTACATATGAAACGGCCATAATAAGCATAGCGCAATTCAATGAAGTTGGCCATGGAACTACGTGAGCGTCATAATTCAAATGATAGTTTGACGTTTGTCAATAGAAATGTGTTTTAATCATTTTAATTTAGAAATATATCTGCATACGAGTTATTAAAATAAATTATAAACATTTATAGAGTTATGAAAGACATCAATAACTTTAATAAAAGCTCAGTTTCTTGTTTAATTGATTATATTACAGAAAACGACTTCAAATAAAATATTCTAATAGCAGCTATTTCAAACTGAGTGATCATTTTTAGCAATTTGTTACTGACAGCACAATCACAGTTTCATACACCATTTCCCCATTATGTAGTTTGTATCTGTAAGAATATTTTTATTGCAAAATTATTAGACCACAAATATTTTTTTTTAAATACAAAATTCGGTAGAAATAATTATTCAATATAAACTTAATTGTTTTATGAGAAAATAAATACAGGAATAAAAATTTTTCATAAATGACCAGTTACTTTTCAAAGATTAACAATGTATTTTTCTTCCTTTTTTCATTATTATTACATTAAATTACGAGTATGTTACTCAAATAAAATTTATAATTTTATTACTATAAAGCAATAAACTAAATTACACAGTTTCACTAAAATTATATATAATTTAACTGTAAGTACATGCAATGTAGACTTGCCTGAACAATATTAGTAGTTCAGACTGCTTCAGATTTTTTACAAAGAAAAAAAAAACAATTTCAGATCTTGTAGTACTAACTGAGTCAGTAATATTTCAGGTTGTATTTACATTTATTTAAGTTTATTCTTGGTATGCTAATATTCTATACAAATTTCTTCATTATCAACATTTTTATAGACCTCTTCCATTAGATCAGCTAGAGTTGATATTGAATTTCGAGCTTTCATAAATCCATACTACTCTCCGACTAGCATCTTGTGTTTCTCAAGAAAATATAATATTTTACATCACTTTTTCTAATCATGTTACCAATGAGATCGGCCGATAGATTCTGGACCATTTTTGTTAAAACAATTGCCGATCGATTGTCGATTCTACACGTAAATCTAAGAATGATGAAAGTTTTCATAACTAAAGCTTGATAATGAACTAAGTAGTATTATACTACTACTAAGATATTGCGTGAACATAATAAATGATTATTTGCAGGTAGTGTTCTTAATTTTATTCCTTATTAACATAATTAATAAATAATTATATTTCTTTTGTTCTGCCATATAGCCAGTATATCAAATTATAGATATATTTCATGAAAGTTTCCGCGCATAAGTATTGAAACAGCCTGTATATTATTCACAGAATTATTAAATAGCTTGTATTTAATCGATCAGTAATAAATAAATTCAACGTTTGATCAGTATTTTTTTTTTACTTTTAACCAGTAATATATGTACAGTTAAAATTATTTTTTGATCGGTAAAAAAAATTATTATTAAGTAAATAACTATTGCCAAGCTAAAATAATATTTTTCTAGTGTAAAATATATTTACTCTGTAATTTATGCTCAGTAACATTAATTATTATTACAAGTGGAAAACTATTTTTAACCAGTAGAAACCATGACGATTTGATCAGTAAATATCATAAGTAACCTAGTAAAATCATGATTTTCTCAGTAAATATTATAAAATACCAGTGAACTATTGACTATAAAGTAAAAATCAGAAATCGCTCATTAAATATTATAGCTCTGCCAATAAATATAATAATTCTATAGTTACATACAGCTAAATATGATTTAAAATTAATCAAAAGCTGAATTATATATGTAACTGCCCAAAAATGGGTAAATCCTAGCATTTACCAATTTTATAAAAATATTTTATACCGAGCAAATATTGACAAATAAATGCATCACATCACATCGCTTTATGTACTTAACAAAACTTGTGATAAAGTTTAGGTGTGATATGATAAAATTTCCGAAAAGTTGCTTTTCATAATTTTAAAGATTCACTTTCATTAAAATAATGCATTGAAAGGCTTCGATTGCATTTGGTAATAATGCATCTAGTGTTAGGTCATTTTACAGCTGGTATAATAATGTATGTGTGATAGTTTCCCTCAGTGATGCATTAGGCGAAGGTCGACCAATTTCTTCAATTACAAAATATAGCTGCTATTCGTAATATGTTTAAAGAAAATAATCAAATTAATAAATATAAATAAAAGATTCCTCAACCGCACGCTCAAATATGCGTGCTCGCTCTATGTACCTGGGTGGTCTTGATGCAACTCTCTTGTTCCCGAGAAGGTTTCTGGAACGCTCTCGCCTGATTAGCTTTATATTCGTTACACTGCCTCCTCCTTAAAACTGTTTCGTCTCGGAACAGATGTTGACGGGTTGCAGAGAAGTTATGACGAAATTTGCAAGTCGAACCCTTGACGCATTCTGTTGTTCTAAAGAAGTAACAATCCACAGTGCGATCTAAGTTTGTTCTTCCTTTGGGGTCAAAGCTGCAGACAAGAATTTTTATTCCTGTGCGGCGGAAGAGAACTTCTAACATACTCCTAATTATTCTTCACTCTAACACATCTAGTCCACAACCCAATTTCGGTACTGCCAGCTTCTTAATATCGTTATTTAACAGATGTTCTCGCAAATCGGTCAGTGTTGTCTCCCATAATGTGCGATAGGTGGGCTTCTGAGATGATCGTGACTTGGTGACTAAATAGTAAAGGTAGCGTTTGTGTTCCGATTTGTCTCGCAATTGTAATGTTCTTCCAACAGATGGATGTTGATTGGCCAGTTCTTGTAGCCGTCAAAATTTCTTTCTAAATACTGTAGCAATTCCTCGGGACATGTTTAAGTCTGCCGCCACACAGTGGGCAATGGAATACTCCAAAGGCACCAAGAACAGATCTCGATGTTCTTCTTTTGTCACGACGCGCCGTACCGTGCTTTATGACCGGTGGAATATTTCTTCATGAAGTCTTCAAATGTCAATTCAGGTTCATGTTCTTGAACGCAATGAACATTTGCTGCACAAACATCACTAACTTCATGATTATTTCCAGCAAAAGGGGCTAGTCGATTAAAATGGACTACACGCGGCTTCCTAGTAGGTATTTTTCTTATTCGGTAGATAACGTCATTTATTCTCTTCATCAAATCATAAGGTTCCTCCCAGCATGTTTGTAACTTTGGAGATTGACCACGACGCTTCTGTGGATTGTATAACCATACTGACTCTCCAGGTTCATATCCTCCCTTTTCTGCCCTGATGTCATAATGATCTTTCATTCTGTCGCTTGAAGTTTGAATGTTTGAACAAATTTGTTCGTGAATGTCGTTCATTCTTCTTCGTAAATCGGTGACGTAATCTTCTCCAGCTAGATCTTCTCCGGGTTTACATCCAAATTTTAAATCGCACGGTAACCGCAACTCACGTCCGAATACGCTATTTGCGGGTGTATGTCCTGTTGTTTCATGCACAGATGAACGATATGCCATCAAAAACATATGCAGATGACGATCCCAGTCTCTTTGGTGGTTAGAGACAACTTTCGACAGAAATCTGTTGCTCGTTCTACTCATGTCTTGGAACAAAAACAGACTCGAAGTTTCTTCCCTGATTGGAGTGTATTTCGCGCGGTACTCCAAATCGACATATACATTCCTTCACCAATATTTCAGGGCGGTGACTGCTTCTTGGTTGGACAGAGGGTAAGCTTCAACCCACTTGGTGAAATAGTCCATGACGACTACTATATACTTGTTGCCGTCATTAGTTTCTGGGAATGGTCCAGCCACGTCGATTGCAATGCGTTCAAATGGGCTTCCTATGTTGTACTGACGCATTGGTGCTCTACGTTTCCCTACGTGGCCCATTAATTGCAGCGCAAACTACGCATTTCTTGCACCACTCTTTAACATCTTCTTTACAATTTAGCCAGTAAAATAGTTCTCGTAAGTTCTCAGAAGTCTTGTTGATTCCAAGGTGTTCTCCAGCAGATCCGTCGTGGATCTCTTTTAATACCTTAGGTACCCTGTTTTTAGGGATTAGTAACTGAGTTCTCTGCTCAGTACCTTCCGCATTCTCCAAGACACGTTTTAAGAGACCCCTTAATTATTAAAGAGTCCCACTACGCCCAGTACGATTTTACATTTTGGAAATATGGTGCAACATCTTGCCAAATCGGTTTGTGCCCGTTTTCCTTCCAATTTATTATAATTTTTAAATCCGGATCGTTTTCTTGATCTTTCCGCAATTCTTCCGGTTGCCATTTCTCATCGACTACTGTTGTTCTTAACGCAGCTGCTTGTTTCTCTTCTACTCGGCAACACGGTCTCCTGGACAACGCGTCAGCGTTACGATGGCTAGTTCCTACTCGATTTTCAATGATAAAATCATATTCCTGTAACTAGTGTAATATAATAACAATACCTTAAAACTAGACTCAGACAGCATGAATATCACCTAGTTAAAGGCAATATAGGTCATAGCACTTTAGTGGAGCATAGCAACACTTTTAATCACTCTTTTGATTTTAACAAAGTCTCGATCCTACATAAGGAATCGAATTTAAGAAAACGTCTTTTTATTGAGAGCTGTCATATCAACAATGACACTAAATCTATTAACATACAATCAGATTTCAATGAAAGTAAAAACATTTATTCTAACCTCCATGAAATTTTAAATTAGTTGTTTACTAAATGATTTGCAAGTTTGAGTTGGATTTCTTCTTACTACCAACTTTGTGTTATTTTTGAATTTTGTCACTAGATGGCTCACTATGTTGTAATTTAGAATTGTGAAAAATTTTTTATTTTCTTCAGTCGACTAGCAGACTTATTAGGGCGAACATATTAACTTAGATTCATGTTTTTTTGCAAATTTAGCTTCTTAATTAATTTTTTTTCATTTTTAAATATGTTCGCCCTAACAACATATTAAGTAGTAACTTTAAAATTGTTGTTTTTTGATTAATTCAACGCTTGGTAAGTTGTATTGTTGTTTTGACTAACAATTTTATGATTGTAATTAGTTTATTTTATTATTAGACCTGAAGATGGCCATAACCTTGGCCGAAACGTCGTTATTACTTCATCAATAAAATAACTACATCTTTAAGCCGTTTGTCCATTATTACCTTTCCAATATTCCTGTAACCTTTTGATCCATCTGGTAACCTGACCTTCTGGATTCTTGAATTGCAATAGCCATTTCAAAGCAGCATGATCAGTTCTTATCAGGAATCTTCTACCATATACATATTTGTAAAAATGCTCAGTGGACTTCACAACTGCCAATATCTTTTTTCTGGTGACGCAATAGTTCCTTTCCGGTTTCGACAGTGTCTTACTGAAGTAGGCAATAACTTTTTCACGACCATCTTGTACCTGAGAAAGGACACCGCCAATCCCAACATTGCTGGCATCTGTATCCAAAATGAATCTTCCTTCCGGAAGAGGATAACTTAAGACTTCAATTTTTCAAATGCTGTTTGACAGTCATTTTCCCAAACAAATCTTCTACCTTCTTAAGCCGTGTCAGTGGTTTGGCAATATTGGCAAATCTTTGTACGTATCGCCGATAGTAAGTGCATAGACCAAGGAAACTTCTCAATTCATGCTTGTCCTTTGGTACTGGCCAGTCCCTTACTGCTTTTATGTTGCCTTCATCCACTGCAACTCCCTTACCAGAAACCACATGCCAGATTTGCCTGTTTCAATCTTTGAAAAACTTTTTCCAAATTCTTCGTAAATAAATAAATATATCATCACGCCTTCTACCCATTACTGGGTGTGGCACTCTGCTAAGCAGATCTCGGTAAGTGATATATTTTGCGCGTGAAGTGCGGTTACCAGTCGTCAAATCACGGCCCCCAAACATGTTAGTGGTGGAGGAGCCACAGGGATAGCTTTTTCAAATTATGAAAATTTGTCGCTTGTGGGAATCGAACCAGGGACCTCAGGATCCACAGGCCGACTTCATACCACTGTGCTAGCCATGTCCTAATTCTTCGTGTGATCCTCAAACGTTTTTCCAACCACAATAATATCATCGAGGTACACCAAACAGGTTTTCCATGACAGCCCAGCCAACACGGTTTCCATAAGTCGTTCAAATGTTACAGGAGCATTGCAGAGTCCAAATAGCATAACTGTGAATTGCCAAAGTCCTGTTCCGATGGTAAAAGCTGTCTTCTCACGGTCTTTCGGATCCAAGTCAACTTGTCAGTATTCAATTTTTAAGTCCAACGTAGAAAATATTTTTGACTCTGCCAACGTGTCCAGTGTATCGTCTATTCGGGGAAGTGGATAACTATCCTTTTTCGTCACATTGCTAAGTTGATGGTAATCTACACAGAATCGGGTGGCTCTATCCTTTTTCTTCACTACTACCACTAGTGAAGCCCATGGACTACTTGAAGGTTCAATAACGCCTTCTTTCTTCATTTCTGCAATTATCCTTTCAGCCAGTAATCGTCTCGCTCCTTGACGGGTAGGTCTTGCATCTCCAGTATAGATTTTATGCTTGACAACGTTAATTCTGCCCTTGGATTTCTTGTCATATTCAAAGATATCTTGATACTTGCTAATTAAATTCTTTGCTTTGATTTTCTCGTCAGATGTTAGTCCGTGAAAAGATGTTGATATTTGATTGAATAAAGTATCCGGAATCTTGCTAGTTGGGGTTTTTTTAGCTACCATTGTTCTAATAATCAAAGATATGGATGAACATTCCCCTACTATAGTGCCTTGTTTAATTGTAACCGGATACTTATTTATGTTCATTATTCTAACTGATATTATCTTGTTGGCCTTTACCAGTGATTTTGCAACCATCACTCCACGACCAGTTTCTTCATTATTATTTCGGGGTTCCAACATGATAACATTTCCTGCACAAAATTTTCCGTCAAGCTGTGCTTGCACAATTGTCTCACTTCGCCCCGGAAGTACTACATCTTCGGTTACTAAAGCATGTGCAATTTCGTCCTCACATGGATGTAGTACGAGTTCTTCATCATTTACCACTATTACGCCATGCTTGAGGTTCAGTTTAAAGCCATATTTTTCCATAACGTCCATTCCAAGAATAAAGTCATCTTCAATTTCGGCTACTAACACACGATGTTTGAGGGAGGTGTTCCCGATGCTGATGGTCACATCTAACACTCCTGATGATGTAGCTAGTTCTCCAGTTGCTATACGTAATCGCCACTTAGTCGGATATAGTTGTGTCGCTGTAAACTTATTTGTTAAGTCGGATCTTATTATTGTTTTCGTCGCACCCGTATCCAGCAACATTTTGAGTGGCCGTCAACAAGACCATCCACAAAAATGCTGTTGAGTTGATGATGAAGAGCGGCGACATATCCGATGGTATGTGGGGCTACCAGAATACGGGTCGACGACTGCCCCCTTGCATCAACCCGACTTAGTTTTCCGACTCCGCAAAGTCTTCGCGGATGTCCTAATTCACCGCAGTTCCAGCAACGTATTTTCTTCTTCCTTCTAAGTACTTCGGTAGCGATTCGTCGTAGCTTCTCTTCTATATCTTCATTATCTTCGTTCTTAATGTCGCTGTTTATTGATCTTACTTTACATTGGCTACGCGAAGCTAGTTTTGCAGCTTCTTGTTCTAAAGCAAGAGACAGCGCATCGGCTAATGTTCTTGGTCGAGCAAATCTTAGTGCTTGCTGAATTTCGCCATCCTGGATACCATAAATAAATGTTTGGATAGCTAAACACTCTAATACGCTGTCCAAAGCTGTAGGATGTGCGAGGCGAACCAAGTGAGCAACGTCAGCTTCAAATTCTTGGAGAGTTTCATTCGATCTCTGATATCGATTCCTTAATTGTATTTGGTACAATTCGCATGTCTAAATGCTTAACTAGCTGGTCATAGTATTCCTGCTCTTCTTGCTTTAGTATTTGCAAAATATCGACTGCATTTCCACGTAACGCTACTGTCACCGATATTGCTTTCTCCCTGGATGACCAACCGTTAGCTTTTGCAGCAGCTTCAAATTGTTTCAAATAATTCGGCCATGATGTTTTTCCATCAAATTCCGGTGTTTTTATGCAAATTGTTGATATACTTTTCTCTTTTGCTATTTTTCTTTCACCCGCTGCTTCGGTTTTCAGTAAATTGAATTCGTTGACGAAGTTGCATTTAAGAATTTGTCTTCTAGTTGTTCTATTTTTCTTTCATATTTGTCTTTTAATTCATTTAAATCCTCTTGTAACTTTTGTTCAAAAATTCTAGAACGTTCTTTAGATTTTCTGGAATTTTCTTCTAACTTCTGTTCCAATTCTTCTTTTAAAATTCTAGAATTTTCTTCGGATTTTCTAGAATACTCTTCTAAAGTTTGTTCCAAGGTTCTAGAATTTTCTGCCAATTCTTTTAAAATTCTGGAACTTTCTTCTGATTTTCTAGAATACTCTTTTAACTTCTGTTCCAAAGTTCTAGAATTTTCCACCAAATCTTCTTTTAGAATCCTGGAACTTTCTTCCAACTTCTGCTCCAAAGTTCTAGAATTTTCTGCCAAATCTTTCAGGATTCTGGAACTTTCTTCTAACTTCTGTTCAAAGTTATAGAATTCTTTTCTCACTTCAGGTCCAAGGTTCTAGAATTTTTTGCCAAATCTTTTAGAATTTTAGAATTTTCTGTTAATTCTTCTTTTATAATTCTAGAACGTTCTTCAGATTTTCTGGAACTCTCTTCTAACTGTTGTTGCACAGATCCTGTTAATTCTTCTTTTAGAATTCTAGAACTTTCTTCTAACTGCTTTTGCAAAGTTCTTGAATTTTCTTCTAATTTCGCCAACATTTTACGATTGTCATTCGAACCAATTTCAAATACAAATTCTTCAGGATCCTGGTTAGCCGCCTCTAAGGCCTCTCGTAGACGCTGCTGTAACGTTGCTTTTAATCCCGATGAGTCCAAATCTCGTTCCTCCAACTCTCTCTTTAGATCCACAACTTTTAACTCACTTAGTTTTAAACCAATCGACGCCATTTTATTTATTTTTACTACACACTCCACTATTTAATAACTCCACACGTGACACCAATTGTAACGTTTTTCGTCTTTCTGGAAGTGTGTAGAATTTTTAAGGCACAAAAATAACTCACAACTATTTATGTTAAACGAAAATAAAAGTATTTATTTAATGAAATATAAATAAAAATGAAAGAAACTTATTTAAAATTAATTAACACTACAATAAAACTTAAACACTACTAATAAATATTCAGACACTAATATTATTTATATAACGTTCACTAAAACTACTATTTATATTACGTATACTAGAGCTTATTTATTTCACGACATTTATGTTACGCGTTCGCAGTCAACTGTCAACTAGACTGCTCATGCCGCTCGCTACGCTTTTATACTGTCGTCCGTAGAAAAGTTCCAGAATATACCCCTCTCGCTCAAATATGCGAGCGAGCTCCATGTACCTGGGTGGTCTTGCTGCAACGCTCTTGTTCCCGAGTAGGTTTTTGGAACGTTCTCGCCTGATTAGCTTTATATTCGTCACAATATATATATATATATATATATATATATATATATATATATATATATAAATTTTGATTTTGAATTAGATTTTCAATAAAAAAAATGAAATCAAACAACTGATTTTAGTTTTAAAACTTGGTTTATTTGTTTACAACAGTAAGCTAGACCGACGTGGTCTATCTTAGACAAGTGATACAAGAAGTACTCTAATTACGTTTCTTACTCCTATTTATGTATTTTTGTTACGTGTTTTTCTTACATTCCTAAGATAGAGATAACGTTGTTTCTGGTATCAAATAATGAAACTTCAGCGTTTCGGGATTAATAATTCCTCCCCATCAAGAAATAACGTTATTCACAAGGATTTATTTCTATATCTTTATTCTGATTAATAGTAACATTTCTATTCTATTCTATTTTTACATAATACTAAAATAATAATAATAATAAACATAAAGAAAGGGTTACATAAAGTATGGGTATATGTTGATTGTTGATTTGTTTAATGGATTCAATTTGTTTCAAGTGTGTAGTATTTAATTTTATTTCATTTATTTTACGAATTTGGGGTACTTTTTTTATCTCTATAGTTTTTAAATCATCAAAGATATATTCTTGATACAGGGGTTTATATTTTTGAAATTGCCAGTTTTTAATAACACACGTATCTTGTTCATTAAGGAAGATGCCTTGTAATTGTTTATATTTATAAATACGTGTAACTCGATCTGGTTATTATGACAAAATGTTCGCAGGGTTATATTGTTGAATTCGCAACCTTGGTCACATATTAATTTTCTAGGGGGTATTTTTATTCTAATAAATGTTTCTAAAATTTTCACTATGCCTTTACTTTCTTTTGTCTTAACTAAGTATATTTGTGCGTATTTTGAGAACTGGTCGTATATCGTTAAGTAATGTTGTCCGTCGAGGGTTAGTAAGTCGATATTAATTATTTCGAAGGGTGGTTCGGGTGTTTCGGTAAGGTTATCGGTGAGTTGTATGGGTTTTCTGTCGTATTTACATTCTTTGCATATTTGGCAGTTATTTATAAATGAAGTGATGGTATTTATCATTTTGGGCCAGTAATATTTTGCTTTTAATTTATTATACGTTTCCATAATTCCGCGGTGGTTTGTCTTTTCTATGTGGTATGAGTATACTATTTCATTTTGTTCATCTAATTGTTCTATGTCATCTACTTCTTTATTAACTTTAATAATATTGATGCTATTTATTTCAAAGTCCTTTTGAATAATTTGATTTAAGAATTTAGAGATTTTGTCATTACATATACAGTAATATCTAATTTTTGGTATAACATAATTTTTCATAAATTCTTGTAATTGTTTTTCTACTTTATTTTCTTCAAGAGTAACAATTAATCGTTGTTTTTTATTTCCGAAGAGTCGTATAATTTTTACATCATATTTCGAATCGAAAGAAAATATGATTTGGTTATCGGCTACGTTTATTCTATTGTCCAGAATTTTTAGACCATTGACAGGGTGTTCTTGAGCGCTGTGTATAGTGTCAGTGTCATTTTGTGTGTCAATTATTGTCTTTATTGAGTCATCGTCTTGTTCTATATTTTTTTCTAATTCAATTCTCGATTCTAATTCGTCGTTTAATGCAAAATTTTCGGGTAATGAGTAAATATTAATTTGTATGCAGGTGTTCTCGAATATTGAAATTAAGATTTTATTCAATTCTTCTTTTGGTAGTCTGTCGCAACCACATAATAGGTAAGGGATGTTAATTTCGTATATATCGTTTTTTATTAAATAGTCGCGTAATTGAACTAGTGATTGTTTTAGTAATTTTTTATTGCATTCTTCATTGTATAATTCTTTTGAAAATAAATGAAAAATTTGTTTATTATATTCATTTTGGATTATAATTTTATTTGATAATTTATTTATACAGAAACTTTTACTATTAAATTGATCATCAATTTGTTTTGCTAATCCTTTGCCGAATTTGTAATCTTTCGAGATACAATGTGCGAAAACGGGGGTTGTTGTTACATCGCCTATTTTGTGATTAATTTTGAATTTATTTCTGATTCTACTTAAAAAGTCTGCGATTTTATTTGTTTTTCCTGAGATATACTCTATTTCAAAATTATATTCACTGAGTTCAATTTTCTAACGCATTAATTTCTGGTTCGCGTTTTTCATATTAAAAAGCCAGACGAGCGGCCTGTGGTCTGTTCGTATGACGAATTTTCTCCCGTATAGGTAAGGTTTGAAATTTTGAATAGCCCATACTATCGCTTTCAATTCTTTTTCTATGGTGGCATAGTTTTGTTCGTGGGAATTAAAAGTTTTTGATGCGTAAGCAAGAGGTTTTTCTTGTAAGTCATGGTTTTGAGATAACACCGCGCCCATGGCATAGTCAGAGGCGTCCGTGGTTAGTATAAATTTTTTATTAAAGTCGGGGAATGCGAGTATTGGTGGATTCGTGATCAGTCTTTTTGCTTGTATAAAACATTCTTTATATTCGTTATTATGAATATCTATTATTGATCCTTTTCGTAAACAGTTTGTGAAGGGTTTGGTTAATTTTGAGAAATTTGGAATAAATCTTCGATACCAGGAAAGTTTGCCTAAAAATGATTTTATTTCTTTTACGGTTTTTGGAATCTGAAGGTTTTGTATTACATCTATTTTTTTTATATTTGGTTTAAGACCTTCATTTGAAATTACGAAACCTAAATATTCAACTTCCGTTTTAAAAAAATTTGATTTATCTAATTGTATTTTTAGATTAGCTTCTTTTAAATATTCAAAAACTGTTTTAATATTCTCTAAGTGTTCTAATTCGGTATTGCCAAAAATTATAATATCGTCGAGGTATACAAGACAAATTTTGCCGATTAAGTCTTGTAGTATTTCGTTCATACATCTTTGAAATGTCGCGGGGGCATTAATTAATTTCATTTGTCTCATTTGTATAATATTTTCTGCAAAATTTATAATAGTATTTGTTTCGTGAAATATTTCTGTTCCAAATAGTAAGTTACAGTCGGAGTGGAAGTTAACGACAAAAAATTTATATTTTTTATTAAATATTCTAATTTCGACATATTTATTACATTTTACTTTATTTGTTGCGGTTCTAAAAGTTAAAAATTCTTCTAAGATTTTCATATTATATTGTTTTACGGTTTGTTCTGTTATTAAATTAATATCTGAGCCTGAGTCAATAAGAATTTTAAAATTTTGGAATATGATGATTGGAATTGTTTTTGTGTTAGAGAACATTACGTATTTTCTTCTGTCGATTCGTGGTCGTATTCTAAAAAAGATTCTGTTTCGAAATTTTCATACTGGTCTCCTAATTCTTCTTTATTCGTAATTTCGTCTTTATTAATTTCTACATCGTTTTCTGTTTCTAACGCGTAATTTTGTCTTGTGGTTTGTGTGGACATAGGTATGGTTGTTTTTGTCATACCGGACATGGGGGTTGGTTTAAATTCGCGCCTTGTTTCTATGCCGTTTTTTAAGTTTTGTCTAGCGAATGTTTGTGGTCTAGAAGGGCGTGAATATTGAGGGTTGAATGGTCGTGAGGGAAATTGTTGTGTTGGAAATTTCTGTGGTGGGGGGTTAAAGTGTCTTTGGAATTTTTGTTGTGTGTTTTGAGGTGTTGTTCTGTTCATAGGTGATTTGTGTAGTTGTATGGAATTATATTCATTTGTTAGAAGTTGCTCGCAGGCGTCGAGCGTCTGCGGATTTTTGCTTATAAATGAGGCTCTAAAGTTCATAGGTAATAATGAGATGAAATGAGAGACTACTGTTTTTTGAGTTTCAATTATTAGACATTGTTTTCCATATTGTTCATATTGTAATAGTTGAATTTTGGAAGTCATTCTTTGATATAGATCTTTAAATTTCTTTAGAGTGTCATTTATATTGTTGTCTATTTGTGTGATTTTAATCGTTGTTAATAATAATGTATTGTATGTACTTTTATCTTCAAAGTTAGTTTGGAGATATAGTTTTATATCATCCCAAGATGTGAATTCTTGGCTATCTAGTATATCTTTAGCTTTATGAATAAATTTCTTTTGTAACATAGAAAAGCAATATGTTTTCTGTATTTGATTTAGTTCTAAAGAATTCATTACCGCATAAAAATTATCGGCTTCTTTTATAAATCTGGGGAGAGATTTGATTTCTCCATTATACTCGGGTACTGCGTCGATGAAATTTCGAATATCGCTAATTGTTACGGTTTCCATATTTAATTCAATTTGTAAATCTTGTACTGGGTGTTCTAAGGGTGTATTAGGGATATCTTTGATCCCTGTAATAAATTGTTGGAACTTACTACTGTTACCTAATATGCTAGGTTTGAGCGTAATTGGTATTATATTAAATTTACTTAAATTTTCTATTTCTTCGTCAGAAGACATATATTAGTATTACAATGTATAATTGTATGTTTTTGCCTTGTGCCGGGGCTCGTTTTGTTTCTTAACAGCGTTAGCCGTTCCACAAAACCCTTGTGTAATTGTGTATAACAGTATTTAGTCACAGACCGATTGTTATGACCGGCAGAGATAATATTATCTTAGAATGAACTTACAGCAAGGTTGTCACGAAGTAGACAGCTGTTTTCATGATAGTGCAGGTCTTGATACGCTTCAAGTGGGCGGAGGTCTTGTATCTTGTCGTGCGGCTCCGTGAAATTGATTGAAGGATTTTCTTCACGATGGGCTGGTTAAAGATGGGTCGTGGTTAGACCCTGGTGCGACCACTGTTTAGGTCGTTCGAGGAATGTAGATGATGTTCGGATAGCTCTTGTGAAAATTTAAAAATTTTCGGCAAGCGTTTCACAGACTTACGAGGTTTTTATTCACTTCATTGGATTCTTGCTGGCTATCCTACCGACTGCGCCAATTTTGATTTTGAATTTGATTTTCAATAAAAAAAATGAAATCAAACAACTGATTTTAGTTTTAAAACTTGGTTTATTTGTTTACAACAGTAAGCTAGACCGACGTGGTCTATCTTAGACAAGTGATACAAGAACTACTCTAATTACGTTTCTTACTCCTATTTATGTATTTTTGTTACGTGTTTTTCTTACATTCCTAAGATAGAGATAACGTTGTTTCTGGTATCAAATAATGAAACTTCAGCGTTTCGGGATTCATAATTTATATATATATATATATATATTAAAATATACTTGTAACTAATTCGTTAATATTTACAAAACAAGTGGTTGCAAAATAGATAGTTTAAAAGTGAGTGCTCATTGTATTCACTAATTTTAATTAACTTATCTTAATTTTCTAAAATTAATTGTTTGCATGTCGCTTTTACAATTACTGATTAGATATATTTTCTTAAGTAGTTTTAATACGAAGCCAGTATAATACGTTGATTTTTAAAAAGTAAAACATCTTCGGCAATGTTTACTAAATCTGCCAGCATGTATTTGCTAATATCAATATTTTTCTTGTCGTTGATTTTCGTATTGTACTCAGTGCACCTTGAAATAAATTCTGCTCACAATTTGACCCGTTTGAGTTTATTATTTGTTTGAAAGTTTGAATAAAGAACATATTGGATTTCTAATTCCGAACTAATCCAAAATAATTTTTTAGGTTCTGGTTTAAATTTTGAGTCAATAAGTATTTAATTTATATCTCTGATTTTTTTCCTTTTTTTTTTAGAGCCCGCCATAATGAAATTGAGCGTGCAAATAGTTCAGCTTCTTGCCGTTAGAATATCTGTCGGTTAAGGGCGTTCCGGAGTCAGTCAGAAAATCG
The DNA here is from genome assembly GCA_911728475.2 of Pterostichus madidus. Taxonomy (NCBI): domain Eukaryota; kingdom Metazoa; phylum Arthropoda; class Insecta; order Coleoptera; family Carabidae; genus Pterostichus; species Pterostichus madidus. The sequence goes on along the minus strand of OU452304.1, from coordinate 15,358,955 downwards.
TTTATACGCCCGTTTTTTATATATTCCATCAATTCATACAAACATGTCGTGTTGCAAACTTACGAAAAAAATTCGTCTCTCGTTTAAAGCCATAAATCACATAGATAAGTGGAACGGAGTAAGGGTCTGTTTATGACTGTTCTACGTACAATAATATAAGGATTAAGATAGTGTAGGTAGAAGAATCGTGGATATGCAGTATTTAGAAAAAAAACTAAAAACTATCAAACACACGGGTTTCGAATGTTCTTTTTTTGACGTTGATTTAAAATCGAAAAAACGTGTGGGTTTGACATAATGAATACGCACAAAGAAGTACGGCAACATATAAAATAGCTATTTACATAACTAGTGCGCGAAGGCATACTTTGCACATGAGCGCAATTTGTGCGATTGGTGTAAATGTCGTCTTTACGCACGAGTTATGTACAATCCTTTTGGAACGAGCAAAAATTATATGATGGACATTGAGGAAATTTATTAAATTTGAAGCGTGAATTTATATTGACCGTTAAGTATGCCATGAATTGACATTTGTTATTTGAAAACAAATTGTTAATTTTTTCTTGTAAAGTTTGTTAAAATATGTCTATTTGATGGCATTATAAGCTAATGTCTCTACTTCTTTTATAAATTCATTAAAATGTGTGTATATGAAGAAGTACAAATAGCGTTCTAATAGTCAAAATTTAGAATCATATAAAATGGGTGTTTTTTTCAATTACTTTGCGCACTAGTGCACAAAATCAAACTTTTCATCGATTTCCAAGATTATGTAAACATTATTTTGAATGCATCGAGTACAAAAAGAAATTTAATTCGGTTTTATGGGAATATAACAAAAGCAATCCAGTATCGGAAGAAGCAGAATATAATAGGGCACGAAAAAATTATAAAACTAAGTAAGGATATTTTTATTAGACCTCGTCATATATTTGGAGATCAAAAAAATTGCAGACAAAGAGGTTATTTTTATAAAAGAACAGATACCGAACCAAATCGGATACCAACAATTCCAACACAAATTTTTGCAGTTCCGAATGTAGCTAATAAATCTGATAGTTTCATAAAAAATATTACTAATAACGCTGCAGAATTATACAATTCAATAGTTGCAAAATTCGTGGATCATAAAAGAGTTAATTTTTTATTAAAAAATTCATATGAAACACGCTGTGACATGGCAGTCATATCCATGAATTCAAAAGAAGAATTTCATGAAATAATACAGTCAGGGTTGTGTGGAAAATTGGAAAATATAGTTTAAAACACGCGGCAAAAATAAGAAACAAAATTAGATCCAGGCGAAATAGGTGTTATGGAAAGAGGAAAATCGTACTATTAGTCATCAGGATAGTAATTATGGTCCATACGTGGAAAATCCCGAAGCAGATTTCAACAACGAAGATTTACAAAAGGCCAAAGAAGTATATTTAAACAAATTAAAAGAAGCAGATAAGAATTATAGTTTTCAAAATACGCTTGGGTAGTTTACAGATCAACTATGGAAAAAGGAAAGACGAAAACGACTTACTGCCTCAAATTTCGGAAAGATTTGCAAAAAACGGAAAGGTACATTAACTGCAAATATAGTGAAAAATTTGCTTTATAGTACATTCACTGGCAGTAAAGCTACAGAATATGAAATCAGAAATGAAAGCAAGGCTGTAGCGATGCTAGAAGAAAAAATTAATAAAAAAATTAATAAAAGTGGATTTTACATTCATTCTGGATGCGTCACCAGATGGAATAATAGGGGATGACGAAATATGCGAAATAAAATGTCCATTCAGTGCCCAAAATATGACTATAAAAGATGCAATAGAAAAAAGTTACAAAATTTTTAGAACCAAAAAATGGTAAAATTTGTTGAAAAGAAAATGATAATTATATATATATATATATATATATATATATATATCAGGTACAAGGGCAATTAAATATTTGTAATAAAAATGCATGGTATTTTATGGTATACACGAACATTGATATTTTCATTGAAAAAATTAATAGATCAAATTCATTTTGGCAAGATAAAATTATACCAAAAGTAACAAATTTTTATTTCAACTCACTTTTATCAGAAATTATTAATTCGAGGTATAGTCGCGGTTTACCTATTTTTTAAATAAATTACTATTTTATGCCACGGTTATGTTTTTCTATGTTACTATTAATTATATTGATATATGTTGAATGGTCTTTAAATGAATGAGCATTTATTTTGATTTTATGTGTTTTTATGTCTTGACGACTAGTTTGTGTATTATAAGACCTGAATAAATAATAAAATTGTAATTATATAGGTAATAATAATAATATTTATTCAGGTCTTATAATACACAAACTAGTCGTCAATACTAAATACTAAATTAAATATTAAATTTCTTGTAAGAACCTATAACATTTTCAGGTAGAAATATCAGAACAGTAGTTCTGTGCACGGTATGTCATCAGTTCATCACTATCATCAGTAGGTAAGCTAAGAGAGAACGGGACCATATTTCAAAATGGCGGCCGTCAAGGGTGATGGTGTGGTGACGGCTGGTGGCGTGGCGGTGGCGGTGGCGCGGCGGGGGTGATGGTTTGGCGACGGCTGGTAGCGTGGCGGGGTGATGGTTTGGCGACGGCTGGTAGCGTGGCGGGGGTGATGGTTTGGCGACGGTTGGTGGCGTGGCGGCGGCGGCGTGTTGGTGGCGTAGCGGCGGCGGCGTGTTGGTATGAGTCATCGCTGCGGGGTGGCTGACGTCATTGCTGAGCACGTGCTAAGGTCTTTGACGCGTCTTAGCTTGGGGTGACAGCGGTCAGTACGCAGACACCTGGTCCATCGGAATGCAACCGTTGCGTGTATGAGTCATACTTGCAGTTGGCACGCGTCAGTGTTATTGACCTATATCGAAATGCAACCGTTACGTGTATGAGTCACGCGTCAGTGACCTATATCAAGCACGTGCAGTGACGGACATGTCTCGACTTGTTTGTAGGGTGGGAAATAACCTGCTTGTAGGTTTATATATTACGAAGACAGGTTGAGAAATAAAACAAATACGTACAATATTTAAATAGTTTATTTAATATTAAATTATAATACATTTCATACATGTTTAGTTACAATATTTGCTGTGGCTGGTACCCCCATGGAAGTGTATCTGTAAAAACAAAGTTAACAATTCTTTTGTTATCATATGGACTTAAAACAAGTTTTCGCTGATTTACCGTCCAGACGTTGTGCTGTTTAGATAATATTAATACTTGGTATTTTGTTATAAGCGTATTGTTAAATAAGCAATCATAATAATCCTTAAAAGTGATTGTTTTCAAAGTAGCATTCTTTATACCCTTAGCCCTTTTATTTATCGTCTCATTACAATCAGTATTCTGAACCTTATATGCATACATTTTGGCGCGTAATCCAACAAATTCCGTCATAAGTTTACCACAATTTTCATCTTTCATTAAACCCAAAACTTTTTTATTTACTAGGGGCATATTGTATATATTATTAGGTGGATAGTCAGATGTATCGAACCGACTGATGTCTTCTTTCATAATTTCATAAATATCAGGTACATTGAAACTATAAATAAGGCTATCAGTGTCTGTATATAAAAGTTTAGATTTCGCTCCAAATCTATTCTTTACATATTTGTAATGAAAATCATATATATAAGTTTTAGACAGATCTAGGATTGCGAAACCCACATAAATGGGTTTATTGAATGCAATTGACGTTTTCCTTAGTTCTATAATGATAATATCATCTGCAATTATAGTGCAACTATCAAAGTTTGGTTTGGCGATATAGTATTGAGCTCCATAACGTCCGTCCCACTTGGTGACTAGCTTAACATCCTTATATTTACGTACGTTCTCCATTGTTTTCCCGAAAACAGCATTATTCATTAATTTGAAAAAATTCTTTTGAAAATCGTTAGTAGATTTTTTTCTTAACTCTGTATTTAAATCAATATATTTCTTTAGCCATGGTGATTGCTTGAATTTAAGTATTCTATGAACTTTTGTCAATTTTAAGCCGAGTTGTAGACACTGTTTTAAATTTCTGTAATGTATTACATAACGCAACTTGGAATATAATGTGGTAATTAATTTTGACTGTTTAGACATAGGTGGTGTGAAATGTTCAGCTAATAGCGGTAATTCTTTATGTAATTCATGAAGTTCTAATGGGTAATCAATATCTACCTCAAATATGTATCCTACATCAGAATCGTCTCTAATATTTAATAAATCAATTTTATAGAAATCATGAGGTTCAACCCATTCAAAATCAGCGTATGGTAAACTCTCGCTCATAGCAAATCCATATTGGTTATTTATATCAAAATACATCAAGTATGTATCTTCTTTATTAACATCATAATTTTCATTCATGTATTTATGACCGCGCTCAATAAATAAAATTTTATCAATGTCAGTTAGCAACTCCAGTTGAATATCCGTACATTTTAACATAGCGTCGAATGCAAGCCCCGGGGCTGTATAATAATTAAGTGCATCTAATTTATACGTTTCCAAACAGGTTTTACGAAAATTTTCAAATACATCTGCTAAAATTAGTACATCTGTTTTCAAATACAAGTCAGAATACTCTCCTAATGAATTTATATTAAATGTAGACCATACATTTGTAGCATGACTATAATCATTTTCGCTTATATTTTCATCCTTTAAAAGACTATAGAAATGTTCACGAGCAGGCAACTTTACCTCAGTTAATTTCTCCCAACAGTCTAAATAATCATACGGGAACACCCCTTTACGTGTTAAAAGTTTAAAATCTACTTCATTTGGATAATATTTCCTAATAATGCTTTTTTCATCATCATTCAAATATGTCGATAATTTATCCAAACTACTTGCCATGAATCTAAACGAGTCAATGAAGCGAAACTGAACTTTGCTACCTTGAATACATTTTGTAAATGAAATAAAACGTTCTTTATTTAGAGGTAACAAATTTATTTGCCCAGGGATATTTGCTGCAATATTTGTTATTATAAAATGAGCGTCATAACAACTTAAATTATGAAACACTACTGGTATCACGCGTGTTTTTTTATAATTTAAGTTACAGGCCTGGTGAGCCGGTCCTCTATAACGAGAACTAAAATGGTCATGATCGCGAACCCTTATATCGGTGAGGTTAAATGGTTTACAACAAATATGACAGGTCTTTGCAGCTAAAAATTCACTCTCTTGTATCTGACTTAATTTCTCCATGGGCTTTGGATTATCAAAACTTACTTCCACGTCTGCACTTAACTCTAATAACTGGTTTGAAAACCACTCCATGCAATCCTTTCCGCGATATAATTTAAATTTTGACTGTGCATCATCATATGAGCACTTTAAATAGTATGCTATGCTGCATGGAACATGTTTTTGAATAAGTGTTGTATTTTGATTAGTATTATCATCAACCTTTTCTAATATACATTCCAAGTCAGCGTATAAGACATATGGAACCATCTCTTGGTATCGGAAATTTTTAAATTTCATATATTTGTCCTCATCAGATGGCATTTCAATTCTACATTTATTTAAATTATTACAATCTACAGCATGTTTCAGAAGTAGCAATTCGGACTGAAAATAATTAAGACATCGATCGCACAGATAAAGTTTACCATTACGAGCAGATACCTGCTTGCTTAAAAGTCGTGATACATTTTTAATCCACATAAAGTGATATATTGTATTACTCTGAATATAATTAACATCATTCTCCTCCTCCTCCTCACAATCAATTTCCATATCTAAATCAGATTTTAACATTAGTAAATGAATGATTTTTTCAAATTTATTTGAGCTTAAGTAAACTGGAACAACTTTACTTTTATTCTCTAAAGTGTACACGTGAATTGATAAATTATTCATAACCTCAAATTTTCCTATATCTTTTAACTGCATAGGGAAATTTATATTTTTATACTTTAATACTTCACTAAAATGCGGGTAAGATGATATGCGATCTACATGTATATTTACCGGATATAGAGTAGAGACTACTGCCCATAGAAAACAATAGTCATCCGTATTTTTTAAATTAATAATAGCTTGTTTCTTTTTTATGCTAGCTGGCAAGTCTATATATGAACCGACAGTTATAGGAACATATTTATTTATGTTAATTTTTAAATGTAAAAGTTCAGATAAACTCCAACCAGAATCACGTTCCTGAAAATCGTCCAATTTTGAAAGTAATTTCTCAAACACATTTTCTTTGTACCACTGTTTCAAGTCAGTTGACATACTAATTATAGAATTGGCTGTAGTGAATGTCTTTAGCTCAATCATGTGAGTATCAGGTTTTATAAAATTCGAGCTAAGTATGACATTAACTTTTAAAATATTCAACGACTTTAAGGCTTGTTTAATTTTATTGGAAAAAATTCTGATACATTTTTCGAGAAACAATTTTGGATCTTTAAAGAATAAATTAACTATTATCCCCGTCTGAATTCGTGAATTAAAACATGATTCAACATTTTGCCATATCAATTTGCTTGTTTTACCATGTTTAGCTTTAAGAAATTTAACCTTTTCCCTGTAATATATTAAACGAGCCAAATTTGCTTCAATTTTAAACTGGTTTTCGGAATTTTTACAAACATTTTTGCTACGTTTAACAGCTTTGCGTAAAATTAAAATAGTTTTATTAATGTGAGTAATCCATCGATTACATTCGTCAACAGTTTTTAGTAATTTACAAGCATTCGAAATATTCGACAAAACGCTATCGCTCAACTGAGACACCGTATGCTCAGGCATGGTGAGGAATGCTGAACTCTGATGCAAACCAGCAAACTATATGTTACTCAGTAGCTTTAAACCGCACCCTCCAACCAATCAGGAGTAACATAAGCCCCGCCCCTCAACCAATAAGGGTTCGTGAAATGAAACAAGTAATATTAATTTATTTTATTTATTAAAAAAATACATGGTACATATTTTACAAACTACTTACAGCACTAGTTAGTGGATTATACTTAATTATTCTATCATGCAGTATTAAACAATAAGCAGATGTGTCCTCAGGTACATTAGAATTCGTTTCAAATTCCAATCTTATATCGACACTACCAGATTTTAACAATTCTGACTGGTAGCTGCAATCTATAACAGCCAGTGGAGCTATAGTAGAAAACTCATGAGGTGTAAGTATTGGTTGACACTGACGTTCATAATAAGTTAATTGAAACTGAGCATACATTTCATATAACATAGCCCACTGGTTGTTTTCAAAATTCAAATTTAAGTTGTCATAGGGATAAATTTCCGAGTTTAAATAAAGTTTAATATTTGTTAAATTACAGTGATCGAATTTACTCATATTTTTATCATGTTTATTTTTGCGATCTGTCTGCAATCCAACGATGACGAAATGTGGTGTCTCCAGCTGTGTTGCGGTCTTGATGGGCCAAGAGTGACGCTGTGTTTTCGGCAGTAACGCGAATTCATGGAGCTCCCAACTTCTAAATGCAATTTGCAGGTCAACGCCCTTCTCCAAAAATCGTAGCAGTGACAGCCGCTCAGCATCAACCACAGATATATGAGGCATCTTCCAATACACTTTACTTATAGTATATTCCGAAAATGAACCACAATGCGGTTCAACTTTACCACGGTTACGGTTAGAATGACGTCATAACGGAACACTTTCACGATGACAGTTGTTACTTGACAGATGAGTTTCGAAATGTGAAATTTATTTAATATGGAAAAATGTTTATAATATAAAAATATTGTATTCTACATCACACCTGCTTTAACTTAAATATAGGGATATAAAAATAACACAAAGAAAAAAGTAAATATGAGCTTCAGAACAAGTAATAAATTCATCTAATATGAATATATACTGTTAAATAATAAAAATACATTTTGTATCACTTGTTTATTTATCAGTCATCATAAAAATATAGTTTTATAAGACAAAAATCCACAAACACTGCAAAAGCCGCCAAACACATTTCAAACTTGTCAACAACAGCTGTGAAGTAACCAAACTAACCGCCGCTCGAGCACGGTTAGTTTGGTTATTAAAAACTAACCACAATTTAAAAAAACCGTGTTCCGTAATGAAACCGGTTACTGAAAAAACTAACCGGTTCATTTTCGGAATACACTATTAATTCAATCTTCATATTTTCACTTGCTGAACTGTTTTCAACTGCATTTACATCTGAACTGCTGCGTATAAGAACTAATTCTTGACGTAAATTCAAAATTATCTTTCTAAAATCTTCACAAAAACCCAAAAGCATGTTTAACGGTATGATTACATTAAAATTACCCTTACTGTTAACAATTTGTTTGGTAATATCAGTTGTAGGTGACCAACCAGCGATTTGTAAATGTTTACTTTCATCTGTATTATAAGAGGCATAGCCTTTCATAGTTGAAGTTAAACCAGGATTTCTTACTCTATCTATAACTACACCACCAATTTCATAACGAATCTCATTAAATAGAAATGCGAATGCATTGTTAACTAATTTAGCTGTACTAGACACTTTGTTATCATGTGTAAGAAGTTTACCTTCAATGTAAAGCATGCTATTCCATGGAACTGTATAAACATCTTGTTGTTGGATAGGAATTCGAATTTCATCATTATTATTTAAAGTTGTAGAAGCATAAGGCTGATGAGTATGTTTTTCAGCGCGAATAATGGCATCATCAAATAGAGCTTTTTCACTCACATTTAGAATATTAGCATTCATGATGATGGTGAATACAAAGAATAAAATTTTTAGATTTTTTATATTTAATCCTTATCCAAACAACAATAGCAGTAAATCGCTTCCGGTGTTTATCCAGATTGAACTTTGAATCCTAGAGATTTAAGGAACTGATAATTTACGGGTGTTAACTCGTTAACAGCTTTCACACTAATGCGAGTACTAGACGCGAGTACTAGACGCCCGTACACCATTTATATTATTAAACTTAATCCCCATTTTGACGCTTAAGATGTAGTCTTACTGTGACGACTTCACCTCTGAAATTGATCAAATTCCCATCTTGATCTACTATTTTAAGGGTTAAGGATGATATTGTACTAGTGTTGATTGGTAAATATATAACTTGACTGGGAGTTTCTATAATTTTAAATCCAGGTGGAACGCGCGGGAAAAATTCATGCAGTATATGCACAGTTTTATTGTTAGAATAAGAATTTGTAGTTATGCTACACTCAATGCATATTGCATTTACTTTAATAATAGATACTGGGTAATCAGATTCATGTAATTCATTTGCAGCTAATTTTCGATGTTGAAATCCTAATATACTACCAATTGAATCCTTTGGTTCAAAATTTATAACATGATTACTTTTTATCTCACACTTAAGTGTATTATTGTTTGCTTGAATATCTAGTTGCGAATTTATTTTTCGCTGCAAATATTTATTTATATCATCTACTTCGTAGGAACCTTCCGGAATTTCAATAATTTGGTTATCTGAATAAAATTTATTATTATTTTTATCAATATTTGGTATGGCATTATATACTTCAAAATTAATTAGACCAAGAACATATTCCGATTTTTCATCGAGCGTTATCGGTGGATAAAAATCTCTATTAATAATGGAGCTGTCACCAAACAATGTGAATGTGTATGACATGACGGCTAAACAAACACTAACGAATTTTCACGCTTGCAGAAATGATAAACACAAGTGCCCGCATTCAGCACTGTTATAAGATTGATATGCATCGTGGTTGTAGTGTATTCTAGAATTATTTCCAAAATATGTAATTAGTTCTTTTGGAGGCTGTAAGTCACCAAAACTGTCAAAATATATTACCAGATTATTACGTTTCTTGTATGCAACCCAATGAGTTCCAGGTCCATTGTTAGAATCCAGATTTACAATTCCACATTCATTGAGGTTAATTTTTTTAGGTAACTTATTTCTCATAAAAACCCCCCTAAAATATGGAATATGTAATAATTTTACGTACTTATTTAGATCAATATTAGTTAGTGGTCGAACTGGTAAAGTTATTGGTAGTTTTTTGACGACGACTTCACGTAAAGTCCAAGTCCTTTTCTGTATGGTTTTAAATATAACCCTTTTCCCATGGCGACGGCTTCCATTAATTTATTATGACGCTCACTTTCTTTTAATTGTTCGGCTGCAGCTCGAGCATCGATGACAGCCTTGGCGATGCCAGCAGCGCCACCTCCAAGTGCGCCTAGAGCGCTCAGCCCGGCAAAAATTGGAATTAATGGTAGAAATCCTCCTTTTTTTAGGCACAGCTATCACTCGCGGATTTTTAATGTTGCGTTTAATTCTTTTAACTGTACGTAGCGCAATTTTTGCTGATTTATTTAAGTCGGAAGAATTATTACTTGATTTTATAGCTTTCTTTGCACGATTTACAACATCGCGAAAAGTTAGGCTACGATTCTTTGATACTTTCATCATTATCACGACTATTTAAACGAGACACGTCTGAACACGTTCACAGTTGGTAATGAACTGCGCTCGTGTACGTTCCTGAATTAATTTTATACAACATGCAGTTTGTCAAACAAAATAATAAACTTGACGTTAAAAATTATGATTTCGAAAAGAGCAATAAATATCGGCGCCATAGTGCATTATTACCAAGTACAGTCAGATGTATAATAGCCGGGCCGTCTGGATGCGGTAAAACAAACGTAATGATTGCATTGTTAGAACATGAGAACGGGTTACGCTTTCAAAATATCTATATTTATTCAAAATCTTTATTTCAACCGAAGTATGTATACTTGAAAAAATTATTAGAACCTATTAAAGAATTAGGTTATTTTGCATACAATGACAATGTTCAAATTAAAAAACCCGCTGAAGCAAAATATAATTCTATATTTATTTTCGATGATGTCGCCTGCGATAAACAAGATATAATTCGTGAATATTTCAGTATGGGACGTCATAAAGCTATAGACTGTTTCTATATATGTCAAACTTATACTCGAATTCCTAAGCATCTCATAAGAGATAATGTAAATTTCTTAATATTGTTTAAACAGGATGAATTAAATTTAAAACATGTTTATATGGATCATGTAAATACTGACATGTCATACGAAACGTTTAAAAATATGTGTTCTAGTTGCTGGCACAATAAGTATGATTTTATAGTTATCGATAAAGATAGTGATCTTAATGAAGGGCGTTACAGGAAGGGATTTGACCAATTTATTATAAATAACCTTGGGACTAATGAAGAAGTTTAGTCAGCTGACAGTAGTGATCGGGTGAACACATCAGTTAATAGAACAGCTGCCAAGTTGGTGATCAATTAACATTACCTGATTATCAGTTGATCAGATCAGTTCATTTAGCAGTTAGCAGTTGATCAGATCAGTTCATTTAGCAGTTAGCAGTTGATCAGATCAGTTCGTTTAGCAGTTGGTCAGTTCAGTTAGCTGTTCATTAAACTTGGAAATAATGGAGGGCAAAAATAAGGGTGTAACACAAGAGCTAATTAAAACTAGAAATATTGTAAAGCGAAAACTAGCAAACCTTAAACTTGGTACTTTGCAAAAAGAAACAGAGTTAGAGAAATCGTATAAACCTATAATCAAATCTTTAAAAGATATTGCTAGTAATATATCAACAGTCAACGTGAAACATGAAATTAAAGAAGAACCGAAAATAGAAATGGCTGAAAGAGAAGAGGAAGAAGCAGAACAACCTACGAGTAAAAGAATGAGAGCACCAAAATTTTTGGATACAAGTGTTGTAGCGGGGACAGAGGGGGTTGAAGATGTTGGCGCTGATGATGAAGTGTTTGCAGAACCGGGTGAGGATACATCGCTCTCTAGGGCTGATATAAGTCGCCCATCGCTGTCGAGAGAAGACATTGAGCAACTGATGAGACATCCATCATTCGCGGAATACTTAGAGCAATATGACCCATTGCCAAGGTATTATATTGAAGAAATGTTAAATGATGATAAAGATTCATTTGATTTCAAATATGGTGTGCGACATGATCCTGATACGGATAAATTTTATATTGGTGACTCTGAAATTAAAATAGCTGGTAAAGATATTGTTATAAATAATTTAACATATAATGGAACAACTGGTTTGTATGAGTTACTTTTTAAAAAGGAGCCCACAGGATATACTAAAGATGATCATAAGAATTATATTGATATTGTAAAGCGAACAAATGCTCATAAGCGACACTATAAAGCTAGTGAACAGATATCGGGGTCTAAGATGAGAAAATACACCCAAGTTATTGGTCCAAAGCTAGATTCACGGTTAAAAAAGATTTCAGCTCCCCGGAAACCGAGCTCTAAATCAGTTACTGGTAAAAGTTATTTAAAAACATTCAATAAAAAACGTGCAGTGGAGTATGTACATTGGGATAATATTAACGAATTAGTTGATCGTCTTCGTCTCCTAATTGCATCACGTGAAGCGGGTCATTCAAACCATCAGAATGAGATTATTTCTATAATTGAGGAATTAAAAGAAGCGAATGTTATTGAATAATGTCATTTCAGTTATGACTCTGGACAAGTTCGGACGTTATATTGGGGTGCATAGAACTAAAAAGTATATCAATAATAAAATTTTTGCTCTTACAAATACTCATCAGGCGACTGTTCAGGAACTAAATAAAAATTTTAAAAGAGATATCGACGATGTTAAGGATAAAGTTAAAATTGAATTATTATCTGAAATAAATAAATATTTAAAAAATTTGAGAAATATTGTTATTTTACAACTGAACTTAACATTGCAGGGTGAAAATTATGATATCATTAACGGTTTTGATAAAAAGCATTATAAATTTCCGTGCGCTGGACGAGTACTTGAATGTCGAATTAATCATGAAAATAAATTAAATTATAGTATTAACGCAGCTAAACGAGTTTCACTTATTGAAAATAAAAATGTTGCGCGTAATGATACATTGCGTATATATCCGTTTCCTGTAGGTTCAAGACCGCAAAACTTATATCTTGAAATTATTTTAGAAACAGCTGTATATCATGTCGAAAATTAAGCAAGCTGTTGTGGAAGAATTGCATAAGCCTGCGCGTGTAAATTTTCCAAGAAGACGGGTGATTATTAAGGGTTTGGATGAATTATTTCAAGCTGATTTGGTGGAAATGATACCTTACGCCAGATTAAATAGAAATTTTAAATATATTTTAGTTGTCATTGACGTATTCTCCAAATTCATATGGACGCGAGCAATAAAAAATAAGTCAGGGCGTGATGTAACTACTGCAATGAAAGTTATATTTAATAAAAGTTATCGCATTCCTAAAAATATTCACACTGATTTGGGAAAAGAATTTTATAATAAAGATTTTAAACAGTTAATGGAAAAACACAATATCAATCATTATTCAAGTTTCAGTAATAAAAAGGCCAGTATTGTGGAGAGAGTGAATAGAACTTTAAAGAATGCAATGTGGAAACGTTTTAGTTTACAGGGGTCATATAAATGGCTTAATTTATTACCTGAACTTACTGAGTCATATAATGCGACAAAACACAGAACAATTAATATGAAACCGAGAGATGTTAATAAAAGTAAAGAAAAGCTTCTACTTGATACTGTTTACAGTAATATAAAAATAGCTGGAATTGCAAAATTTAAAGTAGGTGATTTTGTGCGAATTAGTAAATATCGGAGTGCATTCGTAAAGGGATATACACCAAATTGGTCTAATGAAATATTTACTATAGATCAAGTAAAATTAACAAATCCAGCTACATATATTCTTAAAGATTATTCTGGTCAACTTATTCAGGGTGGATTTTATGAGCATGAATTGCAAAATGTGAAATATTCTGATGTGTATTTGGTGGAAAAAATTCTTAAACGAAAAGGTAATCAAGTTTACATAAAATGGCTTGGTCTAAATAACACGCACAATAGCTGGATAGATAAAACTAATATAGAATAATGTGTGTATAAAAGCGATGTCACTCGACTGAGATTACGGTCACCATGAACATAGGTGAGTGGTTCATCAAAGCTTACAAAGCGGGTAAATTAAATGATCATACTTTTATTGAAATTATGCAAAATTTTGAGGGAAAAGAATTAGAGCTCATGTTCAACAAACTTCCATCGAAATTTAAAGAAAATTCAGAAATTGGTAAAAATTTACCATGTTATAAACATTATAATTTGGGGCGCATCCACATAGATGGACCCCCACCACCCATTTATAAGTGCTTTTGGTGTAACGAATAATGCGAGGCATGTGATTGGCTGAGCATGCATATAAAAGATTCGTCACTGCTCACTGCATTCATTACTTATCATTATTCACTCAAAATGAATACTGTTATTGTTGATATACAAGGTTTTAAAATTTTTAGAGATAATGTTCAAACATTTATTCTTAAAGAAATTGCTGTAATAAATCTTGCAACTGGAACAAGTCAGTATGAAATGTTTGCACCGCCTTTTCCGCGTGCTGAATTGGATTATAAAAGTAAACAAAGTGTGATATGGTTAACTAAAAATCATCATAATTTAGAGTGGAGCTTTGGTGATATACCATACGAAAATCTGTCACATACTGTCAACTCCATGTTCTCACCCAGCGTTGACAAAATTTATGTCAAAGGGTTAGAAAAAGTATGCTGGCTTAAAAATATTATAAGCTCAAGAATAAATATTAATATTATAAATATTGAGAACTTAAACTGTCCTGCTCTAAAAGATCTAAGTAATCCTAATTTAGATTATTGGAAGTTTCACGTTAAACACTGCGCTATACGGAATGCATATGCATTAAAAGATTGGTTTCAAGAGCGCTTTACAAGATATAAGTCATTGCAATTATTTTACAAGGAAGGTCTACTGTCTTTCATGCTGGATGAAGAAATCGCTACTATACCAATGGAATTTGTCATGGTGTTTGCTGCACGTGAAATCGAAAATTTATGGGGCAGATTTCATAGATCCTGGCAAGATTTTAAGAATGCTATGTAATTTAATTTTAAGAATGTATAATTTGAATGAAAATAAAAATATTTTACTTTAATCTGGAATTTTTATTCATATCTATGAGGTTGGAAGAAGTATAGGTAAAAAATAGAAACATTTATTTGAACTTTAATTTATTAAAAAACAACAACATATACAGATAGTTTGTACTTACGTATTCTAACACATAAACACAGACACATTTAATTAAAAATTGATTGTAAATGTTCTCGTACAACTGCACATAATTTACAAGAGCAAAAAAACAGTTCCAAATTTTGTAACAATTCCGGGCTGGGTCGCCGATGTAGCTGTGGTGAAGTTGGTACAGATCGTGGTGGTGGTGCAGGTGCTGGCGTCAGCGTTGTTAAAGGTTCTGACCTCGGTGTTGGCATCGGCTCAGATGCTGGCATCGGCTTAGGCATCGACTTAGGCATCAGCTCAGGCGTCGGCTCAGGCATCGTCATCGACTCAGGTGTTGGCGTTGGATCAGGCATCGGCGTCGCTAGAGATTTCGGTGTTGGCGGGGATGCACTTGATACCCCGTCCGTCTCCATGGCCCAAAATATCGTTTGTAAATTGGCCTCGCTCACACATTCTAGCCAGCTTAGATCTTGACCCACTAACCACTCTGCTTCATCGAACTCCATCACAACTGATAACTGATCGAACAATTTTGAAATTAACCCTTTTATAGGGGTACAATGACGTCATATTCAACCAATAGCTACAAACTACCTGCATGTGTGCTGCTGCAATAAGGTTAGAATAAATAAAATATCATAGAAGTTTAATACATATTTATTATTTTCATAAAGTACAATATATTTATAAACTATGCATACATTTTAGCTTCTAATACAGGTGTAATTATAGGTGAATAAAACTTATCTATCTTATTTTTAAATCTTGCTCGATCTCTCGCATACTGCTCCCAATTGCTTCGCCGGGCCATCTGATAAGCGAAGCGCCACTTTATAAGGTGATGTATTTGGACTGTGTCGTTGAATCGGACTACCATGTTTCACTTTATCATTAATACTCAAATTTTGCATTTTTATTGTTATATAATACATATCAATGTCATGCGATAATATTTTTCAAATACAGATCAAGTTGTTTGTGATAATTTTCTTTAACACTCATTTTTCACTAAATTCCACGTTCACTGTCTTGCCAGTTTTCCCCCTTGAAATGATTGATAGTCCTCCTGCAGAAGCCTTGTCATTCAAGCTGGCTATCTCATCTTCATCGAGAGCGTTGAATCGAGCCCCCAAATATATACGATTTTGCGGTAGTTCCAAGACAACTCGTTCACCAAATGTTGTAGTGCTCTTGTATACTTTTACAATTTTGTACTTTTTCCCAACTTCTAGGTTGGATAATGGTAAAATTTCTTTTACTTTTGCAACTTTATTGAGTTTTTGCAGAAGGCTCATGATGATGATGTTAAGTATGAAAATTTTAAATTCAACTGTTCTTCAATATGATTTCTACACACATTTATACAAAATCATTCCCTCCCCCACCATCAATCTGTAACGAGCTTGTAAACATAACGTAAATCTAGAGTCTGACCCGATGCGCATGCACGTGTTTGTCGTAGGTCAAAAATCTTGTTCAACAACTCGAGCGCTGCACGTGCTAGGCTAAGGTCAATAACACTGACGCGTACCAACTGCAAGTATGACTCATACACGCAACGGTTGCATTCCGATGGACCAGGTGTCTGCGTACTGACCGCTGTCACCCCAAGCTAAGACGCGTCAAAGACATTAGCACGTGCTCAGCAATGACGTCAGCCACCCCGCAGCGATGACTCATACCAACACGCCGCCGCCGCCACGCCACCAACACGCCGCCGCCGCCACGCCACCAACCGTCGCCAAACCATCACCCCCGCCACGCTACCAGCCGTCGCCAAACCATCACCCCGCCACGCTACCAGCCGTCGCCAAACCATCACTCCCGCCGCGCCACTGCCACCGCCACGCCACCAGCCGTCACCACACCATCACCCTTGACGGCCGCCATTTTGAAATATGGTCCCGTTCTCTCTTAGCTTACCTACTATCATCAGTTTATAGAGACGCCTGTGCCTGTGGGCACAACAGTTTGCGAAGTCTATTGTGAAACCGTAATAAAAACTACCAGCTCCGAAATCCTTCAGACACCGCATCGTTCAGAGCAGACTTTGTCATTTGGGTTGCATCGTTTTGTACATAAGGCGTAAATATGTGACATTATGACACGAAATATCGAAAACAAATATACACTTTACTCAGAAATGCGAAACTTTAATGAAAATATTCGTAGATGGAAAGTTTTATTTTTGCAAAATCTTTCATTTCATATATAATTTGTATACCCAAGTACTTTCTAAACTGTTAAAATCGTGTATATGTGTTTACATATATTATTAAGTTTTACGAAATTATAAAAATACAAAACTTAATATTTTATTATTATCTTCATTCTAACAAAAGTTGAATAAATTTATTTATCTAGAACTGGAAAAAAAGCATACAAATTTCAAGCGGTTTTACGCTGACTACGGAGCGCCCTTAAGAAGATTCACAACTCAAATCAACTAGCTTTGGTAAGTTTGTTAAAATACACATTGATTTAATATATTATTATTAATTCGATGAAAATACTTATGATAATATAGAGCTCGTGTCGCCAATTTTGACGATGAAAATAAGTTTTGTGCAATTGTTTAAATTCTTGGATGTCTTCACATTCGTGGATTGTATATATTTTTTAAAATTCTGAATAACTCGCGTAATATTAGAAAATAAAAGCTGATTTTTTTTACTCACGATCATTTACTCTTTGCTTCAATAAATTATTTTCGCATAGATATATGATTTGTGGTTATAAAATATATACTAAATATGGGGGCACGCATTCAACTATCAAAAATTTAAACTTAATAAATGTAAATATCGAATATTTACTCAATACAAAAATATATTAATTGTTTTGAAGATTCTGGCATACAAAACTACAAGAACATGATTTAACTGACGAATTAAAATATAAATTTAAATTACTTATTGACCACTGCTACGATAATTTATTAATGTATGAAATTAGCAGTGTACTATTAGAATTAAAAAATTGCTGGCGGAGTATCTATTATAAATTATTAACTGAAAACGATTCTTTTATCATATGTTGCAATAGTTCAGATCGATTTGCATCCGTAAAAGCAGTATTAGATTTTAAATATTTAAGTTTTTCTTTAAAAAAAATTATACTTAACGTTATAAAAACAGCTACTTTATATATATATATATATATATGTCGGGGTTTTGATCAAAACAAGTTTTAAATTGTTTTCCATTTTATTACAATATTAAAATACAACCAAATAAGTAATCAATACAATGTTCCAATGGTTTTCAAACAATTATATCAGAAATTTAAGAAAATCAAGACTTTGCAACTCTACGACTGACAGATAGTCCCAGGATCCAGAGCACTTCTATTCACATCTTTTTTTAAACATTCAACGATCTATCGCATCTGACAGATGCCAATCAATCTATAGCAACTGTTCGGTTGTTTTTGTACATACTGCTCGTGATCTTGATTCTATCAGCGACATGTGAATTGCACTCTTCGATCTTTCAATACACTGATTTACACGTTGCTCTGTCTATTGTAAAGTTACAGTAATTAAATAATAACTATTTATATCGCTCCGACATATATATATATATATATATATATATATATATATATATATATATATATATATATATATATAAATTTGAATTTAATCAGTGCAGTACATTTCGGGATAGCTAGCGGCCATTTTGTTTCAAGATGGTGGACTGAAGCTTTATTATATCTATATGTTAAGATTGGTTCTCGTCTATGCCTATACCAAATTTAAATCGAATCAGTGCAGTACTTTTCAGGATAGCTAGCTGCTATTTTGTTTCAAGATGGCAGATTGAAGCTTTTTTATACCTATATGTTAAGATTAGTTGTTTATACCAAATTTGAATTTAATCAGTGCAGTACATTTCAGGATAGCTAGCGGCCATTTTGTTTCAAGATGGCGGACTGAAGCTTTATTATACCTATATGTTAAGATTGGTTCTCGTCTATGCCTATACCAAATTTGAATTTAATAAGTGCAGTACTTTTCAGGATAGCTAGCGGCCATTTTGTTTCAAGATGGCGGACTGAAGTTTTATTATATCTATATGTTAAGATTGGTTCCCATCTATGTCTATACCAAATTTAAATCGAATCAGTGCAGTACTTTTCAGGATAGCTAGCGGCCATTTTGTTTATATATATATATATATATATATATATATATATATAAGGTGGCTTAACACCCCAAGTGGGGTTGCGCCGCTCCTTTCGGAGCTATCTAGATCTATTTATTGGAGTAGATCAGTCTCCATTTCTTCTTCATTTCTGCTATATTGTTTTTATTAAATCTCTCCACATCTTCCGGTCTCTTGTTTTATTCTTCCAATTATAGATTCCTGCCTTTTTTAAATCTTCTTCTACTTCCCGTAACCATGTCGATCTGGGTCTGCCTCTGCCCCGTCTTCCTCCTGGTTTCCATTCGACTATTGCTTTTATTGCGTCCTTTTCTTCCGCTCTCCATACATGTCCAAGCCATCTGGCTCTCTGTTGCTTTACCTTCTTCACTATATCTTCTCCTCCCAATGCTTCCTCTATTTCATAGTTCATACGTTGTCTATATTCGTTTTCTGCTATCTTTATAGGACCTAGAATAGTTCTCATTATCATCCTTTCCATTACTTTTAGATTTTCTTCATCTTTCTTTGTCATTGTCATTATTTCTGCAGCGTACAGTGTTATTGGTCTTATAATCGTTCTATATATTTTCATTTTAGTCGCATGTGTAAGTAATTTGCTTTTAAGTAGTGTTTTGTTGGCATAAAAGGCTCTATTTGTAGCTATTATCTTGTCTTTAATTTCTATCTCTCTCTCTCCCGAACTTGATATTGTTATTCCTAAATATTTGAATCTGTCAACCTGTTCAAAATTACATTGACCTATCTTTATATCCCTGGTCTCAGCTTTTTTCCTAATATCATTATTTTGGTCTTAGACTCATTTATTTTTAATCCCATTTTGCTGCCCTCATCTATTATTTCTCGTAATATTTTGACCATTATCTTCCTGTTTTTTGTAATTATTGTTATATCATCTGCATATGCGATTATCTGTGCTCCTCTTGTTCTAAGTGTTCCTTCTTTATTTATTTTCCTCATTACGAATTCCAAAGCCAAATTAAACAGTGTAGCTGATAATGCATCACCATGACTCATCATAACTCCTTTATTTATTTCTATCTCTTCTGTTTCACCTTTTTGTGTTTTTACTGTGATTTTTGTTTTTCTCATTGTCATTATTATCATACGTCTTAACTTCGCTGATATTCCTAGTTCTTTCAAAGCTAACAATAATCTTTCTCTTTTTATAGAGTCAAAAGCTTGTTTGAAGTCTATGAAAAGCATTTCCGTGTTTATATTGTACTCAAGAGTTTTTTCTATTATTTGTTTTACTGTATGTATCGCATCCACCGTCGATCTTCCTTTAGTAAAACCGCACTGATGTTGTCCTATGATATTTCCTGATTCCTGATTCTTTGTACTAAAGTTGACAATATTTTGTATGCAGTGCTCAATAGTGTTATACCTCTGTAATTTTCACATATTTGCTGGTTACCTTTTTTATGTATCGTCACTATTTGACCTGTTTCCCATTCCTTTGGCATACTCTCGTCTCTCCATATTTTCTGAATTAGTTCGTGCATGTGTTTCTGTATCTCTTCGCCTCCGTATTTTATTAATTCTATATTGATGGTATCTTTTCCTGGTGTCTTTCCATTACGGCTCTTATTTATTATTTCTTTAATTTCATCGATTGTTGGTTCTTCTACTTCTATATCATCTGTTTCAACTTGTGTGCCTATTTCCATACTTTATTGAGCTTCTGTTAGCAGTTCCATGAAATGCTCTTTCCATACTTGTTTATATTCTTGTTCATTTTCTGCTAATATACCATTTTTATTTTTTATTCCACACGCTTTTATCTTGTGTGTTCTGTTTTCTTCGTTCACTTTTTGGTAAAACCTCTTGGCATTTCTGTTTAATCTTTCTTCTTCTATATCTTCTATTTTATTATCTATCCAGTCTCTCTTATGCTTTCTTATAATTCTGACACATTCTTTTCTAATTTTTTCATATTCCTCTTTGTCTTCTTTTGTATTTGTTCTTATCCATTTCAATCTTGCTTTCATCTTTCTCCTTGCTGCCTCGTTGCATTCTACACTGTACCATTCTTTTTTATTGTTTCGTTTTTCTCTTCCTACCCATCTTTCTGTCGCCTCATGTATGCATTTTTTTAGTATATTATCTAGTTCCTCTGCGTATTTGTCTCTTGTACTTTCGTTGCTCAGTTTATCTATGTTCCATTTTGTTTCAGCTGGTTTGGTCTTATTAATTTTTCTTATTTTATGTCTCAACGTTGCCGTGACCATGAAATGGTCCGAATCTATGCTTGCTCCTCTATATGTTCTTACATTTGTTATCGATGAGTGCTCTCTTTTCGTAATTAGTACATGGTCTATTTGTGTCTGATGTTTTTGGTCTGGTGATGTCCATGTTACTTTATGTACTTTTGGATGGTTGTATTTTGTGCTACTAATTATTAGATTCGTACTTGTTGCTAAACCACATAATCTTTGTCCGTTATCGTTTGTTTTTTCGTGTATTGTATACTTTCCAGCCACTTGTCGTATATAGTGCTCTTTCCCTATTTGCGCATTGAAATCTCCTAATATAATTGCTGTGTCTTCTTTTGGTATTCCTTCTATTTCCTCTTCCAGACTCTCATAGAATATATCTTTTTCTTCCGCCGTTGCTTTTTCAGTAGGTGCATATACATTTAATAACGATAATTTAAAAGGCTTCATATTAATCCTGCAGTAGGCCATTCTCTCACTTATTGGTCTGAAATCAATCACGTTATTTTTTAATTTATTCATTACGAATTGTCCTTGTTTATTGTCCCCTGAATAATGTACATCATATTCGCTTTTATTAATAATTCTTTCTCCACTCCATCTTGTTTCTTGTACTGCTGCAACATCGATTTTATATCTTGACATTTCTGCTGCTATTTCTTGCATTTTACCTGGACGTAGCATAGTCCTTACGTTCAATGTACTTATTTTAATCCTCCCTTCCTTCGTCTTTCTTTTAGCTTTCTTTTTCTTTTTTTCTTGCGTTACTATTAATTGTCTCATTTTACTCTTATCATCCTCCTGCTTTATTTCCGTTCTCATTCCGTTGCCATGTCCTTTTTCATGCTTATCGTCTCCATTTTCGTTTTCTATATGATTTGTTTTTAATCGTTTTTTGACGCTATATCTAGCTTCTTTACTAGTCCTCTTTCTCTTGCGCTTCATTCGTACCATATCCCATCTATTCTTAGTTTTTGGAAACCTATTTTAATATCTCGTCCTTTATTCTTCTCTTCCCTTGCACTTGTCCTTATACTTCCCTGTATCTGCATTTCTTCATTCGTAAGTTCATTGTCTATATATATTTTTGTACCCGTGAGTCTATTCTTGTTCCCCATGATCTTCATTTTATTCTCCTAATCAGTGCAGTACTTTTCAGGATAGCTAGCGGCCATTTTGTTTCAAGATGGCGGACTGAAGATTTATTATACCATTATGTTAAGAATGGTTCTCTTCTATACCTATTCCAAATTTGAATCGAATCAGTACAGTACTTTTCAGGATAGCTAGCGGCCATTTTGTTTTAAGATGGCGAAATAAAGCTTTATTATGCCAATATGTTAAGATTTAGTCTATGTCTATGTCTATACGAAATTTGAATCGAATCAGTGCAGCACTTTTCAGGATAGCTAGCGGCCATTTTGTTTAAAGATGGCGAAATGAAGCTTTATTATGCCAATATGTTAAGATTGGTTGCCGTCTACGTCTATACCAAATTTGAATCGAATCAGTGTAGTAATTTTCAGGATAGCTAGCGGCCATTTTGTTTTAAGATGGCGGACTAAAGTTTTATTATACCTATATATTAATATTGGTTCCCGTCTATGTCTGTCCAAAATTAGAATCGAATCAGTTCAGTACTTTTCAGGATAGCTAGCGGCCATTTTGTTTCAAGATGGCGGACTGAAGATTTATTATACCATTATGATAAGAATGGTTCTCTTCTATACCTATTCCAAATTTGAATCAAATCAGTACAGTACTTTTCAGGATAGCTAGCGGCCATTTTGTTTTAAGATTGCGAAATGAAGCTTTGTTATACCTATATGTTAAGATTGGTTTTCTTCTATACCCGTACCAAATTTGAATTGAATCAGTGCAGTACTTTTCAGGATAGCTAGCGGCCATTTTGTTTCAAGATGGCGGACTGAAGCTTTATTATACCTATATGTTAAGATTGGTTCTCGTCTATACCTGTACGAAATTTTAATCGAATCATTGCAGTATTTTTCAGGATAGCTAGCGGCCATTTTGTTTTAAGATGGCGGATTGGACGTGTGCTAAGTCAGAAACCTTCGCGGGCGTGCACACAACACTTTAGCAAAATTTCAGATAATGAAAATATGGACATTTTTGTTACTGGAACGTAAAACAGCATCAAAATCGGATGATTGTAAAAAAAGTTATGATTTTTTGAAAAAAAGAGACTTTTGCAGAGGTTGGCATTCAATTGTCCGTAGTACGTAGACACTCAAACACATACGGACACGCAAACGCACACGCACACACGCACACAAATACACACAAACACACAGACGACGCACATGCAGATGTAAACGCAAACGTTCACGCACACGCCATACTGAAAACTTGGTGATCTTTTTTTTTGTTTCTATATATATATATATATATATATATATATATATATATATATATATATATATATATATATATATATATATATATATACATATAAGTTAGAACGGCTGTTCTCTGTATTAAAATTAATCTGATGTAATTATTCTAAGTTGTGTAAAATAAAAATTATTTTTTATTGTAACCGTAAATCACGTTTACGTTACTGGCGCAGTCGGTAGGATGCTCAGACGAATTATCGATTAATATCAATATCGAAAAAATCTCGTTTCGTTTCAACGATTAACTGAGCATCGAAAAATCACAACGAAAAGTCGTCGAGACTCTGTCATATCCAGTGGCGGATTTAGGAAATTTTGAGAGGGGATGCACAAATCTAAATATTAAAAAAATCTGAATTAAAAATATAGAGTAATGGTGATTCTAGTGTAACATGACAAATACAAACAAAATATTAAAGAAAAAGACATTGATTACATACAAGAAAATACATAAAATTAGAAAAAAAATCAATTAAATATAAAGGCAAAAATTCACATGTGTTCAAGTAATAGCCTTCGTGAATGTTTTCTTGCAAATAAATCTAAGACTTTTTCAGCCTTTATTTCTTCATTATTTATATGAAGCATCGCTAAACCATTGAGCCTATCTTGGCCCATTGAAGAGCGAAGATATGTTTTTATTGTTTGAAGGGTACTAAATGACCCTTCTGATGTACAAGTTGTGACAGGAATAACACATAGTATTTTCAGCAATCACATAACCGTAGAGAACGTCAATGCGCAAAGCCTATGCGTCGGCGCAAAATACCGACATTTTTAATACAGAAATGCCATCTACTGGCAAAAAATAGAAAGAAATATACTATTATTATATGATTTTATTTAAGTAATGTAATGTAAAATGTTTATTACTGTATTGTTAAAAACTGACAAATCAAGTCCAAATGACAGGGGGGGGGCACGGGCCTGGGTGCCCCTCCCCTAAATCCGCCACTGGTCATATCGCGAGTGCATATCGTGTTCGAAGAGATCTTCAGAAGGTTCTGCTGTACACAGAAATCCAGCTCTATCCTGCCACGAGCGAATATCGTGCAAGAAGAGACCGTCGGAGAGCCCAGCTGTACGCAGTCCGCCGAGAGTTGACACCAATCCACGGAGCCGCCGCAGCCGTGCCCATGGACAAGTTGATGTTTATCCTGTAAGTGCTTATATGTCGAGCAGTGATATCATTCAACTAAATTTAAACTCAGATTCAGATATGGATACAGATTCAGTTGCTTCCAGTAATTCACCCCCTTTGAATCCTATAAGAAATATACTTAGCCTTGAAAATCTATTAAGAGATTTTAACCATTTAAATATAACTAATAATATGGCTACTCCAACATTAAAGAGAGAATACCTCGACATGATCCCGGATTTTCACGGAGATCCTAAATTATTACCGCGATTCATAGAAATCTGCGAAAAGTTATTGAATACGTTTTTTAATAATGTAGAACCCGCGGACTTTCAGAATGAATATCTGTTGTCCACGATTTTATCTAAGATTAAAGGCGAAGCAGCCGTAAATTTAGCTAGTTCCAACTTGAACTCTTGGGCTACTATTAAATCCGCTTTAATAAATGCTTACTCTGATAAAAGAGATTGCTATACTCTCGGAATAGATTTAACAGAGTTAAAACAAGGTAATGAAACACCTTTTGATTATTATAATAAAATACAAGATTTACTAAATTTACAAGTTTCATATGCCAATTTGAATAATCCAGTAGAAGCAAACGTACTTGCTAATTATTTTAGGCAGTACGCACTGTGTATTTTATTACGCGGTTTAAAAGAACCACTAGGTACACTCATGTGTACAAAGAACCCAGCTGATATGAATGCAGCGCTAAACATGCTGACCAATGACTTCCAAATTGAGAGTTGTCTGCGGCAACAAAACAAAATACACACATTACAAAAACCAAAACAATTCATTCAGAATAATACACAACACAGATACCAACAACCACAATTCAGATACACCCAAACACAAACGCCACAATTAACATATCGACCTAACCTATATTCCAATACTCTAATGAATAAACCCTTCAATCAAAGTCAAATGTATAAACAAAATGCTTTTAAACCTAATCCTAATGCACGTTTCTCAAAACCAACTCCAATGAGTATCAGCACTCAACAGACATTCCTACCCCGACCAGGCCTATCAGGCTACAACAGTCAGTCTCGACCACAACAATATACACGACAATATCCCCAGACACAAACAAAACCTAATGAAGAAATGATGTACACTACAGAAATTACCGAATACACGGACGAACAGTATTATGACGAAAACAATGCTATTATTTACGAACCCGAACAAGAAACTGTATCAAATAATTTTTTAGAACTCCCTGCCTCGGAAATGAATTTGAGTTAATGAATTTAACCAATAATCTAAGTGAATTACCGTGCATTGTTTACCCAGAACAAAATTTAAAAGTACTGCTTGATACCAAGTATTGCACGTAAATTCTTTAAAGATAAAATTATAAATGACCCTTTCAAAATTACCACTGCTCATGGTACATCTACCGAAAACTTTAGTATAATTTTACCTTGCTCAAAATTATTTAATAAACCAAATATTATGCTCAAATATCATCTCTTTGACTTCCATGACCAATTTGACATATTGTTAGGACTCGACAACCTTAAAACAATAGAAGCGAACATCGACCTAGTAA
This sequence comes from Pterostichus madidus, assembly GCA_911728475.2. Taxonomy (NCBI): domain Eukaryota; kingdom Metazoa; phylum Arthropoda; class Insecta; order Coleoptera; family Carabidae; genus Pterostichus; species Pterostichus madidus. Next base: position 15,332,309 of record OU452304.1, on the reverse strand, counting down.
ACGATAAGATAACAACACCGGTATGCGAGATAAAAATTCACTATCATCAGCTAAAGCCGCGTCCTTACTACGTATCAGTAAAGCCGCAATCCGAGAAAATTATAAAGTTTTACACCAATTGTATAGACAATGGAGAAGTATTTATTCCAGAATCTCAAATTTCTAACGCCATAATACCAGAAGGTATTGCAAAAATTGATAATCATTTCTTTTATTACCCAGTAATAAATCCAAATGAATCAGAAATAACTTTAAATACCACAGATAATAATATTTTAACAGAACCTTTAGAATGTTTCGAAATGAATAACATAAATTTTAATAATTATCATAATGTAAAAACCCCTTTCGACATATCACTAATTAGAACTCAACATATGAATCCGGAAGAAAAATCGGCAATTATAAAATTAATTAAAGAATACGCTGACGTATTCCACACTGAAAATAATTCTTTATCTTTTACCAACAACGTTAAACATCATATACGAACTAAGGACGAATTACCCATTTATACTAAGACATACAGATACCCAGAAATACACAGACAAGAAGTACAGGAACAAATAGACAAAATGCTAACACAGAACATTATCAGACCATCACATTCACAGTGGTCTTCTCCCGTGTGGATTGTTCCGAAGAAATTAGACGCGTCCGGGAAAAGAAAATGGTGGCTGGTCATTGACTACCGCAAGCTGAATGAAAAGACCAGTGACGACAAATATCCTATTCCCAATATTACTACACTCCTAGATAAATTCGGTAAATGCCAGTATTTTACAACTTTAGATCTGGCCTCTGGTTTCCACCAGATTGAAATGAATAGTGATGACGTACAAAAAACAGCTTTTTCCACCGAAAACGGGCATTATGAATTCCTAAGAATGCCGTTTGGACTAAAAAACGCGCCCGCCACCTTCCAACGCGTAATGGACAATGTATTGCGAAATTTATTAAATAACATCTGTCTTGTTTATCTCGACGATGTAATTATTTTTAGTACGAGCTTGCAAGAACACCTTGAAAGTTTGCGCGCGGTATTTAACAGACTTAGACAAGCTAACTTAAAAATTCAAATTGACAAATCGGAATTTCTCTGTAAAGAAGTAACATACTTAGGTCACGTAGTCACCCCTGAAGGCGTCAAGCCTAACCCTGATAAAATTTTGGCAATTAAAAATTATCAAATTCCTAAAACAACAAAACAAATCAAAGGTTTCCTTGGATTATTAGGCTACTATAGAAAATTTATTCAAAATTTTGCGAAAATCACGAAACCCCTCACTAAATGTCTTAAAAAAGGAGCAGAAATAAATATTAAAGATCCTGAGTATGTAACATGTTTCGACATATGTAAAAATTTACTGGTTAACGAACCAATCATTCAATATCCCGAATTTACCAAACCTTTTAACCTCACGACAGATGCTAGCAATTATGCGATCGGTGCAGTGTTATCACAGGGACCCATCGGATCAGATTTACCTATTTCATACGCCAGTAGAACACTTAATGAATCAGAACAAAATTACTCCACTATTGAAAAGGAATTACTCGCTATTGTTTGGGCAACTAAATATTTTAGGCCTTATTTATTTGGTAGAAAATTTAAGGTTATTACAGACCATAAGCCATTACAATGGTTGTTTTACTAAAAGAACCAAATTCAAAATTAGTTCGTTGGCGCTTAAAGTTAGAAGAATTCGATTATGAAATCATATATAAAAAAGGTAAACTGAATACAAACGCAGACGCTCTAAGTCGCATTCCACCAACTACTCCTATACAAAATGTACTACACGCTACTAACGAATCAGAAATGACGAAATACCAGATTTATTTACAAAATAGAGACACTGTTAACAACAATTATAAATTTTTTGAAATAGAAGCAAATCTTTTTGACGCCCCATCAAACGAAAGCCTTGCACACTGTGTCAGTAAAGACTTGAAAATGTCTGACGGCATAGCAAAAGACTTTAGAAAAATATTTAAAAATGTAGACGTCCTACATAAAAAAATCCCCAATTACGTAACTTGATATACTTAAGAGATAATCAGAAATTTATAATTTACTTAATCACGAAAGAAAACCATTTCGAGAAACCCACTTATGAAAATATGTTTTACACCTTAGTAAATTTAAAGTATTTTTGTGAAAAAAATAAAATTAAAATTTTAAATATTCCTAAAATTGGATGTGGCAATGACACATTAGAATGGAAAGATGTAAAATCAATGTTGCAATTTATTTTTCAAAATAGTAATATAATTATTACTGTTTACAAATTGCCTGATAGTGACACACCCAACCTTGAAATTAACACGAACGAAACTAAAGACGATAACAGCGATGCTTTCTTTAAGTACATGGACGACTTTAATAAACAGCTTGAAAATAATAATGAAACAGATAACGAATCTCTAATTGTAGAATACGACGACAAAACACATAATAATACCAAAGAACAAGACGACACTGACGCAACTATTTTTTCAATATATGTTCCGAACCGACCCGAACCCGACCCGACATGAAATGAACAAGTCTGACCCGAACGGTATCTGGCCCGAACTGAACCAGCCCGAACTGAACCAACCCGACTTGAACGGTACCGACCCGAAATGAACCAACCCGATCTGAACGGTTCCAACCCGACCTGAACGGTACCGACCCGAAATGAACTGTCTCGACCCGAACCCGACCCGAAGTGAAAAAATCTTTGTTTACCTAAACAAAAACTAATATCTATTTTAAATGGCACGAGAAATACATCTATGGCTATAGTCTCACCACACCAGAAATGATTACTTACGTGTTGACGTCTGGTAAACACCCGCACGGTAACATATCATTAGTTTTTAAATTATAACTACGTATTTTAATGAACCTGTTTCAGTAAATATTATAATACAATAACTGTTTTTGAAACTAAAATTTTGCCTTCTATCAGTAAAAATGAGTTTAAAGGGTAAATGTACGGTCAACCTCGCAAGAAATTAAAGCAGGGACGTGTTTCAAGTATAGCAATTAAGCTTGAAGCTAAATCAGCATTACCATTTAAATTTTTATTTATTTGTATAATTCTTTTTAAATCCAGCGTTATTTTTATTTCTCTATTACATACTTCCTTATCTGTTTTTCACACAAACGCACTATACTTCGCTTCAAAATGGGCTGGAATTATAAATCAGTCCGTCAAACATAGTATTCCAGTGGCGCGTCAATAAATTGTTGTTTGTTGATGATTCTCAAAAGAACTGAATTCGATAGAGATCGACCATTTCAGCTCCCAATTATTTTTTATAGATCAGCTAAACTCACTTTATATTAAAATAAATATAAATTTTGCAAATTTGCAGATAATGTAAATACATAAACAAATCTCCATGAAAACTTCTCTCTACGGCTATGCAAGTCTTCAAAAGGGATTATTGAAAGTTTTAGTGAGGTCTTTCTATTGTTAGATATTGCTAGAGAAGTAAATTTTGTTCAGATACAAAGTGGGTGGTGCCCTAGTAAAGTTATACCTAATATTTTTAGTGAGTTTACTTGCCGCATCCCTGACAAAAATCCAATAAAATTATTACAAATTTTGATATATTATACCAGTTCATTTCGAAACGAAGTACAATGAGAAATTATACAAAATTCAAATCAAAGAGAGAGATAAAAATTACCTGGGATTAGGTAAATTATATAATAAAACTGGAATATATCGAGTAAAGTAAACATGTAGGTCTGAATTTCAAACTCAACCGACTATAATTATTTCTTCGATAGCCAATGAAATATTTTGAACAAACATTCAATAAATATATATTCCTTATAATTTTAAATCGATATTCTTTTTCAAAGAACTCTTGATTTTACTTTTTCATTTTAGAGAGGTTTGAAATTTGAATGAACATCTGGTTGTCGTTTATTATCCCGTTATAGCCATTGTTATTATTTCAAGTATAATTCGCAATTCCGGCAATATACCTGAGAATGGGAAAATTCTCTGATAGAACATAGAAGGATACCTGGTACCAAAATTAGAAATTACACTTCCACCGTATTTGGTCATCTGGATGACATAAAATTTTATAATAATCTCTGCTTGCATGAATTGTGTCATAAGAACTGCCGTCCGCACGATTATAGAAATGAACAGAGATGAACCAACCCGACCAGACACGAACCCGATCCGAACCCGGAACTGAGAGAACTCGTACTGAACCAACCCGACGTGAACGGTATCTGACCCGAACCCGACCCGACCCGAATTTGAACCAACCCGACGTGAACGGTACCTGACCCGAACTGAACCAACCCAAGAAATTAAAGCAGGGACGTGTTTCAAGTATAGCAATTAAGCTTGAAGCTAAATCAGCATTACCATTTAAATTTTTATTTATTTGTATAATTCTTTTTAAATCCAGCGTTATTTTTATTTCTCTATTACATACTTCCTTATCTGTTTTTCACACAAACGCACTATACTTCGCTTCAAAATGGGCTGGAATTATAAATCAGTCCGTCAAACATAGTATTCCAGTGGCGCGTCAATAAATTGTTGTTTGTTGATGATTCTCAAAAGAACTGAATTCGATAGAGATCGACCATTTCAGCTCCCAATTATTTTTTATAGATCAGCTAAACTCACTTTATATTAAAATAAATATAAATTTTGCAAATTTGCAGATAATGTAAATACATAAACAAATCTCCATGAAAACTTCTCTCTACGGCTATGCAAGTCTTCAAAAGGGATTATTGAAAGTTTTAGTGAGGTCTTTCTATTGTTAGATATTGCTAGAGAAGTAAATTTTGTTCAGATACAAAGTGGGTGGTGCCCTAGTAAAGTTATACCTAATATTTTTAGTGAGTTTACTTGCCGCATCCCTGACAAAAATCCAATAAAATTATTACAAATTTTGATATATTATACCAGTTCATTTCGAAACGAAGTACAATGAGAAATTATACAAAATTCAAATCAAAGAGAGAGATAAAAATTACCTGGGATTAGGTAAATTATATAATAAAACTGGAATATATCGAGTAAAGTAAACATGTAGGTCTGAATTTCAAACTCAACCGACTATAATTATTTCTTCGATAGCCAATGAAATATTTTGAACAAACATTCAATAAATATATATTCCTTATAATTTTAAATCGATATTCTTTTTCAAAGAACTCTTGATTTTACTTTTTCATTTTAGAGAGGTTTGAAATTTGAATGAACATCTGGTTGTCGTTTATTATCCCGTTATAGCCATTGTTATTATTTCAAGTATAATTCGCAATTCCGGCAATATACCTGAGAATGGGAAAATTCTCTGATAGAACATAGAAGGATACCTGGTACCAAAATTAGAAATTACACTTCCACCGTATTTGGTCATCTGGATGACATAAAATTTTATAATAATCTCTGCTTGCATGAATTGTGTCATAAGAACTGCCGTCCGCACGATTATAGAAATGAACAGAGATGAACCAACCCGACCAGACACGAACCCGATCCGAACCCGGAACTGAGAGAACTCGTACTGAACCAACCCGACGTGAACGGTATCTGACCCGAACCCGACCCGACCCGAATTTGAACCAACTCGACGTGAACGGTACCTGACCCGAACTGAACCAACCCGGTTCTAAATGAACCAACCCGAGCTGAACGGTACCTGAACTGTACCGACCCGAACCCGACCCGACCCGAACTTATCCAGCCCGACCCGAACTGAACCAACCCGACGTGAACGGTACCTGACCCGAACCCGACCCGAACTTTATATTTGGATATAAAATCGACCCGAAACCCGACGGTGGTTCGGGTCGGGTCGGGTCGGGTTTCGGGTTCGGGTTGAAATGCGCATCTCTACTGTGAAGAAAATAAATTTTCAACTTCGTTTTTAGGGGTATCCATGGCAATTAGTATTAAAATGTCGCGCCAATTGTTTGACAAATTTGCAGAATTTGTATAACGTAGACATTTTTTTCAATTAGCTATATTATTTTCATATTCTTGCAATTTATTTCAAATTGCAAAAATATTTAAACCAAATTATTTCGACAAAACTAGTTGTTAGCATATATACAAAAATTGTTTTCTTCTATAAGTAATCGAATTATAGGACAGTTCATCATATTTATATGGTCTCTATATCATTTAGTGTCGCGCTATTCACTTGTTAAATTTTTGGCTAAGTTAGAATACGTATAACGTAGATATTTTCTTCTTTCAGTTATTTCAAATAGCAAAGATATAATACATTATTTCGCCCAAAATAATCCATTAAGAATGGTTTTCTCCTGTACTTAGTATTCCTTTGTATTATACGCCTCAACACAGAATACACCGACATTCATCTATTACAATGGTAATGGAATGGGTTGAGTGTTAGATCTCTTGCAAAATTTCTTAAACATAATTATATTTCTGTTTTTAATCAAAGTGACTCTAAAAGTTCAATATTATGTACTTTAGAGGTATAACGATTATCCTGAATGTTGTTACTATCTTCAAACTCTTTTATTTACACTTATTTCAAATAGATACTGATTATTTCAAACAGAAAAAATCTTTTCACGTAATTATAATGTTTACTTTATATTTTCTTGTAGCAGTACGTCACCAAAATATATTAAACGAATACACACATATATTTTCTAAGTTCAATATTATGTACTTTAGAGGTATAACGATTATTTTGAACTTAACTACTATTTTCAAACTCTTTTTATTTACACTTGTTTCTAATAGATACTGATTATTTCAAACAGCAAGAATATTTAAAGGTAATTATAATATGTTTACTTTATAATTCACAATTCCACTTCATTTTCAAAGTGAATTAATTCACAAATCATAGTGATTTGAGATTTATTTATGTAAAATATAAATCACAAGCCTTTTTGTGAATTGGGGCTTGAGGTTTGAGGCTTGGGGCTTAAATCACATTTACAAGTACAAAATATTATCATTATATTTAATATTTATTTTAAAAAAATATTAGGTGCATTGTAATATGCCAAAGATATGTGCGCAATCGAATGAAAACAGATGTAAGTAGATATGATTATAACAGTTTAGCTTTTAAAACTATTATAGACTATCTTTAAAAATATTAATTTTCTTTGTAAAAGTATACAAAATGGCTAGTAATTTGAAACAAAAGTTTAATGTCACACAATCACGAATTAGTTCACAGATCACCGACAGCTACAGCCAGAAATGTGACATTTAAACGTGCACCAGCATTGCTAACCTCAAAGCGAAACAATTCAAAATTTTAAGTCATTGAATTAAGCCTTTCAATTGAATTAAGCCCTTTCATTTGAATTAAGCCCTTTCAATTGAATTAAGCCCTTTCATTTGAATTAAGCCCTTTCAATTGAATTAAGCTCTTTCATTTGAATTAAGCCTTGAGAAATTATTTAAGTCTTTTTTAGCTCTAAAACAATTCACAAGTCCAAATCAATTTCTTGAAAGATCTTAAATCACAAGCCTGATTTGTGAATTTTTAAAAAAGGCTTAATTCACTTGATTTAAATCAAGAAATATGATTTAAATCAATTTATAATTCCTTTTGATTTAAATCATGCCCAGCTCCGCTTGTAGCAGTACATCACCAAAATATATTAAACAAATACACAAATATACAGGTTGTTCCATTTAAGTGTGCCATCATTACTATCTCGAGAGCAAAGAACCACCATTTTACAAGACTAGCAATGAGTAAAAAAAATATTTTTTTTACCAGTGGTTCTCAAATTATGGAACCCAACTTTTTTATTTTAAATATTCGATAGAGTATTTTTTTGAATTCAACAATATAAACATATATTGTAATATAACGAAATAAATGAGAAAAATGCGTGTTATATTTGTATGTATTTTATTTATATTTGGCTGAAACAGAGTGCTTTAGATAGAAAATAATTGAAAAATAAACAAATCAAACAATAGTGTACTACACTACAATAATATTAAAATTAATAACATTTAATTACAAACAATGAAACAATGTTATACATAACAATATATTCAATTATTTTCTATACAAAGTACTCTTGTTTCAGCCAGATATAAATAAAATACAAATAAATTTAATATGTATTTTTCTGAGTTATTTTGTTATATTAAGATATGATATGTTTATATCGTTGAATTTAGAAAAAAATACTCTATCGAATAACAAACTCAGTGTGGTTGACCTTAATTTTATACAGTGTTTGATATGGTTGTTGCTTGAAGGTCGTAAATATGAGAAATAAACAAAATGTTACTGGATGTTTATTCAAAATATTGTCAATGAAACACTGGAAAGAAAAAGTTTTTTTTTACAATAAAGAATAAATTACAAAAACTTCAACAGCAGATAATATCTGGAGCAACAATAATGAGTGAACATAATACAAAATAACAAAAACAGCTAATATAATAGCTAAAGTCAAATATAACAGAACACGTAGAACCGTAGTCAAAATAATTTGTATAACAACGAAAATCAGGAACAGCAAGTGGCGAGACGGTAAAACTAAACAGTCTCGCTGCACGAAAATCAAAACAACAAAGTTCAACAATTTCTTAAAATAGGTTTAACAAAATCAGTTACATTGTCGTAATTAGTTTTACTGTTCATGGTGTTATTTTTGATCCTCCATTTTCGTTGTGATTGATGTAGAGTGTTTCTAAAAACAGTCGTTCATGCAGATTGCTTTTACGGTGAATTATTTTCGTTTCATCGAATTTAAACTTGTGGCCAGGTTCGAAGTGATGTTTGAATAACGATCTATGTGCTGGTCTACCAGGTTTAAGGAGTTGTAATGAGAGAGTAATATCATATATCAATGAACGCGGGGATTGTCTCCAGGTGGGAGATACTAGTCAAAAACCCTTAAACAAGGTTAATTTATTATATGAATGTCTAATTGACTCTCTTTAGTAATTAGATTTTTTGACATGAAGCCTTATTTTCAAATAATAATTTGTTACTGTTTTTATTGACAATATTTGCTGATTATCTAAGAAATTCTGATTATTAGTATGTTCATTTAAATGATAAAACAAATTAATATCTCCATATCTCATTAAAAATAATACATTTGTTAGATAGAAATTGGTAATTTTCTTATAATATTTCTCACTACTTTCATTTAATACATTTTTAACTAGTACTTCGCATTTTTTACATGATGAAATAACATGATATGCCGGAAAAATTAAACCACCTCTTGATTTTTGTAATATTAAACTATAATTTTCGGAATTTGGTTCTTCTACTTCTAACACATTCTTCACATTTAATAGCTTTTTTAAATATTTTACAAAAAAGTTACAATATATTTAGGATATATTGCAAAAATCGTGAAAAAGTTTTATTCAAGTCAGCTTCTTTAAAATGTTGTGAACACAATCCACTTGATTCTGTGGGAGACTTTTGGAAATCTGAAGATAATATATTAGTAATAAGTACCTTATATTATAGTTAAATTGAATAATAATATTACCTAAGAAAAGTTATTTTGGTGCCAGAAGATTCAACAGCCAGTTGTTCTTTCGATTTATTCGGAGAACGATTTGTACATACGAATCCTACACACGCCGGTATGACTTTTTTAAAACTACACCGATCACTGAAGTGTTAATGATAAAATACGAACTATAATTATTAATAATAAACATGCAAGAAGTTAATTTTGTAAATATAAATCTCAATATACACACAATAATCCATAAACAAAGTCTATAAAGTCATACAAATATAACCACAAAACTAAAAATTAATTATTATATTATTCTGGCAAGCAAAGCATCTTCATTATTATAAGAATAATTGCAGGCAATAACAAAACAAAAACTGTCGTTTTAACCAAATTTTCTAATAATAAATAAAGCTCTTAGGCTTCTTCGCCTAACTGATGAGACCCGAAGGTCGAAAGCATACCAAACTGGGAAACAAATACCTGTCTAAAGTAAGATGGGAAAATCTAAAGTATCATAGTTTCGCAAAGATTTCGCAAATCCAGCGCAAAGTGACGAATTTGTCACAATTCTGCGTTTTGAACGCGTTTCAAAGCGTTTCTTGACACAAAAGATAACGAATGCTCAATAACATTCTTGTTGAGTAGACATTTTTGGTACTGTTTCGGCTTAGTTCGCCTCTTCAGTCAGGGAAATACCCTGAGACAGTGAGATTTTTCGTCGTTTGACGAGAGATAAATTCTATTTTGCAAATCCAAAGTATCATAGTTTCGCAAAGATTTCGCAAATCTAGCGCAAAGTGACGAATTTGTCACAATTCTGCGTTTTGGACGCGTTTCAAAGCGTTTCTTGATGCATTTTAGGAAAGGAGATGAATTTTTCATCTTTTCCAAAGTCAATTCGAATGCTAAGCATTCATCTACGCTTTGAAACGCGTCCAAAACGCAGAATTGTGACAAATTCGTCACTTTGCGCTGGATTTGCGAAATCTTTGCGAAACTATGATACTTTGGATTTGCAAAATCAAATTTTCTAAGATGAAAACTCTGTAAAACAACAAAAAATTTTACGTAAGCACCACAAGAACTATATGACAAACACATGTTTTGGTCACAACAAGATGGCGTCCGATCAAACGCCACTTGAAGGTTTGGGACAAGGTGAAACATATGTGCTCTCTCCTTATAACTCCTTGACCAGGTTACAAAAATATTTATTTTGATATAATCTCTTACATAGTGGTTTTTGGCCTGATTCACCTATGTAGCGAGAGTCGCAAGCACCACAGGAGACTTCAAAAATAATGTTTTTTATGTCCTTTGTTGCAGTCACGTCCTTAATTTTCGAAAAGTTGCCAGGCCGTGGAGATGACAGAAGAGTGTGCGATTCTGATCGGTGTTTCTCGTAAAATATTTTTTATTCCTTTAGCAATTAAGTTGTTGTATGGTAATTTACAATAAACGATCATAGGTGTTGGCCCATAAATTGGCGCGTCATTATTAATAGTAGCCAGTCGTTTCTGTATGTGGTAATTACTAAAGTCAATCGGATAATAATTTTCTATTCATAGATTACGTATTATGTTCAAGTTGTCATAATGAAAATTATCATCCGAGAGACGTATTGCACGATCGACTAGTGAGTTGATGACACCGATTTTGTAAGATTTGTCTGTGTAACTATGAAAGTTTAATAATCTTCCTGATGCTGTAGGTTTTCGGAACCAATTGAACATTAGTGATCCTTCTTGTCTGATGATAAAGACATCGAGAAAGATTATTTGTCGTTTTATTGAATGTTCAATAGTGATGGGTGGTAGGAATTTACATAATGGAATATTCTATTGATGTTTTCTTCATTCGAGATCAGTAGGCAGTCGTCTACGTAACGTGTAAAGAATTTTAAACTTAAATCTGCGTTATTTAATAATTCCTGTTCTAGTTTTTGAAGAATCAGATCAGCCAAGCACCCTGATATACTTGATCCCATCGGGAAGCCTTGTATTTGGAAATAAGTAACGTTCTTGTAGGTGAAGAAAGAACCTGCAAAGCATAATTTGATGCCTTCTATGAAATCATTGATGGGTAAGTCGGTGTTCACAGTAATTTCATTCCATCTTCCTTTGATGCAATCAATTGCAAGTTCTTGAGAGATGCTATGAGAATTGCTTACCCAAAGATAGAATCGCAAGAATTCTTTTGTCAATGTGTGTGTTAGTAAGATTCGTGATCCATTTGTTGTAGTATTTTAAAATGTCCTGGCATGCATTGAAATCAACTTATATTTCTTACCAAGATGAAAAGAGTTTAATCTTACGCCATATTTTATAAAAAACTCGAACAAGAATTTGATTTTTACCTTCGAAAGCAAACGTGTGAAATACAAATCACTTAACTCCACAATGAAGTACACATTTTCGTTATTACAAAATCATATAAGCGAATGTTATTACAATCTGAACATTCTTAAGGGGAAAAGTACTCTATTATTGCACAACTTATGAACTTATTTCCTGTCGATATCTTTTATTTCATAATACATAAAAATAACGCAATACATAACAAGAATCTATCCTTAAAAAAAGAATTTATTAAAATACTACAACAAATGGATCACGAATCTTAGGGCCAAATTCATAGTCGTGACTCATTCTCACTTCATTCTCACCTCACACTTAAAATCGAAGTAACTAAGGCAACTAATTCAAGAATGTGTACAATTTGAGTTAGTTGCCTTATGGCTCGTTTCCATGCATCCGTCGCGTCCGTTGCAGTGGATACAGCACTGCACGCTGCACGACGGTAGGGTACCTCAAATAGAAGGGTACAGCCATGATGTGGTAACGTCAATAAGGTCGAACTTCGCTTGCGGTCGTTTTAGCCGCCATTAGTCTGCCAAACAAGTGTTAGAATACATAGCGTTATATGGTTTTAGTATCATTATTTTAAACTATTTGCTTACTTTATTGTTTAATTATGTATAATTTATCTTTAACAGACTTCTCTAAACATATTCTAACATTTGTGTTAAGTTTATATAGATAAATATATTTTTATTCTACTAAATAAGAAACTTGTTTAAAGAGAGATGCCATTTGTTTAAAAAATGTTATTATAAGATTAAATACTTCATAATATTTACACCTATAATCGGTATATAGACTAAATGTTATTATTTGAACATTATCTTATTATGATCAGATATATAGCAATATAAAACAACAATTTGTTAACATGGAAACGAAACATAAGGAGATAATTTTAAGAAATAAGATTTATAAAAATAAATTACGAAAAAATAAGAGAAAAACGATTTTGCAATTAAAATTGCAAAAAGTAGCAGACATAGAGAATAAAGAAAAATATTTAATATTATATAAAGTAATGTAATAAGTAAAGATGTTATTAGCGCTTTAGAACTTATGTCAGATCAACTTAAGGTGAACCATACGGGCTGAAGATAACAACAGAACAGTGGTGGAACGACGATCTGCCTCGATCTATTTGAAATAAAATATCTGCTTTATTATATATGAAACATATTATTTATTGTACATATTCTTGTAGTCTAAGGTTCAAAGTTTGATAATAATATTACTAATTTGACATATCTTTCATATAATAAAAGAAAATAAATTATATATCACACCAAATTTAATTTGAATTTATTCAAAAATGGGCCTACGATATCAATATAAAAAATACAGTAAATTATAAATACGACAGACTAAGCCTGATGAAATTTTCAGCCAAATTAAACTCGACAATTTTTAGCAAAAAAATTAAATAGGCAAAAATACCATGAAAAACAGAATTTTTCTTTTTTTTTCTCAAAAGTGTTGTGTTTAATTTGGCTGATTTTTTTTTGTGTTATAGACTATCTTAATTTTAAATATACATATTTTTTTTATTGAAAACGTAGGGCCCAATTTTGAGAAAATCTGACTCAAAATTGTGAATTTGGCTGCTTCATTTATATAATTTTTTTCATATATTGTCATGATTTATTTGCTCTTAAATAGTATTTATTCATGAACTACAATGTTATAAGAAAGTAATACACTGCTTTATATTTATCTATATAATGACATTCGTAAGAAATTAATTGTTGAAATTCAAATTTGCGTAGATTTATTGTTAGTGTTCTTGAATCATGAGTTTTCGTTGTGTGATTCGGATTTTTGATGACGTATGATGTACACTCAAGTATCGAAATTTCAGTCTAAATTAAATTTGGCTACCAGATATGTAAAAATGTTTTAAGATTGAGTATTAATGATAATAATAGTGAATATATTATATGTTGTTTGCAAAATAATCAAGTTTTACAAAATAATAAAGTAATAATAAAGTTTTTGGATATGGTTTTAACCTCAAACGTCAAATGTATGTAAGGTAAGTAGAATTGTATTTATAAGTGTTTATTTATTAATATTAAAGTTTTTATTTAACAGTTTTGAAGCGGACATTGCCTTAATAAGATTAGGCTGACAAAGCAAATACATCAGAACTATCGAAATGTTGCCCAGGAATAAATTATACATTCCATAAATGAAGTCTACTTTCGCTTTATTTATATTTTTATATTGCAAGTATTTTTTACCTAATTTTACTATAAATTAATAGTAATGTTAAGTGTAGATATCAACAAGCGCAATGAGTTGGAAATAAAACTGCGTGGACAATCTGAAAACATGTTATGGATGAAGGAAAGGAAGCATAGATTAACCACTTCAAACTTTGGTGAAGTGTGTAAACGAAAACTTCCAGCTTGACCACTTGTAGAAAGAATGCTTTACGTTCGAAATATTACAACTGCAGCAACTGATTGGGGTAAAACTAGAGGATCTGTGGCAATACAACTTTATGAACAGGTAACTGGAGTTACAGTAAAACCATATGGTTTATTTGATCAAAATAAGATAATTGAAGTGAAATGTCCATATTCAGCTCGAAATTTGTCACCAAAAGAAGCTGCTGTTAAAATAAAAAACTTCTGTTCTGTTTTAGATGGTGATGAATTAAAATTAAAGACGAATCACAATTATTATTACTAAATACAAGGCCAGTTGTTCATAACAGGACGAAAGGAATGTGATTTTATTATTTGGACACCTCTGGGTATAGAAATAGAGACAATAAAAATTGATGAGCAGTTTGTTAAACGGATGCTACCAATATTAAAGACATTTTATGTAAAAGAACTTGTTCCAGAAATAATTGATTCACGAAAAGAAAGAAGTATGTCGATCAGGAATATGCCATAGAATCCATAGAAACAGTTAAAGTTTGATTTTTCTGTCAAATACTTTTTCTGACGCTCGTTAAAATCAAAGAATTTCTTTAGCAGAAAGACATTTTCTGCCGCTCACGTGAGTCAGAGATATTATATGACATAATGGGTAAATATTCCGGCGTTTGAAGAAAAAATGGCTTATTTTATGTGCAGTGAAAGTGACGTTTTGTGCTTCATCTGTAATTAATGGACGAGTGCACAAAAAGTATCACTTTAGCTCCTTATAAAATAATATACTATCATATAAGATTATGTATAACTGAAATAAAAATGTGAGTGAAATATTTTTATTTTTATATTATAATATCAAATAAAATAAAATATTTTATTAAATTTTAGTTTTTATTGTGGTCATATTGATATATTTCTTGTGATTTAAAATAATTTTCTTGAAAATCTTCAAGTTTGTATAGTTTTTAAACGCGCTCCAATACTCCTTCCACTATTCTATACAGATTTTTTCTGATTTTCTGTGATTGGTCAAATCTGAATTTTTGTCAGGACCGCAAGAAACCTTACATACACGATAACAAATTGTTGGTTGACGAACTTCAGCCCGTATGTTTCACCTTAACAAGCCAGAATATTTAACAACAGGTTAGTACATAAATCTTATGCAAAAATGGTTTACCTTAAATCATTTGGGCAACTTTAGCACTGAGTAAATTTTCAGAAACTCAGTATAATGCAAGTATTTCGTTTTTACAAGATTTTTTATTCATTTCCCAGAATATTATATATATATATATATATATATATATATATATATATATATATATATATATATATATATATATAAATAATAGAGAAAAAAATACTATAATTTCTAAATTTCTTAAATTTTCAAAAACATGTCAGAATTGTACATCTGCTCTTGAATCAAACAATTATAACAAGAAAACTGTACATGTTTCTTTATTATGCCGTTTAAGAGCACATTAACATTCACATCAAAATTGTAAATAGATTTATAGTATATTGATTAAAAATTGCTGGTAAAAAGAAAATTTTCACTGGAAAACAATATAGCAGCAAATTTATGACAAGGTAAATCATATACTTTTTGTTTTCAGATTATTTTAAACAATGTATATTGAACAACATTTATTTTTTTCTTCATTAAATTATGTTTTCATGTTAATTTAATGTATTTTAATAATGTAATAGTCAAATAGTTTATATTTATTATAAAAATCTTAAATAAAAATAGAAATTTAGCATTATTCCTATGTCTTATACATGTTCTTGGCAGACTAATGCCGGCGACCTTGATCATGTCTTTACCCTTTCTATTTGAGGTACCCTACACGACGGACGAAAATTTAGGCGTTCACATGCATCCGTCTTTTTGTTTAGTTATAACCTCAAAAATGTCGGCTAATAATATATTTATTATTTCATATTTATATTTCAAATATGTTAAAAAGCATCAAATGAAATGTTCCCGCATCGTTAACAAAATTTTACCTATAAATTTATAATAATCATTAACCAAATGCAAAGTATTTCTTTAAAATTCAAAATATATTTACAAAAGACATATGTAGATAATATAAAATAACAAACCAAGCCCTAAATACGCGGTATTTGATATTTGTCACTAGTGCTATCTCATATTATATGAGAGAGATGCTTCCGTCATCAAGGTCACACTGCATTGAGTAGAGAGTAGACGAACTCTGTCCGTCACTGCAAGTAGCTTCGTGCCCTTTTCAATGATTCAAATTCAACCAATAAAATTTCGCGACGGACGCACTGCAACGGACGCGACGGATGCATGGAAACGAGCCATTAGTTACTTCGACTTTGAGTGTGAGGTGAGAATGAGGGAAGGGTGAGTCATGACTATGAATTTGGCCCTTACTAACACACACATTGACAAAAGAATTGTTGCGATTCTATCTTTGGGTAAGCTATTCTCATATAATTCGAATGACGCCAGTCTACATCGTAGAACAATACCATTCGAATTATATGAGAATAGCTTACCCAAAGATAGAATCGCAACAATTCTTTTGTCAATGTGTGTGTTAGTAAGGGCCAAATTCATAGTCATGACTCACCCTTCCCTCATTCTCACCTCACACTCAAAGTCGAAGTAACTAATGGCTCGTTTCCATGCATCCGTCGCGTCCGTTGCAGTGCGTCCGTCGCGAAATTTTATTGGTTGATACCATTAGCAGCCTCTGGACGTCCCTTAAATTCAATTCCTGTAACAAGAGATATAACGATTATTCTGAATTTTACTACTATTTTCAAACTCTTTTTTATTCACTCTTATTTCAAATAGTTCTGATACTGATTATTACAAACAGCAAGAATATTTTCACGTGATTATTAGTTATTTTTATAATAAGTGCCGAAAAGGCTTGTTACATGCAAGGGCAGAATTTAATTTGTCGAGTGCGGAAATCTGCACGAGCACTTAATCTTTTTCGATACGTGTTATAAACAACATTTTTCTACAACTGTGCAATTTAGAAAATCTCTAAAATATTATCAGAATTTATAAAATTTTCATGATATTACACGAGAACGATGTTTTACGACGTTACTGTGGTTTATTTATTGATTGCTTGCACATTGTTCTATGTTATTTAAAAATATTTCACTAACTTCAAGATAATTTCTTCAAAATCGTCTAGATTGGAATAATACACCATAGCAGTTGGTCCGCCAGGAAGCCATAAAAAAAATATGAACAGGTATGGAAGAAATCAATGTTTCTTTAGATAGCATAACAGTTTCCACTCCAAATTATGTCAATATAAGCAACTGTAACAACGTGTTAATATACACAAACAATCAATATTATGTATTTCACTTACTCTTTAAATAAAACCATTTATTGATATATTTTACTTTGTTCAGTTATTTTGATTAAGTATCATGTTTAATAATGATATACTTGAGTTCTTGTCTGCTCAATGTGATGTGATTAGATCTCAGACAAAACATAACTTAGACGGAGAACAACGACGTTTGTTGTGAAGTAGAAAGAGTTAGAATAACTTGGTGATGAGACGGGTGCGCGGCAAAGAGCTAGTACCACTTGGTGTTATGCGGGTTGAATTTTTGTTGATGACAGTTATCAGACACAAGCATTTTATTTATTTAAACACAAAAGTACGTATACAAAACACTAGACTTAGACGACATGTACGAAAATGTTGACAACGTGGTGCTCGCGTTTGATGAAGCGGTGATGAATAGTTCTTTTCAAATCTTGTTGGGCTGCGATCACTGCGTCACCTACAAAATGAACTATTTTTTTGTGGCAAGATTTGAAAAGAACGGTTCTTTTCAAATCTCGTCCCAAAAAAAGTAGTTAATTTTGTAGGTGGCGCAGTGATGTTTGCTCGAACAGCTATTTTTACGTCACGAAACGTCACAGTGTCACCTGAGTGCCCGCATCCTATTTTATGTATGCATCCTCAATTTATCTATCGTAGTTTTTTTTATCAATAGGATAATTCCATCAAAGTGGAAAAGACTTCTCAAAAAGTAAGGTGAGTAAAGCACCATTATATATTGAGGATAATATAATAAAAATAAAAAATAATATTATAAAAATAAAAATATGTAATTTATTTATATGAAACAAAATGCTGTCAGCAGTCTTCGAAGGTCAACGTTTCCCCCGCATGTTCGTGTGGAAATCCTGACTCGAGCAGGGAATCCTTAGATTGAGAAGTATTGCTGATACGGTTGCGCGGCTCTGGTCTGGGATAGAAGATGCGGGACTCGGGCAAGCGATGCAAAAGAGACGAGTTATCCAGCGAGAGATATAGAGATATATAGCGAAGATATCGATAAATGTTGTTTGAATAGTTGTATTAATTTATTGTTAAAATAATCCGAGTTAACTCTAACAATGCTATAATTTAAATAACATATAATATAAATTACATGCAATCTTAGCTCAATGCATAAAAGCGAGGTAAAACTTGCGTTTCTTAATTAGCAAGCAAGATGTTGTTCGTTCAAATGTAAGGGTAATAAACTTTGTATTCGTTGAATTCAGAAAAAAAAATCTGAATCTAATAAGAAAGTAAAAAAATATATTCCCATTTAAAATAAGAAATTATATGTTAATTGCACAGACTATGTTACTCCTATACTTCTCGAGAGAGCAATGGTGCGTCACTTAAAATGAACATCCTATGTATCTTATGGAATGCATAATAAAATAGATCTTTAGTTAAAATTTAAAATTAGTAGCACGAAACTAATTATTTTCACCATTCAGCCAAAAAAAAAAATTGTCTTACTTGAATTGAGAAAAAAAAGTAATACTTTTTGTTCCGCGGGAACAAAAAATTATTTTCTACCCTAGGGAAACATACTCCTAGCAAATAATAGAAAAAAAGATATTATGATTTGATATTACACAAAGGCATAACAATATTGTCTTAAATTCAACAAAAAAACACTCGGTTAGTTTCACAAAATAAAAGAAAATACTTTATTGTACAATTTCGGCTGTTAGGCCATTATCAGAAGAAATACAAAAAATTATTACGAAGACAGTGTATTTATACATCGATGGACGTGGATTTGGGTGGGAATTTGGGGATAATGGTATTCAAGAATGGAGAGTGAAAGCCGTCTAACTATTCATTCATTAGGGGTGTATCATAAAACTGGGCTTTCCTAATCTCGTAGGTTTCTAGGAGAAGCAATTTAGCAAAGTTGCTTTCAACATGTAAAATTGATAAATTATTCTTGTTACAAGTATGACTCAAATCTAACATATGTTTTGCAACATTGGAATTACATTTTGAATTTTCGAAACGTTTTATGTGTTCTTTAAACCGTGTATGAAAATTTCTTCTAGTTTGACCTATATATATATATATATATATATATATAAAAAAAAATTACAGTTATTACAGTTAATTTTGTAATACAATTATCCCCAAATTCCCACCCAAATCCACGTCCATCGATGTATAAATACACTGTCTTCGTAATAATTTTCTGTATTTCTTCTGATGATGGCCCAACATCCGAAATTGTACAATAAAGTATTTTCTTTTATTCTGTGAAACTAACTAACTGTTTTTTTGTTGAATTTATTCTACAATGTTCACCTAATGCCAACAGCTTCTTCAATAGAGTTTTTTAATATTGTCTCGTTCATAAAATATAACCAACAATAACATATTGTTGATAGACTAAATTATTACGCCAAGAAATATAGTTCCAATAAATCTTATCTAAATCAATAATTTATTTCTGAAAATTTAACTTCAAAAATTATACAGAGTGTATATGTATTTCGAGAAAAAAAAGGGTTTATAGAGAACTATGAGAGCTACGAGGTTGGCTAAATTAGACAAAAATGTCTACTACTATTACAAAGAGATATTATATATTTTAAATCGACGACATATCAGAAATTGCCTCAAAAAAGGGGAACAATAACTACCATTTCCAATGATGGCAATCGAAAATGAGACAGCCTGTATATCATAGAGAAAATAACCATTTGTCCCTATTTTTTCAATAACTTTGTATTATGAATTTTCTTAATTATTATTAAAATCAAATTTGTTCAATTTATAGGTGTAAAAAATGTGATCTTCCCTTTTTAACCAAAAATCATACCATAAATGTGATCAGTCCTACAAGTAACGATTCACCTTGTATGTAAGTTGAATACATTTTTATAAATGATGCAGTTATATAATATTAGCTTATTTTATGTTAAAGATCGTGATGAAAATTTTATTCAGCACCCTGCTGAATATATCAATTCATACATTGTTTAAATAAAATTATAATAATTTTCATTTGCATGTTTCTAATTTTTTCGTCATGCAGAGCTATGAACATGTTATATCGTAGAATTCAGAAAAATACACTGAAACGAATAAGCGAAAATTTAAATAAGTTGCCATGTAAAATAAGAAAGTTGTACCCTGTATTTAGACAACCACTGGTCTAAAAACAATATTGTTTCACTCATTGTAATAATCCTGTAAAATAGAAATTGTTGTCTAATTTAACTAAACTCGTAGATTTTATAGTTCTCGAGATATCAATGCTAGTACACTTAAATTGAACACACTGTTATATGCTGTATCTAATATTTAATATTTATATAGATATCTCAATATTTCTTAACCCTGTTACAAAGTAACAATTTTTTACAAACTTGAAGGTGTTGCATTTTAAACCGCCCAACGGCTAGAATATAGCTAGTCTCCCTATTACTCGCCACTGCATACCGCTGGGAACGATTCACTTTTCAATTTGGTACATTACTTAATTCTGAACATCATTGACCTCTCCAGTTTTTTTTCCGTAAAATGGACATTGAAATGCGCAGTAGTTAAACAAGCACACACCTATCGATTATAAATCGTATTTAATTGTATCAATAATTGGCGATTACGATTATTCGGGAATAGCTCGATAATTTGCGACTAGGATTAATCTTAATCGTAATCGTTTCATCACTAAATATTATCTATAACTCTTCAAATTAAAACAAATTCACGAAATGAATTTAATTTAATGGTAATTAAAACTTTTTTTAACCCAGGTTAAAATACAATTGTTACGTGAATTGCAAAGAGAGTTAAAAACTAAATAAAAAATGGCATTTGCGCTGTTTGACTTTTCCTATTAAGTTTTTGACTGCAAAATTGGCAAATATTTTACATTACGAAATATAAACTCAGGTATACTTATATATTTTTTGATAACTAAGTACATATAGAAATGAAACTCTGACCTAGCATTAAATTTCCGGAATGTATGATTAAATGAGTGACGCATATTTTATCTTCTGTGTTATCTTTTGTCTCTATTCTACATACATATTTCAACTGTTCAGATACAAATACATACTTCCACTTTATCAAATAAAAGCAGGCAGTACGATTGTTATAAAATAGTGTTTTAATGTGGCACACAATTTTTAAATTGAAGTATTTAAAAAATATATAAAATGTATATCTCATACCAGTAAGCAAATAAAAAGTAAAACGTAAGATAGAACGATATTTATTGGAAAGATTTACATTTCTTTGTTTCCTGTGACAGTGTGAATTGGTGAAGAATATTTCGAAAAATAAATAATATTAATATTGAAATAAATGTACAGGTAAGTTAATACCAAATGCGTTAGCCAGAGGCTTAAAGTATGCATCTTTTTATTAGAAATATTTTGAAATCAAAGAAACTTTGAAATTTTACACAACAATTAACACGTTGCCTATTACGTGCATCTAATTGCCGGTTTCACCGACAAATGTTAAATTTTAAACTTGGTTTAAATAAATAAAAACAAATCAAAATTACATGTAAATCGGAATAATTGACATTGCTATCATACAATCGATTTGCTTTTATTTATTTATACAAAGTTTAAAATTTATCTTTTGTCGGTGAAACTGGCTATTAGACGATTACTTTCGATGTACATAATAGCCAACGTGATCAATTTTGTGTCGGGTAATGTGAACCTGAGATACTCATTCATATATATATATATATATATATATATATATATATATATATATATATATATATATATATATATATATATATATATATATATATATATATATTAGGGTGTCCGTTATTTTGGCGAAGTCGGAAATTTGTTGCTCTCCCCCTTTAGATCTACTCAGAAAAAATAAAAAAAAAAATTGAGCCATCATCGCAGGTCCGAAAAATGACGTTAACACGTGCCTGTAGAGGGGTCAAAATTTACATGTAGTTTAAATGGGGAAAATGCCTTTTTTGATACTTTTATGTATAACTTTTTATATGTTCAAGCTAAAAATATTTCAAGATAACTACCGTAAAGCTAATAAAATAAGCTTTCAAGCAGACTAAAATGCAAGTTATTTGAATAAAAATTGACGGCGTAGCGTCAATTTGAGTAATACGAATTTTGAATTATATAAAGAACAAAAACGTTTATATAGGAAATTTGATTAATATTTCAGTTTTTACCCCAAAAATTGATAGACCAGTAACAACAATATGAAAACTACATTCTGAAATTCATATTAACTATCTTCAAATAGTTGTAATAATCGCAGACATACACAATGCTGAACTGATAAAAATATATTTTATGCAAATTATTGTAATCACTTATTAAATATTTCATTTTAAACCATTAAATTTAACAACATAAAGTTAAAATTATAAAATGCGCAATTATATTACTAATTAATTAATTTTGCATCATATTTGCATTATTCGATGCTAAAAATGATAAAATTTTAGTCAAAATGGATAGAGATAGGGAGTCCTGAATATTTTTATAGAGTATATAAAAATAACATTATATAGATTTTTTACAAAAAATAAGTGAGAACAACAAAAAAAATAGCGATACAAGAAAAGACACATCGGTTGAACCCATGGATATGGTGTATGTCTGCGATTATTACAACCATTTGAAGATAGTTAATATGAATTTCAGAATGTAGTTTTCATATTGTTGTTAGTGGTCCATCAATTTTTGGGGTAAAAACTGAAATATTAATCAAATTTCCTATATAAACGTTTTTGTTCTTTATATACTTCAAAATTCGTATTACTCAAATTGACGCAACGCCGTCAATTTTTATTCCAATGACTTGCATTTTTGTTTGCTTGAAAGCTTATTTTATTAGCTTTCCGGTAGTTATCTTGAAATATTTTTAGCTTGAACATATAAAAAGTTATACATAAAAGTATCAAAAAAGGCATTTTCCCCATTTAAACTACATGTAAATTTTGACCCCTCTACAGGCACGTGTTAACGTCATTTTTCGGATCTGCGATGATGGCTCAAATTTTTTTTTATTTTTTCTGAGTAGATTTAGAGGGGGAGAGCAACAAATTTCCGACTTCGCCATAATAACGGACACCCTAATATATATAACCTGCCTTTATTGATAACTCTAATGAATAATTGGAATTTGGTCTCTTTATTAACACCAATTGTGTAAAAAAATAATAATAATAATTTTTATTTTTATTGTGTCAATTCTTATATGCAGGGCCGGTTTTGCCATAAGGCGGGTGAGGCGACCGCCTCAGGCCTCCGATTCTTACCGGCCTCATAGAAATTAAAATTTTTATATATAAAAAATTAATATGCATTTACTGCGCATCATTTATCATCAAAAAGAAAGCAACTAGATATAAAAATAAAACAAATGTACTGGTTAATAGGACGTAAATCAAAATTATCATTACAACGCAAAATATTACTATAAAATTATAATAGTACCTATATGGACCTACGGCATACAGCTCTGGGGCTGTGCAAAGCAATCCAACATCAATCTGATACAAAGCCTCTAAAATAAAACATTACGTATCATTGCAAATGCACCATGGTTCGTAAATAATGAAACATTGCACACAGATCTACGAATAAAATACGTATACGAACAAATAAAAACTTTCGCCACAAAATACGAAGCAAGACTAAATTACCATCCTAACGATTTAGCAATACACCTCCTAAACAACGAGAACGAAGTTAGAAGACTAAATAGAAGAAAACCACTAGACTTAAGTTTTAATGAAATATAATGTAATTATAATATGACAAATGTTATGTTAAGAAGGCATACCGATGGGTGATTCCTTCACGCATGTTATCTAAATATATCAAATTTGATGGTTGGCCTAAATTCAGGCTAGTTATAAATAAATTTAAATAATAATAAAAAAAAAAAATTACTGTGCAAAATAAAAATTTAATTTTATAAATACTATTTTCCGCAACGAATTGATTTGTTTTTTTAGATACATGTGGCAGCACCGTGTAGTCGCGTTGTGGTAGTAGCAGTAGTACGTAGCGTCGTCGCATAGCGCAAAGTGCACAGCCTACTCCACACAATCCCTCAGTACCAGCGATGTTCAAGAAAAATATATATTGATTATTAAAAATAGATTACAAGCTACATTTCCAAATATAATGACTCTTCTACAAATATATTTAACGCATCCTTTATCAAATGCGTCCGCTGAACGATCTTTTTCTTGCTTAAAAAGAGTAAAAAATTACCTATGCTCAACCATGGTCCAAGAGCGATTGCATTTACTAACCATATTAAATATAGAAGCAGTGATTTTGAAATCCATTGATTGTAATGATGTAATTTTAAAGTTCGCTGAAGAAAAATTAAGAAAAACGAAATTGCATGAATGTAAATTTCGCATTTTATAATTAATTTTTAATTTTGTTTTATTATAGTATGAGACTGTGATTTTAGTTTCATGTAGGTACTGACTGAATAAAAATATGTTTTTTTAATCCAGTGTAGCTGCAATTCTTTTAATTTTTCGTCTGTGACTATTTGCATTTTATGATTTTTAAAATATAAATATACATTAAATTTACATTTATGTACAAATTTTTTTCTTCTGGATACCTTTATATGGCAAATAATGCCACCCCCCCCCCCCACCGCCACTGGCCTCTAATTTCCGACAGCATTAGGCCTCCAAATTTGTAAAACCGGCACTGTTAGTATACGATTATCCCAGGATTAAACAGAAAGAAATATGAAAAAAAAACAAAACTGATTAAAATAATCATTTTATTTCTGTTAACATAATAAATATGATTTATTATTTATTTACGTATTTAGTTATATTTTTAGTTTAAAATTCACGTTAGGCTCCGAGGACATCAAACGAACACAATATAAATGAATTATTATCGATCAAAAACTTCAATTCTACATGTCAGCTCTACTAAACACATTTTAATTGATACCAAACATGATGGGTTTTGAAGCACTTTCACTGAAATAATTGCAGATTGAAAAAAATAAATTTATGTACAGGGGCACTTCAAAAGACCTTTCATTTAATACTAAACACAATAGGTTTTTGAAGAACATTCACTAAAACAATTGTCGATCGAAAAAAATTCAATTTTGCGCTCGGGCCTGATTTATTTGAAGCATGTTGCTCCAAAATCAATAAGAACGACATATCGTTATATGAAAATATTAACAATGTATTTCTTATATTTCAGAATTATTTAATCACTTCATATAATTCTTTTTTAGTACGTATGCTATAATTTATTTCGCAATTATACAAATTTGAACCATCTAATTTTTATCTTGATTGATTAAGTAATTTAAGATATTACCAGAGGGTCAAGATATGCGGACATCTAGACTTACAGAGCTACAGACTTTGAGATCGACTAACAATGTTTTACTAGGAAGTAAAAATAATTATTATTACTAGCGTCAGTTTCTTAACAATTTACCATCAATGGCAAAAATAGTAAACGAAAGAGTAAACGAATGAACAATGTACATACATTATAATTTTAACATCATTTAATAAAGCCTAGTAATCCAATATCCCTGGATTATTTTTTGATTCCTAAGGTTTTAAAAAAACTACTTTTCGGCTTAACAACTTGAAAATTTCAAATGTACATACATCTTAACAAAAATCGAATTAGTCATTTTTTATAAAAAAAAAAAATATTGCCGTTGCACTCAAACTCGTCTCTTTGAGAGTCATCGAGTTAAATATACATATATTACAATAATCATTAATAGTGTTCTAATATGTTTTCTCTTTAAATTTTATAGAACCATGACGTGGTCCAGGGACATACTAGTTGTCACATTCTTGATCCTGAATACCGCAACCAGAACTTGGGGTGACTGCGTGGACAAGGGAGTGTATCGAGAAGAAACTAATGGCAAACATTATTTTTGCAGTGACATGACTCGCGAACAATATAACATTAAGATAGTTAGTATTATAAACAGTCGCACTGTA
Organism: Pterostichus madidus; assembly: GCA_911728475.2. NCBI lineage: Eukaryota > Metazoa > Arthropoda > Insecta > Coleoptera > Carabidae > Pterostichus > Pterostichus madidus. Next base: position 15,305,754 of record OU452304.1, on the reverse strand, counting down.
AGAGGATTGAATTTGGTTCGATTAAATCTAACAATAATAGATCCGCAATTATTTTCTCACCAAAATTATTTGAATGTTTATAATTTGACAATACAGCAATGCGGGGTAATCGCGATTGAAAATAATAGTTTTGATATTTTTACTAAATTGGATTATTTGCATATTTTAGATAATAATATCAAATATTTAAATTCTCAGTTTATAAATTCTAAACTTGGATATTTAGTATTGCTAGATTTATGTCATAACAACATACAACAGTTTACTATTAACTGTAATCATCACTTAAAATTAAAAAAAATTAAAATTAATAATAATTACTTAACAACATTACGAGAAAATTCGTTCAAGAATTGTGAGGAAACATTAACCGAAGTACAAATAAGCAATTCCAGTATAAAAGAAATACAAAAAGATGCTTTTATAGGTTTAAATTCTTCAGCAAATCTTGACTTAACCAACAATCCTATTGAAAGAGTTGAAGCCGGAGCTTTTTCCGGTTTAACTGGAATTTCTAAAATAAATTTTACAAATTTTTTTGGGAATATAAAAGGTTTAAAAAGAGGTATGTTCCTTGGTTTTAAAAGTATAAAACGCATAAATTTGTCTTATTTAAATATTCAATCTTTGGAAGGACGAACGTTTCAAGGTTTATTATCTCTAGAGTTTTTAGATCTAGACAATAACAATATTTCTATTTTAAGAGCTTACACATTTTCAGATTTGCCTCGATTAGAGTTTTTAAGTTTAGAAAATAACCCTATAATTCAGGTTGAACCGCATGCTTTCGTGAACATGCCTGATTACAGAATCATTGATTTCCACCAAATCTCTCGTCATATGAAACACATTCAAGAAGGTTTCTTCGACGGAATTCATAACGTAACAGTCTTGAATTTAACTGCTTTAAATATTTATACAATTGAACCAGAAGCATTTGAAGATATACATTTCTTAGAATCCTTGTATCTAAATCATAACAATTTAGAAGTTCTGAGCTCGAATCAGTTTAGCCAGTTTCATAAACTGCAGTTCTTAACATTGACTCACAATCCCATTGAGTATATAAATCCTACTGCATTTTTCAACTTAACAAATTTACGACTTTTAAATATTTCTTCAACAAATCTTTCATTTCTAGAAAATGGTACCTTTGATTCTTTGATATCATTGAATATTCTTGATCTATCATTGTGTAAATTTAAGAAGTTAGAAATCAAAATATTTTGCAAGAGTGAACTATATTTAAATAACAACCAAATTGAATATATTAGTGTACGCGCTTTTCAAAATTTAACATCATTAAATCGTTTATATTTACAATTTAACAAAATTTCTCAATTGGAAACCGGAGTTTTCACAGCGCTGGGGCAATTGCGCTATCTGGACATGTCTCACAACAAGTTGAGCGCACTAAGCGAGCCAGTACTGCATCCTCTAAAATCCTTGAGGCAAATTGACTTGTCAGGAAATCAGTGGGCGTGTCAACATCTTACTTTAATCCGTAAATATTTCCAGTTACATGGCATTGCCTATCACAGCAAAACTCATAATTTGAATGTGAATAATATTGGTGGAATAGAATGTATTGACGATCAAATTACAGAAGTACCAGAACCAAATACAAGTGGTGTTGAACCAATACTGAATGATATTAAAAATGGTTCTGACGTAAATATTGTAACTAAAATTAATAATAGAAATGAATTAAACAAAACTGCAATATTATTAAATAATAGAATTGATTCGAATAAAATTGTAAGTGAATTTAGTAATACTACTTTAAGTAGTATTAATATGTTAGATACTATGACCGCCGTGGATGAAAAGTTGCAAAAAATTTATGATATGAATATATATACTTTTTATATAATATTTATATTTATCATTGGATACTTGTGTTTGAAAATTTTATGTTTCATTTATAAATTTTGTATAAAACGTTGTTTAAGAAAACGTCCATTGCAAGTAGGCCAAAATACATTAACTGAAATGATCTTATTAAATAGATCCTGATTCAAGGTTATTTCTATTTTATTATAATTAGCATCAGTTTCGTAGCGATTTATGAAGAGTACCTATAGCCCTATATGTATAATAATATAATAAGATATTTTTTCACTCAACAAGAATAAAGATTTTAATTATAGAGTAAAACAAATTATTACAAAATAATTACATTCGAATAGCAATGTAAGTTAGTTTAAAAATGTACTTTTTTGTAATTGTATGTTACACATTTATAAAATAAATTATTTATATAAATAAATAATAATTATTAGATATTATACAATGTATGTAATAAAACGCGTAACCTCGGAATTAACCATGTAATTTTAAATAGCTATATGCAACAATGATGTTTACTTTGAAAATGTTTAATTTGTCGTAATAGTATGTTCAAATATTAGAATAATAAAATATGATATTTTCTTCAAAAATCATGACCACGAAATTAAAATACAATATAACATAATTTTATTCTCATTTAAGATATTGAATTTGGAATTACACTAATATAGAAACAATGATTATAACAATTAAAATCAATAGCACTTAATTGAACTGTCAAAATGTTATGTTTCAAATATATACAACAGGGCCGGATTACCCAATAGACGAACTGAGAACGTTCTTAGGATATCAAGATCATCTTAATTATTCATTAAAATTGCTCTATCCGTTTTTTTATGTTCCATATGTATCTGTATTTATTTTTAAAAATTGTACCGATTACTGAATGTGACACTTTGAAGTAGTAGATCTCGGTAAGTAATATATTTATGCACGTGAAGTGCGATTACCAGCAGTCAAACCATGGCCTCCAAAGATGTTAGTGTTAGAGGAACGGAAGCCAATATTTATTTTTAGTAGTAACATATTCATATTTACCTTACGGTATTTTATGCACCAAGAGCGTTATGTAGATGACATTGCACAAAGGTCATATGAGCAAAGATGACATTAGGGCCCTCAAGATGTTACTTTGAGGAAGTAAAAGCAAATATTTAAAACTTTCTACTCATAAAAGCACGATACGTATACTTATAGAATATAATTTTCTTCTTCATAATCTAATAATATAAAGTGTTATACTGTGCCCAACGTAAATGTTGGCATAGGTAGTTAATATGTAAATTCAGTCTTTTGTAAATAAAAATGTCCCGTAAAAAAATTATGGGATCAAATTTTATATCACAATACTGCCAAGGTGGTCGAGCTGTTTGCGTAGCAGTTGCTTGGCAACAAATTTACTATATTATAGAAGACCATATTCTTAAACATAGAGAATTTTTTAATAAAAATCGTAGGTAGCATTTTTGAAAAATAAATTCAAATTTTGAGTGTAATTTCTTTCAATATTTTTACAAAACATTAATGGTATCTAGTTTATTACCATACTTTGATGTTTTGGCTTCAAAATTGTATACAATACTTAATAAGTTTCATTCATAATAAGAATAATATTTCGATTCAAAGAGATAAAGGCAGATCATCGTTCTGATACTAGTTTCAGATCGCATGCTTCACCTTAAAAGCGGGAGTTGTTCCAACAGTTTTCGATTATCCACCACATTTAAATAAAACACAAAAATCAAGAAAACCGAGGAAACAAACCCAGTCAGATTCATTCAATGTCACACAGAATTTTCCAGAAAAAAAAAACAAAACTTACGTTTACGCCGATTCCGTTAACAAGGTAAAATTAATTTCTTAGCTTGTTTATAATTTCAGTAAAATTATTTTTGTATTATTATTATAGTTCGTTCTTTACTACACCAGAAGATTGTGAAGAACAGGTAACTTCTGAAATTCATATTTGAAAAAAATTGGAGAGGTTAAGTGTTATGATGTTCTGTATTTCCATGTTAGTAATCCTTATATTTACAGTAATAAACGAGAACCTATATATTTCGGAGATTTTAATCCAAATAATTTGAAAACTAGAGAAGCAAGAATGGTGTGGAATATTGCTAATAGACACATCATTAAATATAAAGCAACAATCAAATATTTGAGGGTAAAGCAGCATCGCTTAACTGAAAGGGTTAAGTATTTACAAGATTTGATAATTCATTTAAAAAATATTTTAAAAATATCGAGTGTACCAATCTTTTACAGGTATAAATAAAGTAGGTAAAAGTAGTATGGTGGTAAAATTTGCTTTGTCAAATTTGTAGGATTCTATTTTACCTGCCCAAAAGCAACTACTGCTGAAGCAATTAAAAATGTAAACTGGTAGAAAATACCCTGAGAAGTTGAGAATGTTTGCTCTTACTCTTAACTTTTATTCAAATTCAGCTTACAATTATGTTAGAAAATTGTTTTGTAATTATCTTCCTCATCCAAAAACTTTACTAAGTTGGTATAAATCTGTTGATGGTTCTCATGAATACACAGCGGAATCTTTACGGGCGGTTCAAATAAAAATACTTAAACAAAAAAAGGAAGGAAAACCACTTATATGCAGCCTAATAATGGATGACATGGCAATTAGAAAACATATTCAGTGGAATGGTACTCGTCAAATTGGTTACATTAACTATGAGTATGGTATGGATAGTGACTTATTATCAGTAGCTAAAGAGGCACTAGTGTTAATTTTAGTAGCTGTTAATTACCGCTGGAAAGTACCAATTGCTTATTTTTTTATAAATGGAATCAAAGCCGATGAAAAGGCAACTTTAGTTAAAAATTGTTTAAAAATGCTTAATGATTTAGGCGTAATAATTACTTCCATGTCATTCGATGGGGCTGCTAATAATATTTCTATGGCCAACTTATTAGGAGCTGAACGAACTAATATATCTCGTTTAAGAACTTATTTCCCTCATCCAATTACAAAATCCCCGATATACGAGTATATTTTATTAAACCTCTGTCACATGATAAAATTAACCGTAATTGCTTAGAAGACTCTGAAATTTTGCGAGATACTGACGATAGAGTTATAAATTGGAAATATTTTAAATTATTAGTAAGGTTACAAGAGGATCACGACTTACATGCAGCAACCACAATTTGAGAAAGGCACCTAAAGTATTACAAAGAAAAAATGAAAGTTAAACTAGCTGTGCAAACATTTAGTGCTAGAGTAGCTGATGCTTTACTTTATTATTGTGAAGATTTAAAACTGCAAGAATTTCAAGGCTCCCAGGCTACATCTATATTTTGTGAAAATATTAATAACTTATTTGACATTTTGAATTCAAGAAATAGTTTAAGCAAATTTTTTTACAAAAAACACATTTCAGTATCAAATTTATCGTTTGTTACAGATTATTTTTAAAAAATGAAAGATTATAGATATGACTTAACAGACACAAATGGCATAAATAAATAAACTTGATTTTTAGGCTTAATAATAGATATGATTAGTATAGAAGCCATAGTGCAAGAGAATATTATTAATGAAAAAAAATTAAATTATCTACTGCTTATAAATAGAGACCGGATTTCTAAGTTTTATGCTTTCTCTTAATATTAAAAGCAATTACAATTAGTCTTAAAATGTTCACGTATTAGTATAAAACGTATCATTTGACATAAAGTTTATTATGCTTTTTTCTTAGTTTTATGCTTATTCAGAGCTTTATTTTAACTGTATTTGATATTATTAAATAGAATTTAAAAAAATTATTTATTACGCAATGTTTAATGAAATGACGCATGCGCATATATATTTGTTCTTTGGGGTTTCTCGATTTCGTGATTCATGGATGCAGCATATCGGTCTCAGGTTGCGCCTTGTTTAGTTTTACTGTTTTCATTGCAAGTGTTATATCGTGTTAACTTCAATACAATAATTGTGAATTGTAAATTGTATATTGCATAATGCCGAAGCAGAAACCCACTGTTGAAGAATGGATACGAGCTTATCCTGAATTGAAATTTGAAAATAATAAAATATTTTGTCAAACTTGCACAAAAATAGTAATAATTTTTTTTAAATGTTTGTAAATAATGTACTGTAGCTTACGATTGAAGGGCAAACAACAAACTATTAAAGAATCCATAGCCACATTTTCTACATGGAGCGAACAAAAACAATTTAATTACGATCTGTGCAAAAATATGATAAAATCAAATAATCCTTTAAACAAATTGCAAAATTCATCTTTTAAAGCATTTTTGGATAAGTATTGTAAACGTCAAATTCCAGATGAAAGTAATCTCCGAAAAAAATACGCAAGCCTTATTTACGATGAAACAATGAAGGAAACAATTATATATGGTTTTGTGTTGACGAAACTACAGACACGTGCGGTAGATACGTAGCTAATTTAATAATAGGGGTACTAAATAATGAAATTTCGTCGAAAGGTTTTATTAATATGCTTTAAACAATTAAATAAAACTAACAGTAATACAATTTCAAATTTTATTGACGATGGATTAACAAATTTTTATTTGCCTGAGGAAATTTTTTCTAAGAATGAGGGGTTTCAAAAATTATTAAAAATATCAAATAATTTAAACGGTAACATTGTTGATGATTTTGACCTGGATCCGACTCTAATACCTAATTTCAAATACGCACCCATAACAAGTGTAGATGTCGAGAGAAGTTTCTCTGCGTATAAGAATATTTTATGCGAAAGAAGGCAAAAGTTTTCAATGGAGAATTTGGAACAACATTTAGTGATTAACTGTTTTCAACCGGAGTGATTCAAAGCTTCTATATATTTTATTTAGAGTGTTAAATATAAAATACGACTATGTTTAGATCTACAATATTTTGTACTTTATATACTATTACTATACAATATAAATATAATACAAGAATATAAAATATAATAATATAACTATATACACTAAAACATGTACCTATTTAATATATATAAATAAATATACTTTACGAAATTTATTTTGTGTTTTTTTTTTGCTTTTTTGTGCTTTTTTTTCCTACATTTTGTACTTTTTAAAGCGCTTTTTTTAGTTATTTTTTGTGCTTATAAATCCGGTCACTACTTATAAACTACGTCAGGATCATATCGAAATTTTTTTTTCAATATAAGATCAAGAGAAGGGTTTAATAATAACACTACTACTACTCAATTTGAATCTGCATATAAAAAATTACTTGTTCACGTAGAATTACAGAGTTCAGAAACAGCAAATAGTCTCGCGCAGGACGAAACGAGTATTTTGAAAGTGTCTAGTGTTTTACAAAAAGTGACTCATGAATTAGAATTTTTAGCTTCAGAAGTAGACGACAAAGTCGACATAAATATACCGGATATTTTTCCTCAAAATACAGCTGATGTTGATATTGCAGGATTTGTTTTTTTAAAAAAATTAATCAAAACTTTTATTTGTAATACTTGTTGTTCAGCATTAACAAATCAAAATAGTCTTACCCTTTTATTAAATAGAAAAAATAAAGATGGGTTGAGGAAACCATCGAAAAATGTGGTTAAAATATGTAAAATTGCTGAAGCAGTTTTTAAAGGATTCACAAATCCTTGTAAAGGTAATATAATTAATAATATAATTGATTTAGGTTTCAGAAATATTAATTATAGCAACATTTTTGTAAATTTAAATGATCATATTTTAGATCAAGATCCTATAAATAATCATCTAATTCAAATAATTATTAACATATTAAAAATTTATTGTACAATAAGACTACACCATAAAAATAAAACGTTAAATGAAATTAAGGACAGAATCCGAAATATGTATAATAAATTAATAATTTTTAAAAATCAATAATTATATATTATGAAATTAGTTTACAATATACTGTAGTATAGCATGAATGAAATTAATGCTTGAACGCAGTGAAAGCGCTAATTTCATGAATGTCATAATAATGAATTATAAACGAATTTCATATACTATTTTATCGTCAACTAGCATTACAATAATTTCTAAGAAATTTAATTTAGTTTTTTTTTCTAAAATAATAATTATTCAGGTATATAAAATTGTAACGTAAATTATTTGTATTTAGTCTTAGATTTATTACTTTTCAAATCATTGAATATTTTTCATGTAAAATATTACTATTTCTGAAAACTCAAATTGTATAATTTATATTAATATAAATAAAAATAAATAAATTTAACCTTTGTTTATCTCATTGATATGACAACTTTGAGGTATTCGTACCATAAAGTAAATGATTATGCACGATTTTCTTTACGATAATTATAGCATTAGGATGTTAGTCGACGATAAATTTACTGATTTCAATTTGTATTTAGCATTTTTCTTAATATCACGTATTTCTTATGGATGTGCAAAATTTTGTGAGACAAATATTTTAGTTTTTACCTCTTTTGTTGTATTCTTTAGAAATTAGTTTTATACTATTTATGTTCGCTAAATAAAATATGCATATTAACCAAAATCATTTGTTTCATCTACCTTCATTTCTTAGTTAGATGTGTAATACTTAAAAATATTTTTTTTAATACTTTTTAGTTATTATTTACTCTTAATTTTTTTTTTCTTCAAACTACTATTTAAATACATATTAAACAAAGTTCTTTTGCCATTCGTCACGTGGTTTCAGTATACTTTCTTTTTCCCACTACATAGATTCAGATCAAGGACGTTTCAACTGGAAGGTAACTATGCAACGCCAAATAAATAAAAATAAAAATGCAAAATTTTTGACGTTGTTTGCAATATATTAGTCATAGATAAAATACAGTATACAACTCGGTATAATGGCTATTATTTCGATAATTACAACCCTCGCTCGTGTTATCGTCATCGTTGGAAATAATCAATGATCTAACATATTATTAATTCAATGGTCCCGGCTAGTAGCAGTCTAGAGTGGCACCGAGTTCGCCACTGCCAACTCCCGTAATATACATTCAACTGCATTATGGACATGGTTTTAATTCGCGATCTGGTAAAAATAGTGTAAACTTATTTCATGGAATCAAGCAACTTAAAATCTATTCAGCATATACAATTTTCGTTCAACTTGTTATGACTTTATATTGACATATTTAAATTTATGTATTATAATTAGTGTAGCAACGAATAGTAAATCTGCCGAATACCGAATATCGAATGCGAATAACTGAATATTCGGCGAATATTCTGCATATTTGGTTGGTGACTGGCCGAATAGAATTATGCCCCCGTCTCCTGCAACACCCTTCAAGGGAGCGTGTTGTATCAAGTTTGTTTGCTTATTATTGTGTAGTTTAGATCAAGCAGCTTAACAGGCATTGTTTCGACGAACTTATTGTTTTAGTTGATTTTTTAAATAAAGTGTACAATATATTATACCAAAAAAAATTTAAACAGTGGGACATAAACGACGTAAGGCTAAATAATATCACTATTTATTGCAGAAATGCTACTAGCTGTTCATAACGAGATGATTACTATAGTTGAGAGACTTGGTTTTCCTAGCCTAATGAAGAAAGCTTTACCAATATACCAAGTCGACCATTTGTTATGAATGACATAATCCCGGACAAAATTTAAAAATGTTAACTGAAACTGATTCCATTTCTCTAATGTCTGAAATGTGGACTTGCCATAATTTCAAGAGAATTGGATGAATACTTGAAAAGTAAACGTATATCACAATGTGACAATACCTATATGTGGTGGGCAGCAAATAAAAGTCTATTCCCGAATTACTTGACAAAATTTGCTAGAATTTATCTTTCTGCTCCATGGAGCAGTGTTTACTTAGAGAGACTTTTCTCAGAAGAAGGAAACGTATACGAAGAAAAAAGGAATAGACTACTTCCAGCCAATGCAGAAGAACTTATTTCCCTACATCACAATTTGCCACTTTTAAATTTTAATTATGATTAATACTACATATTTTATTTAGTTATTGATTGACATTGATTTTTGGGGGCCGTGATTTGACGACTGGTAACCGCACTTCACGCGCAAAATATATCACTTACCGAGATCTGCTTCAGCAGAGTGCCACACCCAGTAATGGGTAGAAGGCGTGATGTTATATTTATTTATTTATTTATTTATTGATTTTCTGTTTATTTTATTTTATTATTTTTTTTTATTTGACAATTGAGTACATTTACAACTGGCCTGTTATAAGCCAACCAGCAAATTTGATGTAATTTAATATAATATGTGTGAGGTTAATTCCCAGCGGAGTTTCCTCTTTTAATTTACATTTACAGTATTTTTATCACAGGTATTTTAAGTCTAACGGTTTTGTCCTTTTCAAGCGTCTGGGGTCGTCCTCGTTGTTTAGGAGGTTCAGTGCAAGTTCATTTGGGTGGTCGTACAACTTATCTTCGTGCTTGGAAGCGAATATTTTTATTTGCTCGTGAACATATTTGACTTTCAGGTCCTTATGTATTGTATGGTTGCTGACGTACCATGGGGCGTCTAGGATCATACGTAGGGTCTTGTTTTGGAATCGCTGAATTATATTGACATTGGACTTTTTGGCGCATCCCCATAATTGTATTCCATATGTCCAAATTGGAATAATTATGACTTTATAGATTAAGAGTTTGTTTTCTACTGATAATTGCGATTTGCGTCCTAAGAGCCAGTACATTTTCTTTACGGTCATATCTAGTTGTTTTCTTTTGTTTTTCAAGTGTTTATTCCATACTAATCCTTTATCTAGGAGGATTCCTAGGTATTTTGCCTCTTCTTTTGTTTTCAGGTTCTTATTATTTATTTGAATTTGTGGACATGTTACTTTTTTGTTTGTAAAGACTACATGTGTCGATTTGTTTTCATTTATTTTAATTTTCCATGCTCTAGCCCAGTTTTGGATTTCGTCGAGGGATTCTTGTATGAGTGCTGATACTTCTATGGGATCTTCGTGTTCAGCGATGATTGCCGTGTCGTCAGCAGTGTATGCGCTGCCAAGAATATGGTCATACAAAGGGATACTGCAAAAAGCCATACTACTGCGTAAAGTGCGGAGATAATCACCCGTCGAAAGAATGTACAAAAAACAAAGAAACAGCAGCAACATGTGCCCTCTGCACGGGACCTCACCCGGCAAATTATAAAGGCTGCAAAGTTTACCGCGAACTACAACAAATTAGAAACAAAACTGCCCTAAACAAGACACAGCCGCAAATAACCCAATACTATTCACAAAGAAGAGATAACGTAAGCTATGCCGAAGCAGCAGACATAAATTCAACTCAAAACACTACTAATTATCAACCTCAAAACCAACACCAATTTGAAAACAATAATAATAACAACGTGTTGTCAAAATTCCTAAGCAAATTTGAACAAATGTTTAGCCAACTAATGCAACAGAATATAATGATCATAAATCTACTCACAAGCCTATTAAATAAGAAAAATGACTGATTCTATTAGAATTGCACTATGGAACGCCAACGGTTTAGCCCAACACCGCAACGAGGTAGAAATCTTCCTCAGACAACAAAAATAGACATAATGCTAATAAGTGAAACACATTTCACCCAAAGATCCTATTTTAAAATACATACGTACAAAATATACCACACAAACCATCCCGATGAAACAGCGCATGGGGGTACTGCAGTAATAATTAGCGAAAGAATCAAACACTGCGGACTAGAAAAATTCGAAATGGAACACTTACAAGCTACAAATGTTAAAATTCAAGACTCTCATGGCTCACTGACTATCTCTGCGGCATACTGCCCGCCAAGACACAACATAAAGAAAAATGACTTTGAAGAATACTTTGAAACACTGGGGAACAGATTCATATAAGGAGGGGACTACAACTCAAAACACCCCCACTGGGGCTCGAGAATAACAAATCCAAAAGGAACAGAACTAAGAAAAGAAATACTAGCCAAAGGGTACAACCATTTAAGTACGGGAAAACCTACGTACTGGCCCACAGATACCAATAAACGACCAGATCTGCTGGACCTCTTCATAGTAAAAGATATTTCACAAAACTACACAAATATTGAACCATGCTATGATCTAACATCAGATCACTCGCCAATCATCCTAACAGTGAGCTCAACACTAATAATAAAAGAAAATAAGCCTAGACTGTACAACAAGAACACCAACTGGAACGAATTCAAAAAACACTTAAACGAAAACAAATCTTAAAATTCCACTCAAATCAGCTGACCTTATGGACGAAGCAGTCGAATACCTAACCACCTGCATTCAAAGAGCCGCGTGGTACTCTACTCCAGAAAACGAAAATAAAAACGAATGCACAACTAATCTACCTAAATATCTTAGAGATAAAATTGCGGAAAAAAGAAAAACAAGGCGTAGATGGCAGCAAACACGACACTCTGTAGATAAAAATAAACTAAACCAACAATCTAAAGAAATAAAAAATATAATACAAAGAATAAAAAATGACTCATTCCATGAATACGTTAGTAATCTATCCGCTCATTCAGAAAAAGAATATTCATTATGGAGAGCAACAAAAAAGTTGAAACGACCAACAGGGCACATATCACCTATTATGAAGGAAGACGGAACGTGGGCCAGAGAAGATGAAGAAAAAACAGAAGTACTAGCAAAACATCTATACAAAGTATTCGAACCTCATCCAACTACACTGACACCTGACGAAGAAAACGAGCTAGAAGAGTACCTAACATCGCCAGTTCAACTCTCTCCACCAATAAAATTCTTCTCCCCGAACGAAATAAAATACCTCAATAACAAAAAATGCCCAGGATACGACTTGATTACAGCAAAAATTTTAAAAGAATTACCAAGAAAAGCCATAGTGCTTTTAACTCAAATATACAACGCAATGATAAGAATATTATATTTCCCAGTGCAGTGGAAGTATGCGCAAATAATCCTGATCCAAAAGCCTGGAAAACCGGCTCACGAAGCCTCTTCATACAGACCGATATCCCTGCTGTCACAGCCAGCCAAATTATTTGAAAAAATGTTACTAAAACGACTAAAAATTATAATAGATAATGAAAACCTAATTCCACAACACCAATTCGGGTTTAGAGAGAGACACTCCACAATTCAACAAGTGCACAGGATAACAAACGTGATTGAAAACTGCCTGCAGTATGGAAAAATTTGTGCCGGAGCTTTCATTGATATAAGCCAGGCATTTGATAGAGTCTGGCATACTGGTTTACTATATAAAATTAAAAAATCTCTACCATACCAATATTTCTTTCTCATAAAATCCTACCTAGTAGACCGGCACTTCCAAGTAAACTGCGAAGGATGTACCTCCCAACTCTGTTTATTTTGAAGCTTATTTAGAATGTACATTTTATGTTAATGAATAAATAATTAAATAAAATTTTGTATTTGTTTTCTTTTAATTAATTAAGTAACTAAATGAAGTACCTACCGCAGTTTATTTATTTATTTATTTTATTTATTTATTTATGACCACTCTACAGGATACAAAAATCCCAATTACAGAGGGTACTTATAATATGACAATAATATTAACAAATTAATATAAAACACAATATATAATCAAATCAAATTACTAAACTACTTATCAATGCATAATAATAAATGAAGCATACAAAAATGAAACAAAGATAGAAAGCAAGCAAATTAACATTGTACTTCATTAGAGAAGTAGGAAAGTACTTTAAGTTTAAAAGCAATTGTATGTATCATAAAATAAATCACACGAAAAAGGTAACTCATTGAACAATTTACATATACGGTTAGTTGGTGAATTAATTTCATAATTAGTAACACAATGTTGAACTAAAAATGTTAAATTATATCTAGAATTTACACGAGGTAAAAAAAAATTTAACCTCGATAAAGTATGACTATCAGAAATAATGTTATTAGCTACTTTAAATATATGTAATAGATCTACGACATTTCTCCGTTTGTCCAAGGATAACAAATTAAATGTGCGTAATCCCAAATTATAATTTAGATAATTATCATAAACACCATTCTGCTTATACCAGCAATATTTAATTAATCTTTTTTGTACATTTTCAATCAAATATTTGTATTTTGCATAATAAGGACACCATATTTGACAGCAGTATTCTAATTTAGAACGAACATAGCAGAAATACAAAGACTGACTGTGGAAATTCTTTTGAAATTTTTAGAAGAACGTATAACAAAATTTAAATTGCGGTATGCTGCGGATACAGTGTTGCGTATGTGTTTATCAAATAATAACTTAGTGTCAAATAAAGCACCTAAATCCTTGGACTCAGTAACTCGCAACAGTGGTTGGATATTCATGTGATAACTGAATAAAATTGGTTGTAGTTTTTTGCTGTGTCATAATTTTACATTTATCAACATTAAAAAAGAGCTGGGACGACTCAGACCATGTAATTAAACTGTTAATATCCATCTGAAGTTCAAGACAATCATTTATTGAATTAACTTTTTTAAATAGCTTAATATCATCAGCATACATGAGAACTTTAGAAAAACGAACCGTGTCAGTAATATCATTAATAAAGAGTAAAAATAGTAATGGACCTAAATTAGAACCCTGAGGAACACCTGAACTTGCAAGAAAAATATTTGATACAAATCCATTAATCTGGACAAACTGATAGCGATCATTTAGATAAGAAGAAAGAAGTTTACAAAGTGGAAGAGAGAAATTGAAGTCATTGCACAGTTTGCCTATTAACATATCATGATCAACTTTATCAAAAGCCTTGGCGAAATCTGTATAGATTACATCAATTTGAGTATTCTTAAGTAAGTTACAGGAAACTTAGTCAGTAAAATTCATTAAATTGGTAACAGTAGATTTACCTTTTAAGGGGCTAATGTAGCTAGGTTGCGCACAGTATAAACATGCTTTTGAATGGGAGATGAAATGTGGGCTAAATATGGTCGGAATAATTTAATTTTTTTATTAAATTGAAGACAAAGATTGAATCTATGTCAATTGTGTGTTGAAATTTTTGATTTAGTTTTAATTTTGTTTTTACAATGGTATAAACTTATGTAACTTCAGATCAGTGTTACTCAATAAATGAATAAAAATTGCAAATTTCAACACTGAAATAACATAGATTGTACTTTTATCTTTAAAATAAACCCTTGTTTATGAAAATATATTTATATTTAGTACCAATTTTAACCCCCCAACGAAGCACTATTTACATGAAAACTCGACTCTAGTAGACGGCGTGAGCTACCGCTACTAGTGGTATAAATTGAAACTAATATTACGCTCCGCCCCTTGACCTTCTCTCAGTGTAGGATATGTTGCACAGAAATTTCTGTTACACGCATTTCTTACGATTTATTTTATTTCTTGATATGAAAATGGGTAACCGGAGAGGAAATAAAGCAGGGTTAAATTTACATGCTGCTAGAAGAAAGAACACTAATCTACGAGAATATAATAGGTATTCTTAATGATTATATTATTAAAATATGACTTTACAGTACTGAACTTATTTAGAATCTCAATTGGAACAGTACATTTTATATTTATTATATAATTTTCTTAAATATTATGATTTGATATTGCACAAAGGCGTACCAATACTGTCTTATTCATATAAATATAACCAACAATGACAACAAAATTGTTGAAACATGTCCCACATGTTGCAGGGATATGATAAAAACAGGGATTTCATTAAATCCCTAAGAGAGTTGATCATATCACGGGAGATGTTAAAATGACAACTCTATAGGGTCATTTCCCTAAAAATATTAAGTGAAATGGTCAAATCCCTGGGTTGTTTTAGTGAAATGATGAAAATAAAATTTCTAAAATATCAAAAACATTTATTTAGAAAAACAAACATTATTAGCTGTAGAGTCAAGGGTTCAAGAAATGTTCCTGTGAAAAATCCAAAGTAATATACTTTTTAGTAACTCTTCATATAGGTACTTACTACTTTGTTTGAGTTGTTTGAAATAAATAATTTAATTTACGTTTTATATGACCATTGTTGTATTACTCTACAGCTAATAATGTTTGTTTTTCTAAATAAATGTTTTAGATATTTTAGAAATTTCATTTTCATCACTTCACTAAAACAACCCACGGATTTGACCATATCACTTAATATTTTTAGGGAAATGACAGTATCAAGTTGTCATTTTAACATCTCTCCCTCTCGTGATATGGTCAACTCTCTTAGGGATTTAATCAAATACCCGTTTTTATCATATCCCTGCAATATATATAAATAAATAAATATATCATCACGCCTTCTACCCATTACTGGGTGGCACTCTGCCGAAGCAGGTCTCGGTAAGTGATATATTTTGCGCCTAAAGTGCGGTTACCAGTCGTGAAATCACGGCCCCCAAAGATTTTAGAAATTTCATTTTCATCACTTCACTAAAACAACGCACGGATTTGACCATATCACTTAATATTTTTAGGGAAATGACAGTATCGAGTTGTCATTTTAACATCTCTCCCTCTCGTGATATGGTCAACTCTCTTAGGGATTTAATCACATCCCCGTTTTTATCATATCCCTGCAATATATATATATATATATATATATATATATATATATATATATATATATATATATATATATATCATCACGCCTTCTACCCATTACTGGGTGGCACTCTGCCGAAGCAGATCTCGGTAAGTGATATATTTTACGCCTAAAGTGCGGTTACCAGTCGTGAAATCACGGCCCCCAAAGATGTTAGTGGTGGAGGAGTCACAGGGGAAGTTTTTGAAATTATGAAAATTGTTTGTCGCCTGTGGGACATGTTTCAACAATGTGTTATCATTGTTGGTTATATTTATATGAATAAGACAGTATTGGTACGCCTTTGTGCAATATCAAATCATAATATTTAAGAAAATATATATGTATATATGTATATATATATATATATATATATATATATATATATATATATATATATATATATATATATATATATCTATATATATATATAATTATTAATATTGCTATTGTTATATCAGTTATGTTTAAGTCAGTAAGATATTTTTATATTGTTTTCCAAAACAGTGAAGACAATGATAATGAGCTATTATTGAATCATCAGTTTTGTTCCAATGATGAATCCTAAATATAGGTGTAAACTAATTTAATCTTCCCTTGTTAACCAAAAATTAAACCACAAAGGTGATCAGCCCTACAAGTAATGATTCAACTTGTATATAAGATAAATACAATTTTATAAATAATGCAGTTATATAATACTTATTTATTTTATGATAAATATCGTGATGAAAATTTTATTCAACTCATATGTTGTTTAAATAAAATTATAATAATTTACATTAGCATGTTTTTATCAAATTCCTTTATTAGTTATATATCATGAGTTTCATTTATAAGAAAGTTTCCTCGCGCGTGATTATTGCGAGTGTATCTAGTAAACTTCAATTTCTTACATCTTATACGTCACCAAGGGGCGTAGCCCAACGGCTAGAATTGAGCCAGCCTCCTTGCTACCCGCCACCACACACCGCTGGAAGCGATTGACTTTTCAGTTGGGTACATTACATGTTGAGCATGTGAAATATATTTATCTGTCATACTGTAAATATGCTTGCAAACAATTGTTTCATAAATCTTAGAGACATTAGAAAGTAAAGCGATTGGACGATAATTAGATATATTGCTAGGGTCACCAGATTTCAGAACAGGGCAAATACGCGCTTTTTTTAGTATAGTCGGGAATATACATTTACTGAGGGATAGATTGAATAGAATATACAATGGTTCAACAAAAATATCTTTACAGCCCTTCAAAATATAGGACGGAAAATTATCAGGACCATTATTTGGCTTAGATTTTAGATGATTAATTGCATTCAGTATATCACTCTTGGATATATGTTTAATTTCAACATGATCACAGCTGATATTATGAGTATATGTACTACTAATATTAGTTCTATTTGCAACCTTGTCTTGTTTTGAATAAACACTAGAGAAAAAATCAGCAAATGCATCAGCAATATCCCTACCATTCTCATATTTATTTTTATTTAAATACATATTACGAGGAATACGTGAAGAAGATTTTTCATTTCTGAGATGATTCCAAATTAAAGAAGGATCATCAGTAATGTTTTTTTCTGCATTTATCATGTATGTCTCGTAAGCTTTTTAAATATCTTTCTTAATTTTAGCTCTAAGGTTTATATAATCAACTTTACATGACACAATACCATAACGTTTATAAAGTTGTCGGTTTCTCTCTTTAGCTTTTATGCTGCAAACAATATCAGGACATCAGGAGTGAACCAAGGCGGATACTTAGATGCAATTTTCTTTCTAGTCGGTATACATTTCTTAAATATGTCGGTGATAATTTCAAAAAAATCATTAAAGGCTGTATCGACATCATTGTAATTTACAAATGTATTCCAATCAATAGACTCAAGTGACCTGTAAAGTAATAAAAAATCCGCATTTTTGAAATCATAAACTACATTGTCAGCTATGTTGAGTGATTTAGTACTTGTTTCAAAATTTAACTCTATAGATAATGCAGGATGATGAGCATCTTCAGTTACCAACGGAACAGGATCACGTGTCACTAAACATTCAACATTGCTAAGAATAATGTCTAAGATTCTAGGGTTATCATTTAATATTCTATTGTGCTGTTTTGAGAGAGTAAGATTAGTAAAATCAATAAAATTAGAAACAATAGAGTTCGTGAAACCGTGATTGTAGTGATCAGATAATTGAGATATGTTAATATCGCCAGCAATTATAAAGTTATCTATATAGATGAAGGGAAGAGATTCAATGCAGTTGTAAAAAATATTCAGTTGCTCTGTAGTTATAGGTGGGGGAAGATACACTACTAGAACATATATCCACTTACCAACTGACAATTGGACTTTCACGCATATAATGTCAAATTTGGAATTCAAGTCGAGCGGTAAGCGAATGATAGAAGATTGAAAACTATTATTGACTGCACAGATAACTCCACCACCTCTTTTTTTATCAACTCTCGCACAATCTCTATCAGCACGGTATACATTAAAATTGTCATCAAATAATTCATTATTTAAGATGGATTCGTTAAGCCAAGATTCAGTTATACAAATGATATCAAAGTCAGAAGAACAAGTATTGTTAAAAAAATCATTAAGCTTAGAGTTGAAACCACGCACATTTTGATAAAAAATACGCATTTTAGCAAATAACGTATAGGGTACTTTTATAATATTGACAGCAAAATTTGACTCAGAAATTAATTTCAAATAAGTAATTATAAAAAATATATATAAAAACAGAAACTGAACACACTATACCTACCACTGAAGAACGAGTTGACAAGTGAAATAATAATAAATTAATATTGACAGCTATCACGCACAAATACAAATATAAAAGAGAAAGGTCAATGAACTCAGTTTTAATTCACCAACTAATTACAACAAGTTTACTAACGTCGCGACTTATGCTATGTAAATGTAGAAAAACTTAATAAAAAAAGTAATGCAGATTTAAACAAACAAGTTATGGATAAACACAAAAGTAAACAAAGTATAAATAAGAGATGTAATTTAGATATTTATAAATATATGTGTAACTCCAAAAAAGAGAAGTAAAAAAAAGGAAACTAAAAACAAAACAAAAGAAACTGATAATAAACTACACTACTAAGGTATACAACTACATCGTAATAATAATTATTATAAAATTTTATAGTAATTGGCCTATATTATCAATACGCTTTACAGTTCCATCATCTTTTGGCGGTCAAATCTTCTTTAATAGTAATTTTGGTACCACTTAAAAGTTTACGCGCTTTTATTATGGCTTGACGCGTTTTATATGATACACACTTCACAATTACTGGACGTGGACGTGTTTTCTTGGGATCATTTTGCCGATACGATGACAACGGTCAATTTCATGAGTCGCAATGTTTAGTTCGAGATTACTATTAAAAATGCCACGTACCTTGTCCTCAACATTCTCACCATATTCTTTCACAACACCAAACACGCGAATACAGTTTCTTCGCGAGTACTGCTCCAGATGATCTATTTCATCTCTAAGCCTTAGATTTTCGTTGGACAATTTGGTTACAATTGTCTCGTAGTGTAACTTGAGCTCATCAAATTTGGCATCGAGTCGAATACAGACTTTATCAACCAATTTAGTGATGAAGGAGTCATCAAGCAGAAGTGAAGCCAAGGTCTCATTGATCGCAGAATTCATATTACGAGTATTTCCGCCCATTATAATATTTTTTTATTATTTTCACAATAACCGAAAGTCAGCAGCACTAAACAATTTTGGAGTTACAGCGAAGCACGTCTACTCTCGACGGAGACACATACAGTTCAAGTGTTAGCTGTGATATTGTGAAACTATTCGGCCGAATAGTAAATTAATATTCGGCGTTGTGCCGACTAGGCAGAATACCGAATAGTTGCCTAATATTCGTTACAATTCTAATTATAATATGATATCTATGCCCTCAATAGTACGAGTATAATTGTCATTTAAAATAGTATTTAAAATTTAGAAAAAATATATAATTAACTAAGAAAATTTGTTAATAGCAAACATACTAGCGGCATGTAACAAAAAATAATCTGTTCA
This sequence comes from Pterostichus madidus, assembly GCA_911728475.2. NCBI lineage: Eukaryota > Metazoa > Arthropoda > Insecta > Coleoptera > Carabidae > Pterostichus > Pterostichus madidus. The sequence goes on along the minus strand of OU452304.1, from coordinate 15,285,268 downwards.
TTACAGTTTATTTCACAATCATATGTTTTCTTGTAATTGAATAATAGTTGAACAAAAATTCACGATTTTTACCTTGCAACCATCTATACACAGCCTTAATTCAGTGCAGGACATTTAACAATATTGTAATGAACTAGATTTATCTGATTGTTTCGCTGTATTCAAACGTTAGCTTAATATCTGTATTTTGTTTCTTTAAATATGATGTTTACAAAATTAATTTGTTCAACTACTATCTTAGATTTATTTATTTTCTTTATTATATGCATTTTTTCATTTACATTCTGCTTTATACACTTTTGTACATTTCTTATACCTAGTTATTTGCAATATTATTCTAAAATTGGGATGTTTTTCTGTAGAATAATAATAAATAATAATAAATAATAATAAATAATAATAAATAATAATAAATAATAATAAATAATAATAAATAATAATAAATAATAATAAATAATAATAAATAATAATAAATAATAATAAATAATAATAAATAATAATAAATAATAATAAATAATAATAAATAATAATAAATAATAATAAATAATAATAAATAATAATAAATAATAATAAATAATAATAAATAATAATAAATAATAAATAATAATAAATAATAATAAATAATAATAAATAATAATAAATAATAATAAATAATAATAAATAATAATAAATAATAATAAATAATAATAAATAATAATAAATAATAATAAATAATAATAAATAATAATAAATAATAATAAATAATAATAATAAATAATAATACGAACAGACAAAAAAAACATATTTATTAGAAGTCTCCATACCAGCAGATGAGAACATCATTACAAAGAATGCTGAAAAACAACTCAAATATAAAGATCTGAGTATAGAGTTAAAGAGAATGTGGAAGACAAAGGTGGAAATAATACCAATTATAATTGGAGCAACAGGGTACGTTGACACAGACTTCAAAAACAACATCAAAAAGATCCCAGGAGAACACAGTCCATCTGAAGTGCAACGAACAGCCTTGTATGGAACAGCACACATCATACGGAGAGTACTAACATAACACCACTCTCACCGAAAAACAACTTCACCTAAGCTGCTTAGTAAGTGGCCGGGAAGAATGTAAAAACCGCTACCAGAACTTCAACTAAGAACCACCCCGAATATCTGGATGGTTGCCCTCTTCACCCGGGCAACACCGACCGCGCCTAGCCACCCTAGTAGGGTGGCAGGTCAATATACCAAGGATGGTAGTGTGAAAAAGCGGATAAATAATAATAAATAATAATAAATAATAATAAATAATAATAAATAATAATAAATAATAATAAAAAATAATAAATAATAATAAATAATAATAAATAATAATAAATAATAATAAATGATATTAAATTATAATAAATAATAATAAATAATAATAAATAGTAATAAATAATAATAAATAATAATAAATAATAATAAATAATAATAAATAATAATAAATAATAATAAATAATAATAAATAATAATAAATAATAATAAATAATAATAAATAATAATAAATAATAATAAATAATAATAAATAATAATAAATAATAATAAATAATAATAAATAATAATAAATAATAATAAATAATAATAAATAATAATAAATAATAATAAATAATAATAAATAATAATAAATAATAATAAATAATAATAAATAATAATAAATAATAATAAATAATAATAAATAATAATAAATAATAATAAATAATAATAAATAATAATAAATAATAATAAATAATAATAAATAAGAAGAGGTATAACATAAGGAATTTAAAAAAAATTGTTCTCAAAGACAGCACTGTTCAAACAGATAAATGTAGAGTTTGTTTTAATGGAAGAGAAAATATTGAATATATCATAAGCGCATGCCCAGTCTTAGCACCTACAGAATATACCATCCGACATAATAATGTAGCGAAAGTAATACACCAAATAGTAGCAAGAAGAATGGATGCATCACATAAAAGAACACCGTACTACAGATATGAACCAGAAAATGTTCTTATGAATGACACTGCAAAGCTGTATTGGAACAGAACAATAATGACAGACCATCCAGTTAACATAACAAACCCGATATCATGTACCATGACTTAGTAAACAACATACTATTTTAGTGAGGTCGCATGCTAATAGGTATTTGTTGATAAAATAAAACACATTTGTTGTAACAACGAGATATATTTGGTGATGTTGTAAGATGAGCTGTTGTTCACTTGAAGATGCAAGATGGACTGAATGATTGTTCTGATGGAGGGTGCATTCTCAAGTCGGTAGAAGGGAAAGTTTCGGGTGACAGTGTTTAAGAATAGAATTTGTGGAATGTGGTTTATGACGGTAAGGAATTTTGGGTTGAGGCAGAGGCTTCCAAGAAAATAGAAACGACAATATGAATGTTCAGAAATAACAAGTACAGTGATAACAAAAATGAATAAAAACTAAATAATAAATAACAAGTAACAATATGTATGTATTATGTATATATGTTTGTGTGTATGTGTATATATGTTCGTGTGTATGTGTATATGTGTGTGTATGTGTCAGTGGGGTACGTGGTTTATACCCACAGTACCCCCCTGCCAGTGATTTGGAATCACGAAGATCCTGCTTGCAGGCGGTCTAGGAATCGAACCCGTCTGCCTGATTTTGTTTTGGTTGGTGAGACGGTGTGGGACGGTGGCTCCTCCTCGGCGGTGTCGTCCCTGTCATCTTGCTGCGCGTCGTCTTCGTTGCCCTCGGTCACTACGTAGGCCGGTTTAAGCCTCTCAATAGTGATCTTGACGTTACGACCTTTGATGTTGACGATGAACCACTTTTCTGCACGTTCCTGTACTTTGTATGGGCCCTCGTACGGTTGCTGCAATGATGACGTCTTTGGACCATCGTGGCGGACAAAAACATAGTCGGTGGTGCCGAGAGCCTTAAAAACAAAAGTATTTTTATCACCATGGCGAGCAACACTGGTTGGCCGCAGAGTTTGGAAGTGATGTCGCAAGTTCGCAACAAACTCTGCTGCTCCGTTGAATTCGGTTGTTGTCCGGGATACCAGGAATTCTCCTGGAAGACGAAGCGGCTCGCCGTAAATCATCTCCGCGGCTGTTGATTGTAGGTCCTCTCTCCAGGCTGCGCGGATTCCCAACAAGACCGTGGGAAGAATTTCCGTCCACCGGTTGTTTTGGTGGCACTTGATGGCAGCTTTTAGATGACGATGCATACGTTCCACCATGCCATTTGCTGCCGGATGATAGGCGGTTGTTCTCAGGTGAGTCGTACCTGTCAGATGATTTAAATGTCTGAACAGGTGCGACTCAAACTGTCTGCCTTGGTCCGTGGTGATTCGCAGCGGTGTGCCAAAGCGAGCAATCCAGGTCGCGTAGAAGGCGCGTGCGACGGTTGACGCTTCCTGGTTCTCAAGTGGTATGGCTTCCGGCCAGCGCGAGAAACGGTCGACGCAGGTTAGACAATACCTGCAGCCTTCCGAACTCGGCATGACCACGATGTCAACGTGCACATGCTCGAACCTTGCTGATGGTGGTGCAAACAAACCAGGTGCTGTCACAACATGTCGCGTGACCTTTGACCGCTGGCATTCTATGCAGCTTCGTGCCCATTTGCGGCAATCTGATTTAATGGACGGCCACACATAGCGTTGAACCATGAGCTTGACCGTCGCATTCGCTCCAGGATGTGAAAGATGATGCACCGAATTGAATGCTGCCCTCCGGAATTGCGATGTTACAAATGGACGCGCCGTCGACGTTGAAATATCACAGTACAGCTCAATGTTGGTATCTGGTAGTTTTATTGCTTTGAGCTGCAGTGCGGTACCCTTCTCAATCACTGATTTTAATTCTGCATCCGTTCTCTGAGACGCAGCTAGACTCTCGTAATTGATTGTGATATTTAGCTCTTCAATACGCGACAGGGCGTCGGCAACAACGTTGTTTTCTCCCGGCACATGTTGTATATCGGTAGTGAATTGTCCGATAAAATCCAGGTACCTGAATTGCCGAGGCGTCACTTGACTGTCCTTTTTTCGGAATGCATAGATGATGGGCTTATGATCCGTGAATACTTGAAAGTGACGCGCCTCGACCATGTGCCGGAAGTGTTTTATGGCTGCATAAATAGCCAGCAGCTCCCTGTCGTAAGCTGAGTACTTCCTCTCCACTGAACTCAATTTCTGGGAAAAGAAAGCTAACGGTTCCAAAGCACCGTTGACCCATTGTTGCAGCGCTGCGCCGACAGTGAAGTCCGAAGCGTCGGAAAATATGGCAAGCTGTGCATCGAGCTTCGGATGGGCCACGAGCGCGGCTTGGGCTAAACCGGCTTTCGATTCCTCAAAAGCTGTGATTGCTTCCGGTGTCCAGTTGATTGGTGTCTTACCCTTGATGTTGCCGCGTAAGAGTTCGTTGAGCGGAGCTTGTGTTTGCGCAGCCTTGGGTATGAATCGCCGATAGAAATTTAACATACCCAAGAACTGCCTAAGTTTCTTCGCTGTGGGTGGCTGCTCGAACCTTTTGATGGCCTGAACCTTTTCTGGTAGAGGGCGTGTACCGTCTGCCGATACCAGGTACCCAAGGAACTGTACCTCCTGCTGTCCGAACACGCACTTTGCCGGATTTATCACTACACCAAAGTTTTTAAGTCTGTTACAGATTATTTCTAGATGACGAAAATGTTCATCTTCCGACGCGGATGTCACTAATATATCGTCTATGTATACGTAATAAAAGTCTAAGCCACGAAGCACTTCGTCCATGAATCGCTGAAACGTTTGCGCAGCGTTACGTAGTCCAAATGTCATGTACGGGAACTCAAATAAGCCGAACGGTGTCGTAATCGCGGTTTTTTCAATGTCTTCGATTGCGACCGGTATTTGGTTGAACGCGCGCACTAGGTCTATTGTCGAAAAAATGTTTTTCCCACTTAACGAATACGCGAAATCTTGGATATGACGCACTGGGTAAAGATCCGGTTCCGTTCTCGCGTTGAGCGCGCGATAATCCCCGCACGGTCTCCATTCATCGCCTCTTTTGGGGACCATGTGCAACGGCGATGACCACGAACTTTTCGATGACCGAGCTATTCCGAGGCGGAGCATGGTGTCGAATTCCCTCTTCGCTGCATGAAGTCGTTCTGGCGCCAACCGTCTCGGTTTTTGCGCCACCGGTGGTCCGCGCACGGTCTTAATATGGTGTACCGTATTATGTTTTGATTCTTGCGGTGATCCTTCCGGCCGTGTGATTTCCGGGAATTTTGCCAGAAGCTGATGGTAGCGGGTCGTACCTGTGATTGTTCTCACACTTGGGACACCGCTACCGGCGACTTCTCCTTGAACGGTGAGGCGAGTTAATGAATCTAGTAATTGTCTGTTGCGCACATCTACCAGTAGTCCATAAAATGCCAAAAAATCAACGCCAATGATTGGTCTTGACACATCAGCAACGACGAATCTCCACGTGAATTCACGTCGAAGTCCGAGGTTCAGCGTCAAGGTAATGGTGCCGTAGGTGAGGATTGGCGTACCGTTTGCCGCCGGGAAGTTCATATGAAGATCTCTCACGTGGACCCCGGACGTAGCGTCGTGGGTATACACATAAATCGGCTCCTGTGTCGACTAGAAACTGGGTTCTTGTTGCGGCATCGGTGACAAAAATACGGCGTGATGTTGGAGGGCATGTGTCGTTTGCCGTCATTAACGACCGCCCGGCGCGTTTCCCTGGTTGTACGAACACGGCTGCGAACACTTGCGCGCTTCTGGCCCGTACTGCCAGTGGTACCAGCACAACCCGTTGGAATTGTGTCCTCGTGAATGCGAACGTGATCGCGAATGGTCGCGTGACCTCTCTCGCTGACGTTCTATGCTGCCCGATGCCTTGTACTCAGCCATTTCCCGCTTTAGCGATGCTATTTCCCCAGTCAGTGATGCCGTGAGATGCTTCATCTGTTCCACTAAAACTTCCACCATTGAGGATGAGGTGGTAGCTTCTGCAACTGCAGCGCGAGGGCTGGACAACTCAATCACTGCGTCAGCCAGCTCGGCGGCTTTGTCCAGTGCCGAATCCCGTTGCGTAGCAAGAATGGTTTGCACATTTATGGGAAGACGGCTGATCCAGAGTGTACGTAGCATAGAGTCGGGGACAGCTGTTCCTGCGAGGCTACGTAGATGACGAAGAAACTGGGTTGGTTTACGATCGCCCAACTCCTCATGTTCCAGCAACTGGCGCGTTTTCTGCTCTTGTGACGCACTAAGTCTTTTTATTAGTTCACTTTTTAATGTTTTATAAGCGTCTGTGGCTGGTGGATTCACGATAATATCGCGCACTTCTTTTGCATAACGCGGATCTAAAGCTCCGAGCACGTACCCGAACTTAGTGGTGTCTGTTGTCACTCCGGCTGACGCAAAACTACCCTCAACCATTGAAAACCACATTTCCGGATCCGAAGCACAAAACGATGGCATACGCACTGCCACGCGTTCCACCGCATTGTTGGTTTCTTCTGAGGTTGGCATGTCACAAGATTGAAATGAAACAATGTTAAAGTTGATACACTAGCACACACTCACTAACACAGAATTCATTTAAGATCACGTCGGGGTCACCACTTTAGTGAGGTCGCATGCTAATAGGTATTTGTTGATAAAATAAAACACATTTGTTGTAACAACGAGATATATTTGGTGATGTTGTAAGATGAGCTGTTGTTCACTTGAAGATGCAAGATGGACTGGATGATTGTTCTGATGGAGGGTGCATTCTCAAGTCGGTAGAAGGGAAAGTTTCGGGTGACAGTGTTTAAGAATAGAATTTGTGGAATGTGGTTTATGACGGTAAGGAATTTTGGGTTGAGGCAGAGGCTTCCAAGAAAATAGAAACGACAATATGAATGTTCAGAAATAACAAGTACAGTGATAACAAAAATGAATAAAAACTAAATAATAAATAACAAGTAACAATATGTATGTATTATGTATATATGTTTGTGTGTATGTGTATATATGTTTGTGTGTATGTGTATATGTGTGTGTATGTGTCAGTGGGGTACGTGGTTTACACCCACACTATATATAATTGATATCGCAGTTCCTGCCTCACATAACATGGAGGACACAAGAAAAGAAAAGATTCGTAAATAAAAAGGATTAGCACAGGAGATAAAAACGCTCTGGAAATCTGACAAAATACATATAATACCCATCATCATAGGAGCGACTGGAGAAATGCCTGGGTCTTTATTGACGTATATGGAAATACTAAACATATCTAAAAATACTTACCTGATCATGCAGAAGATCGCTCTACTGGAAACAAATCGCATCGTCCGGCAAGTACTCAACATCCAACAATACTTATCGTTGCTTTATATCTCCTAGAAAATAATTTATATCTCAAAAAAATTCAGTAGAACTGAAAAGTTCAGGCCAAGTACAAAAACATCCTCCAACATTTTCCCTTACAAGCCCTAATGTTTCCCGCGTTGTAAGGTTCTGATATAAAAGATGGGCTCAAGTACATTCTTAGAAACTAAGAAACGTAAGATATATAAATTTGGAACATTAAGGGTTTCTTTAAGAAGGAGAACCGAAAAATCCTAATTACATGTTAGACAAAAGTTTCTGATGTAACATATGGGCTCAAGCACATTGTTATATTCAACATTAAAACATGTCTTTTCATACAAAAATCTGAATTACAGAAGTGTCTAACCTCGTAACAAAAATGTAGACACTAATGTTCAAAATATCAATATAAAAAAAACTAAAAAAAAGTACTTGGCGGTGTTTTGTAACTACAGAAATTACACCTAAAGGTGAACCCGAACTCTCCACGAAGTTTTTCGAACTTACGCGAACATACTCGAAATGGCCATGATGTTTTCCGACTTTGAATATATATATATATATCGTATACGTAGTAGATATATATATATATATATATATATATATATATATATATATATATATATATATATATATATATATATATATATATTCAAAGATTTCCGACCATACCGGAACATACTGAAAGTGGCCACGACGGTTACAGCCCATTCCCCGAACATAGCCGAAGTGTCCACGAAAAATTCCGAACATATCCGAGTTGCTTACGAACGTTTTCGAACATAGCCGCAGTGGCAACGAGGGTTTCAGGGTTACAACTTAATTTGCTATACCCACCAATCAGTTTCCTCATAGTTCAAAGGCTCACAAAACGCCGCCAAGTACTTTTTTTTAGTTTTTTTTATATTGATATTTTGAACATTTGTGTCGTTTACTTTTTTTGTTACGAGGTTAGACACTTCTGTAATTCAGATTTTTGTATGAAAAGACATGTTTTAATGTTGAATATAACAATGTGCTTAGCCCATATGTTACATCAGAAACTTTTGACTAAGATATAATTAGGATTTTTCGGTTCTCCTTCTTAAAGAAACCCTTAATGTTCCAAATTTATATATCTTACGTTTCTCAGTTTCTAAGAATGTACTTGAGCCCACCTTTTATATCAGAACCTTACAACGCGGGAAACATTAGGGCTTGTAAGGGCAAATGTTGGAGAATGTTTTTGTACTTGGCCTGAACTTTTCAGTTGTACTGAATTTTTTTGAGATATATCACATTAATTTTCTAAAAAAAAAAAAATTGGGAAATTAATTTTTTTTAAATATAAAGAATTTTAAAAAAATTTAAAACATTGCAAAAGCTATATAACGAACAAAATTATTAAAATATTGTTTATTTATTTATTACTAGCTATTACCCACGACATCGTTCGCGTGGTCTACAATTTAATGCGAGTACCTGACATGCGTAGCAATGCAACTCAAAGAAAGAAAGTGTTTGTATTTAATTCTGTTTATTGAAGTGCTTTTGGATACTTAATATTTTTGTTTCTCTTCGGTACATACACGTATAAATCAGAAGGTTTTTTCGACGAGTGAGCATGCCACATACAGCTGTCCATGTGAGAAGCATGGATTTTCCAAATTTAGGCCACACACTTGTAGCGATTGTCCCTGTGCTTTGTTGATGGTCATTGCAAATGCGAGTCGTACCGGAAACTGCAAATGTTTGAATTCGATCGCAAACTCGAACCGCGTTTGGGAAGATGGCGGATTGGAAGTTTATTATGTGTGTATGTTATGATTGGTTTTCATCTATGCCTATACCAAATTTGAATCCAATCAGTGCAGTACTTTTCAAGATAGCTAGCGGCCATTTTGTTTCAAGACAGCAGCCTGAGGCTTTATTATACCTGTATATTAAGATTGGTTCTCGTCTATACCTATACCAAATTTTAATCGAATCAGTGCAGTACTTTTCAGGATAGCTAGCAACCATTTTATTTCAAGAAGGCGGACTGAAGGTTTATTATACCTGTGTGTTGAAATTCGTTCTCGTCTATGTCTATACTAAATTTGAATTCAATCAATACAGTACTTTTCAAGATAGCCAGCGGCCATTTTGTTTCAGGATGGCGGACTGAAGCTTTATTATACCTATATGTTAAGATTGATTTCCGTCTATGTCCGTACCGAATTTTAATCGAATCAATGTACTACTTTTTAAGATAGCTAGCGGCCATTTTGTTTCAAGATGGCGGACTGAAGCTTTATTATATCTATATTTTAAGATTGGTTCCCTTCTCTGCCTATACCAAATTTAAATCGAATCAGTGCAGTACTTTTCAAGATAGCTAGCGGCCATTTTGTTTAAAGATGGCGGACTGAAGCCTTATATACTTATATGTTAAGATTGGTTTCCGTCTATGTCTGTACTAAATTTGAATCGAATCAGTGTAGTACTTTTCAAGATAGCTAGCGGCCATTTTGTTTCAAGATGGCGGACTGAAGCTTTATTATACCTATATGTTAAGATTGGTTCCCATCTATGTCTGTACCAAATTTGAATCAAATAAGTGCAGTACTTTTTAAGATAGCTAGCGGCCAGTTTGTTTCAAGATGGCGGACTGAAGCTTTATTGAACCTATATGTTAAGATTGGTTTCCGTCTATGTTTGTACCAAATTTGAATCGAATCAGTGCAGTACTTTTTAAGATAGCTAGCGGCCATTTTGTTTCAAGATGGCGGACTGAAGCTTTATTATATCTATATTGTAAGATTGGTTCCCTTCTCTGCCTATACCAAATTTAAATCGAATCAATGCAGTACTTTTCAAGATAGCTAGCGGCCATTTTGTTTAAAGATGGCGGACTGAAGCCTTATATACTTATATGTTAAGATTGGTTTCCGTCTATGTCTGTACTAAATTTGAATCGAATCAGTGTAGTACTTTTCAAGATAGCTAGCGGCCATTTTGTTTAAGGATGGCGGACTGAAGCTTTATTATACCTATATGTTAAGATTGGTTCCCGTCTATGTCTGTACCAAATTTGAATCAAATAAGTGCAGTACTTTTTAAGATAGCTAGCGGCCAGTTTGTTTCAAGATGGCGGACTGAAGCTTTATGGAACCTATATGTTAAGATTGGTTTCCGTCTATGTTTGTACCAAATTTGAATCGAATCAGTGCAGTACTTTTTAAGATAGCTAGCGGCCATTTTGTTTCAAGATGGCGGACTGAAGCTTTATTATATCTATATTTTAAGATTGGTTCCCTTCTCTGCCTATACCAAATTTAAATCGAATCAGTGCAGTACTTTTCAAGATAGCTAGCGGCCATTTTGTTTAAAGATGGCGGACTGAAGCCTTATATACTTATATGTTAAGATTGGTTTCCGTCTATGTCTGTACTAAATTTGAATCGAATCAGTGTAGTACTTTTCAAGATAGCTAGCGGCCATTTTGTTTCAAGATGGCGGACTGAAGCTTTATTATACCTATATGTGAAGATTGGTTCCCGTCTATGTCTGTACCAAATTTGAATCAAATAAGTGCAGTACTTTTTAAGATAGCTAGCGGCCAGTTTGTTTCAAGATGGCGGACTGAAGCTTTATTGAACCTATATGTTAAGATTGGTTTCCGTCTATGTTTGTACCAAATTTGAATCGAATCAGTGCAGTACTTTTCAAGATATCTAGCGGCCATTTTGTTTAAAGATGGCGGACTGAAGCTTTATTATACCTATATGTTAGGATTGGTTTCCGTCTATGTCTGTACTAAATTTGAATCGAATCAGTGCAGTACTTTTCAAGATAGCTAGCGGCCATTTTGTTTCAAGATGGCGGACTGAAGCTTTATTATACCTATATGTTAAGATTGGTTTCCTTCTATGTCTGTACCAAATTTGAATCGAATCAGTGCAGTACTTTTCAAGATAGCTGGCGACCATTTTGTTTTAAGATGGCGGACTGACTTTTTATTATACCTATATGTTACGATTGATTTCCGTCTATGTCTATACCAAATTCGAATCGAAGCAGTGTAGTTCTTTTCAAGATAGCTAGCGGCCATTTTGTTTAAAGATGGCGAACTGAAGCTTTATTATACCGATATGTTAAGTTTAATTTCCGTCTATGTTTGTACCAAATTTGAATCGAATCAGTGCAGTACTTTCCAAGATAGCTAGCGGCCATTTTGTTTCAAGACGGCGGACTGAAGTTTTATTATACCTATATGGTAAGAATGGTTCCCGTCTATGTCTGTACCAAATTTGAATCGAAACAGTGCAGTTCTTTTCAAGATAGCTAGCGGTCATTTTGTTTAAAAATGGTGGACTGACACTTTATTATACCTACATGTTACGATTGGTTCCCGTCTATGCTTCTACCAAATTTAAATCGAATCAGTGCAGTACTTTTCAAGATAGCTAGCGGCCATTTTGTTTCAAGATGTCGGACTGAAGCTTTGTTATATCTGTATGTTAAGATTGGTTCCCTTCTATGTCTGTACTAAATTTGAATCGAATCAGTGCAGTACTTTTCAAGATAGCTAGCGGCCATTTTGTTTCAAGATAGCGGACTGAATCTTTATTATACCTATATGTTAAGATTGGTTTCCGTCTATGTCTGTACCAAATTTGAATTGAATCAATGCAGTACTTTCCAAGATAGCTAGCGGCCATTTTGTTTCAAGACGGCGGACTGAAGTTTTATTATACCTATATGGTAAGAATGGTTCCCGTCTATGTCTGTACCAAATTTGAATCGAAACAGTGCAGTTCTTTTCAAGATAGCTAGCGGTCATTTTGTTTAAAAATGGCGGACTGACACTTTATTATACCTATATGTTACGATTGGTTCCCGTATATGTTTCTACCAAATTTGAATCGAATCAGCGCAGTACTTTTCAAGATAGCTAGCGGCCATTTTGTTTCAAGATGGCGGACTGAAGCTTTATTATACCTATATATTAATATTGGTTGCCTGGGCTTAATTTTTTAGTGCGAAAATAGACATTTGTACGGGATGGGACGAAACGGGGTGGGCCGAAACGGAATGAGTCGTAGTAATGTGATGACGTCACACGCGAACGCTGAACAAGAAGACGACGTTTGCCCAATTTGAAAAACATTACTTTTCAAACATCCATATCTTTGGAAAGGATGGACCAAATAGCATGAAACTTTTTTATTCCTACTCAGTTTTGTGCGGGCTACACGGTGGTTAAGTAAAAACATACTTTTGTATCCGCTTGGGCTTCATTTTTTAGTGCGAATATGGGCATTTGTTCACTCGGGATAAGAGATACTGTAGTGTCTGGCCACTGTCGTTTGTACTTGGCTAGAGACACTACCGTGTCTCTTCATTAAAAGATTCTCATATTTGTAATTTCTGTATTATGGCACAGAACAATAATATTTTATTTTGATATATTTTAATTTTTAATAAGCCTCCATATACTTTCATCATGTTTCTTTATCGATGTTGATTTGTTTTCACAGATTTTTCTATTTAGGAGCCAATATTGTGACATTTGATGACAACTGACTGTGCTTGAATATTTGAGGATTCTTGCGCCATCTAGTGACAAAAACAAGCTATATTTGGAAACCATTTTAGAAATTATGAATTAAATGGTGATTGAATAAAACAAAGATATTAAAAGGCAGTATTTGAATAGGGATTGCATGTACAATAATAATCCGCATACACTGCCTTTTATTTCACCACAAAATATTTTTCTATACTAGTCATACATCAACTTGGTCATCGTCCTAAAATGGTGATCTTAGTGTTTCATCTATCTCTCACTAGATGTAGACTGGTGCAGTGCATCAAATTATTCAAACATATCCCTATGCAGTCACATAAAATGCATGTGTGATAAAATTCACACAACAATCTCCAACACCCTAAAATGCAGTTCCTGCTTTTGAATTACACAGTATTTTGCAACACTCTAAAGTGTAACATCATAATGTGCACTCCGCGGAAAATGGCGGTTGGCGGGAATATATGAATCCATCACTTGCTATAAAACGTCAGTTTGACTTTTAGCAATGTTTTGATAATAATAACCATAGATAGAGAGCAAAGATTAATAACTCTTTAAACACTGGTATAGTTTAAAATAAATAAAAACCATAGAAAATAAAAGAATGAACTGGAAAAAATATTGTATTTTAAGTATAAATAATAGCTGTATTCCATTTGCCACTTGGTTCATTTAAATCAGTTCTGATGAATTAGACAACATGACGAAATGAACTGAATTAAGCAAACTGATGCATTTATTGGAGTGAATTACTACAAAATAACTTAAAATGAGTAATTCTATTACCGGAAATAGAATTAGTGAAGTAATCCAGCGAAATAAATAAATGATTTGATTCATTAAATGTAAATTAGATCTGATCCAAATAGCAAATGGAATACGCTTATTGTGTATTTCGTATAAATTTATTAGTCGTTAGTCTCTTGATAATTATTAATTTAGTGATATATCGGTATCATAATTTGACGTTGCAAGTCAATATGATTCAAAATTGGCTTTCAAACCGAAACTTCTACAGAAGAATATAGGTCTAATTCTATTATAGTAATAAACGGAGGCAAGTTAGTGGCTGATATGATATAAACACATTCGGATCAAACGAAATAAATTTGGACTGAAGATAAAACAGCTGCTTGGCTCATCGGAAGAAAATCTATCCTCTTCATTAGCAAATTGCTGTTATATAAAGCAATGATTAAGCCATTTTGATCTTCGAATGCTTTTAGTGGAAGAAAAAAACCCAAATTGAATAACACCTTCGATAAAAGCTCAGTAGGATAGTGCGATTAATAATAAAAATCTGAACATTCTGTACCTGGTGCTCTCGAGGGTAAAATACACTTAGTTAATATATGAGTGTAGAACTACGAAACAAGAAAAAAGTTACAAAGAAAAAAATAAATTTTCATTGACCGATATAATAACAAAAGAATATTGAATAATATATACTTTAGTGTTATAAAAGATATATATTTTTAATTATTACAGGTTTTGTACAAAATGATAACCGTCATCCTTTCAGTCTGATAATAGTTTGAGCGTAATCGACAATGTAAATACTGCATCTTTTACCCATAATTTAGATATACTGTTTAAAACATTTTCTTAATATATTTAGATTCCTTGTAATAAACTCTTAGAAATTATGAATCGCCGTTATAAATAAGCTATTTTATTAAATCATAAATTTCGCAGTTCTACGATAGTTTGGAAAACTAAGATTTCAAAAAGCATAATATTTATGTCACTAATATATCCTGTACTGTGATTCTAATTAAATTCCTGTTGTGCAGAGTAACATAAATAAATAAATTCACTTACCGAGATCTGCTTTGGCAGAGTGCCACACCCAGTAATGGGTAGAAGGCGTGATGATATATTTATTTTATTTTTATGTTGAATTTCGTCAATTTGTTGATTTGAAATTATATATGATAACCCATATATATATATATATATATATATATATATATATATATATATATATATATATATATATATATATATTTATATATATATATATATATATATATTTATATATATATATATATATTTATATATATATATATATATATATATATATATATAAATATATATATATATATATATATAAATATATATATATATATATATATATATATATATATATATATATATATATATATATATATATATTGTAACGGGATGGAATTATATTTAAATTTTTTTTTGTAAATAAATTAATTCTATTTCAAATACATAATTGTAAATAAGAAAATGCAAGAATATGGTGAGATTTCACGGAAATATCGTTCCGAAACTAGAGTCAGAAGTTACGCGGAGCAGGTACTCGGATGTGAGACAATACGTCAGCCACCGGCTATCTTTAGAAATTTTAGGGTAATTTTTGTGGAAGAAACACTTGAGTCGGGCACCGATTGTGGAAAAATTGTCAAGTGAGATATTTATCGTTACCATCTGTAGGAAGACATTTGAAACCGTTGTAAGTAAATTCGCAGTCTAGAAGGTTGTAAATTATGAAATCTTTGTATAAAACGTCACTAGAGAATGCAAACAGATCTGAGCGATGAGGGAAACAGAGAAACCGTACACACCCAGGTTTCTAGGAAAAGAATATGAAATGAGCTGCATTGTTCTTCTAAATTCTTCCTGTCCGAGTAGTGTAACAAGTTGTGTGTTTAATCGATCAATAGATCGATACAACTTCTAATTACTTAGATCCCGATTAATTGTAGTATGATTAAAATAAAATCATTGAAAATTGATTCCTGTAAAAAAAATAATTGCGCGGTGATGAAAAGACCACAAATGAACGAACGATGTTTCACAAAAGTCTACTGAGTGAAATTCCTCAAATACGCATACGTTTATAAAGTGATAATAAATTCAAGTTAGAGTAAATACATAATTAGTACAAGAAAGAATCGAATTCAAAAAGGTAGCAAAGTATTGAAGGTTGGTTGGCTATCTCCGTCTAGCTAAGGGTAGGAAGGCTCGCGCGCTCTCACTCTAACTGAGACTGACCGGCAATTGGGGCGCTCGGGGTCCGGCTTAAGTAAACGGACAAATCTGCGCTAAGCATATTCAGGAAAGAACGATGTGGGTGGCTATGACGTAACAGCGTCACACTTTTGGTTTAGTTACAGATACGCGATTTGTTGATTTCGTTAGGGGTGTTTGTTTTAGTAGAGGTGGTAGTTTTAATTTGGAGAGGGTAGCAACATTGGTGGGGTAATTAGGTTAAATATGCATGTTTGAGAGCAAATCGGGGAACTTGATTCCGATCTCGTTCCGTTTGGCTATCTTTGCTCTGTCGAAAAGTGTGTGATCGCAATCGGCTACGCCGACACCGTTGATGCCTACTTTTAGTATTATTAGCAGAACTTTGATTCCAAACATTTCGCCCTGGGGTATGTGTTCGCGACCAGTTTATTCAGGCACCGTTGAGCCTACTCAGATATTTTGTATTACGTTCTGACTTTGAGTCTGAACGCCTGCCGAGTGTTGGTCTCTGACTATTTTTATTGTATGTGATCGCGATCGGCTACGCCGACACCGTTGTAGCCTACATTAGAAATAAATCAGAGTAACTCGCATTCGCGTTGTATTATTAAACACATCAGCTGTCTTCTGCCTTGTGCTGAAGTTGGTTATATGAGCTGTTGTGGGAAGGTAATTGGTTACATAATTTTGTTGTATCGTCTGATCGCGACCGGCGAGGCGCCCGCCGACTCCGTTAGAGCCTGTACAACAAGTGACAATTACTGTTATATTAAAATCCAACGAATTCATTATTTCGAGTTCATTGGTGACACGGAAGCTATTTCTGACTAACATCAGAATTGTATTATCTAGCTAAATTGTTGTAATTGAGAACTTCGGTTCTCCGCAATATAAAATCCAACGAATTCATTATTTCGATTTCATTGGTGACACGGAAGCTATTTCTGACTAACATCAGAATTGTATTATCTAGCTAAAGTGTTGTAATTGAGAACTTCGGTTCTCCGCAATATAAAATCCAACGAATTCATTATTTCGATTTCATTGGTAACACAGAAGGTATTTCTGACTAACGTCGGAATTGTATTATCTAGCCCAAGTGTTGTAATAGAGAACTTCGGTTTTCAGTATTATTAAATCCAACTAATTCATTATTACGAATTTGTTGGTAGTACGCATAAACTATTTCTGGCTTACGCGGGAAACTGTATTATAATAGTTAATGTGTGTGCGTGTCGGATGATTCCCCCCGAGAATTCTCGACCGTGAAAATCGTCATCGGCTCGCGCACAAGAAGACATCGAAATCTGTGGTATTGTATCGTTCTTAATTTATTTATATCAAACATTATTCTAAGATGGCCGCTAGAGGCCGGAACTTGTGATTTCAGATAGCTGTGACCGACCGCATCGAGCTTGGGTCCACTACCTGGACCAGCTGCCTCTGACCGCCGGGCGCCCGAGGACCCCCGTGGAGCAGTAAAATTATTCCTTCATGCTTTGTACCAAGGCCACATAATATTGTAATGTCTTTTAATTTCATTATTATTTATTTACTTTTTGTTTAATACTGGTTTAATTCTTACGTCGAGTTGGTTGTTGGAGCGCGAGTGATGTGTCCGCGGTTTGATTGAGGACCGTGTCAGTGTATTACGTTTGCTAAACTTCTGCAGTTCCTACACACTAGCTGGTTATGTGGGGAAGTGAACGTAGCGCCATAGCCCAAACCTAACATTATTAATTTCAACTCGTTCGGCACCGAGGTCCGGAGTAGTTCAATAGTCCCACTCGGCTGAGGATCCGGTGTAGTTAAATAGTCCCGCTCAGAGCCGATCGACGAGAGGGCGAGTTACGGCTATCTAATAGCTTCACCAACCACTGATCTAGCATACCTGTCATTAACCAAATAGCAGTGACGGCATTTGTATTGCATTGATGCGTACCGCGAGCAAATGGTGGATGCGCACTGTGTTTCAGCGACCGACTGTTCGTCTGAGTTAAACCAGCTCGTTTCGAATATTTTTGACTGTTTAATAAATAATTAACACTCGTTTGGTGATTTTATTTTATGACAACCTTAATACATCCTAAATGACGACTTCAAATTACGAATCCTGAGAAAAGGCAGTTCGTTTAATTCAATAAAACACAACGTAGGAATGTAATTGACGATCACAAAGCTTATAATGTTATTAATTTATTAATTTCAATTAGATTATTAAACAGTTGAATAACTGCCGCGTTACAATATATATATATATATATATATATATATATATATATATATATATATATATATATGGGTTATGATATATAATTTCAAATCAACAAATTGACGAAATTCAACATATATATACACATATATATATATATATATATATATATATATATATATATATATATATATATATATATATATATATATATATATATATATATATATATATATATATATATTTATTCATCAAGCCCATTTGTAAATCGCTAAAGCCTAGACGGTTTATCCGATTTATTTCAAACTTTTTTTATTTGATAGAGGTTAATCATAGGGAGTGCCTTTTGATAGTCTCAGATTTTTCGTGCACATGATGTGCGAGAAAACTTGAAAAAACATGCGTTTTGGAGGTAAAATCAACTAAGAGTGGGGAGGCTCTGAAATTTTTAAGAGGAACATCTACTGTCACTTTGACATTTCTCAGTGCATTTTTATTTATAAATTATTTGAATATTAAATTTTTTAAAGTACTTTTGAAATATTTTACATATATTGGGGGAATGAGTGGATGTTTTTATTATAATTACACATTTCAAATATGTGTATTTAAAAAGAAAATTTTTGTCAGTCCACTAGTTGGTTTTAATTCTAAATTTCAAATTGACAAATTTTATAAAGTATGCAGACAAACCCAAAGAGTGTGGAAGCTTTGAAATTTTTAAGAAGAACATCTACTGTAATTTTGACATTCTTGTCTAGTAATTTTGCATTTATCATTATAAGTTAATTAAATATTACATTTTTGTGAATAGTTTTGAAATATTTTACGTATATTGGTAGAATGAGGTGACGTTTTTATTATAATTACACATTGCAAATATGTGTATTTAAAAAAAAACTAATTTTTGACAGTCCACCAAGTATTATAAAGTATACAGGTAAACCCAACCAAATTTCTCCTCGGTAATCATATCCAGTAAAACCATTTTGTTCACGGCAGTATATATTTAAAAAAAAGCAGATAACTAGCAATATAATTAATTTTGTCAGTCCTAAATTTTCTATCGACAATGGTTTTATTGAAATTGCTTGAAAACTTATCGTGTTTATCAAATGATAGATCTTTTGATGAGCTCGCGGACAAAATTAAATATTTCTCGATCAGAAATTGTTTTATTAAAAGTGCTTTAAAACATATCGTATTTGGTATCAAATGAAAGATCTGTTGAAGAGTTCGCGTGAAAAATTGATTTTTTTTCGATAGGTAATTGATTTAGTGAAAGTGCATCAAAACTAATCCTGCTTTGTATGCATGAAATTTTCTGATAGAATTATTTTAATTTCTAGACAAGTTAGAAAAATTTTGAAAATTGATTTAGGTATAACACGATGTTTTGAACTGTTTTCAATTGGTTTCATGTTCATATAAAAATTTTAAGACAAAACGTCAATATAGTGAAACAAAGCAGAATTTATCCCCGGTAATAATATACAGTAAAAAAAAAATACCGCTACAATGCAAGAAAAGGTAATTCGATAAACAATGCCAGAAATAATATTACAGCGATTTCCAACAGTTTTTAAAAAAAAGTTTAGAGAAAATTTTCGATTGATTTCATGTACATATAAAATATAAATGTAGAAAATCATCAGAAATGAAGTCCGAAGGATTTTTAGTAGTTTAGCAAAATGTATTCGGAATTAAAACACGTATTTGATTGAAATTTTACGACTATCAATTGTTTCAAACATAAATTATTTCAAATCATGTCGGGTTTGGTATCAAATAAAAGGTCTTTTGAAGGCCTCGCATGCAAAACTGATTTATTCGATCCACAATTGTTTCAGTGAAAGTGCTACAAAACCTATCGTGTTTGGTATCAAATGAAAGGTCTTTTGAAGGGCTCGCGTACAAAATATTTTTCGATTGGCAATTGTTTTTGTGAAAGTTCTTCTAAACCTATCGTATTTGGTATCAAACGAAAAGTCTTTTGAAGAGCTTGCGTACAAAATTTAGTAATTTTTGATCGTCAATTGTTTTAGTGAAAGAGCGTGTCTGGTATCAAATGAGAGATGTTTTGAAGGGCTCGCATGAAAAATTTATCCTTTTCGATTGTCAATTGTTTTATTGAAAGTGTTTCAAAACATATTTTGTTTGGTATCAAATGAAAGGTCTTCTGAAGGGCTCGCGTGCAGCATTAAATTATTCGATCGATAATTGTTTTAATGAAAGTGCCTCAATACATATCGTGTTTGCTATTAAATTAAAGGTCTTTTGAAGGGCTTGCGTACAAAACTTAATACATTTCAATCGTCAATTGTTTTAGTAAAAGTGTTTCAAATCCCATCGTGTTTGGTTTCAAATGAAAGTTATTTTATAGGGCACGTGTGTTTCTATTAATTTTTTTTTATCATCTATTGTTTTAGTAAAGTGTGCCTTTTGAAGAGTTCAAATATAGAATTGGTATTTTTTTCGACCGAGAATTGTTCTTTTCTTTCATATACAATTGAAGGCTATCACTCTCATCTTTTCTAATCTTTGTAGATTCGTTGTTATATTCGTTTTTAGGAGTAAGCGCGGGTAATTT
The DNA here is from genome assembly GCA_911728475.2 of Pterostichus madidus. NCBI lineage: Eukaryota > Metazoa > Arthropoda > Insecta > Coleoptera > Carabidae > Pterostichus > Pterostichus madidus. The sequence continues at coordinate 15,264,549 of OU452304.1, read as the reverse complement.
CAGATGTTTTATGCATGTGTTATGTACGTTGAAGAAAGAAGATGAATGATGGGTGAATAGGAGTGATTGGATGGATGTGAATGAGCGTTTGATATGTAAGAATGATTTCTAGTGTGATAAATGAATGAGTTTATATGGAGGGATCTATGAATGTGGTTGAAGTGAGGGTGGTGTGTTTGGATGATAATGTTTGACGGGGGTTGATTGTTTGATGAATGTTATGAGTGAATATTTTATGAGTGTTTTTAGGGTTCGTGCTACCCCATTTGATGGGATATAGCGTGAAGATATGTATGTATGTATGAGAATTGTTTTAGTGAAAGCGCTTCAAAACCAATCTTGTTTGATATAAAATGAAAGGTCTTTTGAAGAGCTCGCGTACAAAATTAAATACTTTCAGATCGTCAATTGTTTTAGTGAAAGTGTTTTAAAACTTATCGCTTTTGGTATTAAATGAAATGTCTTTTAAAGGCACGCGTATAAATTTTTTTTGAGCGGCAATTGTTTTATTGATACAGATTTAAAACCTATTGTGTTTGGCATCATTTAATAGCTCTTTACATGGATAAACGTACAGAATTGAATAGTTTTAGATTGAAAATAATTCAGTTTATATTGTGTTAATTATCATACAGAAGTTAACCTTACTTCAGTGTCCGCAGAGCCTGGCGAAGCCAGGCCGACCGCTAGTCCTATATACTAATATGATAATTCATCAAGGATTCACCTGGACGGCAACCAAACATTATGATCGCCTACAGCCCAAACGGTTTGTGCGATTGTTGTGATTTTTTTTCTAGGATTTAAAGAATATTTGGGACTAGTGCAGGGGTCGGAAACCTGCGGCTCGCGAGCCACATGCGGCTCTTTGGATGTGAAGCTGCGGCTCTTTAGTTCCATACGCAAATATTATTTATTTTATAAAAGTATGGAGTGGAAAATTTACAGAGTTGAAAAGCAAGTTAGAAGAGTTGGAGGTCCAGAAATGTATGTACGTAACGCAACAAAAGTGGACAGCTTTAAAAGAAATGCCGCGAGTTGAGGCACTTATATTCGACGCATGGAATAGTCTTCCAGATTGCTACAGGGAGGTGAAGAAATTGGCATTTGGAGTGCTGACTATCTTCGGATCGACATATTCGTGCGAGCAAGCGCTCTCTTGCATGAATATAATTAAAAGTAAAGTAACAAGCCAACTAGTAAATGAAAATCGTGTTTGAAACTTAAAACAATGAGTTATGAGCCAAATTTATCCAAACTTTCTAAAACTATGCAAAGCCAACGCTCCCATTGAATTTGTTTGCTCAAATATATGTTATTGTTTTTTTTATATTTAAGTACAAGTTACATTGTTTAATAAAGTTTAAATTTTCTACATGAATAATCATGCAAAGCCATCGCTCCCATTGAATTTGTTTGCTCAATTGTTTGTTATTGAAGTACAAGTTAGTGTTGTATGTAAATGTTTAATTGTTTTAATTTTTTACTTAAATAATATGTGATTATTTAATAATACCATATACAGTGTTTTCAATTTAAGATCGTCACATTTTATATTAAATTTTTAATTAAAAACGACGATCTTAAACTAAAAACTCTGTATATATTATCTAATTTGTTGTGGAAAAACACTACTTATATATGAATAAATAGATATTTTTCTTATGAATAAATAGATTAGTTTTTTTTATCAAAAAGCTTAATTTATGCAAGTACTATTTATTGTTGGCAAGAAAACTTTTGGTGGCTCTTTAAAAACTTTGAAATTTTGTAAATTGTAATTTTTGACTCTTCCGACTCAAAAGGTTACCGATCCCTGGCCTAGACGGCGTGTCCGATTAATTTGAAACTTTTTTTTTTATTTGATAGAGGTCAATCATGGAGGGTGCCTTTTGTTAGTCTTAGATTTTTCGTGCACATGATGTGCGAGAATACTTGAAAAAACCTGCGTTTTTGGGGCAAAATCAACTAAGAGTGTGGTGGCTTTGGTTTTTTTAAGAAGAACGTCTACGATCGTTTTGACATTTGTCAGTGCACATGTCGCATTTTTAATTATAAGTTACTTAAATATGAAATTTCTGTGAGTAGTTTCGAAATATTTTACACATATTGGGGAAATGAGGGAACGTTTTTATTATAATTACACATTTCAAATATTTGTATTTAAAAAGTAAATTTTTGACAGTTCACTATGAAGTTGGTTTAAACGTCAAATTGACAAGTTTTATAAAGTATATAGGTAAACCAAACCATAATTGTCCTCGGTAAAAATATATAGTAAAACTAAGCAAATATTTTTCACGGCAATGTACAATTAAAAACAATTTTATTATTATTTATTTAAATTTATTATCAAAATTCAAAATTCGTATATGGTATAATACGAAAGGTTTGAAAGTCACGCATGTAGAAATGAGATTTTTTGAATCAGTAATTGTTTTAGTGAAAGTGCTTCAAAACCTATCGTGTTTGGTATCAAATAAAAGGTCCTTTGAAGGGCTCGCATGCAGAATTCGAATTTTTTCGATCGGCAATTGTTTTAATTAAAGTGCTTCAAAACATATCGTGTTAGGTATCAAATGAAAAGTCTATTGAAGGACTCGCGTACAAAATTGAATATTATTCGATCGGCTATTGTTTTAGTAAAAATGCATCAAAACCTATCGTGTTTGGTATCAAATGAAAAGTCTGTTGAAGGGCTCGCGTACAAAATTGAATATTATTCGATCGGCAATTGTTTTAGCAAGAGTGCATCAAAACCTATCGTGTTTGGTATCAAATGAAAGGCATGTTGAAGGGCCCACATATAAAATTTAATATTATTCGATCGGAAATTGTTTTAGTAAAAGTACATTAAAACCTATCGTGTTTGGTATCAAATGAAAGGTCTTTTAAAGGGCTCGCGTGAAAAATTAAATATTATTTGATCGGCAATTGTTTTAGTAAGAGTGCATCAAACCCTATCGTGTTTGGTATCAAATGAAAGGTCTCTTTTAAAGGGCTCGCTTACAAAATTAAATATTATTCGATCGGCAATTGTTTTAGTAAGAGTGCATCAAAACCTGTCGTGTTTGGTATCAAATGAAAGGTATGTTGAAGGGTCCACTTACAAAATTGAATATTATTCGATCGGCGATTGTTTTAATGAAAGTGCTTCAAAACCTATGGAAGGTCTTTTGATGAGCTCACATGCAGAACACGATTTTTTTCGATCGGCAATTGTTTTAGTAAAAGTACTTTAAAATATATCGTGTTTGGTATCAAATGAAAGATCATCTTCAATTTTTTCTAAACCTATCGTGGTTGGTATCAATTAAAGGTATTTTAAAGAACAGGCGTCCAGTATTGAAAACTTTTACATTGGAAATAATTTAATTTATATAGTGTCAATTGTCTTACAGAGAAGAATCTTATATCAGTGTCCGAGGAGCATAGCGTGAAGGCCGATCGCTAGTCCTATTGATTATTTTGATAAGTGAGGTATATATATATATATATATATATATATATATATATATATATATATATATATATATATATATATATATATATATATATATATATATATATATATATATATATGGATTCATCATGCCCATTTGTAAATCGCTACAGCCTAGACGGTTTAACCGATTTATTTCAAACTTTTTTTATTTGATAGAGGTCAATCATGCGGAGTGCCATTTGACAGTCTCAGATTTTTCGTGCACATGATGTGCGAGAAAATTTGAAAAAACATGCGTTTTTGGGGCAAAATCAACTAAGAGTGTGGAGGCTTTGAAATTTTTTAAGAAGAACATCTATCGTCATTTTGACATTTGTCAGTGGACATGTCGCATTTTTAATTAAAAATTACTTAAAAATGAAACTTTTGTGAGTAGTTTTGAAATATTTTACGAATAATGTGTAAATGAGGGGACATTTTATTATAATTATACATTACAAATATGTGTATTTAAAAAGCAAATTTTTGACACTCCACTATGAACTTGGTTTTAAAGCAAAACGTCAAATTGACGAGTTTTATAAGGTATAAAGAATATGGAGGCTTTGCAATTTTTAAAAAGAACATCTACTGTCATTTTGACATTTGTCAGTGGACATGTAGTATTTTTAATTACATAAATTACTTAAATATTAAATTTTTGTGAGTACTTTTGAAACATTTTACGAATATTGTGAAAATGAGGGGACGTTTTTATTATAATTGCATATTTCAAATATGTGTATTTAAGAAGTAAATTTTGACAGCACACTATGAAATTGGTTAAAAAACGAAATATCAAATTGACAAGTTTATAAAGTATACAGATAAACCCAATTAAATTTGTCCTCGGTAAAAATATATAGTAAAACCAAGCAAATGTTGCCCACGGCAAAGTACAATTTAGAATTTCTGTCGGTAATTATTTAACTGAAAACGCTACAAAATCTACCGTATTTGGTATAGTATGAAAATTCTTTTAAAGGACACGCGTGCAAAATTAAAATATTTTCGATTGGCAATTGTTTTAGTCTAAGTATTTCAAAACCTATCGTGTTTGGTGTCAAATGAAAGGTCTTTGGAAGGGCTCGCGTGCAAAATTGAAATATTTTCGATCGGCAATTGCCTTAGTGAAAGTGCTACAAAACATATCGTGTATAGGTATCAAATAACAGGTCTTCTGAAGGGCTCGCAAGTAAAAATTGATCTTTTTTGATGGGCGATAATTTTAGTTAAAGTGCGTCAAAATTTATTATGTTTGGTTTCAAATTGTTTTAAAGAAAGTGCATTAATACAATTAAAAGGTCTTTTGAAGGACTGGCGTAAAGAATTAGATTTTTTCAATCGGTAATTGTTAAAGTACTTCAAAACCTATTGTGTTTGGTATCAAATGTATGGTGTTCTAAAGGGCTCTCGTACAGTTAATTAGTTTTAAATCGGCAATTAGTGAATGTGCTTCAAAACCTATCGTGTTTGCTATCAAATGAATGGTGTTCTAAAGGGCTCGCGTACAAAATATATAACTTCCCGATCGTCAATTGTTTTAGTAAAAGTATTTCTAAACCTATCGTTTTTGGTATCAAATGAAATGTCTTTTGTAGTACTCGTGTACAAAATTAAATATTTTTCGTTTGGCAATTATTTTAGTGAAAGTACTTCAAAACATATCGTGTTTGGTATCAAATGAAAGGCATTTAGAAGGGTTCGCGTGAAAAATTGATTTTTTTTATATGTAATTGTTTTAGTGAAAGTACATCAAAACTAATCTTGTTTGGTACGCATGAAATTTTCTGTTAGAATCATTTGAATTTCTAGACATGTTAGAAATATTTTGAAAATTGATTTAGGTATTAGACGATTGAGAATACATGTGTTGAATTGTTTTCAATTGATTTCATGTTCATATAATTTTTTTAAGACGAAACGTCAAGTTTAACAAATAGAGTTGTTAAAAGTACAAAGCAAAATTTGCCCGCGGTAATAATATAAAATAATAAAAAAAGAATGACCGCTACTTTGCAAAAAAAAAGGTAACTCGAATAAACAATGTCAGAAATAATATTCCAGCGATTTAAACCAGTTTTTCAAAAAAGTTTAGAGTAAAATTTCTATTGATTTCATGTACATATAAAATATAAATATGAAACGTCATTTATCAGAAATGACGTTCGAAGTTTTTTTTTTAATAGTTTAGCAAAATGTATTCAGAAATAAAACACGTATTTAATTGATATTTTACGACTGTCAATTGTTTTAAACTTAGTATTTCGATTCATGCCGTGTTTGGTGTCATATGAAAGAGCTTTAGAAGAACTTTCAGATGAATAAAAAAAAAGTTAATTTAGCAAAATGTTTTCGGAAATAAAACACGTATTTGATTGAAATTTTAAGGCCTTCAATTGTTTTAAATATAAAGTATTTCGAATCATATTGTGTTTGATATATGAAGAACTTTCAGACGAAATAAAAAAAAAAAAAGCTTTGCGGTCGTCAATTGTTTAAATTTTAAGTATTCTGAATAACGCTGTGTTTAATATCATATAAAAGAGCTTTGAAAGAACTTTTATATGAAATAGAAAAGAAAAATGAAATTTTGCGATTGTCAATTGTTTCAAACTTAAAGTATTCCGAATCAGGCCGCGTTTGGTATCAAATAAAAGATTTTCTCGGGCTCGCATGCAAAATTTATTTTTTCGTTTCGCAATTGTTTTAGTGAAAGTACTTCAAATCTACCGTGTTTGGTATGAAATGACAGTTAGTTGGAAATGCTCGCATAAAAAGTTGGTATTTTTTCGATAAAAATTGTTTCAGTTAAAGTGTTTCAAAACATATCGTGTTTGGTATGAAATGAAAGGTCTTTTATTTATTTATTATGTTACTCTGTACAACAGAACATGAATTAATATTACAGTACTAGGTCCGGACTCATCGAACCGCAGAGTAGTTGTTATTATAATTTCCAGCTGGAGTGGGATTCGAGCTCAAGATCTCCGGATTAGAATTCCGTCTTTTGAAGGGCTTGCGTAAAATATTGAAATACTTTCGTTCGTCAATTGTTTTAGTGACAGTGCATCAAAACCTATCGTGTTTGCTATCAAATGAAAGGTCTTTTGAAGAGATTGCATACAAAATTGAATACATTTCGATCGTCATTTGTTTTAGTGATAGTGTTTTAAAACCCATCGTGTTTGGTATCAAATGAAAGTTCTTTTAAAAAGCACGCGTATTAAATTAATAATTTTTTTCGATCGTACATTGTTTTAGTAAATGTGTTTCAAAACCTATCGTATTTGGTAATAAATGACAGGCCTTTGGAAGGGCACAAATATAAAATCGGTTTTTTTTTCGATCGAAAATTGTTTTAGTGAAAGTGCTCCAAAACCTATCATATTTGATATCAAATTAAAGATATTTTGAAGAGCTGGCGTACAAAATTAAATACTTTTCGATCTACAATTGTCTTAGTGAAAGTGCTTCACAACCTATCGTGTGTGGTATCTAATAAAAAGTCTTTTGGAAAGCACGCATGCAGAATTTATTTTTTTCGATCGGTAATTGTTTTTGTGAAATTGCATCAAAACTTATCCTATTTGGTACGCTTGGAATTTTCAGATAGAATTACTTCAATTTCTAGACAAGTTACAGAAATTTTGAAAATAGATTTAGGTATTAGAAGATTGAGAATACATGTTTTGAACTGTTTTAAAATGATTTCTTATTCATATAAAATTTTTATGACAAAACGTAAATTTGACAAATAGGTTTTAATAAGGAACGTTAAGCTGGCACAACCATTGCAGCACAATTAAACAAAAACTATCAGAAAAATTAGTACTCATTTATTACTAATTAATTACCAAAGAACGAAATTTATTACTGTTATTTTTTAAAAAATAGGTGGGGTTGTGCCAGCTTATGCGTTAAGCTAGCACAACCACACAAAAACAAATAAAAATAGCAAAGCGCCATAATAATAATTGTTTACTAATTAATTACTCGTTAATTACTAGTTAATGACTAATTAATTACTAGTTAATAGTTGAAATAAGGTGGATTGTCTACTTGAGATCCGGAGTGGTAACGGAGATGGAAAATGGATCTACGGCGAGGGAACGGAGATGCTTCGAATTAATTACTCGAGCACAACCAGTTGTAATGCATTTTAGACTGTATTAATGCATCAATAAATATTAGAACTCGAGTTTCGATATAATTACTCGAGCACAACTAGTTGTAATGCATTTTAGACTGTATTAATTCATCAATAAATATTAGAACTCGAGTTTCGAATTAATTACTCGAGCACAATCAGTTGTAATGCATTTTAGACTGTATTAATTCATCAATAAATATTAGATCTCGAGTTTCGAATTAATTACACGAGCACAACCAGTTGTAATGCATTTTAGACTGTATTAATTCATCGATAAATACAGTCTATTGCTATTTTATTTTTTAGTTTTTAAAATTTTTTTTCACATTCAACTGACCAATAAAATTTTGTATCCTTCCTTAGCAACTTACGTAGTGGATAAGTAATACTTGATACATTGTGTAAAAAACGAGAATAATAAGTTATCATACCTAAAAATCGACGTAGTTCGGATACATTTGTTGGAGGAGGCATGTTTATTGTTTATTGTTACTCTGTACAACAGGAATTGATTCCCAATTACAGTACAGGGTCCGACCTCACCGAGCCGCAGAGTGGTTGTAATTATAATTTCTAGCTTGAGTGGGAATCGAACTCGGGATCTCCGGATTCGAATTCCGTAACGCTACCCACCCCACCGTACTTTTGGTTCTAATGTAGATCATATTCTCGTAATTTTTGAAGACAGAGACACAAATTGCTTTGACATTCTTCCTTTGACTTTAAATGTACAATAATGTCATCGAAATAAGCAATTGTACTTGATAACCCTCGTAAAATTTGTTCAATTACCTACTCGATAGAATTTCGCTGGTGCTGTCTTGGTCCCAAAACTAAGCCTGTTCGTTCGATAGGTTCCTCGATGCGTAGATATGGTTTGAATGATACTGCTCTCTTCATCGGTTCTTAAATGTAAATATGCCTTGAATAAATCTAGGCGGCAAAAATATCTTGAATTTCGTAAGCTATGTAATACCTCATCAATTTTCTTTATTGGGTAATTTGCATTAACTAGAAGATCATTTGCCCCCACTTTGTAATCCACACAAAGCCGAACCGTTCCATCGCCTTTTGGAATTACTACCAAGGGTGATCTCCAATCATTAGTCTTTACTTTGCTATAATTCCAGCTTCTTCAAGATTGTCTATTTCTTTTTCTACGTTTTGTCGTACAGCATAAGATACATTCCTCTCTGGTGTATAGCTTGGTTTAGCTCCTTCACGAAGTTGTAATTTGATTAAAACGTCTAGTACACAACCAAATTTTTGCACAAACATTTCTGGAAATGTTTTTTCAATATCACGTGCATCGTTGATTGATAACATTTGATTTCAATTAACTTTATCTGAATCTTCTTGACCTATTTCTTCTAAATTGATTTTCAGATGTCGAACCCATTCTCTTTCAAGAAGATAATCATATCCATCTGGAATTACATACATTTCTTCATGTGACACGCGACCTTTGTATTCAACTTTGACTTGAACTTTCCCTACAGGATAAAAAATGTTCCCAGTGTATGAACGGAAAGCATTGTTTGTTTAGTGCAACTGGTTTTTAATTTTTAATTTCTTAAATTGACTTTCAGGAATTAAGGCTGCGTTTAAGTATAGATGGTTGCATAGTAAGAATCGTGAATTTTTGTTCAACTTGTATTCAATTACAAGAAAACATATGATTGTGAAATAAACTGTAATGAAGAGATTATTTTTTGTTACATGTCGCTTGTATGTTTGTTATTAACAAATGTTCTTAGTTAATTATATATTTTTTCTAAATTTTAAATACTATGTTAAATTACAATTATATTATACTGAGGGCATAGATACCATATTATAATACATAAATTTCATGATTTCAACAAGTATATCTCAGTATAAAGTCATAACAAATAGAACGAAATTGTATATGCTGAGTAGATTTTAGGTTGCTTGATGCCATGAAAAAAGTGTACGCTATTTTTAACAGATGTCAGCACTCCCGAATTTAAAACCATGTCGATAATGCAGTTGAATGTAGATTACGGGAGTGTAGAAATTTGTGAACTTACGAAGGCGTGAGCTAGCGCAAAGTATACAGTATTGCAGAATCCATTATTAGCAGTGACAGAACAATACATTTACTATCAAGATAGTAAATATATGGACAGAACCTCGAAACATTTTGTAAATTTGATTTCTATGGAGTAAATATGTGTTTTTGTGTGTTTGTAAAGTCACGGCTCCCAAAGATGTTAGTGGTGGAGGAGCCACGGGGGTAATTTTAAATTATTATGCCAGAATCAATTTATCTGTGCAAATAAAAAAGCATAAAGACTGATAGGTAACTATGAAAAGCCAAATAAACAAAAATAAATACGCAAAAATTTTGACGTTTCAAAATGACATTTCTCTATTACTACAGTTAAATCATAAAATTGTTAACGTAATTTAATTTAATTTGGGATTCATATGAAACAAAATTATAAAAAATCTTATTTGTAATATATTAGTCGTCGATAAAGTACAGTATACAACTCGGTATTAAGGCTATTATTTCGTTAATTACAACCCCCGTTCGTGTTGTAAGCTTCATCGTTGGAAATAATAGTATCCATTATAGCGTCGTTGTATAATATACTATTATATGTTACAAATAGATGCACTTAGAAGAGAATTCTGGCTACAGCAGTTAAATAAGTTAAATATGAACAAAAAATTAAACAGATATATTACTGTTTTGATCATTTTGAAACTGAATAGGAAATTTTTAAAGAAAAGATGCAGTCCCGGCAACAAAAACCTTGACTAAAGCGATATATTGTATTCTATATTCGTCATTTTCAATTATTGAATGAAAATTATTATTTCAGTCGTAAACATTGAACCTACAGATTTAGTTTGTTATTTTGCACAAATTTTACTAAAGTGGGGGAAGGAAAATGGAATTACTCGTCTATTTTAGATGGTCGAAGCATATGGGTGTATTCTGGAACTGGATGTATTTTGTAATATACCTATTAATTTTTAAATCTCCGTTTACAGAAAATACATGTCGAAGAAAATAAAACAAATTTATATCTTCAAACTGATATCAAATTAGCTGTTTATTATTTTTTAAGTTGTCGTGCATTTCTAGCAGTTATTATGTAATCAGGATCAATACACTTCAACCTTTTTAATCTGTTGCCACGAACGATTTCAGGAAGTACACAATCCATATAAAATCGGATCAGTTTAGGTAACATTACATTTTCCCAAAGATTTCTGTCTCTCTCAATTTCTTCAATATACGAGTATAAAGGTGTTTCGGTGTTTGTGAAAATTAAAAAATAACATTTTTCCATTTTACATATGTTTAGTTGACCCTGAATCTGTGTAATAAAAGAAACATATGAATATATTTACTGAAGATACTACAGAGCATAGTGTCAGACAGTAGCGCACATATGATTTGATTGGGAGAGGTGTCAAAAAATTTATAGATAATCATTTTTCATATTTCGGAATGGTAAACATTAGAGAATCATATTTTATAATTCGTATTTTATTCAACATATTCTTGTTGAAATAATTTAAGTACCTAGTGACTCGATTAGAATTTAACAAAAATTTAGTTTGTTACATAATGTTGTACTATACGGACCACCAACTTTGCCTATACTACATAACTACCGCTACTATTCGTAACCTGCTATTCCAAAAGATTATCCCGGCAACTGATTAAATATTATTACAATTAATCTACTGTGATTTAAGTCGTTTCGATTTTCATCAAATGTTAATAAAATTTTGAAAGGGGGATGTTCGGACTCCCATTACACTCTCCCTGTGTGCGCCACTAGTGTCAGATGTCATTGTAAAGAAAAAAATACCTGATAATAATAATTATGATTTTTCTTTAACTGCAGAATACCATTTGAATGTGTTTCGAGGCAAATTTTATTTTTCATTTTTAAATCATTTCTGGTTTCATATACGTCCATTCCTATTTTTGCCAAATTATATAAGCACTTTACCTCAACCAAAGCATTTGTATGAGTAAGACCTAATAAAATCAATAAATTTGTATAAGTTATATATATATTTAATTGGTATAACTAAATACAATGCCTGGTTTATAGATTGTATAGACTAAAAATAAGAATGATTGGAACAGAAGTTTGACAAGTACATTTATAAATTGCACAGAAATAATATAGAATTACGTTAATTTTTACACTAACTCAGTTCATATCACAGTCGCGAAATAAATAAATAATTAATATTTGAATGCAGCACGTGCATCGCGCAACCTAAACACTAGCGGAAATACACGATTAGCGACGGACTAATTCGAATGGAACACAAATTAAAATTTTATAAATTCAGAATTGTATTTGTGTAAATGTGTAAATCCACCACTATTCTTATATAATAATACCGCAAAACATCCTTGCATACCTCTCACATTCCTCCTTCGAAATAAATGATATTGACTGTATGGGGGAATCATTATTTTTACCCAAGTTTGTAGTTTCCGTCATTTCATTATTTAGGAGTAGTGGTGGTGATGAACACACAGTTGCATTCAAATTCTTTTCATCGCTAACATTACAAATAATATATGAAATTATAATTACTAAAAGTTAATTATAAAAACTAGAATCTTACATGCACACTGTAGTCATTTTTTTTGTAATTTTAAATCGTGACTGTTGGCTCATAGCCTTTTTATTTCGTTTGTGTATTTTACTTGAACGACCTTTTTGTTTATTTCCCATGATCACAGCCTAAATATTCATTCTTTTGATTAATGACACCACAGATACTTCGAATAACAAATATTAGGTTATTCGCTAATTATTGTGAAATTATTTTTAATTTTTATTTGTTCATCTGTAGCGAGACAAACACTAAATAGCTGCGATCCGCAATTCTGCATATATTGACGAAACTGTATTTCAAGAAACAGAATTCGTGATACTCGTTGCGCTCCGACAAAGTGTTACAAAGTAACTTTATCCAAAACACAAACCAATATTTCAAATTGGTAGCACCTCAACGACATATATTAGATAAAAATAATTATAAGAGGTAATAGTTACATATTCGTCCGAAGACACGCGGCGGCACTCCGATTCGCACACACCCTTAATGTATAGCCGGGTCCAGTGTCGATCTCAAATTTCTGATACTTATTTTCAATTTTAACATAAATGTAATACTTTGTAGCGGTTCACTTGTCGGCCAATAATAACGAAGCATTATCCCTTCCAAACAAAAAAAAGCCGTCCAAAAAGAACGAAGCATTGTCCCTAAGAAACAAAACACGAGTCGACTAATGAGCGCGATGCATTATCCCTACTTCATTCCGCACGAGTCAGCCAATGAGCTCGAAGCATTTTCCCCACTATCTCAGCAAGCAGTATAAAAGAAGACGCGCGAGCAGCAGAAGTCAGTCAGTCTACGACAGCCGAAGATGCCTTGTATACTGGTCTCATCCGCACGACAGCCGAAGAGGCCTAGTGTTTTCAACACTCACGCATTCTTACTACAAGCACGCACGACAGCTGAACAAGACTAGTGTTACGACGCTCTCGAATTCCGACTACGAGCACACACGACAGCCGAACAGGCCTAGCGTTACGAAGCTCTATGTTTCAGAGTTACCAATAGACTGTTGGGAACGTCGACGACGACAACCTGGATTCGGCCTTGAAGACCACCAAGTGACACAACACCAGCAGCCGACTTCTCACAACCTTGACCACAACGAGTCCATACGGCGCGCTCCACACGCAGCACGCTCCGTATCTCCACTGCTGATAACGTACAAGAAGAAGTCCCGGAGCACATCGTCCACGTCTGACATTCCGTGCACCAAGTAGCCACAGCAGGCTATCCAGCCTGAACTACAAGACATCTCCAACCGTCGCATCGGCTAGCCATATGCTGTGAACATTGAATCTGTGCTATAAACATTCAACAAACTTTATGTTATTTTTAATTTATAAATAAAAGAACGTTCAAACTGTTTCAGCTATCTTCCTTATTCCACTGATTCAAAAACAGTTGGTAACGGGCACCGCACGATACGCCCGTACCAACAACTTCTTTGCGTCAAAAGTTGTTTTGGACATGGGTTGATTAAAAATATCAATAATTTGATTTGTTGGTATTTTATTTGGTCGTTTATTTTTCAGGAGTGTTTTAATGCATACCCTTTGATACATGTCCAGTTTGATTACAAGATGCACATTTCATACTGGGTAATTTCGTACGATAATTTTGAGATAGATGATTATTTCGTCTACATCTTAGACATAGATTTTTTATTCCAAGTTGTTCATAAGCAATACGATGCCTTGATTTTGATCTAGTTCGTTGATTTTGATGTTTGATATTATCTCTCTCGGATTGTTGATTTGACTTTGACACTACAGAATTGATAGATACATTTGACGGATTTAATGATTGTTTTTTTGACAATTCGCAGCTGTCTGCTTTGGATGCTTCAAGAGCAACAGCTTTTGTTACAATATCGTTGAGATTTGTTAGTTCTGATTGAAGTATTTGTTCTTTCATCCAGCTGTCTTTTATTCCACGAATGAATTGTGCCCTAAGAAAAATATCTGCGGCTGCCACATCTTTTCCACATTTACAAAACACTTTGAATTCACAGACCGCAATGTCACGACATAATGCAGCTACATAATCTGCAATTGTATCTTGTTTATTTTGATATATTGTAATACGATACACCAATTGAATTAAGTAACATTTGAGCACTTTTTTTCTTGTCACAATCTAAATTTTTCATTTTTATGTAGTTTTCAAAACGTTGCCGATAATATTTAAATATTTCCTTCTTGGGATAGAAATTTTCGAACGGAGGTACGTGACTTACATTAATGATAGATTGTGGTTGATTACTTTCACTTGTCGATCTTACTGATAGTAAACTACTAATCAGTTGTTGCTGATTTCGATTCATTGCATCGATTAAAATTTGTAACTGCTCGGGATCCATACTGATAATTGATATGTTCAAAATGTTCCTAATCAGTAACCGTTTTAATATTTACTTCTTTTACCTCGTCGCCAAAACTGTTGTGACCGTATTTTAAAGTGTAAATAGAAGTCCAATTAATATAGCATATATTTTGACATATTTTACAATAATCATTATTATTATTTTTTTGTTTTTTTTTTCTAAGTCTACTCTGAAAAATATGAATACTACAGATGGCAGTCTGAAATATATCACCTAGTAACGCGCATCATCGGTGATAAAAGTTATAGAATAGGGGTCCCGAGCAGGTATTATGTAATCAGAGCTGGACAACTATTTTTCGTACCTCCTACTTGCGTTATTTTAAAAAGTGAGTTAGATCTAAAAATCTCAAAAATTGCCTTAAAACTATCGATACTGTTAGCTATTACGCAATTAAGCATTAATTATATCTTAATGATGAATTATATAACTTAATATTACATAGTTTACTTGTATAGTTATGTACAATTTATCAGGCAGTCTGTTATGTGCAGGTAGAATGAGAGGTTGTCAATAAATAAAGTATTAAACCTAGTGTCTAATATATCTGAGAGTGAACTAGTTAACAATACCCATGGAATTGAAACAAATTTAAACAAATGATTGACGTTTTATCTGTCATTACTGGCAAAATAAATGAAGGTAGGGGAGACTGGGTACGGATGTGACAATTTTGGTTTGATCGCCAATAATTTTGTTAATTTACTAGTTAGCTGCGAGAAAAGTAATTTAAATCTTAATTTGTATTTTTGTCTACGTAAAAATACCAAAATGTTGTCTCTAAATACGCTGTATTAGTTACAGCATCAAATTAAAAGAAAAAAGAGAAAGTGTCACAACCGACCACACCCCAAGGACGGTTGTGACAGTGGTTGGGGTCAGTAGTGACAGACATAATAATTACTTTTATTGTTAGAAATATGTAACATAACACAACATAACTGTCTTCTATAAAACGTTAACATTCATAATTAAAGCAAATGAACTTAAATCTACGATCACTTCTATTCTTACAATTAATAATGCACTGCATCTAATGTTATTATAACCAGGGTTGAGAGATTTAAATCAAATTGATTTAAATCATGATTTAAATCAAATTGATGTAAATCATGATTTAAATCAAGAGATTTTTTTTTAAATCATTGATTTAAATCAAAATAAATTAAATTTAATTATTTAAACATAAATGAATAATTTTTATTATTGTATACGTATAATATATGTCACAACCGTACCCACAACATTTGACACAACCGTACCCAACGCATACTTTCGTAAACAAACAATCGCCATGACTGGGCCAAGTAATCTACGTAAAAACTAATCACTCGTAATTAACTACTAATATTCAATTTATAACAAAAAAATATAGGATATAATCTATCTGTATACAAATAACAGTAAATATTAAAAGAAATTAAAGAAAAAAACTTACTTTTGACTGTTAAAAAGCACTGAAGACTCCTGCTTACGTTACCGTCGCGCGCTGGCTGACGTAACCTGGGGAACGCGTTTAGACATGCATGCCGCTTCTCCCTCCCCTTGCACCCTTTCCGCATTCAGTATAGTTTTGCTGTTATGACGACTGTCACTACCGTAACCTGGCACAACCGTACCCAGTCTCCCCTAATAATATAAAAAAATTATTTTGGCTCTTCCATCACTAACATTTTTTGCCGTAACTTCACTTACCGAGACCTGCTACAACATATTGCCAATAATGGGTAGCAGGTGTGATGATATAATTATTAATTTATTGTTATTTAGGGAAGTTGTTAAAATTATAAAAATATCATCATGCCATCATTAAAATTATATACAAGTATATCTAATATCAGATTAGATTACCAAAAGTTTATACAATTAAGTGAAGTGCTGTCAAATCACGCCCCTCAAAGATGTGGGGGAGCCACAGGAGCAATTTTAATGTGATGAAAATTGTCGGTTGTGGCAATCAAATCCGGTTCTCAAATTTACATTCTGACTCGATTATTTAGAGAAATTGTAGTAATATTAACAGTTGATTAAAATTATATACATAAATATATAAAATAAATATACCATCACGTCTTCTACCCATTACTGGGTGTGACACTCTGCCGAAGCAGATCTCGGTAAGTGATATATTTAGCGCGTGAAGTGCGGTTACCAGCCGTCAAATCACGGCCCCCAAAGGTGTTAGTGGTGGGGGAGTCACAGGAGTAATTTTAAATTGGTGAAAATGTTTTGTCGGCTGTGGGGATCGAACCAGGGTTCTCAGGATTCACAGGTAAGTTTATTTAATATCAGGTTAGATTACCAAACAAAAGTTTATAAAATTAAGTATAAAATTTAACAATAGCATTCACCAATTCATTTAAAACATAATAATTTATCTTAAAAATCTACAATTTACTGGATGGCATATTTTTGAGTTCTTCTCTTAAAATTCTTCTCAAGATTTTCCCAATTGGATTCTTTGGGATCGTATTTACAAACTTGACTCCTCCGTGTAATCTTTTATGATGAGAAACATTTTCTGTAACATTCAGAAAAGTGAATTTGTGTGGATGTCCAAGAAGCAGATTTATTTATTTATGCTACTCTGCATAATAAGCATTTTCCCAATTATAGTACAGGGTTCGAACTCACCGAGTCGTAGTGTGCCAGTTTATATAATTTTAGCTAGAGTGAGATTCGAACTCGGGATCTTTCGATTCGAATACCGTAACGCTCTCGTACAAAACTGTCAGTATAAAAATATTATTTTTAACCACACTTTTTACGGAAACTATCAGTATTATATTATTTTTATAATAACAGCTACGTATATTAGTAAAAAAAAATCCATTAGTATAACATAAAATTGCTTGAGTAAATTATTCTGGTCTCAGATTACCGAAATTGTAATAATTTGTAAAATAACGATGAAAAATAAAAATTATTAGTAACTTATCGATCATTAACAGATAATGATCCAGTTACAGAGTATGGGGGATAGGGGAGGGTTTGTTATAAAGTGTGAAAGGAATTATGAATGTTGATAAAGAGTGATAAGTTATATGATTAATACTTACTGGCAACAAAATCAATGACATCTTTTTCAGCAATTTTCGAATTTGGTCTTCTAATAATAAAAGCCAGAGGTAGCTCTCCTACCTCATCATCAGGTTTGCCAATCACCGCACAATCCAACACATCCGTATGACTCAACAAAAGTCCTTCTAGTTCTGCAGGGGGTACCTACAACATACCAACATTACAGACAAACCCAAATTACTATTTTCTCTCTGAATACCTGAAACCCTTTATATTTAATAAGCTCCTTGTACCGATCAACAATATATAAGAACTGATTTTCATCATAATATCCAACATCACCAGTATGCAGCCATCCTTCCTTGTCAACAATCTCTGCTGTCGCTTTCGGGTCCCCTACATATCCTTTCATAATACCTGCGCCACGGAAACACAGTTCTCCGGACTGGTTGAGACCGAGAGCTTTGTCTGTTTCGATGTCGATTACTTTGCATTCGATTCCTGGGACGAGGGCGCCCACTGAACCGGAACGGGATAAGTGGAATGGTTGGAGAGAACTGCTAGGGTTGTTTCGGTTAGGTCGTAGCACTGGCGAACGTTTACTCCTAGTCTGATTCATAAAAATGTGATCATTGATGAGATGAGTTTGTATAAGAGGAATTATGAATTAGATCAATAATAAAAGGTTCCTTTGATGTTTTGATAATGTGACTTTAATTATGAGTCGAGAATTAAACTACTTTTTGTAGTTTAGAGTTACTTTTGTTATTTAAAGTACTTTTGAAGCTGTTTCAACTCACACAATAGTTACACCGGTGACAAAAACGGAACACTTGATATTCGCAAATTTTTTCCAATTTTAAAAATTGATGAATTTCCAGCGAATTTAGACGATTCACCCAAATGCACATTCTGCTTCAAACATGCATAACTCTGTGTCAAATCATCGTGGGACTTTCGTTCGTTACGTTTTTTGCAGGGAATTGAATAAACTTTATTGCTCTGATGGTGAATCGAATCTACAAATTTTTCTTAGTTCCTTACAGATCATCAAAGATGGACATTTTTTTTACTAAAAACATTATTTTTTTTTCTTCTAGGAGGAGGAGTGGCGGAAGGGATTAACCCTAAAATCGCATGTATTGCCGACAAAGTAGACAATCAAAAATTTTTCGCTTTTGAAAATTCGTACAAATTAACTGAAAATTCGTCCAAATTAACTAAAAATTCGACAAGTTATGACGGATTTAAAATTGGAAAAATGTCATGAATTTCAAGTGTTTTGTTTTCTTTATGACCAGTTTATTTATAAATTTAGAGCGTAAAGTAATTCTTTGTTACTCGAGCACTGTAGGAAGAACAAAGACACTTTACGCTCTTAATACATGCATAATTTTTCTACGATTGCATTTGAAAATAAATTCGTTCTGTAAATATGACAACTTTCTGTTTTGATTACTATTGAAATACCTTTTTCGCGCGTTTCCAACGGCAACGCGCACAGAAATAACTATTGATCTATTTACATTGACTAATGAGAGCTTAATTGTCAATTCTTCACTGTAGATAATAGGTATTTGTGTATTAAGATTGATTCTTTATTACTCACGCATAGTAATAATGCAAGAGCAACAAAGATTATTTCCGCTCGTAATTTTTCCTACAACTTAAATTACTTATCAAAATAGTTCTTTTTCAATTGAAAATAACTGTATTTGGTTAGTTCAATCTACGTTCAACCAATTCATGTTTTATTTGTAACCATAACAATATATACAAAGTAAATAAATAAAAAAAATATTTTGACTCTATCATTTCTTCACAAATCATCATATTGTAGTGAAAAATCAGTGAAAATATCTTAAATCTAAGCAGAAAGTAGTATATTGCCGCTCACGCATCGATATTGTTGATCGAGAGCAACAACCATGCAAGAGCGGCAAGGACACTGTATGAGGTAGAAAAGCTTGAAAAAGAATTAAAAATAATATTTGACAGTTTTTCTGTTTGAAAATTCAGAAGACAATTTTCATTAATATAAGGATACGATGATACACTCTCACTTTACACCTTGGTGAGCGGCAAAATCATATTGCCGCTCAGCACGCGATAAACAACTTTTTGATCTCAACTGACATTTGAAAATGTCTATTTTCCGCTTGATCATAGAATATGAATTATAAATGTGGATGAAGCGAGGTGTAACACTACAGAAACGTTTGTCGAAGATTAATCTAGAGTTATTATGTAAAATAAGTGAATGGATATGTTCTCTCTTACCTCTGTATGACAGCGTCCTGAACTTCTTTTCCAAGTGGAGCAGCTCCACAAATAATTTCTTTTAAACTAGAAATATTATATTCATCTACAATGGGATGTTTACTTAAAAATACTACCAATACAATAGCTGCGTAAGTTATTCCATAATCTTGAATTGCTGATAAAAACAATTATTCTTCAAACCGAGGCAACACAATGTTTTTCATATTTGTTGCTATTTTACACAAATGATAGATGTAACCATACACATGATAGAATGGTAAAAGACCCATGCCGACTTTATCTCTACTATAGTTTCTAAATTCATTATGTCTAAAACAAATAAATACGCAATGGTATTGAGTCGGACTGTAGATTTGAGAATTCAGGTACGATTTCCACAGCCAACATAAAATTTTTACCACATTAAAACTACCCCTGTGATTCTCCCATAACTAACATCTTTATCTTTATTTATATTTTATTTTAAAAATGATTTTAAAAAATATATATCATCACGCCTTCTTCTCATTACTGGGTGGGTCACTTTGCCATAGCAAATCTCGGTAAGTGGTTTATTTATACGCGTGAAGTTAAATCACGGCCACAAATATGTTAGTGGAGGAGCAACCACAAAAATAGCTTTAAACTCTATATTGTACTTAGGATGTAACAATTACAAGTACCTTAATCTCCATGATAGAAAGTCTTTTTTGTGTTATTTTAAAGTTATAATTTTATAGTTTAAGTTTTCCGTTTAACCAGCTAACACCCTGTATAATAGAGAATAGAAATAATATCAGAATTCAGTTAATTTAATTCCTTTTAATAAGTTAAGTGGTCAACGTTTCAACACCTAAAGTAGTTTCTCCGAGGAAATTATTATTTTTTTCTTTTTAATTTAGTTTTTGTCTTCATCCTGTGTAATATTTATTAGCATTTAAAATTATTCAGGTCTCAATACCGAACCGGATAAAAATAAGTATGTATTTTATACAAAAACTACGCGTAAAATTTGAATTGCTAATAATATTTGGTTTCTTTGTTTTTTAAACTGTTTGACTTTCATAAAACTAATTTAATTTCTTGCATTGTCATACTAATGATATTAATGCAATTTATAATTCATAGTAATCAAGATCACGCATTTTATCCATTACTGGTTGTGGCCTCTATGCCGTAGCAGAACTCGATATGTGAAATATTTATGCTCGTGAATTAAGGTTACCTGTCGTCAAATCACGGCTCTAAGAGATGTTAGTGGAGGGGGAGTCACAGGGGTTGTTTTAATGTGGTGAAAATTGTTTGTCGGCAGTGGTAATCAAACCGAAATTATCAAATCCATAGACCGATTCAATATCACTGAGCCACGTACCCCATAGGTAATTAGTAATTAAAAGATATATTATATATTTTATTTATATTTTGTTGATTACCATAATTAATTACATTACATATATATACATGCCGGGTGTATCACGAAAAGCGGGCATTAATATGGGAAAACAATTTTTCCGTGCTTCAAATGCTAATAATTAAATTATAATTTCGTACATTTTCATATTTAATTTCTGCCGTTACTAAACACAGATAATAAATTTAGTTTATTGATTTAGGTGCAGAATTTTAAGCTCTATAATTTATACTTGAAGTATTTTTGTCTAAAATAATTTGGGAAGTAATGAGCACGGAAAAACTTTTTTCCCATGTTAAATGCTTATGGCTCGCTTTTCGTGGTATATTCGGTAGAGTAAATTTGTATTTATTAAACAAAACCAATTTCACTTTATCCACATGCATCATTTTTTACACAAGCTTGTTTATTCCTTCTACCGTCATTTATATCCTTACATTTATTTATAGGTCGTCCACGTAATCTCTCACCTTCAATTATTTCATAAATATTACATATGACGTACATTTCACATCGGCCCAAACCATCTCTCATTCTTTTAACAACAGTCTTCTCAATTTTATTCCCAATTACAGTAGAGGGGACCTACAACTTATAGTGGAATCCGAACCCCTCAGACATAATCGTACATTTTGGATATAAGTAGAAGTCAATGAGATTTGAACGCCCGACCTTTTGCTTGTTAATTAAGAAACGCAAATTTTACCTCGCTTTTATCCACTGAGGTACTATTGAATGTAATAATAATTTTTATATATATAATTCCATTTTGAAGTATGCTTCATACACATTCATAATTGATGTCATACAAGCTTATTTATTTTTTTCATCTTCAATCATTTCCATACATTTATTTCTAGGTCGTTTACACAATCTCTCATCTTCAATTTCACCAATCTTTCATTCCATATACTATCTCTCACCCTTCTAACAAAATTCTTCTAATCCTAAACTCACTTTAAATATTGTAAACTGGCATTAAATCCTTGATGAGTTAGCATCACTCCCTTCGGCATCCCAGTAGTTCCTGATGAACACATAATAGCAGCTGTGTGATCTATCTCAACAGGAGTTACTTCATAATTTGATGGAACAGGCAAATAAAATAAATTTTCTAATTTCAACACAGATATTGGTACTTTGTCGCATTCGTTCATTATTATCACTTGTTTTACACATTTCATCTGTTTGGAAACTTTCATTATATTATCCAAAACTATTGAAGTACAAAATATTATCTTTGGTTTTGATATAATCATGGCGTGAAGTAATTCCCCTAAAAAAATATATTACAGTAAGGAATGATTATTCTATCTATATGTGCTATGATTTGGAAAAACTGGCTCTAAATTCTTGACCAAACATAAATTGAGATCAAATGATATTGACAGTGCAATACGAAGTAGAAATAGTTTTATCATTTGGTGATAATAATATAAATAAATAAAAAACTCTGCCGTAGCAAATGTCGGTGATATATTTATACGCGTGAAGTGCGATTACTAGTCATCAAATTACGGCCCTTAAGGATATTAGTGGAGGTAGAGCCACAGGGGAAGTTTTTTAATGCGGTGAAAATTGTTGGCTGTGGAAATCGAACCAGAGTTCTCAAATCCACAGGCCGACTCGATACCACTGATCCAATAACAATTAAAAATAGAACAATTATTCTATTATTATATCATAAAAACAGTGACTAGCTTAGCCCTCTAAAATATTATATTACATTTCTAATATTCGGTATTATAAATGGAATGGCTAGCACAGTGGTATGAAGTCTGCCTGTGGATCCTGAGGTCCCTGGTTCGATTCCCACAGGCGACAAATTTTCATAATTTGAAAAAGCTATCCATGTGGCTCCTCCACCACTAACATGTTTGGGGGCCGTGATTTGACGACTGGTAACCGCACTTCACGCGCAAAATATATCACTTACCGAGATCTGCTTTAGCAGAGTGCCACACCCAGTAATGGGTAGAAGGCGTGATGATATATTTATTTATTTATTATATAAATGAAAATAAAATTTTCCTAAAACCGGCAAGAAAGTGCTTACTAATTTTTGTATGGAAAGCAGATTTTTATCAAAACAAATAAAGTACGTATCCAAGGTTACAAAAAAAAACATTCTGGTAAAGTAAAAAAACAGTCTGATAAAGACTTTACTTTTTTACATTACCTGACTGCTTTTTTTGTTTTAACCTTTTGAATTATTTATGATTATTAATTAAATTAAACCATTGCAGAAAAAATAGTATACATAATACGACAAGGAAGTGTTTTTACTTTTCTGACTTATTATGTAATATACTATTACTTCCAAAGTAAATAAAATTTATTCATTTAAATGACAGTCGAACTTTTGATAGTTAAGTTATATACCGCGTGTCTACAGAAAGCGGGAAACCCTATTAATTATTTTATAAAGATATTTTAACTTAACTAATTAAGATTAAGCCCGTTATTAATTAGTGTTATATTTTTATAAAGATCTCGAAATAGTTGAAAAATTTGACGAAGTTCTAATTTGACATAAAAAAATGCAATTAATCGATATCCAGATATAATTAAAGATGTTGCTTTAATCAGCAGAGCAGCAATGAAACCTGATTTAATAGAAGCAATTTTATTTTTATGAATGAATGTAGTTTAACTTTGTCTATAAGTAGATTTTTTCTTTTTGTTTTGTTATTATTATAGAATATAATTATTTTTTGCTATTGTTATTCTATTATAAGATGACAGAAAAAAGGAAAAAAGAACAAAAATAAATACTTTAATTTAAAAATACAATTTTCGAAAACAGTTCTTTTATCGTAAATCATTTAAACTATAGGCAAATGCAGCTAAGCGTTATACCACCTAGCGGTAATTTTTAGAACTACTGTATCCAGGACTCATTTTGAACTGTATTATATATTAGATACACATATTTTGAAATATTTTCAGTGTGTTTATAAAATATATAATGTAGAACGATTATTACTACGTACCAGGATATAAAACACATCCAGATGCATCTTTTCATGTATTCCCAAAGAAAGAAATACAAAAAGCAAAATTTCAGACAAAATTTAGGGTTGCCGAATTAATAGATAAGCACGCAGTATGGATTATGTGATTAAAAATAGGCAAAAAAAGTTAACCCGCGTACGGTAGTATGTTCCCTAAATTTCATAAAAAAAGATTACATTATTATTTCAACTTTTTCAGTAGTAAAAGAATGCTATTTCTGGAATGTTTACATTACCATGAATACGGCTTAGGACCAAAAATAAAATTTTTACTACAATTGTTATGGTGATAAATAATTTAATAATAATAACCTTTATTACTCCAGATGGAAACTGGTATTTTTAGTCCTAATGAAACAAATATTTATTTTTTTTGTAAGTAGTTAATCAAGTATTTTTTCACTGTACATCTCAAACGAAATGCAATACCTATGAATTTGCTAAAGACAAAGAAAACACGATAAACAAATTCAAAATAGTGACAGAATTTTGAGAATGAAAAATCCATTGAGATGTAAAATTTCGGACAAAGTGAATAATAAAACTCCATGCATAATAATGTCGAAATAGAGAAAAGTCACTATACAAACACAGTAGAAGAGACAGATATAGTAGATACTATAATAAATTTATTAAATAATCAACCGAAAACGTTTGGAAATTCTGAAGTACAAGTAAATATTTAATAAATACAGAAAGAGCATTTAACCATTTCAGGCTTAGAAAATTTTGATATTTTAATTTTTAATCTAAATTCAATAGATTTAATATATAGTGACAATCGTGTAAATAAATTAAATACAAAAGAGAGATTTATTTTGTGTTTTATAATATTAAAGTGCGATTTAAGTTTTGTAGTTTTAAAACGCCAAAAATTTATCCTGGATACAGTAGTTCGCGACGTGCCCTAGATGGCGCAGCGATCTTAATTTTATTTGCCTATGTCCTTTAACTGTTTGAATTTGAATAGGTAATAAATTATATTTATTGGAATCGGAGTTGAAGTGGAGTCGGACTCGGAGTCGGGATCGGAGTCAAACATATAAAATTTTTTGGAGTCGGAGTTGTGTTTTTTTCCCAAACCCTGTTTGTACTTTCGCTTTAAAATGTACAAATTAGCCAATTACCGCACATTTTTAAAATCCTATGTTTCGTATAACCTGTGTATATAATATCAACCTAACCTAACCTAACCTGTGTATATAATATCAAGTTTTAATATTCATTTTAGCAATAATGAAACAAGTTAAAATGAATTGTGTTAACTGATTTAGATGCAGAATTGAATTCTCTACAAGTTTTATTTGAAACATGTGAAGTAATTAAGGAAGCATTGCTTGTGGTAATTGTTATTGATGTTTAATTGTTTTTACGCACTTTCAGTATAAAATTGATTCAAAGGAGCAACAGTTACTCCTATATACAAAGCTGCTACAGCCGAAACAGTAAAATAAATTGAATTTTCACTGCTGATGGAAATAGCATCATTTTTATTTACCCCCATTTTTTTTAAATGCTGTGCCAAGCTCACTGTTCGTTGCAACATTTCTTTGTAAGTTGTCGATTCCCCTGTTGATGCATCAACCTGAAAATGGTTTCATTAAAATTATATCTTTGTTTTCTATCAAATTAGAAATTAAAATATACATATATCAAATTCCTGTATAGTGTCGAGTCACTCTTGATAAAAAATAAACAAAGTACGATTGTAAACAAAATTCACAAGTACATTTTGATAAAAATTTCAAAAACAAGAATGTTGAACCGTAAATTACAAACTACTGATGCGTTAATAGAATGAAACCGACATATACCGAGTGGTGCGTAGTAAGGGAAAACGGATTTAACATGGGATATTAGTTTTATGTAATTTCCTACTCTCCTATTAATTTTACGGACAAAATTGTAGAGTGCAAAAATGTTCAGAATTAAAAGATGCATACAATACTGTTTTTATATTTTTTTTCCTACAACTGTGCGATTTCTTTGTTATTACGTAACTATTATTGCCTTGGTTACGTATGGAAAGTAGATGAATGCCGACCAAGTACGTTTCCGAAAGCAAAGAAACACTAGTGCCGAAAGTGCTTCATTACGTAACTGCCAGAAGAATATTGTTTTGACAGCGATTTAAATTTCGCGCCGAGCGCGGAATTCATATTTTGACCACAGACGCTTATGGAAGAAGAAGATACGGTGAACCAGCGCTAGTAAATATGCAGTAGTATATTTTGACGTTTATAAACGTAACCTTAATTTGCAGTATATCTGATCTGTAGACAATTAATAAAAAGAACCGAACAAAGTAAAATATATCGATAAATGGTTTTATTTAAAGAGTAAGTGAAATACTGCATATTTATTGTTTGTGTATATTATTAATACAGTTGTTACAGTTGCTTATATTGACATAATGTAAAGTGGAAACTTTTGTGTCTAAAGAAACATTGATTTCTTCCGTACCTGTTCATATTATTACCAGTAATATTATTGGTAACAATTTCGGAAGCTTCAGAAGTACCAGCAGCAGGTTGATTGTCATTGTCGAAAATAGATCCAACATAGTATGATCCGGAGCTTCAATTATCTTTGGAGATATTAATGATAAAGAAGAATCACTCACTGTACTATTCCAATCAAGATGATTTTGTAGAAATTATTTTGACGTTAGTGAAATATTTTTAAATAACGTAGAACAATGTGCAAGCAATCAACAAACAAACATTATCTTTGGAGATATTAATGATAAAGAAGAATCACTCACTGTACTATTCCAATCAAGATGATTTTGTAGAAATTATTTTGACGTTAGTGAAATATTTTTAAATAACGTAGAACAATGTGCAAGCAATCAACAAACAAACCATAGCAACGCCGTAAAACATCGTTCTCATGTAATATAATTAAAATTTTATAAATTTTATAAATTTTAATAATATTTTAGTGATTTACTAAATCGCACAGTTGTAGGAAAAATGTTGTTTATAACACGTGCCGAAAAAGGTTACATGCTCGTGCAGATTTCCGCACTCGGCAAGCCTCGTGCGTTAAATTCTGCACTTGCACGTAACGAGCCTTTTTCGGCACTTGTTATAAAAATAACTATTATTATGTGTGTGGTTTAACAGCAAATTTAAAATTAATTTCAAAATTACTGGTAAATTGTAGCTATAGCAATGACTTTTTGTTATTCGTGAATTATTTATAAACGTCAAAAATATAATAATTATAATAAATTAATAATAAATAAGTATAGTATTAATAAATTTGTATAAATGCGCTCGACAAACCTAATTAAAACCATGGCTGAAATGCATATTAACTCCACCCATTCAGGTATATAACGAGTGGCGTGGCTCTACTGCGAAATATACAGTTTTAGTGAAAACATTTTATCGCGGCACCATGTACGATATGCACATTTATGCAAATTTATAAATGATACATTTATTTATTATTAAGCCACCACAATTATTATTCTTTTGATATGCTATTTTTATAAATGGAAAGAATTACACGCCGTCTTATTTCATAAATTCAAATATATCGCCATATTGTATCCACCTTTTGAGACTGAATGTACTGACGATAGTAGCAACCCTCCGAAGACACTCCTATCAGTGTTGTAATTGCTTTGTCCTACTCTATCGTACTTTTTCTTTTACGTCCATAACACAACAAGAAACTGTTCCCTTTTAATTTACTGGTACGTAAAGTTTATATTTCGATTGAGTAATGTGCAAAATATTTTAGGTAGATAAATTAACTAATATGTTCCGCTTTTTTCAATTTGAATTTATGATAAAATTTACATATAAAACAACTATCAACTCTGGTTTGTTCATAATAGATAAACTACGTACTCAGTACTATTCAAAGTGATCTTTGCAATAGTAGAAAATATTATTTGAGGTCCTGAACAAAAATTGGAAAAGATATCTTTCGGAAAAGTGTAAGCTGGATTTACAACTGACATAGACATAGAAAATAATTTAGCACAGCATAGCATAGAATTTGGTCATATGGAAATGTATGCATCCATTTATACAGAACATAATTTAGCACAGCACATGAATTGACCAATATTCAATTTTCTATGCCTGTGTTCTGTATTCTATGTTTTTCGTGCATTTTTGTTATATTTCGTGATAGTTCGAGAAAATACTTGCAGTAAATGCCACGAGAGTGCTGTGAAATATGTGTTTACCGCGTTTTTGTAATATTGTGAACAATGGACGACGTAAGATTAATAACATTGGTAGAAAAGTACCCAATTTTATACGCCAAACGTAAATCCAATTATAAAAATAAAGAAAAACAAAATACAGTTTGGAACAGTGTGGCTTCTTGTATGGACCAAGATGGTATGTTGTTAAATAATTATAGCTATAATTTTCATTGTAGTGAACTATGTAAAAATAGGTTTTTATTGAAATTACAGTGGATATTGTCAAGCAATGATGGACCTACATCAGACAAAAATTGTGGCGAGAAAGATTGAAACAAGCTTCCGGTGCAGAGGTGAGTGATATTTGGGAGCACATGGCTAACCTCCAATTCCTTATCCCAGTTGTGAAGGGTAGGAAGTAAGTGTTTTGTTTTCAGTTTCATATTATCTCTGCTATATAATATACTAAAATACTGTAATGTGTTTCAGAACTATAACCAATGTCAAGAAGATGAAACAGCCGGAGGTAGAGAGTCCTAGAATGGCGCTTCATGAGACTAACTCACTCTGGGATTCTCTGGCTATCATTAGCCCATAATCTGTGCCCGAAGAGAGTGTCGAAGAAGAAGAGGAGCTAATAGCATTGATAGAGATGTCGCCAGAGTCATCATGTTCGTCCGGGGATTTAGATGCAACAGCACTAACACCGATGAGCAAACAAGTCATAGAGCGGCGATAAAGACACCTGACGCTGATATTAATTTAATGACAAATTTAAATACCGCCTTGTGTACCATCACAAAAAAACGAGATGTTGATCACAATAATTCTGACGACGTATTTGGTCTGTTCGTCGCATCTCAAATGAAACTGATCCACGGAAAAGAAAAAAAACAACATGCAACAAATATGTACTGTTTTATGGAACGCTATTTAATAGTTATTTGTCTACAGTTGTTTGCAATTTTGTGTTTTTTGGTTTTTTTAAAAATAAAGTATTGAGAAAAGAAGTAAAGTTTATTTAAAAAAAAATTGTTCCAGATTTATACTAATGAAAGCAGTTTTTAAATGAATAAATTATTATTGAGTTACGTAAAATTTCATCAATTTTCGTACCAGTCTATTGAAAATTATGTGTGAAAATTAAATTTCTTCAGATAAATTCGGTGACTAGTATATATTTCACAGTAATTATATCGGCATAAAATATTTCAGTTTTGTAATTATATTTTTTATTTTCATACCTTTTTCACTGCTATGATTATCCGTCATTAACAAATTAAATAAAAGTTATAATAAATCAAACATGCTTCAATAATATTACACAAACCCATCAGTTAAAACTTTAAATTGCCACGGCACCAAGCATAAATCCGATATAAAATATTCGCATAAAGTATCTCTGGTAGCTACGTCTTGCTGTGCTGCCCTATTTGATGACAAGCGACCAACCGATTTTAAAGGTGTAACTTCATCATGCCAGCTGCCCTGGTTAAGCTCCCCATCGTCGAAATCTTGTGGACAATATTAGTTATCAAGTATTTTCGCTGAGACTGTATATTTCACTTTCGCGCCAAAGTTGAGCCATATCATTCGTTTATGGCAGGAGTTAAGCGCATTCCAGCCACGGTTATACTTTGGTTTGCCACACTATTACATAAATAAAATATGTTTGCAGAATTTAATTTTGTGCAATATATATTTTAAATACTTTTGTCCAAAATAACTTACTTTTGCTTAGCAAAAAAATATTTCTCATTATCCGTTTAACACCTTGTATATATAATTGAATTAAATTATAAATTCAATCCATGTTTCATGAAACGTAGAGGCTATAAAATAAAAGTAAAAGGAAAACAATACTTTTCATCGAATAGCAAAAATAACCGAACATCTATTTTTATCATATTTTGAAGGATTTAAAAAAATCATGCTTGAAAATAACTAAAATACTAAAGGTATGTTTACACTTGTAACAATTAAATAATCACGTGTAAATGAAACAAAATTTGTCGAAAACTTTTGGTACGCATATAAATAAATAAATCTAACTTACCATAGCAATTTCGGAATCTCCATTTTGTAAACTTTTCAGTAACACTTTTCCAAAAGATATATATTCTCCAATCTTTGTTCAGGACCTCGAATAATATTTTCTGCCATTCCAAAGATCACTTTGAACAGTACTCAGTACGTAGTTTATCTATTATGAACAAAACTGAGTTGATAGTTATTTT
Source organism: Pterostichus madidus (assembly GCA_911728475.2). NCBI lineage: Eukaryota > Metazoa > Arthropoda > Insecta > Coleoptera > Carabidae > Pterostichus > Pterostichus madidus. The sequence goes on along the minus strand of OU452304.1, from coordinate 15,233,784 downwards.
ATATTGTAACGCGCAACTCGTCTAGTATAAAATAATAGTTTAATTTATGACCCACGTTGTGTTTACCTACGTTGTTTTAATATCGAAGAATGTAACCCTCAAAATGTTCGTAATACGAAGTAGCTGTCAATGGTGGGGGAATTCGGGAGAGGTTGATTTGAGTGAAAGATTTAGATTCCTTCCAAGAGACATGACTGTGACGTCATATCTTGTGCATTTATTGAAAATTAAGTAATAAACAAGATATCTTTTATTATGTCAATTTAGAATGAACAGAGTGATTCGAACACAAAGTTCGGTCGTGAAATAATCATATTATAGCTCTCTGGTATTTACCTTACGCAAGTGGGAAAACACGACCAAAAAACCCCAAGCAGAGAGACAAAACCAATCATCATATATTATCAAAGTTAATCAAAATGTATCTCAAATGTCAAATTTACATATTTTATATAATTCAATCAGAACAACTCAGAAGTAATACCTCTAGACGTATCACAATAATTTGTCAGTGCATTAATATCTTTGAATGATTGTTAAATCACTAGCCCAGTGTTTGTTGCTAATGTTGTGAGTTTGAATGTTATCTATTATAATATGGAGGGTTTCCTTGAGAGGTAACCAATGTCCATTAGAGGGGTTCCCTGTACCGGTAACTAATACCCATTGGGGAGATTCCATTACGGTAACCAATGCCCAGTAATAATTAGTGTTGTTGCAATTTCATGCAATGAATCAGCAACAAATACTTGATCAGTAATTAATTCAAATAAATTATATTTATATTATTGTGACTGTCAGTATTATCATTATATTCAAATATTTGGCGACAATTGCCATAATCTCAGTAATTAATCCAAATAAACCATATTTATATTATTGTGACTCTCTTTCAGTATTCCAATTTATATTAAACATTTACATTGAATAGTTTTATAATCAGAGAATGATAATTTAATATCGTAGTGTAGATTTGGTTGCTACTCTTGTGGGAAAGTAACAATCCCTTAAAACCGACGTATGTCATTAAGTCGGAAGTTCTTTCAATAGAGTTTGGGGTAAATCAGGATCACCCGTGCCTGGCCTAGCTACAGCAACAAAGTGGGTAAATCAGGGTCACCCGTGCCTGGCCTAGCCACAGCAACAAGGTGGGAAAATCAGGATCACCCGTGACTGGCCTAGCCACAGCAACAAGGTGGGTAAATCAGGATCACCCGTGCCTGGCCTAACCATAGCAACAAGGTGGGGAAATCAGGATCACCCGTGCCTGGCCTAGCCACAGCAACAAGGTGGGAAAATCAGGATCACCCGTGCCTGGCCTAGCCACAGAAACAAGTTGGGTAAATCAGGATCTCCCGTGCCTGGCCTAGCCACAGCAACAAGGTGGGAAAATCAGGTTCACCCGTGCCTGGCCTAGCCACAGAAACAAGTTGGGTAAATCAGGATCTCCCGTGCCTGACCTAGCCATAGCAACAAGGTGGGAAAATCAGGATCACCCGTGCCTGGCCTAGCCTTAGCAACAAGGTGGGAAAATCAGGATCACCCGTGCCTGGCCTAGCCACAGCAACAAGGTGGGAAAATCAGGATCATCCGTGCCTGGCCTAGCCATAGCAACAAGATGGGAAAATCAGGATCACCCGTGCCTGGCCTAGCCATAGCAACAAGGTGGGAATTATGAATGTGAGTGAAATTCGCCGCTTACAGACATAGAGTCAGAGTGAAGTGAAGACCCGGGAGGATCTTCTGGAGTCTCGTGAGAGTCTCCTCGATTACGACAAATCATGCAGTTTATATACTCTAGTTGCCCTCTCGTTCCTCCATTCAGAAGGCCTACGATAGGTGCGTCCTCTTCACCTCTTCTCCGAAGTTGGCGTGGGTTCTCCTCTGCACCCCGTCTCCGAGAAGGTGGCGTGGGTTCTCCTCGCACCCCGTGTCGGAACTGTCAAACTGGAGCGTCATGTACTGTTTACTCTCTTTCACACCTTTTCCGTGTCTGGATTGTAGCGTCATGTACTGTTTAATATCTTTCACACCTTTCTGAAACAAAGAAGATCCACACGTGTGCATATCGCACAGATTTCCAAAAACCACTTGACATTTATTGCCATCCCTTAAAAGACACAAACCAGAACACTCGTACCGCGGCGTCGGTCCGCCGACTCGCCAGATGTTGTAAACTCAAGTACCTATGTGTTTAACAAAAAACGAATGAGCAAGAGATAATATTTATACCTTCATACATATTATATTATAGCAATACAAAATCAAAATCATTGTTCTGGCCAGAACGTTGTAAAACAATCAACAAATGAAATAAATTTGATATAGGTGTGTGTTGTCACAGTACATACATACATATATACATATCTTTACGCTATATCCCATCAAATGGGGTAGCATGAACCCTAAAATCACTCATAAAATATTCACTCATTACATTCATCAAATATTCAGCCCTCGTCACACATTATCATCCAAACACACCACCCTCACTTTAACCACATTCATAGATCACTCCATATAAACTCATTCATTTATTACACTCGAAATCATTTATCACACAACAAACCTTCAATCACATCTATCCAATCATTCCTATTCACTTATCATTCATCTTCTTTCTTCGACGTATATAACATATGCATAAAAGATTTCAAATTATTCACGCTTACTCCTAACAACGAATCTAACAACGAATCTACAAAGATTAGAAAGGATGAAAGCGATATGTATATGAAAGAAAAGTCCACACAATGCAGTAACTGAAAATGAAACAAAAAGATAAGAAAGGAAGGGAGCGTCGCCCTGCGCTTGTTTTTGAAAGTGAATTCCACACAATTGCAGTTAAACACACAATGTAAGATCAGTAAACGAACAAAAAAGATCATTTATAGCAAAATAGTTATTTTTGTATTAAATGTAAGAAACGAATGAATGTCATTTTTAGTCGAGACAAAAAAGTCATTTAAATGCGCCAGAACACACAGATAAAAGCAACATTTTTTTATAATGATTAATATTTTCTATATATTATTATTTATTTACTTGAATATTTGTTCAATTTTCTTAAAAACAATTTTCACCAAATTAAAATTACCCCTGTGGCTCCCCCATCACTAACATCTTTGGGGGCCGTGATTTGACGACTGGTAACCGCACTTCACGCGCATAAATATATCACTTACCGAGATCTGCTTCGGCAGAGTGCATTCAAAACAAAACTGATAAGAGACAAACGAGCATCAAGTTCCGTACACTCCCCCTTTTCTCCCACACTATGTTACCATAGCAACCACTTTCTACTTACCAATATGCCAACTCCGATCTCCCAATTCAATAAGAAAGTTTTATTTTACCGCCAGTTGTCTAAGATCTTTTGAATATCTTTGCGAAGCGAGCTCAACCAGAAATGTCATACTGGAGGATTTTTTGCAAGCTAGCTTGTGCCCGATTAGTTATTTGCAATAAACTTTTAGATTTTTAGAAAGACTAAAAATTTGCTAAACAAAAATTCAGAACTAAATATGTGGGAGTGAAATATAAAGGCAACTTTAATGAGATAAAGCTGCATTTAAGGTTGTAAATTTTGCTTATGATCTTATGGGGTGGCTAGCTCAGTGGTATGAAGTCGGTCTGTGGATCCTGAGAACCCTGGTTCGATTCCCACAGGCGACAAACAAATAAAAATAAATAAATAAATATATCATCACGCCTTTTACTCATTACTGAGTGTGGCACTCTGCCGAAGCAGATCTCGGTAAGTGATACATTTATACGCGTGAAGTGCGGTTACCAGCCGTCAAATCACGGTCTCCAAAGATGTTAGTGGTGGGGGAGCCACAGGGGTATTTTTAAATTGGTGAAAATGTGTTGTCGGCTGTGGGGATCGAATCCGGGTTCTTTGGATCCAAAGGCGACAAACAATTTTCATAATTTCAAAAGCTATCCCTGTGGCTCCTCCACCACTAACATCTTTGGGGGCCGTGATTTGACGACTGGTAACCGCATTTCACGCGTAAAATATATCACTTACCGAGATCTGCTTCGGCATAGTGCCACACACAGTAATGGGTAGAAGGTGTGATGATATATTTTTATTTATGATCTGACTTCTGACTTCGTGAATCTGAATTACTACTTGTTTCTGATTTTACTTTCTCTGCATGAGCAGAATTTATATTATAGTCGAGAACATGAACTGTCAAATTTATACTTCTGGTTTTTTTATGCATCGTTTAAGTAAGATGATTATTTTTTTGTTCTTTTTTATAATTACAAATTGTTATTTAACATGTAGGAAGACAATTTTATTCTTGGGACAGATTAACAAATTGATACAATTACTTTTTATTAAATAATTATATTACCATTAGTTAGGCGACAAATTTTCATAATTTGAAAAAGCTATCCCTGTGGCTCCTCCACCACTAACATCTTTGGGGGCCGTGATTTGACGACTGGTAACCGCACTTCACGCGCAAAATATATCACTTACCGAGATCTGCTTTAGCAGAGTGCCACACCCAGTAATGGGTAGAAGGCGTGATGATATATTTATTTATTTTTTTTTACCATTAGTTGTAAATGAAAGTAGTCTTTTTTCTCCGGACAAGTTTAAAAAAAAATCATCTGCGCAAGCTACTGTACCATACCGATGACGAAAGATGCCAAAAATAGATGCACTTTCTTCATCAAGAATTTCTTCGATCCATTTTTGTAAAGACACACCTCTTTATAAATATTACAACATATTTTTATACTCATTTAATTTATTATTTGCCTCCTAAAATCTACTAAAATTGTAAAATGATGATAAAAAAATTAAAAATGTATTTCATTTTTATGCATAAAATTTACAGCCCAATTCTCAAAAGAATTTTAGCTAGAATCTAACTAATCCTGAATTTTAGATTTGTTAAATTAAGCTAAACCATATTACCAAAAAAATTTAAATATAATTTTCTTACCATTTAGTTTTCGGAAAGTGAATTGAATTAACTTTTTCAAGGACCAGTTTTTCAATCACCGATTAATGTTAATCATGATTAAATAAATAAATATATCATCACGCCTTGTACTCATTACTAGGTGTGGCACTCTGCCGAAGCAGATCTCGGTAAGTGATATATTTATGCGCGTGAAGTGCAGTTGCCAGCCGTCAAATCGCGGCCTACAAAGATGTTAGTGGTGGAGGAGCCACAGGGGTAATTTTAAATTGGTGAAAATGTTTTGTCGGCTGTGAGGATCGAACCAGGGTTCTTAGATCCACAGGCCGACTCGGATACCACTGAGCCATTACCCCATAATATTTAATCATAAAAATAAAATAAATTAATATATCATCACGCCTTCTACCCATTACTGGATGTGGCACTCTGCCGAAGCAGATCTCGGTAAGTGATATATTTTGCGCGTGAAATGCGGTTACCAGTCGTCAAATCACGACCCCCAAAGATGTTAGTGGTGGAGGAGCCACAGGAGTAGCTTTTGAAATTATGAAAATGTATCAACATTAATCAAGAGTAAACTGGCCCTTAATCGGACTAGCATAAGATTATCTAATCCAAATTCAGGATTAGCTAAAACTTGTTTAAGAATCTGGCTGTTAGTTATTATTGTCTTTGCCTTTTTCCCATTATTGGGTGTAGCATTCTGCAGTAGCAGATGTGGAATAAAAATTGTCTCATAATCACTGATTGACACAATTCTACTTTCATTGTTGATCAAATTTCGTAAGAAAATATAATTTTCAAAAAAACTAGTGAAAAAATAAAACAATAATGCTAGCACATAAATAAGGTTTATTAAAAATACAAAAATACAATTTTGGAAGACGTTACTAATCAATAAAGTCAGTAATAGGTAAAATTACAATAATTATAAACAATTATTTTAGAACATATCACTCAAAGAACTTGGGTAGCGAAATATTATAAAATAATCACAAATAGACATATTTTTAAGTTCTATAAACATATTGACTGATAATTGACAACCATTCTTTATATTACATGCAAACAGTTGGTGATAGAAGTTGCTTACATCAAAAAGAACAGATTTACAAATAAGTGGAATATGCTTTTGTAATATTGTTGTTGTACAAGTATTCAACATTTATTGGAAAACACTATTTATGAAACAATTAACACTAACGTGGATTTATTTTGACATAAAACGATCAGAACAATTTTAAAATATTCACGAATAACTACACAGCTTCTTGTTTGGGTTTGGTTTTACATAGAAAAGTACAACACTTGATATGAATACAGTCCAGGTCAAAATTTTGGTCTTTTTATTTAACACGAACTGTCTAATATTTATTCTTTATTCTATATTTATTAATCTATTGCACATAAAAAAGGGACAGAGTTATCACAAGTTTTTGATAATATAATTTGGATTTTATAAATATTTTTGTATTTTAAAAACATGAAAAAATTATATATTTCAGTCGTTTTAAATATTCGATTTTTATACCATTAAGAAATAATTGTCTGTACATTTTATTTATAATAGTTCAAAACTGCAATCACAATTTTGTTGTAAATCATTATTTTTGTTTCAATTTTCTTATTTTATTTTTTGATTTATTACAAAACTAAAAACGATTTAGTTAAAATTACTCTTAACGACAAATAAATATCAGTCATGATGCAAATAAAATGTACAGAAAATTATTTGAATTAAACACTTTCGATGTACCAACAATACTGTTTCAATTTAATATAATAAAAATTATAAATAACAATTCGAGAGTACTTAGGGCAGTATTTTATACATATATACACATAAATATAATCTTAAAATCTATCTAGAGTGCTTGGGAAGGAACTGGGGCGTAGACAGGACATTTTAAAAAGGGAAATAGGACAATTTTGGGTTATGACTAGCCTTGTTTGATAGCGCCAGGACCATGAAGCTCAATAAAATTTTCTAAAGACCGCGGGACCTGTCCTTGGTAGGTCAGGTTGTAGGTTTTAACTGCCTTTGCAGCCATACACTTCAGACTTAATTTTGATTGGGTTTTTAGGATTATTTCGGCTACCCCTGCAAACAAATTAAATATCAACATTTTATTCTATTTTAAATCATTGTTTGTTGTTTAAAATAAATAAACAATAATTTTACAGCCCAATTCTCAGTAGAGTTTTAGCTAGAATCTAGTTAATCCTGAATTTAGGATTTCAAATTAAGCTGAACCATATTACCAAAAAAGTTTAAATAAACTTTAATGCAATTTAATTTTTGGAAAGTGAATTGTATTAACTTTTTAAGTTGGACTAGCATAAGATTAGTTAATCCAAATTCGGGATTAGCTAAAACTTTTTTTGAGAATCTGGCTGTTTAAATATCAGCATTCAATAAGTTGTCATGGTTACGATTATTCGATAACACCACTCAGTGATGTTATCAGTAAAATAGAGCTGTGATTGGACAAAACCGATGATGCGTAAGCATCTTATTGACTAATTCAATATGACGTTGAATAATCAAATGTAATACCATAAGAAATGAATATTTTAGACAATTTTTTGTGTTTTTACAAATTACATCAAAATTTGCAAAAACAAATAAATTATCCAAAAATATTCACCCGTTGTGAAATTATCTTTGATAATTTTTTGAGCTCACGAATGCTTTTGTTGCGATGGAAATATGCACGAGTCAAAGATAAGTGCAGATTTCCTAAGAGCAACAAAAAACCAAGTGCGAAAAAAAAAATTCTGGGAATGCACGTGTTATATTCGGTAAGAATATTGCCTAACAAAAACAAACCAAAAATTTAACAAAATTAATATTTTGACATGTCAGATAACTTCGTTGCTAAGTAAATGAAAAAAAAATACAGTAAAACTGTCAATTTTTTATCCGGAAAATTATCGCGATAATTGTGCTAGTGAAAATTACCTCTGTAATTACACTAGTGTAATTATCACTTAATAATTCCCTCATATTCATGATAACGTGGTCAAATAATGAAATATTATTGGTTTAAAGTCGTGGGGTAATATTCTGTAGTATTTTTCTCTCAAATATTTTAGGAACATAAAATAAAAATTATTATTCTTACCAGTAGCGGACGAATCAAAAGGTGTTTCACCTCTCGCATTAACCGAGTCCATATGTGCTCCAGCTTCTGTTAAATCCATAATAATTGAATGTAAAGTTAGAAAATCAGAAATAGGTTTCTGGTACGAAACAATCACATGTAAAGGAGTGTTTCGTTCACAATCCATCGCGTTTACATCAGCACCACACTGGATTAAAAGTCTGGTTGTCTCTGCGCAAGGAAACCTGGAATTTAAAGATACTTTTAGGCGGATTTTTAATGAAATAATATTAGGAGCAATCAACGAAACATATATATATATATATATATATATATATATATATATATATATATATATATATATATATATATATATATATATATATATATATATATATATATATATATATATATATTTAAAAGCAGTTTTCGCGAGTTTTAATCCCATTATATAAATAAATATATCATCACGCCTTCTACCCATTACTGGGTGTGGCACTCTGCTGAAGCAGATCTAGGTAAGTGATATATTTTGCGCGTGAAGTGCGGTTACCAGTCGACAAATCACGGCCTCCAAAGATGTTAGTGGTGGAGGAGCCACAGGGGTAACTTTTGAAATTATGAAAATTGTTTGTCGACTGTGGGAATCGAACCAGGGTTCTCAGGATCCACAGGCCGACTTCATACCACTGAGCTAGCCACCCCATTATAAGCTGGGAAATAATAGAATACCTAGCTCAAGTCGGTCTATGGATCGTGAGAACCCTGGTTCGATTCCCACAGGCGACAAACAATTTTCATAATTTCAAAAGCTACCCCTGTTGCTCCTCCACCACTAACATCTTCGGAGGCCGTGATTTGACTTCACGCACAAAATATATCACTTACCGAGATCTGCTTCGGCAGAGTGCCACACCCAGTAATGGGTATAAGGCGTGATGATATATTTATTTTATTTTTTTAATAGTCCCGCAAGAAAATTATTGGTTAATTCTAACTTAATTGCGATTAATTATTGTGCAATTAATTTTGTGTTTTACGTAATCTTAGACAATAAACAAGAAGTATTTAATATAAATCTGCAAAGCTGCCAAGCTATTTCGAGCTATTGGCAAATTGAAAATAAACTAAGCTGCAATAATTATGACCTTCGAAAATTTCAATTAGTTATGGCATCAAAATATATTGTTTGACTTACTTGCAAACGTCATTCGTGTGAAAATCATCAACAGGTGTTTCTGCGTTCACTGCTAAGTGAAGTAAACTTTGGCCGTCTCTTAGTGTCACTTGCAGTTGATTAAGAGAATATACTAATCGATTTACATCGAATCGCTCCACTTCGGTGCAGTCCTTTAATAGTTTAGTTAAAAGAGTTAGTAGGTACAGAGTTGTCATTAGGTTTCCCTCCATTTCATCCTGCAACAGACAGAAGAGAAGAAGAAGTAAAGAATATAAGTTAAACCTGTAATGAATGTATTCAATATCAAGCTTATCGATTAACCGAATAGTATCTAATTTTGCATGATTTTTTGATCAGGGTTCAATTTCTGATCTCTTTTGCAATTTAGGGATCGGTAAAGCTTTACCGGTCTCTCTTATCGTACTTTCCAATATAGATCGGTAAAAACGATCTATAAATTATCAGAAAAGACTAATTTTCAGAAAAAATGTTCTATACATAAAAATGTGAAAGTTTTTGAGCTATGAATAGATTGATTCAATTTTCAATCAAATCTAGGTTTATTTATGGGACTGTCAAAATTCATTACAGCACTTGTATCGTAATAGAACTGATTACAACACTCTTTTTAGTATATGTACATACATACATACACCTAAGTCGCATCAAGGAACTCTGTTTAATTTTTTTTAATTTTTGCCGATGATACAGATATCTTTGAGAGTCGACGAGCTAATAAATGGTATAATTCTCACCGTAATAGAATCAACGTCGTCTTTGGGTCCAGGATTTGCAATCTTATCCTTATTCCTTTGCAACTCCACGACACCAGCCGTTAAAATTGTGGCTATGTGTTGAAAAGAAACATCAACTCCCACGTGCAACATTTGCGAGAAAACTTGGGCGAATCTTAGCAAATCTTTCACTACTGACGTTCCGTGTCTTTGTCGTAATTCGAGAGCATGTAGCCAGAGCTGTATACAACGATCAAACCTAACCAAAAATAATAAATTACTTAAGATCAACCTCCTTTAGAAGAATTTTAGAGTTTCGTTTTAGCAAATACAAAGTGATCAAAAGGAATTGTTACAGTTGGCAATAAAAAAAAACTACTTGAAATTGGTAAGCCTGATACATAAATTCATTTCCTGTTGTTGACAGTGACATTTAAAATTTAAATTTGAGTACATTTATTATTACATTTATTTCTAAAGTATTTCTATTACTTAAAAAGTCAAAATTCTATTAGCTGTCAGACTCCTGACATAACCTATTTGTATTTATTAGAAATGTCAAATAGCATTTCCGCCTTTATCTGACGTTGTGCCAACTGTGGAATAAAAAGATCTCTGTAATTGTATTGCCAACTATAACAATTACTTTTGATCATCCTGTATTTGTTAGTGTAGCATTTAGCACTTGGCGAGCCACAGAGATGATTTTCTTTATCATATATTTGTCTTACCTCGCGTGATCGGCGAAAACCGCTCCTCTAAACACTACAGGATGAGGTACTTCAGGATTCGAAGCTCCTAGGATTCGTTCTCGAATAGCAAGAGCTTCCATGTGTAAAGCGTTTTGGTTTAATCGAATGGCTTCTAGTTCTGGTAAAGTACGACATTCTACACGATCTTCGTACGCAGCGATCGGTATAGCTATTTCTTTTTCAATTATGTTATTTGGATCACTGAATCTAAAATAAAATAAATATATCATCACGCTTTTTATCCATTACTGGATGTGGCACTTTGCCGTTGCAGATCTCAGTAAGTGATATATTTATGCACGTGAAGTGCGGTTACCAGCCGTAAAATCACGGCCCACAAAGATATTAGTGGTGGAAGAGCTTCAGGAGTAATTTTAAATAAAATAAATAAATAAAAATATATCATCACACCTTTTACCCATTGCTGGATGTGACACTGCCGTAGCAGATCTCGGTAAGTGATATATTTATGCGCATGAAGTGCGGTTACTAGCCGTCAAATCACAGCCCCTAAAGACGTTAGTGGTAGGGAAGCCACAGGAGTAATTTAAATGTGGTGAAAATGTTTGTCAGTTGTGGAAATCGAACCAGGGTTCTCAGGACCTACAGGACAATTCGATACCACTGAACCACCTACCTCATAATTTAATTTATTATTATTAATAATGGGGTAATGGCTCAGAGGTATCAAGTCAGCTTGTGGATCCAAAGAACCCTGGTCGGATCCCACAGCCGACAAAACATTTTCACTAATTTAAAATTACCACTAACATCTTTGGGGACCGTGATTTGATGGCTGGTAACCGCACTACACGCGCATAAATATATCACTTACCGAGATCTGCTTCGGCAGAGTGCCACACCCATTCTGGGTTGCATGAAAGTTTTATCGGTTCATTAGCAACTAACAGTTCAATAAATTTCAGAAAATCGCTATTGATACTGTTGGTAGATAAACAATTCTTTAACTAAAGAACTCTTTATTTTTTCTTGCAACCCAGCATCAGTAATGGGGAAAAGGCGTGATGATATATTATATTATTATTAAATTATTTTGACGATATTCCAAACAATAACAAACTTTAATCCGCATTTGAAGTAAACAAAAAGTTCTTCAAAGTTCTTTGTCGTATGTTATTAAAATATTTTATAAACAGTCACTTTCTGCGAATTATTTGTACAATGATCTCTGCTACGAACTTTAAAGCACAAAGCACACTTTTCCGGCAAATTTAAAAATAAACTGGCAGTTTGTCAAGATAAATATGACTTTAAAAGACAAAAAGAAAGGCCAATGAATAGGGAAATATATTCTATTTTAATTTAATGATGCGACTGTACCTTAGAGCCATAGTATCGTGTAAATATTTATAGGCCTGTTCTAAACAATAATTATCTTTGTCATTGGCAAAACTCGCACCCAGCAATTCAAGCGCTTCAATTTTTTCCACTTTTGAAACTTCGGGTCTCGATACCAAAAATTCTACCACATCAGATTTAGTTCTTTCAGCAGCTGTTAATAAAGCTGTCATCCCGGTTTCATTCTTTGTCATCTTAGCATTGTATTTTAACAGTTCTTTAACAATAGCTAAGTGACCACATTCTGCTGCAAAGTGAAGGGCGGTAGCTCCACAGTAAGCCCTTTCATCTGGGCTTGCTCCATTTTCAAGAAGAAAACTCACCTGAAATTAATTAATTATTCATTTAGTAGTTTTAATTTTAAGAGTTTGCAAATTGAGCGGAATTTTGTTAGTAATCAATTTGTGCCATAAAAACATCAGCTAACTAAACAACTAATCAGTAAAAATTAAATTCCGATTGAAAATTTTATTTTTCCTTGTTTTTTTTTACTTTATTGAAAAAATTGTTTAAAGTTTCCGATAGTAAATATATTTCTTTAAAATGTGAATACAATATTTTCTCTAAGTTTCCGAGATATTTTGGGGTAAAAAATGACATTTTACTCAAAAATGAACAAGGTTACGAAAAAAATTATATTAGGTATAATTTTCAGAATTTTTTTCGGCGGATTATTATTTCAGAGCCAACATTTTGAAAATTTTAATCTAAAATATCTAAAAAAAATATTATTAATTTTTCTGTAACAAAAAAATATCTCTACAATTTTTAATTGAAAATTAGCGTACTTCTCTCTCCTAAACTAATGTGAGAAGTGTTCACTTTTCGTGAAATTCTTTCTACTCGTTGGACATTTTCTTGTTTAGTGAAGTTACCGTATGATTTTGCTTCAGACTGTCCATAGAAAGCACCTCCAACTGATAAATTATCTTGCCTGACGATTTTTTGAGGTCTTTCAATAGCTTGATAATTACTTGAAGACCATTGTTGTCCACGACGATTAGATTGATTAACTTCTGAACGATGCATCGAACTAAGACTTTTTCGATCACTACTTTGAGTTGTATGTCCTTGTTCATGAATGTTGTTGATGGATTTACGCATTACTGCAGCTGTGGATGAAGTCGAGTGAGGCGTTTCGACTGTTGTAATCACGTTTTTCCTGTGTAGGACTTGATTGTTAATATCAGCTTGAGTTGACATCAAACTTCTACGGTGGTATGATTCAGACTTTTGTTCACTGTGCTGGTTTGAAATGTTTTCAGAACGAACTATATTTTGACGATTAACAACATTTTGATTGACCTCTGTGTTGTGGAAGATGTTCGACTCGTTGTGTCTTGAAACGTGACGATTTTCTACGTGTTGTTTGTTTACTACTTGTTGGTGAGATTCATGAACATGAGTTTGTGATACTGATTTACGAATAACATTGTTTTCGACTACTTCACGACGAGATACGTCAGTTTTAGGTCCATTGACTTCTTTGCCTTCAATTCTAGTAACTTGTTGGTTGACTACATTTGAAGCAGAATGTTGTGTTTTTTGTGCACCGGCACTTGTTGTGGTAGTATGACGAGTAGTTGTTACTGTACTTCCGTCGGCTAGAGTTCTTGTTTCCGTATTGGTGTCAGTGTGTTGAGTAGGAGGTTTTTGAATAACATGGCTTTCGTTAACAACTTCTTGTCGACCTATTCGTTTTGTGAAAGTGTTGAAATTTGATTGATTGATAGTTTTCATTGATGTTACGTCTTCGCCTAACGAGAAACTAGATTCCATATGACGACGACGGTTGACTGTAGTACTACGACCAGCTGGGGCAACTGGACCTTCTTTCTTCGGAGCTTGTTCAAATGTTTGTTTTGAAGTTGTAGTGCATTCCATTGTTCCAGAGCCAACTCTGAGGGTGTCTTCGTGTCTTTTGATTTCTGCTCTTTCACCACGAACAACAGTATATTGAGATTTTGCAACTGTTGTGTCTTGGAATTCTCCTCCAGTGACTTTAAGATTGTCTTGGGGTCGTTTGACAGGAGCTCGTTCTCCCAGTGTAGGTTTGTAGTCATCTTTGGGTTTACCAATAAAATCGCCTTCTGGTTTTAGATTATCTGGATGTCTGACTATTTTAGCGCGGTCACCAAGACCAACTTTCATGGGAGTACGTTTTTCGAAATCTCCTTCAGGATGCAAATTATCTTGGGGTTTCTTTGGAGTAGGTCGTTCACCAGGTCCCCATTTAGTTGGACTTGGACGGTCGAAATCACCTTCAGGGAATAGGTTATCAGGATGTCTGATTGGAGTTCTTCGTTCACCAGGACCATATTTATTAGGAGCACGCTTTTCAAAGTCACCTTCAGGATGTAAGTTATCCTGAGGTATCTTTTGTTTAGGACGTTCTCCTGAGGGCGAATTTGAAAAACGTACCCCAACAAAGGTGGGACCAGCTGAAAGAAGAATTCCTATTAGACATGATGATAATCTTCGTCCTGAAGGCGACTTTGAAAGACCTGAAAAACCTGGTTATCGTCCTTCTGAACGTCCTAAGCAAATTAAACCTGAGGATAATCTTCGTCCAGAAGGTGAATTTGAGAAACGTACTCCTACAACAGTATGTCCTGCCGGCCTTTGTCAGACCAGATAAACCAGGTTATCAACCAGGTGAAAGACCTAAACAAAAGAGACCAGAAGATAATCTACGTCCAGAATGTGACTTTGATAGACCAGACAGGCCAGAATTTCGTCCATCTAAACGTCCTGATGCAATTAGACCCGATGATAATCTTCGACCGGAAGGTGATTTTGATCGTCCTGAAAGACAGAAGTTCCGACCAGCTGAACGTCCTTCTCCAAGTAAGCCTAGGGATAATCTTAAACCAGAGGGTGAATTTGAAAGACGTACTCCTACCAAAGTCGGTCCAGGTGAAAGAAGAACTCCAATTAAACATGACGATAATTTGTTCCCCGAGGGTGACTTTGTCAGACCAGATAAACCAGGATATCAACCGGGCGAAAGACCTAAACAAAAGAAACCCGAAGATAACCTGCGTCCTGAAGGAGATTTTGATCGCGCTGATAGGCCAGAATTTCGTCCTAGTAAACGTCCTGATGCAATTAGACCAGAAGATAACCTTCGTCCTGAAGGTGATTTTGATCGTCCTGAAAGACAGAAATTCCAACCATCTGAACGTCCTTCACCAAGTAAGCCCAAGGATAATCTTAAACCGGAAGGAGAATTTGAAAAACGCACTCCTACAAAAGTCGGTCCAGGTGAAAGAAGGACTCCATTTAAACCAGATGACAACTTGTTCCCAGAAGGAGATTTTCAACGTCCAGAGAAACCTGGTTACCAGCCAGCAGAGAGGCCGAAACAAAAGAAACCAGAGGACAATCTTCGACCAGAGGGTGATTTCGATCGACCAGATAGGCAAGAATTTCGGCCATCTAAGCGTCCAGACGTAATTAGACCGGACGATAATCTTCGTCCTGAAGGCGATTTCGAACGTCCTGAAAAGGATAAATTTAGACCAGCTGAACGTCCATCACCAAATAAACCGAAAGATAACCTCAAACCTGAGGGCGAATTTGAAAAACGTACCCCAACAAAGATGGGACCAGCTGAAAGAAGAACTCCTATTAGACATGATCTTGTCGACCTATTCGTTTTGTGAAAGTGTTGAAATTTGATTGATTGTGAAAATCATCAACAGGTGTTTCTGCGTTCACTGCTAAGTGAAGTAAACTTTGGCCGTCTCTTAGTGTCACTTGCAGTTGATTAAGAGAATATACTAATCGATTTACATCGAATCGCTCCACTTCGGTGCAGTCCTTTAATAGTTTAGTTAAAAGAGTTAGTAGGTACAGAGTTGTCATTAGGTTTCCCTCCAGTTCATCCTGCAACAGACAGAAGAGAAGAAGAAGTAAAGAATATAAGTTAAACCTGTAATGAATGTATTCAATATCAAGCTTATCGATTAACCGAATACTATCTAATTTTGCATGATTTTTTGATCAGGGTTCAATTTCTGATCTCTTTTGCAATTTAGGGATCGGTAAAGCTTTACCGGTCTCTCTTATCGTACTTTCCAATATAGATCGGTAAAAACGATCTATAAATTATCAGAAAAGACTAATTTTCAGAAAAAATGTTCTATACATAAAAATGTGAAAGTTTTTGAGATATGAATAGATTGATTCAATTTTCAATCAAATCTAGGTTTATTTATGGGACTGTCAAAATTCATTACAGCACTTGTATCGTAATAGAACTGATTACAACACTCTTTTTAGTATATGTACATATATACATACACCTAAGTCGCATCAAGGAACTCTGTTTAATTTTTTTAAATTTTTGCCGATGATACAGATATCTTTGAGAGTCGACGAGCTAATAAATAGTATAAATCTCACCGTAATAGAATCAACGTCGTCTTTGGGTCCAGGATTTGCAATCTTATCCTTATTCCTTTGCAACTCCACGACACCAGCCGTTAAAACTGTGGCTACGTGTTGAAAAGAAACATCAACTCCCACGTGCAACATTTGCGAGAAAACTTGGGCGAATCTTAGCAAATCTTTCACTACTGACGTTCCGTGTCTTTGTCGTAATTCGAGAGCATGTAGCCAGAGCTGTATACAACGATCAAACCTAACCAAAAATAATAAATTACTTAAGATCAACCTCCTTTAGAAGAATTTTAGAGTTTCGTTTTAGCAAATACAAAGTGATCAAAAGGAATTGTTACAGTTGGCAATAAAAAAAACTACTTGAAATTGGTAAGCCTGATACATAAATTCATTTCCTGTTGTTGACAGTGACATTTAAAATTTAAATTTGAGTACATTTATTTCTAAAGTATTTCTATTACTTAAAAAGTCAAAATTCTATTAGCTGTCAGACTCCTGACATAACCTATTTGTATTTATTAGAAATGTCAAATAGCATTTCCGCCTTTATCTGACGTTGTGCCAACTGTGGAATAAAAAGATCTCTGTAATTGTATTGCCAACTATAACAATTACTTTTGATCATCCTGTATTTGTTAGTGTAGCATTTAGCACTTGGCGAGCCACAGAGATGATTTTCTTTATCATATATTTGTCTTACCTCGCGTGATCGGCGAAAACCGCTCCTCTAAACACTACAGGATGAGGTACTTCAGGATTCGAAGCTCCTAGGATTCGTTCTCGAATAGCAAGAGCTTCCATGTGTAAAGCGTTTTGGTTTAATCGAATGGCTTCTAGTTCTGGTAAAGTACGACATTCTACACGATCTTCGTACGCAGCGATCGGTATAGCTATTTCTTTTTCAATTATGTTATTTGGATCACTGAATCTAAAATAAAATAAATATATCATCACGCTTTTTATCCATTACTGGATGTGGCACTTTGCCGTTGCAGATCTCAGTAAGTGATATATTTATGTGCGTGAAGTGCGGTTACCAGCCGTAAAATCACGGCCCACAAAGATATTAGTGGTGGAAGAGCTTCAGGAGTAATTTAAAATAAAATAAATAAATAAAAATATATCATCACACCTTTTACCCATTGCTGGGGTACGTTTTTCAAATTCGCCCTCAGGTTTGAGGTTATCTTTCGGCTTACTTGGTGAAGGACGTTCAACTGGTCTAAATTTATCCTTTTCAGGACGTTCGAAATCGCCTTCAGGACGAAGATTATCGTCCGGTCTAATTACGTCTGGACGCTTAGATGGCCGAAATTCTTGCCTATCTGGTCGATCGAAATCACCCTCTGGTCGAAGATTGTCCTCTGGTTTCTTTTGTTTCGGCCTCTCTGCTGGCTGGTAACCAGGTTTCTCTGGACTTTGAAAATCTCCTTCTGGGAACAAGTTGTCATTTGGTTTAAATGGAGTCCTTCTTTCACCTGGACCGACTTTTGTAGGAGTGCGTTTTTCAAATTCTCCTTCCGGTTTAAGATTATCCTTGGGCTTACTTGGTGAAGGACGTTCAGATGGTCGGAACTTCTGTCTTTCAGGACGATCGAAATCGCCTTCAGGACGGAGATTATCATCAGGTCTAATTGCATCAGGACGTTTACTAGGGTGAAATTCTGGCCTGACTGGTCTATCAAAGTCACCTTCTGGTCGTAGATTATCTTCAGGTCTCTTTTGTTTAGGTCTTTCATCTGGTTGATATCCTGGTTTATCAGGCCTAACAAAATCTCCTTCAGGATATAGATTATCCTCAGGTTTCTTTTGTTTTGGTCTTTCTCCAGGAATATACTGCGTTTCCTCTGGACGTTCAAAGTCAGCCTCAGGCTTCAAATTATCTCTTGGTTTAGTCGGAGAAGGACTTTCAGCTGGTCTAAACTTCTGTCTTTCAGGACGATCAAAGTCACCTTCTGGTCTAAGATTATCGTCGGGTCTAATTGCATCAGGACGTTTCGATGGACGATATTCTGGTCTATCAGGACGATCGAAGTCTCCTTCAGGACGTAAGTTATCTTCTGGCCTCTTTTGTGTAGGTCTTTCACCAGGTCTGTATCCTGGTTTTTCAGGCCTTTCAAAATCTCCTTCAGGACGAAGATTATCTTCTGGTCTTTTCTGTTGAGGTCTTTCAGCAGGTTTAAAACCAGGTTTCTCTGGTCTTTCAAATTCACCTTCAGGTCGTAAGTTATCTTGTGGTTTCTTTTGTGTTGGTCTTTCACTTGGTTTCCAATCATCTGGTTTCCTCCTCTCAAAATCACCTTCTGGCTTGAGATTATCTTCAGGTTTCTTTTGTTTTGGCCTTTCGGCTAGTTTATAACCGGGTTTTTCTGGTCTTTCAAATTCTCCTTCTGGTTTGAGATTATCTTGAGGTTTTTTAGCTTGAGGACGTTCACTAGGTTGCCATTTTTCTGGGGTACGTTTTTCAAACTCTCCCTCAGGTTTTAAGTTATCTTGGGGCTTTACTATTGGAGCACGTTCTCCTTGAACAGGAGCGTGTTGATATTTTCTTTCGCCGATGAACGGGCCCTCTAGGTGGAGATGATCGGTGTTGTGAGGGCAGCAGTGCCGGCTAGAAAGAAATAATTACATAATTAATTATAAAATACACTGAACTTAGACGATACATGATACTCAGTGAGTCAAAAATGTAACTGAAAAATTATTTACCTATTTTAGAGTTAAAACTATCTTCTCTTTAATTAACTGTAATTCAGAAACTAATAAAAATAATTTAAAATTAATTTCATATGGGTTTTTCGATATATAATCACATTTTTACATGATTTAAATGAAGGATATTTATTAGAAATCTTTTTGTCTAAATTTATTTTCTTTAAAAACTCTCATCTTTAAAATAAAAAAAATAAATGTATCATCACGCCTTTTAACCATTACTGGATATGGCACACTGCCGAAGCAGTTCTTGGTAAGTGATATATTTATGCGCGTGAAGTGCGGTTACCAGCCGTCACCTTTAATCACTTTTAATCACTTTTAATTCAAAATCTATAAAGATAATAATAATAATAATCCTATACAACAAAAATGTTTTTATGATAAGTCAAATTACATAGAAAATTCTCCATAAAAGTGTTTAAATATTGGATGCATATTTCATCGCATATGCACAGTAGGTACTTTTAGAAAATTGTAGCAAAATGTTCAATATTAGTTATATATCTGGTTAACAGTCTTTAAGACTGGTTACAGAATCTGAAAATATATTGAAATAAATAAATAAAAAAAAATAAAAAAATCAAAATAAACTTAAGAATGAAAAATACACTAGTTCAAACCGTATTTTAATATGTTTTTTAGTTATCGAGATATGAACATTTAAAGCTGAGATTTTAAAGTCTAAAATTGTGGTAACTTAAAAACAAAGAAAAATATGAAGACGTTGGAATTGAATCATCTACAGTCATATTTTCAGAATTTTGAATAGGTAAATTATTTCTGGACAACTTTTCGACTGTTAACAAACTTTTAATAATTTTTAAATATAACTGACGACCGGCGTCCTATTATTAAATATTAATACTATGCTATATTTTTAGAGCCACAGGTTTTTCTTCTATATTTGAAAACTACTTGAATTACAAATGTTCTGTCGGTTTATAAACTTATAAATATAATTCAAGATTTAGCTTACTTCCATAAATTCAGTTATGGTAGTTTCGAACGAATGAAATATGTATGCAACCTAGATTTTATTTCAGCGCCTGAAATTTGTAGAACGTGGTAAATTTCAAGGTTTTATTCCATTTGAATTGAACTATTTCGTGCGCGTGATCTTTGAAGTATAAGTATCTTACACGCAAATCAGGCATTTTAAAAATATGTTGCAATTAAATATTTTGGTAGCTTTAAAAGTAATTAATCTTGATATAGTAATTAGTACGTCATGTTTTTTATTGTATTGAGAACAAAATTAATTATTGCAATTATTCTTAGGTAAATTAATGATATAAGAAATACATATTTGCCTTTTACGTATTGTATATTTTATTTTGAAATCAATTTAACTAATATTTGTATGATTGTTATCAATATCAATAATAGCAGACGTATTGATATCAAATTGCTTTTTAGCATCATTAAATTGTATTATTCATATCGACGATACGATATGATTGTCATCAACATTTAAAAACAATTTTTTATTTTCTTTATTCATATTTAATACTTTGCTATTTGAGTTGGAATTAAATACTTTACTGAAGGATTTTCAAAAATTTTTGTCACATTTAATGTTGTATATACAAATAATGTAGAAAAAAATGCTTCTATAAATATAAATATATCATCACGCCTTCTACGCAGTACTGGGTGTGGTACTCTGCCGAAGCAGATCTCGGTAAGTGATATATTTTGCGCGTGAAGTGCGGTTACGAGTCGTCAAATCACGGCCCCCAAAGATGTTAGTGGTGGAGGAGCCACAGGGGTAGCTTTTGAAATTATGAAAATTGTTTGTCGTCTGTGGGAATCGAACCAGGGTTCTCAGGATTCACAGGCCGACTTCATACCACTGAGCTAGTTAATTCAAAATATTAAATTATCTATCACTAATAATATAATGGGGTAATGGCACAGTGGTAGAAAGTCGGCCTGTGGATCCAAAGAACCCTGGTTCGATCCCCACAGCTGACAAAACATTTTCACCAATTTAAAATTACCCCTGTTGCCCCCCACCACTAACATCTTTGGGGGCCGTAATTTGACGACTGGTAACCGCCCTTCATGCGCATAAATATATCACTTACCAAGATCTGCTTCGGCAGAGTTCTACACCCAGTAATGAGTAAAAGGCGTGATGATATATTTATTTATTTATTTATTTAATAATATAGTTTTTCTACAATCGGTAAAAAACGAGACTTTTTAAATGTCATTTGGTGACAGAAAGTAAACAATTGCAGACCAAGGTTCTTTGCAGACCGTTGTTATTAACAACCGGACTCTATTACAAATATATTTTCCTAGAAAGTGAATTTTATACAATTTATACAATTAAGTTTTGTACAACTGTTTTTTAGGATATTTTTTGTGAAGTTGTTACGTTGTCTAGTTGTAAAAATATCAAACATAAATCCATCACTTTAGCCTGGCGAAAAAAGGACAATGGATGACTATTTTAAAAAGGAAGAGAATGTGGTTGGGCCATACATTGAAAAGGGATTGTCTAATCAAGGACATAATACAGAATGTAGAAAGGACAGTAGAAGGAGAAGATAAAAAGGGCAGAAGAAGAAGGATGATGGGACCTGAAAGAAGGAACAGGTTATATAGAAATGAAGAGAATGGTTATAAGTGGAAGAAGACCTGCGTCAAGCAGATAACTATTGATGATATTTTTTTATATTTTTTATGGGGTGGCTAGCTCAGTGGTATGAAGTCGGCATGTGAATCCTGAGAATCCTGGTTCGATTCCCACAGGCGATAAACAATTTTCATAATTTCAAAATCTACTCCTGTGGCTCCTCCACTACTAACATCTTTAGGGGCCGTGATTTGACAGCTGGTAACCGCACTTCACGCGCAAAATATATCACTTACCGAGATCTGCTTCGGCAGAGTGCCACAGCCAGTAATGGGTAGAAGGCGTGATGATATATTTATTTTTTTATATTTTTTATCTGTACCTTGGTATATTATAAATTGCTTTAAAAGCAATCGAGAGAAACAAAAAACAATCGATTGTTATAATATTTTATCACGTACCTACAGCTGAATCTACTAATTTTAACTACTAAAATTTTTGAAGTGAAAATATACAAACATTTTTAATACGGAAGATATGAAGAACTTTTATAAATCTTATATTAGTTATAGGACCGTAACTTGAATCTATATTTGCCCAATTCATTACACAAATAAAAAAATAAGATAATAGCAGCATTACACAACTATATCATTAAAATTTTACTAAACTAATATTATCATATATTATCAAAATAAATATTGGAATTACATGGATTTAATCTTTTTTTGTTTTGAAAAATCAATTATTTATTTAATGGGGTGGCTAGCTCAGTGGTATGAAGTCGGCCTGTGGATCCTGAGAACCCTGGTACCCTAGATTCGATTCCCACAGGCGACAAACAATTTTCATAATTTCAAAAAGCTACCCCTGTGGCTCCTCCACCACTAACATCTTTGAGGGCCGTGATTTGACGACTGGTAACCGCACTTCACGCGCAAAAATACATCACTTACCGAGATCTGCTTAGGCAGAGTGCCACACCCAGTAATGGGTAGAAGGCGTGATGATATATTTATTTTATTTAATTTTTTTGCACTAAATATTTTTCAAAAAAAAATAATTAATCCATCATTCATTCTATGTTTACAATATGAACAAAATATTTCAAAGACTCATCAATACCTGATACTATTTTTTTTTATTATCTACTGTGATACAATCAAAATATGATCATTATACGCATATCAATATAACCTTTTTCAGGCAAATTCATAAAGCGGATTAGCGCTAACAACATTTTTTATTTCGGTTTTCTCTCTCTTTTCAATGAATGAAACAAGTTTATTTTAACTTGAGTTAAAAAGAGAGTTAATAAGCATCAAATTTAGTTTATTTCTTTAATCTGTGTTAATTTGAAACAGAGTTATAGATTATATTAAAAACGGTGTTAGCGCTAATCCGTTTTGTGAATCTGCCTGTTTATGTTTTGTACACGTGTAACCAATAGTAAACTGATACTTTTCATAAAATTTTAATACAGACGTCAAGAGAAGCGTTTTATTGATCGATAATGTATACGTTTTCGGATGTTCACTTGTTCACCAAAGTAAGCGTTAAATACGTGTAATTTTCCTTTAATTATGGTGTTTAACTTGAATTTTACCAGAACTGATGCATATTTCAGTAATTATGTCATTTGATATATTTTTGTTCAACTTTGTTTTAAATAATTTAAAATTATTATTTTAACATTTCACAATAACAATATTTGAGATTAAAGAAAGTAATAAATAATACTAATTAGTACAATCATTGTTTGCAAAACATAACATTGGAATTACATGAATAATTATTTAAATGTTACTAAATATTATTCAAAGAATGAAAATAAAAGGCTAAATAAAAATTGTTTGTTTCTTTTTCGTAAACTTGGTCACAAATTTAAAATAAAAACTTTAATTCAAGTGTCACGTAACGACATATGTAAAAACAGTTAATATTTCTTAATGACTTTTAAAAGATCTTGACATTTCCGGTTGAAAGATACTTGTATCTTTCCTGCTGTCAAATAATTATTTTCCAGTAATATCTTTCAAATAAAGTATTAAAAGTTTCATCACTTTATTAAAGAAATTTTGTAGAAAGTTATTTAGAAATGTATGTTCAAGATATTTTGTAAATTCTGTAACTTTTCGCGTGTTTGAAAGTCATAAATATGAGAAAATCGTGATGCTCATAAAACTGTGTCAATTCTTAAAATTTATGTTCCTCACAAAATAGTTTTGATATTGACCTAGGAGCTAATAAAATATATTTAAACCGAAAATGAGGCAACGAAGAGCATTATTTATTAGCGTAATTAATTATACATTTATTTTAGTAAACAGCAGTAACTGCTAGTTGATTAAGAGACACTAACTTAATTTTTCAGCTGTCAACTATTTTAAATTACTTTTAAAACAATTAATGCCCAGTACAGAATTAAATTTACTTCCGTAGAATTTAATGTAATCAACAAATTTGAATTAATTTTATTTATTTTGTGACATATTACTGTCAAAAATTCGACTGTCATTTGAATAAATAAATTTTATTTACTTTGGAAGTAAATTTATTTGTTATTTATAATACAGAACATTATTGAAATAAATAAAAAAAAATAATAAATATATCATCACGCCTTCTACCCATTACTGGGTGTGGCACTCTGCCGAAGCAGATCTCGGTAAGTGATATATTTTGTGCGTGAACTGCGTCATGTCACGGCCCCCAAAGATGTTAGTGGTGGAGGAGCTACAGGGGTGCTTTTTGAAATTATGAAAATTGTTTGTCGCCTATGGGAATCGAACCAGGGTTCTCAGGATCCACAGGCCGACTTCATATCACTGAGCTAGCCATCTCATTATTGAAATAAAACTGTCAAAATACAATATGTTCATAAAAGGGGCGACAAGCTTAAAATAGAACGATTCTTTCATTCATTCTGAATCGCCAATCCTAATGCAAAAAATTCTAATCTTTTTTCTGTAAAATAATTTAAAAATATTCGGCTGCAAAAAATATCGTTCACAGCTAAATAAAAAGTTTGCTAAATATTTGGATAGATATTTGAAGTTTTCGTATAAAGATTGATTTATATTTCATGCCTCAAAAAATGACATAAATTTAGCTTAACGTTTCAGCATTAATAATATCCAAACAATTTGACAGCCTCAAATTAATCTTTACCCAACCAGTCGCCTGTTAAATACAGCTTTTAATTTTATATTTTTCATCCAGAAAAACAATCTATTTTTTATTTATTTTATTTATAATATTTCTTTTCTTTAACATATCTGATATTCCCCTACATTCTATAATTGTATTATTATCTGTTAATGATCTTTAAGTCAATGATAATTTTTATTTTTCATCGTTAGTTTACAGATAATCACAATTTCGGTATTCTGAGACCAGAATAATTTACCCTAGCATTTTTATGTTATATTCATGCATTTTGTTTACCAATATACGTAGCTGTTATTATAAAAATTATATAATGACAGCTTACTGACATTTCCGTAAAAAGTGTAGTTACAAATAATATTTTTTATATTGGCAGTTTTGTAAATAAATAAATAAATAAATATATCATCACGCCTTTTACCCATTACTGGATGTGGCACTCTGCCGAAGCAGATCTCGGTAAGTGATATATTTATACGCGTGAAGTGCAGTTACCAGCCGTCAAATCACGGCTTCCAAAGATGTTAGTTGTGGAGGAGCCACAGGGGTAATTTTAAATTGGTGGAAATGTTTTGTTGACTGTGGGAATCGAACCAGGGTTCTTAGGAGCCACAGGCCGACTCGGATACCACTGAGCCATTACTCCAGTTTTGTACGAGAGCAAAATACATAAAAGTAAAATAAAAGGAACTGAATAAATTATTTTGACCACCTAATGCCGAAATGGTGGTAATTTGCAGATTTATCATAAAAAATAAGGATTATCATTAACTTATTGATTATTAACAGATAAGTTATAGAATAGGGGAGATTATTATGACAAAGAAATAAACCTACTTGTCGTCCTCTTCATCAGAGAGGTCCTCCAGGTTCCCGTTGAGGTTAGAGGTATTAAAGTACACTAAAGGCATGTGGGTGTACACTGACGTCATTGTGAAAAGTCTTTTGTCTTTTTATGACCGCATATTTATTTATTTAAATTTGTTAGTTAAGAGAAATAAAGGAACCTTTATTTTATTTTTATAATATTTTTCACGTATTTCAGGAACAAGTTCTATTTGTTTATTCGCCAATCTTTTAATATTATTTAATTCGGATCTTGTGACAGAATTGTTAACATTTTAATATTTATATATAAACATTTATTAGATAAAACACTTTTGATATGATTACGAACGACAATTATTAGTTGAATAACTGGAACATTTATTATAAATTTTATTAATAACCAATTTCAATTAATATATTTATGATATGAGCATTAAATAATTATTAATATCATTAAATCTTTAATAATTTCAACATAATCACAACATTATATCCTTTAAAATTCCAACAATTAATTCTTGTTAAAATTTGTATTATTTCACAGAAACAAATCAAATTCTTCTATTTCATTCACAAGAACTTAACTTTCCGAAAAGTATGAATCCGAACTAAACAGCGATGACCTATTATCCAACTAGTGACTACCCCACGTGTGTTAAAATTATCCTCTACGTCACAAAATGAGCGATGGTTGGTACGAGAGCCATGTGCCAGCACGGATCACCTCGGATCACCTGAGAAGTGATCCGGATCACATGGCACAAGTGGTGTCGACCGCGTCGCGACGGAGCGAACACTGACGAGACCGACGACCGGCGTCGGGAAAGGACGCCATGTTATCAACAAATGAACGTCTGCCGAGCGGTTGCCAAAATGTTGGGAGAGAGATTAAATAAAATTTTATATAAATATATCATCACGCGTTTTATCCATTATTGGGTATGGAACTGTATCGTAGTAGATCTCAGTATGTGATTAATTTATGCGCGAGAAATACCAGCCGTCAAATTACAGCTTCTAAAGACGTTAGTGGAGGGAAAATCAGAAGGATAATTTTAATCGAATTGTTCAATCAAAGTTAATAATATATTCTACTCACACAGGAAAGTTAATAGCTATGAAAACCATACTGAAATATTTATCATAGTTTCAAATTTAATTTGGCTCAAAATTATTTTGAAATATAAATAAATTGTAGCAAAAGACCCTTATTTACCGCGCGAAAATATATTTTCAATCCCATATATCTCTGGAGTATATTATTTTTTCAGATGACCACTTATGAAAGTAACCATAACAACATCATAAATTACTACGAAAAGTTGAAAATAGCATACACTGATATGTTATTATAACGCACACTTCTTAGACAGATGGCGTTACGAATAAAGAAAATAATAAAATACATGAAAAGAATTTGTATTATTATTTAAATCGAAATTTTGGTAAATTTTTAAACACATTTGCACAGATAAATCTTATTTTTTGAAAGAAAATAAATAAATAAATATATCATCACGCCTTCTACCCATTACTGAGTGTGGCACTCTGCCGAAGCAGATCTCGGTAAGTGATATATTTATGCGAGTGAAGTGCGGTTACAAGTCCTCAAATCACGGCCCCCAAAGATGTTAGTGGTGGAGGAGCCACAGGGGTAGCTTTTGAAATTATGAAAATTGTTTGTCGCCTGGGGGAATCGAACAAGGGCTAGCCACCCCATTATAATTATTATCTTATTTTTTTAAATTAATAATTACGTATTTAGTAATATTTTAGTATTATTTAATATTTTGACATTACGCTTAGTACAGTTGATATCGCCACACCTAACCTTAAACGTCAAACGTCAACGTTTACCTTCACGCATCAGCTGTCAAAGTGTAACAACATTGCTCTTGTAAACTTTTTTTAGAAATATTTTGTGGTCGTCTGAAAAATAGTGTACATAACTCGCTCGAAAGTATGATAACTGTGCTCGTGTACTTAAATCACTCGCACGTTATCTTACACTTTCGGGGTGGCTAGCTCAGTGGTATGAAGTCGGTCTGTGGATCCTGAGAACCCTGGTTCGATTCCCACAGGCGACAAACAATTTTCATAATTTCAAAAACTGCTCCTCCACCACTAACATCTTTGGGGGCCGTGATTTGACGACTGGTAACCGCACTTCACGCGCAATATATATCACTTACCGAGATCTGCTTCGGCAGAGTGCCACACCCAGTAATGGGTAGAAGGCGTGATGATATATTTACTTTATTTCGATTATAGTACGTTTTTAGTTTAGATTTTTTCTTGATTTTTTATTTTTCATTTAAAGTTCGCGTTATTTCCCGAGTGAAGCTCTGTTTTCCATATATTATCATATTTAAGAAATATGAATCGAAAATATGAATAAATAATTGCCCTACTTTCATTTTTTGTTTAGCACAAGTAGACAGTCGAATTCCAATATTTCAATAAATATTACAATCTATGGAATTAAGGTTAATATCAATAATTTTTTTTTATATTTGTATATTTAGGTTGATTTGATGAACAGACATCCAAATAGATTCAATGCTAGTAGTGTCTGTATAATTATCTAAAAATCTAGTTATTTAGAAGATTAATGAGAATAGCATGATTCCATTTTATAATTTCATGCATGACATATAAGTACATGCAAACTATATTTGTATTCGAAAGAGAGACTTGTTGCTTTACTCGTGTTTGTAATAAAAATTATTGAAATTGGAAGCACATGATATTTACTATAATAGCTATTTATGTCACAAGTACATAATGCTAGGAAAAGATATAATTCATTATTTTGACATGGACAGGAGTCCAATTTTAATTTATAGTTCAATAAAGTGTCATTTTATGGACAGTCGAACATAAATAATTATACTGGGATTCCTTTTACTCAACTCTGCAATTGCAGATTATGCATAAGAAATTATCTTTATCCGAAATTGTATTAACTACCGATCAAATGACTAGCTCAGTGGTATGAAGTCGGCCTGTGGATCCTGAGAACCCTGGTACCCTAGATTCGATTCCCACAGGCGACAAACAATTTTCATAATTTAAAAAACTACTCTGTGGCTCCTCCACCCCTAACAGCTTTGGGGACCGTGATTTGACGACTGGTAACCACACTACACGCGCAAAATATATCACTTACCGAGATCTGCTTCGGCAGAGTGCCACACCCAGTAATGGGTAGAAGACATGATGATATATTTATTTATTTATTTATTTTTATTATTTATAATGGAGTAGGTGGCTCAGTGGTATCAAGTTAGCCTGTGGATCCTGAGAACCCTGGTTCGATGCCCACAGCCGACAAACATTTTTCATCACATTAAAATTAACCCTATGCCCTTACACCACTAACATTTTAGGGGGCCGTGATTTTACGGCTGGTAACTGCACATCACACGCATAAATATATTACGTATCGAGATCTGTGTGCCACACCCAGTAATGGGTAAAAGGCGTGATGATATATTTATTTACATTTAAGAATTAGCTAGTAGCTATTTTTGAGATTTGAGAACCCAGGTTCGATTCTCACAGCCAACAAACAATATTCACCACATTAAAAACTACCCTTGTGGCTCCCCCACCACTAACATGTTTGGGGGCCGTGATTTGACGACTGGTAACTGCACTTCACGCGCAAAATATATCACTTACCGAGATCTGCTTCAGCAGAGTGCCACACCCAGTAATGGGTAGAAGGCGTGATGATATATTTATTTATTTTAGAATCCGACCCATTAAAACCCTTGTCAAAAACGTAAACTTTGCAAACTCTTGCTGGAAATAACTTTAAAAAAATATCTAAATCTTCACTTACATAATACTCTCCCTGAATTTTCTCTCCCCTGTAATACATCTCCCAGACGCTGGGTTTTTCTCCTGGTGGCGCCGTCAACAGTCTTCTCTGGGGATGAACTGAAGGGTGGACTTGAACAGTAGGTTGAACAACCCCACGTTTTTCGGCACCATCGCCAAGAAGGCGTTCGGTGGAACTGGTGGCGGTCGCGGCAGCTGATCGAAGCAGAGTGCCGTAGATGAGGGCATTTCGCATTCCATTTGGCACTGAGGAGAGGTCTTCGTGGATGAAGACAGGTAAGGGAGGTGGGAAGATGCTGGAACAGCCTGATGGCACCTAGAGAAAGAAGAGTATTGGTATAATTACTAGCGGTCGGCCAGGCTTTCTCGCTAGGCTTCCCGGAAACTTACGTAGGAATCAATGCGGATGTATTGATTGAACCAGTTTAAAAATCGATTGTTATATATGGTTCTATATAATTCAGACTACGAGAAATCGAATGCCGCTGAGCGCATCTTCATATCTTTTTTTAGTTATAGAGATACAGCTATTTTTGACTTTTTTAAAATCTCAACTTTGAAGGGTCATATCTCAAAAACTAAAAGAGATATTAAAATGCGGTTTGAACGAGTGTATTTCTCGTGCCCCAATTAACCAATACTGATATTTCTAAAAATTTTAAAATTTTACTATTAAATTTCAAAATTTTCTTTTGCCCATATTTCAAAAAGTTGAAGAGATAATGAAAATCTGTAAAAACCAGTGGATTCCTTGTAAAAAAGTACATATGTATGTAATTTCAGAATTTTTGCTCCACGGATACAATTTTTAGGGTAAAAAATATAAAAATGGACAAAATTCATAAAATTCTTAAAAATTATTAAAAAACAGTGATTTTTCGTTTATTTCTAATAAAAACTTTATCTGTGCAAATTTTTGTCTGAAATTTTGCATACCTATATACTTTTACGAGAGGAATTCATTGGTGTTCACAGATTTTCATTATCAAAATCATGAAATTTTCAAAATTTTCAAAATTTCGGTATAAGTTAATTAGGACACGAGAAATACACTCGTTCAAACCGCATTTCAATATCTCTTATAGTTTTCGAGATATGGGCCTTCAAAGTTGAGCTTTTCAAAAAGTCAAAAATCGCTGTGTCTTAAAAACTAAAAAAGATATGAAGATGCGCTCAACGGCATTCAATTTCTCGTAGTCTGAATTATATAGAAATATTTTTTTTTTAGTTTTTAAACTGGTTCAATAAAAAAAAATCACATTTTTATTAACAGACATTTTTGCGATCACGACTCCGGCGATTAAAAAAAATATATATTGACGATCAAAATAGGCATAATTATGTAAAAATATATGACGAATTAAATGATGGAATCCCCAATTTCATATCTAGTTTCATATTATTTTAAATTAACCGTAAACAGAAACAAACGTGAATATAAACATCTAAATAAATAAATAAATATATCATCACGCCTTCTACCTAATACTGGGCGTGGCACTCTGCCGAAGCAGATCTCGGTAAGTGATATATTTTGCGCGTGAAGTGCAGTTATCAGTCGTCAAATCACGGCCCCCAAAGATGTTAGTGGTGGAGGAGCCACAAGGGTAGCTTTTGAAATTATGAAAATTGTTTGTCGCCTGTGGGAATCGAACCAGGGTTCTCAGGATCCACAGGCCGACTTCATACCACTGAGCTAGCCACTCCATAATATATAATATATTATATTTTTCATTTCATTAATCCTTAAATTTTAAATAAAAGCTTGCAACGAGATGAATCTTTGGAAACATGAATTTTAAAATGTATAAATAGCATTCGACGACCCCCCTTCATTATCTTCGCGACGCACACTTTGAAAATCTCAGATTTACATTAAGCGACAGTGAACTGCTGAAAAACAGGCCCTTTAGGAGATAATATTAATATTCCTTACTTATTTTACAGCCTGTATAACTAAATCATAAAAATACAGTTCAAACAACAAAATAATCATCTTACCTGATAAATATCTTCGGTATCTACAGCAGAACACTTGCTGGAACTTTGACTGGAATTCCCACTGGAGGTACTATGACTAAACGCCCTGATCACTGTATTTAAATGTTCACTATTACTTAAGTTCACCGACAACTTTCTCATATCTTCTTCAGTACTTCTTTGTAGCACTTCTAAACCCGTAGTTAGTCGATCACTGATACACTTTAGCACTTGTTCAGGCGATAGTCCAATCTTTCCATCCACCGCTGCGTTGATTGTATCCGACAAATCTTTCAGAATTTCATTCTCATTATTCTCAGGCACGTAACTCAAACTAGTATAAAGTAACAAAGATTCATCTACAAGAGAATCATACAAATTCTCTTTTTTAATATTATTATTAAGTTCCCGTTTAGGCCAGACTGGTCTAGGTATTGAAAAATCAACTTTGCCTTCTGGAATGGTTGTTAACGTCAATGTCCCAGCAGCAGACGATCCCAATGAGCCAACAGATCGTCGCGATTTGTTTTTGTTTTGTACAGCAACTAAGATTGATTTGACAAATGCTGCGTTTTGTTCCAATA
This sequence comes from Pterostichus madidus, assembly GCA_911728475.2. Lineage (NCBI taxonomy): Eukaryota > Metazoa > Arthropoda > Insecta > Coleoptera > Carabidae > Pterostichus > Pterostichus madidus. Next base: position 15,201,594 of record OU452304.1, on the reverse strand, counting down.
CTGCAACTGCATCTAAGTAAGTCGGATCATGGCTACTGCCTCCGTGGCTTCCGTAACCGGAACTGGCTGGTTTACCGGAAGTTGTGGCAGGAGTGGAGCTTTCGTTAATGTGGTGGATTGATGTTGGAGGGTGTTTTAATTGGGGTGGTTTAGGGAGTGATGTGCAGTCGAGATGGTCTGTGAAGAGAGGATTGATTCTGAAAAAGAAGAAAGAATTATTTTCAGTCAAAATAGGCCCTGAAATGATTGTTGGTGTTTTAAAGAATGAATATTTTGTGTATAACAAACATATTTTATGGACGAGGTGTACATATATCTTTTCTACGGTCGTGTTGAAAAGTCAACATATCAACATTCAAAATGAGTGTGGAAAGCTTTGCAACACTAATGCTGGGTTGCAAGAAAAAAATAAAGAGCTCTTTAGTTAAAGAATTGTTTATCTTGCAACAGTATCAATAACTTTTTTTGAAATTTATTGAACCGTTAGTTGCTAATGAACCGATAAAACTTTCATGCAACCCAGCATCAGTGCGGCAAGAAATCATTTATAATGTTGTTTCCAAGACAATCATTGTTAAACGCTCATATTACCCATATTTTTACATTTATAAATAACAATATTACATAATCTCTTTATAGGGTAGGTGGCTCAGTGGTATCAAGTCGGCCTTTGGAGTTAGAATACCCATGTTCTATTCCCAAAGCCGACAAACAATTTTCACCACATTAAAACTATCCCTGAGGCTCCCTCACCACTAACATCTTTGGAAGCGTGATTTGACAGCTGGTAATGCGCAAAATATATAAAAATAAAAAATAAATATATCATCACGCCTTCTACCCATTACTGGGTGTGGCACTCTGCTGAAGCAGATCTCGGTAAGTGATATATGAAACATGTTAGTGCTGGAGGAGCCACAGGGATAGCTTTTTCAAATTATGAAAATTTTTCGCCTGTGGGAATCGAACCAGGGACCTCAGGATCCACAGGCCGACTTCATACCACTGAGCTAGCCATTCCATAAAAATATATATATCACTTACCGAAATCTGCTACGGCAGACTGCTATATCCAGTAATGGATAAAAGGCGTGATGATATATTTATTTATTTATTTATTTATTCTGAGTGACAAACAAAATCGAACGAGGCCAATTTTATATACCTAAATCTAGACTGTCCCTTAATTATTGATTAAAAATTAAACGATTTCAGAAAAAATAGTACACATATAATACGTCAGTAAAGTGTTTTACTAGACTCGGCGGATTAAAATACTCTTCCTGCGGCCTCGTATTTCAAACAACCGCTTCGTCAAGTGAAATATAACTTTCCTGGCTTATTATGTAATATACTATTAATAAAAATATAAATAAATATATCACCACGCCTTCTATCCATTACTGGGTGTAGCATTCTGCTGAAGTAGATCTCGGTAAGTAATATATTTTGAGCGTGCGGTTACCAGTCGTCAAATCACGGCCCCCAAACATGTTAGTAGTGGAGGAGCCACAGGGATAGCTTTTTTCAAATTATGAAAATTTGTCGCCTGTGGGAATCGAACCAGGGACCTCAGGATCCACAGGCAGACACGATACCACTGTGCCATCTATTGCAAGAATAAATTATTCTAATGCCGAAACAGAGAAATAACATTTAAAATACAGCGAAATAATCTAATTAATAATTTATTAGCCTCTGAATTGTTTTAATGAGGTAATATTTAGGTCTATTTATGGAGTGTCTAGCTCAGTGGTATGAAGTTGGCCTGCGGATCCTAAGAACCCTGGTTCGATTCCCACAGGCGACAAACAATTTTCATAATTTCAAAAACTGCCCCTGTGGCTAATCCACCACTAACATCTTTACTATACTATTAATAATTTCATTAAATTATGCTATCAAAATTAAATAATTTGCTTTCTCAATCTATAAACTCGTGAAACTGTTGCAATATGTACAATATACAAAATAATACTAAAATGGGAGCATGCAGAATAATGACATTTTTATGTTAAATTCATGCATTTTGTATATTAATATACATAGCTGCTATTATAAAATATAATATAATGACAGCTCAATGACAGTACCGTTTAAAATGTGATTAAAAATAATATTTTCCTACAACTGTGCGATTTCTTTATTATTATGTAACTATTATTGCCTTAGTTACATATGGAAAGTAGATGAATGCAGACCAAGTGCGTTTCTGTAAGCAAAGAAACACTAGTGCGGAAAATGCTTCGTTACGTAACTGTCAAAAGAAAGTTGTTTTGAGAGCGATTTAAATTTCGCGTCGAGCGCGGAATTCATATTTTGACCACAGACGCTTATGGAAGAAGAATATACGGTAAACCACCGAGCGCGGATTTCATATTTTGGCCACAGACGCTTATGGAAGAAGAAGATGCAGTGAGCCAGCGACAGTAAATATGCAGTAGTATATTTTGACGTATATAAACATAACCTTAAATGGCAGTATATTTAATCTGTAGACAATTAATAAAAAGAACCGAACAAAGTAAAATATATCGATAAATGGTTTTATTTAAAGAGTAAGTGAAATACATAATATTTATTATTTGTGTATATTATTAACATAGTTGTTACAGTTGCTTATATTGACATAATGTAACGTGGAAACTTTTGTACTGCCTAAAGAAACATTGATTTCTTCCGGGCCTGTTCATATTATTAACAGTAATATTATTGAGAATTTCGGAGGCTTTAGAAATACCAGCAGCAGGTTGATAGTCATTGTCGAAAATAGATGCAACATAGCATGATCTGGGGCTTCAATTATCTTTGGAGGTGTTTATGATAAAGAAAAATCACTCACTGTACTATTCCAATCTAGATGATTTTGAAGAAATTATCTTGAAGTTAGTGAAATATTTTTAAATAACGTAGAACAATGTGCAAGCAATCAACAAACAAACTACAGCAACGCCGTAAACAAAGTTCTCGTGTAATATCATTAGAATTATATAAATTTTTGATAATATTTTAGTGATGTACTAAATCGCAGAGTTGTAGGAAAAATGTTGTTTATAACACGTGCCGAAAAAGGTTACGTGCTCGTACAGAATTTAACGCACCAGACTTGCCGAGTGCGGAAATCTGCACGAGCACGTAACAAGCCTTTTTCGGCACTTGTTATAAAAATAACTATTCTTTATATTGACAGATTTTTACGGGAGCAAAATGCATAAAAGTAAAACAGAAGTAACAGAATAAATAATTTTGATCACAGAATGCTGAACTGGCGGTAATCTGCAGACTAATCATAAAAATAAGGGTTGTCCTTAAATTATAGATCATTAACAAATAATGATCCAGGTACAGAATAGAAGAAACATTTACATATTTACAGCAATAGTTTTTATGAAAAACAAATCATGCAACGCAGAAGTTTCATTCTAATTATATGTATATTCCTTAAAGTACTCGTATATATTAATGTCTATAAAAAAATTGCTATTTAATAAAAGGTTTTGATTTAAATATAAAAAATAATTTAAAACCCCCATTTTAACCCCCAAAAACCAGAAAGACCCCTTAATATATCTTGAAGAAATATGAAACTCTGTCGAAAGAAAAAAACACAAATGCGATAGCCTCAAAATATATACAGAAGACATAACTCACCCACTACCACCACCAGCGGGTACACCACCCCCTGTCACTCCCGCCCCGGCCCTAGTTTCATCCCCAGGGGTAGCACAAACAGCTCCTGGAGCTCTAAGTGCTACCCTGGGTAACACAACTGACCGGCTGACAGAGTAGATTTGTCGTTGAGCCCCACCCGGAACTACGGCTGCTAGGGGGTCCTGCGTTGTTCCGGACTCTCCTTGGGACGTAGTCCTGGGGCTCAACCAACGCCGGAGCATTGTTAGAGGTTAAGGAAGTCCGGTGGTAATCTGCAAGAAAGAGAAATCTTCATCAGTAAAACAAAATGACATATAAAGTGAGTTCTTTCAGTAATTGTAAGTTAGATCTGATCTAAATGGCAAATGGAATATGCATTTTATTACTTCTTACTAAGAGGTAGGTGGTTCAGTGATATTGTGGATTTGGGAACCCTGGTTTGATTCCCACAGTAGACAAACAATTTTCACCACATTAATACTACCCCTGTGACTCTCCCACCAACATCTTTGGGGCACGATTTGACGGCTGGTAACCGCACTTTACGTGCAAAAAATGTACTAGTTACTCAGATCTGCTATGGCAGAGTACCACACTCAGTAATGGGTAGAAGGCGTGATTATAAATTTATTTTTATTTTAAAATTACCTCTGTGGTTCCCTCGCCACTAACATCTTTGGGGACCATATATTGACGGCTGGTAACTGCACTTCATATCCATAAATATATCACTAAGATCTGCTACGGCTGAGCGCCAAACCCAGTAATGGGTAGAAGGCGTGATGATAAATTTATTTTTATTTTAAAATTACCTCTGTGGTTCCACCGCCACTAACATCTTTAGGGACCATGTATTGACGGCTAGTAACTGCACTTCACACCCATAAATCTATCACTAAGATCTGCTACGGAAAATTTCCATGCCCAGTAATGGGTAGAAGGCGTGATGATATATTTATTTTTATTTTAAAATTATCCCTATAGCTCACCCACATCTTTAAGGACCGTAATTTGACGGCTGGTAACCGCACTTCACGCGGAAAAATATATCATTTATTAAGATCTGCTACGGCAGAGTGCCACATCCAGTAATGGATAGAAGGCGTGATGATATATTTATTTTTATTATAAAATTACCCCTATGGCTCACATCTTCAAGGACCGTAATATGACGGCTGGTAACCGCACTTCACGCCCAAAAATATATCATTTTTTAAGATCTGCTACGGCAGAGTGCCACACCCAGTAAAGGGTAGAGGGCGTGATGATATATTTATTTTTATTTTAAAATTACCCCTATGGCTCACATCTTTAAGGACTGTAATTTGACGGGTAGTAACCGCACTTTACGCGCAAAAATATATTATTTATTAAGATCTGTTACGGCAAAGTGCCACACCCAGTAATGGATAAAAGGCGTGATGATATATTTATTTATTTATATTTACCTACTTCTGTATTATTTTAAGGTACATTTTGACATTTTGCTTATTTTGTCACCTGTGGCTTGCTGCTTGAATAATAATTGACAATAAAAATAATATGTATTTATTCATTAAATGGTTGTTTTCGTATAAAGCCAAGAAATATACTGGGTGTTCTGTATGACTCATTTATCAATGGTCTGTAAAATATCTTAAATTATAATGTTTCAACACTATTTTATAAGTTATTATAGTACTAAATAAAAGGTTAATTTAGTGTGAAGAATATGAAGTTAATTGAAAAAGTTAATATATAAAAGTCTTTGTCAGAATAGTAACAATGCAATAAAAACTGCCTTTTTATGAATGAACCTATTAGTAAACTATTTCATCAATAATAATTTCAAACTCACGTATAATCAGAAGAAAATATATAGTTTCTTTGTTTAAAATTCATATAAAATATTTATATTATTTTGTTAAATATAAGTTACATAATTTTATAACTCTTTAATTAGAATATATATTTCGTAACCCATTGAATATTATTATTAAATGCAATATGCAAATTACTATTATTATTGCTAGTATGCTGGCGCCATTTGTTAATCAATTATAAATTCTTCTACACATCATTTTAGTATTTAAATTATTTTACTATCTACATGAGCAGGAATTTTACAACTGCACCTTATAAATTAGATTTTTAATTGATCTTGAACATGTTATTCTCTGTTAAATCTTTACAAATTAATGTAGAAAAAAATTCTTCAAATTAAAACGAGAGAAAATTTAATTCTGCATAACTTTTATTTAACACATTTTTCTATAAAATAATTGAGGAACGTTTTACAGTAGAAAATATCTGGAGACTTCAACTCTACATTAACCAACGAACCTGTTTATCCCTTACATATAACAATTTGTTTTTTTTATGCCAGATATCTTGATATACCTGGAGTACTATTATTGTCAAGTAGCTATCATACTAGACACTATTCCATGTAACTATGCAGTGATTCGAAATGTATTATTAAATATATACGCATAAGTTGACAATTGAAAATTAGCTATCAAAACATTAACAGGCAGATTCATAAACTCTCTTTTCAATGTAAGAAACAAGTTTATTTTAACTTGAGTTAAAAAGAGAGTTAATTAGCATCAAATTTAGTTCATTTCTTTAATCTGTTTTAATTTGAAACAGAGTTATAGATTATATTAAAAACGGTGTTAGCGCTAATCCGTTTTGTGAATCTGCCTGTAAAACAGTACGGTGGGGTGGGTAGCGTTACGGAATTCGAATCCGGAGATCCCGAGTTCGATTCCCACTCAAGCTAGAAATTATAATTACAACCACTCTGCGGCTCGGTGAGTCCGGACCCTGTACTGTAATTGGGAATCAATTCCTGCTGTACAGAGTAACATAAATAAATAAATAAATAAATCAATCAATAAATGGCAAGTGTTTAAAAAATTATTTTGTAAATTTAAAGTGGGTTTCTTTATTTATTTTATTATAAGCTGTAATAGCAATGAATTTCGTGTTTTGTAAAATAAATAAATAAATATATCATCACGCCTTCTACCTATTACTGGGTGTGGCACTCTGCCGAAGCAGATCTCGGTAAGTGATATATTTTGCGCGTAAAGTGCGGTTACCAGTCTTCAAATCACGGGCCCCAAAGATGTTAGTGGTGGAGGAACCACAGGGGTAGCTTTTGAAATTATGAAAATTATTTTGTAAAAAAAAAAATTTTCATAATTTAAAAAAGCTATCCCTGTGGCTCCTCCACCACTAACATGTTTGGGGGCCGTGATTTGACGACTGGTAACCGCACTTCATGCGCAAAATATATCTCTTACCGAGATCTGCTTCAGCAGAGTGCCACACCCAGTAATGGGTAGAAGGCGTGATGATATATTTATTTATTTATTTATTTTGTAGCTTCTCAAAAAACCTAATCCAAGCGTTATTTCATAATAATCTCAAGCAATCATTGGATCACAAGTAAATTAGATCGTATCTTTCACATAACATGTAACAAACTTGAATATTGTTACTTTGTTCACATTCACATTCGTGTACGTGTTGTATACTTTACATCGTCGAATACGTGCAAGCATCTTTGATGTGAATGCTACATGTAGCATGTATTTTTATTTATTATTGCATGCTATGTATTACTGGTATTGTACATCATGTATTGTGTTGTATATTGTTATACAATATTGTATGTTCCGCTTATTAATTGGCGTCTTACTGTAAAGGATGAAAAGTTTTTTATATTAATAATTACAACACGAATGAATTTAAAAACATCTTATTTTATATTAGTAAACTCTATTCCACGTAACTATGCAATCATTAAAAACAAATAAATATGTATATCATCACGCCTTCTACCCATTACAGGGTGTGGCACTCTGCCGAAGCAGATCTCGGTAAGTGATATATTTTTGCGCGTGAAGTACGGTTACCTACCGTCAAATCACGGCCTCCAAGGATGTTAGTAAAGGGGAAGCAACAGGAGTAGTATTAATGTGGTGAAAATGTTTGTTGGCAGTAGGAATCGAACCAGGGTTCTCAGGATCCACAGGCCGATATGATACCACTGTGCTTCTTACTCCATTATATGCAGTTATTTGAAATGTATTATTGAGTATATGCACGAGGCGCAAAGCGCCGAAGGCTAATAACATGTTCAGGTTCAGAAACGTTCATTTCACCCAAGGTACATATAATATTTTAACAAAAGAACGTTTAATTTTAAATTCAAAAAATTTAAACAGTCACATTTATAAAAATTTGCAAAAACAAGTATTATGGGGTAATGGCTCAGTGGTATCTGAGTCGACCTGGAAAATATTTGTAAAAAGGCTTCATTTTCAAAAACAATTGTGAAACTGTTGACAACGTAATGATTTATTACTAAGCTAGTCAAGCTACTTACTAGGCCTAAATTTAATGTACAAATACCAGAATTTTATTATTATTATTAGACAGTTTTAACAAGAACTTTATGTAATGTTTACTTAAAACCAGTACATTATAAAATCATTAGTTTGATTGTATAACGTATGTAGTAGTTTAAAAATAACATGTTTATGTCGGTTATATAATTGTCAAATTGTCTTTGTTCCAAAAAAAATAATTAGAATAAGTATGTGGAAATTTTTGAGTAGTTTTCTTTAAGTTTATAGGTATCATAAAGTAATTTTGTTTTCAATATTTCTCAACAATCAGATTTATAACACAGATTAGCTGCTAATATATAAATAAATAAATAAAAAAATATATCATCCCACCTTCTACCCATTACTGGGTGTGGCACTGTGCCGTAGCAGATCTAGATAAGTAATATATTTTGAGCTTGAAGTGCGGTTACCAGTCGTCAAATTGCTGCCCTAAAGGTTTTTAGCTGAGGGGGCCACAAGGGTAGTTTTAATGTGAAAATTGTTTGTCGGCTGTGGGAATTGATCCCGGGTTCTCAAATCCACAGGTCTACTCGAAACCACTGAGGCACCTACCCCATATAATATAATAATCTTAATGTAAATTTATTTTTTGGTTTGCATAATATTTTGTATAAAAAATAATATATATCATCACGCCTTCTACCCATTACTGAGTGTGGCACTCTGCCGAAGCAGATCTCGGTAAGTGATATATTTTGCGCGTGAAGTGCGGTTACCAGTCGTCAAATCACGGCCCCCAAAGATGTTAGTGGTGGAGAAACCAGAGAGGTAGTTTTTGAAATTATGAAAATTGTTTGTCGCCTGTGGGAATCGAACCAGGGTTCTCAAGTGCCACAGGCCGACTTCATACCACTGAGCTAGCCACCCCATTAAATAAAAATAAAATAAATAAATATATCATCACGCCTTTTATCCATTACTGGATGTGGCACTCTGCCGTAGCAGATCTCAGTAAGTGATATATTTAGGCGCGTGAAGTGTGGTTACCAGCCGTCGAATCACGGCCCCGAAAGATGATAGTGGTAGGGGAATCACAGGGCTAATTTTAATGTTGTGAAGATGTTTGTCTGCTGTGGGAATTGAACCAGGGTTCTCAGGATCCACAGACCGACTCGTTACTACTGAGCCAAAAGGTATTCTTTATCGTTTTACTGTCGAACGTAACCATTACAACATCATAAACTACTACGGAAAATTAAAAATAACATACACTGATATGTTAGTATAACGCACACTTCTAACATATCAAGTGCAATTCCACTGATTGACAATAAATGGCGTTACGATGACAGAAAATAATAAAATAAATGTAAAGAATTTGTATTATTATTTTAAATTGAAGTTTTGGCAGATTTTTCAAAACATTTGCACAGATAAATCGTATTTTTAAAAATTAATAATTACTTATTTACTAATATTTTAGCATTTTAGCATATTATGGGGTGGCTAGCTCAGTGGCATGAAGTCGGCCTGTAGATCCTGAGAACCCTAGTTCAATTCCCACAGGCGACAAACAATTTTCATAATTTCAAAACCTACCCCTGTGGCTCCTCCACCACTAACATCTTTGAAGGCCGTGATTTGACGACTGGTAAGCGCACTTCACGCGCAAAATATATCACTTACCGAGATCTGCTTCGGCAGAGTGCCACGCCTAGTAATGGGTAGAAGGCGTGATGATATATTTGTTTATTTATTTTATTTGTGATGATATATTTATTTATATTTTATTTTAAACCTTAGTATGTAAAACCTGTCGCGTACACAGTGCCATCTATTCCATTCTTAACTGGAATAGAGTATAGTAACAGATATAAGTCAACGAGATTCGCACACGGCAACTCTTGCTTGGTAAATTTGTTTATCCTAGAGCATCTGTTAGTTTCTAATCCAAATAAACAATTTTGACAACATAATTATTTTGCTATTAATTTTCAACTCTCAACAAAAGAGAAAAGAACAATTCCACGGTCATCAATATCGATTCTCACACCGAAAAACTAATACAAAGTCATCTTAACACAGCAACATCTCAATAAGAAATGATGAGAATCCAAAAAAACGTGCTTCAAGTCGCGTCTGTTCACTCAGACCGTGAAACACGCCGGCAAAACTCACCGAAAGAGAAAGTTACAAACATCGCGCTGTACACCACATACACACTCATTTGAAGAACTCCTACAGATACAGAGACACGAAGAAACGTGTGTACGCGATGAAATGAAGAAGTAATTAAAGAATTAACCGCTTATGTTCTGCATGAGTAGCTGCTGATGATTTTAATTTCGTGGAAAATAAACTAAAATGATTGAAAACATAAAGATATAACAGCTATTTATGTAACAAGTACATAATGCAAAACTTTATTGGATGAGTTGTAGTTTTATGGCCGAGCAAGCGCAACTAGCGTGGATGATAAATAAATCACGAATTTATTTTAAAATGATCCAATGAAATGTAAGTTATTTTGATAATTTTCCAACAGTGATATTAATAAGTAAAATTTCTTCATTGTAATCAGAGCTGGGCAAGCTAGTTAGAAAAAGCAGCTAAGCTACAGCTACAGCTATTCTTTAAAAAAGTAGCTGAGCTACAGCTATAAGCTACATTTTGTAAAATATAGCTAAGCTACAGCTAAACTTGCTTGTTGATGGGAAACAAACAGTTTTTGATATTTAACAAATTATATATTATAATATAAATAATATGGGGTAGCTATCTCAGTGGTATCAAGTCGGTGGATCCTGAGAACCCTGGTTCGATTTCCACAGACGACAAACAATTTTCACCATTTTAAAAACTACCCCTGTGGCTCCTCCATCACTAACATCTTTGGGGGCCGTGAGTTTACGACTGATAACCGCACTTCACGCGTAAAATATATCACTTACCGAGATCTGCTTCAGCAGAGTGCCACACCCAGTAATGGGTAGAAGGCGTGATGATATATTTATTTATTTATATATTAGTTCGTTTTATTTCAAAATATCATTTCATCTGAAAATGTTCTTACCGACTATCCCTCGAGCATAAATACTTAACAATTTTATAACATACATACATATCGTCCCAACAAATGGGGTAGCACGAACCCTAAATCATTCATAAAATATTCACTCATCACACTCATCAAACAATCAGCCCTCGTCAAACATTTTCATCCAAACAAACCACCCTCACTTCAATCACATTCATAGATCACTCCATATAAACTCATTCATTTATTACACTCGAAATCATTTATCACACAACAAACAATTTCCTCAAACATGTTGCTTTCAGAAAACAGCCCTCCGCTTTTGGGGTCGAGCGGTTTCCAAGCACTTTCGGGTTGTTTTAAAATTATTTCGCATTATGCCCTAGAAACATTATACCAGAATTTTATTTTTAAATATAAACATTGTTGGTAAGTTAATTTAAAGCACGAGAAATTCAATGCCGTTGAGCGCATCTTCATATCTTGTTTAGTTTTTGTTACATAGCCTCGGAAAAGTACAAAATGTGATGAGACAATATTTAATTTCAACTTCACGCGTTAAATATATCACTTACCAAGATCTGCTACGGCAGAGTACCACGCACAGACATGAGTAAAAGAGCATGACAATATATTTATTTTATTTTTAAAGCAGGAAAGATATGATCAAGATGGAACTATTCAAGATTATTTGTTCCTTTTCTAACTATTTCGAATACAGCAGCTATGCAAAGAAATTCTTCGAAGACCTTCAAGTCTTCGTCTGTCAGTTTTTTAATTCTTTTTGTCAATAGTACACTTTAAAATATTAAATTACTCTTGTTAAAAAACCAAGAGTGTAAACCTACACGCGGGCATTTAGAAAATTGGTTATTTTTGTATTTCTTTGTTGGTACTCTGGTGGTATTTCAACTGATGATGTCTAAGAAGTATGATGAATAAGTTTCATAAAAAAAAACAATTCAGTATATCACACAGAAATATGGTTATAGTTTAGATTTTTTATATTATAATTGGAATTAATTTTGTTTGTGCTGTGTAGAAAAATAAATGTTGTCAATAAACGCTGACACATGTAATGCATTGTGGAAGCATATACAATATTACAAAATCAGAAAAAATTTAAAGTTCCGCCTAGTTGATTAAGTGAAATTAAACTGAAACTTAACTGAGCGTATATAAACATTAAAAATATGCGTAATCAAAATAACAAAGAAATGTCTATGCGTAATGTGGAATGGCAAACATTTGTAGCGGATTTTCGATTGTTTTTATAACCAGGAACCGGATGTGAAACAAATTTGCCTAATGTTTTCGAGATGTGAGTAGTCAACTGAAAAATTTTAGAGAGAGAAAGATAGAGATTCTCTTCCTGAATACTATGAAGATTGTTATTAAGATGTGAATGCATGATTAGATATTTATTCGACAGAGCATTAATTCCAATTATAATAGCTTATAATGGAATTCTAACCACACGGACGAAATAATTTACACTCGAGAACATTTGATTGTAGAGCGACACTCAATATCTTCCTAATTATAATAATTTGTATTTATTGAGATAATTTAGCAAATGGAGTATTTAATTAAAATTATATATTTATTCATTTGTTAATCTCCACAACAGGACTTTAATCCCAATTACAATACAATGGAATCCGAACCACTCAGACATAATAGTATTTTTGGATGTAAGTAGAAGTCAGTGAGATTTGATCGCACCACCTCTTGCTAGATAAATAAGAAACACAAGTTTTATCCACTAAGCTATGATTACCTGTAATGACATGTATACACGTATTTAATTTAGTTGTATAAATATATATATATATATATATATATATATATATATATATATATATATATATATATATATATATATATATATATATATATATATATATATATATATATATACAGGGTGATCAAATGGAATTGTTATAGTTGGCAACACAATTCCAGAGATCTTTTTATTCTACAGTTGGCACAACGTCAGATATAGGCGGATATGCTATTTGACATTTCTAATAAATACAAATAGGTTATGTCAGGAGTCTGACAGCTAATAGAATTTTGATTTTTTAAGTAATAGAAATACTTTAGAAATAAATGTAATAATAAATGTACTCAAATTTAAATTTTAAATGTCACTGTCAACAACAGGAAATGAATTTATGTATAAGGCTTACCAATTTCAAGTAGTTTTTTTATTGCCAACTATAACAATTCCTTTTGATCACTCTGTAGTATGTTACATAACAAGCATCGAAAGTGTAAGATAACGTACGAGTGTACAAATTGAAAAACGAGGCACGCAGCACCGAGTGATTTAAGTACACGAGCACAGTTATCACACTTTCGAGCGAGTTATGTACACTATTTTTAAGACGACCACAAAGTCTAAAAAAAGCTTACAAACGCAATGTTGTTACACTTTGACAGCTGATGCGTTTTTGAAGGTAAACGTTGACATTTGACGTTTGAGGTTAGGTGTGGTGATACCTACTGAACTAACCGTAATGTCAAAATATTAAATAATGCTAAAATATTAGTAAATAAGTAATTATTAATTTAAAAAAATATGATTTATCTGTGCAAATGTGTTGATAAATCAGCCAAAACTTCGATATAAATAATAATACAAAATCCTTTATTTTATTATTTTCTTTCATCGTAACGCCATCTGTTGTCAATCAGTGGAACTTCACCTGGTATGTTAGAAGTGTGCGTTATACTATGTTATGTTCAACTTTCCGTAGTAATTTATGATGTTGTTATGGTTACTTTCATACGTGATCGTGTGAAAATAACGTTTTTGTACTCGCAGCATTCAAAATAATGTTTACATTACCTTGGAAACTGATGGAAAGTTTGATTTTATGCACTAGTGCGCAAAGTAATTGAAAAAACACCCATTATTTATGATTCTAAATTTTGACTATTAAAACGCTAATTGTACTCACAATTTTAAGGAATTTACAAAAGAAATAAAGACGTTAGCTTATAACGCCATCAAACAGACATATTTTAACAAGATTGACAAGTAAAATAAATAATTTGTTTTCAAATAACAAATGTCACTTCATGGCATACTTAACTGTCAATATAAATTCACGTTTCAAATTTAGTAATTTTCCTCACTGTCGATTATATAATTTTTGCACGTTACAAAAAGCATTGTACAAAACTCGTGCACGAAGACGTCATTTGCACCATTCGCGCACTTGTTATGTAAATAGCTATTACTTAACCCGGGAAACCGATGGAAAGTTTGACTTTGCGCACTAGTATTTTATAGCATTATTTTGAAGGTACAAAAAAAAATTCATAGTTACAAAGTATAACTATATATTTTGACATTTAGCAAAGCTACCACTATTTAAAGTAATTGTAGCTAAGCTATAAAAATAATTAAGCTATTGTCCAGCTCTGAAGGTGACTAACTTTATTTTTCAGATGTCAAACGATCCTATTTAATTAAAATAATAAAATTTAAAAAATATTTAACAGCATTTGGTTGTATTTAAAATTTAAATAACCAGGAAATATTCAGAGTGAATTGCATTGTCTAGTTAGGAATATAGATGATCTGCAGCAAAAGTTAGGGGTTAGTTAGCTATTTATTATTCGGGGAGTAAGATTAGGGAACAGATGATCTGCAACAACTTTCCTTCGTATTAGCTTTAGCTATCCCCTGTATCCCCCAATTCGTCGTTATGCATGATAGATTTAAGTTTTTGATTTAAGTTTGGTTAGGATGAGGGTAGCTCTGAATATTTCTATTTACACTTTGTATGTACAGCATTTGTTTCTAAAATAATTTAGGGATATTTGACATCGGAAATTAAGTTGGTCACCCTTAATTGGCGTTCATTCCAGCGACCAATTTGTAAATAATTAATTAAAGTTAAACTTCTCTTAACAATTTAAATCTGTAAATTTAATAAATTTTCAGTCGACTACTTATGAAAGTGACCATAACAACATCATAAATAACTACGGAACGTTGAACATAACATACACTTATACAGGCTGTTAAAAAAGTTCCGGGACGGTGAAATATCTCGAGAAAAACACATCGAATCAAGAAACCAAAAAACACGTGTTTCATATTTTGCAAAAACCTATCTAAGCACACCAAACACAAACCCCAACCCCCACCCCAGGGGGTGGGGCGGGGAGCAACGTTGAAACCTTAAATGGGAACCCCCATTTTTTATTACAGATTCGTATTCTGAGAAAAAAAAATAAGTTAATTTTATCTGAAACTTTTTTTCTAATTCGGAATAGATGGCGCTCTAAACGCAAAAATAAGTTTTGACATGATTCTGAAAGAAAAGTAAAAAACGGTCTAATATCATAAGAAATAAACATTGAATCAAATAAAAAAATCAACATAATCACAAGTAGCCACAAGCCTTTTTTTGCAAAATATGAAACACGTGTTTTTTGGTTTCTTGATTCGATGTGTTTTTCTCTAGATATTTCACCGTCCCGGAACTTTTTTAACAGTCTGTATACAGGATGATCAAAAGGAATTGTTATAGTTGGCAATACAATTCCAGAGATCTTTTTATTCTACAGTTGGCACAACGTCAGATAAAGGCGGAAATGCTATTTGACATTTCTAATAAATACAAATAGGTTATGTTTTAAGTAATAGAAATACTTTAGAAATAAATATAATAATAAATGTACTCAAATTTAAATTTTAAATGTCATTTTCAACAACAGGAAATGAATTTATGTATCAGGCTTACCAATTTCAAGTAGTTTTTTTTATTGCCAACTGTAACAATTCCTTTTGATCACTCTGTATTATTATTATAACGCACACTTCTGACATGTCAGGTGAAGTTCCACTGATTGACAACAGATGGCGTTACGATGAAAGAAACTAATAAAATAAATGAAAAGAATTTGTATTATCATTTAAATCGAAGTTTTGCCAGATTTTTCAACACATTATTTCATATTTTGACATTAGTAGAGTAGGTATCACCACACCTAACTTCAAACGTCAACGCTTACCTTCAAAAACGCATCAGCTGTCAAAGTATAACAACATTGCTCTTGTAAACTTTTTTTAGAAATATTTTGTGGTCTGAAAAATAGTGTACATAACTCGCCCAAAAGTGTGATAACTATGCTCGTGTACTTAAATCACTCGGCGCTACGCGCCTCGTTTTTCAATTTGTACACTCGCACGTTATCTTACACTTTCGATGCTTGTTATGTAACACACTATTGAATACGATGCTGTCTGAAGATTGATGATTTTTTTACTGTGATTGTAAATGATAAATTTTGTAGCACTATTTTTTTTGCAAATCGTAGGCGGATTAAAATTAGATTAATAGGGCAAAATGTAACCAATAATCATTTATCAGTTCCTGTTGTTTCTCTAATATTTTTTATTTTGATAGAAGTTACGGAACTGTTTATAATTCAAAAATTATAATAATGTAAAGGGAAAGTACTGGCAAATGATCTCTTTTAATTGTTTATAAGATATTTATCAAAGACAATGGTAACTTGTATGTATATGTGTTTTTTTTTGTTTATTTTTCTTAAGGAAGTTCATAGTCTTTTATTTTTTACTCTTTAAAACTGGATACAGCATTTATTACTTCTTTAATAATAAATCCACGATTGTTTAAACAAAATTTAAAATATAAATAAATATACCATCACTTCTTTTATCCATTACTGTGTGTGGCACTCTGCCGTAGCAGATTTCAGTAAGTGATATATTTTGCGTGTGAAGTGCAGTTACCAGTTGTCAAATCACGGCCCTCCCAAACATGTTAGTGGTAGGAGAGCCACAGAGGTAGTGGTGAAAATTGTGGATCCTGAGAACCCTGGTTCGATTCCCACAGGCGACTAACAATTTTCATAATTTCAAAAAGCTACCCCTGTGGCTCCTCCACCACTAACATCTTTGGGGGCCGTGATTTGACGACTGGTAACCGCACTTCACGCGCAAAATATATCACTTACCGAGATCTGCTTCGACAGAGTGCCATACCCAGTAATGGGTAGAAGGCGTGACGATATATTTAGTTTTTATTTAAAATTGTTTACCGATTGTGGGAATCGAACCGAGGTTCTCAAATCCACAGGCCGACTCGATACCACTGAATCATCATATTTAATCGATCGTCAATTGTTTAACTATCTTAATTTATTGTCGGGAAAGTAATCTGGACATCAGATTTTTAAAATTTATTAAAGAACACATATATTATCGTGCCGTTTACCTATTTTTGTTAAATTTGCTAGTTACGTTAGTGGAAGGAGAGCCACAGGGGTAGTAGTTTTAATATAGTGAAAATTGTTTGCCGGCTGTGGGAATCGAACCCGAGTAAAGTTGTTTGTAGGTGACACTGCCAATGGCCTTGAATCACTTCAACTCCTTAGGGAGTACTTGTCATTTTTGTTTCCCCTTGTAAATAATAAATAAATCAATAAAAATGAATATATCATCACGTCATCTATCCATTACTGGGTGTGGCACTCTGCCGAAGCAGATATCGGTAAGTGATATATTTTTCGCGTGAAGTGCGGTTACCAGTCGTCAAATCACGGCCCCCAAAGATGTTGATGATGGGGGAGCCACAGGGGTAGTTTTTGAAATTATGAAATTTTTTTGTCGCCTGTGGGAATCGAACCAGGTTTCTCAGAATCCACAGGCCGACTTCATACCACTGGGCTAGCCACCCCATAGAATAAAGTTAACTTTATTTACCGGTTGTATATAAAATTAATTAATATTCTAAACTTTGTAAAATTATGATTTGAAACTTGTTTATACAAAATAATCTTCGTTTATTTCATATTTTAATTTTTAATTATTTAAAAATAAATATATCATCACACCATTCACCCATTTTTGGAACTAGCACTCTGTTGCATGAAATCTTGATTGCAATATAAAATGTTTTTACATGAAGGGTGTTTACCAGTCGTCAAAACAACTCCTACAGCCAGTTGTACCAACAAAACTTAAATTTTAAACATGGTTTAAATAAATAAAAGCATGTCGAATATTTGACAGCAACACTAATATCTTTGGGGACCGTGATTTGACGGCTGGTACGTGCATAAATATATCACTTACCAATATCTGCTTCGGCAGAGTTCCACACCCAGAAATGGGTAAAAGACGTGATGATTGATTTATAATAAAAATAAATATATCACGCCGTTTACTCATGTGTAACACTTTGTTGTAACACGTGATGCCAAATTACTATCCTCGAAGTGTTAGTGGCGAGGGAGACACAGGGGTAATTTTAATGTCGTGAAACTTGTTTGTCGATTGTGGGAATCGAACCTGAGCTGTCAAATCAACAGTCCGACCCGATTTATTTTAATTAATTTAAACCAAGTTTAAAAAATTAAGTTTTTTTGGTGCAACGAACCATTAACAATTGAAGAAGG
Organism: Pterostichus madidus; assembly: GCA_911728475.2. Classification (NCBI taxonomy): domain Eukaryota; kingdom Metazoa; phylum Arthropoda; class Insecta; order Coleoptera; family Carabidae; genus Pterostichus; species Pterostichus madidus. The sequence goes on along the minus strand of OU452304.1, from coordinate 15,183,117 downwards.
CAATAAAATTCAGTCAAAATAATGTTAGTTGAGTTTTGCTGTCTTATTTTTTAAAATTATTTTAAATAAGCCGAAAAGATATAATTTTTAAAATAGATTAAAGGATTACAGGCTTAATTTGTTGAAAAGATGTACAAAAAATTGAAACACTATTTTTAAAACATTCTTTTATTCAGAAGCGACGTTTCGGCCAAAATTCTGGCCATTATCAAGCAAAACAAGAGTATAAAACTGAAGTTACATTGTATAATTATTAAAATTAAAACCTGGTTCAAGATCCACTTGGTAAAGCAAAACAGTGTACAAAGTTACATTAATCTAGATGGCAATGCTGTTAACATTAAATCAGACTATCAAGTTTATCTTCAGTATAAATCTATTCTCCATCATTTCGAATTATGATTTGACATGTTATTGTTATTTGACCTTCAATTGTTTTAGTTGGTTAGTTTATAATTTAGCCGTCAGATGGACGTTGTGGTACATGTTGGTACTGTTAGTTTTTATTTTTAATTTATTAACAAAATTTATGAGTTTTGTTCTTTGTACACTGTTGACCATTGAGATGTTCATCTCAATGAATTTTGCTTTACTAAGTGGTTCTTGAACCATGTTTTAATTTTAATAATTATACAGTGTAACTTCATTTTTACTCTTGTTTTGCTTGATAATGGCCAGAATTTTGGCCGAAACGTCGCTTCTGAATAAAAGAATGTTTTAAAAATTGTGTTTCAATTTTTTGTACATCTTTTCAACAAATTAAGCCTGTAATCCTTTTAATCTATTTTAAAAATTTTGCTGTTTTACAGGAGCTGTATAAATAAAATAATTCTAATCTTACCTTCGTTAAATGCAGTATCACGTCTTGCAAATGTTTTCTTCTTCACACAACACAAATAACAATATTTATTTTATAAATTGCCACAATAAAATGAGAGTATAATTCTTTAGAAGCAAATTAACGAGTGTTTGGCTCAGTGGCTGGTAAAATAATAAACGCAAATATATTTGTAAGGTTTTTGTTGAACACGTTTGAGTTAGTAAACATTATAAAACTTGTACGATTTAGCATGAAGTCTTTATCAAAATTTTATCAAATTTCTACGTGATAGAGTGCACGTTTTTTAATTTTTTTTTTGTGTAATGTTTTAATAAATTATCGTATATAAAGTGAATCATATATAAATGTGTCAGAAATTACTTCTTCTTAAATCTTAAACTGATTAAAAAATATATTTCGCAATTATCTGTGTTAGAATTTAAATGAAATTTCGCAATTATTATCATTCGGACGTCACAAAGAAATGTATTGATTATTGTAATAATTTGAAAAATAATGAAAACATATATATATATATATAATTGGAAGTTAAATAAATATAAATAAATATATCATCACGCCTTCTACCCATTACTGGGTGTGGCACACTGCCGAAGCAGATCTCAGTAAGTGATATATTTTGCGCGTGAAGTGTGGTTACCAGTCGTCAAATCACGACCGCCAAAGATGTTAGTGGTGGAGGAGCCACAGGGGTAGTTTTTGAAATTATGAAAATTGTTTGTCGCCAGTGGGAATCGAATCTAGGGTACCAGGGTTCTCAGGATCCACAGGCCGACTTCATACCACTGAGCTAGCTACCCCATTGAAAATTTTATACAATTGAATGTCATATTTCACATTCGGTTACTTCAATCTACGTTCAACTAATAATTAATGTTTTATTTGTAACCATGGCAATATATACAGTCGAAGTAAATAAACAAAAGAATCTGTCATCATCATATTATAGTCAAAATAGAGTGAAAATATCTTAAATTTGTCTTTTATAAGCGCGCGATAGTAGTTATTTATGTATCAAGAATAAAAACAGGCAATTTTGGCCCGCGGCATGATTATTAGCACGAGGCGCAAAGCGCCGAGGGCAGATAACATGCTCAGGGTCAGAAACGCTAATTTCAGTCGTGGTACAAACAATATTTTATGCACAACAAAATATTTTTTTTATATCATCACGCCTCCATTACTGGGTGTGGCACTCTGCCGAAGCAAATCTCGGTATTTACTTGTTCCTTAGTAACCATCAACTTTATGTTGACAAGCATAAATGTATACTTTTCATATTAGTCGTAGGAAAAAACATTTCTCATGCTTAAATCAGGAAAAATGTTATAATATATTAATCAATAATATACGGAAATTATTATAGTGAAATTAATTAAATAATTATACTTTATTGTATAAATCTTCTTTGAATTTATATTAATATGCAAGACTGATACTTTCTTCTAATTGATTGTCTTAAGTACCGTAAAATTGAGAGAAATCTCTGAAATTGATTTTAAAATTACACTTATTTTTTTATGGAAGTATGTTGGCCTATGAGTTCTCGAATACTCACGGCCGACTAGTTTTACTCCATATTAAAATTATTCCTGTGGTTCTCCCTCCACTCAAATCTTTAGAGGGCGCAATTTGACAGTTGGTAATCAACCTTAGAAATATATCTATATTTGTACTGCGAATTAATAAGCTCTTTTGAGTGCTAAAATAGATTTGTTTACACAGCAAGATAAAAAACTGTTTTTTTTATAACTACCTAATGATAATTTACCAAAAATAAATAAATATATCATCACGCCTTTTTACCAATTACTGAGTGTGGCACTCTGCCGAAGCAGATCTCGGTAAGTGATATATTTATGCGCGTGAAATGCGGTTACCAGTCGTTAAATCACGGCTCCGAAAAATATTAGTGATGGGGGAGCCACAGGGATAATTTTTAATGTGGCGAAAATGTTTGTCGACTGTGGGAATCGGACCAGGGTTCTCAGTATCCAAAAGTCGATTCGATACCACTGAGTCACGTACCCCATATTTAAATTATCAAAAATATAACTATTAACTTCCTGAAAATCCTGGTTCGATTCCCACAGGCGACAAACAATTTTCATAATTTCAAAAGCTACTCCTGTGGCTCCTTCACTACTAACATTTTTGGGGGCCGTGATTTGACGACTGGTAACCGCACTTCAAGCGCAAAATATAGCACTTACTGAGATCTACTTCGGCAGAGTGCCACACCCAGTAATGGGTAGAAGGCGTAATGATATATTTATTTATATTTATTTAACTTCCAATTGTGCAACAAATTAATAAACAATTATTGTTAAAACAAATTTTCAATATTTTAAAATCGATTCAATTTTAATTCCCTTTTAAAAATTAAATATTGGCGTCTACAAAGCAATTAATGATTCGCAATGTGTCATCAACTTAATCGTTGTCTACCTCTTACTCACAAATCAAATCAAGGTAATTGTATTCATCAGTGAATTCCGTATCTCAGCTGCAGTCGTACTGCAATTTCATGCAAATAGATCGTATATCGTGCACCACCGTTGACCGCGTCCTCGATTACGTAACGTAAGCGTAATTGTTGCACAAGCGTTTCAGTAGCTGCTCATTGTTGTCAAGAAAGTGTTGCTTTGCATGAGTGGAGCTGTTGGAGTCTTTTGTTCGTATTATGTTGGTAATATGTTAGTAGCAGGAGCGTAGAAACCAACTTAAAAAATATTTAGAACTGTTTTGATAATCATTATTCTCTAATTTAAATACAAAAATTATCGCCCGATTGTGCATAAAATATATAATATCTTAATAGGAAGTTTAGAGCTAATAGAAAAATGTTGACATTTTGTATTTTGATTTGTACTGTAACGCGCAACTCGTCTAGTATAAAATAATGGTTTAATTTAGGACCTACGTTGTGTTTACCTACGTTGTGTTTTAATATCGAAGAATGTAACCCTCAAAATGTTCTTAATACGAAGTAGCTGTCAATGGTGGGGGAATTCGGAAAGGTTGAGTTGAGTGAAAGATTTAGATTCCTTCCAAAAGACATGACTGTGACGTCATACCTTGTGCATTTATTGAAAATCAAGTAATAAACAATATATCATTTATTATGTAAATTTAGAATGAACAGAGTGATTCGAAAATAAAGTTCGTTCGTGAAATAATCATATGATAGCTCTCTAGGTATTGACCTTTACGCAAGAGGGAAAAACACGACCAAAAAACCCCAAGCAGAGAGACAAAACCAATCATCATATATTATCAAAGTTAATCAAAATGTATCTCAAATGTCAAAATTACATATTTTATATAATTCAATCAGAACAACTCAGAAGTTATACTTCTAGACGTATCAAAATAATTTGTCAGTGTATTAATATCTTTGAATGATTCTTAAATCACTAGCTCAGTGTTTGTTGCTAATGTTGTGAGTTTGAAAGTTATCTATTATTTATAATATGGAGGGTTTCCTTGAGAGGTAACCTATGTCCATTATGGAGGGTTTCCTTGAGAGGTAACCAATGTCCATTAGGGGGGTTTCCTGTACCGGTAACCAATACCCATTGGGAAGTTTCCATTACGGTAACCAATGCCCAGTAATAATTAGTGTTGTTACATTTTCATGCAATGAATCAGCAACAAATACTGGATCAGTAATTAATCCAAATAAATTATATTTATATTATTGTGACTGTCAGTATTATCATTATATTCAAATATTTGGCGACAATTGCCATAATCTCAGTAATTAATCCAAATAAATCATATTTATATTATTGTGACTGTCTTTCAGTATTCCGATTTATATTAAACATTTACATTGAATAGTTTTATAAGCAGAGAATAATAATTTAATATCGTAGTGTAGATTTGGTTGCTACTCTTGTGGGAAAGTAACAATCCCTTAAAACCGACGTATATCATTAAGTCGGAAGTTCATTTAATAGAGTTTGGGGTAAATCGGGATCACCCGTGCCTGGCCTAGCCACAGCAACAAGGTGGGAAAATCAGGATCACCCGTGCCTGGCCTAGCCATAGCAACAAGGTGGGAAAATCAGGATCACCCGTGCCTGGCCTAGCCACAGCAACAAGGTGGGTAAATCAGGATCACCCGTGCCTGGCCTAGCCACAGCAACAAGGTGGGTAAATCAGGATCACCCGTGCCTGGCCTAGCCATAGCAACAAGGTGGGAATTATGAATGTGAGTGAACTTCGCAGCTTACTGACATAGAGTCAGAGTGAAGTGAAGACCCGGGAGGGTCTTCTGGAGTCTCGTGAGAGTCTCCTCGATTACGACAAATCATGGAGCGTCATGTACTGTTTACTCTCTTTCACAACTTTCCCGTGTCTGGATTGTAGCGTCATGTACTGTTTAATATCTTTCACACCTTTCTGAAACAAAGAAGATCCACACGTGTGCATATCGCACAGATTTCCAAAAACCACTTGACATTTATTGCCATCCCTTAAAAACACAAACCAGAACACTCGTACCGCGGCGTCGGTCCGCCGACTCGCCAGATGTTGTAAACTCAAGTACCTATGTGTTTAACAAACAACGAATGAGCAAGAGATAATATTTATACCTTCATACATATTATATTATAGCAATACAAAATCAAAATCATTGTTCTGGCCAGAACGTTGTATAACAATCAACAAATGAAATAAATTTGATAGAGGTGTGTGTTGTCACAATATGTAAATTTTATTATAAATTCAAATTGAAAAAAGCGGACCATATATAATTAATTAATTTATCTACCTAAATTTTTTGTACATTACTCAATCGAACTGTGGACTTTAAAATGATAGCTTTACGTACCAGTAAATTAAAGGGGAACAGTTTTTTGTTGTGTTTGGATGTAAGAGAGAAAGTGAAGTAATTTTAAGAACGGATGCTTGAAGTTCAATGTTTGTACTGTTATGATTGTAGTAATTGCAACTAATTTTACAACTTTCGTTCAATGATCTGTTGCGCTTTATTAGATATAAACAAGTATAATTGTTCATAACGGCTTTTATAATTTTGTATTTAATATGCAATATGATATCATGGATTTAATAAAATTTAAATCTTATAGATAAAAGGAAAACAGATAATTAATGTTTGTAGATAAATATGAAACAGGTACTTCATACATTTTGTTAGTAGCATTGTATTGTTGTGTGCTGTCACCGTCTTGTTACATTGGAATTTGTAGGTTATGGTCAAATTTCAAAATGTCATATTTGAAATCATGCAACAGAAATAAAAGAAACCTGTATAATGTTCTATGTAGATATTTTAGTGATACACAAACAAGTAAGCAATAAAGTATAGATATAAATTTTTCGAATGGGTAAGAAGCAGTATTTACTTTATAAATAGAAAATGTAATTGAAGGTTGTGTACAGGCAAAACTTAAATGTCTCTTCTAGAAAATATGCTCGGTTTGCTGATGGATACGCCGTAACAACTTTAGGGGATACCTTAGTCATAGTAACAGTTATATCTAAAACAAAACCAAGTAACTTTCTTCCATTAATTGTTGTCTATCGACAAAAAGCTGCTGCAGCTGGTAGAATTCTCACAAACTGCGTCAGAAGGAAACTAGGACCTAGTGAAAAAGAAACTCTGGTTTCTAGACTTGTAGACAGAAGTCTACAACCAACATTTTTAGATAACTACAATTATGAAATACAAGTTATGTGTAAACATCCTAGCAATGGACAGTTCAAACAACCCTAAAATAATATCAATAAATGCAGCTTCAGTAGCTAATATTTTAAGTGATATTCCATGGAATGGACCTGTAGGCGCCATCAGACTAGGCTTTGCAGATGGAGAAAGTTTAGTGATCGCAAGAAGAAAAGAATTACAAGTGTCATCTTTGAATCTGGTCATCACCACCACCAAACAAAACCTTGTAGTTATGCTGGATGGCTCCGCTGAGAAGATTTGTTAAAAGCGATTAAAATTGACACGAAAGAAGCTCAGTATGTAAGCAACGCGATTGAGAAGCTGCAAAAAGGCTTCGGAAAATCTAAAAGAGCACTGAAAGCTCAGAATGAACTTCCAGAAGAAGTTTTTGAAGCGGTGAAGATTCTATCTGATATGAGACTCCAAGAAATATTTAGGGACTATTCTATTAACTCGAGATGTGGCAGTAAATAATGTCAGTACTGATGTTGTAGATAAATTAAGAAATAACTTGCCTGCAATTGAGATAACCAAATTATTGATAGTTTCGGAAAAGTTTCCAAACAAGTATTAAAATATTTTAGTTTTATTTCGTTCAAATTTAATTCATATATCTTGTAGATATTTCGAGACATGATTTTTGAGACAAACAAACGATGTGATGGCTGGGAATGAACTCATCTTCGAGACATTTTGTAACAGTGGGTTGTGTCAATGAACCACAACCCCCGTCGACGTACCGAATTATACGGGATGATAAATAGATAAACAAGTTTATACTTACCTGTATCTCGGTGTCGTCCCACGACGTGCTGTAAGTAGGAAGGGTAGTTTCGAATTACACACACACACAGTCTGTTAACGTAAACGGGTCTATATTATTTGTATAAGTGAAGTTTACAGTAAAGTTTACAATGATTGTCTACAAAATGCCAGCCGAACCGCGCGTTCTGGTCTTGGAGGTAACCGAATCGAGAATGAATACGTTTACCTCGAAGACAGCAAAATGTTCCTCGAATCAGATTGATCGTATCAGCAATTTGCTGGTAGTATTCCACTGCTTGCTGCTAGTCAGCAATATGCAGCGGAAGACACCCAGGTTACTGATCCGTGATTGCAACAGTCACGGTAATAATAATAGCAAATTCATCATATTATTTAATTGAACTACGTGACTGTTACATCACCCTCCCCTTTAAACTTGGCTTTAATTAAAAATTAAAGTCAAGTTCAATGGGGTCAATCTGATTCAATATCGGTCGGGTTGGCCTCTTACTTACTACGTCGTTAGAGGGGTACGGAGAAGGGCGGCGTTGGTGGAGGAACTGGCGTCGTATTGCGGCGGACCGGAGTTGTGACCTGGTGTTTGATTCTGCGGCAGTTGTGGGTACATCAGTGACGGCGATGCTTCCAAATCATTTGGGCTTGGGGCGTCTTGCCGTGCTAAGTTCACTAGGTATCGTGTGGTAAGTGCATCCCAGAAGCTGGCCAGCAGAAACCATTTGCGATGAGGTTGCTCTGGAGCGGCTTTTCGCAAACTAAACAAATTTAAAATCACCGTCGCTACATACCTGATGACGTTGTAAAAGGTGTACAGGAGCATGAATATTGAAAAAAGGTTTCCTGTGTATGATAGGAACCCCCACACTTCTTCTGCTGCACTCCAGGCCATTTTTGCGAATTCTCCACTACTGAAAACGCTTGGCATATGGTAACCCTGGCTGTCTACTTCGGCTCCTGTAACTCGTCGTGTCATCAGGTTAGCGACGGCGCGACGTTCGTTCGTAAACATCAGCGTGTGCTGGAACGCCTCCATATCTTGCCGGCTGTAGACCCCGTGCGCGCTGATCGGCGCGATCTTCATCATCGGCAACACCTCGCTTGGCTCGTTAGCATCCAGGACTAAGGGCTCTGGTTGGGTCCGTCGTAATTCCGGATCCACCTCCAACCACTTGCCCTCTAGGTGGAACATCACTGGTAATTGACTATCACAGTCCACCTGGGTTCCGTGATTTTGAATGATGTGAGTAATCGGGGCCATAAACTTACTCTCATTGTTGTACATAATCGGGAGCTGCTGGTAACAGAATTTTGTCTTCCGGAAATCCACAATTTTTGCGCTGCACCGAGTTATGTACAGCACTTCTCCCATTACTCGGCCCATATGTCCTGCCGCTTCTTTTACGAGTCCACTGACAATATCCGGTTTCTCCAAGGCCAACATGATACGGTTTTTCAGGATTGCTTCTCGTAGATGGCATCGCTTCAATATGGCGTCGTATAGAAGACCCTTAGCCTGCTGTTTAAAAGCAATTTCTAAAAACAGCAGCTTGCTAAGAACTTGAGCCATAACATCAGTGTTCTGTGTCACTCTCCTTGACTTTTGGAAAAAGAAGCCAAGAGAGGATTCAAAAATTACGATCATGCGATTTTGCTCGGTGCGCCAAGCTGGTTGATAGCACACTAGCTCTGCCTGAACCAGCCGTAAAGCAAACACTGTATCACGTGCCTCCACCACAACGTATTTCGTTTTGGTGTTGTTGACCGTCAATATTGTGGCTGTTCCCTCGTAGAGGACGTCCATCCCTCGTTCTGAGCATCGATTAGCATGCTCGGCCTGCCATATGACTTCTCCTGCCACGTCGTCGAAGCAGTATTTCTGATTGTACGGACAAATTGTGCCCGTACGGAGTCGTACTGTATTCTCCTCGACATCGGCTATGGCGAGATAGTCAAATAGCTTGATGGTGATGGCTGCGCTAACGATGACGTCCTCATAGGTGGTACCGTGTAGAGTGTAGCGTACACCGCTGCATTTTCCATTCGGTTCCAGGTGGCCCTCGAGTGTTGCTGAAACCTCTGTTGTCCCATTCTGAAGTAAACCAGAGACAATTCCGGCTCCCAGTCCTGTCAAGTCTAGTCTTTGGAACTGGTGGGCTTCCAAGCAACTTTCTGCTTTCATATATTGTATGAAGTGTGAAAAACCACCGGAAACTGCACTAGTATGTGAATGCATACCACAGTGCTGAACCATCTGCTGCACGGTGACTAGACAGTTGAAAACGTGCACCTCGGTGTACCTACGCTCTTGAACGAGTTGGATTCGGGTTGTTGCTTCTTCAGAGTTGTTCTTCGGGTCTAAGCAGGGTTTGACATCTAATAAGGAAATCCTCGATATTTCCACGTCCGGGTCCGCGCAATCGAACGCAATTAGTTCCGGCCCTCCGCTTCTCAAACATAATAAAACTAAAATTAACAAAAGCATCTTAAAGGCTAAAATATGTCTTTTATTTTCCACTGAGCGCTACACTCGAGAGTTTCGTATCCACGAATGGTCAGGGACGGCTCCGCGACTTCGGGTGGCGTACGTCTGTGCTGGTGGAACTTCTCGCGTAGTTACGATACTAGCGTCAGACAGTGTGGTATCGTAGTGTGAGGACGTGGTGTTGCTCCCGGACGCCGATTGCTTGGTACTGGTCCTGGAATTTCCGGACAAATCTGTAACTGAAAAGCTGTTAAATGGACTGGTCACAGATACTTCCGACGATTCAGCTGGAACTTCGTTTGGTTTTACCAAAGACTTTCTAGCTGACCAAGGAATAATTATATTTGTACCATCATTCTCCGTATAATTCGTTGTTTCGGTCGAACTAACAGGATTAGCAACTTCTACCTCATTGTTTAAATCGTCCTCTGTCACGTAACAATGCTTCAATCTATTGACATGTACTTTCATTTCTCTACGACCACGAATTTCTTTTATTACCGCATTTACGTCCCGCATTTCAATTATGCGATACGGTCCTGACCATTTCTTAGCTAGCTTAGCACTAGTGCCGATCTTGATAGCTGGTGTATACAAATAAACTCGGTCGCCAAGTTGAAACTTGACTCCGGAAGTTTTCTTATTAAATGTACGGTGTACACGGTCAATGTTTTTATCCAGCTGTTGGCGGGAATTAGCATGTGCAATTTTTAAGCGTTGCATGAATTCAGCTACATAATTTGAGTCAGTATCGTATCTAGTTCTCAGAGGGCGAATAATTTCGTCAAACGGCAATTCAATGTCGCGCCCAAACATTAGGAAAAATGGCGTATCCCCGAGCATAGAATGCATAGTATTGCAGAAAGCTGAAACAGCAAAGGGCAGCCATTCGTCCCAATCTGTATGGTGCGGGTTAACGTAATGCGAGAGAATATCTTTGAGTGTGCGATGACTACGCTCTAAACTTGCGTTAGTTTGTGGTCGGTACGCTGTCGTGTGTAAACGTTCGATGTTAAGTACTTTACACAATTCTTTCATTAATTTTGATACAAAATTTGTACCAAGATCAGTAAGAAGCTGTCGAGGTGTACCATGACGCAAAATGATACCCTTGACAAAAGTTTTCGCTACTGTTTCGGCAGTTTGGTCTCGCATAGGAAAGGCTTCTAGATAACGTGTAGCCGCGTCTTGAACTGTTAAAATGTATCGGTTTCCGGCTGACGTAACAACAAGGGGTCCCACTACATCCATCGCGATTCGCTCAAAAGGTCTACTACTTAACTTGAATTTCATTAGTGGAGCAGGTCGTAAATGTGGAGATGTTTTCCGTTGTGCGCATGACACACATTGTCTTACATAATTCTTGACGTCTTTTCTTAAATGTGCCCAAAAAAATCTCGAATTTATTTTTTCGAACGTCTTTTCCATCCCTCCGTGACCGGATAGAGGAGAGTCATGACAGGCTTGCAAAATATTTTTACGGAATTTACCGGGGACGACAAGCCGGTCCTGGAAACGCTCATCGTCTGATTTTCGGTAAATCAGACCATCGTCATCGAAATAGAATTCACTATTTCTATCAGATTTTATTTGCTCAGCGTACGCTTTTACTGATGCGTCATCTTGCTGAGCTGCTTTCATGGCGTCCCGGTCCCATATCATAGGTTCATATGGTGGTTGAAATAAAACACGTACTGGTTTTACACGTGAGAGTGCATCCGCATTTGTGTGTTTAGCACCCGGCCGATAACAAATATCAAAATCGTGCTCCGAAAGCAATAATGACCATCGTATCAAACGATTGGTTGGCTCTGAGGTCGCCATCAACCATTTTAGAGGTTGATGATCGGTATAGACAGTGAATTTGTGTCCATACAGATAACACCTGAAGTGTTTAATCGCCCAGACCAGTGCTAAACACTCTCGTTCTGTCGTGTGATAATTTCTTTCTGCGGGTTTAAGTTGACGACTTGCCTAAGCTACCGGCATCTCATGTCCATCATGCTCTTGACACAAAACTACACCAATGGCAAACATAGATGCGTCCGGACATAAGATAAATGGTTTATCGAAATCTGGGTATTTTAAAATAGGTGATCTAATTAATAATTCTCTAAGCGTGGTGAATGCGTTATTTGCTTCATTTGACCACGCAAATCTACAATTTTTCTTCGTTAAATTTGTTAAAGGTAACGCTACACTAGCAAAATTTGGAATAAATCTCCTATAAAAACCAGCTAATTCTAAGAATACTCGTATATCAGTGACGTCACGCGGTACTGGGAATTCCTTTACTACGCTTATCTTTTCGGGATCAGGTTTCACTCCGTTCTTACTCACTATGTGTCCGAGATATTTTGTTTCGCTTTTCATAAACTTACATTTATTAGGGTTCAAAGTAAGATTAGCATCACGCAATCGATCAAAAATTAATTTAAGTTTATTCATGTGCTCATCTAAATTGTCTGAACTAAAACAAATTATGTCATCAAGGTACACAAAGCAATGAGTTACAGTTAAACCTGATAAGACCGTGTACATCAGTCGCTGCCATGTGCTGGGACTGTTGATAAGACCAAACGGCATTCGATTACATTCAAAATGGCCCCACGGAACAGAGAATGCTGTTTTCTCTCTATCTCGTGAATCCATTTCTACTTGCCAATAACCTTTGGTCAAATCTAACGTGGTGAAACGTACCGCTTTTCCTAATTGATCTAAAGTGTCTTGTAAATTTGGAATAGGAAAGTAATCTCTCTTTGTTATTTTATTTAATTCTCGATAATCAATACAAAATCTAAAAGAGCTTTCACCATTAGCTGATTTCTTTTCTACTAGTACGACAGGGGCAGAATAGGGGCTCACGGATGGTTGAATGATGTCATTTGTAAGCATATCCTCCATTAGTTCTTTCATAACTTGACGACGACTGAAGGGTACACGATATGGGGCTTTAGCGACCGGAACTTCCGTATCCGTATGTATACGATGTTTAACAAGCGGTGTTTTACTTAAAGGTTTTTCTTTTGGTTTAAATATATCAGCGTATTCATTCAAAAATTTAACAAACTTATTTCGTTCCACAACGGGTAAATGATTTAATTCAAATTTGTGAATTTTTGTCGTATCTACTACATTTATAGGGAGATAATTTTCTTTTTGAATTTCGAGCTGTTCCTCCGCGCGAACAGCAAAACCTAAAGGTACACGATTCCCTATTTGAACTTTTTTGGGACTGACATTTAAGACGTTAACAAATAATTTGGAATTTTGTTCTTTTCTTATAACGGTACGCGCCACCAGAACACCCGGTGTATCTAATTCCTTCGGTTCAACAACATAGGTAGCGTTCGGAATGCGCTTATCAAGCATTATTTCACAGACAGCTGTGTGACGCGGTGGAATGTTTAATTCTTCCATCGCGCGTATTATAAACTGTTTTTCAGAACCGCTACTAAATTTACAATTTAGAGTGTCAGAACACGCCGTACTAACATTTTTGTCAAACATTTGCGTTTCTGATATTGGCTGAGCCACGCACTCTTCGTTCGTTGCTTGATTATTGGATTCTAGTTGCTCAGGGTCCGCACACATAATATTTTGATTAGGAAATGCTGTCTCTGCAATTTCAAAATCCGTACAACTACTATTTTGACCCTGATTATTAGCATCCAATGAATCTAAGCCTACAATTTGATCATGAATTAATTCTTGATCCGTACCAACAAGATTTTGGTTCTGAAACGTGACACTGCTGTCTACACTGTTCGTGTGCGTACGGTTAACTGATGTGTCAGCCGAAACTACGTTTACGTTACTATTTACATCTGTATATGTGTTCTTTAAAATTTCTGACATTGATAGAACTTGATTATTAATTTTGAAAAGATTTTGACTAAAATCTATTACTACATTATGCTGTATTAAAAAGTCTACTCCGATCAGTCCATCTGAAGGTAAAAACAGATCATCTGGACAAACTACAAAACGATGTATTAAGTTTTCAAAACCCGTATTTAATTTTATATTGACGACTCCGTCACTACTTAATTGGTTTCCTGAAACATCTACTAATACATCGTCCGAAGGTGAGATTGACAAATTATTTTCAGCAACTACTTTCCGTTTTATAAGTGAAACGGCGGCTCCAGAATCTACTAAAAAATTTAATTTATTATCGTTAATTTTTAGTTCTACTAGCTTTATTCTATCTTTGCCAGAATCTGCGACCCGTGGCACAATACAGATCTTTTTATCTACTTTTCTGTCCGACGTTGGGTCGTCGTCGGGACAGCTTTCGAGTTTAAAGGACAATTTTTATCCTCCGCGCGGTGTCCTGTTTCAATACAGTTGAAACACAATGTTTGTTTCGGTTTCGGGCATTTCCTATAGATATGATCCGTACTACCGCAATTAAAACAACGTCCGCGCATCTGGTGATAACGCTGATCCGTCCGTAACAAACCGTTCTGTTTGGTGTTTGATTTGTTACCTGCCCAAGGTGCTTGCTGTGTCGGCGTACTTTTTGTAGGTTTGGTGGTTAAAGAACGTACGTGCGCTTTGTGTGCGTCGGCCTTAGTTTCTTTAAACAGGCGCGCAAGTACCTCCTCGCAATATTCAGCGCAAGGTAAAGCCTGCTCGACAGTTTCGAATTGTCGAACACGACACACTTCATTAGCAAGGCGCGTGTCAAGACCTTCAAAAAATTGTCTCATCATCAGCGTTTCACGTTTTATTCTATTCCGCAAGTTAATCATATTGTCGTCGGACGTAGCAAACATTTTTGCGGCGGCAATTTCTAAACGCAAAGCAAACTTACGAAGCGATTCGTCTTTCCTCCGATAAATTTTGAAAAATTCTCTTTCAGCCATAGCATAGTCAACTTTTTGGCCAAATAAACTATGTAACCAACCTCTCATAGATGCCACTGTGATAGGCCGTTTATCTGCCGGTAACGAATAGTAACAACTTTGCGCTTCTCCCCTGAGTTTTAATTTCATCGCTGTTACTGTTTGGTCATTATTCCACTGATAACATTCTACTACAAGGGCTACGTTATCTAGAAAAGCCTCGAGTTCGGGTCCACCGGAATAGGTTTCAATAGTTTTGAGGGCGGACATCGAGTTAGGATCATGGAATACGTTACTCATTGGGGGTGTACTGGTACGGGGAACTTTTCCATCGGAAGCAGTTGGTATTTCTTTAGTTCCTTGTGATTGATTTGGGAGATGGTATGAAAAAGGACCGTAATAGTTTGCAGGATCGGTTCCGTGCGTGTCTCGGGAATGACCAGGGGGTGAGTAGTTGTACCAATAGTTATTTGTTCGTACTTGATCAGGAGGGGCTGAAGGATTCATAGCTGGTACTCTGCTGGGAGGAACTGACGGATTCTCTGATACGGTTGCGGTTGAGGGTGGTTCGGTTGGACCGGAGGGAGGTGGGTTAGGTGTGTTGTCTTCTTGAGGCATGTTTACAGGCACGATTAAAAATTATTATAATTCGATCGAAATGTTCGTACTCGTACAAGTAATTTTTTTTCAACTAAAATTACTAATCCTGTCCGCAGCGCCAATTGTAACAGTGGGTTGTGTCAATGAACCACAACCCCCGTCGACGTACCGAATAAATAAATAGATAAACAAGTTTATACTTACCTGTATCTCGGTTTCGTCCCACGACGTGCTGTAAGTAGGAAGGGTAGTTTCGAATTACACACACACACAGTCTGTTAACGTAAACGGGTCTATATTATTTGTATAAGTGAAGTTTACAGTAAAGTTTACAATGATTGTCTACAAAATGCCAGCCGAACCGCGCGTTCTGGTCTTGGAGGTAACCGAATCGAGAATGAATACGTTTACCTCGAAGACAGCAAAATGTCCCTCGAATCAGATTGATCGTATCAGCAATTTGCTGGTAGTATTCCACTGCTTGCTGCTAGTCAGCAATATGCAGCGGAAGACACCCAGGTTACTGATCCGTGATTGCAACAGTCACGGTAATAATAATAGCAAATTCATCATATTATTTAATTGAACTACGTGACTGTTACAATTTCTTGCTAAGTAGATTTATTCTGATGTCCTCAGACAAAACATAAGTAGACAAATTCTGCCGTATTCAAGTCAATGCAGTGTTGTGAAGTAGAAAGAGTTGGAGTAATTTGTTGGTGAGGCGGGTGCGCGGCAAGGAGCGAGTACCCTTTGAAGTTATGCGAGTTGCAAACATTTGTGTAGTTATTTTTATATTCAATTACTTACTTTTCATACATCAAAGTAAAGGTTAGTTTTTGACATATTAAGTAAATAAAATGCTCGCGTCTGATAACTGTCATCAACAAAAATGCAACCCGCATAACACCAAATGGTACTAGCTCTTTGCCGCGCACCCGTCTCATCACCAAGTTATTCTAACCGTTTCTACTTCACAACAAACGCCGTTGTTCTCCGTCTAGTAATGTTTTGTCTGAGCTGATGTCCATCTCCTAGATTACGAAAATCAAGCAACAGTGCTGCACTCTTATGCACGAATTAGAGGAAGACTTGCAAGGCTACTGTTAGTTATTTCTAGTAATTTTAAGTTTGTTAGAATGCTATTAAAATGTCGAAAACGATAAAGTTGGGTTAAAGATATTAAAATGATTTACTGCATTGCAAATACAGAGTGATCAAAAGGAATTGTTACAGTTACAGGCAATAAAAACTACTTGAAATTGGTAAGCCTGATACATAAATTCATTTCCTGTTGTTGACAGTGACATTTAAAAGTTAAATTTGAGTACATTTATTATTACATTTATTTCTAAATTATTTCTATTACTTAAAAAGTCAAAATTCTATTAACTGTCAGACTCCTGACATAACCTATTTGTATTTATTTAACATGTCAAATAGCATTTCCGCCTTTATCTGACGTTGTGCCAACTGTGGAATAAAAAGATCTCTGGAATTGTATTGCCAACTATAACAATTCCTTTTGATCACCCTGTAATTGTGCAAATACCTATAAGAATAAATTTTTATATCAATGCAATATAACATATGAAGCAAATGTTAATAATACAAGTGATATAAGAGGTTAAGCTGATATAATATGAAGTTAGTAACGACAAAAATTTGTAAATAAATTAATATTATATTGCAGTTGCAAGTTGCTGAATGTAAAGTGAAAAAAATAACTGTGCAATATTTTGGTGCAACTAGTTGAACGGGGTAGCATTAGAAAATCATAATCCGCATACACTGCCTTATATTTCACCACAAAATATTTCTTTATACTAGTCAGACATCAACTTGGTCATCGTCCTAAAATGGTGATCTTAGTGTTACATCTATCTCTCACTAGATGTAGATTGGTGCAGTGCATCAAAATCTTCAAACATATCCCCTATGCAGTCACATAAAATGCATGTATGCTAAAATTCACACAACAATCTCCAACACCCTAAACCGCAGTTCCTTCTTTTGAATTACATAGTATTTTGCAACACACTAAAGTGCAATCCGCGCAAAATGGCGATTGGCGGGAATATATGAATCGATCACTTGCCAATATATTGCGCAGCAAGCAAAAATGTAAAACGTCAGTTTGGCTTTTAACAATGTGTTCATAATAATAATCATAGAGAGCAAAGATTAAAATACTGGTATAGTTTAAACTAAATAGAAAAAGATAGAAAATAAAAGAACGTACTGGAAAATCTCACGCACCATCCGTGAAGTTCGTACGCATTATAATAATTTTATTCAGACTGTACTAACTTTTGCTTCGTACTATATTTATGTTTATTCACCGTTGTCTCACCCAGTTCAATACTGTTAGCATGGGCGTCCACAGACATTTTTCCAGGGGGGGCGGGGGGGGGGGGCGAGTCGCAAAAAACTCTCAGATATACATAAATTTCTAAAATATTTTTTTACATAACATAAATACAAATACACATAACAAATGGATAAAAAAATATTTAAATTTGTGAAATAAATTACTAGTCTCTGTCGTCTGGGTTTGAATTGAAGAGGAAAGACAATTTTCGAATAACTCTTCCTTCAATTGACAGCATTTCTTCAATAAATTCCGATTTAGCAGTTTTACCGTTTTTATTTTCTAATATTTCGTGTCTGTGTAAACTTAAACTTAGATTACTCAATCGTTACGATAGGAAACATGTCGCTAGCTGGCCATAAGAATACTGCTGGAAATTCATTTTCAGCTTGAATTTATTATCTTCAAACTTATAATTTAATTTTTATTTTATTTATATATACATACACAGTGTGGTGGTCACGACTCTCGAACACAGGACATGTAACATGTAAAATCATATTGTTTTAAATTTCCTGCTTCCTAATTATTTAAAAGAAAAATCTTCAAATAAAAGTATAAGGGCATAAAATACGAAATTAATTTTGCATGTTCTGTATCGGCACAAATTAGATCTAAAAATTATTGAAATTGTCTCAAAACTATCGATAGCTATGCAATTGAAACAAAATTAAACAAATGTTTGACGTTCAATCTGACAAAACTGTCAGAATAAATTCTTTATTTATTATTTCATTTATTTTGACAAATAAAACGTTAAACATTTGTTTAATTTGGTTTAAATTTCATGCCTATCGATAGTTTTGAGGCAATTTTCCTCATTTTCAAATCTAATTTGTGTCGTTACAAAGTATGCAAAATTAATTTTGTTTATTGGTTCAGATGCAGAATTTTATGCACTAAAACTTTTAAATTATAGTTTTATATGTTAAAGTCCTATGTTCGAGAGTCGTGGTCATCACCCTAGTTAAAATCCAGGGGGGGACGCGCGCCCCTCCTTGCTCCCCCTGCGGACGCCCATGACTGTTAGTTACTTTTGGTTTATTGTTATATTTTTTCATAATGATATCAAATATATTTATAATAAAATTAATATTTTCTTCATCTTATAATGTAGATAATAATAATTATAATAAAACATATGATGTAACACACGAATGTACTTTATTTTGACAAATTATTAATGTATATGCATAGTTTTAAAATAAAGATATATAGAATGACTTTAAAATTGTTATACGCAGTATAGTCCAATTCAAATAATGTGATAAAATATCCATAAACGTCATAAAAAAGTAAATGCCTAGGTAAATGAGAAGTTTAAAAGAAATATTAATTGGATTTTTATATGCAAGGAATATTTATATGAAATGTGATGCAATTAGGCATGTCGATTCATTCTAAAAAAAGCTATCTTCGATTCGATACGAATCGAACGCACTAGAATCGATTCTCGATTAAATCGAGCATTCAAAGATCGGTTCTCGATTAATCGAATCGTAAGTGTTTGACAGTTATTATGCAAACTTACATTCAAGAAATAAAATAATAAATAAATTATATTTGTTTATTGAATTAAATAAATAAATTATTACATATCCCAATATTTTAAGTCAAGTGATTTAAAAAAGATTAATTTATCTAATCGTTCCGGATCTAGGCGACTTCTGTCGTCATTTGCAATATTTCCTGCAACGAAAAAAAGCCGCTCATATGGGACGGATGTTCCAACAATACAAAAATATTTATTGACAATCGGCTTTATTGAATCATACAAAGAATTTTTTTGATGATGCCAATAAGTAATGGGATTCGTTGTTTTGAAGTCGACTTAAATAAGTAATGTTGGCAATTACCACTTTTTTATTATTATAACGTTAATCGGTTCGATTCGAGGTGTTTATGAATCAATTTAGTGTTTCAGATCGATCTAAGAAATCGATTATTTCACTCGATTTTAAATCGACATGACTAGATGCAGTTGAAGTTGTAAGTCAGGAAGAAAACCATTATCTTTGCTTCATCCAAATTACATAAACAAAATAAAATAGTAAAAGATACGATGAAAAGAAATAATAAATTTATCAATTATATTGACATTTCACGGTATTTGTATACATTAAAAGCTGTTTGATACGAATTTTACATTGAAAATATAACCAGAAATAAATTTGTGTTGATGTATTAATAAGTGAAATTATTTGTAACTATTAAAAAATTATTTTGATGGGTAAGTGGTAAGTTAATTTCTTTTTCTTTAACTTTTTATCATTTGAAATTTTAGTCGTTTTAATAAATGAAGAGGCAATTTTTTTGAAAAAAGGTTTTTCTTGAATTATACTTTTAGATAAATGGTTCAAGAAGTTTCATACATATAAAATGTAGGACGACGCCAACCGTGTTGATAAGTATGGAAAAATCTAATCTAGAAAGTTAAACAAATGTATTTACCAGGGATTTGTTTTAGATAATCCATCCTTCTTGATAATTATATTTATGTTGAAATTACCATTTCTAATCGTAAATTTATTCAAAATTAATAAAATACTTTGTTGTTATCATGTAAATGTCAATTCATCCATTTCGGATCATACTTAGAATTGATATCGAGTACTCGATGTTTTTCGTAAAACATATTATTATCATCAGTGTTAAACCTCCGATGTTTCAATAGCAATGTTATCCATATTTATTTTATTTTACATTACAATCCGCACGGAAAATCACAAATAATTTTTTTCACAGACTGTTATTGGTGAGAGCGAAGTGGTCCCTTCTCACTAGTTCACTGCGCAACCATGTCCTATGAATTTGAATTAAATTTTACTTTAACATTTGGGTAATAATAAAGTGTTTATGAAATCATATGTTCATTTATACCTACCTTTGTTTCATATGTTCTTGTAATGACAGATGTTAAAATCTATTATTATAAACAACATTTTTCTTTTTCAATACACGAATCCCTCATCAAAATTGTTCGTCCTAGTGCACTTTCAATGTCGAACTGTTACAAGAAAATTAAAGTACTTTTCATCAGAATATAATACAACAAAAGTACTATAACATTCTTAGTTTGCTAGTTACTTACAGAAATTCACAGCTGCGCTCGGTCGGATCGCTTTGAAAATTTATATGATTTAGCATTAGGTTCGTGAACTGTTGTAGAAATATTCCGAACTCTTTATGTTCAGCCATTTTTAATGATGAATGTATAAACTTTTTACGCATTTTTTTACATGAAAGCCAGTGAAATTCGCTCCCAACTATTTTCTTTTTTAAATCTGTCGGCTGAAGCCTACCGATCATAGCAAATGTTAAAAGTTTGTTGTAACTTTAAATAAAAAGAGGATATCTGCTTCAAGCAGAGCTAGTAATGAATATAATAAAGTGGCTTTATCACTTATTTAAACATTAAAACTTAGTTCTTAATCAAACTTAAATAAGAAAATAGTTTTGTGCACAGTTGAAACTTTTATGATGATGAGCTCGTTTTTATATTCTTACTATACAACAGGAATCAATTCTAATTAATAGAAGTTAAAAATAATAATATATTTAAATTAATTTCTTTATGGGACTGTCTCCGTTGCCGGCACCTATAATATTGCTAAATTTCACAAGTAACATTACATTAAAATTTCATTAATTCGTTATTTGAACATTTAAACTAAAAACAAACATTTCAACCTAGACCAAACCACATCTTTAATTACTTTCCTTTTCAAGTAGACCGCATTTTTAAAATGCTGGCAACGATTAATAAAATACTAGGTTGCCGTCGACGACAATGGAGGCAGTTCCTTTCTATATAGCTTTACTCATCCATATTGTTTTATCATTCACATAGCATCAATTTGACATCTGTAAAACTATTTATGCTTATTCGTTATGTGTAGAAACCGCAACGTGATAAACGTAATCGAGGACGATCAAGTGTCAAGCCTGGTCGAATTGGTCAAATATTTCAAATTTAAAAATTTCGCGCGACATTTCAATATAGACGGCAGCACTACACAGACGGTTAAGTCGGTAATACAGGTTTTGTATGGTAGTGGTATAAGGGCGACTTTCGTTATGAAACGAAGTGTGTGTGTGACAGGAGTTTTTATATGCCGTTATGATACATTATACATATCTAGTAAATTACAGATCATCATTATTTTAACACTTTGTTGACCGGAAATTTTACACAGAAACTATGTTATGTCAGCGGTAACTATTTGGCATGAAAAAACGAGTTAACTCGTCACTGGTCAAGAAAGTGTTAATTTGACCCCGGCCATCCCTACACTAATTCATCTATTATCCGATGAATTATCATAAAGTTTTGATAAAAACAAAATCCATGAAAACAGTACAAAATATACAGTAAACTTCCGTTCGAAGAAAAAATAATTTATGAACATGATTTTAAATTCACAAAAATTTACTTTTTAATCCGATCGTACATGTACATTAAATACATACATTTTAATATCTAACCAGGATACTGACAAATATACAAAATTAGGGATAAAATAGTAGTTATGAAAAGTTTTACAGTTAAAAAACGTAAGTTAACCTTATCAGGAGTGTTGTAACCTGGTAGCTTGGCTACAACAATAATTAGTTTAATATTTATTTTTAATTCGGAGAAAGAGGATAAGAGCAGGATCTAAGGGCCAAACCCACTAGTAAAGATTGTGTTTCTTTTATATAGTTTTATTAACTACTATTACTAACTTTTGTACACTATTTACACAGTTTTACAGAGTCAACTTGTTTAAGAGACTTATTCGAGTCGCGGATGGTAGTAGACTTGTACGAGTCAGGGATGGTAACAGACTTGTTCGAGTCAGGGATGGTAACAGACTTGTTCGAGTCGCGGATGGTAGCAGACTTCTTTGAGTCAAGGATGGTAACAGACTTGTTCGAGTCGCGGATGGTAGCAGACTGACTTCTCTGTTCACGTCTCAGCCTAAGCTAGGCGAGACAAATAACTATACTCAGCATTCTTAAAGGAGCAAACATCATCAAAATATCTTTAGACAATAACAATTTTAAGAACGCTGAAGGGATGCAGAAGGCATTAACAGGATGTGACATCATCGTCGAAGACTGAATAGAAATTAATACTATCAACATACATTCTTATTATTAACTAGGGAGATTACAACACCTTCCCCCTAAGAAAAAGAAAAAAACATGAAACAATTTACAAACTGGGTTTTATTTTGGAGAGTGTTTTTTCTTTTACCTTTTTATTTATTTCCTTATCTAAAACATCTTTATGGATGGCGGCATGTGCAACAGATATCTCCTCTTTATTTTCTTCAGTTATATTAATATGGCTAACAAAAACACCTGGTTTTGCAAATTGAATACTACTTTGACTGGTGGACATCTCGCACATCGTACACTTTCTTACATGGATCTTTACAAAATAATATTATAAATTTCTTAAAATAATTCCTCATATATAATATTATAAGAACAATAATTAATAAAAGTATTCCATAAGTAACATAAGTATAACTACCAAATTCATCATTTAATTTTACATGTTTAATCAATTCATTTGCATCTTTATCTATTTGATCAAGACTTTTACTAACTTCTTTTAAATTATTCAAATGACTATTAAATTGATTAATGTTAGGTAAATAAATTTTGGAAAGATTTGTGATATTTACAATATTTTGATTTAATTCAAATTGAGGTATATAATCTAGAAAAACTTTAGATGAGATTAGTTTAGATGGTATCAGCAGGGCATCCTTTGTATAAACTTTACAATTTTCATTAATAGTGATGCTTCCTGTTCCATTTAGTTTAATATCTACCGACTTGTCATTATTACAATTTATCAAAATATTTTCTTCTTCAGAAATAGAAAACATCCATTTATTATACTGTACTGATTTTAACCAAATAGATTCTGTTATAGTAGCAAGTCTCATATCACAATTATAAGGGATTCTATCCACTTGTTTGTATAATTCTATTTCACAATTTTGAAAATTAGCTGTATGAACTGGACTTACATGTTCACAAAGATAAGATGAAATTATTTTACATTGCATAAATTCGTATTCAGATAATTGAATAAATTTTAGTTTTGCTTTATCTATAGCAATATAATTACTATAAGGACGAATGAATACAAAATTTTTAGATTCTAAATGAACTGGTATTGGAACTAATTTATACAAGTTAAAATTATCATAATCTACCAATGGAATATTAATTACATAAATTAATTTACTGTCATAAAAGAAAACACTTATTTCTAATAAATCAAACATTAAATAAATATTATTTTCGTTAATAGGAATAGGAAATTTAACATTTTCTGGTATAATACTGCTTAACTGTATTAATTCTCTGGTCAATTGTTTGGGTGTTAAAATAGCAGGATGAATAATTCCTTTCTTTGCATATAAAATTGCATTAATTAATTCACTTAATTCAGACTGGTATTGCTCGAACATGAAAGTAAATAATGAAATTCGTTCGTCTAGTATTTCTCTCGCTTCAAGGATATTAATTGTACTAGTTTCATTGTGAATTATATTTGACATTTGATTAACAGTATTTCTTAAAATATTTTCATTCGAATTAATTTTATTAAATGTAGTATTGTAACGCGACAATCATCTAGTATGAATTAAAATATTTAATTACGGACCTACGTTGTGTTTACCTACGTTGTGTTTTAAATATCGAAGAATGTAATCCTCAAAATGTTCATAATACGAAGTAGCTGTTCAATGGTGGAGGAATATAGGAAGGGTTCAATTAAATGAAAGAATAAAATTCCTTCCAAAAGACATGACTGTAACGTCATACCTTGTGCATTTATTGAAACTAAAATAATCGACAAAATATAATTTATCATTTGAATTTTGAACGAACAGTGTGATTTGAACACAAAGTTCTGTCGTGGGATATATATTAAAATAGCTCTCTGGTATTCACCTTACGTAAGTGGGAAACCATGACAAAAACCCCAAACAGAGAGAAAACCATCATTCAAAAATATGATCGAAATAAAACAGAATATTTCTTGTACAATCAAAGTTACATATTTTATATAATTATTCAAAATATCACAAAAGTAATACTTCCAGACTCATCACAATAATTTGCCAATGTAGCAATATCTTTGTTTAAGCATTGTTAAATCGATGGATCCGTATTGTCGTTACATTTAGAAATTAGCCCTGAGGCAACGACGAATGAAGGGTTTTCTTTTATAGATAACTGATGAGGATTTGTAGCTTTTGAATTTGGACTCGAGGAAAATAAATAACTTGCTGAACAATTATTGAGAAAATATATTTTATTTTCTAATGAATATTAATCATAAAAAAGAAGACGCCTTTTAAATATCGAGACTTCGCAGTTTCTCTGACATGTTACATACAAATTACAATAATTATTTTATTTATGACAAGTACGTCGTATGTTTTTTTTTCTAAACAATAATAATAAAACATTCATGGAGACAAATGAAATAAAAATAAAACTGTGACGTAACATTGCCAACTAATAAAAAATAAAACCTGCGTAAACTAATTAATCTCAACAATAACCAATGTTCATTCATGGGGAGTTTCTTTTGTTATGGGCAAAACGACCCGTTTGTTTCCACTACACGTACATACTTTTTTTGACTGTCGTACACCAGTTTTTGTTATGTCATCCCACTTCTGACACCAGTTTTGTTATGGGCAAAACAACCCGTTGTTACCACTACGTAATTTATATTTATTTAGTTATAGGATTTGTATTGGATTTTAATAATGTTGGATAGTAAAATTTTCCTATATAAATATATTTACAATTTACAACATACAATTTACAAAAATGATTTGGTTTTAAAGTGAAGTTGAATTTGAAATTTAGTTTTTAGTTTAGAAGTCAACTGTTTTTGATTTCGTGATCAAGTCTTTAATTTAGAAGTCGATAGTTTGAGATCAAGTGTTTAAGTCTTTAAAAATTAGCAATTATATAAACTTTGAGGTTACTCCCCACTAGAGGATTTTACCCCCGTTAGTAGGCGTTCTTGGATTTCATTGGTCACATATTTAAATGTGTTATGAAACGAACAAAACTTTGTTTCTGTTTTCTTTAAACGCGTCAAAATTTAGTGTTGAAGTTAAGTGGCTAAGTCTGGATAATATCAATAGTTAGAATTTGGAAAAGTGATTTTAAAAATGAGTGAGCAATAAAAATTGATTTGGGTTGACACTAACATGATTCTAGGTTTTAAAGAAAACTATAAATTAGCTAGATGACTTTCGAACTAAAACTGTTTGAAGTGGTTGACATAAATAAATTTGAATACAAGTTATGTGAAAATAGGAATTAGGAATTAAGTTACATAATTAAGAAAAAGTAATAAATATACAATACTTAAAACTAACAAAGTAAATGATAATAATAATTATGATTATGAAATAAAAGTAATAATATAGAATATAATATAAAATTGATTAAGTATAAGTATGTATAAAAAAGGGTTATGGGCGGCTCCATGACACTTTATAGGTAACCAATACCCAATGATCGTCGTTTTTGTATAAACAATTATCAAGAAATACATGATCAGTAAAATAGTTCTGATAATTCATATTTATATCATTCAGTATTAAATAATACTCCAATGCATTATTCAACATAGTAGCAGCTTCCAAGTAAAATTGCATTGTTACTCTGAGCAGTACCAATAACAATCTATTACTGATTCATATTATTAAGTCAGAAGTTCATTGAAATCTGTAATTGGTATGGTAATTTCCACCAGCAGCCTGGCCGAGCCAAAAGCGTTTGGTGGAGGTAGAGAAAGGAAACCAGCAGCCTGGCCGAGCCAAAAGCGCTTAGTAAGGGTGCGAAAGTCCACCAGCAGCCTGGCCGAGCCAAAAGCGCTTGATGGGGGAAAATAATGTTCACCAGCAGCCTGGCCAAGCCAAAAGCGCTTGGTGGAGGTATGGAATGAACACCAGCAGCCTGACCGAGCCAAAAGCGCTTGGTGGAGGAAAGGAATCGAACTCTGGACTTACTAACATAGAGTCAGCGTGGAGATCCCGGAGCGTCTCCGCGATTGAAGCAAAACTCGCAGCTTATATTCCAAGATTTCCCTCTTGTTCCTCCTGAAGAACTAGGGCTCCACGTGGACTCAATTTCACCCCCTCTCGTCCGTTGATATCGACGGTGGTTGACCTGGGTGCTGAGACAACGTCATGGAAATATTTGTTATTTGATGACGTCGGCTGAACTCTATAACAAAGAATCCGGAACACATATGCACCTATACAAGTGCGTAAATTCTTAAAACACTGTATCGAGAAGTTTATTTTAAAACCAACTATCTCTAAATGTTTATGCTTGTGTTAGCTGATTAGCGCGTCTCTCAGCTGCCGCCGTTGACTCACGTCTGCCGCTAAAATTCAATGCGTACTGATAACTTCTTTATCAATCGAAATTTCATTATAAAAATTACACAAAAATTATACTATAGTTATGGCCATAACGTTGTGCAATAATTAATAAATAAAATTAAATTAATATAGACGCGTACCGTCTCAGTATTATAATTTGAAAGAGAATCTTCAATTATTGAGCTTTGATGTTTAATCAGCTCACTCAATTTTATTTCATTGTTCGAAAATTGTTTAATCTTATTATTATAAAAATGTGCATCTTTATCATCTAATGTGCCAAATAATACTTTTGAAAGTCTGCCAACGGCATTAATCAATCCTCTTTTAAATCGTTTTTGATGACCAGTGAGAGAAAATATTGTTTCTTGTTTTTCTTTAATTTTAGAAATTAATAATTCAGTTGCTCGTGAGAATTGTTGACAAAGTTGAATACCAGGAAATTTATTTTTAATTATAACACAGTTAGCTCTTGTTAAATCATAATACTTAAGTATAACATCAAATTTTCTTATCATATTATCTATATCAATGTATGTTATTACTTTCCATTTATCACTATAAAATTGTGCTTCGCCAATATTTTCAAAATAAATTCCAGGGGAATATTCAAACGAGGTTATATTGAAATCATTATCTGACTTCGTAATTACTGCAATCACCATAGCAACGATAAAGGCTAGTACCCTAAAACAAAATAGCATATCTTCATAAGTTTGATATAAAATTAAATTAATAAATTAAAATTAATAATTATGTATTTAAAATACATTTGTTCCTTAAAATTAAGTTAAACGTGTTTCCACGAATATTAACATCTGGATCCTTCCAGAGGTTGCCCACAATGTGAAAGGTCTGTGACCAGCTGAAGTCCCTTAGGACAGATTAGGCTTACTTAATTTTGACTTAAAGTTCGAAATGGGCACAAAATGAGACACTAACCTTCCTGGGTAATTAAAAAGTGAAAAGTCAGGGACTCAGCGAAAACGCAAAATTCAATGAATTATCATAAAAAAGATCAGATAAAATATGTAAATAAATGATTAACTGCTGTGTTCATTGACGTGTAACCGGGAATTCTCTTTGGAACCCCAGAGCATTACAAATAAATAAACACAGAGAAGATATTGTTTTCTCAGTTATCAGGGTAATCTGATCTTGGATTAGTCGTGAAAATGTTTCAGTCAGTTGTAATGAACTTTATAGTTCTTGTTTCGCTTCCAAATAACAAAATTAACAGGGGAGTCTTGTGAAATTATTATAAATTGTCCAATCCAACGTGAATCTAATTTTTTACTACGACCTCGGCGAATGCTTTCATCATATAGTAATACTTTATCACCGACTTGAAATGTGATTACCCGCGCTTGCTTATCGTAATTTTCCTTCGACTTTTGTTTCTTCTGTATTAATTTATCGCGGGCTAATTCATGAGAGATTTGTAATTTTAGTTTTAAATCTTGAACATAATCATCGTACGTATAATTTGGATTTGGAGGAGTTTTTACCGATGTGGGTATTTCAGCTTGAAACCTATAAATTAATTCAAATGGTGTATAACCAGTAGACGTATGTGAAGTGGTATTATAACTAAACATTGCAAAAGGAACAAATTCGTCCCAATTGGTTGAATCTTGATTTATGAAAGCTTTTAAATATTCCGCTAAAGTATGATGTGATCTTTCTAATGCTCCATGATAAGCTGTGGTATTTAATTTTTTAATCTTTAATAATTTACAAACGTCTTTAAAAACTTCTGAGATAAAATCGGAACCTTGATCGATTAAAATTGAATTTGGAATACCATATCGACAAATTATATGTTTAACAAATTTATCAGCGATAGTATACGCTGTATGATCTGGAATGGGAATCGCTTCTGAAAATTTAGTTAAATCGTCTTGAAAAGTAAGAATAAATTTATTACAGGATTCTGTCACTGTAATTGGTCCGACAATATCTAAGAAACATTTTTCAATTGGTTTTGATGACGTAGTGGTAATTTCCATAGGAGCAACAATTTTTAAGTTTGAGGATTTATTTTTCTGACATTTACCACATTTATTAATATATTCTATAATATTTGCTTTCATATTTGGCCAATTATATTTTATACGCATACGTTTATATGTACGTGATATACCTTAATGTCCTCCTAAAGGATTGTCGTGATAGTCTCTGATTAATTGTAATTTTTCATCTTCTGATAAATCAACGCTAGGATTATAATAATAAACATGAATTAGAATATCGGTGCTTTTAAAAATGTATCGTAACATAATACGAATCTTTTCCCATTTTTTCCTATCTAAACCTGACGCTATTCTTGGAATTGCCAATTTATTAATTTTATTCTCAATAAGAAATGATTTTAATTTTACTAATGTTAAATATACATCTTTGTAATTAGGTTTGTCAAAATAATTTTCCTTTGTAATCAAATACAAGATATCTCGTGATTCATATTTCAAATATGCTACTTCATGTATTTCTTTATGTTGGTCTTTTAATTCTCTAACGTGATTAAATTTATCTTTAAATTTTTCAGCGATACCTTGTGACATTTCAAAATCTTTTGAAACACAATGGGCTAAAGCAAAGTCAGGTGGTGCATTAAATAAGTCTTCGTAAAATTCTTTTATATTGTTAATAACAATTTTATTTTTAATAGCTTCTAAAAATTCAGAATAAGAAACATTATTATTTTGATCGGCAGTAATATTGAAAATTGTACTTGTAGAAAGTAGGTCTGCATGACGGATTGACTTTCCTCGTCTATGGATAATTGAATAATCGTATTCTTCTAATTTAATTCGCCAACGCATAAGACGTGCTCCTGGATCTTTTAAATTATTTATGTAAACTAAAGGATTCTGATCTGTTACAATGGTAAATTTTCTCCCATATAAGTATGGTCTAAAATGTTTTACAGCCCAAACGGCGGCTAAGAATTCTTTTTCAATAACAGGATAATTCTGTTCTGCAGAATTTAAAGTTCTAAAGGCATATGAAATAGGTAAATCTTTTCCAATATCTCCCTGTGACAAAACAGCTCCGATAGCATGATTGCTAGCGTCTGTAGTTAAAACAAATGATTTATTAAAATCTGGATATTGAAGTAAAGGGGCAGTTATTAAAGTTTCTTTTAAAGTTTCGAATGATTTTTCACAATTATCAGTCCAATTAAAATTTACATTTTTCTTTAATAAATGGGTAAGTGGTTTAGCTAATTTAGAAAAATCTTTTATAAATCTTCGATAATAACCAGCAAGTCCTAAGAATGCTTTAATATCGCGTTCATTTTTCGGACGCGGAAAATTTTGAACAGCTGAAATTTTACTTGAATCTGGCTTAATACCTTGATCTGTAATAATATGGCCAAGAAATATTACTTCTTTCCTTAAAAAATCACATTTTTCTGGCTGTAATTTAAGATTATATTCTCTTAATTTATCAAATATGGTTTGTAATTTTGAAACATGCTCTTTTAAATTTGCTGAATAAACAACTATATCATCTAAATAAACATAACATGATAATCCTTGTTGATGGTGAATTTTTAAGCCCCATAGGCATTCTTAAATATTCAAAATAACCGAAATATGTTGAAAACGCGGTTTTCTCTTGATCACTAGGATCCATTTTAATTTGATAAAATCCAGATGCTAAATCTAAAGTAGAAAAATATTTAGAGTTCCCTAACTGATCTAAAATGTCTGTGATGTTAGGCAGTGGAAATGCATCACCAATAGTAACATTATTTAATTTGCGGAAATCAACTACAATACGCCACTTTTGTTTACCAGAGGCGTCTAATTTTTTTGGAACAACGAGTAATGGTGCATTCCATGTAGATTTACTGGGAGTTATAATTTCTTCATTTAACATTTTATTTACCTGAGATTGAATTTAAGATCTATGCGCTTCAAGTACGCGATAAGGTTTGACATGAATTGGAGCATCATCTTTTGTTTTAATTTGATGTTTAACTTCATCAGTGCAAGTTAATTTATCACCCTATAATTAAAATAAATCAGAATAATCTGCGCATAATTCTTGTAATGAAATAATTTCTTCCGTATTTAAATGATTACTGCGAATCGACGATAAGACTTTATCTATACGTTTAGCATCAAAATTATCTTCCGTTTGTTCATTATTGTTACTAAAATTTACTGTTTGAACTGAATATAAAGTTTCAAGTTCGACGTAAGGTACTTGAATTCTTTTTTCAATTTCTGTAATATTAATAATAGAAACTAAACATTTTCCATTTTCTGAAAGCTCCACATGTAAAACATTTAATTTAATTTTTATCATTTACAGGATTAAATCTAGGAGTAAATTTAGGTTTTTCTTGCGGATAGCCGAAATATTTTACTGAACGTTCGTCAGACGTTAAATTAACTTCTTCTTCTTTTGCCAACGTGAATGCGCGTTCTAAACTATCAGGAT
This sequence comes from Pterostichus madidus, assembly GCA_911728475.2. Lineage (NCBI taxonomy): Eukaryota > Metazoa > Arthropoda > Insecta > Coleoptera > Carabidae > Pterostichus > Pterostichus madidus. The sequence continues at coordinate 15,151,612 of OU452304.1, read as the reverse complement.
TTTGAGATTTTATAAACATTTTTATGGGTTGACGCAACCCTTCAATAAATACATTTAAAGTTTGTTTTCGTAATAAATCTTGAATTGTTTCTGCTTCATCTTTCGTTTGTCCGGAAGTACTAACATAACAAAGTTGAGCAAATAATTTTTCTATTCTCGTACAGTAACTTAAAATTCATTCATTTGGCAAATGTCTACACGCATTTAATTATAATTGTAAATTATTCATAGATCTTCGATCTGCAAAATTTTCTTCTAAAATTTTTTTTAAATTTTCATAAGTATTAATCTCTCTAAATCTGACTGATTGATATGCTTTACTTTTTAATTTAGAAGTTATAATAGCTAAAATTGTTGGTCTATCATCAGGTGAAATTTTATCATATGCAATTTTTGCACAATTTAAAAATTCTTGTAATTTAACACTATCATCCTCTTGATATTCGATTAATATACTAATGGCTGCTTCTAGTGATAAATGGGCCATAACGAATAAATTATCAAAATTAGTAATAACACTTTGAAACTTACTTAATAAACTTGGGATTCCGTTATTCATAAACTTGAAAATAACCACTCGTGGAAAATAAAACACTTACACTTTCATAGTGAAGGTTGAACGTAAAACTGGAACGTAGAATTGGGACTGATTACCCGTGCGTTGAAATGGGACTGGAACCCTCGTAGAATAGAACTGGAACCCTCGTAGAAATAGAACTGGAACCCTCGTAGAAATGGGACTGGATACTCTTGTAGAAATGGGACTGGATCCCTTGTAGAAATGGGACTGGAACCCTCGTAGAACTGGGACTGGAACCCGTGCGTTGAATTTGAACTGAATACGGCTCTGTGTACTCTGCTCGTTGCGTTAGTTGAGCGACGTAAAAGTGCGAGCTTCTAGCTCCGTAACTCAGGCTTGATGTTTAGAATCGGGGTAATTTGTGGCTTTTTCAAAAGCTCGACCCGCGACTTCTGTAGCTGAATATTACGGAGTTACTAACGGTTGAAACTTCACAATTTTTCAAATCCGACGCGGCACAGTTAGTTTTACACGACTTTATTATATCCGCTTTTTAAAATTATTATCCCACCGCGCTGCCACAAAAAATAATTAGTTGTTGTAACCTGATAGCTTGGCTACAACAATAATTAGTTTAATATTTATTTTTAAATCGGAGAAAGAGGATAAGGATCTAAGGGCCAAACCCACTAGTAAAGATCGTGTTTCTTTAATATAGTTTTATTAACTACTATTACTAACTTTTGTACACTATTTACACAGTTTTACAGAGTCAACTTGTTTAAGAGACTTATTCGAGTCGCGGATGGTAGTAGACTTGTTCGAGTCAGGGATGGTAACAGACTTGTTCGAATCAGAGATGGTAACAGACTTGTTCGAGTCAGGGATGGTAACATACTTGTTCGAGTCGCGGATGGTAGTAGACTTCTTTGAGTCAAGGCTGGTAACAGACTTGTTCGAGTCGCGGATGGTAGCAGACTGACTTCTCTGTTCACGTCTCAGCCTAAACTGGGCGAGACAAATAACTATACTCAGCATTCTTAAAGGGGCAAACATCATCAAAATATCTTTCGACAATAACAATTCTAAGAACGCTGAAGGGATGCAGAAGACATCAACAGGATGTGACATTATCGTCGAAGATTAAATAGAAATTAATACTATCAACATACATTCTTATTATTAACTAGGGAGATTACAACATGAGTACCGGCGTAAATTTAGAGAAATAAATATATTCACGTAAAAGTATTACAATACAAAAAATAACTCCTGCAGTTCATTAATGTAGTCATATTAAAATGTTTGGCGGAAATAATTAGTAATATGCTGAATTTGCATAACGCTTCATCATACTACAGTTAGCCATAGTGAAATTAGAATGCGTAAATTACTATTTTGTCTATTTCTCAAAACCAGTTAACTTTTACAGTGAAACCACAACTTTGATCAAATAAAGAAGACAATTTTCCAGACAAAACAGAAACACATTTATCTTAAATCTGGTATTGTCTAAATATTATGCTTTCTGAAATCTTAGTTTTCCAAACTATCGTAGAACTGTGAAATTTATGATTTAATAAAATAGCTTATTTATAACGGCGATTCATAATTTCTAAGAGTTTATTACAAGGAATCTAAATATATTAAGAAAATGTTTTAAACAGTATATCTATATTATGGATAAAAGATGCAGTATTTACATTGTCGATTACGCTCAAACTATTATCAGACTGAAAGGATGACGGTTATCATTTTGTACAAAACCTGTAATAATTAAAAATATATATATTTTATAACACTAAAGTATATATTATTCAATATTCTTTTGTTATTATATCGGTCAATGAAAATTTACTTTTTTCTTTGTAACTTTTTTGTTGTTTAGTAGTTCTACACTCATATATTAACTAAGTGTATTTTACCCTCGAGAGCACCAGGTACAGGATGTTCAGATTTTTATTATTAATCGCACTACCCTACTGAGGTTTTATCGAAGGTGTTATTCAATTTGGGTTTTTTTCTTTAACTAAAAGCATTCGAAGATCTTGTAGAAAACTACAATGTCAGGAAGCGTTAACAATACGGATAATTCTGCGTTGGTCCAAAATGGCTTAATCATTGCTTTATATAACGGCAATTTGCTAATGAACAGGATAGATTTTCTTCCGATGAGTCAAGCAGCTTTTTTATCTTCAGTCCAAATTTATTTCGTTTGATCCGAATATGTTTATATTGTATCAGCCACTAACTTGCCTCCGTTTATTACTATAATAGAATTAGACCTATATTCTTCTGTAGAAGTTTGGGTTTGGAAGCCAATTTTGAATCATATTGACATGTAGCGTACGTAGTAATTAGTCTAAAAAGTCAAATTATGATAACGATATATCACTAAATTCATTATTATCAAGAGACTAACGACTAATAAATTTATACCCAAATACACAATAGGCGTATTCCATTTGCCATTTGGATCAGATCTAACTTACATTTAATGAGCCAAATCAATTTATTTATTTCGCTGGATTACTTCACTAACTCTATTGCCAGTATAGAATTACTCATTTTAATTTATTTTGTAGTAATTCACTCCAATAAAAGCATCAGTTTGCTTAATTCAGTTCATTTCGTCATGTTGTCTAATTCATCTAAACTGATTTAAATGAACCAAGTGGCAAATGGAATACAGCTATTGTTTATACTTACAATACAATTTTTTTTCCAGTACATTCTTTTATTTTCTATCTTTTTTTATTTATTTTAAACTATATCAGTATTTAAAGAGTTATTAATCTTTGCTCTCTATCTATGGTTATTATTATCAAAACAATGCTAAAACTCAAACTGACGTTTTATAGCAAGTGATGGATTCATATTGCGCGCCTTGCACAATAAGATGTTGCACTTTAGAGTGTTGCAAAATACTGTGTAATTCAAAAGCAGGAACTGCGGTTTAGGATGTTGCAGATTGTTGTGTGAATTTTAGCACACATCTATTTTATGTGACTGCATAGGGATATGTTTGAATAATTTGATACACTGCACCAGTCTACATCTAGTGAGAGATAGATGTAACACTAAGATCACCATTTTAGGACGATGACCAAGTTGATGTATGACTAGTATAAAGAAATATTTTGTGGTGAAATAAAGGGCAGTGTATGCGGATTATGATTGTACATGCAATCCCAGCGTCATACTTCAAATGATAGTTTCACGTTTGTCAATAGAAATGTGCTTTAATCATTTTAATTTAGAAATATATCTGCATACGATTAAAATAAATTATAAGCATTTATAGAGTTATGAAAGACATCAATAACTTTTATCACAAGCTCAGTTTCTTGTTTAATTGATTATATTACAGGAAACGACTTCAAATAAAATATTCTAATACCAGCTATTTCAAACTGTGTGATCATTTTTAGCAATCTGTTATTGACAGCACAATCACAGTTTCATACACCATTTCCACATTATGTAGTTTGTATCTGTAAGAACACTAAGTAAATATTAACCTACTGTACTTACAATTCAACAAGCAATCCATGTATCATATGAACATCATATCTATATCACAGCGCAGCTATCAGTTTTATATCATATTTTTATTGCAAAATTATTAGACCACAATTAATCTTTTTAAATAAAAAATTCGGTAGAAATAATTATTCAACATAAACGTAATTGGCTTATGAGAAAATAAATACAGGAATTAAAATTTTTAATTAATGACCAGTTACTTTTCAAAGATTAACTATGTATTTTTCTTTTTTTTTCATTATTATTACATTAACTTACGAGTACGTTACTCAAATAAAATTTGTCTAAAGCAATAAACTAAATTTCACAGTTTCACTAAAATTATATATAATTTAATTGTAAGTACATGCCATGTAGACTCTTGCCTGAACAATATTAGTAGTTCAGACTGCTTCAGATTGCTTTAATTGCATTTAGAAAATAATGTTCGAATTAAATGAAACCACAATAAGAACCTACTAGAGATCAGCATTTTCGAAAATTTTAATATCCGATTCGATCCAATATTTGATCCGAAATCAGATCTGAGATACGATCCGCCATACCATTAGATCTGTACTGGTTTCCATATTTATATGTAATCAATTGTAACATTGTAGATGAAACTAAATTACTAATTTTGTTTCAAGATGGCGGACTGAAGCTGTATTATACCTGTATGTTGAGATTAGTTCTCGTCTATGCCTATACTAAATTTGAATTGAATCTGTGCAGTACTTTTCAAGATAGCTAGCGGCCATTTTGTTTCACGATGGCGGACTGAAGCTTTATTATACCTACACTGCTCAAAAAAAAAAACCGGTCACCTAAAGAATCCCAAAAAAACGTCACTTTTCATACTATACACTTTTCAAACAAATTGGATGAATTATTTTTTTTTTCGAAGTCGCCCAAAGTCTAGTCTTTGAAAAGCTGTGAATTGATTTTGACTAACCTCCCTTCCCCCAACCACCTCAAAACGAGAACCACTTTTTTTCTAAAAAAAGGTGATTTTCCAAGCTTTCTATGGGAATCATCAGCCGTCAATTGACAAATCTGTCATCAGATAATGAAAATATGGAAATTTTTGTTACTGGAACGAAAAACAGCATCAACATTGGATGATTTAAAAAAAAATCAGTGCAGTACTTTTCAAGATAGCCAGCGGTCATTTTGTTTCACGATGGCGGACTGAAGCTGTATTATACCTGTATGTTGAGATTAGTTCTCGTCTATGCCTATACTAAATTTGAATTGAATCAGTGCAGTACTTTTCAAGATAGCTAGCGGCCATTTTGTTTCAAGATGGCGAACTGAAGCTTTATTACATTTATATGTTAAGATTGGTTCCCGTCTATGTCTGTACCAAATTTGAATCGAATCAGTGCAGTACCTTTTAAGATAGCTAGCGGCCATTTTGTTTCAAGATGGCGGAATGAAGCTTTATTATACCTGTAAGTTGAGATTAGTTCTCGTCTATGCCTCTCCAAATTTGAATCGAAGCAGTGCAGTAATTTTCAAGATAGCTTAGCAAAGTTTCATCGCAATCGGATGAATGATATAGGAATGCATACGGGACAAACAAACAAACAAACATTAATTTATATATATATATATATATATATATATATATATATATATATATATATATATATATATATATATATATATATATATATATATACTAGCTATTACCCGCGACTTCGTTCGCGTGGTCTACAATTTAATGCGAGTACCCGGCATGCGTTGCAATGAAAAGATGTTTGTGTTTCATTCTGTTTATTGAAGTGCTTTTGAATACATCATATTTTTTGTTTTTCTCTTTGAGACCTACACGAATAAATCAGAAGATTTTCCGACTCGTGATCATGCCACATACAGTTGTCCTTGTGAGAAGCATGGATTTTCAAAATTTGGTCCACACACTTGTAGCGATTGTCCTTGTGATTTGTTGATGGTCATTGCAAATGCGAGTCGTACCGGAAACTGCAATTCGATCGCAAACTCGAACCACGTTCGGGAAGATGGCAGATTGGAAGTTTATTATGTCTATATGTTATAACTAGCGACCATTTTGTTTCTAGATCTTGGACTTAAGCTTAAGACTGGTTCTCGTCTATACCTATAGCAAATTTGAATCGAATCAGTGCAGTACTTTTCAGGATAGCTAGCAGCCATTTTCTTTAAAGATGGCGGACTTAAGCTCTAATTTATCTATATGTTAAGATTGGTTCTCGTCTATGCCTATACCAAATTTAAATCGAATCAGTGCAGTACTTTTCAGGATAGCTAGCGGCCATTTTGTTTCAAGATGGTGGACTAAGGATTTTTTATACCTATATGTTAAGATTGTTTCTCGTTTATGCCAATACCAAATTTAAATTTAATCAATGCAGTACTTTTTATGATAGCTAGCAGCCATTTTGTTTCAAGATGGCGGACTTAAGCTTTATTTTATTTATATGTTAAGATTGGTTCTCGTCTATGCCTACACCAAATTTGAATTAAATCAGTGCAGTAATTTTCAGGATAGCTAGCGGCCATTTTATTTCAAGATGGCGGACTGAAGCTTTATTATACCTATATATTAAGAATGGTTTTCGTCTAAGCCTATACCAAATTTGAATCGAATCAGTGTTGTACTTTTCAGGATAGTTAGCGGCCATTTTGTTTCACGAAAGCGGACTGAAGCTTTATTATACCTATATGTTAAGATTGGTTCTCGTCTATATCTGTACCAAATTTGAATCGAATCAGTGTAGTACTTTTCAGGATAGCTAGCGACCATTTTGTTTCAAGCTGGCGAACTGAAGATTTATTATACCTATATGTTAAGACTGGTTTCCGTCTATGCCTATACCGGATTTGAATCGAATCAGTGCAGTACTTTTCAAAATAGCTAGCGGCCATTTTGTTTTAAGATGGCGGACTCAAGTTTTGTTATAACCATATGTTAAGATTAGTTCTTGTCTATACCTACACCAAACTTGAATCGAATCAGTGCAGTAATTTTCAGGATAGCTAGCGGCCATTTTGTTTCAAGTTGGCGAACTGAAGTTTTATTATACCTACATTTTAATATTGGTTCCAGTCTATACCTATACCAAATTTGAATCGAATCAGTGTAGTACTTTTCAAGATAGCTAGCGGCCATTTTGTTTCAAGATGGTGGAATGAAATTCTATTATACCTATATATTTAGATTGGTTCTCATCTAAACCTGCACCAAAGTTTAATCGAATCAGTGCAGTAATTTTTAGGATAGCTAGCGGCTATTTTGTTTGAAGATGGCGGAATTAAGCTTTATTATATCTATATGTTAAGATTGGTTCGCGTCTATGCCTACACCATATTTGAATTTAATCAGTGCAGTACTTTTCAGGATAGCTAGCGGCCATTTTGTTTCAAGATGGCGGAATGAAGCTTTATTACATCTATATATTAAGACTCATTTTCGTCAATACATATACCAAATTTGAATCGAATCAGTGTTGTACTTTTCAGGATAGTTAGCGGCCATTTGGTACAAGTAGGCGGACTGAAGGTTTATTATACCTACATGTTAAGATTGGTTCTCGTCTATACCTGTACCAAATTTGAATTGAATCAGTGTAGTACCTTTCAGGATAGCTAGCGACCATTTTGTTTTAAAATGATGGACTGAAGCTGATTAGAAAAATTATTAAAGTAATGGATATTTTAAATTTCCGGCAATATAAATATTATAATTGGCATGTGGATCCTGAGGTCCCTGGTTCGATTCCCATAGGCGACAAATTTTCATAATTTGAAAAAAGCTATCTCTGTGGCTCCTCTACCACTAACATGTTTGGGGGCCGTGATTTAACGACTGGTAACCGCACTTCACGCGCAAAATATATCACTTACCGAGATCTGCTTCAGCAGAGTGCCACACCCAGTAATGGGTAGAAGGCGTGATGATATATTTATTTATATTTATTTTATGTACAAAATTTCCGATAATGAATTTTAAATATATCAGTAATATTTCCCAAATTGTGTAGTGCATCTTATTTGAAATTAAGTCTATGTTTAAAACAAAATTCAAACGGGTAGCTAGTAAGTTTGCTGCTCAGAGTCAAAAGGACAAAATTGGTAAGCTGCCGAGGTGGACAACATCAGATGAGTACATTTAAATACATAAATTTCATCGTTCACATTATATTCAAAGAAATTTTGAAAGTATGTAATCAGTAGGTACAAATGTTATTTTCCGTTACAGTGCCGTTCCAAAAGATATATTTTAGAACCTACCCTACTTTTTAGAGTTTACTGTCAATTATGGTATTTTATTTTATACTAGTACTAGAAAACTTTGTGGTCTAATTAATTGTATATGTCACTCAACTTTGACAATGATATCTTATCTTACTCTGTGAACGCCACTGCCGACGGACCAAGGTCATGTTAAAATTCTATGAAAAATATTTTCTCGACAAACGTCAAAATATCATGAGATATTAGAACTCATAGCAACAGTTAAAGTTTGATTTTACTGACAAATGTTTTGAGCGTCAGAAAAATAGTTGAGCTGCAGAAACAATGTAATGAAACTATTTGCATAATAAATGAGTTTTAATATATTTAACAGTAAAATTATTATAAAGCTACATTATAATGCAGAAGGGAATTTAATTCTTTTAACACAAATATATATCCCTTGTATCCCTTCTCTTATGCAACCCTTCTGCCTCCAAAGCATTTCGTCAGACGACCCTTTATACATACATGCAAACGTAATCATTCTTTAGGATTTTGATTTGCGTCCATTTATTCAATTCGACACTGAAATTTTACTTCACGCTTTCCTAAGTATCGTGGTGCGGTTTTGAAAGCGTAAACTTTCGCCGCTGTACCATCTTCTCGCTGCCAGCTGAGGCGACATTTTGGATTTTGTTGGAATGCAATGGTCCAATTTTGACGTTGGGCACTTGCCATTCGGATCTCAGTGTTGGCAACACTTACGAAATCCACCTTCGGTAGCTTAAATTTTATTCTTATTTAATTTAGCGTAACGTCATTAATTTAATTATTTAATTCTGCTTCAAAATATTATAAATAAATTAAAATATATGTCAAAACACCAAACCAGATACATATGAATAACAAAAATAGAAAAATATCTAAAAAAACTAAAAATATAAAATAAATTAAATTAAATTTCTAAATTCCCTAAAAAATGTTGAGCATATTTTAAATTATTATAGGCATCAGTTATATAGTTACCAGAAACATCAAAATGTAAATTAATATGTAAGGTTTCTAAAATTAATCTGTGAAATTTATTTTCCATAACATCAATAATTTTAGCTTCAGAGAAATCAAAAATGTGCCGAGTCTCCTGATAGTGACGAGTTAAATCACTATAATTTGGATCAAGTAGCATACAATGATAATTATGTTGATATAATCTCTTATATAATGGCTGTAAAGTTTCACCAATGTAACATTTTCCACATGAACCACATGGAATTTTGTAAACAACATTTTTAAAATGTGTTTCTTCCATTTTATCCTTAGTTTTACTATAGAGCATATTAATATTAATACAATTTGTAGTAACAATTTTAATATTAGTAGTTTTTAAAATCTTTCTAATTCCTGGTATTAATTTTTTAACGAAAAGAACAACAGCGACAACTAGTTTTTATTCATTATTTGGTCGAGTAGAATGTAAATTATCATTGTTGTGGCCATTAGTCAATTTATACAATCTGTTCTTATTATGTTTTTTTATAAAAAAAGGTAACCATTACGAGTTAAAATGTTATAAATAATTTTAAAATTTGAATTATGGAAACATGATTCCGAAAGCTTCATAAATAGGTCAATCAATGCAATAACAACACTCTTGTTATATTGTATGCCTATATAACGAAAAAAATGTAAATATCTACAGATGAAGTTGCTTTTTTAAACCAATTAGTACAAATTTTGTTTTCTGATCTAAATAAAGTGACATCCAAATTTTTTATTGAATTATTAAATTCATGCTCAATAGTACAAGTCAAACGTGGGTGAAAACTATAATATTTTTGAAAAATTGTTTCTACATTTTTAGACGGTGTTATAAATACACAATCATCAACATATCTTCTATAATATAGTATGTTGAATTGACAATCAGGAATAACATTTTCTTCTAGCATTAGTAAAACTAAGTCTGCAAGAGAACCACTAAAACTAGATCCCATTGGAGTTCCAACAATTTGTTGAAAATATTCTTATCCAAAAGAGAAAACAGCAGAATCGAAACAAAGTTTTATACCATCAATAAATTTAGATTTTGAAAATTCAGTATAAATACTCAAAGAATCCCAATATTTTTCAATACAACAAATTACAAGCTCCTGTAAAGAAAAGGGCTGAAACATCAAGTAAAACATGACATGATCAAATGGTACAAAAAGCTGTCTAACATCATTAACCAATTCAATAGAATTTTTTACACGATACGGTGAAATAGAAGTAACTTTGCTTATAATATCATTTAGAAATCTTGCAAGCTTGAAAGTAGGTGTGTCAATAGTATTATTTGTCTTAAAGGAATATCAGGTTTGTGGATTTTAGGTAACATGTACATTCCTCCTATTATTAGATTTTTCTTGAGCCTACGATAAGTTGTAATAATACCCAAAATTAATTTAGCTTTTTGATTATAATCTTTCCGGTACATAATAACTGTTTTAACACCTTTATTACACTTTGTAATAATTAGTGAACCATTATGTAATTTTACAAACATTTCTGTCTTTTCTATCCAATTTAAAAGTTCTTGATTTACAAATTAAAGTTTACTTTTCTGCCATTCCCTGATATATTAGTTCAAGCGCTTAGAAATTTGGTATTTCATGTCATCTTTATTAAGGATGTTACTACGATCAATACTAGTTGATAAATTTGTATATGTATATAAAATTAACTTCTTTAATAATTTTGGATCTTTAGATACATAACAAAATCTAGGTCCAAGAAATAAAATAGCAAGAATATCATCATCAATAAATATATCACTCAAATTGGTAATCCAGCCATGAAAATTTTCTTTAATAAAACTACAAATGCTATTATTTAATGCATTTTTCTTCACTTGTATCAATTTTTTGTTGATAATATGATAATGTTTAGATTTTTCATTAATAGAAATTAAATTAGCATTGTAGCTAGTATAGTAATATAAAACAATGGGCAAGTTATCAATCAAATATGAAACAGCATAAGCTTTAAGTGATTTAAGATGACTAAGATGATCATGAGTTGATAATATATTAACATTCAAAATCTTGAAAAAATAAGTTGCATTTATATTATCCATTTTATGTACAACACGTTGAGACATGTAATTAAAACTTGACTTGGTAGAATTCTTGATAAAATTTGGTATGATGTTAAACTTCTTATATTGGTATAAAAACCAAAGACGGTTTTCAGCCTTTGTAATTTTAATCAAAAGCTTATTATAATACTTGTTAGAACTATGAAAATCTCTGCCAAAAATTAACTTGACATTAACAAAAAATCCATTGACATGTTGATTATTATAGTATAAAGGTCCAATTCGCCAACCTTAATAGTTTATAAATAATTAAGGTGGATCCAAATAATTATTAAAATAAAATAAATTAAAGGCTTAAGGAATCCAATATTGATTTTTTTAAATGTTTATTTTGAACGTTTCGAACTAAAAAAATAGTTCATCTTCAACAAATCTAAAATACAATACAATAATAAAAATATAAAATTAATAAATAATACAAAGTGTCAAACAAACCTCAATAAACGTAAAATATAACATAAACAAAATATTATAAAATAAATTTAAATATATGTCAAAACACAAAAATAGATACATATGAATAATCATTATTAATAATATCGTTATTATCTTCCTAGAATTCAAACAAGAACAAGTTATTTTAGGAGACGGATCTTTTGGCAAAATTTGTGAGTGTTTTTCTTTCAATAATAACGGGAATATGTTTGGTACAATTCAAGATACTAAATTACTTGATATTTTCATCAACAACATGAAACTTTGGATTGCAAAACCACTATATCAAAATTGACTGAATGAAGAAGTGGCACAATTTTTCAATAAATTTCGGTTGCCAGGCAGGTTTAAATTTCAGGTAATTCTTATTGCGGATAATAAATTTAAAAACAAATCTGAAATATATTTCAATCAATTTATCAAAATTTTAACCTTGCAAAATTTTAAAAATCTTTTGGAACCGAATGATATGGTGGTGGTGGGCAAAATTGTTAAAGTTATAAATGGATTACTAAAAATTAAAAAGTATTATAAGATATTGACCGATCTTTCAAAATCATCAAGTGTAGCGATGAAATTATGAAGGAAGAGAAGAAAAAAGGAAAATTGAAGTGTATTAAATCATTTAATAACTTTTGTTTAAAATTTTTCGTTATTTTTTTAAATAAAGTGAATTTTATAGTTTTGTAATTATTTGTATTATTGTATCCATTATTTTTTTTAAAATTCATATTATTTTAGTTATATATTTCTTATTTACACTTTAATTTCGATCACCTAGTCACATTTAGTTCAGTGAGGAGTAGGGGCGATTATTCGGGCAATTCCACTTGCAAACAACTTCCTGCTGCGTGCAAACAATTACTAATTAGACGTGAAATTAAGAGTTTCGAAATGGACAAGTGCAGCACTTTAGCGGTAGATAATACAACAGTTACTGATGCTACATCCGAGGACATTGTATAAAATTTATTAGTAACCGATGGTTATAAAAATTCAGCGGTCGAGCTGTTCACTTTTGAAATACAGAAATAAAGGGTATGATACAATAAAAAGTCCAAACAAATTTTAATAAAACAAAAAGAATTTTATTTGAAACTTTTTTGGATTAATTGTACCGTTTATCAAATAATCGCTAATATATTTTATGCAAATTGGAGGACATGTTTTGTAATCGAAGTATTGAATAAGAAAATATTTATTTCAAATAATTATAGTAACAGGCTTATTATGAGTCGGTGTTAAATAATGGTATATTATATATCAAAGGACTAAAGTACATAATTTAATCTTGAAGGTGAACTTTATTACCCTCGCCTGAATCTGAGGGATTAAATGCACTTTAGTTTTGAATTAATAATGAATTTTGATATTAATTTGACATAAAATTCACAATGACAGCATTATACGAATTTTTAAGTAATTTAGGTAACGTAAACAAAGTTTATAATATACTTATTGAAATAAAATATTTTAGTTCGAAACGTTCAAAATAAATATTTTTTATAAAGTCAACATTGAATTCCTTAAGCATTTAATGTATTTTATTTTATAAAGCTATTTATAAATGCTTGAAAATTGTATGTTGTAATACAAGCAGTGCCGGTTTTACAAATTTGGAGGCCTAAGACGGAAGGAAATTAGAGGCCAGTGGGGGAGAGGGGGGGTACTGGGAGTTACTATATGCCACATAAAGGTATCCAGAAAAAAAAAATTGTACATAAATGTAAATATAATGTATATTTATATTTTTAAAAAATCATAAAATGCAAATAGTCACGTAACGAAAAATTATAAAAATTGCACCTACACAGGATTAAAAAAAATATTATTATTCAGTCAGTACCTACATGAAGCTAAAATCACAGTCTCATACTATAATAACATAAAATTAAAAATTAATTATAAAATGCGAAATTTACATTAATGCAATTTCTGTTTTCTTGATTTTTCTTCAACGAACTTTGAAATGACATCATTACAATCAGTGGATTTCAAAATCTCTGCCTCTATATTTAATAGGGCTAGTGATTGCAATCGCTCTTGGGACATGGTCGGGCGTAGATAATTTTTTACTCTTTTTAAGCATGAAAAAGATCGTTCAGCGGACGCATTTGATAAAGGATGCGTTATATATATTTGTAGGAGAGTCATATTTGGAAATGTTGCTTGTAATCTATTTTTAATAATCAATATATATTTTTCTTAAACTGAGGGATTGTGTGGAGTAGCCTATGCACTTTGCGCTATGAGACGATGCTACGTACACTGCTACTGCCACAATGCGACTACACAGTGGTGCCACAAATACAAAACAATTTGTTGCGGAAAATAGTATTTATAAAATTAAATTTTTATTTTGCATAGTAGTTGTATATTAATTTTTTATATATAAAAATTCTAATTTGTATGAGGCCGGTAAAAATCGGAGGCCTGAGGCGGTCGCCTCACCCGCCTTATGGCAAAACCGGCCCTGAATACAAGTGTTGAAAAGGGTATCATTGGAAAGCGTGTTTATAAGATTTACACAAGATTTCCAGTGATCTATTTTGTTGAACAATTTATTTTTTTTAATTAATGTGAAATATAATTGTAAATGACAGATGTCAAATATTGATTCAAATATCGATTTTAAGAAATAAAAGTTCATGACTGTAGAAAAAATAGACCATTGCAAAACTGTAGTGGGGCCATGTACAAATGTAGAAACACAGCGATAGAAAAAAACACGATAGGAACGTCATTTGGTATCGCGCCCTATCGCTTTGTAGAATAGAAATGTACTTCGGCCACTTTCGGTTTTTGTATTATCTGTTTTGTAAAAATCGACTAATATTTTTACATTTCTAATAAACAAAAAAATAATTTGTTTGACATAAGTTGTAAATTTTTGTGAATTTTGGACAAGTAGGTAATTATTATTATTAATATAATGAAAAGTGAAATATATTTTTAAACAATTTTGTATTATCACTATAAAAGTAGTACAACATTTGAGAAAAAAAAAATACATATAGCAGATTTCGGTAGGAGATTTATATATGCGCGTGAAGTGCGGTTACCAGCAGTCGAATTACGGCCCCCAAAGATGTTAATGAAGGTGGAGCAGCACGAGTAACTTTAATAGAGTGAAAATTGTTTGTTGTCTGAGGGAATCAATCCGAATTCTCAAATTCAAAGTCCGATTCTATACCACTGAACAAACACCTACCCCAAGAAAGTTAAAAGTTATATGTTTATAAATACGTATTTATAATTTAGTAATAGCGCTTCCAATGTATTTAATGGCTAAATATGAAGTAATAGAAGAAAAAAGAAGATACGCGATAATCAGTTATAATAAAAAAATAAAAAAAAAAATCATCACGCCTTCTACCCATTACTGGGTGTGGCTCTCTGTCGAAGCAGATCTCGGTAAATGACATATTTTGCGCGTGAAGTGCGGTTACCAGTCGTCAGTTATAGTATTGCAAAAAGTGTGAGATACAATTTTAAGGTTTATTAAGGTTTACGAATGACGAAACATTTGGAATTAAGAATATATTTATAGTCATATTAATTTTAAAATTTCATTTTAATAGTTTCTCCTCAAAAAATGATTATATGTTAGTAGAGAGTCCGTTACCATCAGTCTTCCTCCTATAATTTCCCAGTCCCGCGATCTTGGCCTTTGTTTTAGATTTGCAATCAATTAAGGTTTAAATTTTTATATCTGTATTTATTTACATAATGTTTGTGTTATTTCAAATATTATATCTATCTTTTTTTATATATTTTGTTCCATGCTGCCAAAGAATTTAATTCTGTCGTTAAGTCTCCTCATAATTTATTTAAATATGCTTTTGCACTATCCAGATGTGGTTTTTCTTCCTAGAAATTTAATAAGTACACCCATAGTCTAAGACATAATTTTGAAATTTTTGATTAAAAAGTTTATAAATATGTGTAAAATAAATAAATAAATATAAATATATCATCACGCCTTCTACCCATTACTGGGTGTGGCACGCTGCCGAAGCTGATCTCGGTAAGCGATATATTATGCGCGTGAAATGCGGTTACCAGTCGTCAAATCACGGCCCCCAAAGATGTTAGTGGTGGAAGAGCCACAGGGGTAGCTTTTGAAATTATGAAAATTGTTTGTCGCCTGTGGGAAACGAACCAGGGTTCTTAGGATCCACAGGCCGACTTCATACCACTGAGCTAGCCACCCCATAATGTGGATAATATTTATACTAATAATTCTATATTTATTTTGAAAATAATATTATTTATTCACTAAATAAATTTATTTTTTCAATGAAAATAAACGGTTTCTACAAAGGAAAATTCACGTTTCGTGTCTATTCTATTTTGACGTAAACATGCGAAAAAAATGAAGTTCTTACATGGCGCGATACCAATTTATCGCTTCTTTGCTACAAATATAATTTTCTTAGTAACGTGTCGCTACCTTTCTATATTTCTATATGGCCCGATCCCGCTACAGTAGCGGGATCGCGCCATATTTCAAAGTTATTCTTCAATTTTAGTAAATGCAAAATCATGAGTTACTTTGTGAATAAATCTATTTATACTTACTCATATCATATGGAATCTAATCCACCTAATAGAGTAATTCTGTTTAAAGACCTTGGAATATTATTTGACTGTAAACTAACATTTAATGAGCATATTGAGACCACTGGAAAACCAGCATACAGTACTCTTGGATTTGTCAACAGAAACTGTCAAACTTTTCATAAAATTGTAACACTACAGAGTCTCTATAATGCATTTATTCGGTCCAAACTAGAATACTGTCTCCGAGTATGGAATCCAATTTATGATAAATACATAACGAGAAATGAATCTATTCAACGCAAGTTTGTTAAATTTTGTCACTATAAATTACATAGACATTATCCCAGTTATGATTATAATTACAACTTTTTATTGAGTGAAGTGAAAATGGTGCAGCTTATTAATCGGAGAAAAATACTATCATGTATGTACCTATATAAATTAATAAACAGTATTACAATTTATCCGTGTTGCTTATAAAAAATACATGTTCCCCGTATCACTTCATGAAATAAAAATACCTTTCATTGTAAAACAGTCAAAACAAATTACGAAATGAAATCTCCGTTAAGACAGCTTTGCGTTATTTATAACAATATATCATGTAGTATTGACATATTTGGCAACTCCATTTTGAAATTTAGGCGAACATTAATTAATTATTTTTGAATATATTTGTGAGTATTTGTTAAATTTAGTTGTTATGCTTGATATTCTATTTAATTTTGTCAGCTTATATCTTATATTTAGATATTAATATTATTATTTTTGTATAATTTTATTTTACACTCATCTTTCTATTATTATTTGTTTTTTTCTTTTTCATATATAATCGTCCTGTAATTGGGATCTAGTATCCTGTTGGTACGATTAAAATTAAATAAATAAATAAATAAACATTAAATAAATACCATTTACAATTCCTATTAATTAGTTTATAGTAATTTTTCCAATTTTATTATCCCAACTACAGTATCTTATAGTCCGAATCACTCAGATACAATCGTATATTTTTTATATAAGATGAAGTCAGCGACA
The DNA here is from genome assembly GCA_911728475.2 of Pterostichus madidus. Classification (NCBI taxonomy): domain Eukaryota; kingdom Metazoa; phylum Arthropoda; class Insecta; order Coleoptera; family Carabidae; genus Pterostichus; species Pterostichus madidus. The sequence goes on along the minus strand of OU452304.1, from coordinate 15,134,174 downwards.
TTTAAATTCGCAAATTAATGCCTAGTTTATCCACTGTGCTACAACCAGCTGTCAGTTGTATTAAGTTTTAATATTAAAAATAAAAACATTAAAATTTTATTAAAGTCGACAATTTACAAAATTAAAAAGTACTAACACTATGTGACATCAATTTACACTATTGTCTATTGTACATCCAGCATCATCACATTTATCAATTGTTTTCATAATAATGTCAACAACTTTATACTCCTGGTCATCTTCTTCCGGTAAGAGGAAATATATAACAGGACTCAGTAATTCTCTATCTACTTTCTAATCTCTTCCCCCAGTAAATATACATACTTTTACACCTACAACCATAGTTAATACGATACTAATGACACTATAATAGTAAAATGATATCCTGTATATACAAGGAGGGATATATTCATGTTTATCTATACTTCTACAATGAAAATAGCATTAATTATTCGTTTTACTAGATCTGAATTAGAACAAACTTACATTAAGTTTAAAACTACATTAGGTTCTAAACCACATCCTTCAATAGAAGTCGGTAATGCAGGTTTACTATACCTCCTTGGAACAGACACTCCATTTTACAGCGCTACCCAAAAGGAAGTAAAATCCTGATAATATGTGAACCAAAGTGAAATTTCGTCTGAACTACTCTATCCAGGGTAGAATTTTGACATTTTATAGTTTTTTGGTTTAATTTATATTTTGATCTGTAGAGCAACTAAAATATTTGATAGATATAATTTTTATATTTAAAAAGAAATTTAATATCAAGACTTGCTTAAGTAATAATTGAATTACACATTATTTTAAATTGTTCAATTTATATGCAATATTTGTTTATAAAAATACTATTTTGCTGGTTATGGAGGAAACTTGGTTTTCTTTAATAGATTACCTTAATTAAGTACATCGAAGAAAACCAAAGATCACGATTTGGTACTTTTGAAAATAAATAGACATATCAATATCAATTTCATTTTTTATCGGACTTACTATAGCATGTTTTAAAACAATTGAAATAATTTTTTCACATTTAATTGAAGTACATTATGCATAAAGAAGGATTAATACCAAATAATACAGATAAAACTACAAAACTTAAATCGCACTTTAATACTATAAAACACAAAATAATTATCTCCTTTGTATTTAATTTATTTACACGATTGTCACTATATATTAACTCTATTGAATTTAGAATAAAAATATCAAATTTTCTAAGCCTGAAATGGTTAAGTGCTCTTTCTGTATTTATTAAATGTACGATAGCCATTTACTTGTGCTTCAGAATCTCCAAACGTTTTGGGTTGATTATTTAATTAATTTATTATAGTATCTATTGTTTCTGTCTCTTCTACTATATTTGTATCGTGACTTTCCTCTATTTCGACAATAATATGCGTAGCGTTTTAATTTTTGAGGTTATATAGGATCCTTGATAATATGTTTATGTAATTGGAATGTTAGGCCTTCAAAATCCAGAAAATGGTAAGAAATACACAGAAAAAACAATTGATCTGTGTATTCATCAATAAAAGTGGACGTTTCGGTTGTAGAACACAACCATCCTCAGCACTACGAAATGTACAATTTTTAAATTGCGTCATAACATAAAATAAACATCTTAAGACAAAATAAACCAAAACAACTCACCATAAGTAAAGTACGAAACGTCAAATTTAATAAATTTTGAACTATAAAAAGTAGAACAAAAAACAAGCCAGAAAAACGTAAATTGTTCATTACAATTTTTGAACAAAAAAGTTTTTATATATGTGAACGAACTGTAAGTTGGAGCAATTCTGAAGGAAAAAATTTTAAAACAACCAAACTGTCAAAACCTTAACATACAAAATACCCCAAAACCATCGAACCAAAAATAAAATCCCTAAACTTAGGTTTTTTTCCAAAAAATAATTTATTTAAATCTTTCAATAAAATTGTTAATATATTGCATATTATATTTAAAATCTGTTTGTGAGTTAATATTTGTTGATTTATTTAAATTTATGTAAAATGTTTCTTTTAGTAGCCTATTATAGTAATAATGTTGGAATGACTGTAAATATGACTAAAGATGAATTCAAAAATTATTTACTTAAGCAAAATAAGTCCTGCTTTGTTGCTAATTTTAAATGTGATATTCTTGATATATGTCCTCTAAAAAAGAAAAAAGACATCTTTCAGGCTCTCGTTCAAGTTGATCAATGTAGTTATCATAAAATGATGGAATGCAATAAATTATTTATAGGATATGATTATTGTCCTGTATATGATGCTATTGATCTACGTCGATGCTATAATTGTTGTGGCTTCCATCATTTTTCCAACAAATGTACCAAAAAACTCACTTGTCCTAAATGCTCTGGCAATCATAAAGTTCAAGATTGCAAGTCATCAGAACAAAAATGTATCAACTGCTCCAGGTTCAATGACATTAATAAAACCAAAATCGATGTCTGCCACACAGTTTGGGACCACAACTGTAATAGCTACAATGAAGCTCTAAAAAAATTTAAAGCTAATATATTAGGTCAATAGCAATTACAGAATAATAGTCGTTCCTCTCTATCAAGCCATTTTAATTGTTTTTATCAAAATGTTCAAAGCATTAATAATAAAATAGACTTGCTGTACTCTATTTGTTCCTCGTTGGCTTATGATTTGATCGCTTTTTCAGAAACTTGGTTAAACAGCAGTGTCTCGGATTCTGAATTATGCGACGATACTTTTTCCATATATAGATCTGATCGTAACTTCGATGGGTGCCAAGTCACACGTGGCGGTGGTGTTCTTTTACTTATTAGCAAGAATATCACATCGTTTAAAGTTAATCTTACCGAGTATTCCAGCATTCTTCCTGTCAATGTGGATATTGTGTGTTCTAAAATTGTATTAAGAAACAGGCCATTCTTTGTTTTTGTTACGTATGTTCCTCCAGCTTTAAATGTATCTAGTTTTAATTCTATATATGACTTTTTTTTTAAGTCTACCGTTTCTTGTTCAAAACAATTTTATAATCATTGGTGACTTCAACATACCGGAACTTATATTGGATCATGAATGTCCTAAAGTTAATTTGTTTAATTCATTTTTAGATTTAATTAATGCCAAACAGCATAACTCTGTATTGAACAAAACTAACCGTATTCTTGATTTAATTATTTCAAATATTGATTGCACTGTTTCCCAGTCTAGTGATTTAATATTAGATATCGAGTATGATCATCACCCGGCTTTGGAATTTAAATGTGACTTTTATTTTCATAGTCAACCCAAAAACATGAATAGAGTTAATGGTTTTACTTATGACTTTAAAAAGGCCAATTTTACAAAACTTTACAATTTAATTAGTGAGTTTAACTGGAATGAGTTAGTTAATTTCAACAATGTAAACTCAGCTTGTGACTTTCTATACAGTGTTATTTATTCTTTTTTCGATGAATGTGTACCATTAAAAAAATCTTTCAAAATTCGATATCCACCCTGGTTTACCTCCGAAATTAGAGCGGATATTAAACGTAAAGAGCATTTTCGCAAGCTGAGTAATAATTTTAATAACTCTCATTATTTTACTCTATACAAAGAGCTTCGTGCAAAACTAAAATCTGATATCAGAAACGCCTATAGGAATTACATTTCTGATTGCGAATCCTCCATTAATGTTGATCCAAACAAGTTTTGGACATTTATTAATTCCAAACGAAAAGTATCAGCATTTCCAAATGTTATGACATTTAACAATTCGGATTTAAATACCCCCGATCAAATAGCTAATGGTTTTGCCTCTTATTTTAAATCGGTTTATTCTTGTCCTTCCAATACCAATCCTCCAAGTATTAAAGTTTCCTCTGACAACCTCATTTCTCTAAATCATGTTTCCAGAGATGAAATAACTGATATTATCAGTAAATTGAAATCAAGCTTCTCGTGCGGTTCTGATCTTATTCCCAGTTTTTTGATTAAGGACTGTGCTTATCCTCTTTCAAATGCTCTCTTTCATATCTTCAATTTAATTATTAAAACAAGAACCTTTCCAGATAGATGGAAAATAACTCGTATAACACCAATACACAAGTCTGATGATATCTCTAATATTATGAACTATCGCCCTATTGCAGTGTTACCTAATTTCAGTAAAATTTTCGAAAAACTTGTATACCTTTCTATATATCCTAAAGTTAAGAATTTAATATCACCCTCCCAACATGGATTCATGCAGAAAAGATCTACTGCCAGTAATTTAGCCTATTTTACCCATATCGTTTCTTCTGTCCTAGATGCAAAAGGTCAAGTTGACTGTATCTATACAGATTTCTCTAAAGCGTTTGATCGCATTGATCATAACATCTTGATTTCTAAGCTTCAGTCCTTTTCCATCTCTGCTCCTTTAATTGCTCTTCTTTCGTCCTATCTTTCTCATCGTCAACTCTTCGTACAATTCTTGGGACATAAATCGGCTCCGTTTGTTGCAACGTCTGGTGTTCCTCAAGGGTCGAATCTAGGCCCTCTTCTGTTCCTACTATTTATTAATGATATCACTGATATTTTGCAATGTAATAAACTTTTATTTGCTGATGATTTAAAAATTTTTTGTTCTATTTCTTCGATTAATGATTGTAACCTTCTTCAAAATGATTTACTAAATTTATCTCTTTGGTGTATTACTAACAATCTAGACCTTAACCTTAATAAATGTAAAGTAGTGTCATTCTCCAGGAAAAATTCAATTATTACATTTAATTATACCCTAGACCAGATAATCTTATCACGCTGCTCCTATATAGACGACTTAGGTGTTACATTTGATTCCAAACTAACCTTTATCAATCATATTAATCGTATTTATAAGTCAGCCATTCGATTGCTTGGTTTCATTATTCGTAATACCCGTTTATTTCATGATATCTCTCCACTATTTTCTCTGTATTATTCATTTATCCGCTCTAAGTTAGAATATTGTTCTATTATATGGAATCCATTCTATGAAATATATCAGAATCGCATCGAATATATTCAAACAAGGTTTCTAAAATTTGTATTTTTCAAAATTAATCATATTTATCCTGATAATTCGATTTCTTATAATATCTTATTAGAAATGTTCAGCATTCGCAGTCTTTTAGAACGACGTGAACTGAATTTAGCTCACCATCTCTGTAAATTGATTCATGGCGAAATAGACGATCCCTATTGCTTGAATCTTCTTTGCTTTCATACTCCTCTTGTCCTTACACGTAATTCATGCACTTTTTATCTTCCTACTCCCCGGACTAATGTTTTCTCCTCGTCTCCTATACATCGTATGTGTCTAACTTATCAGTCTAAATTTGGTAATGTTGATGTTTTTCAACATAATCCAAGACGTTTTTATTCTATTATATCGAACTAATTAAATAACTGTTCATATTTAGTCAACTATTTGATTATAAATTTTGAATTATTTTGTTTTCTATGCCACTTTTGTATTTTCCTGCCCTCTAATTGGGTTTACCTGTCGGGCAGTGTATGTTTAAATAAATAAATAAATAAATAAATAAGGTTCGGAATCTAAAATATTTAGCTCATTGAAATTAAATTTATGTCCTTTTTCTATAGAATGCTTTGTAAGTGCACTATGGTCAGGATTAAGTCTTCGACAATGATAATTGTGCTGATAAAATCGGTTTTTTAAAGGTTGGGTGGTTTCACCAATATATGATTTCCCACATTCACCACAATCAGTCTTGTAAATGACATTCCTAAGATTTGAAGTTGGAGTTTTATCTTTTAAATTTGAGAACAGATCTTTGGTAGTCGACACAGAATTATTAGCAATTTTAATATTTGAGTCTCTTAATATTTTATGTAAGTAAGCATTTAATTCGAACTCATATGGTATTTTAGCATATATTGTATTATTGTTTTCTAATCTATTTTGGTATGGTATTGGTTGTTATTTATACTATTTTGTTTTTCTATTAAATTATTAATTCTAATATTGAAATATTTATTGATAAATTGTACAGGATAACCGTTTTTATGTAAAAGTTCAAAAATGATGTTAACATTTTTTTGGTGAAAGTTTTTATGTGAAAGTAAAAAAGCTCTGTCTAACAAGGAATTGATTACACTAATTTTATATTTTTTATTTGTGTAAGAGTGAAAATTAAGATATCTACGACTAGAAAAACTTTAACTGTTTCTCTAGATTCTGATATGGTATAGCTTTTTATATAGAAATTTTCGCTTTCTCCATTATGCCAGTTTATATGCCACTTATATATCAATATTTCTAGTCATGACGAATTAGAAGTTTCATTTAATGAATGATTTATATGCATAAAAGTATTTTCCATTGTCCAGAAATCCACCAGAAAACCCTATTTTGTGTCCCACTGGATTAATCAGGTTATTTGAACTCTTTTTAAAATTTCCTCCTTTCCACGTTTCTGTGGCATATTCCTGATTGACATACTACTTTCATTTCGTGAATCAACTATTTCTGGAGCAAGTTAATATTGGAATCATCCACTGAACAAACTCCTTATCAATTTTTATTGTCTCTACTTCTATACCCTGAGATGTCCAAATAATAAAATCACATTCCTTTCGTCTTGTTATGAATTTTATTTTGTGAAATGTTTGAGGTTGAGGTTTTGCACGTGACGTTAAAATTATAAGTCCCCCATCAGACAGAAAAGTAAGTACTAAATTAAACACGGTGTCCCACGAAAACTGTGCCGTAAGTGTCCCATAACCATTACTTCCCTGATTACTTTACAGAAAAATGTTTCAATTAAATTATGCATCTAGATCAATTCACACAAATCATTTTACTTATTTCATTACTGTTAAAATTTACATCATCTACATAAAATTGGAACAAGTGCAAATAAATGTATAATGTTTAACTGTCACAGTTTAAACTTAATTTTAACAGTAACTAAATGAAAAAATGTAATATGTAATATTTTATATCAGGAAAGCAATGGTAATGAAAAACGTATTTCCCAGTTTTCTTAGATTTGTTATTTTTTAAAATAAAGCCATGTCCATTCAATTAAGAGTCATTTATAGCGAAGTTTTCAAAGTAATTCCACTTATATTTTGAATTAAAAGTTTGTTTAACGTAAATAAATGCAAACATTAATTACTAAACTAAATCTCACTTAAGAAATGTTTTCAAACTTCAAACTTCTCACTTACAATTCTAGTTATAGTTAAGACCTGCCCAATTATAAACTTCCATGGTAGCTAGATAATATATAATATTTTTTGATAGACTTGTTCATGACATTCACATTTCATATTATAATTACTGTCAAAAATATACCACTTCTGTTACTTATACACAAACAAAATCTATTCGTTGGAAAAAATTGTGAATGACACTAATTTAAAATAAATTTATTAATTTCATAGCCTACTTAACATTATTTTAAGAGGTATTTTGAAATGTAAACGGAATTACTAGTGAAATTTCATTTAATTTTATAACTGTGAATGGGTCTTAAAGCCCTTAAAGATTTACTTCCTGTTGAATTATCTGAAGTTTACGAACCTTACTGTTAGCAAGAGGTACCAACATTCCCAAACTAAACATCCGGACCACTTCACACACGCTAATTGTTAGAGGATACAACGTACCAAGATTTTCAACAACATGAACCATTCCTGTTGCATAGAAACCTATAATTACCACCAGTAATTTCATAATATCACTAGCACGTTTTTCCGTCGTATTTTTAGACATGTGAAGTTTCAGAAAATCCTCGTATATGAGTCCTGATAATGTGTTAAGACAAGTGGACAGCGTACTAAGTTCCGCACAGAATATTCCGGCGATGAATAGTCCGGGAAGCCCCGGCATTTTACCGGCAACGTCCATTATGTATAAGGGAATTAGTTGGTCAGAACTGCCAACTCTTTGGACTGTAATAGGATCGCAGTCTGCATATTTTGCATAAATGATCAAGCCTGATATTACATTGACTGTTCTTACTAATATTGTACGTATGACAAATATTACCATTGCCCTAAAAACATAAAAAATTACTATCTAATTTTTCACAAGTTTGACAATTAACTTCACAAAATGGCCGCCTAGTACATTATAGTTGGGTTATATTGTGCTCACAATTTTAGTGCCTGTTATGTAATATTGTAGTAAATGAGGAAACATGAATTTAATAGGTATTATTAGTATGGAAATGTGATATACAAAATAGATTGAGATTGAGAAGAATGTTGTTAGAAGAGTAAATAAAAGTCAGTTAGGATAGTTTGCGCATTAGGAACGCATGTTGAATGAACTATTGGTGAAATTGAGGGTGAGAGATTGTATGGACAATCTAGGAATGAATGGATGAATGTGATTGTAATGAAAGATTTCGAGTGAGGAATAAACGAGCTTGTATCAAAGGATTTATTAATGTGAGTGAAGTGAAATTGGTGCGTCACGGTAGAAATGTCTAACGAAGATTTATTGCATTATATTTCAAGGGTTCGAATTATCCATGGGCGCCCGCAGTATGGTCCAATGAGTCGATGGGTCCCCTTTTGATAGCTGTAGTTTAGGTTTTTTATTTGCTTTGAATGCTATGTAATAAAAACTTGTTTAGTTTTTCTTTATACATACACTAGGTTTAAAATAATTATCTAAAATTTCTTCATTTTATGAATTATTTTACGTATTTTTATTGTTCATGTTTAATAATTTATTATATTATTAAAAAGATTTAAAAAAAATTGTTTCCTAAATACTAAAAATATTTTCTAACATGTATGTAGTCACAGACGAAATATATACAGACGTCTAACTAAATGTATTTAAATGGCAGTGCTTTTGTATCAATGAAATTTGTAGTTCTGGACGATATAAATGAAATTTCGCTTAATTTCGGAGCTGTGAATGACTTTTAATTCAATATTATTTTTTAAAAACCCAATGTTAAGAAAATTATATTCGAGTTTATTTATTTGAGAATATACATAGTTTAGCTTAATTTGACTAATCCAAAATTCAGAATTAGCTAAACCAATTTTGAGAATTGGGTTGTTAAAGAATTATTGTCCTGTCATGTCTAGCTCTATTTTTGCAAGTAATGCGTCACTCACAATATTATCAATTCTTCTGTTTGCTTCGGCAAGAATACGCGAATATTTTGGATCCTCCAATAATATTAGATATGGCTGTTTTCTCCAAATGTTCTAAAATTATCTTTTCGTTCATTTTCATTCGTTGAATTTTCCTCGAGGTCTACTTCTGTTGTGTGTTGTACAAAATTCTGGGACTAGGTCAAAAGAAAAATATATATTTTTTTCCTTAGAGAGATTATTTTTTGACGTTTCTCAAAACCAATAAAATGCCTCATTGTATGTCACGTGTCTGCGTCTTAACCAATCCTATCATTATTATACTGAGAATAAAACTCTGTAGTTTGTGTTTGTGACAAATAATAGATAGTTGTCAAATATTTATTTAAAACTGTCAACGCGTCAACTAAAATTTCAGATACAGAAATACACCAACAAATTTTGGTAACAACTTCCAAGAATACATTAATAAGTAATCAATCGATATTGATCCAGTTCAAAATCTTTTAAGTTGGATGAATCGACCTCAACAGCAAAATAAAAAAATAATCTAAAAAAAATAATAAATATATCATCACGCCTTCTATCCATTACTGGGTGTGGCACTCTGCTGAAGCATATCTCGGTAAGTGATATATTTTGCGCGTGAAGTACGGTTACCAGCCGTCAAATCACGGCCCTCATAGATATTACTGGTGGGGGAGCCACAGGGGTAGTTTTTTTTTTAAATGGTGAAAATTGTTTGTCGCCTGTGGGAATCGAACCAGGATTCTCAGAATCCACAGGCCGACTTCATACCACTGAGCTAGCCACCCCATAAAATAATAATAATAATCTAATTAAATATAACTCGAGAGTTCAATAAATTAGAAAATAATTCTCCAGTATCTTTCTCAAACTTGTTGCCATTTGGCAATAACCTTTCAAGCCCTACGGGCTTTCGTGATTATTGCCTGACAACATGTTTTCGAAAGATCTGACAAATTATTTTCAATTTATTCTCACTCTTTTATTATATTATTACTGATAATTTTCCAATCAATCATAATGCAAAACAGTTGAAAATAATAAAATAAAATCACTTTCTGAAAACCACAAGTTGATATAGAGTTTATTTAAACTTTTTTGAGAATATGGTTTAGCTTAATTTGACTAATTCAAAATTTAGGATTAGCGAAAATTTGTGTATAAATAGTATATTACACTAGCGGTCGCCCTGGCTTCGCCAGGCCTCACGCTAGCTCCGCGGACCCTGAAGTAGAATTCACTTTTGTAGGACAGTTGACACGCGAGCTCTTCAAAAGACCTTTCATTTGATACTAAACACGAAGAATTTTGAAGCATTTTCACTAAAACAATTGAGGATCTAAAATTATTAAATTTTGTACGCGAACCCTTTAAACAATCTTTCTTTTTGATACAAACGTTATAGGTCAAATTTAAACTTTTTTATTTCATTACAATTTTCTTCTAAAACCTTTTTATACACCAATACTTTAAGTTTGAAACAGTTGACGGTTGTAAAATATTTTTTTTTTATTTCATTTGAACTTTCTTTCAAAACTCTTTCATATCCCACCAAACTCGGCATGACTCGGAATACTTTCAGTTTGAAACAATTAACAGTTTTAATATTGAATTTTTTTCTTTATTCCATCTACAAGTTCTTTCAAAACTTTTTTATATGACATTAAACCCGGCATGATTCCGAATACTTTAAATTTAAAACAATTGACGGTCGAAATATATATATTTTTTATTTCGTCTGAAAGTTCTTCTAAATCCCTTTCATATGATATCAAACACGATATGATACGGAACACTTTAGGTTGAAAACAATTGAAGGTCGTAAAATTTCAAATACGTGTGTTATTTCCGAAAACATTTTAGTAAACTAACTTTTTATAAGAATTTGTTTATTGCCACAATTGTTTGTTTGTAGATATTATAAATAATTTTTGAAAAAGCAATGAGCGTTCGCCGGGATTTGAATCCAGAACCTTTCACTCGCATGGTGACTGTTCTAGCATTTCTTCAACTAAACGTTGCACGAAAGACATGAGTATTCGCCGAGTGTTTGTAGCTCAATTGGTTAGAGCAGTCACCATGCGAGTAAAAGGTTCTGGGTTCAAATTCCGGCGAACGCTCATTGATTTTTCAAAAACTAACTTTTTAATTATTTTATCTAAAGGTTCGTCCAAAGCCCTTTCATATGATACCAAACATGGCATAATTCGGAATACTTTAAGTTTGAAATAATTGACAGTCGTAAAATTTCAATCAAATACGTATTTTATTTCCGAAAAGATTTTGCTAATCTATTAAAAATCCGTTGCATGTAATTTTTGAAAGTTCCACATTTTTTTATAGAATTTATTAAGTTTGAAACAATTACCTATCGTAAAATTTCATCTTTTTATATTTAATCTGAAAGTTCTTTTAAAGCCCTTCAATATGACACTAAACACGGTACGATTCAGAATACTTTAAGTTTGAAACTATTGACAGTTTTAAAATTTCAACTTTTTCTTTATTTCATATGAAAGTTCTTCTAAAGCCCTTTCATATGACACCCAACACAATATGATTCGAAATACTTTATGTTAGAAATATTTGCTTATTATAAAATTTCAACTTTTTTCATTTATCTGAAAGTTCTTCTAAAGCCCTTTAATATGACGCCAAACACGATAGGTTTTGTAGCAATTTCACTGAAATAATTGCCGATTGAAAATATTATAATTTTGCCCACATGCCCTTTAAAATAACTTTCGTATTACCGATAGAAAATTTAAGTGCTCAAATGATTCCAATTCGAGTTTTCTAGTTTTTTTTTAATTGTACTCGGTCGTGGATAAAATTTGCTTGGTTTTACTGTATATTATTACTGGAGTCAAATTTTGTTGGATATACCTGTATACTTATATAACTTGTCAATTTGACGTTTTGTTTTAGTGGACTGTCCAAATTTTTCTTTTTAAATACACATATTTAAAATGCGTAATTATAATTAAAACGTTCCCTCATTCCCCCAATATGTGTAAAATATTTTAAAAGTTGTCTAAAATATTTAATACTTGAATAATTTTTAATTAAAAATGCGATATGTCCACATATAAATGTCAAAATTAGAGTAGGTGTTCTTTTTAAAATTTCAAAGCCTCCACACTCTTTGTCTGTATATTTTATAAAACTTGTCAATTTGACGTTTTGCTTTAAAACCAACTTCATAGTGAAGTGTCAAAAATTTACTTTTTAAATATACACATTTGAAATGTATAATTATAATAAAAACGTCCCCTCAGTCCACCAATGTGCGTAAAATATTTCAAAACTACTCTAAAACATTTAATATTTAAATCATTTATAATTAAAAATGCGACATGTCCATTGACAAATGTCAAAGTGACGTTTGATGTTCTTCTTAAAAATTTCAAAGCCTCCACACTCTTAGTTGATTTTGCCCCAAAAACGCATGTTTTTTAAAGTTTTCTCGCACATTATGTGCACGAAAAATCTGAGACTATCAAAAGGCACTCCCCATGAATGACCCCGATCAAATAAAAAAAGTTGTAAATAAATCGAATAAACCGTCTAGGCTGTAAAATTGTTAGAATGAACGTGATGAAACTATATATACATAGGGAATTAAGCCGTTTAGTATATAAGACTAGCGTTCGGCCTGGCTTCGCCAGGCCTTTTCGCTAGGCTCCGCGGACACTGAAGTAAGGTTTAATTGAATTACGATCTAAAACTTTTTATTTCTGTACTTCTGCTCATCCAAAGAGATTTTTTGATTTTACTGTATATTACTGCCGAGGACAAATTTTGCTTTGTTTTACTATATAATTTTAAAAACTATTTGTCACACTGACAGTCGTAAATTTTCAATCAGATACGTGTTTTATTTCCAAAAAGATTTTGTTAAACTGAGAAAAATTCTTCGGACATCATTTCTGATAGTTCCACATTTATATTTTATATGTACATGAAATCAATTGAATTTTGTCTCTTAACTTTTTGAAAAACTGTTGGAAATCGTTGGAAAACACGTCATGATTCGGAATAGTTGTATTTTCAAGCAATTGCCTATCGTAAATTTTAAATTTTTTCCAATTGCATTTGAAAGGTATTTTAATGCCCTTTCATATGATACCAAACACGACATGATTCTGAATAGTTGAATTTTCAAACAGTTGCCTATCGTAAATTTTCAATTTTTTTCAATTGCATTTAAAATGTCTTTTAATGCCCTTTCATATTATACTAAACACGACATGATTCGGAATAGTTGAATTTTCAAACAATTGCCTATCGTAAATTTTAAATTTTTTCCAATTGCATTTGAAAGGTTTTTAATGCCCTTTCATATGATACCAAACACGACATGATTCGGAATAGTTGAATTGTCAAACAGTTGCCTATCGTAAATTTTCAATTTTTTCTTATTGCATTCGAAAGTACTTTTAATGCCCTTTCATATGTAACCAAACACGACATGATTCTGAATAGTTGAATTTTCAAACAATTGCCTATCGCAAATTTTAAATTTTTTCCAATTAAATTTAAAAGGTCTCTTAATGCCCTTTCATATGATACCAAACATGACGTGATTCTGAATAGTTGAATTTTCAAACAACTGCCTATCGTAAATTTTCAATTTTTTCCAATTGCATTTGAAAGGTCTTTGAATGCCCTTTCATATGATAGCAAACACGACATGATTCGGAATAGTTGAATTTTTAAACAGTTGCCTATCGTAAATTTTCAATTATTTCCAATTGCATATAAAAGGTCTTTTAATGCCCTTTCATATGATACCAAACACGACATGATTCTGAATAGTTGAATTTTCAAACAGTTGCCTATCGTAAATTTTCAATTTTTTCAAATTGCATTTAAAATGTCTTTTAATGCCCTTTCATATGATATCAAACACGACATGATTCGGAATAGTTGAATTTTCAAACAATTGCCTATCGTAAATTTTAAATTTTTTTCAATTGCATTTGAAAGGTCTTTTAATGCCCTTTCATATGATACCAAACACGACATGATTCGGAATAGTTGAATTTTCAAACAGTTGCCTATCGTAAATTTTCAATTTTTTCCAATTGCATATAAAAGCTCTTTTAATGCCCTTTCATATGATACCAAACACGACATGAATCGGAATAGTTGAATTTTCAAATAGTTGCCTACCGTGAATTTTCAATTTTTTCCAATTGCATTTAAAAGGTCTTTTAATGCCCTTTCATATGATACCAAACACGACATGATTCGGAATAGTTAAATTTTCAAACAGTTGCCTTTCGTAAATTTTCAATTTTTTCATATTGCATTCGAAAGTCCTGTTAATGCCCTTTCATATGATACCAAACACGGCATGATTCTGAATAGTTGAATTTTCAAACAATTGCCTATCGCAAATTTTAATTTTTTTCCAATTACATTTAAAAGGTCTTTTAATGCCCTTTCATATGATACCAAACACGACATGATTCTGAATAGTTGAATTTTCAAACAGTTGCCTATCGTATATTTTCAATTTTTTCGAACTGCATTTAAAAGTTCTTTTAATGCCCTTTCATATGATACCAAACACGACATAATTCAGAATAGTTGAATTTTCAAACAGTTGCCTATCGTAAATTTTCAATTTTTTCAAATTGCATTTTAAATGTCTTTTAATGCCCTTTCATATTATACCAAACACGACATGATTGGGAATAGTTGAATTTTCAAACAATTGCCAATCGTAAATTTTAAATTTTTTCCAATTGCATTTGAAAGATCTTTTAATGCCCTTTCATATGATACCAAACACGACATGATTCGGAATAGTTGAATTTTCAAACAGTTGCCTATCGTAAATTTTCATTTTTTTCTAATTGCATATAAAAGGTCTTTTAATGCCCTTTCATATGATACCAAACACGACATGATTCGGAATAGTTGAATTTTTAAACAGGTGCCTATCGTAAATTTTCAATTATTTCCAATTGCATTTAAAAGGTCTTTTTATTTTCATATGATACCAAACATGACGTGATTCTGAATAGTTGAATTTTCAAACACCTGCCTATCGTAAATTTTAAATTTTTTCATATTGCATTCGAGAGTACTTTTAATGCCCTTTCATATGATACCAAACACGGCATGATTCTGAATAGTTGAATTTTCAAACAATTGCCTATCGCAAATTTTTAATTTTTTCCAATTACATTTAAAAGGTCTATTAATGCCCTTTCATATGATACCAAACACGACATGATTCGGAATAGTTGAATTTTTAAACAGTTGCCTATCGTAAATTTTCAATTTTTTCATATTGCATTCGAAAGTACTTTTTATGCCCTTTCATATGATACCAAACACGACATGATTCTGAATAGTTGAATTTTCAAACAATTGCCTATCGCAAATTTTCAATTTTTTCCAATTACATTTAAAAGGTCTTTTAATGCCCTTTCATATGATACCAAACACGACATGATTCGGAATATTTGAATTTTTAAACAGTTGCCTATCGTAAATTTTCAATTATTTCCAATTGCATTTAAAAGGTCTTTTAATGCCCTTTCATATGATACCAAACATGACGTGATTCTGAATAGTTGAATTTTCAAACAACTGCCTATCGTAAATTTTATTTTTTTCCAATTGCATTTGAAAGTTCTTTTAATGCCCTTTCATATGATACCAAACACGACATGATTCGGAATAGTTGTATTTTCAAAAAATTGCCTATCGTAAATTTTCAATTATTTCCAATTGCATTTGAAAGGTCTTTAAATGCCCTTTCATATGATACCAAACACGACATGATTATGAATAGTTGAATTTTCAAACAGTTGCCTATCGTATATTTTCAATTTTTTCCAACTGCATTTAAAAGTTCTTTTAATGCCCTTTAATATGATACCAAACACGACATGATTCGGAATAGTTGAATTTTCAAACAATTGCCTATCGCAAATATTCAATTTTTTCCAATTACATTTTTAAGGTCTTTTAATGCCCTTTCATATGATACCAAACACGACATGATTCGGAATAGTTGAATTTTTAAACAGTTGCCTATCGTAAATTTTCAATTATTTCCAATTGCATTTAAAAGGTCTTTTAATGCCCTTTCATATGATACCAAACATGACGTGATTCTGAATAGTTGAATTTTCAAACAACTGCCTATCGTAAATTTTAAATTTTTTCTTATTGCATTCGAAAGTACTTTTAATGCCCTTTCATATGATACCAAACACGACATGATTCGGAATAGTTGAATTTTCAAACAGGTGCCTATCGTAAATTTTCAATTTTTTCATATTGCATTTAAAAGGTCTTTTAATGTCCTTTCATATGATACCAAACACGCCGTGATTCGGAATAGTTAAATTTTCAAACAGTTGCCTATCGTGAATTTTCAATTTTTTCTAATTACATTTGAGAGGTCTTTTACTATATACTTTAACAGACTATATGTCAAATTGACGTCTTTGTCTTAAAACTTTATTTGAACATGAAATCAATTTAGCAGTCTAGAGTTACTTTAAAAAAATGTAATTTTTCTCTATTTTTTGTTAAACTGTTGAAAATCGCTGGTATATTACTTCTGATATTTTTTTATTCGATTAACTTTTTATTACAATGTAGATTCTTTTTGGTTTTACTGTATATTATCACCGAGGTCAATTTTTGCTTGGTTTTACTATATACTTTAACAGACTATATGTCAAATTGACGTTTTTCTCTTAAAACTTTATTTGAACATGAAATCAATTCAACAAAGAATATAGTTACTGTAAAATATGTAATTTTACTCTATTTTTTTTAAACTGTTGAAAATCGCTGGAATATTAATTCTGAATTTTTTTTATTCTATTAACTTTTTTTTACAATGTAGATTCTTTTTGGTTTTACTGTATATTACCACCGAGGTCAATTTTTGCTTGGTTTTACTATATACTTTAACAAACTATATGTCAAATTGACGTTTGGTCTTAAAACTTTTTTTGAACATGTAATCAATTCAAAACAGTTCAAAACATGTATCCTCAATCATCTAATACCTAAATCAATTTACAAAATTGCTACAACTTGTCTAGAAATTGAAATAATTCTATCGAAAAATTCCATGCGTTACGTCAAAAATGACAGTTTAGGTCTATGATTTTTCAAAACCTGGATCGTGTATATAAGAGGTAATGTTGTTTCTTAACCATAGATTTGTGAAATGGACGTTGCATCATTAAAAACTTTTATACAAACATGAAATCAATTGAAAACCATTCAAAACATATGTCCTCAATCCTCTAATACCTAAATCAAATTAGAAAATTTCTCCAACTTGTGTAGAAATTGAAATATTAATGTAAAAATGTTTCATGTGAAACGTCAAAAGTGATTGACAGCTCTGAAAAATTTCTGCTTGCGGTCAAATTTCAAATGCATAGCAACGCGTGCATGCTTCGATCAAGAAAATTTACAAAGTTTGTCGTTAATTTCAAGCAGACTGTACTTTTAAAAAATCTGAAATACCCAAAAGGCACTAGTCCCAAACATTCTTTAAATCCTAGAAAAAAATTCACAACAATCGCACAAACCGTTTAAGCTGTAGCCTTGTCTAAAGTCTGGTTGCCGCCCGGAGGAATCTATAGTGAATTAAGCCGATTAGTATCAAAAGTGATTGACAGCTCTGAAAAATTTCTGCTTGCGGTCAAATTTCAAATGCATAGCAACGCGTGCATGCTTCGATCAAGAAAATTTACAAAGTTTGTCGTTAATTTCAAGCAGACTGTACTTTTAAAAAATCTGAAATACCCAAAAGGCACTAGTCCCAAACATTCTTTAAATCCTAGAAAAAAATTCACAACAATCGCACAAACCGTTTAAGCTGTAGCCTTGTCTAAAGTCTGGTTGCCGCCCGGAGGAATCTATAGTGAATTAAGCCGATTAGTATATAGGACTAGCGGTCGCCCTGGCTTCGCCAGGCCTCACGCTAGCTCCGCGGACCCTGAAGTAGAATTCACTTTTGTAGGACAGTTGACACAATATAAATGTAATTATTACAAATCTAAAACATTTCTGCGTCTCATTCCATCCAGAGACCTTTTAATTGATACTAAACACAATAGGTTTCGAAGATCTTTCACTAAAACAACTGACGATTGAAAAAAATATAATTATGCACGCGAGCTCTTCAAAAGACCTTTCATTTGATACTAATCACGAAGAATTTTGATGCATTTTCACTAAAATAATTGAAGATCTATAAGTATTAAATTTTGTATGCGAACCCTTCAAAAAATCTTTCTTTTTGATACAAACGCGATAGGTTTTAAACACTTTCACGAAAACAATTGTACATTTTGCTAAACTATTAAAAATCTTTTGGACGTCATTTTTTATAATGTTTTACATTTATATTTTATATGTACATGAAATCAATTGAAATTTTTCTTTAAACTTTTTTGAAAAACTGTTGGAAATCGCTGAAATATACTTTTTTGCATTGTAGAATGCTGCTGTCAATTTTCTTTTTCTTTTTAAATGTATATTATTACCGCACACAAATTTTGCTTTGTTTTATTACATACTTTTAAAAATTATTTGTCAAGTTGACGTTTTATCTTAAAATTTACGCTAGCCCTTCAAAAAACCTTCTATTTGATACCAAACACGATATGTTTTTAAGCACTTTCACTAAAACAATTGACGATCGAAAAGTAATAAATTTTGTACGCAAGTCCTTCAAAATACCATTCATTTAATACCAAACACGATAAGTTTAGAAGTACTTTCACTAAAACAATTGCCAATCGTAAAATATTTAATTTTGTACGCGATCTCTTCAAAAGACCTTTCATTATATACCAAACACGATAGATTGTTAAGCACTTTCACTGAAACAATTGCCGATCAAAATTAAATTAAATGCTGCACGAAAACACTTCAAAAGACATTTCATTCGATATCAAACACGATAGGTTTCAAAGCAATATCACTAAACTATTGCGAATCGAAAAAAAAAAATTTCACGCGATCCCTTTAAAAGACTTTTTATTTGATACCAAAAAATATTTTGTTTAAAACAATTGACATTCTTCATTTTTTTTTATTTCATATAAAATTTCTTCCAAATTTTCATATGACATTAAATACGGCATTAATCCGAATATTTCAAATTTGAAACAATTGACAACCGTAAAGTCTTATTTTTTTATTTCGTCTGAAAGTTCTTCTAAAGCCCTGTCATATGATATCAAACACGATTTGATTCGGACCACTTTATGCTTAGAACAATTGACGGCCGTAAAATTTCAATCAAATACGTGTTTTATTTCCGAAAACATTCTGAAGCCCTTTAATATGACACCAAACACGATAGGTTTTGTTGCAATTTCACTGAAATAATTGACGATTGAAAATATTATAATTTTGCCTACATGCCCTTTAAAATAACTTTCGTATTACCGAAAGAAAATTTAAGAGTGATCAAATGATTCCAATTCGAGTTATCTGGTTTTTCTAAATTGTACTCTGCCGTGGATAAAATTTTAAATACACATATTTGAAATTTGTAATTATAATAGAAACGTTCCCTCAGTCCCCCAATGTGCGTAAAATATTTCAAAACTACTCTAAAACATTTAATATTTAAATAATTTATAATTAAAAATGCGACATGTCCACTGACAAATGTCAAAATGACAGTAGATGTTCTTTTTCAAAATTTCAAAGCCACCATATTCTTTATACTTTATAAAACTTGTCAATTCGACGTTTTGCTTTAAAACCAACTTCATAGTGAAGTGTCAAAAATTTACTTTTTAAATATACACATTTGAAATTTGTAATTATAATAAAAACGTCCCCTCAGTCCCCCAATGTGCGTAAAATATTTCAAAACTACTCTAAAACATTTAATATTTAAATAATTTATAATTAAAAATGCGACATGTCCACTGAGAAATGTCAAAGTGACGTTTGATGTTCTTCTTAAAAATTTCAAAGCCTCCACACTCTTAGTTGATTTTGCCCCAAAAACGCATGTTTTTTAAAGTTTTCTCGCACATCATGTGCACGAAAAATCTGAGACTATCAAAAGGCACTCCACGTGATTGACCTCTATCAAATAAAAAAAGTTGCAAATAAATCGAATAAACCGTCTAGGCTGTAAAATTGTCAGACTGATCGTGATGAATCTATATATATATAGGGATTTATGCCGTTTAGTATATAAGACTAGCGGTCGCCCTGGCTTCGCCAGGCCTCACGCTAGCTCCGCGGACCCTGAAGAAGAACTCACTTTTGTAAGACAGTTGACATAATATAAATGCAATTATTACAAATCTAAAACATTTCTGCGTATCATTACATCCAAAGACATTTTAATTGATACTAAACACAATAGGTTTCGAAGATCTTTCACTAAAACAACTGACGATTGAAAAAAATCCAATTATGCACGTGATGTCTTCAAAAGACCTTTCATTTGATACTAATCACGAAGAATTTTGATGTATTTTCACTAAAATAATTGAGGATCTATAAGTATTAAATTTTGTACGCGAACCCTTCAAAAAATCTTTCTTTTTGATACAAACGCGATAGGTTTTAAACACTTTCACGAAAACAATTGTACGTTTTGCTAAATTATTAAAAATCTTTTGGACGTCATTTTTTATAATGTTCTACATTTATATTTTATATGTACATGAAATCAATTGAAAATTTTCTCTAAACTTTTTTGAAAAACTGTTGGAAATCGCTGAAATATACTTTTTTGCATTGTAGAATGCTCCTGTCAATTTTCTTTTTTTTTTAAATGTATATTATTACCGCACACACATTTTGCTTTGTTTTATTACATACTTTTAAAAATTATTTATCAAGTTGACGTTTTGTCTTAAAAAATATTACGCTATTCCTTCAAAAAACCTTCCATTTGATACCAAACACGATATATTTATAAGCACTTTCACTACAACAATTGACGATCGAAAAGTAATAAAAATTTTACGCAAGTCCTTTAAAATACCTTTCATTTAATACCAAACACGATAAGTTTAGAAGTACTTTCACTAAAACAATTGCCAATCGTAAAATATTTAATTTTGTACGTGAGCTCTTCAAAAGTCCTTTCATTAGAAACCAAACAAGATAGATTGTTAAGCACTTTCACTGAAACAATTGCCGATCAAAATTAAATTAAATGCTGCACGAAAACACTTCAAAAGACATTTCATTCGATATCAAACACGATAGGTTTCAAAGCAATATCACTAAAACAATTGCGGATCGAAAAAAAAAATAATTTTGCACGCGATCCCTTTAAATGATTTTTTATTTGATACCAAAAACGGCATCGTTCAAAATATTTTATGTTTAAAACAATTGACATTCTTCATTTTTTTTATTTCATATAAAATTTCTTCCAAATTTTCATATGACATTAAACACGGCATTAATCCGAATATTTGAAATTTGAAACAATTGACAATCGTAAAGTCTTAATTTTTTTATTTCGTCTGAAAGTTCTTCTAAAGCCCTTTCATATGATATCAAACACGATTTGATTCGGAATACTTTAAGCTTAGAACAATTGACGGTCGTAAAATTTCAATCAAATACGTCTTTTATTTCCGAAAACATTTTGCTAAATTAACTTTTTTTTATTTCTTCTGAAAGTTCTTCTAACGCTATTTCATATGCTCTAGCATTTCTTCAACTAAAGGTTGCACGAAAGGCATGAGTATTCGCCGAGTTGACAGTCTTAAAATTTCAATCAAATATGTGTTTTATTTCCGAAATGATTTTGCTAATCTATTTCAAATGTTTTCATTTATCTGAAAGTTCTTCTAAAGCCCTTTAATATGTCACCAAACACGATAGGTTTTGTTGCAATTTCACTAAAATAATTGCCGATTGAAAATATTATAATTTTGCCCACATGCCCTTTAAAATAACTTTCGTATTACCGATAGAAAATTTAAGTGCTCAAATGATTCAATTCGAGTTATCTGGTTTTTTTTTATTGTACTCTACCGTGAATAAAATTTGCTTGGTTTTACTGTATTATACTGGAGACAAATTTGGTTGATTTTACCTGTATACTTTATATAACTTGTCAATTTGATGTTTTGTTTTAGTGGACTGTTTTCAATACACGTATTTAAAATGCGTAATTATAATAAAAACGTTCCCTCATTCCCCAAATATGTGTAAAATATTTCAAAAGTTGTCTGCAATATTTAATACTTGAATAATTTTTAATTAAAAATGCGAAATGTCCATATACAAATATCAAAATTTGAGTAGGTGTTCTTTTTAAAATTTCAAAGCCTCCACACTCTTTGTCTGTATATTTTATAAAACTTGTCAATTTGACGTTTTGAATTAAAACCAACTTCATAGTGGACTATAAAAATTTTTCTTTTTAAATACACATATTTAAAATACTTAATTATAATAAAAACGTCCCCTCAGTCCCCCAATGTGCGTAAAATATTTCAAAACTACTCTAAAACATTTAATATTTAAATAATTTATAATTAAAAATGCGACATGTCCACTGACAAATGTCAAAGTGACGTTTGATGTTCTTCTTAAAAATTTCAAAGCCTCCACACTCTTAGTTGATTTTGCCCGAAAAACGCATGTTTTTTCAAGTTTTCTCGCACATCATGTGCACGAAAAATCTGAGACTATCAAAAGGCACTCCCCATGAGTGACCTCTATCAAATAAAAAAAGTTGCAAATAAATCGAATAAACCGTCTAGGCTGTAAAATTGTCAGACTGATCGTGATGAAATATATATATATATAGGGATTTATGCCGTTTAGTATATAAGACTAGCGGTCGCCCTGGCTTCGCCAGGCCTCACGCTAGCTCCGCGGACCCTGAAGTAGAATTCACTTTTGTAGGACAGTTGACACAATATAAATGCAATTATTACAAATCTAAAACATTTCTGCGTCTCATTCCATCCAGAGACCTTTTAATTGGTACTAAACACAATATGTTTCGAAGATCTTTCACTAAAACAACTGACGATTGAAAAAAATCCAATTATGCACGCGAGCTCTTCAAAAGACCTTTCATTTGATATTAATCACGAAGAGTTTTGATTCATTTTCACTAAAATAATTGAAGATCTATAAGTATTAAATTTTGTACGCGAACCCTTCAAAAAATCTTTCTTTTTGATACAAACGCGATAGGTTTTAAATACTTTCACGAAAACAATTGTACATTTTGCTAAACTATTAAAAATCTTTTGGACGTCATTTTTTATAATGTTTTACATTTATATTTTATATGTACATGAAATCAATTGAAATTTTTCTTTAAAATTTTTTGAAAAACTGTTGGAAATCGCTGAAATATACTTTTTTGCATTGTAGAATGCTGCTGTCAATTTTCTTTTTCTTTTTAAATGTAAATTATTACCGCACACAAATTTTGCTTTGTTTTATTACATACTTTTAAAAATTATTTGTCAAGTTGACGTTTTGTCTTAAAATTTACGCTAGCCCTTCAAAAAACCTTCTATTTGATACCAAACACGATATGTTTTTAAGCACTTTCACTAAAACAATTGACGATCGAAAAGTAATAAATTTTGTTACGCAAGTCCTTCAAAATACCATTCATTTAATACCAAACACGATAAGTTTAAAAGTACTTTCACTAAAACAATTGCCAATCGTAAAATATTTAATTTTGTACGCGATCTCTTCAAAAGACCTTTCATTAGATACCAAACACGATAGATTGTTAAGTACTTTCACTGAAACAATTGCCGATCAAAATTAAATTAAATGCTGCACGAAAACACTTCAAAAGACATTTCATTCGATATCAAACACGATAGGTTTCAAAGCAATATCAATAAAACTATTGCGAATCGAAAAAAAAAAAAATTTTCACGCGATCCCTTTAAAAGACTTTTTATTTGATACCAAAAAATATTTTATGTTCATTTTTTTTTATTTCATATAAAATTTCTTCCAAATTTTCATATGACATTAAATACGGCATTAATCCGAATATTTCAAATTTGAAACAATTGACAACCGTAAAGTCTTATTTTTTTATTTCGTCTGAAAGTTCTTCTAAAGCCCTGTCATATGATATCAAACACGATTTGATTCGGACCACTTTAAGCTTAGAACAATTGACGGCCGTAAAATTTCAATCAAATACGTGTTTTATTTCCGAAAACATTTTGCTAAAATAACTCTTTTTTATTTCATCTGAAAGTTCTTCTAACTCTATTTCATATGCTCTAGCATTTCTTCAACTAAAGGTTGCACGAAAGGCATGAATATTCGCCGAGTGTTTGTAGCTCAATTGGTTAGAGCAGTCACCATGCGAGTGAAAGGTTCTGGGTTCAAATTCCGGCAAACGCTCATTGCTTTTTCAAAAACTAACTTTTTAATTAATTTATCTAAAGGTTCGTCTAAAGCCCTTTCATATGATACCAAACATGGCATAATTCGGAATACTTTAAGTTTGAAATAATTGACAGTCGTAAAATTTCAATCAAATACGTGTTTTATTTCCGAAAAGATTTTGCTAATCTATTAAAAATCCGTTGGATGTAATTTTTGATAGTTCCATATTTTTTTATAGAATTTATTAAGTTTGAAATAATTACCTATCGTAAAATTTCAACTTTTTATATTTCATCTGAAAGTTCTTTTGAAGCCCTTCAATATGACACTAAATACGGTACGTTTCGGAATACTTTAAGTTTGAAACTATTGACAATCGTAAAATTTCAACTTTTTTTTATTTTATATGAAAGTTCTTCTAAAGCCCTTTTATATGACACCTAACACAATATGATTCGAAATACTTTATGTTAGAAACAATTGCTTATTGTAAAATTTCAACTTTTTTCATTTATCTGAAAGTTCTTCTAAGCCCTTTAATATGACATCAAACACGATAGGTTTTGTTGCAATTTCACTGAAATAATTGACGATTGAAAATATTATAATTTTGCCCACATGCCCTTTAAAATAACTTTCATATTACCGAAAGAAAATTTAAGAGTGATTAAATGATTCCAATTCGAGTTATCTGGTTTTTATAAATTGTACTCTGCCGTGGATAAAATTTTAAATACACATATTTGAAATTTGTAATTATAATAGAAACGTCACCTCAGTCCCCCAATGTACGTAAAATATTTCAAAACTACTCTAAAACATTTAATATTTAAATAATTTATAATTAAAAATGCGACATGTCCACTGACAAATGTCAAAATGACAGTAGATGTTCTTCTTCAAAATTTCAAAGCCACCATATTCTTTATACTTTATAAAACTTGTCAATTTGACGTTTTGCTTTAAAACCAACTTCATAGTGAAGTGTCAAAAATTTACTTTTTAAATATACACATTTGAAATGTATAATTATAATAAAAACGTCCCCTCAGTCCCCCAATGTGCGTAAAATATTTCAAAACTACTCTAAACCATTTAATATTTAAGCAATTTATAATTAAAAATGCGACATGTCCACTGACAAATGTCAAAGTGACGTTTGATGTTCTTCTTAAAAATTTCAAAGCCTCCACACTCTTAGTTGATTTTGCCCCAAAAACGCATGTTTTTTCAAGTTTTCTCGCACATCATGTGCACGAAAAATCTGAGACTATCAAAAGGCACTCCACGTGATTGACCTCTATCAAATAAAAAAAGTTTGAAATAAATCGAATAAACCGTCTAGGCTGTAAAATTGTTAGAATGAACGTGATGAATCTATATATATATATATAGGGATTTATGCCGTTTAGTATATAAGACTAGCGGTCGCCCTGGCTTCGCCAGGCCTCACGCTAGCTCCGCGGACCCTGAAATAGAATTCACTTTTGAAAGACAGTTGACACAATATAAATGCAATTATTACAAATCTAAATCATTTTTGCGGATCATTCCATCCAAAGACCTTTTAATTGATACTAAACACAATAGGTTTCGAAGACCTTTCACTAAAACAACAGAAGATTGAAAAAAATCCCATTATGCACGTGAGCTCTTCAAAAGACCTTTCATTTGATACTAATCATGAAGAATTTTGATGCATTTTCACTAAAACAATTGAGGATCTATAAGTATTAAATTTTGTACGCGAACCCTTCAAAAAATCTTTGTTTTTGATACAAACGCGATAGGTTTTAAACACTTTCACGAAAACAATTGTACATTTTGCTAAACTATTAAAAATCTTTTGGACGTCATTTTTTATAATGTTCTACATTTATATTTTATATGTACATGAAATCAATTGAAATTTTTCTCTAAACTTTTTTGAAAAACTGTTGGAAATCGCTGAAATATACTTTTTGCATTGTAGAATGCTGCTGTCAATTTTCTTTTTTTTTTAAATGTATATTATTACCGCACACAAATTTTGTTTTGTTTTATTACATACTTTTAAAAATTATTTGTCAAGTTGACGTTTTGACTTAAAAAAATTTACGCTAGCCCTTCAAAAAACCTTCTATTTGATACTAAACACGATATGTTTTTAAGCACTTTCACTAAAACAATTGACGATCGAAAAATAATAAATTTTGTACGCAAGTCCTTCAAAATACCTTTCATTTAATACCAAACACGATAAGTTTAGAAGCACTTTCACTAAAACAATTTCCAATCGTAAAATATTTAATTTTGTACGCGATCTCTTCAAAAGACTTTTCATTAGATACCAAACACGATAGATTGTTAAGCACTTTCACTGAAACAATTGCCGATCAAAATTAAATTAAATGCTGCACAAAAATACTTCAAAAGACATTTCATTCGATATCAAACACGATATGTTTAAAAGCAAGATCACAAAAACAATTGCGAAACGAAAAAACAAATTTGCACGCGATCCCTTTAAAAGTCTTTTTATTTGATACCAAAAAATATTTTATGTTTAAAACAATTGACATTCTTCATTTTTTTTTTATTTCATATAAAATTTCTCCCAAATTTTCATATGACATTAAATACGGCATTAATCCGAATATTTGAAATTTGAAACAATTGACAATCGTAAAGTTTTAATTTTTTTATTTCGTCTGAAAGTTCTTCTAAAGCCCTGTCATATGATATCAAACACGATTTGATTCGGAATACTTTAAGCTTAGAACAATTGACGGTCGTAAAATTTCAATCAAATAAGTGTTTTATTTCCGAAAATATTTTGCTAAAATAACTCTTTTTTATTTCATCTGAAAGTTCTTCTAACTCTATTTCATATGCTCTAGCATATCTTCAACTAAAGGTTGCACGAAAGGCATAAGTATTCGCCGAGTGTTTGTAGCTCAATTGGTTAGAGCAGTCACCATGCGAGTGAAAGGTTCTGGGTTCAAATTCCGGCAAACGCTCATTGCTTTTTCAAAAACTAACTTTTTAATTAATTTATCTAAAGGTTCGTCTAAAGCCCTTTCATATGATACCAAACATGGCATAATTCGGAATACTTTAAGTTTGAAATAATTGACAGTCGTAAAATTTTAATCAAATACGTGTTTTATTTCCGAAAAGATTTTGCTAATCTATTAAAAATATGTAATTTTTGATAGTTCCACATTTTTTTATAGAATTTATTAAGTTTGAAACAATTACCTATCGTAAAATTTCATCTTTTTATATTTCATCTGAAAGTTCTTTTAAAGTCCTTCAATATGACACTAGACACGGTACGATTCGGAATACTTTAAGTTTGAAACTATTGACAGTCGTAAAATTTCAACTTCATATGACACCCAACACAATATGATTAGAAATACTTTATGTTAGAAACATTTGCTTATTATAAAATTTCAACTTTTTTCATTTATCTGAAAGTTCTTCTAAATCCCTTTAATATACACGATAGGTTTTGTTGCAATTTCACTCAAATAATTGCCGTTTGAAAATATTATAATTTTGCTCACATGCCCTTTAAAATAACTTTCGTATTACCGAAAGAAAATTTAAGAGTGATTAAATGATTCCAATTCGAGTTATCTGGTTTTTATAAATTGTACTCTGCCGTGGATAAAATTTTAAATACACATATTTGAAATTTGTAATTATAATAGAAACGTCACCTCAGTCCCCCAATGTGCGTAAAATATTTCAAAACTACTCTAAAACATTTAATATTTGAATAATTTATAATTAAAAATACGACATGTCCACTGACAAATGTCAAAATGACAGTAGATGTTCTTCTTCAAAATTTCAAAGCCACCATATTCTTTATACTTTATAAAACTTGTCAATTTGACGTTTTGCTTTAAAACCAACTTCATAGTGGAGTGTCAAAAATTTACTTTTTAAATACACATATTTGAAATTTGTAATTATAATAGAAACGTCCCCTCAGTCCCCTAATGTGTGTAAAATATTTCAAAACTACTCTAAAATATTTAATATTTAAATAATTTATAATTAAAAATGCGACATGTCCACTGACAAATGTCAAAGTGACGTTTGATGTTCTTCTTAAAAATTTCAAAGCCTCCACACTCTTAGTTGATTTTGCCCCAAAAACGCATGTTTTTTAAAGTTTTCTCGCACATTATGTGCACGAAAAATCTGAGACTATCAAAAGGCACTCCCCATGAATGACCCCGATCAAATAAAAAAAGTTGTAAATAAATCGAATAAACCATCTAGGCTGTAAAATTGTCAGACTGATCGTGATGAAATATATATATATAGGGATTTATGCCGTTTAGTATATAAGACTAGCGGTCGCCCTGGCTTCGCCAGGCCTCACGCTAGCTCCGCGGACACTGAAGTAGAATACACTTTTGTAAGACAGTTGACACAATATAAATGCAATTATTACAAATCTAAAACATTTCTGCGTATTATTCCATCCAAAGACCTTTTAATTGATACTAAACACAATAGATTTCGAAGATCTTTTACTAAAACAACTGACGATTGAAAAAAATCCAATTATGCACGTGAGCTCTTCAAAAGACCTTTCATTTAATACTAATCACGAAGAATTTTGATGCATTTTCACTAAAACAATTGAGGATTTATAAATATTAAATTTTGTACGCGAACCCTTCAAAAAATCTTTCTTTTTGATACAAACGCGATAGGTTTTAAATACTTTCACGAAAACAATTGTACAATTTGCTAAACTATTAAAAATCTTTTGGACGTCTTTTTTTATAATGTTTTACATTTATATTTTATATGTACATGAAATCAATTGAAATTTTTCTCTAAACTTTTTTGAAAAACTGTTGGAAATCGCTGAAATATACTTTTTTGCATTGTAGAATGCTGCTGTCAATTTTCTTTTTTTTTAAATGTATATTATTACCGCACACAAATTTTACTTTGTTTTATTACATACTTTTAAAAATTATTTGTCAAGTTGACGTTTTGTCTTCAAAAAAAAATTTTATGTATAAAACAATGAACAATCTTAATTTTTTTTTATTTCATATAAAATTTCTTCCAAATTTTCATATGACATTAAATACGGCATTAATCCGAATATTTGAAATTTGAAATAATTGACAATCGTAAAGTCTTAATTTTTTTATTTCGTCTGAAAGTTCGTCTAAAGCCGTGTCATATGATATCAAACACGATTTGATTCGGAACACTTTAAGCTTAGAACATTTGACGGTCGTAAAATTTCAATCAAATACGTGTTTTATTTCCGAAAACATTTTGCTAAAATAACTTTTTTTTATTTCATCTGAAAGTTCTTCTAACTCTATTTCATATGCTCTAGCATTTCTTCAACTAAAGGTTGCACGAAAGGCATGAGTATTCGCCGAGTGTTTGTAGTTGACACAATATAAATTCAATTATTACAAATCTAAAACATTTCTGCATATCTTTCCATCCAAAGCAAGCTCTTCAAAAGACCTTTTACTAGATACCAAACACAATAGATTTTGAAGAACTTTCATTAAAACGATTGATGACAGGAAAAATCCAATTATGCACGCGAGCTCTTCAGAAGACCTTTCATTTGATACTAAATACGAAGAATTTGGAAGCATTTTCACTAAAACAATTGAGGATCTAAAAGTATTAAATTTGGTCGTGAACCCTTTAAAAAATCTTTCTTTTTGATACAAACGCGATAGGTCAAATTTCAACTTTTTTATTTACTTTAAGTTTAAAACAGTTGACGGTTGTAAAATATATTTTTTTTATTTCATTTGAACTTTCTTTCAAAACTCTTTCATATCACACCAAACTCTGCATGACTCGGAATAATTTGAATTTGAAACAATTAACAGTTGTAATATTTAATTTTTTCATTATTCCATCTACAAGTTCTTTCAAAACTTTTTAATATGACATTAAACACGGCATGATTCCGAATACTTTAAATTTAAAACAATTGACGGTTGAAATATATATATTTTTTATTTCGTCTGAAATTTCTTCTAAATCCCTTTCATATGATATCAAACACGATATGATACGGAATACTTTAGGTTTAAAACAATTGAAGGTCGTAAAATTTCAAATACTTCCGAAAACATTTTGTTAAACTTACTTGTTATAAGAATTTGTTTATTGACACTATTGTTTATTTGTAGATATTATAAATAATTTTTGAAGAAACAATGAGCGTTCGCCGGGATTTCACCTTTCACTCGCATGGTGACTGCTCTAGCATTTCTTCAACTAAACGTTGCACGAAAGGCATGAGTACTCGCCGAGTGTTTGTAGCTCAATTGGTTAGAGCAGTCACCATGCGAGTGAAAGGTTCTGGGTTCAAATTCCGGCGAACGCTCATTGCTTTTTCAAAAACTAACTTTTTAATTATTTTATGGAAAGGTTCGTCTAAAGCCCTTTCATATGATACCAAACATAACATAATTTGAAATACTTTAAGTTTGAAATAATTGACAGTCTTAAAATTTCAATCAAATACGTGTTTTATTTCCGAAAAGATTTTGCTAATCTATTAAAAATCCGTTGGATGTAATTTTCGATAGTTCCACATTTTTTTATAGAATTTATTAAGTTTGAAACAATTACCTATATCGTAAAATTTCAACTTTTTATATTTCATCTGAAAGTTCTTTTAAAGCCCTTCAATATATGACACTAAACACGGTATGATTCGGAATACTTTAAGTTTAAGTAACATTTGCTTATTATAAAATTTCAACTTTTTTCATTTATCTGAAAGTTCTTCTAAAACCCTTTAATATGACGCCAAACACGATAGGTTTTGTAGCAATTTCACTGAAATAATTACCGATTGAAAATATTATAATTTTGCCCACATACCCTTTAAAATAACTTTAGTATTACCGATAGAAAATTTAAAAGTGCTCAAATGATTCCAATTCGAGTTATCTGTTTTTTTTTTTAATTGTACTCTGCCGTGGATAAAATTTGCTTGGTTTTACTGTATATTATTACTGGAGACAAATTTTGTTGGATTTACCTGTATACTTATATAACTTGTCAATTAGACGTTTTATTTTAGTGGACTGTTAAAAATTTTAATTAAAACGTTCCCTCATTCCCCCAATATGTGTAAAATATTTCTAAAGTTCTCCAAAAAATGTAATAATTAAACAATTTTTAATAAAAAATGCGATATGTCCACATACAAATGTAAAAATTAGAGTAGATGTTCTTCTTCAAAATTTCAAAGCCTCCATACTTTTTGTATACTTTATAAAACTTGTCAATTTGACGTTTTCAATTAAAACCAACTTCATAGTGGATTGTAAAAAAGTTTCTTTTTAAATACACATATTTAAAATACTTAATTATAATAAAAACGTCCCCTCAGTCCTCCAATGTGCGTAAAATATTTCAAAACTACTGTAAAACATTTAATATTTAAATAATTTATAATTAAAAATGCGACATGTCCACTGGTAAATGTCAAAGTGACGTTTGATGTTCTTCTTAAAAATTTCAAAGCCTCCACACTCTTAGTTGATTTTGCCCCAAAAATGCATGTTTTTTCAAGTTTTCTCGCACATCATGTGCACGAAAAATCTGAGACTATCAAAAGGCACTCCCCATGAATGACCCCGATCAAATAAAAAAAGTTGTAAATAAATCGGATAAACCGTCTAGGCTGTAAAATTGTTAGAATGAACGTGATGAATCTATATATATATATAGGGATTTATGCCGTTTAGTATATAAGACTAGCGGTCGCCCTGGCTTCGCCAGGCCTCACGCTATGCTCCGCGGACCCTGAAGTAGAATTCACTTTTGTACGACAGTTGTCACAATATAAATTCAATTATTACAAATCTAAAACATTTTTGCATATCTTTCCATCCAATGACCTTTTAATTAATATTAAACACAATCGGTTTCGAAGATATTTCATTAAAACAACTGACGATTGAAAAAAATCCAATTCTGCTCGCGAGCTCTTCAAAAGATCTTTTATTAGATACCAAACACAATAAGTTTTGAAGAACTTTCATTAAAACGATTGATGACAGGAAAAATCCAATTATGCACGCGAGCTCTTGAAAAGACCTTTCATTTAATACTAAACACGAAGAATTTTGAAGCATTTTCACTAAAACAATTGAGGATCTAAAAGTATTAAATTTTGTATGCGAACCCTTCAAAAAAACTTTCTTTTTGATATAAACGCGATAGATCAAATTTGAACTTTTTTATTTCATTACAATCTTCTTCTAAAGCCTTTTTATACGACACCAAACACGGCATGAATCGGAATACTTTAAGTTTGAAACAGTTGACGATTGTAGAATAATTTTTTTTTTATTTCATTTGAAGTTTCTTTTAGAACTCTTTCATATCACACCAGACTCGGCATGACTCGGAATACTTTGAATTTGAAACAATTAACAGTTGTAATATTTAATTTTTTTCTTTATTCCATCTACAAGTGCTTTCAAAACTTTTTTATATGACATTAAACACGGCATGATTTCGAATACTTTAAATTTAAAACAATTGACGGTCGAAATATATATATTTTTTATTTCGTCTGAAAGTTCTTCTAATGCCCTTTCATATGATATCAAACACGATATGATACGGAACACTTTAGGTTTAAAACAATTGAAGGTCGTAAAATTTCAAATACGTGTGTTATTTCCGAAAAAATTTTGCTAAACTAACTTTTTATAAGAATTTGTTTATTGACACAATTGTTTGTTTGTAGATATTATAAATAATTTTTGAAAAAGCAATGAGCGTTCGCCGGTATTTGAATCCAGAACCTTTCACTCGCATGGTGACTACTGTAGCATTTCTTCCACTAAACGTTGCAGGAAAGGCATGAGTATTCGAGTATTCGAGTGTTTGTAGCTCAATTGGTTAGAGCAGTCACCATGCGAGTGAAAGGTTCTGGGTTCAAATTCCGGCGAACGCTTATTGCTTTTTCAAAATCTATATTTTAAATTATTTTATCTAACTGTTCGTCTAAAGCCCTTTCATAGGATACCAAACATGGCATAATTCGGAATACTTTAAGTTTGAAATAATTGACAGTCGTAAAATTTCAATCAAATTTTGCTAATCTATTAAAAATTCGTTGGATGTAATTTTTGATAGTTCCACATTTTTTTATAGAATTTATTAAGTTTGAAACAATTACCTATCGTAAAATATATATATATATATATTTCATCTGTAAGTTCTTTTGAAGCCCTTCAATATGACACTAAATACGGTACGATTCGGAATACTTTAAGTTTGAAACTATTGACAGTCGTAAAATTTCAACTTTTTTTTTTATTTCATATGAAAGTTCTTCTAAAGCCCTTTCATATGACACCCAACACAATATGATTCGAAATACTTTATGTTAGAAACAATTGCTTATTGTAAAATTTCTACATTTTTCATTTATCTGAAAGTTCTTCTAAAGCTCTTTAATATGACACCAAACACGATAGGTTTTGTTGCAATTTCACTAAAATAATTGCCGATTAAAAATATTATAATTTTGCCCACATGCCCTTTAAAATAACTTTCGTATTACCGATAGAAAATTTAAGAGTGATCAAATGATTCCAATTCGAGTTATATATAACTTGTCAATTTGACGTTTTTGTTTTAGTGGATTGTCAAAAATTTTCTTTTTAAATACACATATATAAAATGCGTAATGATAATAAAAACGTTCCCTCATTCCCCCAATATGTGTAAAATATATCAAAAGTTATCTAAAAAATTTAATACTTCAATAATTGTTAATTAAAAATGCGATATGTCCACATATAAATGTCAAAATTAGAGTAGGTGTTCTTTTTTAAAATTTCAAAGCCTCCACACTCTTTGTCTGTATATTTTATAAAACTTGTCAATATGACGTTTTGAATTAAAACCAACTTCATAGTGGACTGTTAAAAATTTTCTTTTTAAATACACATATTTGAAATTTGTAATTATAATAAAAACGTCCCCTCAGTCCCCTAATGTGCGTAAAATATTTCAAAACTACTCTAAAACATTTAATATTTAAATAATTTATAATTAAAAATGCGACATGTCCACAGACAAATGTCAAAGTGACAGTAGATGTTCTTCTTAAAAATTTCAAAGCCTCCACACTCTTAGTTGAAAATGCATGTTTTTTCAAGTTTTCTCGCACATCATGTGCACGAAAAATCTGAGACTATCAAAAGGCACTCCGCATAAGTAATCCCTATCAAATAAAAAAAGTTTCAAATAAATCGGATAAACCGTCTAGGCTGTAAAATTGTTAGACTGATCGTGATGAATCTATACATAGGGAATTAAGCCGTTTAGTATATAAGACTAGCGGTCGCCCTGGCTTCGCCAGGCTTCACGCTAGCTCCGCGGACCCTGAAGTAGAATTCACTTTTGTAGGACAGTTGACCCGCGAGCTCTTCAAAAGACCTTTCATTTGATACTAAACACGAAGAATTTTGAACCATTTTCACTAAAACAATTGAGGATCTAAAATTATTAAATTTTGTACGCGAACCCTTTAAAAAATCTTTCTTTTTGATACAAACGCGATAGGTCAAATTTCAACTTTTTTATTTCATTACAATTTTCTTCTAAAGCCTTTTTATACACCAATACTTTAAGTTTGAAACAGTTGACGGTTGTAAAATATTTTTTTTTTAATTCCATTTGAACTTTCTTTCAAAACTCTTTCATATCACACCAAACTCGGCATGACTCGGAATACTTTCAGTTTCAAACAATTAACAGTTGTAATATTGAATTTTTTTCTTTATTCCATCTACAAGTTCTTTCAAAACTTTTTTATATATGACATTAAACCCGGCATGATTCCGAATAATTTAAATTTAAAACAATTGACGGTCGAAATATATATATATTTTTTATTTCGTCTGAAAGTTCTTCTAAATCCCTTTCATATGATATCAAACACGATATGATACGGAACACTTTAGGTTTAAAACAATTGAAGGTTCATTTCAAATACGTGTGTTATTTCCGAAAACATTTTGGTAAACTAACTTTTTATAAGAATTTGTTTATTGACACAATTGTTTGTTTGTAGATATTATAAATAATTTTTGAAAAAGCAATGAGCGTTCGCCGGGATTTGAATCCAGAACCTTTCACTCGCATGTTGACTGTTCTAGCATTTCTTCAACTAAACGTTGCACGAAAGACATGAGTATTCGCCGAGTGTTTGTAGCTCAATTGGTTAGAGCAGTCACCATGCGAGTGAAAGGTTCTGGGTTCAAATTCCGGCGAACGCTCATTGCTTTTCCAAAAACTAACTTTTTAATTATTTTATCTAAAGGTTCGTCTAAAGCCCTTTCATATGATACCAAACATGGCATAATTCGGAATACTTTAAGTTTGAAACTATTGACAGTCGTAAAATTTCAACATTTTTTTTATTTCATATGAAAGTTCTTCTAAAGCCCTTCATATGACACCCAACACAATATGATTAGAAATACTTTATGTTAGAAACATTTGCTTATTATAAAATTTCAACTTTTTTCATTTATCTGAAAGTTCTTCTAAAGCCCTTTAATATGACACCAAACACGATAGGTTTTGTTGCAATTTCACTAAAATAATTGCCGATTGAAAATATTATAATTTTGCCCACATGCCCTTTAAAATAACTTTCGTATTACCGATAGAAAATTTCAGAGTGCTCAAATGATTCCAATTCAACTTATCTGTTCTTTTTTTTTTAATTGTACTCGGCCGTGGATAAAATTTGCTTGATTTTACTGTATATTATTACTGGAGACAAATTATGTTGAGTTTACCTGTATACTTTATATAACTTGTCAATTTGACGTTTTGTTTTAGTGCACTGTCAAAGATTTTCTTTTTAAATACACATATTTAAAATGCGTAATTATAATTAAAACGTTCCCTCATTTTCCCAATATGTGTAAAATATTTCGATAGTTCTCTATAAAATTTAATACTTGAATAATTATTAATTAAAAATGTGATATGTCCACATACAAAATTTAAAATTGGAGTAGGTGTTCTTTTTAAAATTTCAAAGCCTCCACACATTTTGTATACTTTATAAAACTTGTCAATTTGACGTTTTGCTTTAAAATCAACTTCATAGTAAAGTGTCAAAAATTTACTTTTTAAATATACACACTTGAAATGTATAATTATAATAAAAACGTCCCCCTAATGTGCGTAAAATATTTCAAAACTACTCTAAAACGTCTGAAAGTTCTTCTAAATCCCTTTCATATGATATCAAACACGATATGATACGGAATACTTTAGGTTTAAAACAATTGAAGATCGTAAAATTTCAAATACGTGTGTTATTTCCGAAAACATTTTGTTAAACTAACTTGTTATAAGAATTTGTTTATTGACACAATTGTTTATTTGTAGATATTATAAATAATTTTTGAAAACGCAATGAGCGTTCGCCGGGATTTGAACCCAGAACCTTTCACTCGCATGGTGACTGCTCTAGCATTTCTTCAACTAAACGTTGCGTTTGTAGCTCAATTGGTTGGAGCAGTCACCATGAGAGTGAAAGGTTCTGGGTTCAAATTCCGGCGAACGCTCATTGCTTTTTAAAAAACTAACGTATTAACTATTTTATGTAAAGGTTCGTCTAAAGCCCTTTCATATGATACCAAACGTGGCATAATTTGGAATACTTTCAGTTTGAAATAATTGACAGTCTTAAAATTTCAATCAAATACGTGTTTTATTTCCGAAAAGATTTTGCTAATCTATTAAAAATCCGTTGGATGTAATTTTTGTTAGTTCCACATTTTTTTATAGAATTTATTAAGTTTGAAACAATTACCTATATTACGATTCGGAATACTTTAAGTTTGAAACATTTGCTTATTATAAAATTTCAACTTTTTTCATTTATCTGAAAGTTCTTCTAAAGCCCTTTAATATGATACCAAACACGATAGGTTTTGTTGCAATGTCACTAAAATAATTGCCGATTGAAAATATTATAATTTTGCTCACATGCCCTTTAAAATAACTTTCGTATTACCGATAGAAAATTTAAGAGTGCTCAAATGATTCCAATTCGAGTTATCTGGTTTTTTAAAATTGTACTCGGCCGTGGATAAAATTTGCTTGGTTTTACTGTATATTATTACTGGAGACAAATTGGTTGGGTTTACCTGTATACTTTATATAACTTGTCAATTTGACGTTTTGTTTTAGTGGACTGTCAAAAATTTTCTTTTTAAATACACATATTTAAAATGCGTAATTATAATAAAAACGTTCCCTCATTCCCCCAATATGTGTCAAATATTTCAAAAGTTGTCTAAAATATTTAATACTTCAATAATTGTTAACTAAAAATGCGATATGTCCACATACAAATGTCAAAATTAGAGTAGGTGTTCTTTTTTAAAATTTCAAAGCCTCCACACTCTTTGTCTGTATATTTTATAAAACTTGTCAATTTGACGTTTTGTATTAAAACCAACTTCATAGTGGACTCTTAAAAATTTTCTTTTTAAATACACATATTTTAAATTTGTAATTATAATAGAAACGTTCCCTCAGTCCCCCAATGTGCGTAAAATATTTCAAAACTACTCTAACACATTTAATAGTTAAATAATTTATAATTAAAAATGCGACATGTCCACTAACAAACGTCAAAGTGACAGTAGATGTTCTTTTTCAAAATTTCAAAGCCACCATATTCTTTATACTTTATAAAACTTGTCAATTTGACGTTTAAACCAACTTCATAGTAAATTGTCAAAAATTTACTTTTTAAATATACACATTTGAAATGTATAATTATAATAGAAACGTCCCCTCAGTCCCCTAATGTGTGTAAAATATTTCAAAACTACTCTAAAACATTTAATATTTAAATAATTTATAATTAAAAATGCGACATGTCCACTGACAAATGTCAAAGTGACGTTTGATGTTCTTCTTAAAAATTTCAAAGCCTCCACACTCTTAGTTGATTTTGCCCCAAAAACGCATGTTTTTTCAAGTTTTCTCGGACATCATGTGCACGAAAAATTTGAGACTATCAAAAGGCACTCCCCGTGATGGATCTCTATCAAATAAAAAAAGTTGTAAATAAATCGAATAAACCGTCTAGGCTGTAAAATTGTTAGAATGAACGTGATGAAACTATATATACATAGGGAATTAAGCCGTTTAGTATATAAGACTAGCGGTCGCCCTGGCTTCGCCAGGCCTCACGCTAGCTCCGCGGACCCTGAAGTAGAATTCACTTTTGTAAGACAGTTGACACAATAGAAATGCAATTATTACAAATCTAAATCATTTCTGCGTATCATTCCATCCAAAGACCTTTTAATTGATACTAAACACAATAGGTTTCGAAGATCTTTCACTAAAACAACTGACGATTGAAAAAAATCCAATTATGCACGTGAGCTCTTCAAAAGACCTTTCATTTGATACTAATCACGAAGAATTTTAATGCATTTTCACTAAAACAATTGAGGATCTATAAGTACTAAATTTTGTAAGCGAACCCTTCAAAAAATCTTTCTTTTTGATACAAACGCGATAGGTTTTAAACACTTTCACGAAAAAAATTGTACATTTTGCTAAACTATTAAAAATCTTTTGGACGTCATTTTTTATAATGTTTTACATTTATATTTTATATGTACATGAAATCAATTGAAATTTTTCTCTAAACTTTTTTGAAAAATTGTTGGAAATCGCTGAAATATACATTTTTGCATTGTAGAATGCTGCTGTCAATTTTATTTTTTTTTTAAATGTATATTATTACCGCACACAAATTTTGCTTTGTTTTATTACATACTTTTAAAAATTATTTGTCAAGTTGACGTTTTGTCTTAAAAATTTTTACGCTAGCCCTTCAAAAAACCTTCCATTTGATACCAAACACGATATGTTTTTAAGCACTTTCACTAAAACAATTGACGATCGAAAAGTAATAAATTTTGTACGCAAGTCCTTCAAAATACCTTTCATTTAATACCAAACACGATAAGTTCAGATGTACTTTCACTAAAACAATTGCCAATCGTAAAATATTTATTTTTGTACGCGATCTCTTCAAAAGACCTTTCATTAGATACCAAACACGATAGATTGTTAAGCACTTTCACTGAAACAATTGCCGATCAAAATTAAATTAAATGCTGCACGAAAACACTTCAAAAGACATTTCATTCAATATCAAACACGATAGGTTTCAAAGCAATATCACTGAAACAATTGCGAATCGAAAAAAGAAATTCACGCGATCCCTTTAAAAGACTTTTTATTTGATACCAAAAAATATTTTATGTTTAAAACAATTGACATTCTTAATTTTTTTTTTATTTCATATAAAATTTCTTCCAAATTTTCATATGACATTAAATACGGCATTAATCCGAATATTTGAAATTTGAAACAATTAACAACCGTAAAGTCTTAATTTTTTTATTTCGTCTGAAAGAGATTTCAACAATTTTCATTTTTCTGAAAGTTCTTCTAAAGCCCTTTAATATGACACCAAACACGATAGGTTTTGTTGCAATTTCACTAAAATAATTGCCGATGGAAAATATTATAATTTTGCCCACATGCCCTTTAAAATAACTTTCGTATTACCGAAAGAAAATTTAAGAGTGATCAAATGATTCCAATTCGAGTTATCTGGTTTTTCTAAATTGTACTCTGCCGTGGATAAAATTTGCTTGGTTTTACTGTATATTATTACTGGAGACAAATTTGGTTGGGTTTACCTGTATACTTTATATAACTTGTCAATTTGACGTTTTGTTTTAGTGGATTGTCAAAAATTTTCTTTTTAAATACACATATATAAAATGCGTAATGATAATAAAAACATTGCCTCATTCCCCCAATATGTGTAAAATATATCAAAAGTTATCTAAAAAATTTAATACTTCAATAATTGTTAATTAAAAATGCGATATGTCCACATACAAATGTCAAAATTAGAGTAGGTGTTCTTTTTTAAAATTTCAAAGCCTCCACACTCTTTGTCTGCATATTTTATAAAACTTGTCAATTTGACGTTTTGAATTAAAACCAACTTCATAGTGGACTGTTAAAAATTTTCTTTTTAAATACACATATTTGAAATTTGTAATTATAATAAAAACGTCCCCTCAGTCCCCTAATGTGCGTAAAATATTTCAAAACTACTCTAAAACCTTTAATATTTAAATAATTTATAATTAAATATGCGACATGTCCACAGACAAATGTCAAAATTACAGTAGATGTTCTTCTTAAAAATTTCAAAGCCTCCACACTCTTAGTTGAAAATGCATGTTTTTTCAAGTTTTCTCGCACATCATGTGCACGAAAAATCTGAGACTATCAAAAGGCACTCCGCATAAGTAATCCCTATCAAATAAAAAAAGTTTCAATTAAATCGGATAAACCGTCTAGGCTGTAAAATTGTTAGAATGATCGTGATGAATCTATACATAGGGAATTAAGCCGTTTAGTATATAAGATACCGAGCCACTATAATCAATTGTTGTCACATTATCAGATCAGCAATAATTCGAATCCCCGGTATTTGAAAATCCGGTCCCTGAGCATTCGCAATATTTGCCAAAAAAGTCAGGATTACATTCGCAATTACCGCACTTGTAATTTCCTCGTCCACTGCACTTTGCAGCGTTTTCGATGTAATCCTAAAATTAAGTTTAAATAAACAATGCTAGAGTTACAGGAAAATTTAACTTACGTAATGTTCTGGATATTCACATGGGCAAGAACACAATATTTCTAAATCAACAACTAAACTTTCGTTCACACCAACAGGGTAAATTTGTATAGTTTGTTTCCAATCTTTGGGATCTGTTGGGCAAACTGTTGCTTCGATTTCTATGTTGAATTCAACCACATCTCCAATCTGCACAAATTAATAGTTATTTATGTATTAAGAGCGTAAAGTGATTCTTTATTATTCGCACACGGTAATAGTGCTAGAGGAACAATAGCTATTTACCTAACAAGTGCGCGAATAGTGCAAATGACGTTTTCGTGCACGATTTCTGTACAATGCTTTATGTAACGAGCAAAAATTATATAATCGACAATGAAGAAATTTATTAAATTTGAAGCGTGAATTTATATTGACAGTTAAGTATGCCATGAAGTGACATTTTTTATTTGACAACAAATTGTTTATTTTTCTTTTCAATCTTGTTAAAATATGTCTGTTTGATGGCGTTATAAGCTAACGTCTCTATTTCTTTTATAAATTCCTTACAATGTATGTATATATATAATATAATCAAAATTTAGAATCATTAAAATGCATGTTTTTTCAATTACTTTGCACACTAGTGCATAAAATCAAACTTTCCATCGGTAATTTGAACATTATTTTGAATGCTGCGAGTACAAAAATATAATGTTCGGTGGATACATAAACAAAATGACAATTTTTGTTTGTTGTGAATACTTGATTTTGCAAAATGAATATAAAATTAAATGTTCTTTTTGTTATGCATAAAATATTGTATGTATCACGGATGAAATTAGTATTTCTGACCCTGATCATGTTATTAGCCCTCGGTGTTTTGTGCCTCGTACTAATAATCATATCACGGACCAGAAATGCGTTTTCACCATTGATATAACTATTATCGTACGCTGAAAAAGACAAATTTAAGATGTTTTCACTCATTTTTGACTACAAAATGATGATTTGTGAAGAAATAATAGCATCAAA
The DNA here is from genome assembly GCA_911728475.2 of Pterostichus madidus. NCBI lineage: Eukaryota > Metazoa > Arthropoda > Insecta > Coleoptera > Carabidae > Pterostichus > Pterostichus madidus. The sequence goes on along the minus strand of OU452304.1, from coordinate 15,091,921 downwards.
GAAATTTTTTTTTTATTTACTTTGTTATGGTTCCTAATAAAACATGAATTAGTTGAACGTAGATTGAACTAACCGAATACAGTTATTTTCAATTAAAAAATACCTATTTTGATAATTCCGTAATAGTAGGAAAAATTGTATGTGTATACGAGCGTAAAGTATCTTATTATGGCGAAAAACATGTGTTTAAGCTCACTTCTCATGACTAAAACACATGACTTTCGGCTCAGTTGTGCATAAAAATAATTATTTGTTGCAGACTCTATTATATTAAATGAAAAAAAGTGGCTACATTAATTTTTAGCTGTAGCTCCGCTAGTTTTTATAAAATATAGCTAGTAGTTGTAGCTTCGCTACTCTTTTAAGTAGTTTTTCCAGCTCTGACTATATACATTACCTTTATATTTTCGCATTTGTTTGTCTGTTTCATTGTACTATTCGCATCTAAACACTTGGAATAATAATTCACTTTAATTGCACTCGTGGCGTTGTCTTTCATTTCAACCGAAGAAGAAATTTGCTGAAATCAAACTTTTAACAAAATTCAAACAATAAATATATTAGTTTTAACCTTATATTGCTTTTTTACTAAATCAACAATATTATGAGAATCTGCGGACAGTTTTCCACTGACAGAACCTTCAATATGTTCTTGTAATTCTTTGTAAATTGAAATTTGTTCTTCTGTTACCGCAAAAATGATATTAACGGCGTTTTCTTTGACTTTTAGGTTGAGTTGGGAGACACTTGGGTAGTCTTGTATGGTAGAGTGAGTGTAAAAACCATAATTGTCTAAATGGCATAAACCATCATTTGGAGTGATGATTCCACCCAACTATAATTAAAAACTTATGTTACGGATGTTGAATTTTATAAAGAGTAATCAAAAGTAAGTGTTTTAGTTGGTAATACAATTCTGGGGATCTTTTTGTTACCACAGTTGACACTGCGACAGGTAAATGCGAAAATACTATCTGACAGATCATTTTTATAATAAATACAAATCGGATAAGTGATCAAATACTTTAGATTATTGCTCTATAAGTAATGTTAAGAAGTAAAAGGATGTGGCAACGATTTTTATTAATTTCAATTTTCAAATATCAACAACAGGAAATACATTTATATATCAGTATTACCAATTTCAAGTAGTTTTTTTTACAGCCAACTGAAACACTTACTTCTGATCGCTCTGTAAAATAAGTATAATACTTTTCCATCACCAGCACAATGGAAGCCAGCTTGAGTTGAGAAGACTAATAATTTTCTAGCGTTTTCTCTCCATCCAATTTCTTTTCGACAAGCAATTGCTTGCATAATAGCGTCAAATCCACCTTCTGGCGCATCTAGATTTCCAGATATTGCCGCATGTCTCACTATATCCTTCATAAAGAAATATTGTTAATATAAAATAAATAAATATAAATATATCATCACGCCTTTTACACATTACTGGGTGTGACACTCTGCCGTAGCAGATCTCGGAAAATGAAATATTTATGCGCGTGAAGTGCCGTTACTAGCTGTCAAATAACGGCCCCCAAAGATGGTAGTGGTGGGGAAGCCACAGAGGTAATTTTAAATAAAATATAAATAAATATATCATCACACCTTTTATCCATTACTGGGTGTGGCACTCTGCCGTAGCAGATCTCGATAAGTGATATATTTATGCGCGTGAAGTGCGGTTACCAGCCGTAAAATCGCAGCCCTCAAAGATGTTAGTTGTGAGGAAACCACAGAAGTAATTTTAAATAAAATATAAATAAATATATCATCACGCCTTTTATCCATTACTAGGTGTGGCACTCTGCCGAAGCAGATCTTGATAAGTAATATTTTTATGCGCGTGAAGTGCGGTTACCAGCCGTCAAATCACGGCCCTCAAAGATGTTATTGGTGGGGGAGCCACAGGGATAATTTTTAATATAAAATAATTGTATAGAGAGATCAAAAATGTGTTTCAGTTGGCAATACAATTCTGGGAATCTTTTTATTTCACAGTTGGCACAACGCCAGGCAAACGCGAAAATGCTATTTGACTGACATGTCATTTTCATAATAAATACAAACAGGTTGAGTGATAGAAATACTTAATTTATTGCTCTGTGAGTAATGTTAAGAAATAAAAGGGTGTGGGTAAGGGAAACCACGATTTTTATTAATTTCAATTTTCAAATGTCACTGTCAACAACAGGAAATAAATATATGTATCAGTCTTACCAATTTCAAGTAGTTTTTTTATTGCCAACTGAAACACTTACTTCTGATCACTCTGTATTATAAGTCATTATAATGGCATTTCACTCACGTGTGATATACGATGTTTTATCTTGCAATAGTGGCTTTTTATATAACAATGTGTGTTAGTCATGCACCAAGAAAACACCGCCCAGACATTAATAATGAACCATTATTTATCGACAGACAATATTAGTAACTTACTGCAAACTGTGACGTATTTTGAGACAACTTCATGATATTTTGGAATCCGTATGGAGCCGCACAATTCGAACATGGCTCCCTTAAACTGTAAACATCAATATACACTGATTATTTAATTACTTAATTATCAAAATTTTATTAGTTTGATACCAGGCCTTCAAATTGCTTAAAAATTTACCGGAGAAAAACTGAACATTGTTCCGGTACGTTCTTAAATGTTCCGTATCGCGTTGAACTGCAGATTTGATAATCAGGATTTGATTCTCAAAGCCGAAAATTTTCAACATATTAAAATTACCCCACTGGCAACTTTTGGGGTCGTGGATTGACGGCTGGTAATCACACTTCACGCGCATAAATATATCACCAACCGAAATCTGTTACGGCCGCGTGTCACATTCAGTAATTCGTAAAAGGCGTGATGATATATTTATTTATAATGGTTCAGTGGTATCAAGTCGGCCTGTGGATTCTAAGAACCCTGGTTCGATCTCCACAGCGGACAAAACATTTCCTCAATTAAAAATTACCCCTGTGGCATTAACATCTTTGAAGGCTGTGATTTGACGGCTGGTAACCGCACTTCACGCGCATAAATATATCACTTACCGAGATCTGCTTCGGCAAAATGCCATACCCAGTAATGGAATTTTTTTTTCACTGTTTTGATAAATATTTTTTCTTGGTTTTAAATGTTGTTTGTATTTAGTGGGCGAAATTAGTGGCGTACCTAGAACTATTGCCGCCCTTTCTAACTCCATCAAATGGTGGTTTTTAAAAATTAAAAAAATTAAATAAATATATCATCACGACTTTTACCCATTACTGGGTGTGGCACTCTTCCGAAGCAGATCTTGGTAACTGATATATTTATGTACGTAAAGTGCGGTTACCACCGGCCACGGCCCCCAAAGATCTTAGTGGTGGGGGAGCCACAGAGGTAATTTTAATTTGGTGAAAATTGTTTGTCGGCTGTGGGAATCGAACCAGGGTCCTCAGGATTCACAGGTCAATTCGAAACCATTGAGCCATTGCCCCATTAAATTAATAAGCATAAATAAATAATTGTAATTGACACAAACTATAAGTGGGGAACTTTTTTACCATTGGATGGCATATTTAAATTAGGTAGTAATAAAGGAATTTTTCTAGACAAGATTTTCAACCCTACATTGACTGGATGATGAAGAAAAATATTCGAAATCATATAGTAATTCATAATTCGTAGAAATCGAATAGTAAACTTATGAAGTGAACAAGTTGTTTTTTACAACTGAAACTAAATATCAAAAATGCCGCCCTAAAATATACACGAAATTCGTGTTTTTTGGCGCGTTCGAATGATTGTTTTTATCCATTACTAATGATACTCTGTAGATTTCAGTAAGTGATATATTTATGCGCGTGAAGTGCGGATCCAGTCGTTAAATCACGGCCCCAAAGATGATAGTGGTGGAGAAGCGACAGGGGTAATTTTAATGTGGTGAAAATTGTTTGTCGGTTGTGAGAATTGAACCGAAATTCTCAACTCCACACACCGACTCTATACCACTGATCATAAATTATAAGAATGGTTATACAAATTAAAAATTCTAAAAAATTTAACTTTTATTTTTATTTTTTTATTTTTTTTGGTATCCAGCATAGCCAGTCATGATATTTGGTCACTTTACAATAAACTCACCTTTTAGGAGTCGTAGAAACATAAGGCATGACGACCTTATCGACAAAGCTTCCGAAACCAAGTCTGAAATTAGTTGTGATATTGCGCATAGATTCAACCAAAAGATCTCCTAAACCGGACAGTTTTTTCTTATCGTCTTCCATATATTTACTGAGATCCATAAGGTAATATAAGTCGAGTGGATAATCTTCTGCTTGAGTATAGAACATCCTGAACATGAAGGACTCGTCTACCATTAAACAAATCATTGAAACACGTTAATATTAAGAATAATATTTTAATTATTGGTATTAATTGGATCACAGGCTTAACGTAGTAATAAAATTGGAATAAATTTAAACAATTTTTAGTTAAATTTGATTAAATAGCGACGTTTCGGCGCAAATTTTAGCCATTTTCAAGCTACAAAGTAAATACAAAATTTGTAATATATATCAACATGAATTTATAATTTTTGGTTTTAGTTAATAATTTAATCGTTAGATGGACTTGTGGTACATGTTTGTACTTTTAGTTTTATTTTGGTTACAAATTTATTTTTGTTCTCAGAAATTGTCTGACTGTTGAGATGTTCACTTCAACTTTTAAATTTTTTACGAAGTGGTTCATGGAACCATACTTTTATATTCAATTTTTAAAATATAACTATTATTATTATTTTACCATGCAAATAATCAAATCAGATTTTAGAGCATTCATGAAATCAGAGTTAATAGAAGCAATTTGATTTTTAATATCGAATATAGTTTAATTTTGACTATAAGTATTTTTTTCTTTGTTTCGTTATTATTATAGAAAATTATTATTTTTTTTTACTATTGTTGTTCTATTTTGTATGATAATAAAAAAATGGCTCAGTGGTATCCGAGTCGGCCTATGGATCCTAAGAAACCTGATTCGATGTCCATAGTCGACAAAACATTTTCACCAATTTAAAATTATCCCTGTGGTTCTTCCACCACTAACATCTTTGGGGGCCGTGATTAGACAGCTGGTAATCGCAGAGTACCACACCCAGTAATGGGTAAAAAGGCGTGATGATATATTAATTTATTTATTTATTTTATAAAAAAAGGAAAAAAGAACAAATAATTCAATTTAAAAATACAATTTTCGAGAACATTACTTTTATCCAGACGTAAACCATTTAAACTATGAATTTGAATAGGTAATAAATTATACTTATTAATTGGATTCGGAGTTGGAGTGGAGTCGGAGTCAGAGTCTAAAATTTTTTGGAATCGGAGTCGGAGTTGTGTTTTTCTTCCATCTTCGCAACCCTGGTCCCGACTATGAAAACTTACTTTATTATTAATAACGTACTTATTCTTAATTTGAGGATTGTATGTTGAGGGGTAAGTTGAACAATTTCCGGGGCCCTTGAAGAAGAGGAATAACTTGACGAACTGAATAACCTCGCGGATGAACTTCTAGAACTGGAAACTTCGGAGATATGAGACTTCGAGAGTTCTTTGTTCATAAGGACTCGGTATTCGTTATCAGGGTTCCAGATGTAATCTTCGCCACAAATGAAAGAGTTGGACATTGATGTTGGTTGGAAACATCGATTTTTGTTGCCTAAATCCTTTTTATAACAAGAAATAATTAATAATTTATCTAACTGCATTAGGCTATTCAAACAGTACAGTGCTTAAAGAAATATTAAACGTATATCAATTTTAGTTGTAAATGTGTTACAATAGTGCTAAAAAAATTATCAAAAGTAACGTATTAATATCTAAAATATTTAATTAAAAAGTTAATTATTTAAAACGATCACCATTGATGATCCTGTGACGCAAGTAGCTCAATTAAACTGCCACTTCACATTGTGAGGCAATGTACATGTGCACCAAAATGGCAATTCGGAACAAAACTATATTTTTACAATACTTGTACTGTAAGTTACCTATTAATGACAAAATTTAAACATAGCAAGTGGAACTTTTATTGCACAGTGGTTTCCATAATCATATCAGGACTTTAAGATTCACTTACTGTCCTCCGCGAACTGTAAGTAAATATTACATATCAAGGTCCTGTTTATTTTGACAACAATTTGACTACTGTCAATATTGAAACCTATTTTTCTTTTCCTTCTATTTGTGCAAGTATTGTAAAAAATAGCTTACTAACCTCGAACTGTATACGTGATCTTTTTAGGTCACGAATGTTCTTGACCTAAAAACTGTCACTTACAGTTCAAGATGGTTAAAGAACAACTAAATAAAAAAAATTTTAATGCGCGTTGCTCTATGAGACACGTGATAAAAAATTTATAATGCGCTTAAATCGACTTAAATCGATTTTATCGAGCTGAACTATCAAATGAGTAATTTAACATTGCTGTCAAATATTTTACTCGATATTTAAGTGATCCTTAAAATTTAAATAAACGCAGTGCAACACTGGATAACTCTTTGAATACAAGTTTTTTACAATTTATAAATTGCATCCGGCAACCCCTCTCTAATGTATTCGCGACTGACACTGTGAAAACCACTGGATTATTTGATAAATCTGAAGAATGGATGTTTTGTGAATATTACAAGAGTTCGCGTTACCCTATTTGATGGGATATAGCGATGTTATATTATGTTGAAACTTACAGGATCGGTGCACCATGCACATGTTGGTGTCTGGATGCACTCATGGCATGTTGTTTTGAAAATACAGGGATTCCTAGCGACTGGTTCATACGCTGTTGCAGTATAAAAAACTGTCAACAAAAGCAATGTATGCTTCATATCTAAAAACAGTTGGAGGAATAAATTTATTGTACTTGCAAACAAATAAATTTAGCAATACTATTAGACGAGATATACATTTAAAAAATAAAGAAATAAATGTTATCGGTACAGCGAAAGGTTATCAAAAATAACTCGATAAGTTTAAAAGGTCAAACTTGAAATATAAATATGATAGATTATTTTAGAACAGCGATTCTCAAATCTTTCAATATAGAGGACCCCTATTTTAATCTATAAAATACTCCTTAGCGGCACTTGTGTTTCCGTTACGAAAAACAAATGAACTTAAAAATGCAATAAATAAATAAGAATATTAATTTGTTACTTTCCAGACCTATATACAGGATGTTTATAAACTTATTCACCAAATTTTAATGTAATGTACTGATTATAGCACAAAAATAATTCTTTTTACAATACTTGCACTTTAAGTTACCTATTAATGACAACATTTAAAAAAGTTGTAGGCAAGAAAATTACGAATTTTTTAATATAAAATACATTTCATTTGTGTATTCCATCACAGCGCAAAAGTTAATTAAATATTTGTAATATTCGTAAAAATATAGACTTCCATTAAGAAATTAAATTAATTGTTTAGTGTCAAAAATATTGACGTTAATTTAATACAAATACTGAGATAATTTTTTTGTAACTTTCACCGTTTTTGGTCCATTTCATTATCTCCAGATTTTTTTCGTGTGAGAAATCGTTCATATTTTAGGTGTTTTTCCTTGTTTGTCTGTGATTCAATATTAACGTCTCAGACAAAACATTACTAGACAGAGAACAACGGCGTTTGTTGTGAAGTAGAATGGGTTAGAATAACTTGGTGATAAGACGGGTGCGCGGCAAAGAGCTAGTACAAGTTGGTGTTATGCAGGTTGCATTTTTGTTGTTGACAGTTATCAAACGCGAGCATTTGATTTATTTAAATACAAAAGTGCGTATACAAAACACTTAATATGTCAAAAATTAACCTTTACTTTGATGTATGAAAAGTAAGTAATTGAATATAAAAATAATTACACAAATGTTTGCAACGTGCATAACATCAAAGTGTACTCGCTCCTTGCCGCGCACCCGCCTCACTAACAAGTTACTCCAACTCTTTCTCCTTCACAACACTGCATTGACTTGAATACGGCAGACTTTGTCTAAGGTATGTTTTGTCTGAGATTAACGTCAATATTTTGACATGAGACAATTGTTAGATTTTTTCGTGGACGTCTATATTTTTCGAATAATATAAATGTTTAATTAATTTTTGCGCTCTGATAAAATACACAACTGAAATGTGTTTTATATAAAAAAAAATTGTAATTTTATTCTCTACAATTTTTATTTGAAGTATTTTCCTGTAAAAATAATTGGTAAGCAATGCGCACCAAATCTGATATCACATGTTATAAGCCAATGTTCGGGTTTTGGATGGACACACTATATGCAAAGTAATTAAATAAATAAAATTATTCGAGTCTATCATTTTAATAAAAAATAAGTGAAAACACATTAAATTTGACTTTTTAAGTGCGCGATAATAGTTATTTGCGTACCTAGAGTGGCAAACATACTTTCTGCTCGAGGTGTACACAATATTTTTCCTACGACCATTTGGAAACGCTTGAAAAAAATTTAAAATAATTTTTGACAGTTTTTTGTTTGGAAATTCGGGCAACAATTGACATGTATCAATGGATACAAAGATACACTCTTACATAAGGCGTATTCCATTTGTCATTTGTATCAAATCTAACTTACATTTACTGAACCAAATCACTTATTTATTTCGCTGATTTACTTCACTGTCTTTATTTCCAATACTAGAATTACTCATTTTAAATTATTTTGAAGTAATTCACCCCAATAAATGCATCAGTTTGCTTAATTCAGTTCATTTCGTCATGTTGTCTAATTTATCTGAACTGATTTAAATGAACCAAGTGGCAAATGGAATACAGCTATTGCCGCTCGGTAAGCGGCAAATGTCAACTTTCTGTTTTAAACTGACAGTTGGAAAAGTATATTTTCTTCTTGGTCGTAGAAAATTTTTGTACGCGAGTTGCAGTAGGAAATGCGCGCTAAAATATTTATTTGCTTATTTCTTAACCATCAACTTTACGTTGACAACTGAAAGCATATATGTGAAACTTTTCATATTAGTCACAGGAAAATAACTATTTTTTTTATCGCTTGATTGATCCTAGACAAAGTTGGCAACTTTATCTTTTAAGTTGTATTATTTTAATTATTTTTAGGTTTTATAAAATATAATAAATAAATATATCATCATTCCTTTTATCCATTGCTGAGTGTGACACTCCGCCGAAGCAGCAGGGACGGCGCCAGGGGTGGGCCCGGGTGGGCACTTGCCCACCCGAAAATAGGATGTCCCCATCCAGGTGCCCACCCGCTAGAAATTAGATTTTTTGATATAATATATTAATATATTTTATATACATAATTAAGGAAATAAAGACAATAAAACTAACAAATATTTATTTTACTTACACGCTTACGTAAAGACAAGTTATAACTCGCAATTCTTACCGGAGCGAAGGGAGAGGAAGGAGGTGCTACCTTGCGATTAGCCGACTAGCGTCGACTTATATATTGCGCGAGGTTTATGCTGTACAAAACTATACTCGATTAATCATTATTAGTGGCACATTTGTAAATTATAGCAGTGAGGTACGGACGTGATGATAATTATTTATAAAATGAGTAGAAAACGGAATTTATTAAATTGGCTAGTTACTAGCAATAAAAAACAGAAATCAATAAGTGAAGAAGGCGAAAATAGTACTGCTTCAAGTAGCGAACTTAGTGAAGATATGAGTGCAGCCCAAAGATTAATCCTGGACCAAGATAAGTGGGAAGACAAAGAGGATGCAGATTTAGACGAATCGTATGCTGAATATGCAGTTTCTGCAGCAAGTGATAGTGACAATAGTGAGTGTGATGATGATCAATCAGAAGACGGATGTGCATCACTGTCATTTGCTGATGAATCATCAGCAACAAATTATTCTTTAGTTGATAATCAGGTGTTAAAAACTGTTGTTGGCCCCCAAGATATCGCGCAGAGTATAACAACAGGACCAGTACAGCCGAAATTATCCAAGTACCCACAAAAAAAATTTGGCAACAAGTGGCGAGGATTCAAAATGTCTTGGTTCCATCATCATAAGTGGTTGGAATATAGTATATTAGACGATTCTGCGTTTTGTTTTCCATGCCGGTTTTTATCTAATGCAGCATATGAACCAAATAAACCATTTGTGACAGTCGGGTTCAAAAACTGGAAACGAGCAATGGAAAAAGATTCAGGCTTTTTAAAACACGCAGCAAGAGATCAACATAAACGTTGTGAAGTGGCATGGAATTACTTTTCAATAAAGTGCAAAAATAACGAGTCTGTCCTTTCACAAATTAATAAGATATATCAGAAACAGGTGCAAGAAAACCGAGATTATTTACAATTGATAGCAGAAGTTTTGCAGTTTGTTGCTGTGCGGGGATTTCCATTGAGAGGTGACAATGAAAGTGAAACTAGTGTAAATGGAGGTAATTTTATTGAATTATTGCATTTTGTATCTAAGCATAATTTATTTTTACAATCTCGATTGTTAAATGCTCCGAAAAATGCAAAATATTTACATCACAGTATACAAAATGAATTATTGAATATTATTTCAAATTTAATACTAAATGAAATTAACAATGATATAAAAAGATGCGAATATTTTGCAATAATGGTGGATGAGACAAAAGATATTTCGAAAACAGAACAAATTTCTATTGTTTTAAGACATAATTTAAATAGCTTTATTGTTAATAGAAGGAATTAAAAATGTATTTAGCAAGAGACACTATTCATACTTTTGAGCAAAAATTCTGTTTTGAAATTGTTTACAAAGAAGCAGTAGCTATTGCCGACGAAAATAATATTAAACTGCAAATTTTTAAAAGAAAACGACTGTCGAAAGTCTCTTAAAAATTTAAAAATTATATAATTACAGAGCAAATGTATTCTCTTGACCAAGATATTAACACAGAAATAAAAGAACTTTTAAGAACGAAAATATTTCTACCTGTGATAGACAGGATTTTAGTTGAGCTAGAAAACAGATTTTTTCCTAATAAAAATATTTTAATGAGTATCTGTAGCTTGAATCCTGAAATACCAGAAAAAAATTTAAATTGTGATACTATAATTCCACTTGCAAAATATTATTTATGTGATTTAAATTTACTAAGATCAGAATTAAATATTTTACCAAACACAATTTTAAATTACTAAAAAGAATATAATATAAAATTTCAAACATGCTACAATTTGCTGATATGGTAAATAAATATAAAATTGCATTTTCGGTGATACACAAACTTTTAATACATAATATGCATAACAATTCCGGTTTCAAGTGCTGCATGTGAGAGATCCTTTTCTTGTCTTAGAAGACTGAAAACATATTTAAGAAATAATATGACTAACGACAGGCTGGCAACTCTGGAAATTATAAATATTGAAAAATATATAGCAAAATCAATAATCATGGAAACAGTAGTGAACGAGTTTATTAAACGCAATCCAAATAGAAGAATGCAATTAGTGTAATGAATATATAATTGTATTACAATATTGAAAAGTTCATTTAGTAAGTTATATTTAAATTTAAATTTTTGAAGCAATGTTCTAAGTTCTAAGTTTACTTTTAAGTACTTAACAGGTTGACTGCCAAGCTGTTTTTTGTTACCTTGCCATTCATTGTTTTGTGCACCATATAGGTGCACAGCATTACTTGTCATTCAATAAATGTGCACCTATTTGGTGCACAGGGCATGATTTAATAAAGTTGACTGTGTACCTCTACTGGTACACGCAGTTAAGTTTATATATGGAAAACTTAATCATTGGGCCTCCTAGACCAAAATTTTTAAATGTGCCTATGGGTTTTTGGCACGGTTTGTTAGGAATCATATATCAAAAAAAATATGTTTCAAATGGTAAATAAAACTTTATTAATTACAAAATAAATCAAACAAAAAGCCAGCTAACATACAGATTAGTGTAATTTAAAGAAACAATCATTACATAAAAATTTGCAACAAATCGGGCAACGGGTCCAAACTTTTTTTGCTATTTGTTGTGCTTCTTTTCTTGAATGGCGTCTAATAGCCTCCTTGTAGCAATTTTGACACCTTCCCCTTTTATTTAATTTTTCTAAGACATGCCGGTTTGCACTTTCTAAAGTATGTTCCCTTTTTGTTATAAGACTTCTTATCAACGATTCCTTGAATTCTGTAATTTTAAGTTTTTTGAGCTTTGTTACAGAATTGTACAAATACATTGCATTTACTATAGCTGTGCTTAACATAATTTCGAAGGCTACTTTTCTGTACCATTTAACGGATCTACGCAAAGCACGATGGTAAGATGCCATTTGGTCAGATAAGTCAATAGTCGATTTACCGGTATTATAGTTTATAATAGCACATGGTTTACATTTAACGCCACTTCGAGTTTGAACCTCAACAATTTGATCAACATGCTTAGTCGTTAGTACCAAAACGTCTCTTTTGTCTCTCCATTTGAGAACTGTTATACCACAATCATTTTGACGAGCAATAACCTCGTGTTTTTTCAACTTTTGTTTTACAACTTCAGATGGTATGTGCTTTCTGTTCGCTCGCAATGTCCCGACCAAATGAGTGGAGCTTTCAAGCAGCTTTTTTGCAAGAGGCACTCCTGTGTACCAATTATCGGTGTATAAGGTACGCCCGAAATTTAAATAAGGATTCATTAGCTCCATAACCACTTTCTCTGATACCGACATATCGTCTACTCTCTCCTTTCCGCAGTATATTTTAAATTGTAGAGTATAAAATGATTCAGAGCAAAGTTTAAATATTTTAATTCCATAACGATGCCGTTTATTTTGAATATACTGACGGAAAGAGAGTCTACCCAAAAATGGAATCATAGATTCGTCAATGCATACAGACTGGGTTGGACAGACTGCTATATTAAAGTTTGCTACAATCATATCAACTAAGTTTTGAACCTTGTGAAGTCTATCACCTTGAGATGCTTTTGAATTATCAGCAAAGTGTAGCATACTAAGTAAGAGCTCGAAACGATTTCTAGACATGTATTCGCCTACCTTGCTGCTAAGTAAAGGATTATCTTTTTTCCAATAGTCAGAAATTGAAGGCATTTGGTAAAGGCCCATCCACAATACCAATCCTAAAAATGTACGTATTTCTTCACTATTGACGGGAGCCCAACGCTGCACTCGAGAACTCCTCTTAACACTGGGAGAAGTTTTTCTTTGGAGAGCGTACCGATTCGTTTCTTGAACAATTAAGGAAATAACATCTTTGTCAATGAATAAGACAAAAAATTCATATGGCTCTGCATCCTGTAGGGTCTCGAAAATATCCGGATTAATTCCTACATCTTCATTGTTTTCATTGTAAATAATATTTTTAATTTTCGAGGGATCTGGTGTGCTCCAAAGAGAACTTGGCGCATTTACGATTTTTGGTGAATTTACAACATCTGAACAATCGTCACTGTCACTACTACTTGATACTCGCTCGTCATTCTGTTTATTATAAGTAAAATTAGGGTCAGCATCACTGTCATCAAATTCACTATCACTTGAAACAGAAGGTGTGGGAACCTCATGGAACAAACGAAGCAAGCGTTCATTTTCACGGTCATCCATCTTGAAGGGATGTGAACCAACTAATAAACGTGCAGTTGCGCTAAAGTTGTCAAAACCGACCGTAGGTAGCGCATTTAATATACGCAGAATTAAAAACCAAGGTCAAATTGAACAAGTCTGGTCTCTGAGGCCATGTGCACCTTACTGGTGCACAGAGCGGATTTTACATATGTCCATAAAAAACGCAATGAAATTTCTAACAAAGTATATTATTGACAGAAAACTTGATTAAGAAAACAATTAATAATAATTTTTTTTTTGGCCCACCGGCCCTATACGTTGATTTTTTTAAATCAATGCTTGGATACGAAACCGTGTACCTATTTGGTGCACATGGCAGTCAACCTGTTTTAATATTGTTTTATATATTTATGTACAGCTGTTTATATTACTAATTTAAAAAAAAATTATGTTCTCATTGAAAAACATCTATATAATGTTTATTTATTTTATGCCATGTTATAAATTCCAGATACTACTTATACCGAATGTATAGAGAATAAAAAATATTTTGAGTACTATATCGCATTTTTAATGCAGGTCAGCAGGCCATGTCCACATTCGCTTACATCTAGGTGCCCACCCAACAACTTATGCGGCTAATTCGTGCCCACCCATCAATTCAATCCTGGCGCCGTCCCTGCGAAGCAGATCTCGATAAGTGATGGGGGAGCTACAAGGGTAATTTTTTAATGAAGTGAAAATGTTTGTCGGCCTTGCGAAAAGAACTAATGTTCTCAGGTACCACAGGCCGACTCGATACCACTGAGCCATCTACCCCATGGGTTTTATGACCAAAATTTTATATCTTCCTAGGATGGAATCAATACCCTCTCCCTCTGGCGACACCATCGATTTTAACACATCACCAATTCCATCTGATTCTGAAGAAGTGGATCAGTTTAAGAACGAGATTGAAGATTGTTAAGAGTTTTGGGAAGCAAATAACGACACACCTGGTTTATCTCTGTAAAAGATGTCTTTATTTTAGATCAATTGAGAAAACATGCCACGTTTCAATACGAGCGTACACATACACGCGTTTTTTTCCAAGATGGAAGATTACAACTACAGAATAAAACTTTTTACTATACTAATACATACATGCACTCACGCATGCGCATATCTAGCTAAATTGTGAAACTGTGTATCTCTCTCTCTCTCTCTCTCAACAAAGATCTTCTCGCAGGACGGGAAATTCAATCTGTTCCCAATGATACTTTTTCCACTCTGCTAAATGCCAGAGCGGAGCTTCTTGATATGTTGAAGTTATTGAACTCTAATAATCGAAGCCCTCACCAGCCAGAGGTGCCTATTACCTTCTCGGCAGAGCCTCAGCCGTCAACTTCCTCCGTCTGGACAACAACTCCAGTGAGGTTTTTGAGCTACGCTGAATGGCTGCAAACGCTACGTCCCTCAGGTGCATGCAAGGACAAAAAGCTATGGATTCGACTACCTAATGGGCAGTGCGTTAACATACTCGCAATTTGTCAGGATCTGTCTCATAATGCGAGAGAGAATATACCCTCAATACCCTCATATTCTGTAATTGTAACCTTAGTGATCATTAAGAGATTTTTCTCTCTATTCTGTAACTCGATTATTATCTATTACTGATCGATCAATTTTTAACAATTCTTATTTTTTATGATTACTCTATAAATTATTTATCAGAATTTTGGCATTCTGTGATCAAAATAATGTATTCTGTTATTTCTATGTGACTTTTATACATTTTTCTCTCGTAAAAGGCTACTAGTATAAAATGTATAATTTTCTAACCACACTTTCTACGCAGCTATTAATGAGCTGTTATGATATTATTTTTTTAATAACAGCTTCGTTTTTAAGTAAAATGCATGAAAATAACATAAAAATGCCTGCGTAAATTATTTTAGTAACAAAATACCGAAATTATGATAATCTGTGAAGTAATAATGAAAAAATAAATTTGTCTTGAATTTATCGATCATTAACAGATATTGGTCCAGTTACAGAATAGGAGGGGATGATATAGTTACGGAATATAGAGGATTTGCCCATTACCTAGGTAAATAAGTTTAATGATCGTTTGTACCAACTTAAATAAATAAAAGGAAATCGAAATAAAATGTCATATAAAGAAGTTTACATTGCTGTCAAATATTATATGCTATATTGTCAGTATATATTAAATATAAAATTTAAGTTTTGATGGTGCAAACGACCATAAGTTTTGTAAATAAGGTGTTGGTTAAGTTTTTTTAAATTTTTTATAAAAAAAGTGTTTTATAATATACAATAAATGAAGTAACCAATATTATGAGTATTTAATTTTTAAAATAGAGGAATAAATTGGACTTTTTATTCAGTTTATAGATGTCGCCAAAGTTGAGTCCTTTAAAAATCCTTGTCCCACGGCGGACAGTTAATCCCAGGATTGGCAAGTCAGAAACAAAATATTCAAAAAGCATTTTAAAGAAAAAGATCTCACACAATAATTCACCACCGTTAATAAAAAATCGGTAAAAAACAAAAAATGGCGGACTTTTAAAACAAAGTGTGAAAAATGGACTCTTTTTGTAATTTTTTTTTCTTGCGCCAAAATTTTATTTTTTAATTTTTTGGCCAAATTATGGTGAATTATTGTGTAGAATAGTTTAATAAACAAAACGCGCCACGATTTATTAAAATCGGTTCAGTAGATCCGGAGATAAACTGTCCGCCGTTTGAAAAAATATCATTTCGAGAAAATCGCGTTTAAAGTTCTTCTATACCAATTTAACTTACGACTTTCTCTAAAATATTTTAGGAGTTGAAAAATGTAAAAAAAAATAGATTTTTTGAAAATTCTAATAGGTACTAGTCCCTTAAAACAATCGACTCGCTTGTGCTTTTAAACTGCGCTCATGGGAAAAGTATGCCTTCGCGCACTTGTTATGTAAATATCTGTTATATAGTTTCATAAAATTGAAATGGTACGCATCTATATATCAAATTTATTCAATTTATTTTTTGATTTTGAGTGTTCTACCGGCCGAGATACGTATGGCGTAGCAGCCCTTACTTCGTCGGTAGAAAAAAATTTCCTATTCTGAGAAGATTATGTGACGCTGTATGAGCAATGGCGTATCTGAATTTATAGTGAAACCATTATTATCTACTCTCTTTATTAAATGTGAATGAATATAAGAAAACTAGATAATAGAACTTCAGATGCATAATTTTAGACGTACATATATTACAGCTCCAGTGAGAACATTCGCAAATATGTTCGGTACACCCCTGGCACGAAGTCAACATGAGTCGAATCTAGTTTGGTGGTATTTAGGAATATGTGCAATATGGACACGTGTGACCTTTCTTTGTTTCAGCTTGGTGTGAAAAACATTAAACAGTGCCTGACGCTACTTCCCGCGAGGGGATGAGACGGGAACTCACGCCACTTTCGCTGACGGGGTGCAGAAAGGAACCCACGCCAACTTTGGAGGAGGAGTGAAGAGGGTGCACCCACCTTAGACTATCGGGGTGCAGGAACAAGAGGACAACTAGAGTATATAAACTGCACAATTTGCCTCAATCGAGGAGACTCTCCGGGGTCTCCACTCAGTAAGTTCAGAAGTTCCATCACCTTCCCTATCACCACTCAGTGCTATCAACATCCGGACACGCTATCACCCTCCACAACCACAGTCAGTGCTATCGGCATCCGGGCACGGGTGAACCTTCCTAATTCGATATGCAGTGCTCTCGGCATTCGGGCACGCTGTCACCCTCCACAACCACACTCAGTGCTATCGGCAACCGGGCACGGGTGGACCTTCCTAATTCGATATGCAGTGCTATCGGCATCCGGGCACGCTATCATCCTCCACAACCACACTCAGTGCTATCGGCATCCGGCCACGGGAGAATTGTCTTTCTTACCCAAAATACCTTCTACATGAACTTTTTGATACATCAGTTTTAATTGTTGTTACTTTTTCACGAGAGTAGCAATTCGACGTAACCGGGGCTAATTATTGTACGCGGAGTAAACTCGTAATTAAATAGTTGGTTATTGTTTGTTATTAAAAGGCTGTCACAATGATATCATTTTAATTATTACATTTATTTTCTGAAAGATATTGTTATATTGACAAATTATTGTGACGCATCTTAAAGTATTACTTCTGTTATGTTCCGAATGAAATATATAAAATCTGTAATTTTGATGTACGAGTTATTTTGAGAATATTTTAATGATTTGGTTCGTCTCTCTGCTTGGGGTTTTTATGTCGTGTTTTTCCCTCTTGCGTAAGGTAGATACTAGAGAGCTATTTGTTCATGACAGAACTTTGTGTTCAAATCACGCTGTTCGTTCTAAATTCGTTAAATAAATGATGTTTTGTTGATTACTTAATTTTTAATAAATGCACAAGGTATGACGTCACCGTCATGTCTTTTGGAAGGAATAAACATCTTTCACACAACTCAACCTTTCCAGAATTCCGCCCCTCCCCCCCCCCCCATTGACAGCTACTTCGTATTACGAACTATTGAGGGTTCCACACAAAGTAGGTCATTTTACTTTGTTTTCTAGTATCATTAAACACAACGTAGGACTATAAAATATTGATTTATACTAGACGATCATACAGTTATTAAAATTAGTTCATTACTAGATTACTACGGACTGTTAAAATTAGTCGATTATTTTATTCTTAATTATCATCTACTGTTACAAAATAAATAATAAATAGTTGTTAAGGGAGCCCATTACATGTTAATATCGTTAAGGAAGTAAGGGAAAGTAATTTTAAATATTTTTTATTGTTTGGACGTTACAAGAATGTAATCATAATATAATAATCAATGATAATATTAGGTACATCATAAAAATCACTTATAAATTTATGTATGTATGTATAATATGTGAAAAAGAAACAATATTTTGTGCCGGCATCTGCTTTAGTAGAGTGCCACACCCAGTAATGGGTAGAAGGCGTGAAGATATATTTATTTATATTTCAAACGAACTACTTTATTCTATCGGTACCATTCATCGAAATTACTTTTAACAAGCATTCAAAAGCCAATCATCTGAAGCATAGTTATTTTAAGCTCAACAATATTAAAATTTCGGTAAGCAAATGACAATTATCTAAAAGTTCAAATCTTCCTACAACTAAATACTCTTAGAAAACATATTTCTCCATCTTTCATACATGTGGCCCTTATGCAGGCTGAATGATGACCTTTTTTAATTAAATATTTTTATTTATTATTATTTATAATTTAAATAAATATATTAAAGAAAATAAATACGTGCTCTTTTGATTCCCTCCTCCCTCTTTCGCTGGTTATGATATTCATCTATCTCTTTATTTGAAAAAATTATAGCTTATAAATAATTTATGAAATGGTTAGGAGCAGAAGGGTTGAAAAAATTACTGCACTATGTTTGGATTGCTTGGCTTTTGTACCAATAATTTTTAATAAATAATATTTATAGGTGACGACGTTTCGGGACTATGGGTTGGTCCCATTTTCAAGTCTAGAAAGGTTTGGATTAAACAAAATGACAAAAAAAATTTGTTAAAATAAAGTCAATAACTTACCAACAAAAAATAATAAGTTAGTTAAGCATAACAGTTTACAATAAAAATATAAATAATTCCGTGTGGAAAAATATAGTCAAAGATTATAACATGTTAAAACGGTGGTAAACAACACCGTAGTCAAAACAATAATGACAAAATTAGATAAAAAGTTACAAAATCACTACATCAAAACTACCATAGCCATCTAGCGGTCAAAAAGACAAGTATAAACCACTTAGAAGAAGAAACAAAACTAAATTTGGAACAATGTCAAGGTTCATTATGTCAAAAGATGTAAAATATTTTTGAATTGATTACTGGAGAACATGCTGTCGGTTTTAACATTTACAGTATTATCTAACATGTTGATATAACAACTTTCCAAAAATAAACGTTTATACCTATGTGATTCATAGTGTAAGATCTTATAATTCTCAAAGTCTAATTGGTGGCTATGAGAATGTGCAGGTTCTACAATAGCACTGTGGTTGTAGTTAGAGTTCTTGAAATGATTTTTATGTTGTTGAATTCTTTTGTGAACGTACTGTTTGGTTTCTCCTATGTAAATAGAGTTACAATCAAGGCAATTAAGTTGATAAACAACATCGCTTAAAAACTTCTTCTCTGTTCTAGATTTCAGGCGGCTAAACAAAAAACTAGTACTTGACGGTGAATTATAAGCTAAATTCAAATTCAATTCATTAGCTAAAACTGTAAATGCTCTATGTAGATGTTTGTAAAAAGGTAAGCTGATATAAATTTTTCTCGGTTCATTAGGAGGGATAACAGATCTATCAATGTTTTGGATGTTTTGTAGTCTTGCTTTAATGCAATTGTCAATAAATCGGTGTGGAAAGTAGTTTCTTGAAAGATTATTTTGGTGAAATTTTACATTGGACAAGGAAATAGCTCTATCCACAAGATTATAAACTACAGTCCGTTTATACTTCATGGGGTAGTAAGAATTGAAATTTAAGTATCTCCCGGACCATGTAGGTTTATGATACCAGTTGGTTAAAAACTTCCGATTTTCTCTAATTATAGTGACATCCAAAAAGTTGATAGAGCTGTCATCCTCAACCTCCAGAGTGAACTGGATCGAAGAATTAAAAGCATTAAACAATTTGAAAATTTTATTAATGTTAGTTGTAGGTAGGCAAATTAAGATATCATCAACATACCTAAAGTAAAACAACACAATGAGATCCACATGTTCAATAAGGATGGAAGACGCTAAATGAAACATGACGATTTCAGCTATTATGGGGCTTAGGGAATTACCCATGGGAGTGCCCAGTATTTGTTGGAAGAACCGATCCTTATGTTGTAAATAGCAAGAATCAAGAATAAATTTGAGACAAATTAAGAAAACCTCAAGTGACAAATTAGTGTAAACTTCTATGTCTGCCCAACGTTCATTTATAACCTGGAACACGAGTTCGTGAGGAATTACTGAAAAAAGTGATTTAACATCTAAAGAAATTAATGAGTGGTCTGGAGGGCAATTAAATTGGGATAGTTTGTTAACCAACGTAAAGGAATTATCTAAATAATAAGGTGATTTAAATTTTAAGGGTGAAAGGATATTAGCCAAAAACTTTGAAATTTTACTAGTGGGAGTCTGAATGTTAGCAACAATAGGTCGGACAGGGCAATCAGGTTTATGAACTTTGGGCAGACAGTAGAGTCTAGGACTAAGGGGATTATGAATCTTGAGAGCAGTAGCTGTATTTGTGTCAATGAATTGTCTGTCGTGAAGCATAGTAATAAGTTTATTATTAGCCGTCTGAAATCTAGAAGTAGGGTCTTTGTTGAGGAGTTTGTAAGTAGTACTGTCACTCAATAAATCATTAACCCTATCTAGAACCACAGTGATATTGCCTTTATCAGCTTTAGTAACAATTAAATTCTTATGTTTTTTTTAAAGTTGTTAGTTTGTTTAATACAATTGAGAATAATCATTTCAGAAGAGCTAAATTTAATTTTGTTTAAAGTTCTGTAATGTTGGTTAATTAATTTACTAAGTCTAATTCTCAGTTTTTTCAAAACTTCCACGTTTCTATGATCAATAGATTGTTCAAAATTAGTTAAGATCCGTAAGACATTGTTCTTATTTAGTTTTTTACAATTATTATTTAAAAAATGAAACTTTGGGCCTAACGCCAAGATGCAGCTAATATTTAAAGGTAGGTTTACACTGGATTTGTTAATTAACCATTTGTCTAAATTGTTTTTAATAGTATCTAAAAATTTGTAAGAATCTTTTAATAGAAAATAATTAAGATGTAAAAATAGTACATAACAAAGAATTCGTAGATTGTTTCAATAAATGTAAAGAACTGCTGATCAATGACCCTATATTACAGTACCCCGATTTTGACAAACCATTTATATTAACCACTGATGCAAGCAACTTTGCGCTAGGCGCTGTTCTCTCACAAGGACAAATACCAAACGACCGACCCATAGCATACGCGTTGAAAACATTAAATGAAACAGAGACTCGATACGCCACTATCGAAAAATAATTACTCGCGATAGTACGGGCATGTAAACAATTCCATCCCTATTTATACGGTCGAAAATTCACGATAGTTACAGATCACCGTCCGCTAACTTATATGTTTAAATTTATAGATAAACACTCAAAATTACTTAGATGGAAAATAAAGTTAGACGAATACGACTATGATATAATTTATAAAAAGGGTAAATGTAATATTAATGCAGATTGTCTCTCTCGTATTTCTATAAATACAATACAAAATGAATCCACGATAAATAACCCTGGAAAAGTAAATAATGATAAGAAATTTTCTTGAAAATTTAGATCCTAACGAACAACAACCGTCAACGAGTATAACCCCTATACCCAAAAAGAAAAATAAATTCAAAATTATATCTAATATACAATTAAAACCTCCAAACGACCCTAACCCTACATAAAGCTTAAACGATTACGATAGTGATAACGACAGTTCTGAGTCATCAACTCAACACACCACGGCGAACGATACAACAAACGATAGAATTAAAATAACTGATGAAATTATTGTAACGTTTTTCGTCTTTCTAGAAGCGTGTAGAATGTTTAAGGCACAGAAATGACTCACACCTATTTATGTTAAACGAAAATAAAAGTATTTATTTAATGAATGAATATAAAAATAACAGAAACTTATTTAAAACTAATTAACACTACAATAAATCTTAAACACTACTAATAAGTATTCAAACACTAATATTATTTATATAACGGTCACTAAAACTACTATTTATATTACGTACACTAGAGCTGTTATTTATTTCACCACATTTATATTACGCGTTCGAAGTCTACTGTCAACTGAACTCCACTCGTCGCCTGACCTCGGCTTTTATATACTCCCGTACGCAGAACAGTTCTCGAATATTCCAGAACGTCCCAGAATATTCCCTCAAACCGCACGCTCAGACATGCGAGCGAGCTCTATGCACTTGAGCGGTCACGCTGCTACGCACTTGTTCTCGAGAAGGCTTCTGGAATGCTCTCGACTGTCTGGCTTTAAATTCGTTACATTATAAACAATAAAATAAACCAAATTCTTGTATTTCCAAATTTATATAAAAAAATAGACGTTTCACATAAAAAATATAAAAATAAAAAATTGTAAAAGTGAAAATTGGAAAATTCCAGAAAATAACAATGAAAAATTAATTTTTGAATTAAAAAAAAAATTATACTAATTGAAAAAATACCTAAACTTCATTCCCTGTATAAAAACTATTACGTCACGTTCGGTATCCACGTGATTTTCTAGTCATTTCTTATTTCTCAGTCTGTATTTATGTATAAAAAATGTCAGAAACTTAGAAATAACAGGCGAGAAATTAACAAAATCATGACCATAGGTCTTTATTTTTATTTTATAAACAAATGTGAACAAAGTAAATATAAATTTTTGTATTAGTAAGAATTGTCATACGTTTTCATTAAAATAATAAATGTGATAGAACGTGAAAAAACATTAAAAGTGTGTCTTTTCTTATTAAGACATACGTTAATGCCATTCGCATAGGTATGAATAATAATAATAAAAAACTATAGCTATATTTCTTCGTATCTATGATAACCTCGTCCACATATGACGTAATCATTTCCATACAGGGAATGAAGTTTTCCATATGTATAAATTATATCAAGACTTATGCAACGTTTACTTAGATAAATTTTCGGAATGAGATCCCAAATTAATTAGATGTATAAAAAGACTAAATACGGTTACAAATAAAGAAGAACAAATTATGCTAATCAAACATCATCACGAAGGCAAAACAAACCACCGCGGTATAAACGAAACTGTAGAATAATTAAAAATAAATTACTACTGGAAACATATGAAAGTAGCCATCACTAACTACATTAATTCCTGAGACATTTGTCAAAGAACAAAGTATGCTAGGAAGAAACCTTATGTTCCATTAAAGAACACAGAAACCGTAACAAGACCGTTCGAAATAATTCATATAGACGTTTTTGCTTATGATAATAAAACAAAAATTATTTAACTTTATTAGATGCATTCAAAAAATTTACCCAAGCAATTTACATTGAAGGTAAAACTGCAATTCACATTAGCAACGGCTTAATAAAATATTTCATATCGTTCGGTGTATCAGAAAATGTAATAGTAGATAACGGAAAAGAATTTAATAATAGTACAGTAAAAGAATTTTTAAAATTACATAAAATAAATGTAAACTTCATTACCCCTTTGTATCATGCATCTAATTCCATTGTTGAACGTTTTCATTCAACATTAATAGAACATTTACGAACATTCAGAGAAATGTACCTTTAGCGATCTCATGAATTATGCTATTATTGGTTATAATAACTCAATCCACAGTTCAACTAATTACACACCATTTGAACTAGCCTTTGGACATACGAACTTAAGAAATCCAAATGAAATATTTATTCCAAATTCTTTCTATAACGATTATATTGAAAATCATACAGAGAAATTAAAACATGTTTATTAAACTGTGTCTGATAAATTAGAAACACAAAAAAAATAAGTAGTAGCTAAACATAATACAAAAGGAAACACGAATAAAGAATTAAAAGTAGGAGAAACTGTTTATTACCAAAATTTTTTGAATAGAAATGAAAAGAATTTAAATTTTTTGGAACCGTATAAAATTACTAAATTGTTAAACAGAAACAAAAAAAAAATATCCAGTAAACGCAAGAAAGATAAATCGGAAATTATTCATATAAAAAAATATTACGCGGTGGCGGTGTCGGTAGCGGTGGCGGTGGGGGTGGCGATCAAATGGTGCCTACATAAGACAATGCAAGTGCGCACACAAACAGCGTTCGTCCGCGGCGGTCAGTCCGCTACGCGGGCAAACGCAACCTGCTGCATTTGCCCGCTGACCGCGTAGAACAGCAACATGAGTGAAACAGAAAAATTGTTGAATTATTATTATTATTGTGATCATATGATATTATTATTAATATTATTGTGATCACATGATATTTTATGCACAACTGGGCCGAAATTAATTTGTTTTAGCCATAAAAAACGGGCGAAAATTATTTTTTGCCCTAGGGCCATAATAAATATTTTTTTCTAGATACATAAACAAAATGACAATTTTTGTTTATAGTGAATACTTGATTTTGCAAAAGTTATTTTGACATATAAATATACCTATTTAATCTTTTAAATGTCCTTTATATCACTGGTGAAATTAGCGTTTTTGGCTAATAATATGCTAGGGTCAGAAACGCTAATTTCATCAGTGGTACATACGGTATTCACCCTTAAAACATAAATAACTATTATATGATTTAGCAAATCCAAATTACAATAATGTGAAACAACAGGTAAAGTATGAGCCTAAATCTCTTAAAACTCTTCAGTTTTCTCTCTTCTTCATCGAATGTATAATAGCATCTCTTTTTTTTCCATTTTCCGTCCAACATCCATTGCAGTGCAAATATATTAGCAGAATACTATACGCGATCACCTCAAACAGACCGCTTCAGTGTGCATTGATATGTTCGCCACCGTGGCCGCCACCGCCACCGCTACCGCCACCGCCACCGCGTTGATTTGCGATCCGCTTAAGGAAACCGTCGGGTATTGCAGAGAACCCACCTCATCGTCGTCGCAACTATCGAATCACATATATTCCATAATCTAAATAAAAATCCTGGTCTCCTTAAAACAAGACTGACTGTTGGACTTTTATACAAATATATTATATTACTGACTTAATCAATGTATTTATATCACTTAAAAATTCATTTTCAAAAATATCAAAACAACTTAAAAATTCAACAAATAATTCGTATTATTGAAAATAAGGTTGAAACTCAAATGAAACAACTAAATCCATTATTTAATAATAAAAGATCTAAACGAAGTCTCATAGACAGACATGGATCAATCATAAAATCTATAACTGGTTATCTTGATCATAATGATGCTGAAAAATATGATAGAATCATTAGTAAATTATCTAAAGATCAAAATACATAATATTAAAACCATTCTTAAGGATCAAATGACAATCCGTCAGACATCTATACAAAAATATAACGACAATATTAAAATACTTTCACAAACAGTTAGTACTAGATTCAAAGATTGAACAATTAGAAAAAGTTATGAATAGTACTTTAATAAGAAATGTCGAAATATATAATTGCGTTTTTTTACAGTCATCTCTCAATATACGAGTACTTCAAATCTACAAATTAAATATGATATATTAGAAAAAAATTTAAGTAGCAATAACGTTTTCAAAATTAAATACTGTTCATAATTCCATCATCGAGCCAAATGATTTGTTTTCTGAAGTACTCCTTATTTATAAACATTTAGAAAAGAATCAATTTCCCTTCGAACCAACATTGAAAAAATTACTTTTATTTAATAAAATAATTGAAATTAAAAGTTATAGTAAAGGAAATCAAACTATATTTTTATTAGAAAGTCCTATAAAAGGAAACCGAAATATTTAATTATTATCATTTATATTCCTTTTCTACTCCAAATCAAAATATCTTTAAAAATCATTATACCACATTCAAAATACCTTATCTCCAATAAGCAAACGTATGTATTTTTCGACACAACATGTGAAGAAATAATATCAGAAATGTTCCTGTGCTATGAAGTCTATACATACCGAATAAACGACAATGCATCATGCGAAATTCAATTTCTGAAGTATGCGGCAAATACCACAAATTGTAGTCAAGTGTTTACCCAAATACCCAACATCAAGATTGAAAAAGTTGAGAAGAGTCAATGGATCATCAGTACCTCAAATGGTATCGTTGCAACACAAAAATGTGGCCTAAATATAAACAATGTTCCCTTAAACGGAAGTTACCTACTTGTATTTAACAGTGAATGTGAAATGAAAGTGAAAAACACCATAATTAAAATCTATAAAATCTATAAAGTAAGATTTAAGAATATTGAAGTACAAAGCTTATAATTTCAAGTTGACATTTATAATAAATATCATTTTGATCGCAAATCTTTAAAACTAAATATTGTTAATTTAGATGAAAAAAAAAATAAGTATTTACTTATTGATAATCAAAAATATAAATTAGAAACTTTAAATGTTAAACCTATATATTATAATAGAATTAGTATCTATACTATTCTTTTGTATGTTATAATAATATTATTTTTTTTGTATTACATGTACGAGAGTAAGGCGAAAAGTTCTCTGCCTCACACAGAGATGGCGTTCCAAGGACCAAAAATTTGTGTTTCCTGCCTGGGTGCACGTGTCATTAGTTCGTATGACAAGTTTCACTTGTTCTCTCAAGTAGTTTGTTTACACGATTTTTTTAAGTAGACGTCTCGCGGATTTTTCTTTAAAATGAATAAACTTGAATATCGTGCGAACATAGAATTCTTCGTTTTGGATGGATTAACCCCTAAGGAAATTCATACGAAGTTGACAGAATTATACGGGGGCTTTGCTCCTTCCATGTCAATCGTTTAAAAGTGGGCAGCTGAATTTAAACGTGGTCGCACGTCCCTCGAAGATGAACCACGTCAAGGACGGCCAAAAACCGCCACCAAGCCGGAAAGCATCGAAAAAGTGCATGATATTGTGTTGGACGATAGCCGAGTGAAGGTAAGTGAGATAGCTGGGGCTGTGGGGATATTGGAAGAAAGGGTGCAAAACATCTTGCACAAAGAATTAGAGACGCGAAAGCTCTGCGCAAGATAGGTGCCGCATATGCTGAATGCCGATCAAAAGCAAATGCGCAAACGATCTTCGCAGCAATGTTTGGACCAATTCAATAGGGATCCGACAGATTTTGTGCAGCGATTTGTCACCATGGATGACACACGGGTTCACCACTACACGCCAGAAACGAAACAGCAGTCCAAGCGGTGGGTGAAAGCCGGTGTTTCAGCGCCAAAGAAAGTGAAGTCGATCGCATCTGCCGGAAAGGTCAGGGCCAGAGTGTTTCGGGATGCGAAAGGGATCCTGTTAATTGATTACCTTGAAAAAGCAGAACAATTACAAGCGAATTTTATTTCAACCTTCTTGATCAGCTGGATGCCAAAATTCGCGAGAAGAGGCCCGGCTTGCAGAAGAAAAAAATCATCTTTCACCAGGACAACGCATCTGCACACAAGGGTGCGTTGGCGATGGGAAAACTGCGGGATTTGATGTACGATTTGCTCGGTCATGTCCCATATTCTTCTGATTTGGCACCCTCAGACTTCTATCTGTTCCCAAACTTGAAGAAATTTTTTTCTGGGAAGCTCTTCGCGTCCAATGAAGAAGTTGAGAGGGCCGTAGATGAATATTTTCACAGCCTTCCAGACTCTCACTTCCGGGAAGGAATATTGATGTTGGAGAAACGCTGGACCAAGTGTGTTGAAGTCACGGGAGAGTATGTAGAAAAATAAAATCATTTTTTAACTGAAAATCGCAGTCTTTCATTGTCACGCTGATGACTTTTCACCTTACCCTCGTATTCATATTATGTTCGAAGGAATTCAATATAATCCGGGTCCAAATCAGAACAACGAGAACATGTCACCGAACTCTGTGGCGAGAAGCCCCATAGCTCTCGCGTAACCGGGAGTAGTTATATCATCATAACTGCTTACCTTTTAATGTAATATTAACTATAAGGTAATGATAAGAAAATGTCGGATATAGATGTAGTGTAACCTGTAATCTTTTGTCTGAAGTTTTGCGTCTTGAAAACAAGTCGCAAAAATAAAGAACTTTTGAAATCTTTTTGAAAAGTCTGTTTCGAAAACTAAACCCATAACTCGCGAAATAATATATATTTTTTTTAATGAACTGCAGTGCTCATAGAGGCGGATTGACTATAGCATTTCTGCTAAAGCTACAGTTTAACCGGCCTTTAAAAATGCGAGCGAAGAGAGAAAAAGTGCGCCGCAGGGAAAAAATTGTTAACACGCGGTCGTATGCCTTCCAATCACCGGTTGGTGGTGCGATCGCCCAATCGCCCTGTAAGTCAGTCGGTTCCTGAGTGCTTGTATTTATAAAGAATCATAGTTTATATTTTTATTCGGAGTATCACATGAAAATCGAATCATAGACATTTAATATGGCAATTTATTTTTGAGAAAAATATTTCAAATAACAACTGTTAAAAATAAAAATTCTGCAATTAAACCAATTAACAGATTCAATTTCACTTATTTAAAAACAACTACAATTAGGCTTAAAAGTTACCAAAAATTAAGTTTTTATAATGGGTAACCATGGAATTTGAGCAAAATACGATTAAATGTTTAATGTTTCACTCGACACTGTATTTTATATTTTATTTTTGAATATTTTCATGTCTTTAATTTTTGATTTGATTTGATATCAATAAAGACAAAAATATTACTAAAGAAAAATAGACTTTTTGTTTAATTGGGTTGATATCGCCTTTGCGGTGCACTGAACGAGTACCTCCATTATAAATAATAATAATAATAATAAAATTAAATTACGTCTGTCTCGGAATTAAAGTGATACAAAGTATTCAAAGAAGGATAAAAAAATAACTCTGAGGGTATATAAATTTTACACCGTGCACAAAGTTCTATAGGCCATTTCAAAGTTAGAATAAATTAAATTCACTCATTTAATAGGCTGAGGTGTAGATCACTTTGTTAAGCTGCTCAATTAATAACAATATCAAACTAAATTTATTTATCTACTATAGTTACATAATATATATATAATATATGGGATGGCTAGCACAGTGGTATGAAGTCGGCCTGTGGATCCTGAGGTCCCTGGTTCGATTCCCACAGGCGACAAATTTTCATAATTTGAAAAAGCTATCCCTGTGGCTCCTCCACCACTAACATGTTTGGGGGCCGTGATTTGACGACTGGTAACCGCACTTCACGCGCAAAATATATCACTTACCGAGATCTGCTTTAGCAGAGTGCCACACCCAGTGATGGGTAGAAGGCGTGATGATATATTTTTATTTTTTTTTTATAGTTACATAATATTAAAATTATAACGGAAAATTACCTTCCTTCGGCTTTCAGCCGTAACAAATTCAAAATTAGTGCGACAGTACGGTAGTGTGATTAGCATTACGGTATTCAAATCCGAAAATTCCGAGTTTAAATCTCACTTAAACTAAAAAATATAATAACTACTACACTGTGGCTCGGTGAGTACATATTGTTATGGGGAATATGTTTCTGTTGTACATATAGTAAATAAATAAATAAGAAATATCGAGAATAATTTAATCGGTCTATTAATATAATCTATTTGCATTTATTTTTCAAACCCGAAACTGACCACATTGAGATTTGATGATTCACTTCTTAATTTGGTGAAGAAAACTGATCAGTTCATGATAATATTGCAAAACATAATTCTATCAAATTTATTTGGTTTTCTGGATATAATAGAACTGCTCGTATAAAATTTAGATTTACCAACATTAGAGCACTTATTTCTTTATTCTCGTGAGTGATTTAGCCCTCTGCGCTACGAATAACAAAATAAAATTAAAAAATTGCAGATTATCAGTATTAAATTTGGCGCAGATTTGTTTCCACACTTACCTACATCAAAAAATTTAAACAAATATTTTTTGACAACGCAGTACATAAATAAAGTGAACAAAATTTTAACATTTAAAATATTATTCATGTTGAATACTTATTATTTATTTACTTATTTTGCATAACTGAAATTATCAGACAAAAATAGGAAAATAGTGTCGCGCAAGAGGCACATAAAATATGAAGAATAAGATTTATATATTTATTTATTTATGGAGTAGGTGGCAGAGTGGTATCGTGTCGGCCTATGGATCCTGAGAACCGTGATACGATTCCCGCTACCGACAAACATTTTCACCACATTAATACTATTCTTCTGGCTCTCCCTGTACTAACATCTTTGGGGGTCGTGATTTGACGGCTGGTAAGTGCACTTCACGCGCAAAAATATATCACTTGCTTAGATCTGCTGCTATTTTATTTTATTTTTATTCAGTTATTTGAGAAGCCGACAGTTACCCAATAAAATAATAATAATAATTTATTATTTATTACGAACAACAAACTACAGGACAACCTAATTACAGTTTACGAGAATATACAAATAAATAATCCGATATAACGGTGATAACTTATAACAGAGATTACAATTAATTAATATATTATTTTGATTACGTAGCCCTAACTTAGAAACACAGATATCAATGATTTTGAGTAAACCTGGTAAGTAAATAATAGAGTTTAACCATTTAAACAGAAACAAGATATCCAACTAAAATCTACGTTGCTGAAGAGTACAGATTTTGAAGTTTACAATCAGTATGTCATAAGAAATATCATTCGGATACACGCCAAATTTCTTAAAATACAAGAATTTTACAAATTTCTTTTGCAGTTTTTCAATCATATCAGAGTAAAATTTAGTATTACTAGACCAGATTACAGAGCAATATTCGAGTTTAGATCTCACAAAAGTATTAAATAGTTTAATTAGAGTGCTGCATCGGGAGAAACAGCTCGAGTTACGCTTAATAAAGCCCATAATTATGTGTAACTGAAATCTTAAATGGGATTTAAAAGTAACACCCAAGTCATTACAATTGAATACTCGTTTGATTTTACTATCAGACATATAGTAGTCAAAATGTATTGGCAAAATCTTTCGTGTCTATGACATAACCATACATTTTGCGATATTGAAATATAATTTATTTGCCTTGCACCATTTAATCAATTGTTCAATATCAAATTGAAATTTCACACAATCAAGCTCTGAGTTAATTTTTAGATAGATTTTAAGGTCATCTGCGTATAATAATGGTTTACAATGACGTAATATAAGTGGCAAGTCATTAATAAAAATTAGGAACAATAGTGGTCCCAAATTAGAGCTCTGCGGCACTCCAGAAGTGGAGATGAAAGTGTCAGACAGGAACAAATTTGTACACATTGAGATCTATTAGACAAGTAAGATTTTAAAAAGTCTACTGCATTCATAGAGAGGCCAAATAAAGTAAGTTTCTTTAGTAGCACTTGATGGTCCACCCTGTCGAAGGCCTTAGCAAAGTCAGTATACAGAACATCAATCTGACCTTCAACAGCAGAAGAAACATCATGTATGAAGGAAAGGAGGTTCGTAGTAGTAGATCTACCTGGAATGAAACCATGTTGATAACTACTAATGGCTTTATCAACGTGGGCATAAATTTTCTTATACATTATGGATTCAAATCTTTTGTCTAAAACAATTAAAATAGAAATGGGTCTGCAGTTACTAATCTGTGCAGCATCACCATTTTTAAAAACTGGAAAGATTCTCGCTCGTTTCAATTTATCTGGAAAGACATGTGTATCAATTTCTTTAGAGAAAATTTTGAGTAATGGTGTAATAAGAATGTCCCTGCAACCTTTGAAAATAAAAGCTGGTATTTTGTCCCAACCCACTGTTAGTTTGTTATCAAATTATTAATTGCAGCAATAATATCGGCCTCAGTGCACTCAAAGTTAAAAAGTCACAATAATTCGAGTAGTTAACTCCATCTAGATAAGTTAGGTCAACATCAGTACATGTTTGAGATGAGTAAACTGATTAAAAGTATTTTGCAAAAGCATTACATATATCCTCACTGCCATTGCATGTTTCATTATCATGATACATCTTATATGGAATACTAGAATTGCCTCCCTACCTAGTCTTAACAAAAGACCAAAAGGTATTAGGATCATTAGAGATATTACATTCAAGGTTAAGGGTATATTCTCGATACGTCGTCTGAGTGAGACTCTTAGTTTCAGTACGTAAGAATTTGTATTGATTAATTTGTGCAGAATCAGCTAATCCATTGGAAATTAATGTATGTAAATTATTTTTTAATTTAATTGGTTCCTTAATATCCCTAGTGATATAAATAGGAAATTTACTAATATAAGATTTTTTCTTAGGTATTGAGGTATCCATAATCTGGTGTAGGATTACATAAAATTTATCTAAACAACAATTAACATCCATGGAGTCATCCAAACAACTCCAATTTACGCTACTTAGTAGGTTAAACATTTTTAGGTAATCCCCTTTTTTAAAGTTGTAATTAGTACTTTGAGCCACTTGAGTATTCATATTTTTATTAATCGGCAGTTGAAACTTAATATGTAATGCTGGGTGATAATTATCCTCCTTTAATAGAGGGTCAATATCAGACGTAACACATATATTGTCAAGATTAAAGAATATTAAGTCAAACATATTGCCAAACTTATTTTGAATATTATTAATCTGATTCAAATTAAACAAATTTATAAAGGTAATGATAGATAATTTTCTCTGTCCAACAATATTAGAGGAACTGCTAGCTCAGTCTCATTAAAGTAATTGACATTGAAATCACCAGCTAATAACACGTTGAGTCACCTACATCAAAGGATTCAAGTGCATTGAAATAGTCCTCCTAACATGAAACAGGTAAACAGGGAGGTAAATAAACAGTGGAAACATAGATTAATCGAAAACCAATCTTAATTTTAACAAATTGAGCTTCAGCATTCATTGCAGCCGGAACACACTCCACAGCTTCAAATTCCCTCCTAATTGCAATGAGTACACCACCACCTCTTAGTTTTCCAGTAACTATCGAATCTCGGTCTTTTCTAAATACGATATACCGCGAATCAATTAGTTCTGATCTAGCGACAGAATTGTCCAACCATGTTTCTGTTAACAGTATAATGTCATAATTGTGGGATTTAAGTGGACGATTTAAAACCAAATTAAGCGCTTCAAATGCAGATCAAGCTTTTATGAGGTAATGATTTTATAGTATTTACTTCACTCAGTAGTAATCCAATGATTGATAAATATCGATTCTACCTCAGCAAACCACAACACGGGATCATTTGGCTAAAATTCTGGTAGTTTGATTGTACTACTCGCTGCAATCAAAGGAACTTCATCCAAAGCATCCGAAAAGGGCTCACCATTGTCTACCAATTCAACCATGTTATCGTATCGGTGCCACCAATTTATAACACTATTTAAGAACAGTTATAAATCAATATGATTATATTTGTATAATAAGAATAAAAAGCTAATTTGTATAGAATTTACAAAAAACGAAATTAGAAATAGTCAAAATGATAACAGAATTAATATAGTTGTTATATTTTATTTTTTCGTAAAAAGAATAGTTTTATAAACATAAATAAGTCACAATTTATAAATAAAACTGTAACAAAAAAATCCAATCAAAAAGGTACACTGCTACAGATTTGTAAATATAAGGATTTATTTATATCCTTTCTTCAGCCCATTTTTGATAAATCAAATTTGAAATAATTTGTCATATTTATTTGCAAATATATTTATTACAATACCTTCAACTTCTAACTTTAAACATATATAGTATGTCCCACGAGAAGTGTGCCATAAGGAGTTTACTATGGGAAGTCAGTTTTTTTCTTGCGGAAAAGTGTTAGGAAAACAGTAATGATATGAATTATACATTCAGATATTTTACATTGATGTAATACTTTATTTTATAATAATACAACAAAAACGTGGGTATTTTCAAAAGACATCGCCTAATGGTTTAATTATCATTTCGTGTATCTACAAAATAAATAAATAGTTAATAGTATTTTGTTCAATAGTTTTGCAAACATTGCTTCCCTGATTACATTTACAGGAAAAAATAAGAGTTGTAGAGAATTAAATTTTGCATCTAACTCAATCTGAATATTTCATTTTACTAATTTATTCACTGTTAAGATCGATGTTAAAATATGTAAGTGACAGTTAGTTACATATTTATTCCAGTTTCAGGTACATAAATGTTTTTTTTTTATCCTTATTTTCAGCAATAATGAAATTAATAAAATGAAGTATGTTAATTGACTTATATGTAGATTTAAATTTATTTAAATCAATTCTCTGTACTTTGTACTACTAATAATAAAAATCAATGACAGGAAAAAATTCATTTCTCGTGCTAATCGCCTGTGTATTTTTTATTTACCTGTACATGCGGTTTCGTACTTAGGGCATAAATAATGCCATCTGTGACATCTTCTGGCTGCAAGTGCGGTATTTGTTTAAAGAAATCCTTCATTGACGTTTTTCCACTGTCGAATAAATCCGTTAATACGACTCCAGGTGAAATGCTCTAAAAATATAAATCATTTATTATATTAGCGGATTTTCCCTCGCATTTCACTTCTGCCCCGCTCGTAACAAATGTCTAGCTTTGCGAACTAATATCGTAAATAATTATTAGATCATTTTGACGTTTAAATGCAATTTAGCTGTATTATGACTAAATATTAATTTTCAATAGTTACCCATTATATACCACCGGTAAAAATAATTTTCTATAAGTATTGGCCCCTAAATATCAACAGTGCTTCAATCCAAACGACTTATTATACATAATTTAAAGTATAGTACTGCTTCAACATAAAAAATAGTGTACAATTACGCCATAAATGTATAAACGAAAGGTAGATTATACTAACAAGAATTATTTAAAACCAAACAAAATTTTTAAAGTGACAACCGGTCATCTGTCAATTAACCACATTTCAAATACGAAAATTAAATCATTTTACAAAACTGATTACCACAAATTTGTATGTATGACGATCGATATTGATTTTGTTTTACAAATTTAAGACTTGTTAAATAAGAGCAGAAATGTATATATGCCAGGTGTGCTAGTGCATCATTCTTCCTTCTGAAGGCACAATATAGAAGTTACTCTATATTTCTATCAAGTAACTACCAGGGTAAGGTGAAAAGTTCTCGGTCTGATAATGAAAGACTGCGACTTTTAGTTAAAAAATTATTTTACTTTTCTACATACTCTCCCTTGACCTCAACACATTTGGTCCAGTGTTTCTCCAACATCAATATTCCTTCCTGGAAGTGAGAGTCTGGAAGGTTGTGAAAATATTCATCTACGGCCCTATCAACAACTTCATTGGACACGAAGCGCTTCCCAGAAACAAATATCTTCAAGTTTGGGAACAGTTAGAAATCTGAGGGTGCCAAATCAGGAGAATATGGGAGATGGCCGAGCAAATCGTATCCCAAATCCCGCAGTTTTCCCATCGCCAACGCACCCTTGTGTGCAGATGCGTTGTCCTGGTGAAAGATGATTTTTTTCTTTTACAAGCCAGGCCTCTTCTCGAGAATTTTGGCATCCAGCTGGTAAAGAAGGTTGGTGTAATATTATCCTGTAATTATTCTGCCAGTTTTCAAGGTAATCAATTAACATGATCTTTTCGCATCCCAAAACACGCTGGCCATGGTCTTTCCGGCAGATGCGATCGACTCCGCTTTCTTTGGCGCTGAACCACCGGCTTCCACCTACTGCTTGGACTACTATTTCGTTTCTGGAGTGTAATGGTGGACTCATGTCTCATTCATGGTGACAAATCGCTGCACAAAATCGGTCCAAACATTTCTGCGACGATTTTTTGCGCATTTGCTTTTGATCGAAATTCAGCAAATGCGGCACCCATCTTGCGCAGAGCTTTCGCATCTCTAATTCTTTGTGCAAGATGTTTCACATCCTTTCTTCCGATATCCCCAAAGCCTCAGCTATCTCACTCACCTTCACTCGCCTATCGTCCAATACGATATCATGCACTTTTTCGATGATATCCGGTGTGGTGGCGGTTTTTGACCGTCCTTGACGTGGGTCATCTTCGAGAGACGTGCGACCACGTTTAAATTCAGCTGCCCATTTTTAAACGGTTGACATAGAAGGAGCAATGCCCCCGTAAACTTTTGTCAATTTCGGATAAATTTCCTTAAGGGTTAATCCATCCAAAACGAAGAATTTTATTTCCGCAAGATATTCAAGTTTATCTATTTTAACGAAAAACACATAAGACCTTTATTTTTAAAAATCGTGTAAACAAACTATTTTTTGCTGTTTGGAACGCCATCCCTGTGTGATGATCTGCCCGGCAAGCAGAGGGTCCCTGATTTGAATTTGGGCCCGAATTTTTCTGTCATGAATTAACCTTCAAATCTAAAATTTCTAATTCGTATTTTTGTAGCTTTTATTTTAGTACAATCTTGCTGTTTAAACTATAAATGATAGAACGTGTTGTTGCTGAATTCAACTGGTAAAATAAAAATTCACATGTTAAATTACTGATTATTTGACTGTTGAAAATGCAAACTTTCTTTGTTGTGATTTTTCATTATTGTAATATATCATTGTTCTAATCAACTGTAGCGCACCATGTTCGGTATTTTCCTAGGTATGCATTAACTTGAAAAACACGTAAGACCTTTATTTTTTAAAATCGTGTAAACAAACTATTTTTTGCTGTTTGGAACGCCATCCCTGTGTGAGGCCGAGAACTTTTCACCTTACCCTCTATAGTTTAAATGATAAACGTATAGCTACCGTGCTCAACTAATTAATTTGCGTCATGTCAAAAACATCATGAAAAAATGTGCCTACCACATTTGATATGAAATTGTTCAGATATTATACAGAATCACTTTAATACTTGAATTTTAGATATTAGGTACTGATATTTCCATGCAATTTTAGCTGTATTATGATATTTTTCATAGATGATATTTCTTATGTATTATTAGAAAGGACAATATTGACGACAGATTCTATATATTTTTTATTCTATTTTTACGTTCAAAACTGTTATTATTAACTACATAACAACATATGTGTATAAGTTTATTCACTAGGGAATTAAAAAAAAAATAGGAAGAAAAACACCGCTTTCATCATAGTCTTCATCTGACATATTCATATTTTATCCAAATGAAAAAATGCAGTTAAACAAACGACCTGTATTTTAGCAACCACGATTGTCATATACAGACTGCTAATTGATTAGTATTTTAATTTGTCAAAATTAAATTTCATACTACGTAATAATTATTATCATTTCGTCAGAATTGAATAAAATATTGCATAAACCACGTGCTTTAAATATATTTATTCACTAAACTTTATTTTCGTGAATAAGAAAACAAATGTGTAATTCACTTCGAATATAAATGTCTATTATATATTGGGTAAGTGTACTCTACAAAAAGAAATATACGGTGCAAAAGTTTATAATTGTATTCAACAAAGTTTTAAAAACGATTTTATAAACTTTAATACATAGGAAAAAAAAATATTTCAATCTAAAATTTTTAAGTAACTATCAGTTTTGACAATGATAAATTTAAAATTAAATTTATGACAGAAAAATTCGGGAGATGTCCAAATTTGAACCTGCTTGCCGGGCAGATATGTCACCGGGGCCGTAGTATAGTGGTTAACACATATGCCCGTCAAGTAGAAGGTCCCTGACTTGAATTTTTCGATGGTCGACCATGGAATATCGTGACGCGCGTAAAATAAAACCTGACAAAGTAGCCCTAATCACGAACCAACGTACGCTTAGCTACGGCGGTGGTCAGACAGTCTCGAATCCAACCGATAATTGCAATCAAAACGTTTGTTAATAAAATAAATCTTCTACTAATCAATGCAACATCAACTGAACCAACTACGACGATAATACGTATATATTTCGTGTATACAAAACGTAATATCAAATATAAATGTATAACAAATAACCACAAATAATAAAAATTAATTATTTGCTTTGCTATAGACGGGGACAGGGGTACAGTTCCTTGCATCAGCGCTCGTGCGAACGCTGGGCTGTAATGGCGTTTGAAACTGGCATTTTGGGCGTGGCAATGCCAATGGCTTCCTCTTGGAATCTGCTGTATATCCTCGGAATAATTTTCCACGTTCCAAGTGCGGAAATATATGCCGATCCACAACACAAACAAACTGGATGATGATGGTGGTATCCAAATAATCAACAACTTGTTACAGTCAACTGCTCCAAATACGTTACGAACCAAGTAACCAAGTACCGTGTTCCAAAAATTACGTACGCTCAATACGTACAATGCACTTTTACTAATGAATAGTAAAAGCAAATGAAATAGTACGTAAAATAAAAGATCTAACAAAAAAGCCTGAGATTTTTGGCGGCTTGTAGTAAAATGACTCAATGATCTCTCAAATTCGACTCAAAGCCGCAGAATGTAAAATTCTAAATAATGGTTGAAATGCAACCGTTCCAATCCAGATAAAAATCTGCCAGAAAATAAAACTAAACCAAAAATCTTCCAATAACTAGGTAGCACAGCCAGATCACTAAATGTCTACTGGCGAACTGTTTCAATGAATATAAAAATTCAAATTTTCTTGTTTTAGCAAGCAAAAATAAACTAACTTGACCAATGAGATATTATGCCTAACGTTGTAACAATACGAAGACCAGAAGTACATATTCGCCTCGAGGGTGGCGTACAAAAAGACGAAATAAAACAAATAACGCAACTAAAAATACAGTTGTAACAATATAGAACAGGA
The DNA here is from genome assembly GCA_911728475.2 of Pterostichus madidus. Lineage (NCBI taxonomy): Eukaryota > Metazoa > Arthropoda > Insecta > Coleoptera > Carabidae > Pterostichus > Pterostichus madidus. Next base: position 15,052,796 of record OU452304.1, on the reverse strand, counting down.
TGTGTAATCGTTTCTACACCTTGATTCAGTATAAACATCTAGCGATACGAGGTGATACTACACTAATTAACTATATTGACAAAAGAATTAATACAATCGTAGTGATTAATTACTCTTTCACTCCACAACTATAACTGTCTTATTATATTCTACGCAAATAATAAAACTTGAATTTCGCAATGAATACATCTCACAAAATACAAATAATAGTATACATTGTGTACAATAAAAAAAAAAACATAAAAAGACCGCGACAGATGCTGACTGATGTTAGCTTGATAATATTTGGAAAATCTGTTTCGCTTAACCTTGGCAACGTTTTATGGCTTTAAACTTAGTTTACATAAATAAAAGGAAATCGAATGTACAACAGCAATGTCAATTATTTCATTTGACGTGCAATTTTGCTTTATAAAACCAGGTTTAAAATGTAAATTTTTTTGGTTCATATATTTTTTACAAAATTATTGATTTTATCTTTTCATGTTGTTACTGTTTCATTGTTCCTTCCTACAAAATTTCGTAAAGTCGGTCTAATGATATTAATTTACATATTTATGTAGCTATGCATGTACGTACAAAAATGAAGCAATTTGCGACTTAACAGTAAAAAGAAAACAATATCCATTTGGTGTATCTGTACTTACAGTTATTTTAATTTTCAAACCAGAATTTCTCAATTCTTGTCTCATAACTTCTGTGTAAGCAGTAACTCCATATTTTGAGGGGATGTACAAATTGACAGCTAAGCTATTATCTGAATTTTCTGTAACTTTATGTCCGGCTACACTGTTAATATTGATAATATGGCCGTCTATGGCTGCGTCCAGTGTTGTTCCAAGGACAAAATAAATTGTACTAACTTCTGGGGGAAATTTGTACTAAAATAGACACAATTGTACTAAATTCAGAAAATGGCGGCGAAGCATAATATATGAATTAAATGTTACTGAAAATGACTTTTATTGTTATACAAAACATTGAATAGGTGATACAAATTATTATTTTTTTATTATATTTACTATCTCAATTCTCATACACGACACAAACATACGGCGACTTACAACGGCGGGGAGATGTAAATGTCAGTCAAATCCATGTCAACATTGCCAACATTACTCAACTACACACTCCACCATTGCTACCAATCATTACAACAAAAAATTCAAATAAATCTCAGTAAGAAAATTATGTTTTTTTTTTCAAATATTTTTTCTTGTATAAATATAAATAACAAAATAGTGCTAGATTTTAGAAAGGGGTGCTGATGTACTAAAACTTTATTCATTGTACTAAATCTAGTACAATAGTGCACTTAGGAACCACACTGGCTGCGTCTTTCATTTGTTGAACAGCTTGTTGAGTACACACTGCAGTACCAAACAGGTTTATATCTAGAACTTGTTTCCATTGTTTGGGGTCGCCGTCTATAAATAAGTAAGTTAATACAGTATTTTTTTAGTACAATTAACTTGATTCTTCAGATTGTATCCAAGTAGTTACGTCAAAAGAATTGCTATCATACAAATAGAGTTTCTTGTGGATTTTACAGATTGCAAAGAAAATGAAACGGATTATAAGTAACTGGGTGAGAATGAGACTTTACATGATTATAAGTATGATTTTAAGAAATTTCTATGCAGTCTGTAAAATACACTTCAATAATGGAAATATTACTTACCAATAAGAGAATTATTTCTTAGAACCCCGGCATTGTTAATAAGTATAGAAACAGGTCCTAGATTATCTTTAATCCATTGGAACGCTGCTTTGACTTCATCTTCATCTGAAACGTCACATTTGAAGGCATGCAGTTTTCCCGGTTTTCCAGCCAACTTCCTCGATAACTCTTCAACTAGTTCTGCTCTTCTTGCGAGCCCTACAACCTAGAAAATATACAGAATGTTACCGTAAATATTTGTACGATCATACATATGAGAACAAATTTCAGATAAAAGCTTTGAAAATACATATTTATATCAACATATGTTACGTATATACCTCAATTTATTATAACTATGTATGTATGTAATCAAAAATTTAAGTATTGCTTAACAAAGAAATATAAATCCGCAGCAGGCATGTGCGCATTTTGCCGTGAAAGTAAAATGTGCAGTCACAATGAAAACACTTGTACCACGCGCCATATGAATCCGTAATCAGTTTAGATTAATGATATATTTATTTACCTTTTCACATTCTATTAAATTAGTCGTAGCCCAACTCCATAATAGTTCGGCCGGTATAAATTTCAAACTTTATGCTTCACAAAAATGTAAAAAAATACTATAAAATGTTTGATTTTTACAACAAAACTATATCTACGTTATTATATCAATCTTTAGTTGTCTATTACTGAAAGGATATTTTAAATAATACACACGTGTTTACAAAACTATTATCAAAAATGTATTACAGATTTACAAAAGTTGGGCCAACAAAGAATATATATCTTAGAAGGCATTTATTTGCGTGTTATAAATTATATAGTTGTTAAAACAAAACACAAATGGAAAACAAAACACAAACGGAAAAAATCAATACAAAACTGTCGTTTTCGTTTGCCGGTATTTGTTTTCCTAATAAAATGGCTCGTGGTACAGCTTTGAGCAAAGTTTTAAAGTGTTCTATAATAAATGCTCATAAAAATGGTATTTCTGCAAGAAAAATATTGTAACGTTTTTCGTCTTTCTGGAAGTATGTAGAATGTTTAAGGCACAGAAATGACTCACAACTACTTATGTTAAACGAAAATAAAAGTATTTATTTAATGAATGAATATAAAAATAACAGAAACTTATTTAAAACTAATTAACACTACAATAAATCTTAGACACTACTAATAAGTATTCAAACACTAATATTATTTATATAACGGTCACTAAAACTACTATTTATATTACGTACACTAGAGCTGTTATTTATTTCACCACATTTAGATTATGCGTTCGAAGTCTACTGTCAACTGAACTCAGCCACTCGACCTCGGCTTTTTTACTCCCGTCCGTAGAACAGTTCTCGAATCCTCCAGAACGTCCCAGAATATCCCGTCAAACCACACGCTTAGACATGCGAGCGAGCTCTATGCACTTGTGAGGTCACGCTGCTACGCACTTGTTCTCGAGAAGGTTTCTAGAATGCTCTTCGTTACACTGCCCCCCTCCTTCAAGCTGTTTCGTCTCGGAACAGAGGTTTATGGGTTTCGGAGAAGTTATGACGAAATCTGCAAGTCGAATCCTTAATGCATCCTGAGGTCTTAAAGAAGTGGCAATCCATAGTGCGATCTAATTTCGCTCTTCCTTTGGGGTCAAAGCTGCAGACAAGAATTTCAATTCCGGTGCGGTGGAAGAGAACTTCTAACATATTCTTAATTATTCTCCACTCCAACCCATCTAGTCCACAACCCAATTTTGGTACCGCCAGCTTCATGACATCGTTATTTAAAAGATGTTCCCTCAAATCGATCAGTGCCTCCCATAAGGTGCGATAGGTGGGCTTCTGAGATGATCGTGCCTTGGTGACTAAATAGTAAAGGTACCGTTTGTGTTCTGAGTTGTCGCACAATTTTAATGTTCTTCCAACAGATGGACGCTGATTGGCTAGGTCTTGTAGCCGTCCAAATTTCTTTTTAAATACTGTAGCAATTCCTCGAGACATGTTTAAGTCTTCCGCCACACAGTGGGCTATGGAATACTCCAAAGGCACCAAGAACAAATCTCGATGTTCTTCTTTTGTCACGCAGTACCGTGCTTTGTGACCGGTGGAATTTTTCTTCATGAAGTTTCCAAATGTTAATTCATGTTCATGCTCTTGAACGCAGCGAACATTTGCTGCACAAACATCACTAACCTCATGGTTGTTTCCAGTCGATTAAAATGGGCTACTCGCGGCTTCCCAGTCGGTATTTTCCTAATTCGATAGATAACGTCATTTATCCGCTTTATCATTCCATAGGGTCCCTCCCAGCATGTTTGTAACTTCGGCGATAGACCACGACGCTTCTGTGGATTATATAACCATACCGACTCTCCAGTTCCATATCCTCCCTTTTCTGCCCTGATGTCATAATGATCTTTCATTCTGTCGCTTGAAGTTTGGATGTTTGAACGAACTTGTTCGTGAATGTCGTTCATTCTTCTTCGTAAATCGGTGACGTAATCTTCCCCAGCTAGATCTTCTCCAGGTTTACATCCAAATTTCAAATCGCACGGTAACCGCAACTCACGTCCGAATACGATATTCGCGGGTGTCTGTCCTGTTGTTTCATGCATTTGTCATTAGGCGAAAGAAAAGCTTTTACTAAAAAAAATTACAAAAGCGTAACCGGTCAAAATGGGTAAAAGAACATAAGAACTGGACTAATCGATAATGGCATACTATAATTTGGAGATTGATGTTTGTGTTGAAAAATAGAGCATAGTAACATTAGTTGTTAAATGAAATAACATTTTTAAAAAACCTTATAAAACTTGAAATCCAGTTTTTTCATTTCTCTTCTTGTTGTCGAGACATGTGGTTATTTACTTATCATTTCCTACCACAAAGTTGTACTATCTCGAGCATTTGCTCGACGATTTACTTTCAAAATTCTTCTTAAACCTTGTAGATCAGCACGGAAAATGACTGAAGAACGGCCATAAATAGATCTCGCAATAGAATAAGAAATAGATATTTTTCGTGCAGAAATACCATTTTTATGAGCATTTATTACAGAACACTTTAAAACTTTGCTCAAAGTTTTACCACGAGCCATTTTTTTTGCAAAAAAATAAAATACCGGCAAACGAAAATGACAGTTTTGTATTGATTTTTTCCGTTTGTGTTTAATTTTCCACTTGTGTTTTATTTTAACAACTATACAATTTATAACACGCAAATAAATGTCTTCTAAGACATATATTTTTTGTTGGGCGAACTTTTATGAATCTGTTGCCGTAATACTTATTTGATAGTAGTTTTGCAAACGTATGTATTATTTAAAATATCCTTTCAGTAATAGATAACTAAAGATTGATATAATAACGTAGATATAGTATATATATAGTGGCTTAACACCCCTTCCGGGGTTGCGCCGTTTCTTCCGAAACTTTCTAAATCCCTTTTTTGAAGTGGATCAGTCTCCCATTCTTTCATTTCAATTAAACTTTTCTAACTATATCCCTCCATTATTTCCTGTCTCTTGTTTTGCTCTGCCATCTTTGAATCCCTGCTACTCTTAGATCTTCTTCCACCTCACGTATCCATGTGTCTTTGGGTCTTCCTCTTCTTCTCTTTCCCTTTGGCCTCCATTCTACTATTGCTTTAATCGCATCCTTTTCTTCCGCTCTCCATACATGCCCAAGCCATCTGACTCTCTGCTGTTTAATTTTCTTAACTATGTCCTCGCCTCCTAATTCATGTTCTATTTCGTAATTCATTAAGTGTCTATATTCATTTTCCGGTGTTTTTTTTTTGTCCTAATATTGATCTCATTATTTTTCTCTCCATTATTCGCAATTTTTCTTCATCTTTTTTCGTCATTGTTATTGTCTCAGCAGCATACATTGTTATCGGCCGTATTATCGTTCTGTATATCCTCATTTTTGTGGTTTTTGTAATTATTTTGTTATTCAGTCCCTTCTTTTTCTATATTTTTCATTACATGTTCTAATGCCATATTAAACAGAGTTGCTGATAATGAGTCGCCTTGTCTTACCCCTTTATTAACTTCAAATTCCTCTGTTTCGCCTTTTTGCGTCTTCACACTGTTTTTTGTGTTTCTCATAGTCATCCAAACTAGTCTTCTTAATTTTTCTGGTAATCCTAGTTCCTCTAGGGCTATCATTAACTTATCCCATCTAATGGAGTCAAACGCCTGTTTGAAATCGATAAATAGCATTAATTTCATATATATTATATTCGATAGCCTTTTCTATAACTTGTTTAACCGTATGTATTGCATTAACCGTCGATTTTCCTTTGGTAAAACCGCATTGGTATTGTCCTATTATGCTCCCTGTCTCATTTACTAGCCTTCTTTGGATTAATGTTGAGAGAATTTTATATGTCGTGTTCAGTAACGTAATACCTCTGTAGTTGCTGCATATTTATTGGTCTCCCTTCTTGTGTATCGTTACTATTCTTCCTTTTGTCCACTCTTCCGGAATACTTTCTTCATTCCATATTTTTTTGATTAGCTTGTATATTCGCTGTTGAAGCTCTTCCCCTCCATATTTTATTAACTCGATGTTAATTCCATCTTTTCCAGGTGTTTTACCATTTCGGCTATTCTGTATTATCTCTTTTATCTCCTTTAATGTTGGTTCTTCCACTCTCTCGTTTCCGTATGTTTCTTGCACATTCATTGTATTACTTTGTTCTGGTTCCGTTAAAAGTTCTTTAAAGTGTTCTTTCCAGGTTTGTTTATATTCTTGTTCATTTTCTGTCAATCTTCCATCTTTGTCTTTTATGCCACATATTTTAACCTTATGTACTCTGTTTTGTTCTCTTATCTCTTGGTAGAATTTCTTGGTGTTTATATTTTTTCCTTCTTCCTCTATATTCTTTAGTTTATTTTCAATCCACTCCTTCTTATTTTTTCTTATAATTTTGTTACATTCTTGTCTTATTCTCTCATATTCTTCCTTGTCTTCCTCTTTCTTTGTTCTTAGCCATTTTAGTCTTGCCCCTGCCTTTTTTCTTACTATTTCCTGGCATTCCTTGTTGTACCATTCCTTCGTTCTTTTTCCTGGTTGTTCTAATCCTATCCATTTCTTGGTCGCTTTTTGTATGCATTCCTTTATGTTACTCCACTCTCTCTCCGAGTCTCTTTCCTCACATTTCTTGTATAAACAGCTATCTATTTCCGTCTCATAGCTCTCTCTTATGCTCTCATTACTTAGTCTTTCTATATTCCATGTCCTCTCTTGCTTTTTAGCTTTACTTATTCTTCTTAATTTATTTTTTACTGTCGCTGTTACCATGTAGTGATCCGAGTCTGCACACGCTCCTCTATATGATCTTACATCCATTATTGCTGACTGCTTCCTTTTAGTAACTAGTACATGATCAATCTGACTATTGTATTTTTGATCTGGCGATGTCCATGTCACTTTGTGCTTCATTGGGTGGCTATATTTTGTACTACTTATTATTAAATTCATTTTTGTTGCCAATCTGCATAGCCTCTGCCCATTATCATTTGTTTTGTCATGAATTGTGTATTTTCCTGCTATATTTTGAATGTAATCTTCCTTCCCTATTTGTGCGTTAAAGTCGCCTAGAATTATCACTGTATCTTCCTTAGGGATATTCTCTATTTCGTCTTCTATCTTTTCATAGAACACTTCTTTTTTTTCTGTTGAGGCATTTTCCGTTGGCGCATATATGTTCAGTAAGGATATATTTGAAGGTTTTTCACTTATTCTGCAATATGCAATTCTCTCGTTTATTGCTCTGAATTCAGTTACTTTATCTCTATGCTCCCCTCGAATGATGAAATCTACCCCGTACTGACCTTGTTTTTTCCCACCTGAGTGTAGCGTGTTGTAATTGTTTTTGCTGATCATCCCTCCACCACTCCATCTAGTTTCCTGTATGGCCGCCACATTTATTTTATATTTTGTCATTTCATTAGCTATCTCTTGCATTTTTCCTGGTTTTAACATAGTTCTAACATTCCATGTGCTTATTCTAAGTTTATTACCCCCTTTATTTTTACTAGCCTTAATTTTTTCTTATTGTGCATTTCCTGCTACGCCCTCTCCATCGGGGCTGTGGGTTGCAAGTTTTTTGGTTTATTGCTTATTTTTATTGTTTTACCTTCATCACACCATACATACCAATCTGTATCAATTTTAATCTTTCTGTATCCAATCTTAACAGCTTTATTTTTTAGTTTTTCTTCCTTTGCTATCCTTGATATCTCTCTTTGTATTTTTATTTCTTCCCTTGTCATGTCGTTTTCTATATAAATTTGTGTACCGATCAATTTATTTTTCTGCTTCATAATTTTCATTTTATTTTCCCATGTGTCTACTGTTGCTACTGTATGTTGCTTATCCTCGCTTCTTCCAACTTTGTATGTGTTCGTGACTTTTATTTCAACTGCTAATTTGTTCTTTATGAAGTCTTCTACCTCTTTGATATTGTTTTCTAATCTTGCTCCTTTAATAATAATATTATTTTGTTTTTTGCTCCTTTCTCTTCTTTCTTCTGCCTTTACTAATTCTTCAACCCTGTTTTCTAGTTGTCGTACCTTCTAGTTTCTTTTCTGTTTCTTGTTTTATTTCATTAAGTTCCTCTTTTTTTTTTTCCCGCTCATCTGACATTCTCTGCAAATCTATTTTCGTTTGTTGAAGGCCCTCCTTGTTCTCTTTTATTTCTTCTTTCATGCTTTTTAGCTCTTGTTTCATTTCTTTGATGTCTTCTCTTATTTCCTTTTTCATTTCGCTCATATCTGTTTTGATGTTCTGTCTGAGCTCTTCCAACATTTTTTGTAATCCCTCCATGTCTCTATCTTCTTCTTTTTTATCAGGTGTACGTGGTGTTAGCTTACTTCTCTGTGCAGCTCTTGTTTCTTCTGGTGAGGAGCTACTAATCGCCCTATTTCTTTTTTGTCCTGCTTCTTCTGTTTGCTTTTTCTCGTTATTCATCTGAGACTGTATTTCTATTTGCTTTATCAGGTTTATACTACTATTATAGCTTGTTTACTTTTATCTTATATACTAAAATTAGTTTATACTACTGCTTATACCCTAATTTATACTATCTTATATTACTAGCACTTATAGACTAAAGTAAATAATTATGTGCTTGTATTCACTATTCTTTCTTCTTAACCACTATGTTGCTTTCGGTTGGAAAGACCTTATTTCGCTTCTATGTTCCTGCTGCCCCGTCTTACACACTTGTGTTGCTGGTTGCACGTTCCCATAAAGTAGGTGTGCTCGTCCACGGAGTTGTCTATAGTCCACCCTTTTAACACTAGTGCTGCACTGGTTGCTACCTCTCTGCCCACGTGCTTGGATCCTTGTAATATATGCTTTATTTATGTATTAATTTTAATTTCCTTCAGCAAGGTTTCTTAAGGTCTACCGCTTCAGACTTCTTTTATCTCCTTCCTCCTTGAATTATTTGGTTTATATTTCCCTCACGGAAAAATATCCCAGAACCTTCTTCCCTCTGGGTAATTCAGCGTTTGTTTTATCTGTTGTCTACTTTCTGGTGTTTAATGCCACAGTATACTCTTATTTAAACAAAATCTTCTCTTTACTGTCAGCACAAGGTTATATTCCTACCGTTTCGTAAAAAAAGTAGATATAGTTTATAGTATATTTTTACATTTTTGTAAAGCATAAAGTTTGAAATTTAAGCCGGCCGAACGTGTTTTTTGAAGTTTTTTCTCAATTTTTGTGAGGTTTCATAGCATTGTTCTACAATAACGGAATGTTTGACACTTGGGAGACATTATTACATTCAAACACAAAGTATTTAATGCATTTCAGTCGCCAAATCCACTTTCGGACTTTTGATACTAGACTACGTTAAACGAACCTAAAAATATAAGTTGAAAGTTGAAAGTAGTAGTAGTAATTTTTATTTATTTATATATATATATATATATATATATATATATATATATATATATATATATATATATATATATATATATATATATATATATATATATATTAGGGTGGCCCTTATTTTGGGTAATTTCGAATTTTGTCGGTCTCCACCCGAAATCTGGTTTAAAATCACAAAAAGTAATAAATCAATTTTTTGAGATTTTTAAAATAAGTTTAAACCGTGCCTCTAGGCCACTTTCACTTTTGCCTTCAGCTCCCAAATCACATTAAAAATATGATAAAATAAAATAAAAATATGATAAAAATGTTATAATCAATATGAATATTATTCAGAAACAGTCTAAAATAGTTTATAAAACGAAATTGTTGTAAAAGAATCAGTACTGTGAATCACTTTTTACGTATTTAAAAAAACTCAATTTTCGTTAGTTTTTAGCAATCCGTTTAGCAATAAACAGTCATATAAAATTATTGTTTATTGTAATTAATCGATTTATTATCTCATCTAGTTTACTGCACGCTTGGAATTGTGTCAAAATATTGAAAAACAAAAAAGTTGTTGCATTTTGAATAAAGCTGAAGGCAAAAGTGAAAGTGGCCTAGAGGCACGGGTTAAACTTATTTTAAAAATCTGAAATAATTCATTTAATACTTTTTTGTGATTATATATATATATATATATATATATATATATATATATATATATATATATATATATATATATATATATTATATTAGGGTGCTTCAAAAAAAAGAAAAGTTTAAAATTGAAGCTGCTTTTTTGGTATATCATAAAGCACTTTATTTCTTCAAGGTCTGCCAAATTTGAGCAAAATCGATTAATATTTAGAGGTCGCTCAAGTGCAAAACGTGAAATTTGAAACCAGTAAATAATTGTCTCGAAGGTTTCAATTTATTGTATCCCTATAAACGAATTGTTAATTGCAGTTTGATTATAAAATATTTCAATACATAATATTAAATTATTACAACGTGCTTAGAGTTAATATTATGCCATATTCTGATTGAAAAATGGATTTTTTCAATGTACTCTGAAGCTTTTTTTTAAATTTTTTACACTCAAGCTTTGTTTTTAACGTTCAACATGTACAAGAAGATGGTTTTTTTTTTATAAAAGCTGGAGAAATATAAAAAAGAGTAAAATAAATAAATATAAATATATCATCACGCCATCTACGCATTACTGGGTGTGGCACTTTGCCGAAGCAAATCTCGGTAAGTGATATATTTTGCGCGTGAAGTGCGATTACCAGCTGTCAAATTGTGGCCCCCAAAGATGTTAGTGGTGGAGGAGCCACAGGGGCAGCTTTTTGAAATTATGAAAATTGTTTGTCGCCTTTGGCAATCGAACCAGGGTTCTCAGGATCCATATGCTGACTTGTAAAATAAATCAATAATTAGAGTATGCACTAGGTTTAGAGCCGGTATTACCAACCACATTTATTTCTTTAATCTAGTTCAACATTTATGCGAAATTAACATTGCAGTCAAACTTTAAACTATACTTAACGACAAATAGTGTTAAAGGCAATATAAAAGGCGTGAAATTTAAATTTATGTAATAATATAAACATCAACGAGACAGAAGTTCAAGAAAGTATATATTTATTACCGCAAAATTATATATTCGCATATAGTATAAAAACAAAATCATTAAGAGGGTAATGTAGCTTGATTGCGCTCATCATAAACATGCTTTTGAATGGGAGATGAAATTTGGACTAAATATGGTCAAAACAATTTTTTTTTTAATTTGAAGACAAAGATTGAATCTAGGTCTCTTGTGTGTTGTAATTTTAATTTTAATTTTAATTTAGTTTTTACACTATTATAAACTTATGTAACTTCACATCAATGTTACTCAATAAATAAATAAATATTGTAAATTTCAACACAAAAGCAACATAGATTGTTCTTTTATCTTTAAAATAAGCCCTTGTTTGTAAAAATATATTTATATTTAGTAGCAATTTTAACCCCCCAACGAAATACTATTTACTACCACTACTAGTGGTATAAACTAAAACTAACATTATGCTCCGCCCTTGGCCTTTCCTGTGTAGACATATGTACAGAAATATCTGTTGAATTTGTTTTATTTCGAAAATAATAAAATGGGTAGCCGAAAAGGAAATAAGGCAAGGTAAACTGTACATGTCGGTAGAAGAAAGTGTAGTATTCTACGGGAATATAATAAGTATATCTAATATTATATTATTAACATATGTATTTAGAGTACTTAACTTATTTCGAATCTAAATTGGAATAGTACATTTTATATTTATTATAGAATTTTCTTAAAGTATGTATATGTTGCAGGGATATGATAAAAACGGGGATTTGATTAAATCCCTAATTCACTTTCAAAGCATGCGCAGGGCGACGCTCCCTCCCTTTCTTATCTTTTTGTTTCATTTTCTGTGACTGCTTTGTGTTGTCTTTTCTTTCATATACAAGTGCAGACTATCGCTTTCATCTTTTCTAATCTTGTAGATTCGTTGTTAGTTTCGTTATTAGATTCGTTGTTAGGAGTAAACGTGAGTAATTTGTTTTTTTTATGCATATGTTATGTACGTTGAGGAAGGAAAATGAATGGTAAGAGAATAGGAATGATGTGATTGAGGGTTGGTTGTGTGATAGTGTTTTCGAGTGTAATAGATGAATGAGTTTATATGGAGTGATCTATAAATGTGGTTGAAGTGAGGGTGGTGTGTTTGGATTAAAATGTTTGGTGATGGCTGGTTGTTTGATGGATGTGATGAGTGAATGTTTTATGAGTGATTTTAGGGTTCGTGCTACCCCATTTGTTGGGATATAGCGTGAAGATATGTATGTATGTATGTATGTATGTCAAATCCCTGGGTTGTTTTAGTGAAATGACGAAAATGAAATTTCTACAATATCAAAAACATTTATTTAGAAAAACAAACATTAATAAATAAATAAAAAAGTATTTCATCACGCCTTCTACCCATTACTGGGTGTGGCACTCTGCCGAAGCAGCTCTCGGTAAGTGATTTTGCGCGTGAAGTGTGGTTACCAGTCGTCAAATAACAGCCCCCAAAGATGTTAATGGTGGAGGAGCCACAGGGGTAGTTTTAAAATGATGAAAATTGTTTGTCACCTGTGGGAATCGAACCAGGATTCTCAGGATCCACAGGCCGACTTGATATCAGTGAGCTAGCTACCCCATTATTATTATTGGTATTATGGTCATGTAAAACGTAAATAAAATTATTTATTTCAAACAAATCAAACAAAGTAGTAAGTACTTATTTGAAGAGTTACCAAAAAGTATATTTTTAATGGAATATAATATTAAATGTAATTATTTATTTTTGTTGAAACACGTTGTAGATTTATGGCATCTTGAGTTAAAAGGACGTCACTTTTTAAACAGGCACATCTTTCTGTTTCGCATTGTAGGTACTTTGGATTTTTCATAGGAACATTTCTTGAACCCTTGACTCTACATCTAATATTAGGCGTATTCCATTTGCCATTTGGATCAGATCTAACTTACATTTATTGAACCAGATCACATATTTATTTCGCTGGATTACTTCGCTGACTTTATTTCCAGTACTAGAATTACAGATTCTAATTTACTTTAAAGCAATTCACACCAATAAGTGCATTAGTTTGCTTAATTAAGTTCATTTAGTCATATGACAAATTTATCTGAACTGATTTAAGTGAACCAAGTAGCAAATGGAATACATCTAATGTTTATTTTTCTAAATAAATGTTTTTGATATTTTAGAAATTTCATTTTCGTCATTTCACTAAAACAACCCAGGGATTTCACCATATCACTTAATATTTTTAGGGAAATGACCCTATAGAGTTGTCATTTTAACATCTCCCGTGGTATGATCAACTCTCTTAGGGATTTGATCAAATCTCCGTTTTTATCATATCCCTGCGACATATAAATTTTAAGTGGCGCACCAGTTCTATCTCGAGAAGTATAGGAGCTACTAAATCGGTTAAATTAGCAAACAATTTCAATTTTATAAAACTATTTTAATGAGCGAAATAAGTATTTTTTTAAACCAGCTGTTCTCAAAAAACAGGGTGCATCTTTCTTATTTTCAATGGGAATCAATTTTTTTTATTTTTTTATTCGATTCAGTATTTTTTTTTATCTCGACAAATACAACGTTCATTATCCCCATTTTTATTTAATTTAAATCGCATATAAATTCATCGTGTTATGAAACAAATGAATATTAAAATTTATTTGATAGTCGTATTGATAGTTAATAATTAATCATACAAACAAAAATATTATGATTTGTTCATTTGTTTATTTCATAACACGCTGAATCCTGGCGATTTAAATTAAATAATATCAATTTAATATGCATTTTTAAAAATTTGTAATGTAAGGGTACTAAATTTTGATTAGTTGAATTAAAAAAAAATGCTAAATCGAACTAGGAAATAAAAAAATATATTCCCATATAAAATAAAAAAGTTCCATAAAATATTTTGAGAATTACTGATTTAAAGAAATTCTTGTTTCGCTCATTAAAGTTGTGTTATAAAATGAAAATTGTTTGTTAATTTAAAGGGCTTCGTAACTCCTACACTTCTCGAGATAACAATGGTGCGTCACTTAAAATGAACATTCTGTAGAAAAAATTACTTCCTACCCTAGGGAACCACTGGAAAACAACGATAACATGATTTGATGTTACACAGAGGCATAGCAATTTCGTCTTATTTATATAAATAAATAAATAAATTAATATATCATCACGCCTTCTACCCAATAACAACACAATGTTGAAAGACTGATTTATTGCGCCAAGAAATATAGTTCCAATAAATCTTATCTAAATCACTAATTTATTTCTGAAAATTTTACTTTAAAAATTATACAGGGTGTATACATATATATTTAGGGAAAAATTTGAGGGTATACAAGTTGTTTATTTAAAGTGTTCCACCATTGCTATTTTGAGAACTATAAGAGCTACGAGGTTGGCTAAATTAGACAAAAATTAGACTTAAATTGCACATCCTGTTATATGCTATATCCAATATTTAATATTTACATAAATATCTTCATATTTTTTAATCTGTTACAAACTAACAATTTTTTACAAACATGATGTGTAATATTTTAAAATCTTTCAATTATTTTATGTGGCAATATTTAATGTAAAAAAAAAAATTCATGTCAAAATGTGAATGTAGAACTCTAGGTAGAACTATAATAAACTTAAATTATATAGATAATTCAATAATACTATAAATATAATATTGTGAAAAAAAACCTATTTGTTTTTATCAAATTATTTTATTAATTATATATCATAAGTTTCATTTATAAGAAAGTTTCCTCAACTAGTATTTGTGTGCATGATTGTTACATAGTGTATCTAGTGAATTTAAATTTCTTACATCTTATGAGTCACTAAGGGGTGTAGCCCAACGGCTAGAATTGAGCTAGCTTCCCTGTTACTCGCCACCACACACCGCTGGGAATGGTTGACTTTTCAGTTGGATACATTACGCTCTTAAAGTAAATATGTAAATATTTTGAGCAGATTTCATCATATGAAGCAGTTATTAGTATAAAAATAAAATTTACTGGAAAATGCTGGAGAAAATTTAAAATTGCTGGAAAGATGGATTTTATTTCTAACACATGGATGCCAGCAAAAACTAATTTTCTGGCAACACTGTTGAAGATTGCGTTTTTGCTTAACTGCATCTACTGCCTGCGACTGCGCAATGACAGGTATTTGCTAAGTGATCCAAAATATAACTTCTTCAATGTCATTTTGTCATATTCACACAAATTCGTTATTAGCAAGTATTTAAAAAAATATTATCTTTTTTAAAAAAGCAAAGTGAGCGTATTAACATTTTTGGGTGAGCCATGAGATATTTAGATATTGGTAACTATAAACGTTGTAAAAGAAATGTCATAAAACTTTATAACGTATGACATGATACAACTTCATTGATTCAGCGACGCATCTAAATAATAGTTATTTATGTAGTAAGGCTATTATGAAGATGTTTTCTTCTTTCTGTTCTTGGTGCATTCATTATTTTTTAGAAACGCATGACATTTTTCATATATCTATGAATGGATACTGTAATTTAGTCGATCAGGAAAACTCACTTTCCACACGTGTGCAAAAAGTAGTACTTTCTGCATGAGTAGACGACAAATGTCTACTTTATATACATGAAATAAATGCCGAAAAACATACTTTTTGTTATGGCCACATAAAAGATTTTTTGCAGCATATATGGAAAACATTTAACAATGAATTATACTTAGAGGTGCTCCGAGACGAGATTAATTATACTCTCGTTTCGACAGAGTTGTTCATCACAATTAGATGTCTGGTCTACAGTGTTGCAATCATGATTGAACCTGTGTAAAATAATACTGTATTTTTATTAATAAATTAATTAGCTAATCTCGTGCAATTTACGATACTAATTACGTAAAATTAGTTTGAATGCTAGCGTTTTAACATTTACTTCGCGAGCATTTTAACTCCGACCAGCTCATGACTAAAGAAGCTTTACATAATGTGTAGAAGAGGCGCAATCGCGGCAGTAAATTAACTTTTTTGATTAGTTAAACAAATAACTACTATTTTCTAATTAATATCATCTGTCATTTATGTATGGGGTAGTTGGTTCAGTCGTATCGAGTCGCTCGTGAATTTGAGAACCATGGTTTGATTTCCACATCCGACAAATAATTTTCATCTCAATAAAATTAATTAACACTAACATCTTTAGGGACCTTGATTTCATGGCGAGTTTGACGATTGGTAACCGAACTTTACGTGTATAAATATATAACTTACCGCGATCCTCGCAGATATTTGCTATGGCAGAATGCTACACCATAAAAAGGGTGTTCAATTTAGTTGTTCCACTATTCCTATCTCGAGAACTATAAGAGCTACAAGGTAGATTTAATAAATAAAAAAATATCATTTTCTAAGTGTATTACAAAACGATTAACAAATAATTATTTTTTTTGACCAGCAGTTCTCAAAATACAGAATGCAACTTTCTTATTTTAAATCGGAACCTATTTTTATATTTGCATATTCGATTCAGTATTTTTTTCTGAATTCAACGACTACAAAGTTCATTATTTATTATTATATGACAATACAATTATTTAAAGAAACAATTATTAGTCATAGCACCTTGATTCCTACGAGATTTGAATTAAAATAATGTTAATTTAACATGCATTTTTGTCAAAAAATTCGTTATGTAAATAAATAAATATAAATATATCATCACGCCTTTTACCTTTTACTGGGTGTGGCACTCTACCGAAGCAGGTCTCGGTAAGTGATATATTTATGCGCGTTAAGTGCGATTACCAGCCGTCAAATCACAGCCTCCAAAGATGTTAGTGATGGGGGAACCACAGGGGTAATTTTAAATTGGTGAAAATGTTTTGTCGACTCTGGGGATCGAACCAGGGATCTTTGGATCCACAGGCCAACTTTGCTACCACTGAGCCATTACCCCAATTTGTTATTTGAGGGTACTGAACATTAGAATTAAGAAAAAAATACAGAATCGGACAAGCAAATAAAAAAGTAGGTTTCCATTTAAAATAAGAAAGTTGCAGTACTGTTCAAAAAAAAAATATCAATAGTTTTGTAATATACTTATAAAATAGTATTTCTTTGCTAATTTAATCAACGTTGTAGCTATTATAACTCTCGAGATAGCAATGGTGGCACAAATAAATTGAACACCCTGTAAAGTAAAAAGCGTGATAATATATTTAGTATTTATTCGCTGCGCGCACAAAGTAACACATTAACGCCTTTAATAAAATATTGTACTATATACGGTAGAATTTTTTAAAAACTTTACTATATATATATATATATATATATATATATATATATATATATATATATATATATATATATATATATTCGTATATACGAGTATATAAATATGAATTATAATTATTTTAGCGGGCGAAAATTTTATAGCACTTAAGTTGCCCATAGTAACTTATATTATTGTTATGATAGCGGCAAAGCTAAAAATATTGTATAAAAACTAAATATTTAGAGTACAGACCTGTAATCCTTTCTCAACTAATGTCTCGACAACATTTTCTCCTATTCCGGCACTGGCTCCTGTTACTACAGCTATTTTTCCAATCCAGCGATCCATTTTGAATAACACTTACAATATCTTGACTATTAAAGTCTTCAAATAATATTATCTTTATTTCTAAAAAAATTACTATATGTTTTTATCTACGAAGTCATCGGAAGCGTACCTTCTCAAAAATGTGTTTGAGTTTCTGAATGCGCATTAATTAATATAAGCTCGTGCTATTTTATATATAGTAGATTAGATTATTTTATATTAATTATTTTTTATCATATATGTACAGACTAATTATATAGGTTCGTAATATTTTATAAATCTATGGAAAAATATACAAATTCATTTATATATTTTTATCAATAAATGAAATATACCTAAATAATGAAACTAGCGACTTATGAAAATATATTTGCTTCAATGAATTATTAAATTGTCATGATGAAATGGATGGTCGTTATTATCTTATTTTATCACAATTTTCAAGTTAAGAAGAGGCTTCAGGAATCCAGTTTAAATAATTTAATATTATTCATTTAGCCGTAGGACTTTTTTGCTCCAACTATTTTTTTAACTTACAAATATTAAATCATTAAAATTATTGTTAAATTTCAATATTCTGTAATCAAATTAATTAACTCTGATATATTTATTATATTATACAAAATTTCAGCAATCTATATTGTACTTAGTAACAATATCCGATACCCAATACTCTTTAACCATTAAGTATTTGTTAAGAGTTCAATAAAATTCTGTCCCAGATTATTGGATGAAAAGAATACTAATAACTGGAAAGTTCATAAAGTAATAAATAAGTAGGTACTGACATGTGCTGATGTACATACGACACAATGGCACTATTTTTCAATACAATTCACAAGTTTAAAATGTTTCTTAGTACGGGCTGGAGTGCAGATGACAGGACTTCCCATACATATAATTTATGGACACACACTAGTATCACTGTGCTCACTACGCACAAAATTAAACAGACGCGAAATACGAGAATATATTCAGTTTTAAAAGATAGCTTGCTCGTTTTCTTTTTCATACAAGGCTATTAATTTACCAGAATTTCATGTAACACTTATTGACCTGCTACACCAGTGCTTCACAGAAAAATGTTTGGGAAACACTATCCTAGAATAGCGTCAAAATCAGTGCGTTTATAAACATATATAAGAACATCGAAATAGCAAAATTATTTTTCAATACTAGAACAAGCTTGAAGAGAAATTTACGAAAATCTACAAAAAAAATTACATATCTTTGTTTGTTGAAAATAAATTTAAAGAAATATCTTCTCAACGTCTTTTGGATTGATGAATATGGATCAAAGTTATCTGATAAAACTACAGATACAGTATTTGCTAATTTAAAAAATAAAAAAAGGAAACTGTGTAAACAGCTGTTCAGTGCGCAACGTCAAATTTAAATTTCGACATTTTCTGTTTTCTGTTGTGTTATGCTTTATTTGTTGAGCTTTGTTTATTTATTAGTCCTTCTTAATTGTTATAAACAATGTAGGTTGCAGGTCAGTACAAAATTAAAAAAAAATACATTTATAGCGCCTAATGGAAGCGTCATTCCAATAAAAGTTTTCTTGGGCGGTCTTTTCACTTTTTATACTAATCGGCAACAAAAATTGTTTTTAGCAAACAAAGAAGCCCAACATGTAAGAATAGTAAAGTGTGTAACGATAGTACAAAAAAAAATTAACGCCAAAAAAAAATTGACTTTGCACACTAAACAGCTGTTCACGTTGTCAAGTTTTCTCGAGGTCGGTTTCGTCACGTAACTGCCTAAAACCTATAGTATCTTCAATAACAAGTTTCAGGTAACATGAAAGTGATGCAGGTACACGATTACTGTTATCACACTTTCGAGTGAGTTATGTACACTATTTCTCAGAAAACTACAAAATATTTCCAAAAAAAATATACAAGAGCACTGTTTCACGTTGACAACTAAAGCGTGCTTCAAAGTGTTATCGTTTGATGTAAAGTGATACCAGATGTGCCAACCCTTTTTATATCAAAATACTAAAATATGAATAAATATTAGTTTAAAAAATAAAGTTTATTTTCCTATGTAAATATTTTGAACAATCAAACTAAATTTCGGTTTATTGTTTTCATTTATTCAATTCGTTTTTTCTCGACGCTATATCTGTTATGAATCAACCAAACTTGAACTGAAATATTATAAGTGTGCTTTATAATAATGTATTAGCATGTGATATCCTAACTTCCCGCTGTAATTGTAGACGTTATTTTATTTTGACTTCTTTTATATGAAAATTTAGTATGAGCACACTCTGCAGCGCTAATAATGGTAAACATGAAACAAACTTTAACATTTCGAAATAGATCTAGAATTTGTGGAATTTACGAATCAAAATAAGGTATCGCTAACCCAGCGTTTTTGACAGACAACAATTTTTTTTTTTAATAGCATTTATATATATATATATATTAATTAGGGTTCTTATTAATCTTGTTTACTTTAATATAACAACTGCGAATCTATTATGATTATTAACAAAACATGGTTACCAATATTCTTAATCATATTATCTTTTATTTATATATACATATCATTACATCCTTGATTATTTTACAATGAAATAATTTGAAATAAAAATTGGAGAAAATTTAATTCTACTTCTACATAAATAATTAGAAGAAATTCCATACTCAGTATGAGGTCGTAGAAGCTGCATGTAAAATTTCAGCGAGATCGGAGAAAGTTTAATAATTGTTGGACAACAAAGAATTGCGGATTGCACAAACGTAATCACAAATTTTATACTTACATCTAATTATTATTATGAATTTATTTAATATTTAAGATATTTACCGTTCTTGTCCAAAAGATCTGCGTATAAGGTAACAAAATTAAAATTAAATTTAGTTTACGGTACATTTATTAATAGTAGTGCAGAAAAATTAAAGTAATATGTTATAAACATTTATGTAATTTAATGATGATTCAATTATTAAATGAAGTAGATAAAATAGGATTAACTATTGTTTATTTGTCAATATTTTATTTAAAACTTGCGTTCAAGCATTCAAGTGAGCGTTCAACTTATATTAAAAAAAAATATTCGACTCTGTCTGAAATTCAAATTTAGAAACAGATATGTATAAAATAAAAAGTAAAAATTTAAGGCTAAGATATAACTAAACATAAATTTAACCCCTAAGCCTTAATCAATATAAAGATAAATCTAAATACGTATTTTGAGAACTTAGGTCTCGAAATATGTATTTAGATTTATCTTTATATCGATTAAGGCTTAGGGGTTGAATTTATTTTTTGTCAGATATGTAAAAAGTATTCAATGAAATTGTGTTTTTATTTATAAAATTTATATGAACAAACACTAAGTTAGAATTTTAAAATAAATCATAACTTATTTTGTGTTTATTCGTACCTAACAATTAGAAATGGTTTCAATTATACTTAAAACCGATTAAATATAACATTATTTTTATGCCCGGTTTCATAAATAACTATAATTTTAATTCATAGAGAATGTATTTGTGGCCAGTTGTACTAATAAAACTTAAATTTGAAATTTAGTTTAAATAAATAAAAGCACATCCAATATTTGAATTTTTAGCAGCAATATTAATTTTTCCATATGATATAAAACTTCGATTTGTTTTCATTAATTTAAACTAAGTATAAATTTCAGATTTGTTGGTGCAATCGCCTATAAAACTAACATATTCGAATCAACTTTATTTTTTTAATGGCATATATAGGATTTTTTTATATAACATATACGAGAAATAAAAGAGAATCAAAGTAATTAAATTTTACGTCAATACGTCAGTTTGACATAAAAATTGATTCACTTTTTTCCTTCACCACTTCGATCATAAGCAGGGACGGGGCGCTCTTCAGCAATTGGCTGCCTTGTGCAATAGAAAAATGGCCGCCCCCTGATTATAATAATAAAGTAATTATATTAATAATAGCTGGGTACCTAATGTTGATGTTTGAAAAAAACTAACTTAAAAATTTGATATATTATTTATATTAATGAAGTACATATTATATTTTTCCTGAAACCGGTAAGAAAGTATTTATTTTTCTGATCCTTTTTACCCAATACAATTCATATCAATAAATTATACATTTTGAATTATTTATGATTAATGTATTGATTAAATTAAACGGTTTCAGGAAAAAAAGTGTACATAAGAAAAGTGTTTTTACTTAACTCAGCGGATTAATATACTCGGCATGCGGCCCGTATATAATATACTATTATATGCTTCCGTATCATAACAACAACATTATAATCCTCAATTTGAGTAGTATAATGACATTCATTATAGTCCAAGGATTATAATGAGATTATCAACACATTACCATAGCTAGTTACTAAGTAAACGTCGAAAATAGGATACCTGATTTGTACAATAATTGTTTTCTGTTAAACGTCAAATAATTTATTTTTTATTTTTCACTAATTTACGTCAGCATATAAAAGGCTCTAGCCGGATAAGGGGGTTTTCAACCCCCCCCCCCCACCCCGACTCCGATTTTGTCCACGTATTCGTATTGGAAAAAGAAAAATTTCCACCAAATATGAGCTCGAAATACCAACCACACAAATAGTTATTGCGAAAAAACCGTTTTTTTTTCACGTTTAAATTCAAAATTCTCCTAAAATAATTGTTTTCCGGAATTCACCGTGTCTGGTATGAACTTACTTATGATGAATGCATTAAATACATTCAAAATTTTATTTCTACGTGGTTTTCGGTGTATAAGTGGAGCACAGACTTGAGTAAAATCGATATTAATGGGGCGAAATATGTGTTTTTTTCTTCAATAATCACCTAATTTTTAGACTTCTAGACGGAATATCAAAAAGGGTTATTCACCAAATGTGGAGAATTTCATAAGCTTTCGAGTCTTGGTAACAGCAACCTTCTATGATTTGATTTACGACCTGGCGAGCCTATTATGTAATCTTACTTTTTATCACATTTTTCTTATTTTCTATATTATAAATGCTATTTTACTTCAGTTTATTCCTAGCACTTTCATATTGCGAAAATATTCTCAAATTAGAAAAAATTGTTGACGTCTTAATTGACAAATTCTCGAAATTAAAAGCCGGAATAAAAAAATTACTAAATTTATTGTGATTAGGCATTATTAATTAATTATTATTATTATTTAATTTTTTTAAAGAATTTTAATTTTGTTTTGTTTTTCTTTTTGTTATATATTTTCTTATTCGTTATGATTTTAATAAAATTTTATTACAAAAATATGGTTTATGAGAAAATTAGGACTGGTAAAGGTAAAAAATAAATATTCTCCTCAATTGATAACTCGGCTTTGTATAATGAAAATTTTCTTATAAACGTACGATAATTGACGACGTTTCGAGACTTAGGTTTTGTCTCATTTTCAAGTCTAAAATACAAGGTTTTCATTAGTAATAATAAGCATAATAATAGTAAAAATAACTTACCAAAGAAAACAAAGTTTAAATTTTAAATTATCAGTTTACATCCAAAAACAAAACCTTTCAAAAAGGAAAGACAAAAAAATAAAATAGTTATTTTTAACAGCAACAAGTTAAAAATATAGCTGGTGACGACACCAGAGAGATATATGTATATATATATATATAAATATAAAATAATCTTACAGTTTATTTATTTTCCTTTTAGAAATAAATGATATTTTAAACATTTTTAATTATTTACTACGAGGGTATTAAGGGCTCTCCAGGGACGCAGAAAAGTTCTAAATTAGATTTGCGGCTTCCTCATCGAAAACTTGTGCAGATTAGATATGTGTGTAATTATTAT
Source organism: Pterostichus madidus (assembly GCA_911728475.2). Lineage (NCBI taxonomy): Eukaryota > Metazoa > Arthropoda > Insecta > Coleoptera > Carabidae > Pterostichus > Pterostichus madidus. Next base: position 15,029,224 of record OU452304.1, on the reverse strand, counting down.
GAAATATCCTAAAAAAAAGATATAAAAAGAAGCCCACATAAAGGGGAGGGGGGAGAACACTACTGGGGCAAAGTCTTTGTACAGTTTTCAAGTAAGTATATCAACATACGAAAAATGTAGTTGCTTATCAGATTAGACTGTTACTTAAAACTATTTTTAAGTTTTTAATTTTACTTGGTTCGTGGAAAAATAATATACGACGTCATGCATTAGTTTTAAGAGCATGTAGTATTCACTGTATTGATCAAGAAGCTGATAATTTTTTTAGTCGAAATTATAATTTTCATGTTTTCAAAGCGATCAGTTTTGAGCAATTGTTTTTAAATGGAACATCACAAAGTTTTGTATTCGTTACCGACAGACTTGTCTAATTTAATTAATTATTCGTTTGTTCTAGTTTCGCCGATATTCTGTTACGCAGTGTTAGTTGTCAGTGGAACCCAAAAAATTATAGTTTTGAAAATTAACATAATTTTTGAGATTAAAAAAAAAAACCTTCGTTATCAGTACATTGAATATTACATGCCCTTAAAATTAATGCACGAAGTCGTGAATCATCCAGTATACCTCAGGAGAGTGTAAATAACTGAAAGCTACAATTCAATTAGTTGTCAAAATTAATACACGATAAAATAAAACGCGAAATAAGACGAAGACTTCTTGTAAAAATATATATTTAAAACATAAAATAAAATATAAATTATAAAATACAAAAGTTATAAACTAATATTGATAATTGAAATTAAACAATAAACCGGCAATGGAAACAACAACAACAACGTATGAATAAACTAATCTTTAAGTTACAAAATACTAAAATACATGGCAAGATCTACATCTTGCACCGACGAGACAACTCGTCTCGTTAGAAGCCAAAACACCACTAACTAAATTGTTGTTGTATACCATGGGATCTTCTGACAAAGGGTAAGAGGGTGGTATCGTCGCGATGGTCGCACATATGCGTTTACATAAAAAACCCAGACGAGGTTAAATCTTTCCGACCCCTCGCTTAGCTATAATTTACCCAGATATGTCATCACATCCCGTGTAACCAGACGCGACAATTCAGAAAAGCTATAAACTTGATAAATAATCATCTACAGAATACTGAAGTTAATACATATGCACTAATAAATTTGATAAACAAAATAAACTCTGTCAAGTCAACTTTAGAAAGATACTTAAGATAACGCTTAATTAGTCTGTATCTTTCGAAGCTGAGTTGATAGTGAAATATCATAATTTATAAACAAAACCAAATTCTGAATTACCCGTTTTGTTACACTGCCCCAGGTTCAAATATAATTATATCTTACGAGATAATTATTACCAAAACATAACCTAAGACAGAACAATAACATTCAAAACACATAAAATTCAGAATTAAACTGAATCAATCAAATCATCATCTTATGCTACGCATAAGAGGGAAGAAACAAGAATCTTTATTAAAATTTCATAAATGAACACACAAATAAGTATAACGAAATACAATTGTCATATCAAACAAAGAACATAAAATTCAGAATTAAGCTGTTAATTACTGAATTACCAAATTGCAAACGAAAGGAACAAAAATTCTTTATTAGGATTGAGATAAATCGATGCATCAAACATACAACAAAATACACTAACACATATTAATAAAAGAACACAAATTGCTAAATTGAACAAACTCAAATACTACTAGGTAGTACAAACTCAAAATTCAAAATCATACAAGTTCAGAAATCAAAGTTGTACAAATTCAGATGCTAAAATACCTAAATGAACATATGTTCGCTAAAATCTGAATTTGTAGCCAAAGTTGTACAAATTCAAGAACTAAAATTGTACAAATTAAATAAACCAAAATAGTACAAATTCAAAACCAAAAATGCCTAACTGATCATATGTTCGCTAAAATCTTAATTTTGTAGCCAAAACTGTACAAATTCAGTAACCAAAGATTCCTAGATGAACATATGCTCGCATATCTGAATTTGTAGCTAAAATAAATCAAAATTAAACATTTTTCAAATACGAGACAGACAGCTTAAATAAACAATGGTTTATTTTAATAATAATCTTAATTAGCATGCAAACATGCAACACAAATTACTAGATAAAAACTGAGACGGCATCAGGTAGCGGAAAAGGACAGTTCTAGATACCGATTTGGGTTTGTGACCACGGCACGTCGGAACACATAAACACAAACACATGGGGCTGGTCACAATACACAAACACTTGAGAACTGTCACTTCACAGCACAGTGACAGGGGCAACGGAGGGGGCTTCGGTGGCGGGCGATGACCTCGTTCCAGGATCAGCTGTTCGAGATAAGGGCGGTAACAGCTGATCTGCTGTGCATCATGGAATTTATCGCGCAACTCTTCTTGATGATGTCTCTCCAGGTCGCGCGACCTGGACATCGGCTGCTTCTGCTGCTGCTGGTGGCGGTTGGCAGAAATTACATTTTCGTAACTACTAGAGCTACGTACGTTTTGTGCATGGTGCACAACTCTTTCACAAGTTTCTTCACAAACACTGACAGGTACGCAGATTGACTCATTTACCTGCACAGTGTGCTCATCAGTGTTTTGCTCAACAACCGTGATGTCATCTTTATTGACATCTGCCAACATCTCGCTTCCCTCATACTCGACTTCTTCCAAATGTCGAGGGATATCAACAGCCGTCCGATTCTCTGACCGTAGCAACGCATCAAATTCTGCAGCATCGATGTGTGCTACCTCAATGGTCAGAGGCTTAACTTGATAATGGAGGTTGAAGCCATACGAATGGCGTGGTACTACGTACACTGTAGTACCATCCGCATTACCTCCATTACTGAACGTCGGATTCCAAGAAACCGGCGTCGGCTGCTGAATAACACTGGTCGGAGTCCGCTGAATTACATATGTAGGCTGATGGACCTCCGACCGGAAACGAAATGGTTCTGTTCCATTGAAGCCGTCAAACTCATAACCATGGAGTGGGAACATGATTATAGTCGACACAAAACTTCGCACTTTAATTACACTTGGTTGTTGAACACAATTTTGTAACTTCACTAATTCTATATATATACACATTCATACGTTGCGTTGCCATTTTTACTTAAAACACAAGAATAATAAACAATAAACAATGACTGCGCCATGTAATCAAAGGATTACAACTAAATTTGAAACAAAACGAGCGGAAAACGTAAATTCTTTAAAATACGACAGGTTAAAACAAATTAAAAAAATTAAATTTACCTATTCAGGGGCCGTATTCTACCGACTGCTGCCAATGTAACATAATTGAAAGCTACTTAGTTGTCAAAATTAATACACGATAAAATAAAACGCGAAATAAGACGAAGACTTCTTGTAAAAATATATATTTAAAACATAAAATAAAATATAAATTATAAAATACAAAAGTTATAAACTAATATTGATAATTGAAATTAAACAATAAACCGGCAATGGAAACAACAACAACAACGTATGAATAAACTAATCTTTAAGGTCGCGTGAAAAATGCTGCTAAATGTTTTGTCCAACAAATCTCAAAAACTACTGAACCGATTTCATTTATTTTTTGTATACGTTAACTATATTTAATATAGATTGTCATGAATATAAAATAAATTAATGTTTAATTTAAATTATTTAGAAATAATGAATTTTATTTACATTTAAAATGATTATTTACTTCCATTTTAAATTCATGACAATCAGCAAGATTAAATGAATTCAAATATATCTTATTTTTGCAAAACAAATGTCTCGTTTTTTAGTTTTGTTGGACAAAAGAATTGTCCATAAGCGTAATATAAAATTAGTTCAGCGTAATTCCGCTTAGCGGCGCGTTCATCTGACTACACTCAAACTTATGTCCGCTACTATCTCGCTGTGTCGCGATGTTTTCTCTATTAGGAATGGATGTTATTCTTTTATGAGTACATGAGTAGATAAAATTCTAAGGACAGGAAAACAATTTAACAAGTGTAAATTTCATATACGCTCTGTGAGTGAGTAAACAATAGAAGATGAAAATACAAGTTACATCAATTCTCATTGTTTAAAATCGTATAAAAATAAATAAAAAGAAAACAAATATTTTTGCGTAGATTTACAAAATATAATATCCAATAATATTTCTTCTGTTGCGCTTCAAGGATGTACTGCGGATCTTTACATTTTTGCTTTTTTTTTTATTCTGCCCAAAATTAGTTCAACGAGAACACATTCTTTATAAAATAAAATACGTATCGGTTCCATTTTGGTCTTCCATTTCTTCCACAAATAATTTTGCATTATCATTTAAATATACAATGAAATATCCCTTTTTTCTATTTGTTATGCGCATTTGACCGTGAATCTGAAATGGTAGTATTTATTAGAAAAATTACTCATATACTATGATTTTCAGAACGTACCTGATAATAATATGAATGATTTGTTTTCAACTGAATTTTATTATTTTTCTTCTCTAAATAAAACGATTTATTTCTCGCTATTTCATTTTCCAGTGCTCCATAGAATCATAAAGACCGTAAACACATTTTATTTCAATTACATGTGAGTCATTTAGTAATCCTGCAAATAATTTAAATTTGTAAATGTATTTAACGCAAGAATGTTTTTAAATAAATTGTTACCATCGGGAGATGCAGCCAGAAAACAATATTCTCTATCAATATAAAGTCCCGCCAAAGTAATTTTACATTTAAAATTATTCTCTTTATTTAATTAAATTAAATTATTATTTTTTATGCGCTACTTCCACTTTGATTTTTCCATGTAAAATGGCCGGCGTATTTATGCTCGTTGGAAACAAAATTTTCAATAATAAATATTGATTACCTTTCTAATTCTTTCTCAGATATAAACGATATTTCCGGTGTACTAGGTTGTTCGATATTTGCTACATTGCTAAGAAGAAAAATGATGAATTGAAAATTAATTAAGAAAGTAAAAATATGATTATATCAATTATTATTGATAAGTGTTTACTTTAAAAACAAAAACAAAAATATTTTAAAACAAAATCAGCTCTAATTTTATACTATTTTTATTCTTTCTATTAGGATTTTACTTACAATTTTTAGTATGATTTTTTTTTTGAATTAATATGTTACATAAATTAATGTACCTTTCAAAAAGACTCCTATTTATAGATTTTGATGGAGTAAGTAATGTCTGGGAGTCCCAAACTTGTTCCAAATTAATTAAATCGGACTTTGAAGAAGAAGAAGAACTTGAAGTATGAGATGTAGTTTTTGGTTTTGTAAAAAATTGTTGTTTTCTAAAAATGTAAAAATTTTAAACTATAGGTACTGAAATGTGTATTTCGAATTTTTTATTTGGCTTTCTTTAATTAAATAAATATAAATGCCGAAAATATTTAATGAATATTAAAAAAAACCTTGCAGACGTAGATGGTTGAAGAGATTTCTTTTTAGCAATATTTTTCTTTTGATGCCTAATTTTTGCAACTCTAGCTTTTCGATTTCTTTTGCTAATTTTACTTGGACGAATTCGCTTTGGTGACATTTTAATCTAAAAATTGCAATTTGGAAATGAATTGATTAAAAGAGAGTAACAAATTTAACATATGTTTACAGTAATAAATTATTACTTATTAACTTCATGCAATAATTTTTTTAAATTAATATGTATTGATACATACATACTTTGATAATTTACTTACCACTATGTTATATATTCACATTAATTTTTTCAAGATTTAACTTAAATTAATTTTCTTGTTATGCACTATTCAACGAACTGTACCAGAATAATTTGTATGTGGTGATATTTCAAGTTTCCCTTAAAATTGTAAACAAAGTGTTTGTATTTTCAAGCGATATTTTTGGGTAATAAATTGTGTCCATTTATGACACAAATCGGTTTGTGCCTAAGTGAAATGTATGAGTGTTTGGATAAAGGCGTGTGTTATAGGGCTGGGTACTTGTGATTTTCTTATTTATTTTTAAGGTTGGGTAATACGGCGATAGTGGTGGACATTTGGCTTAGAATTTTTTGTTTTTTTGTAAGTGAACTATGTTTTATAATTTCACCTAAATACACTGTATCTTCTATAAAACAATATTAAAATAAGTTTGTTTTTAAAAAAATGAAGCATATATATGGGATGGCTAGCACAGTGGTATGAAGTCGGCCTGTGGATCCTGAGGTCCCTGGTTCGATTCCCACAGGCGACAAATTTTCATAATTTGAAAAAGTTATCCCTGTGGCTCCTCCACCACTAACATGTTTGGGGGCCGTGATTTGACGACTGGTAACCGCACTTCACGCGCAAAAATATATCACTTACCGAGATCTGCTTTAGCAGAGTGCCACACCCAGCATTGGGTAGAAGGCGTGATGATATATTTATTTATTTATTTATTTTATATATTTCTTGTTAGTTTACTTATATATTTCAGGACATGATGACAGAAAAACATATCATAAATCTTCGAGTTTATCGTTTCGTCTCCCAAATGTAAATAATACATACTACAGAATAAAATTAAAATCTATGTCTCTGAACACTCGCGGTGCGAGGAGAGGAAGGAGAGTTTGCTGGTAGTAGAAGTAACTATTGGCATTAGATTTTGCGCTCACAGTGCTCTTCTAAAGTACAAGTGGCGCCTACGGAGAGCGGTCTGCGGATGTTACGAATACTAACGCATTTTAACGCAACCTTAAACACTACTAATAAGTATTCAAACACTACTATTATTTATATAACGGTCACTAAAACTACTATTTATATTACGTACACTAGAGCTGTTATTTATTTCACCACATTTATATTACGCGTTCGAAGTCTACTGTCAACTGAACTCCACTCGTCGCCTGACCTCGGCTTTTATATACTCCCATACGCAGAACAGTTCTCGAATATTCCAGAACGTCCCAGAATATTCCCTCTAACCGCACGCATAGACATGCGAGCGAGCTCTATGCACTTGAGCGGTCAGGCTGCTACGCACTTGTTCTCGAGAAGGCTTCTGGAATGCTCTCGACTGTCTGGCTTTAAATTCGTTACATTATAAACAATAAAATAAACCAAATTCTTGTATTTTCAAATTTATATAAAAAAATAGACGTTTCACATAAAAAATATAAAAATAAAAAATTGTAAAAGTGAAAATTAAAAAATTCCAGAAAATAACAATGAAAAATTAATTTTTGAATTAAAAAAAAAATTATACTAATTGAAAAAATACCTAAACTTCATACCCTGTATAAAAACTATTACGTCACGTTCGGTATCCACGTGATTTTCTAGTCATTTCTTATTTCTCAGTCTGTATTTATGTATCAAAAATGTCAGAAACTTAGAAATAACAGGCGAGAAATTAACAAAATCATGACCATAGGTCTTTATTTTTATTTTATAAACAAATGTGAATAAAGTAAATATAAATTTTTGTATTAGTAAGAATTGTCATACGTTTTCATTAAAATAATAAATGTGATAGAACGTGAAAAAACATTAAAAGTGTGTCTTTTCTTATTAAGACATACGTTAATGCCATTCGCATAGGTATGAATAATAATAATAAAAAACTATAGCTATATTTCTTCGTATCTATGATAACCTCGTCCACATATGACGTAATCGTTTCCATACAGGGAATGAAGTTTTCCATATGTATAAATTATATCAAGACTTATGCAACGTTTACTTAGATAAATTTTCGGAATGAGATCCCAAATTAATTAGATGTATAAAAGACTAAATACGGTTACAAATAAAGAAGAACAAATTATGCTAATCAAACATCATCACGAAGGCAAAACAAACCACCGCGGTATAAACGAAACTGTAGAATAATTAAAAATAAATTACTACTGGAAACATATGAAAGCAGCCATCACTAACTACATTAATTCCTGAGACATTTGTCAAAGAACAAAGTATGCTAGGAAGAAACCTTATGTTCCATTAAAGAACACAGAAACCGTGACAAGATCGTTCGAAATAATTTATATAGACGTTTTTGCTTATGATAATAAAACAAAAATTATTTAACTTTATTAGATGCATTCAAAAAATTTACCCAAGCAATTTACATTGAAGGTAAAACTGCAATTCACATTAGCAACGGCTTAATAAAATATTTCATATCGTTCGGTGTATCAGAAAATGTAATAGTAGATAACGGAAAAGAATTTAATAATAGTACAGTAAAAGAATTTTTTAAATTACATAAAATATTTGTAAACTTCACTAACCCTTTGCATCATGCATCTAATTCCATTGTTGAACGTTTTCATTCAACATTAATAGAACACTTACGAACATTCAGAGAAATGTACCTTTAGCGATCTCATGAATTATGCTATTATTGGTTATAATAACTCAATCCACAGTTCAACTAATTACACACCATTTGAACTAGCCTTTGCACATACGAACTTAAGAAATCCAAATGAAATATTTATTCCAAATTCTTTCTATAACGATTATATTGAAAATCATACAGAGAAATTAAAACATGTTTATCAAACTGTGTCTGATAAATTAGAAACACAAAAACAATAAGTAGTAGCTAAACATAATACAAATGGAAACACGAATAAAGAATTAAAAGTAGGAGAAACTGTTTATTACCAAATTTTTTTGAATAGAAATGAAAAGAATTTAAATTTTTTGGAACCGTATAAAATTACTAAATTGTTAGACAGAAACAAAAAAAAAATCCAGTAAACGCAAGAAAGATAAATCGGAAATTATTCATATAAAAGGAAAAGCGGATCGCAAACCAACGCGGTGGCGGTGGTGGTGGCGATCAAATGGTGCCTACATCAGACAATGCAAGTGCGCACACAAACAGCGATCAGGCTACCGTGCCCGCCTTGTGTGCAGCGTTCGTCCGCGGCGGTCAATCCGCTACGCGGGCAAACGCAACCTGCTGCATTTGCCCGCTGACCGCGTAGAACAAGAACATGAGTGAAACAGAAAAATTGTTGAATTATTATTATTATTGTGATCATATGATTTTTTTTTTTTTTTGGCTTCTTTGGCGGACCAACTACTCAGGTCATATGCCGCCATTACGCCCTGATCTGCGTTTTAGATGTTATTGTCAACAGCAACGCGAGTTTTCTCTGGACGGTCACCCATCCAAATACTACCCGCGCGCAACGTTGCTTAACTCGTGTTATCGCTTAGATCAGTACCAACGAGCGCAGCCATGGCCGTTGATATTATTATTAATATTATTAATATTATTGTGATCACATGATATTTTATGCACAACTGGGCCGAAATTAATTTGTTTTAGCCATAAAAAACGGGCGAAAATTCTTATTTTTTGCCCTAGGGCCATAATAAATATTTTTTTCTAGATACATAAACAAAATGACAATTTTTGTTTATAGTGAATACTTGATTTTGAAAAAGTTATTTTGACATATAAATATACCTGTTTAATCTTTTAAATGTTCTTTGTATCACTGGTGAAATTAGCGTTTTTGGCTAATAATATGCTAGGGTCAGAAACGCTAATTTCATCAGTGGTACATACGGTATTCACCCTTAAAACATAAATAACTATTATATGATTTAGCAAATCCAAATTACAATAATGTGAAACAAAAGGTAAAGTATGAGCCTAAATCTCTTAAAACTCTTCAGTTTTCTCTCTTCTTCATCGAATGTATAATAGCATCTCTTTTTTTTTCCATTTTCCGTCCAACATCCATTGCAGTGCAAATATATTAGCAGAATACTATACGCGAGCACCTCAAACAGACCGCTGCAGTGTGCGTTGATATGTTCGCCACCGTGGCCGCCACCGCCACCGTTACCGCCACCGCCACCGCGTTGATTTGCGATCCGCTTAAGGAAACCGTCGGGTATTGCAGAGAACCCACCTCATCGTTGTCGCAACTATCGAATCACATATATTCCATAATCTAAATAAAAATCCTGGTCTCCTTAAAACAAGACTGACTGTTGGACTTTTATACAAATATATTATATTACTGACTTAATCAATGTATTTATATCACTTAAAAATTCATTTTCAAAAATATCAAAACAACATAAAAATTCAACAAATAATTCGTATTATTGAAAATAAGGTTGAAACTCAAATGAAACAACTAAATCCATTATTTAATAATAAAAGATCTAAACGAAGTCTCATAGACAGACATGGATCAATCATAAAATCTATAACTGGTAATCTTGATCATAATGATGCTGAAAAATATGATAGAATCATTAGTAAATTATCTAAAGATCAAAATACATAATATTAAAACCATTCTTAAGTATCAAATGACAATCCGTCAGACATCTATACAAAAATATAACGACAATATTAAAATACTTTCACAAACAGTTAGTACTAGATTCAAAGATTGAACAATTAGAAAAAGTTATGAATAGTACTTTAATAAGAAATGTCGAAATATATAATTGCGTTTTTTTACAGTCATCTCTCAATATACGAGTACTTCAAATCTACAAATTAAATATGATATATTAGAAAAAAATTTAAGTAGCAATAACGTTTTCAAAATTAAATACTGTTCATAATTCCATCATCGAGCCAAATGATTTGTTTTCTGAAGTACTCCTTATTTATAAACATTTAGAAAAGAATCAATTTCCCTTCGAACCAACATTGAAAAAATTACTTTTATTTAATAAAATAATTGAAATTAAAAGTTATAGTAAAGGAAATCAAACTATATTTTTATTAGAAAGTCCTATAAAAGGAAACCGAAATATTTAATTATTATCATTTATATTCCTTTTCTACTCCAAATCAAAATATCTTTAAAAATCATTATACCACATTCAAAATACCTTATCTCCAATAAGCAAACGTATGTATTTTTCGACACAACATGTGAAGAAATAATATCAGAAATGTTCCTGTGCTATGAAGTCTATACATACCGAATAAACGACAATGCATCATGCGAAATTCAATTTCTGAAGTATGCGGCAAATACCACAAATTGTAGTCAAGTGTTTACCCAAATACCCAACATCAAGATTGAAAAAGTTGAGAAGAGTCAATGGATCATCAGTACCTCAAATGGTATCGTTGCAACCCAAAAATGTGGCCTAAATATAAACAATGTTCCCTTAAACGGAAGTTACCTACTTGTATTTAACAGAGAATGTGAAATGAAAGTGAAAAACACCATAATTAAAATCTATAAAATCTATAAAGTAAGATTTAAGAATATTGAAGTACCAAGCTTATAATTTCAAGTTGACATTTATAATAAATATCATTTTGATCGCAAATCTTTAAAACTAAATATTGTTAATTTAGATGAAACAAAAAATAAGTATTTACTTATTGATAATCAAAAATATAAATTAGAAACTTTAAATGTTAAACCTATATATTATAATAGAATTAGTATCTATACTATTCTTTTGTATGTTATAATAATATTTTTTTTTTTGTATTACATGTACGAGAGTAAGGCGAAAAGTTCTCTGCCTCACACAGAGATGGCGTTCCAAGGACCAAAAATTTGTGTTTCCTGTCTGGGTGCACGTGTCATTAGTTCGTATGACAAGTTTCAACTTGTTCTCTCAAGTAGTTTGTTTACACGATTTTTTTAAGTAGACGTCTCGCGGATTTTTCTTTAAAATGAATAAACTTGAATATCGTGCGAACATAGAATTCTTCGTTTTGGATGGATTAACCCCTAAGGAAATTCATACGAAGTTGACAGAATTATACGGGGGCTTTGCTCCTTCCATGTCAATCGTTTAAAAGTGGGCAGCTGAATTTAAACGTGGTCGCACGTCCCTCGAAGATGAAGCACGTCAAGGACGGCCAAAAACCGCCACCAAGCCGGAAAGCATCGAAAAAGTGCATGATATTGTGTTGGACGATAGCCGAGTGAAGGTAAGTGAGATAGCTGGGGCTGTGGGGATATTGGAAGAAAGGGTGCAAAACATCTTGCACAAAGAATTAGAGACGCGAAAGCTCTGCGCAAGATAGGTGCCGCATATGCTGAATGCCGATCAAAAGCAAATGCGCAAACGATCTTCGCAGCAATGTTTGGACCAATTCAATAGGGATCCGACAGATTTTGTGCAGCGATTTGTCACCATGGATGACACACGGGTTCACCACTACACGCCAGAAACGAAACAGCAGTCCAAGCGGTGGGTGAAAGCCGGTGTTTCAGCGCCAAAGAAAGTGAAGTCGATCGCATCTGCCGGAAAGGTCAGGGCCAGAGTGTTTCGGGATGCGAAAGGGATCCTGTTAATTGATTACCTTGAAAAAGCAGAACAATTACAAGCGAATTTTATTTCAACCTTCTTGATCAGCTGGATGCCAAAATTCGCGAGAAGAGGCTCGGCTTGCAGAAGAAAAAAATCATCTTTCACCAGGACAACGCATCTGCACACAAAGGTGCGTTGGCGATGGGAAAACTGCGGGATTTGATGTACAATTTGCTCGGTCATGTCCCATATTCTTCTGATTTGGCTCCCTCAGACTTCTATCTGTTCCCAAACTTGAAGAAATTTTTTTCTGGGAAGCTCTTCGCGTCCAATGAAGAAGTTGAGAGGGCCGTAGATGAATATTTTCACAGCCTTCCAGACTCTCACTTCCGGGAAGGAATATTGATGTTGGAGAAACGCTGGACCAAGTGTGTTGAAGTCACGGGAGAGTATGTAGAAAAATAAAATCATTTTTTAACTGAAAATCGCAGTCTTTCATTGTCACGCTGATAACTTTTCACCTTACCCTCGTATTCATATTATGTTCGAAGGAATTCAATATAATCCGGGTCCAAATCAGAACAACGAGAACATATCGAAATGTCACCGAACTCTGTGGCGAGAAGCCCCATAGCTCTCGCGTAACCGGGAGGAGTTATATCATCATAACTGCTTACCTTTTAATGTAATATTAACTATAAGGTAATGATAAGAAAATGTCGAATATAGATGTAGTGTAACCTGTAGTCTTTTGTCTGAAGTTTTGCGTCTTGAAAACAAGTCGCAAAAATAAAGAACCTTTGAAATCTTTTTGAAAAGTCTGTTTCGAAAACTAAACCCATAACTCGCGAAATAATATATTTTTTTTTTAATGAACTGCAGTGCTCATAGAGGCGGATTGACTATAGCATTTCTGCTAAAGCTACAGTTTAACCGGTCTATAAAAATGCGAGCGAAGAGAGAAAAAGTGCGCCGCAGGGAAAAAATTGTTAACACGCGGTCGTATGCCTTCCAATCACCGGCCGGTGGTGCGATCGCCCAATCGCCCAGTAAGTCAGTCGGTTCCTGAGTACTTGTATTTATAAAGAATCATAGTTTATATTTTTATTCGGAGTATCACATGAAAATCGAATCATAGACATTTAATATGGCAATTTATTTTTGAGAAAATATTTCAAATAACAACTGTTAAAAATTAAAATTCTGCAATTAAACCAATTAACAGATTCAATTTCACTTATTTAACAACAGCTACAATTAGGCTTAAAAGTTACCAAAAATTATAATGGGTAACCATGGAATTTGAGCAAAATACGATTAAATGTTTAATGTTTCACTCGACACTGTATTTTATATTTTATTTTTGAATATTTTCATGTCTTTGATTTGATATCAATAAAGACAAAATATTACTAAAGAAAAATAGACTTTTTGTTTAATTGGGTTGATATCGCCTTTGCGGTGCACTGAACGAGTACCTTCATTATAAATAATAATAATAAAATTAAATTACGTCTGTCTCGGAATACTAAAGTGATACAAAGTATTCAAAGAAGGATAAAAAAATAACTCTGAGGGTATATAAATTTTACACCGTACACAAAGTTCTATAGGCCATTTCAAAGTTAGAATAAATTAAATTCACTCATTTGATAGGCTGAGGTCTAGATCACTTTGTTAAGCTGCTCAATTAATAACAATATCAAACTAAATTTATTTATCTACTATAGTTACATAATATTAAAATTATAACGGGAAAGTGCGACAGTACGGTAGTGTGATTAGCATTACGGTACTCAAATCCGAAAATTCCGAGTTTAAATCTCACTTAAACTAAAAAATATAATAACTACTACACTGTGGCTCGATGAGTACGTATTGTTATGGGGAATACGTTTCTGTTGTACATATAGTAAATAAATAAATAAGAAATATCGAGAATAATTTAATCGGTCTATTAATATAATCTATTTGCATTTATTTTTCAAACCCGAAACTGACCATATTGAGATTTGATGATTCACTTCTTAATTTGGTGAAGAAAACTGATCAGTTCATGATAATATTGCAAAACATAATTCTATCAAATTTATTTGGTTTTCTGGATATAATAGAACTGCTCGTATAAAATTTAGATTTACCAACATTAGAGCACTTATTTCTTTATTCTCGTGAGTGATTTAGCCCTCTGCGCTACGAATAACAAAATAAAATTAAAAAATTGCAGATTATCAGTATTAAATTTGGCGCGGATTTGGTTCCACACTTACCTACATCAAAAAATTTAAACAAATATTTTTTGACAACAAAGTACATAAATAAAGTGAACAAAATTTTAACATTTAAAATATTATTCATGTTGAATACTTATTATTTATTTACTTATTTTGCATAACTGAAATTATCAGACAAAAATAGGAAAATAGTGTCGCGCAAGAGGCACATAAAATATGAAGAATAAGATTTATATATTTATTTATTTATGGAGTAGGTGGCAGAGTGGTATCGTGTCGGCCTTTGGATCCTGAGAACCGTGATACGATTCCCTCTACCGACAAACATTTTCACCACATTAATACTATTCTTCTGGCTCTCCCTGTACTAACATCTTTGGGGGTCGTGATTTGACGGCTGGTAAGTGCACTTCACGCGCAAAAATATATCACTTGCTTAGATCTGCTGCTATTTTATTTTATTTTTATTCAGTTATTTGAGAAGCCGACAGTTACCCAATAAAATTATTATTATTATTTATTATTTATTACGAACAACAAACTACAGGACAACCTAATTACAGTTTGCGAGAATATACAAATAAATAATCCGATATAACAGTGATAACTTATAACAGAGATTACAATTAATTAATATATTATTTTGATTACGTAGCCCTAACTTAGGAACATAGATATCAATGATTTTGAGTAAACCTGGTAAGTAAATAATAGAGTTTAACAATTTAAACAGAAACAAGATATCCAACTAAAATCTACGTTGCTGAAGAGTACAGATTTTGAAGTTTACAATCAGTATGTCATAAGAAATATCATTCGGATACACTCCAAATTTCTTAAAGTACAAGAATTTTACAAAATTATTTTGCAGTTTTTCAATCATATCAGAGTACAATTTAGTATTACTAGACCAGATTACAGAGCAATATTCGAGTTTAGATCTCACAAAAGTATTAAATAGTTTAATTAGAGTGCTGAATCGGGAGAAACAGCTCGAGTTACGCTTAATAAAGCCCATAATTATGTGTAACTGAAATCTTAAATCGGATTTAAAAGTAACACCCAAGTCATTACAATTGAATACTCGTTTGATTTTACTGTCAGACATATAGTAGTCAAAATGTATTGGCAAAATCTTTCGTGTGTATGACATAACCATACATTTTGCGATATTGAAATATAATTTATTTGCCTTGCACCATTTAATCAATTGTTCAATATCAAATTGAAGTTTCACACAATCAAGCTCTGAGTTAATTTTTAGATAGATTTTAAGGTCATCTGCGTATAATAATGGTTTACAATGACGTAATATAAGTGGCAAGTCATTAATAAAAATTAGGAACAATAGTGGTCCCAAATTAGAGCTCTGCGGCACTCCAGAAGTGAAGATGAAAGTGTCAGACTCTGAGGAACAAATTTGTACACTTTGAGATCTATTAGACAAGTAAGATTTTAAAAAGTCTACTGCATTCATAGAGAAGCCAAATAAAGTAAGTTTCTTTAGTAGCACTTGACGGTCCACCCTGTCGAAGGCCTTAGCAAAGTCAGTATACAGAACATCAATCTGACCTTCAACAGCAGAAGAAACATCATGTGTGAAGGAAAGGAGGTTCGTAGTAGTAGATCTACCTGGAATGAAACCATGTTGATAACTACTAATGGCTTTATCAACGTGGGCGTCAATTTTCTTATACATTATGGATTCAAATATTTTGGCTAAAACAATTAAAATAGAAATGGGTCTGTAGTTACTAATCTGTGCAGCATCACCATTTTTAAAAACTGGAAAGATTCTCGCCCGTTTCAATATTTTTAAAAACTGGAAAGATTCTCGCCCGTTTCAATTTATCTGAAAAGAGATATGTATCAATTTCTTTCGAGAAAATTTTGAGTATTGGTGTAATAAGAATGTCCCTGCAACCTTTGAAAATAAAAGCTGGTATTTTGTCCCAACCCACTGTTAGTTTGTTATCAAATTATTAATTGCAGCAATAATATCGTCCTCAGTGCACTCAAAGTTAAAAAGTCACAATAATTCCATCTAGATAAGTTAGGTCAACATCAGTACATGTTTGCGATGAGTAAACTGATTCAAAGTATTTTGCAAAAGCATTACATATATCCTCACTGCCATTGTATGTTTCATTATCATGATACATCTTATATGGAATACTAGAATTGCCTCCCTACCTAGCCTTAACAAAAGACCAAAAGGTATTAGGATCATTAGAGATATTACATTCAAGGTTAAGGGTATATTCTCGATACGTCGTCTGAGTGAGACTCTTAATTTCAGTACGTAAGAATTTGTATTGATTAATTTGAGCAGAATCAGCAAATCCATTGGAAATTAATGTATGTAAATTATTTTTTAATTTAATTTGTTCCTTAATATCCCTAGTGAAATAAATAGAAAATGTACTAATATAAGATTTTTTCTTAGGTATTGAGGTATCCATAATCTGGTGTAGGATTACATAAAATTTATCTAAACAACAATTAACATCCGTGGAGTCATCCAAACAACTCCAATTTACGCTACTTAGTAGGTTAAACATTTTTAGGTAATCCCCTTTTTTAAAGTTGTAATTAGTACTTTGACCCACTTGAGTATTCATATTTTTATTAATCGGCAGTTGAAACTTAATATGTAATGCTGGGTGATAATTATCCTCCTTTAATAGAGGGTCAGTATCAGACGTAACACAAATATTGTCAAGATTACAGAATATTAAGTCAAACATATTGCCAAACTTATTTTGAATATTATTAATCTGATTCAAATTAAACAAATTTATAAAGGTAATGATAGATAATTTTCTCTGTCCAACAATATTAGAGGAACTGCTAGCTCAGTCTCATTAAAGTAATTGACATTGAAATCACCAGCTAATAACACGTTTGAGTCACCTCCATCAAAGGATTCATTGAAATAGTCCTCATAACATGAAACAGGTAAACAGGGAGGTAAATAAACAGTGGAAACATAGATTAATCGAAAACCAATCTTAATTTTAACAAATTGAGCTTCAGCATTCATTGCAGCCGGAACACACTCCACAGCTTCAAATTCCCTCCTAATTGCAATGAGTACACCACCACCTCTTAGTTTTCCTGTAACTATCGAATCTCGGTCTTTTCTAAATACGATATACCGCGAATCAATTAGTTCTGATCTAGCGACAGAATTGTCCAACCATGTTTCTGTTAACAGTATAATGCCATAATTGTTTGTCAAAATATTAGCGTATTGCGTAGCACACTTAGATCGGAGACCTCTAACGTTCTGATAATATATACAAATGTTTTTATGTTTTACACTTATCTTATTATGCTGATGCTGTACCGAGGTACCCGTATTCAAGTGCTGGATCTGGGTGGGCGTCGTGGGAAGAAAACGATAATAATAATACATAAAGTATTAAGAATAAGATGTGTGCAATTATAGTTCTTGTACGATATAAGTGAATTCATGTCATCAGCCGTCGTAATGTGTGGTAGACTAAAAATTACTAAACCTTTCATACTTGTTCGGAAAATATAAATTATTTCTTAATCGTAGAATATGGGTTTTAAGTGGACGATTTAAAACCAAATTAAGCGCTTCAAATGCAGATCAAGCTTTTATGAGGTAATGATTTTATAGTATTTACTTCACTCAGTAGTAATCCAATGATTGATAAATATCGATTCTACCTCAGCAAACCACAACACGGGATCATTTGGCTAAAATTCTGGTAGTTTGATTGTACTACTCGCTGCAATCAAAGGAACTTCATCCAAAGCATCCGAAAAGGGCTCACCATTGTCTACCAATTCAACCATGTTATCGTATCGGTGCCACCAATTTATAACACTATTTAAGAACAGTTATAAATCAATATGATTATATTTGTATAATAAGATTAAAAAGCTAATTTGTATAGAATTTACAAAAAACGAAATTAGAAATAGTCAAAATGATAACAGAATTAATATAGTTGTTATATTTTATTTTTTCGTAAAAAGAATAGTTTTATAAACATAAATAAGTCACAATTTATAAATAAAACTGTAACAAAAAAATCCAATCAAAAAGGTACACTGCTACAGATTTGTAAATATAAGGATTTATTTATATCTTTTCTTCAACCCATTTTTTATAAATCAAATTTGAAATAATTTTTCATATTTACTTGCAAATACATTTATTACAATACCTTCAACTTCTAACTTTAAACATATATAGTATGTCCCACGAGAAGTGTGCCATAAGGAGTTTACTATGGAAAGTCAGTTTTTTTCTTGCGGAAAAGTGTTAGGAAAACAGTGATGATATGAATTATACATTCAGATATTTTACATTGATGTAATACTTTATTTTATAATAATACAACAAAAACGTGGGTATTTTCAAAAGATATCGCCTAATGGTTTAATTATCATTTCGTGTATCTACAAAATAAATAAATAGTTAATAGTATTTGTTCAATAGTTTTGCAAACATTGCTTCCCTGATTACATTACAGGAAAAAATAAGAGTTGTAGAGAATTAAATTTTGCATCTAACTCAATCTGAATATTTCATTTTACTAATTTATTCACTGTTAAGATCGATATTAAAATATGTAAGTGACAGTTAGTTACATATTTATTCCAGTTTCAGGACTAAGTAAATAAATGTTTTTTTGTATCCTTATTTTCAGCAATAATGAAATAAATAAAATGAAGTATGTTAATTGACTTATATGTAGATTTAAATTTATTTAAATCAATTCTCTGTACTTTGTACTACTAATAATAAAAAATCAATGACAGGAAAAAATTCATTTCTCGTGCTAATCGCCTGTGTATTTTTTATTTACCTGTACATGCGGTTTCGTACTTAGGGCATAAATAATGCCATCTGTGACATCTTCTGGCTGCAAGTGCGGTATTTGTTTAAAGAAATCCTTCATTGACGTTTTTCCACTGTCGAATAAATCCGTTAATACGACTCCAGGTGAAATGCTCTAAAAATATAAATAAAATAAATAAATATATCATCACGCCTTCTACCCATTACTGGGTGTGGCACTCTGCTAAAGCAGATCTCGGTAAGTGATATATTATTGCGCGTGAAGTGCGGTTACCAGTCGTCAAATCACGGCCCCCAAACATGTTAGTGGTGGAGGAGCCACAGGGATAGCTTTTTCAAATTATGAAAATTTGTCGCGTGTGGGAATCGAACCAGGGACCTCAGGATCCACAGGCCGACTTCATACCACTGTGCTAGCCATCCCATATTATATTAGCGGATTTTCCCTCGCATTTCACTTCTGCCCCGCTCGTAACAAATGTCTTGCTTTGCGCACTAATATCGTAAATAATTATTAGATCATTTTGACGTTTAAATGCAATTTAGCTGTATTATGACTAAATATTAATTTTCAATAGTTACCCATTATATGCCACCGGTAAAAATAATTTTCTATAAGTATTGGCCACTAAATATCAACAGTGCTTCAATCCAAACGACTTATTATACATAATTTAAAGTACAGTACTGTTTCAACATAAAAAATAGTGTACAATTACACCATAAATGTATAAACGAAAGGTAAATTATACTAACAAGAATTATTTAAAACCAAACAAAATTTTTAAAGTGACAACCGGTCATCTGTCAATTAACCACATTTCAAATACGAAAATTAAATCATTTTACAAAACTGATTACCACAAATTTGTATGTATGACCATAACGATCGATATTTATTTTGTTTTACAAATTTAAGACTTGTTAAATAAGAGCAGAAATGTAGATATGCCAGGTGTGCTAGTGCATCATTCTTCCTTCTGAAGGCACAATATAGAAGTTACTCTATATTTCTATCAAGTAACTACCAGGGTAAGGTGAAAAGTTCTCGGCCTGACAATGAAAGACTGCGACTTTTAGTTAAAAAATTATTTTACTTTTCTACATACTCTCCCTTGACCTCAACACATTTGGTCCAGTGTTTCTCCAACATCAATATTCCTTCCTGGAAGTGAGAGTCTGGAAGGCTGTGAAAATATTCATCTACGGCCCTATCAACAACTTCATTGAACACGAAGCGCTTCCCAGAAACAAATATCTTCAAGTTTGGGAACAGTTAGTAATCTGAGGGTGCCAAATCAGGAGAATATGGGAGATGGCCGAGCAAATCGTATCCCAAATCCCGCAGTTTTCCCATCGCCAACGCACCCTTGTGTGCAGATGCGTTGTCCTGGTGAAAGATGATTTTTTTCTTCTGCAAGCCGGGCCTCTTCTCGCGAATTTTGGCATCCAGCTGGCAAAGAAGGTTGAAGTAATATTATCCTGTAATTATTCTGCCAGTTTTCAAGGTAATCAATTAACATGATCTTTTCGCATCCCAAAACACGCTGGCCATGGTCTTTCCGGCAGATGCGATCGACTCCGCTTTCTTTGGCGCTGAACCACCGGCTTCCACCCACTGCTTGGACTACTATTTCGTTTCTGGAGTGTAATGGTGGACTCATGTCTCATCCATGGTGACAAATCGCTGCACAAAATCGGTCCAAACATTTCTGCGACGATTTTTTGCGCATTTGCTTTTGATCGAAATTCAGCAAATGCGGCACCCATCTTGCGCAGAGCTTTCGCATCTCTAATTCTTTGTGCAAGATGTTTCGCATCCTTTCTTCCGATATCCCCAAAGCCTCAGCTATCTCACTCACCTTCACTCGCCTATCGTCCAATACGATATCATGCACTTTTTCGATGATATCCGGTGTGGTGGCGGTTTTTGACCGTCCTTGACGTGGGTCATCTTCGAGAGACGTGCGACCACGTTTAAATTCAGCTGCCCATTTTGAAACGGTTGACATGGAAGGAGCAATGCCCCCGTAAACTTTTGTCAATTTCGGATAAATTTCCTTAAGGGTTAATCCATCCAAAACGAAGAATTTTATTTCCGCAAGATATTCAAGTTTATCTATTTTAACGAAAAACACGTAAGACCTTTATTTTTAAAAATCGTTTAAACAAACTATTTTTTGCTGTTTTGACACTGAGTAATGCTCACTGCATACTCTTTGCAATATTTATAAATTCTATCAACATGTAACTCAACGTAAATTTATTTTTTATTTTTTATTTCTTCTTGTAAATAACCACATGTGGTTATTAGTGAACTTGATAATGAACATAGACTAGTGTTCGAAACGTCGTCATTATTATTTAATTAATAATTTAACTACTTCAATAAAGCCATTTATCCAATACTCCTGGATCATTTATTTGATTCCTTTTTTAAGAAAACAAATGTGTAATTCACTTCGAATATAAATGTCTATTATATATTGGGTAAGTGTACTCTACAAAAAGAAATATACGGTGCAAACGTTTATAATTGTATTCAACAAAGTTTTAAAAACGATTTTATAAACTTTAATACATAGGAAAAAAAAATATTTCAATCTAAAATTTTTAAGTAACTATCAGTTTTGACAATAATAAATTTAAAATTAAATTTATGACAGAAAAATTCGGGAGATGTCCGAATTTGAACCTGCTTGCCGGGCAGATATGTCACCGGGGTCGTAGTATAGTGGTTAGCACATATTCCCGTCAAGTAGAAGGTCCCTGACTTGAATTTTTCGATGGTCGACCATGGAATATCGTGACGCGCGTAAAATAAAACCTGACAAAGTAGCCCTAATCACGAACCAACATACGCTTAGCTACGGAAACTGTTGTGCCAAACGTGCACACAAGTGAATATCTAACGGCGGTGGTCAGACAGTCTCGAATCCAACCGATAATTGCAATCAAAACGTTTGTTAATAAAATAAATCTTCTTCTAATCAATGCAACATCAACTGAAGCAACTACGACGATAATACGTATATATATTTCGTGTATACAAAACGTAATATCAAATATAAATGTATAACAAATAACCACAAATAATAAAAATTAATTATTTGCTTTGCTATAGACGGGGACAGGGGTACAGTTCCTTGCATCAGCGCTCGTGCGAACGCTGGGCTGTAATGGCGTTTGAAACTGGCATTTTGGGCGTGGCAATGCCAATGGCTTCCTCTTGGAATCTGCTGTATATCCTCGGAATAATTTTCCACGTTCCAAGTGCGGAAATATATGCCGATCCACAACACAAACAAACTGGATGATGATGGTGGTATCCAAATAATCAACAACTTGTTACAGTCAACTGCTCCAAATACGTTACGAACCAAGTAACCAAGTACCGTGTTCCAAAAATTACGTACGCTCAATACGTACAATGCACTTTTACTAATGAATAGTAAAAGCAAATGAAATAGTACGTAAAATAAAAGATCTAACAAAAAAGCCTGAGATTTTTGGCGGCTTGTAGTAAAATGACTCAATGATCTCTCAAATTCGACTCAAAGCCGCAGAATGTAAAATTCTAAATAATGGTTGAAATGCAACCGTTCCAATCCAGATAAAAATCTGCCAGAAAATAAAACTATACCAAAAATCTTCCAATAACTAGGTAGCACAGCCAGATCACTAAATGTCTACTAGCGAACTGTTTCAATGAATATAAAAATTCAAATTTTCTTGTTTTAGTAAGCAAAAATAAACTAACTTGACAAGTGAGATATTATGCCTAACGTTGTAACAATACGAAGACCAGAAGTACATATTCGCCTCGAGGGAGGCGTACAAAAAGACGAAGTAAAACAAATAACGCAACTAAAAATACAGTTGTAACAATATAGAACAGGATGTGTAATCGTTTCTACACCTTGATTCAGTATAAACATCTAGCGATACGAGGTGATACTACACTAATTAACTATATTGACAAAAGAATTAATACAATCGTAGTGATTAATTACTCTTTTACTCCACAACTATAACTGTCTTATTATATTCTACGCAAATAATAAAACTTGAATTTCGCAATGAATACATCTCACAAAATACAAATAATAGTATACATTGTGTACAATAAAAAAAAAACATAAAAAGACCGCGACAGATGCTGACTGATGTTAGATTGATAATATTTGGAAAATCTGTTTCGCTTAACCTTGGCAACGTTTTATGGCTTTAAACTTAGTTTACATAAATAAAAGGAAATCGAATGTACAACAGCAATGTCAATTATTTCATTTGACGTGCAATTTTGCTTTATAAAACCAGGTTTAAAATGTAACATTTTTTGGTTCATATATTTTTTACAAAATTATTGATTTTATCTTTTTATGTTGTTACTGTTTAATTGTTCCTTCCTACAAAATTTCGTAAAGTCGGTCTAATGATATTAATTTACATATTTATGTAGCTATGCATGTACGTATAAAAATGAAGCAATTTGCGACTTAACAGTAAAAAGAAAACAATATCCATTTGGTGTATCTGTACTTACAGTTATTTTAATTTTCAAACCAGAATTTCTCAATTCTTGTCTCATAACTTCTGTGTAAGCAGTAACTCCATATTTTGAGGGGATGTACAAATTGACAGCTAAGCTATTATCTGAATTTTCTGCAACTTTATGTCCGGTTACACTGTTAATATTGATAATATGGCCGTCTATGGCTGCGTCTTTCATTTGTTGAACAGCTTGTTGAGTACACACTGCAGTACCAAACAGGTTTAAATCTAGAACTTGTTTCCATTGTTTGGGGTCGCCGTCTATAAATAAGTAAGTTAATACAGTATTTTTTTAGTACAATTAACTTGATTCTTCAGATTGTATCCAAGTAGTTACGTCAAAAGAATTGCTATTTATTTATTTATTTATTTATTTATGTTACTCTGTACAACAGGAATTGATTCCCAATTACAGTACAGGGTCCGGACTCACCGAGCCGCAGAGTGGTTGTAATTATAATTTCTAGCTTGAGTGGGAATCGAACTCGGGATCTCCGGATTCGAATTCCGTAACGCTACCCACCCCACCGTACTGCCGGATCATACAAATAGAGTTTCTTGTGGATTTTACAGGTTGCAAAGAAAATGAAACGGATTATAAGTAACTGGGTGAGAATGAGACTTTACATGATTATAAGTATGATTTTAAGAAATTTCTATGCAGACTGTAAAATACACTTCAATAATGGAAATATTACTTACCAATAAGAGAATTATTTCTTAGAACCCCGGCATTGTTAATAAGTATAGAAACAGGTCCTAGATTATCTTTAATCCATTGGAACGCTGCTTTGACTTCATCTTCATCTGAAACGTCACATTTGAAGGCATGCAGTTTTCCCGGTTTTCCAGCCAACTTCCTCGATAACTCTTCAACTAGTTCTGCTCTTCTTGCGAGCCCTACAACCTAGAAAATATACAGAATGTTACCGTAAATATTTGTACTATCATACATATGAGAACAAATTTCAGATAAAAGCTTTGAAAATACATATTTATATCAACATATGTTACGTATATACCTCAATTTATTATAACTATGTATGTATGTAATCAAAAATTTAAGTATTGCTTAACAAAGAAATATAAATCCGCAGCAGGCATGTGCGCATTTTGCCGTGAAAATAAAATGTGTAGTTACTATAAAAACACTTGTACCACGCGCCATATGAATCCGTAATCAGTTTAGATTAATGATATATTTATTTACCTTTTCACATTCTATCAAATTAGTCGTATATATATATATATATATATATATATATATATATATATATATATATATGTGAAGCATAAAGTTTGAAATTTATACCGGCCGAACTATTATGGAGTTGGGCTCGTATATATATATATATATATATATATATATATATATATATATATATATATATACGAGCCCAACTCCATAATAGTTCGGCCGGTATAAATTTCAAACTTTATGCTTCACAAAAATGTAAAAAAATACTATAAAATGTTTGATTTTTACAACAAAACTATATCTACGTTATTATATCAATCTTTAGTTGTCTATTACTGAAAGGATATTTTAAATAATACACACGTGTTTACAAAACTATTATCAAAAAAGTATTACGCCAACAGATTCACAAAAGTTGGGCCAACAAAGAATATATATCTTAGAAGGCATTTATTTGCGAGTTATAAATTATATAAATAAAATAAATAAATATATCATCACGCCTTCTACCCATCACTGGGTGTGGCACTCTGCTAAAGCAGATCTTGGTAAGAGATATATTTTGCGCGTGAAGTGCGGTTACCAGTCGTCAAATCACGGCCCCCAAACATGTTAGTGGTGGAGGAGCCACAGGGATAGCTTTTTCAAATTATGAAAATTTGTCGCGTGTGGGAATCGAACCAGGGACCTCAGGATCCACAGGCCGACTTCATACCACTGTGCTAGCCATCCCATATATATTATAAATTATATAGTTGTTAAAACAAAACACAAATGGAAAACAAAACACAAACGGAAAAAATCTATACAAAACTGTCGTTTTCGTTTGCCGGTATTTTTTTTCCTAATAAAATGGCTCGTGGTACAGCTTTGAGCAAAGTTTTAAAGTGTTCTATAATAAATGCTCATAAAAATGGTATTTCTGCAAGAAAAATATTGTAACGTTTTTCGTCTTTCTGGAAGTGTGTAGAATGTTTAAGGCACAGAAATGACTCACAACTACTTATGTTAAACGAAAATAAAAGTATTTATTTAATGAATGAATATAAAAATAACAGAAACTTATTTAAAACTAATTAACACTACAATAAATCTTAAACACTACTAATAAGTATTCAAACACTAATATTATTTATATAACGGTCACTAAAACTACTATTTATATTACGTACACTAGAGCTGTTATTTATTTCACCACATTTAGATTAAGCGTTCGAAGTCTACTGTCAACTGAACTCAGCCACTCGACCTCGGCTTATTTACTCCCGTCCGTAGAACAGTTCTCGAATCCTCCAGAACGTCCCAGAATATCCCGTCAAACCACACGCTTAGACATGCGAGCGAGCTCTATGCACTTGTGAGGTCACGCTGCTACGCACTTGTTCTCGAGAAGGTTTCTAGAATGCTCTCGACTGTCTGGCTTTAAATTCGTTACACTGCCCCCCTCCTTAAAGCTGTTTCGTCTCGGAACAGAGGTTGATGGGTTTCGGAGAAGTTATGACGAAATCTGCAAGTCGAATCCTTAATGCATCCTGAGGTCTTAAAGAAGTGGCAATCCACAGTGCGATCTAATTTCGCTCTTCCTTTGGGGTCAAAGCTGCAGACAAGAATTTCAATTCCGGTGCGGTGGAAGAGAACTTCTAACATATTCCTAATTAATCTCCACTCCAACCCATCTAGTCCACAACCCAATTTTGGTACCGCCAGCTTCATAACATCGTTATTTAAAAGATGTTCCCTCAAATCGATCAGTGCCTCCCATAAGGTGCGATAGGTGGGCTTCTGAGATGATCGTGCCTTGGTGACCAAATAGTAAAGGTACCGTTTGTGTTCTGAGTTGTCGCGCAATTTTAATGTTCTTCCAACAGATGGACGCTGATTGGCTAGGTCTTGTAGCCATCCAAATTTCTTTTTAAATACTGTAGCAATTCCTCGAGACATGTTTAAGTCTTCCGCCACACAGTGGGCTATGGAATACTCCAAAGGCACCAAGAACAAATCTCGATGTTCTTCTTTTGTCACGCCGTACCGTGCTGTGTGACCGGTGGAATATTTCTTCATGAAGTTTCCAAATGTTAATTCATGTTCATGCTCTTGAACGCAGCGAACATTTGCTGCACAAACATCACTAACCTTATGGTTTTTTCCAGAAAAAGGGGCCAGTCGATTAAAATGGACTACTCGCGGCTTCCCAGTCGGTATTTTCCTAATTCGATAGATAACGTCATTTATCCGC
Organism: Pterostichus madidus; assembly: GCA_911728475.2. NCBI lineage: Eukaryota > Metazoa > Arthropoda > Insecta > Coleoptera > Carabidae > Pterostichus > Pterostichus madidus. The sequence goes on along the minus strand of OU452304.1, from coordinate 15,001,955 downwards.
TTCATCACTTCATAGGGTCCCTCCCAGCATGTTTGTAACTTCGGCGCTAGACCACGACGCTTCTGTGGGTTATATAACCACACCGACTCTCCAGTTCCATATCCTCCCTTTTCTGCCCTGATGTCATAATGATCTTTCATTCTGTCGCTTGAAGTTTGGATGTTTGAACGAACTTGTTCGTGAATGTCGTTCTTTCTTCTTCGTAAATCGGTGACGTAATCTTCCCCAGCTAGATCTTCTCCAGGTTTACATCCAAATTTCAAATCGCACGGTAACCGCAACTCACGTCCGAATACGATATTCGCGGGTGTCTGTCCTGTTGTTTCATGCATTTGTCATTAGGCGAAAGAAAAGCTTTTACAAAAAAATTTACAAAAGCGTAACCGGTTAAAATGGGTAAAAGAACATAAAAACTGGACTAAACGACAATTTTATAATTTGGAGTGATGAATCCGAGTTTGATGTTTATGTTGAAAATAGAGCATAGTAACATTAGTTGTTAAATGAAATAACATTTTAAAAAAACCTTATAAAACTTGAAATCCAGTTTTTTCATTTCTCTTCTTTTTGTCGAGACATGTGGTTATTTACAAAGTTGTAATACGAGTATCTCGAGCATTTGCTCGACGATTTACTTTCAAAATTCTTCTTAAACCTTGTAGATCAGCACGGGAAATGACTGAAGAACGGCCATAAATAGATCTCGCAATAGAATAAGAAATAGATATTTTTCGTGCAGAAATACCATTTTTATGAGCATTTATTACAGAACATTTTAAAACTTTGCTCAAAGTTTTACCACGAGCCATTTTATTTGCAAAAAAATAAAATACCGGCAAACGAAAATGACAGTTTTGTATTGATTTTTTCCGTTTGTGTTTAGTTTTCCACTTGTGTTTTATTTTAACAACTATACAATTTATAATACGCAAATAAATGTCTTCTAAGACATATATTTTTTGTTGGGCGAACTTTAATGAATCTGTTGCCGTAATACTTATTTGATAATAGTTTAGCAAACGTGTGTATTATTTAAAATATCCTTTCAGTAATAGATAACTAAAGATTGATATAATAACGTAGATATAGTTTATAGTATACTTTTACATTTTTGTAAAGCATAAAGTTTGAAATTGATGCCGGCCGAACTATTATGGAGTTGGGCTCATATATATATTAGACTGGGCCAAAAAAAAACGATATTTTTTTTATTTCGCTCTTCTTCGAGTATATCATTCCCCGTTCAAATTCATTCAGATTTCCAAAATTTTAAACAATTTGGTTAACATTTAGAGGTACATCAAGCCCAAAACGTGTTTTTTGAAGTTTTTTCTCAATTTTTGTGAGGTTTCATAGCATTGTTCTACAATAACGGAATGTTTGACACTTGGGAGACATTATTACATTCAAACACAAAGTATTTAATGCATTTCAGTCGCCAAATCCACTTTCGGACTTTTGATACTAGACTACGTTAAACGAACCTAAAAATATGAAGTTGAAAGTTGAAAGTAGTAGTAGTAATTTTTATTTATATATATATATATATATATATATATATATATATATATATATATATATATATATATATATATATATATATATATATATATATATATATATATATATATATATGTATATGTATATATAAGTTATAGTGCGGAATAGTCCTGACATAGACAATGAATACTTTTAAGAACGTGACTTTATGTAGAATTATCATATTACATTATACGTAGTTGTAGTTTAATGGTGGGATCTTCTTTGTATGTTTGAAGTTAGTCTTAGCTCAGAATCTGTACGAGTAGGAACTCTTAAAGTAAAATAAATACTTTTTAAAAACAAAGTTAATTTGTTTAATAATATAATTGGCGCAGTCGGTAGGATTTGCCATAACAAATTAGTGAAAATAATTTGGTTCACCTTAGTGATTTATTTGGCAAACGAACAGTCTTTTTGTGTTAACGCAAGTAACACTTTGTGCGCGTAGTGAGTTAACGTACATAACTAACTAATCGCGCATCTTACTAAAAGACTGACAAAAAACAAATTAACTTAAGTTCCTGAGCGTCCTCACCGTTCTGAGTGCAAATCAGCCAACGAGAACGTCAACTCTCCAGCGTCGACCAGCTGGGCGGCATCTCCGAATCCAGAGGCACCTGCATCCGACCTAGACGACTACAGTACGAGCATCTCATCAACCAATTTCAACGAATATGAAACCGTCACTGATACTGCTACTGTAAGTACTACATGTCATTTCGAGGTCCAAATATAATAATAAATTCAAGCGAAAGTTCAAATTCTGAATCAGACGATCCTACTTTAATTCCAAATAGCTCAAATAATCCTAGAATTGTATTAAGAAAGTCTAGATTAAACATGACTACCCCAACCTTAAAAAAGGAATATCTGGATATGGTTCCAGAATTCTACGGTGAAAGAGAACTTTTACCAAGATTTATAGAAATCTGCGAAAAATTAGTTAAACGATTTTACAATCAAGCAGATGCTCAAGATTTCCAAAATGAATATTTAATGAGCACAATATTAGCTAAAATAAAAGGCGAAGCAGCAATAAATATTTCTAGCTGTTCCGTGAAAACTTGGGACGATTTAAAAACGTCACTGATAGATACTTATGCGGACAAAAGAGATTGTTTTACCCTAACAATAGAAATGACCGAACTAAAACAAGGCGCGAACGATACGGTATTTGATTTTTATAATAAAATACAACACATTCTAAATTTACAAGTATCGTATGTAGTAACAAATCATCCGACTACTGCCGAAATAATGACTGATTTCTTTAGAAATTACGCCCTCAGAATTTTATTAAAGGGATTAAAAGAGTCAATAGGGCAACTCATGAAAGCAAAGAAACCTGCTGACTTAAACGCTGCACTAAGTATGCTTACAAATGACTTTCAGTTTGAAAATCATTCCAAACCATCTAAAAATGTAATGCCTATTCAAAAACCATTCCCAAGACAGAATAATCAAAATTTTAGAAATAATAGACCCTTTCAAGTAACGAATGTACCGCAGAACACTAACTACACGTTTAATAAACCACCGACATATTTCAATAACCAACATACAGCGCAGCGTAGAACTAACTTTCCTACAATGATTAGAAATACTAATCAACCACTTCCCAGACCTACACCAATGAGTATCTCTACACGAAATACACAATTAAATGCCCCAAGACCTGGACCTTCCACTCAAAGACAAAATTTCATAAGTCAGAACAGACAATTCTTTCCCAAAAATATCGCGGAAGAACTTTATAACATAGATCAATCAGAAATAATAAATTATACAGACGAACACAACATTGTAGATCAACCAGAAACACAAAATTATACAGTGGATGAATATACACTCGATGATAACGCAGAAATGACAGCTGAAACTAATATATCAGATCAAAACGAACATTCTTTTTTAGACGAAATAGCCTCAGATCAAATATTTCATACTTCCAATTAATGAACTTAACAAATAACCAAAGCAAACTGCCATTCATTATAATTCCAGAAAATAATTTAAAAATCTTAATAGACACGGGTAGCACGAAATCATTTGTAAATCCCGACATTGCTTTGAAATACTACAAACACGCTATCAGTAAAGACCCGTTTCAGATTACAACTGCACACGGCTCCTCTACCGAGAAGTACAGTACACAAATTCCTATCTCAAATATTTTTAATCTTAGAGATAATTCAAAACCCGCGTTAAAATATTATCTTTTTAAATTTCATAATCAATTTGATTTACTTCTTCGCATGGAAAATATGAAAAAACTAAAAATTTCAATTGATACCGTAAACGATATGATAATTACCCCAAACAGTAAAATCTAAATTCATTATCATAATTCTAAAGCTACCCCCGATACAAATAATTTAACAATAAATGAAAAATATTGTAATATTGGCATAATAGAACCGACTTCGGAAAAAATAATTAAAATAAAAGTTAATAAAGAAAAAGGTAATATTCTAGTTCCAGAAATCAAAACAAAAAAATTAATAATTCCTGAATGTGCTACTGTAGCAAAAAATTTTGAAGCTATGTGTATCATTATTAATTTATCAGAGAATGAAGTTAAATATCAGTTTACAATTCCGATTATAGTGGAAACGTTAGACGACTATGAAATTTATACAGAGAATAGAAATTCAAATCTAAACCTTACACAAACAGAAAAAGTAAATTTTGATAAACTAAAAATTAGAACGGATCATATGAACAAAGAAGAAGAAATGGCAATTTCAAAACTAATTAAACAATACTTGAATATTTTTTATTTAGAAAACCAAAATTTATCTTTCAGTAATCAAGTAAAACACAAAATTAGAACTAAAGACGAAGTACCCATATACACGAAATCATATCGATACCCTCACATTCATAGAGAGGAAGTTAGGTCCCAAATAAATAAAATGCTTAATCAACAAATAATTCGACCTTCTAATTCACCATGGTCTTCCCCAATCTGGGTAATCCCCAAAAAACTTGACGCATCGGGCAAACGAAAATGGCGAGTAGTCATCGACTACCGAAAATTAAATGAAAATACCATCGGAGATAAATATCCCATACCTAACATTACGGACTTGCTGGACAAACTCGGACGGTGTCAATATTTTACCACCCTTGATCTCGCGTCGGGTTACCACCAAATTGAAATGGACAAGACTGACATCTAAAACAGCATTCTGCACTGAAGACGGACATTACGAGTTCTTACGAATGCCATTCGGGCTAAAGAACGCGCCAGCGACCTTTCAACGGGTCATTGACAATGTTCTGAGAGGGTTAACTCACAAAATTTGTCTAGTATATCTGGACGATATAATCATTTTTAGTACAAGTTTAGATGAGCATATAATTAATTTTAAATTAGTATTTGACCGATTAAAAGAAGCAAACTTAAAAATTCAATTGGATAAGTCGGAATTTCTAAAAAAAGAAGTTGCATACCTCGGTCATATTGTAACCCCTCATGGCGTTAAACCTAACCCTGACAAAATTTCAGCTATTCTAAATTACCCATTACCTACCACGACAAAACAAATTAAAGGATTCTTAGGACTTATCGGATATTATAGGAAGTTACCTACCACGACAAAACAAATTAAAGGATTCTTAGGACTTATCGGATATTATAGGAAGTTCATAAAAGACTTCGCAAAAATCACCAAACCCATGACAAAATTTCTAAAAAAAGACGCGACTATTGACATTAATAATTCAGAATACAAACAATGTTTTGAGACATGCAAACTATTACTAACTAATGAACCGATACTACAATACCCCGACTTTGGAAAAGAATTTATCTTGACATGCGATGCAAGCAATGTAGCACTCGGTGCCGTCTTATCGCAAGGTAAGATAGGCAGTGACCTGCCAATCGCTTACGCTAGCAGAACGCTTAATGAAACGGAAATGAACTATTCTACGATCGAAAAGGAACTTTTAGCGATACATTGGGCAACAAAATATTTTCGGCCGTATCTTTTTGGAAGGAAATTTTCTATTTGCACAGATCACAGACCCTTACAGTGGCTGTTTTCCCTTAAAAAATTAATTCGTTGGCGATTAAAACTCGAGGAATATGATTATGAAATTATTTATAAAAAAGGAAAATTAAATTCAAATGCAGACGCCTTAAGCCGAATTCCACGAGAAAATGATGACAAAATTCAAAATTTATTAAAACAATACGAAAGCGAATCTGTCCTAGCGCAATACCAAGACTATCTAACGGAAAAACAAACAGACAAACCGACTCACACAAACATTATTGAAGTAGTTGGAAACTTATTTACTGCACCGACAGACAACAGCCTAGCACATTGCGTCAGTAAAGACTTAAAAATGTCAAAAGGAATTGCTAAACAATTTAAAAATAAATTTCAAAATATCGATAAACTTAAATCCCAATACCCTCAACTTCATAACTTAATTTACTTAAAAGAAAAGAACCGTTTCATAATATATTTAATAACTAAAGAAAATTATTATAATAAACCAACAAAACAAGACGTATTTTACACGTTACTGGAATTAAGAAACTTTTGTTTAAAAAATAAAATACAAAATTTAAGCCTACCCAGAATTGCTTCTGAACGAGACCAGTTAAACTGGAACGATGTTAAATCAATGCTTGAATATATTTTTGATAAAACAAACATATTAATTACAATTTTTACCTTACCAGATGACATACTCCCACACATAGATATTAATACAAATGATTCAGACGAAAATATTAATCAATTCCAAAAATTCATGGATAATTTTAATAGAGAATTAGAAAATAATATAAATTCTAATAATCAGGACGATAACCAATCCTTAGTTGTGGAAGTAGGAGATGATACACAAACTGCAGACGTAAACAACGACCAACATAATGATAACGATAGTGACGTCACAGTTCATTCTAATCAAGAAAACCCAGTAATCGGCATACCTATTGCCGAATATCCTGTTAACTACGGTAAAAATCAGATAATCATATCTGAAGTAGAATTCAGCCCTAATTCTCCCAAAATTCTAAAACTCTTTGAGAACGCAAAACAAAGAATCCTAGTACAATTTTCGAAACTAAATTATGAAAAAGAAATGATTCAATTCCTTAAAGAATACACCCTACCAAAAGTAAAATATTATTTATATTTCGAAAATGAATTATATGAAAAATTATCCCTAGTTCTGCAAAAATATTTTAAAAATTCACAAATACACATGGTTAAATGCACACAATATCTTACAGACGTCACCAACGAAGAAGAAATATTAGAAATCATAAATAATTATCACACAGGAAAAACAAATCACAGAGGTATTGACGATACAGAGGCACGCATTAAACAAATTTATTACTGGCCAAAATTAAGAAAATCGGTTCAAACGTATATTAATAATTGTGAATTATGTCAATTAACCAAATATGACAGGAAACCCCTAAATTTAAAATTTAATACAACTCCGACAGCAACTAAACCTTTTGAAATTGTGCACATAGATACGATAACACTAGAGAACTTTACATTTTTAACAATAGTTGACTCATTTTCTAAATTCGCACAAGCATATAAACTTAATTCCGGGCAAGGAATTGAAGTAGCTAATAATTTAATAAAACACTTCACGCATCCCGGAATACCGGAACAAATTATTTCTGATAATGGACTAGAATTTAGAAACTCAGTTGTTAAAGAACTGTTAGACATACACAAAATTCATACTCATTTCATTAGTTCACAAAATCCTCAATCTAACGGAATAATAGAACACTTCCACTCGACACTCATAGAACACATTAGACTGTTCAACAATCAGACCGAATTTTCTAAAGAAACAATTGAAACTAAAGTAAACTATGCTCTTTTGGTATACAACAATACAATTCACTCTGTTACGAAAGTAAAACCATCTGAAATAATATCCGGTCACCTGGAAACAAATTCCCCCTTCAATATAGATATTGATAAGCAACTTGTGAATAATTATATGGAAAATCATAGAAATAAAACTAAAATTTTATATCAAACTATTAATAACAAAATTTTGCAAAATAAAGAAAAAATAATTAGTAAATGTAAAATTAGAGAAGAATTACCCAAAATTCCTAAAGAAGTTTTTGTAAAAAATAAGCAAAAACAACAAATAACAAAAAATAAATTTAAATCTGAGAAATTAAAATCGATTAATAAAAATTTAAAAACCGCTCAATTAGAAACTAAACACGGGAATACAAGGGAAAAAATTCATCTTTCGAATATAAAACGCCCTAGAAAAAAGACTTATCAATTTAATACTCTTCCAGGCTGTTCACATTGGGACAAGGATCGATCATCAAAAACATAACAGAAAATATTGGATTACTACCTATTAGACTGGGCCCGGCCAAATTAGAAAAAGCAACATATACACTCATTCACTACTACAACCTTAAACCCCTTTTCGAACAATACGACAACCTAAACAATCAATATAATGATCTAAAAATAACGATATCTAATAACTCGAAATATTTACATGAACTTGACAACTATATCAACATAATAGAATTCATTCGGACAAATATTAATAACAAAATTGATAAATTCCATACAAATAAAAATAGAAACAAAAGAGGCTTAATAGATGGATTGGGATCAATTTTCAAAGCCGTTACTGGCAACTTAGATGCAGAAGACGGAAAAAGATACGATAAAATATTAAACCACATGCAAAAGAATGAACACAATTTAGAAAAGCAATTAAAATTAGCTTATTCGGTTAACCACCAAATTATAACAAATTTTAATAATACTATATTAGACATAAAACATAATGAAGCTATTTTGAAATCTAAAATATTACAACTCAGTGAAATAATAAATAACATGCATATCCAAGATATTCTTTTTGCAAAAACCATTTACGATCAATTAATAATCCTTTATAACTCGATCCTAGACATCCTACAAGATATCGAAAACTCAATCACCTTTTGTAAATTGAGAACATTACACCCCAGTATAATACATCTAAATGAATTATTATCCGAATTGCAAAAGATCTCTAAACATTATAAATCCCAATTACCTTTCGAACCAAAACCAGAAAATATCTTAGAATTTGAATCATTATTAAAAGTAGACTGTAAAGTTGAACAATCCCAAATAATTTATTTAATATCAATTCCCATTAACTTTGAAAAAGACTTTGAACTGTTTTACTTATATCCTATACCAACAATACACGATTCAGAATTTGTAACGATTATTCCAAGTGCAAGATACTTTCTAAAATCTAATACTGAAATAATGTCTCTAAATGACATATGTACTACCACCAAGGTTTATCAGTGCCCAAATAAATTCTACAACCACCATCACTCATCATGTGAACAAGAAATCTTACAACAACAATCCTCGACTCAGTGTCACTATTCTAAAATTAATATAAAAGAAAACCATATCGAAGTAATTCCGAAAATTAACAAGTATTTATTAATATTCCTTTATGAAGATAAAATAACTCTTAAATGTTTAGATGAAGTAAATATCAAAACTCTGCGCGGAATCTATTTAGTAAAAAATGATAATAATTGTGAAATAATATATAATCGACAAAAATTAATATTTTTGAATAAAGAACAAGGACAACCTATAATTTCGCCAAAATTAAATTTCGCACTTAATACTTCGACATTAACAAATTTCTCAATAAACTTAAACCCTGTGAAGCTAGAAGGCATCTCATTAAACCCTGTAGTCGCTATTAAAGACGAAGCCATCAACATCCATGTGCCAAGTGTATGGACTGTTATGTTGTATCTGTTAATAATAATAATTGGACTGTACTTATTAATAAAGTGGATAAAATCAAGGAAGCTAAGGAAACCGATCATCAATTCGAAATCGGAAGAAGAACAAATCGAGCTACCAGGAGGTGCTCCTTTCTGAAGAAGGGAGGAGTTATAGTGCGGAATAGTGCTGACATAGACAATGAATACTTTTAAGAACGTGACTTTATGTAGAATTATCATATTACATTATACGTAGTTGTAGTTTAATGATGGGATCTTCTTTGTATGTTTGAAGTTAGTCTTAGCTCAGAATCTGTACGAGTAGGAACTCTTAAAGTAAAATAAATACTTTTTAAAAACAAAGTTAATTTGTTTAATAATATAATTTATATATATATATATATATATATATATATATATATATATATATATATATATTAGGGTGGCCCTTATTTTGGGTAATTTCGAATTTTGTCGGTCCGAAATCTGGTTTAAAATCACAAAAAGTAATAAATTAATTTTTTGAGATTTTTAAAATAAGTTTAACCCGTGCCTCTAGGCCACTTTTACTTTTGCCTTCAGCTCCCAAATCACATTAAAAATAGGATAAAATAAAAATATTATAATCAATATAAATATTATTCAGAAATAGTCTAAAATAGTTTATAAAACGAAATTGTTGTAAAAGAATCAGTACTGTGAATAACTTTTTGCGTATTTAAAAAAACTCAATTTTCATTAGTTTTTACCAACCCGTTTAGCAATAAACAGTCAAATAAAATTATTGTTTATTGTAATTAATCGATTCGTTATCTCATCTAGTTTAATGCACGCTTAGAATTGTGTCAAAATATAGAAAAACAAAAAAGTTATTGCATTTTGAATAAAGCTGAAGGCAAAAGTGAAAGTGGCCTAGAGGCACGGGTTAAACTTATTTTAAAAATCTGAAATAATTCATTTAATACTTTTTTGTGATTATATATATATATATATATATATATATATTAGAGATGCGCATTTCAACCCGAACCCGAAACCCGACCCGACCCGACCCGAACCACCGCCGGGTTTCGGGTCGATTTTATATCCAAATATAAAGTTCGGGTCGGGTTCGGGTCAGGTACCGTTCACGTCGGGTTGGTTCAGTTCGGGTCGGGCTGGATAAGTTCGGGTCTGGTCGGGTTCGGGTCGGTACAGTACAGGTACCGTTCAGCTCGGGTTGGTTCATTTCGAGCCGGGTTGGTTCAGTTCGGGTCAGGTACCGTTCACGTCGGGTTGGTTCAAATTCGGGTCGGGTCGGATTCGGGTCAGGTACCGTTCACGTCGGGTTGATTCAGTACGAGTTCTCTCAGCTCCGGGTTCGGCTCGGGTTCGGATCGGGTTCGTGTCTGGTCGGGTTGGTTCACCTCTGTTCATTTCTATAATCGTGCGGACGGCAGTTCATATGACACAATTCATGCAAGCAGAGATTATTATAAAATTTTATGTCATCCAGATGACCAAATACGGTGGAAGTGTAATTTCTAATTTTGGTACCTGGTATCCTTCTATGTTCTATCAGAGAATTTTCCCATTCCCAGGTATATTGCCGGAATTGCGAATTATACTTGAAATAATAACAATGGCTATAACGGGATAATAAACGACAACCAGATGTTCATTCAAATTTCAAACCTCTCTAAAATGAAAAAGTAAAATCTTTGAAAAAGAATATCGATTTAAAATTATAAGGAATATATATTTATTGAATGTTTGTTCAAAATATTTCATTGGCTATCGAAGAAATAATTATAGTCGGTTGAGTTTGAAATTCAGACCTATATGTTTACTTTACTCGATATATTCCAGTTTTATTATATAATTTACCTAATCCCAGGTAATTTTTATCTCTCTCTTTGATTTGAATTTTGTATAATTTCTCATTGTACTACGTTTCGAAATGAGCTGGTATAATATATCAAAATTTGTAATAATTTTATTGGATTTTTGTCAGGGATGCGGCAAGTAAACTCACTAAAAATATTAGATATAACTTTAATAGGGCAACACCCACTTTGTATCTGAAAAAAATTTACTTCTCTAGCAATATCTAACAATAGAAAGACCTCACTAAAACTTTCAATAATCCCTTTTGAAGACTTGCATAGCCGTAGAGAGAAGTTTTCATGGAGATTTGTTTATGTATTTACATTATCTGCAAATTTGCAAAATTTATATTTATTTTAATATAAAGTGAGTTTAGCTGATCTCTAAAAAATAATTGGGAGCTGAAACGGTCGATCAAAAATATTTTAAAAATTCACAAATACACATGGTTAAATGCACACAATATCTTACAGACGTCACCAACGAAGAAGAAATATTAGAAATCATAAATAATTATCACACAGGAAAAACAAATCACAGAGGTATTGACGATACAGAGGCACGCATTAAACAAATTTATTACTGGCCAAAATTAAGAAAATCGGTTCAAACGTATATTAATAATTGTGAATTATGTCAATTAACCAAATATGACAGGAAACCCCTAAATTTAAAATTTAATACAACTCCGACAGCAACTAAACATTTTGAAATTGTGCACATAGATACGATAACACTAGAGAACTTTACATTTTTAACAATAGTTGACTCATTTTCTAAATTCGCACAAGCATATAAACTTAATTCCGGGCAAGGAATTGAAGTAGCTAATAATTTAATAAAACACTTCACGCATCCCGGAATACCGGAACAAATTATTTCTGATAATGGACTAGAATTTAGAAACTCAGTTGTTAAAGAACTGTTAGACATACACAAAATTCATACTCATTTCATTAGTTCACAAAATCCTCAATCTAACGGAATAATAGAACACTTCCACTCGACACTCATAGAACACATTAGACTGTTCAACAATCAGACCGAATTTTCTAAAGAAACAATTGAAACTAAAGTAAACTATGCTCTTTTGGTATACAACAATACAATTCACTCTGTTACGAAAGTAAAACCATCTGAAATAATATCCGGTCACCTGGAAACAAATTCCCCCTTCAATATAGATATTGATAAGCAACTTGTGAATAATTATATGGAAAATCATAGAAATAAAACTAAAATTTTATATCAAACTATTAATAACAAAATTTTGCAAAATAAAGAAAAAATAATTAGTAAATGTAAAATTAGAGAAGAATTACCCAAAATTCCTAAAGAAGTTTTTGTAAAAAATAAGCAAAAACAACAAAAAACAAAAAATAAATTTAAATCTGAGAAATTAAAATCGATTAATAAAAATTTAAAAACCGCTCAATTAGAAACTAAACACGGGAATACAAGGGAAAAAATTCATCTTTCGAATATAAAACGCCCTAGAAAAAAGACTTATCAATTTAATACTCTTCCAGGCTGTTCACATTGGGACAAGGATCGATCATCAAAAACATAACAGAAAATATTGGATTACTACCTATTAGACTGGGCCCGGCCAAATTAGAAAAAGCAACATATACACTCATTCCCTACTACAACCTTAAACCCCTTTTCGAACAATACGACAACCTAAACAATCAATATAATGATCTAAAAATAACGATATCTAATAACTCGAAATATTTACATGAACTTGACAACTATATCAACATAATAGAATTCATTCGGACAAATATTAATAACAAAATTGATAAATTCCATACAAATAAAAATAGAAACAAAAGAGGCTTAATAGATGGATTGGGATCAATTTTCAAAGCCGTTACTGGCAACTTAGATGCAGAAGACGGAAAAAGATACGATAAAATATTAAACCACATGCAAAAGAATGAACACAATTTAGAAAAGCAATTAAAATTAGCTTATTCGGTTAACCACCAAATTATAACAAATTTTAATAATACTATATTAGACATAAAACATAATGAAGCTATTTTGAAATCTAAAATATTACAACTCAGTGAAATAATAAATAACATGCATATCCAAGATATTCTTTTTGCAAAAACCATTTACGATCAATTAATAATCCTTTATAACTCGATCCTAGACATCCTACAAGATATCGAAAACTCAATCACCTTTTGTAAATTGAGAACATTACACCCCAGTATAATACATCTAAATGAATTATTATCCGAATTGCAAAAGATCTCTAAACATTATAAATCCCAATTACCTTCGAACCAAAACCAGAAAATATCTTAGAATTTGAATCATTATTAAAAGTAGACTGTAAAGTTGAACAATCCCAAATAATTTATTTAATATCAATTCCCATTAACTTTGAAAAAGACTTTGAACTGTTTTACTTATATCCTATACCAACAATACACGATTCAGAATTTGTAACGATTATTCCAAGTGCAAGATACTTTCTAAAATCTAATACTGAAATAATGTCTCTAAATGACATATGTACTACCACCAAGGTTTATCAGTGCCCAAATAAATTCTACAACCACCATCACTCATCATGTGAACAAGAAATCTTACAACAACAATCCTCGACTCAGTGTCACTATTCTAAAATTAATATAAAAGAAAACCATATCGAAGTAATTCCGAAAATTAACAAGTATTTATTAATATTCCTTTATGAAGATAAAATAACTCTTAAATGTTTAGATGAAGTAAATATCAAAACTCTGCGCGGAATCTATTTAGTAAAAAATGATAATAATTGTGAAATAATATATAATCGACAAAAATTAATATTTTTGAATAAAGAACAAGGACAACCTATAATTTCGCCAAAATTAAATTTCGCACTTAATACTACGACATTAACAAATTTCTCAATAAACTTAAACCCTGTGAAGCTAGAAGGCATCTCATTAAACCCTGTAGTCGCTATTAAAGACGAAGCCATCAACATCCATGTGCCAAGTGTATGGACTGTTATGTTGTATCTGTTAATAATAATAATTGGACTGTACTTATTAATAAAGTGGATAAAATCAAGGAAGCTAAGAAAACCGATCATCAATTCGAAATCGGAAGAAGAACAAATCGAGCTACTAGGAGGTGCTCCTTTCTGAAGAAGGGAGGAGTTATAGTGCGGAATAGTGCTGACATAGACAATGAATACTTTTAAGAACGTGACTTTATGTAGAATTATCATATTACATTATACGTAGTTGTAGTTTAATGATGGGATCTTCTTTGTATGTTTGAAGTTAGTCTTAGCTCAGAATCTGTACGAGTAGGAACTCTTAAAGTAAAATAAATACTTTTTAAAAACAAAGTTAATTTGTTTAATAATATAATTTATATATATATATATATATATATATATATATATATATATATATATATATATATATATTAGGGTGGCCCTTATTTTGGGTAATTTCGAATTTTGTCGGTCCGAAATCTGGTTTAAAATCACAAAAAGTAATAAATTAATTTTTTGAGATTTTTAAAATAAGTTTAACCCGTGCCTCTAGGCCACTTTTACTTTTGCCTTCAGCTCCCAAATCACATTAAAAATAGGATAAAATAAAAATATTATAATCAATATAAATATTATTCAGAAATAGTCTAAAATAGTTTATAAAACGAAATTGTTGTAAAAGAATCAGTACTGTGAATAACTTTTTGCGTATTTAAAAAAACTCAATTTTCGTTAGTTTTTACCAACCCGTTTAGCAATAAACAGTCAAATAAAATTATTGTTTATTGTAATTAATCGATTCGTTATCTCATCTAGTTTAATGCACGCTTAGAATTGTGTCAAAATATAGAAAAACAAAAAAGTTATTGCATTTTGAATAAAGCTGAAGGCAAAAGTGAAAGTGGCCTAGAGGCACGGGTTAAACTTATTTTAAAAATCTGAAATAATTCATTTAATACTTTTTTGTGATTATATATATATATATATATATATATATATATATATATATATATATATATATATATATATATATATATATATACGCCCACACGTCTGGTTGGGGACATTATGTTTATACAGCAGTCTGTTTGGGGACATGACGTCCATTTAGGGACGTCCCCAAAGAGTCCGTCCTCATAGTGTCGTTGATATAGGTTTTTATGATTTCGCGGGCTTTATTTTTGGCGCTGTATTAACGGCTGAAATTTGAACTAGCTCCTCAAGTCCTCAAAGAGATAGTTACATGAGACATTAAAATATGTCCCCTAACTGACGGGTATATAAGATTTAATTTTTATTTAAGCTGTAAAAATAAAAACCACCAGTTTTTTGAATAAACAATCTTTACCGACATTAAAAAAAAGATTATATATATATATATATATCGTCACGGCTTATACACTTTACTGAGTGTGGCAATCTGCTGTAGCAGATCTGGGTAAGTGATATATTTTGCGAGTAAAGTGCGGTTACTAACCATAAAATTACGGTCTCTAAGAATGTTTGTGGAAGGGTAGCCATAAGGGTAATTTTAATGTAGTGAATGTTGTTTGTCGGCTGTGGGAATCGAATCCACAGGCAAACTCGGTACCACTGAATCACCTTATAAATAAAATAAATATATCATCACGCCTTTTACCCATTACTGGGTGTAGCACTCTGCCGGAGCAGATCTCGGTAAGTGATATATTTATGCGCGTGAAGTGCGGTTACCAGCCGTCAAATCACGGCCCCCAAAGATGCTAGTGCTGGGGGAACCTCAGGGCTAATTTTAAATTGGTGAAAATGTTTTGTCGGCTGTGGGGATCGAACCAGGGTTCTTTGGATCCACAGGCCGACTTGCTACCACTGTGCCATTACCCCATATTATATATTATATTTTTATACTTTATTAATAATAAAAAGACGATGTTTAAAAACTTAGGTTTGGCTCCATTATCAAGTTAACACTAAAACGTTTATCAATTTAAAATATTGTTACGAAATTCAATAAATATTGAGCATATTTAAAAGCTTAAATCACAATATTACTAATACCAGAATAAAATTAGAACTAAAACTGGTGGTTTCCATGTTACTACTACACATTATTGTATATTCCCAAAAAGACAGATATTAAAGATATGTATTGAAACTTCTAAAAAAAAAATGTCTGCGTTTACTTTATAATTAAATTGCAGTTTACAATGGAGCACAAATCCCAATTTGTGTTATACTCGCATATGAGTAAATCGATTATAATACGCAATCTAATATTTATTTGCTTTCATATCATTTGTTTATTACATAGGTAGATCTTTGTAGCTAATTTTTTAGAATTTCAAATTACTTAGCTCATATACATGTTTGTATCGAATGCTTCCTGATTTTAATAACAATTCATATCTATTTGTATGTTCACCTGAATACGCTCCTGAATATCCGGGCCTGCAATTAATTTACTACACATCTCAAAAGCATGGTTCCTGATGTTATGTAGTGTTGCCAACTGTAGTATTTGCATTATAATATTTTATTCATAATACATAATTTTAAAAAACCTATTAGAATACACGTATTATAATATATTTCTGGCTTTTGTAATTTTGTACAATATTTTGCTCCAATATAAATTACGAACTTACTAGGATATTCAATGTGATACTGATATAGTTGAATAAGTATTGTATATGTAGCCAATAATGGTTTCATCTGCTTTTTGTTATTTTGTTTATAATTTATAGAAATATTATAAAATAATACAAACTGCAATAATACAAACTGCACTCATATAATATGATTCGTACTGTACTCGTATAAACGTAATTTGTAATATTTGTATAGTTAACTGATAAATGTTACCTATTTTTAATGGATAAATAAACTATTACTACTAATTAAATATAAATTATTTTTACACTCATTTACCTCTTTTGTCGTTAAAATATATAAATACGCTCAATTCAATGCACGTTCAAATGAACGGACTATTTTTGTTAAGTATTTTATTAATTTTTGTATTTGTGAATCGTTTGCAAAATTATTGATTAAATAGCATATTTTATTCACCTTTTAAAACAGGTGCCAGCGTGTGAGGCATTTGTCATATTTAGCAAAATAATAGCGATCTAGCATTTGTTTACTATAAATGCCATAGTTTAAGGATAGTTCAAAAGATAGTTCGTAAATAGTCGCTAGCTATGATTCTTGATTAAGAATATTCGAAGGTGTCTATTCCGAGAATATGATGTTATTAATTTGATATTTGTTATTCAAACATTAAATTACGTACTAATTTCATATATTAATAAATAACAAATAATAATAAATTTTGTATACCGTTCTCTTTTCAGATATTCATCGCCAAAATCGGCAATTCTGGTTGTGAAACATATGAGAAATTATAAATTGGTATAAGAGCATATTGTAGGTTAATTCACTGAACAATGATTTAACTATATATAATTTATTACAATTAGTAAATATAAAATAACAAGAACATTCATATTCAAATAATAATAATGCGTGTTTACGGCGATCCACTCAGCATTGACTGATGCGGACTGGGTGGTCGTCGGTGGAAACAACGTCGTAATACTCGCAGGGACGTATCCGCTCACTAGGTATTTCTTGCAGCTTCGGCCATTCTGTTAGGCGTCGCTTTGACGCTGTTATCTTCATCGGAATCTGTATTATTGTCGTAGCGATGTCACTTGGCGGAGCTTCTACTAAATGTATAGTGTCAACTTTTGTAGTACAATTGGCTGTAATGTGTACTTTTTGTTGACATTTTGTGCATTCGATATTTGGGCAATCTCAAAGGCGATTAAGCAAATGGGGCACGTGTACGAGCGTTTGTTGCTCGCTTTTGTTATACGTTTTCGATTTTTCATTTGGCGGGACACTACTTCCTGGTGTTTCTTCTGTGTTGCTTCTCTTCGGCGGGAGATTTTTTCGTACTATATCATTTATGGGTTTGTCAGCTATAAGGCGGTTATAGTGTTCCACTCGTATTAATTCTTTGATTGTATTTAGTACGGGCTTAGTAACATGGTCATACAATGCTTAATCGCGAAATCCATTTCGACGGTTTCAATTTCGCTTATATTAGGCGCATGTTTAGCTACTGCGACCATAGTATGTAAGTAAATTCTCGATGATTTATCATGTTTTTGTTTACGTCTGTCTAAAATACGAGGAATCTGATGTACGCCAGGTGGAGTCAAACTCTTCCTGGAATTTGTTCCAATAGTATGATGTCGGTAATAAGCGGCAACAAATGGAAGCACCACCCTTAAGTTTGGATCTAGCACATAACATAGTTTGTCGGTCCGACAGGTTGTAGAGAGTTTGTGCGGACTTGACATTTTCAATAAACATCTCACCAATTGAACTTTCATCATCTAGGAAGGTTAAAATCAAATAACATGTTCCGAAGCGACACGTATGTTCTAACATTGGTTTTGATTGTTTATATTGCTGTCTGGAGTAGCGACAGCGCGTGACTCAGGAATAACGTCGACTAGCCGCGTAGGCGTTGTAACATTTACGTTGAATTCTAGCGGTGACGTAATTATCTCGATTTGCGTTGTTTGCAATTGTGCTTGCGGATGAGAACATAAAACGCCTTTGTTGTTGAAAAAGTCAACAGGCACTTCAAGTTCGTTGAAGAAATTAGTACTAACTGTTGTACATCTGTTCTGAAAAATATAATGAAAATCCAAGCAGAAACAAGATATTTTCTAGTGAAACTGACTACTCAACAAATTTTGGGGTAAATATTCGGCAACAGTAAATTCAAACATTACAAAAATTTCACATACCATACATCCACAGCAGAAAATTTACTCATATAGTTGATTTTTTTGTATGAATCGTTCTATTGAATAAATATTCAATGTTTACATATTTCAAGTTTGCATTTTTTATAGTCGAATGCGTACCCCTATATTTAGTATTTGTTTTGTTACCAGAACTAATTTATCTATGCGAACATATTATTATTCAAACAAAAAGTAAATAAACTGAGATAAAAAAATCAGCCTTTATTTTCTAACCTTATGAGAGTTACATGCTTCAATCAGAATTAAAAAATATACAAATTTTCAACGGATTTGAAGTTATATCCAGGAATTTTAACAATTACACAATATTTAATTTCATCGTCAAAATTGGTGAAACGAATTTTACATGTACATGAATACTAATGTAAACAAACCATTTATCCTACCAAAGCTAGGTGAACGCAGCGCATCCATAATTGATTTGAGTTGTCAATTAATTTATTTATTCAAGTGACAGCTGAACTTTTAACAGTAATGTTATTTATGCCACAAAATAAATAAAATTGATTCGAATTTGATGATTAAATTAAATCAATAAATAAATAAATAAATAAATATATCACCACGCCTTCTACCCATTAATGGGTGTGGCACTCTGCTGAAGCAGATCTCGGTAAGTGATATATTTTGCGCGTGAAGTGCGGTTACCAGTCGTCAAATCACGGCCTCCAAAGATGTTAGTGATGGAAGAGCCACAGGGGTAGCTTTTGAAATTATGAAAATTGTTTGTCGTCTGTGGAAATCGAACCAGGGTTCTCAGGAACCACAGGCCGACTTCATACCACTGAGCTAGCCACCCCATGATATTATAAAATTAGTTATAATTTTAAATTACGAAGTCAAACTGATTTAAATAAAATAAAATAAATATATCATCACACCTTTTACCCAATACTGGGCATCAAATCACGGCCCTCAAAGGTAATAGTGGAGGGTACGCCACAGAGATTGTTTTAATGTAGTGAAAATTGTCGGCTGTGGAAATCGAACCAAGGTACTCAGGAACCAAAGGTCGATTCGATATACTGATGTAACTAATATTAGTAATGTAAAAATAGGAAATAAATATTGCAATTTGAATTTATTATTGTTAGAAATTTATATCTTTTTACTAATTAATAAGAAGTAAAAAATAAAACAAAAAATTTGAATATGCGACACGAAAAAATTAATTATTCAAATAAAAAATCTGACTTAAATAAAAAAATCCTATTTCTTATGTTTTTAACAAAAAAAATCGATTGTTTTTACACCATGAAATTTATACTGTCCTTTATAATACTGGGCAATATAAATATAATAATATGATAATAATATATTTCATTATTTCAAAAAGTTTTTACAACTTTATAACAATGTTGATTGACTTATTTTACAAACAATGATTTAATCTATTTTAATCATATTATTGCTAAAACATCAATTAACAATTTAACAACTATAATTTTCAATATTTATTCCACATTTGATTAAGTATACTTTATTTTAATTAATAAATATATACTTCAATTTTGTGATATAGCTATTTTAACGAACCACCACTGATTCTCCAGCCTTGAAGACAGCGAAAATGCAATGAGTGAGAGATGTTACAGCGTAGACAGAGAGCAAGTGCGAACGCAATTACGCAATAAGCGGATATTAATTCTTGATAACACTTCCAATTTCTCAGTAACCGATATCAATTTTATAATTTCAAATGCAACAAACATATTATATATTTTCAAATTTGTCCTTGCAAGAACAAAATCATGAGATTAATCATGTTCATAGTTACTGTTGTTTTCAACAACTGTTTTGTACGCCTTCATTTATTATATTTATTCATACATGTTGCAGTATACATAAATCATGTTATATGACTTATATCTATTAATCAATAAATAAGTCAGATAATTGCTGGTTGAAATAAAAGATGATGCTTTATTTAAATATTGGTAAACAAAATAGCGCGTTAGTCCTGCATTGATATTTAATCGTTATTTTAACAACAATAATCGAAAAATCTTTGTTTTAAACAACTAATACGATAATTACGAACTATGTAAAACAAAAGTACACAAACAAATATTTAATATTTCGTAGCAGACTCTTGTAAATTAGAAAATAAATAAATAATAATTGATATTTGTTATTTCAAACGCATATTTTGAACTATACAGAACACAAGTAAATAAATAAATAATGAATATTTCGAAGTAGGAAGGAAACTGTTGTAAATCAGGAAAAGAACTATTAGCGGCGTTGCTCGAATATTGTTTTCACTTGTTTATATCTTTTTGAAATGAAACATGATTAATTACAAACCAGTTTTGTAAAACGCATAGATATTTAGCTAATATGTTTTAATTTTCAGTAGTAAATAATTTTATCTCTTTGCATAGAATATTAACGAAGAAATATTGAATAATTTCTTCTCGTCATAATTGTTTAGTTTTTGTTCATTATGATGTTATATATTCGATGAATGTTCAAATTATTGAAATATATATATGTATAGATAATATTTGATAAACTACTTGATTTAAAATAATTTCCAATTCATTCTAGAATAGAATACTAGATCTTAGTATATGTTTGTTTAATTATCACACCAATATTAAAATGCTTATTTAATAGATATGAAGTGCCAAATTACTAATATGTTTATTAATTATAATAGTGTAAAATGTAGAAAATGTAAGTTAGGAGATGTTTTTGTGAAGAAACTTAGCAGACTCGGAAAAATTGTTTATTTATAACTGCAGGCCTAACTTGTAATGCGCACTACAATATTAAAATGGTTATTTGAAAGATATGAATTGTTTATTTAATAATATTTTTATTAATTATAATAGTGCAAAGTGTGGTAAATGTAACTTAGTAGATCTTTTGTGAATAAACTTAAAAGACTATGAAAAATTGTTTATTTATAACGGCAGCTTTCACTTTTAATGCGCGCTCCAACATTAAAATGCTTATTTAAAAAATATAAAGTGTTAAATTACTAACACCTTTAACGACAATAATATATAAAATATCCAACAGCAATATATATTAAAATCTATATAAATGGCTTTAATCAAAAATATAACAGAGGAATCATAAATATATGTTCTAAGTTGTCAGCATAACTCTAATTATATTCACACTATTAAACATTTAACCGTATTAATTTTTATTTTTATTCTACCGACCTATATGCAGAACTTAACCTATTTATTTCAGTAATAATTATTTAAAGTAAAACTTAAATATTAATGGTTAAACATAAATTTAAAGATATAATATCACTAAATAATCATGACGTCGCCTGATAAGATATTTATTTCTTTTTTTTAGTTTTTAACTGCTCAATTCGCTTTAAATAATGTAGTTCTTTTAAAAATATCCAAATATATTTAAAATATTAGTAGAATATAATTTGACTGCAGACAGCGAAATACTTGATGCCCGACTAGCGACGCATCGGTGGCTTTGATGTAAGATTAGGATTGACATTACACCGCGCACAGGTACAGGGCCGGACTACAACCATTATTCCATAGAAAATAAACACTATATATGTTCAAATCTCTTACATTCTCGTATTTACATTCCTGAAATCTGTATAAATTGATATTAATGGTCTTAAATAAGTGGTGTGTTTGGATGACAATATTTGACGAGGGATGAGTATTTGACGAATTTGAAGAGTGAATGTTTTATGAATGATTTTAGCGTTCGTGCTACCCCATTTGATGGGATATAGCGTGATGGTATGTATGTATGTATGTATGTAAATAAGTGTATAATTGTAATATCCATAAATAAGGCAGATTTACATAATGTTACAGTATCAGATGATGTTGAATTATTTTCACGTTTTTATATGTTCAAATCTCTTAAAATCTCTTAAAATCTCACATCTACATCCTTGAAATATGTACAGATCTACATTAATTATTTAAAATTAGTCTATAGTCATAATATTCACAATATGCTTAAACATAGGTAGAATGTAATTTCACCGCAGGCTACTAGATACGGGATTTTGGTTACCAAGGCTCCGATGGCCGAGATTGTAGAATCCAGTGCGCCGCTCTCAGACACAGTCACATGCTACAGCTATTATTCTACAGAAAATAAATATAGCAGTAAACTAGTAAATAAAATTAGTTTAGTTTCCACTCAACATTAAAGTATGCATATTTTTAACGGTTGTTCTTCAATTATTGACAAGAATATAAAGAAAATATTGTATTTCGTGAACTTCATACGAACCTTTACTTGTGTCCTAAAATTATATTTATAGAATATATATACAATTTTACGTGTCTTATTGCATAAGTTTGTTAATATATTTGTATATATTAGTTGAAAAGTGAATTTCTAATCGCCAATGTAGTTACTAAAAAAATTTAGTTTTTTTTTGTATAGATTTTTATTTTATATTAACTTGAGCTTTTATCTGTCAACTTTTACCATATAGCATAAATTTTAAAACATTAATTGAAGCATAAAAGCAGAATTCTCAAAAAAGATTTAACAAATTTTGAATTTTGACTTACAATTGAAAACTCGAGAACCATAAATATAGATTTAATAATACACTAAAGTAAAATTAGAAAACAAATTTTTATTTTAAAAAAATAGCAAAAATATGCCGATCAACTAGTATTTGAATAGTGGTCAAAAAATTAGTAATCAAAATAGCTTTAAATATTCGAGTATGTAGAATTTATGTCTATATAGTTTCAGTTGTGGTTGGTGTAAATGGTAAAATAATCGGAGTAAAATTAATATAAGTACATTTATTAACTTTAAGTTACTATTTTATGATAATTATAAATATGTAGTACACAACACTAATTGGATACTAAAACTACAGAATTACTTTTATAATCGAAGTCCGTTCCTGGCTCAGCAAGTTTACAAGTAATTAGGTCCACGATACCTTTTCTGCGCCGCGCTTAGTTGTCAAATCAAATGCAACTATGTATAAATCATAAACTTATATCCTGTCAACTGTCAACTGTTAATATAGTTTAATCATAATTAAAAATGATTTAAATAGTTTTGGAGATGTTCTGAACTATATTAGGTATAAACTATCAACTTTAAACTTTTATTTACTGATTTAAGTGACATTCTCACGCGCAACAAAAAACACTCATTTCGCGCACTTAATACAAAAATAACTATTCTAGAACTCCTAGTATTAGTGATTATCGAATATTTAATTTTTCTTATTAGTTACACAATTCAAAATACTGAAGTTATGAATTTATCTAGTAACCGTGTATATAATATTTGTCAAATTCCATTTTTATATCGGTGTTTAACCATATTTTATGAAAGACCATTTCATTGATCAAATTAGTAGAATTTTGCGGAATGACATTTTGCGATACCAATATTTAGCGCATTGTTGGTCGTCTTCTGTAACATTTAAATATTGTAAGTAATAAAAATGTATGTCAAAATATTGTAAGTAATAAAAATGTATGTCAAATTAAATTTTTTTAATGCAGTCTGTTTTTACTGATAACAAATTTTTCCAGATCTGATAAAAATAATAGTTATATTATGCCGGTGACACATATATAGTTTACACTCCGAGTTTTGTAAAAACTGTTAAAAACCGACAGTTTTGTTGAGAGTAGGTAATGCATATAGGGTCGGTGTTTCCAACAGTCAGAAATAAATATTCATTAATTTTAATATATTTTTTTGTGAATTTTTATTATTTAAAATATTTATCGACTATTAATAAATATAAAAACTATAAACTAGGAAATATAAAATAAATACATAAATAAAAATAAAAAATACAAGAACTATAAATGAACATTCTCTTCATTTTTTATCTTTTTTATTCGTTTTCTGATCATACATTGAGTGTTTAACGGCAATTGTGTGGAATTCACTTTCAAAAACAAGCGTAGAGCGACATTCCCTTCCTTTCTTATCTTTTAAATCGTATTCAGTTCTTACGTAGAGTGTTTAACTGCAATTGTGTGAAATTCACTTCAAAAACAAGCGCAGGGTGACGCTCCCTCCCTTTCTTATCTTTTTGTTTCATTTTCAGTTACTGCATTGTGTGGACTTTTTTTTCATACACATGTGCAGGCTATCGCTTTCATCTTTTCTAATCTTGTAGATTCGTTGTTAGGAGTAAACGTGAGTAATTTGAGATGTTTTATGCATATGTTATGTACGTTGAAGAATGAAAATGAATGATAAATGAATAGGAATGATGAGATTGAAGGTTTATTGTGTGATGACGATTTCGAGTGTAATAAATTAATGAGTTTATATAGAGTGATCTATGAATATGGTTGAAGTGAGAGGGTGGTTTGTTTGATGAAAATGTTTGACGAGGGTAGATTGTTTGATGAGTTTGATGAGTGAATGTTTTATGGGCGATTTTATGGTTCGTGCTACTCCATTTGTTGGGATATAGCGTGAAGGTATGTATGTATGTATGTATGTATGTATAAATAAAATATAACAACTTAAAAGTATCTAACTGTGTATAAAGTAAATGAATTTAACTATAAAAATGTACAAAATATCAAAGTCATAAATAATTATCTTTCAAACGTGATACAATAAAGTGAAGATAGCGAACAAGGTAGCATTACAATGAAGTTGGTTTTCGGTAGTGTAACTGCTGAAAATAAAGGAAATTATATTTTTCGCAGTTAAATGTAGACTCGGAGTTTAAACTGCATTGCAGAATACATCCATTAATACACTATAAGTTGTGAAATAGCTGGTTTTAAGAAGGAGTTCTTCGAAAAGCATTTACTTGAGTTGGCACTACTGCTAGGTTCATTTCAGAATATATTATTTTTTATTCTTGACAAGTAAGTATTGTTTGCACAATATGCAATTTTCATGTAATTTTGAAATACTACTCAATAGTTTTCGTGGAGACAGATTGCGCAATATTAAATTTTTAGGTTACAAAAGTTAATTATTATAAAATCAGTACATTGTAAATAATAACAACATAGAACTATATTTATCAGTGATACTAAAATAATTTCTTTATGATAATAGATTTCTCGATTTTTATTGTTTTTGTTCAGTTTTTCATTAACCTTTTCATTAACGACGCGAAGCGTAAATTGTTGTAATAATAAGTACATAATATAGTTCGTTATATTTGAAAAGTATAGTTGTAAATATATTTGCTTAAATATTTTAATTTCAGTGTCAATATCACCGCAACTAGTTAGAAAAGATGGCTACTCTACTCCTCAAAAACAGGTAGCAGTAAGAAAATATTTTCGGAAGTCACGTAACAAAAATAATATTTCAGAATTTGCAGAAAATAATAAAATAAATAACAATTAAAGTATAATTTTGATACTGGCTTGTACATTATAATAAGTGCTATTATCTCGGATAACATTTGTTAACGTAGTTGGTTCCGTGTCAATAACTAATATTTCAATATACGAGTCTATGTCAAAATTAAATTTTACGAACCATAAAATTAATGAAAATTGAGTAGATCCCGACAAACCAAAGTAAAACCCTGAGAGGAGTGTCTTCGGAGGTCGCTACTATCGTCGATACATTCAGTGTCAAGAGTTAAATTTAAATTTGTGGAATAAGACGACGTGTAATCCTTTCCAATCATAAAAATAGTATGTCAAAAGAATCATAATTGTAGTAGATTAATAATTAATAAATATATCATTCATAAATTGTGCGGCGGCCGAGTGTTTTCATTTAGACTGCAAATTTCACGTTCGCGCCAAAATGGTGCCACGCCATTCTTTATATACCGGAATGGGTGGAGTTAATGGGCATTCCAGCCATGGTTTTATTTTCGTTTGTCGAGCTTTATTAAAATCAATGAAAAGTAACAATAAAACTAGGATCATGCATAATATTAATATCACATCATAATGGTTTTCCGTGACCGAAAGTTTGCGAGTATGAGGAACAAACGTGCTTGTGTGAAAGGAATTATGAAAGTGAATGAAGCTAAAGTGATGTGTCAGGATAGGAACATTTGGTGAAGATGAATTGAATGAATGATTTAAGAAAAGTGCAGGATTTTTGATTTCAGTTTTGTTGTTTAGTAATTTCATTAGAATGTTTACCTGCACTAAATAAAAATTAAAATTTAATTCGACACATACATTTTTATTGCTTACAATATTTAAATGTTACAGAACACGTTTAAAAATGCGCTAAATACTGGTATTGCTAAATGTCATTCCGCAAAATACAAATTTAAAACAATGAAATGGTCTTTCATAAAAAAAAATGGTTAAACATCGATAAAAAATTGAATTTTACAAATATGATATATATACGGTTACTAAATTTATTCATAAATTCAGTATTTTAAATTATATAAGAAATAAAAAAAAATAAATATACTATAATGCCCGCAATCACATCACAATAGCTCGAAACATTTTATTGTGATTTTTTATTGATTTTAATACTAAATTTTAATTAATTTCATGGTAACTCTTAAGATATATATATATATATATATATATATATATATATATATATATATATATATATATATATATATATATATATATATAAAATTTAATTTTAAATGTTCACGCTTCATAAACAGAATTTACGCTAAAATACAAAATTGAAATATTCGTTTATTGACACACAATCAACTTTGTTAACAAATGTTATCCGAGATAATAGCACTTATTATAATGTACAAGCCAATGTCAAAATTATACTTTATTTGTTATTTTACCTTCACTATTATATTCAAATTCTGAAATATTTTGTTTGCTATGTGACTTTCGACGTACTGCTAACTGTTTTTCAGAAGTCGAGTAGCTCATCATTTCTAACATTTGCTGTAACATTGACACTGAAATTAAAATATGTAAGCAAATATATTTACAACAGGAAAATTAAGTTATAGGGCACAGTCAGGCACGTATGACATTAATTTTTGAAAGATTCCATAATTTTAAACATTTTTACTACCATCGTTAAACTTACTTTTCAAAAATCACAAGCTATAACTTATCAGGACATTAATTTACGGTACGTTAATATTTGTTACCACATGCAGGGACAAATAATTGAAACTAAATATCGACATTTGTATCAAAAAGGTGTTTCCTTAACAGAAAATTTTAAAAATCGTGAAATCTATTACTATACAGAAATAATTATTGTGTTACTGATAAACACGGTTCAATATTGTTATTATTTATATTAAACTAATTTTGTAATCACGAACTTTCGTAACCTAAAAATTTATTATTGCGCAATTTATCTCCACCAAAACTTTTAAGCAGTATTGCAGAATAATATGGAAATTTCATATTTTGCAAACAATACTTACTTATAAAAAAATAAAACAATATATTCTGACCTTAAATTGATTTACTTGCAGTACGTTGTAGTATGAACAATACACAACTTTACCGATGATGTACACATTAATGATTTTGGTGCTGAACAAAAAAGAAAACGTCTAAGCCTAGCAGTGTCGCCAACTCAAATAAATATTTTCTGCCAATCTCATGTTTAACAACAGTTACATTTCAGTGATACGCCTCTTATTCATAAAATATCGCCGGGCTAGGAGAAAATAGTATTTTATTACCAGCAACAACCGTGTAACTATAATATTTATAAATAAAATTTACGTCATATAAATTTCATTACATCTATTCTTTTTTTGGCTACACTGCCAGTAAATATGCTTTTGCTATGGGTAGTACATTACATTTTCGTCGCGCGGAATACTCAGGAGCGTATTTAGATGGAGTTTCAGGCCTTACATTTATATTGTTAACAGTATTGCTGTTTGGAACTTTCTCTAAATATGTACAAATTAATAATTACACATGTGTATAACATGTATCACGCCAGTCTGATATATTTTTGAGTATTTAAATGACTCATGAATTTATTTAACATAAAATTGTGAATATTTTTCTTTAAATATGTACAAGTATGTATTAATTATTATAAATTTGCTTGCAGTTATACATCTGTAGATATATTTACCAAATGCAAACCTAACGTCCACAATATGAATTTATCATATTTAAATGTTTATATTATTAATTTCAAATTTATGAACTATGAATATTTTTGATTATACATATATGTACAAGTATATATTAATAGTTTTAAACATGTGTACAGTTATACATTCATAAAGATATTTACCAAATGCCAACATAAAAAAATGTGTGGGTTCATTAAACGGCAATGTAGTAGTTTCACAAATGTTAATGCCATTCACTTACTATACTTTTCATTGGTGCGAAGTCACTTGGAATACTGTAGCATAATTTGGGCACCTTCTAGTCAGACACAAATTAATAGACTTGAACAAGTACAAAAGAAGATAATTAATTTCACACTATTCAAGTTAAACATAAACAGAACTCAATACGATTACAATGAGAGATTAGTTTTACTTGGATTCGAGTCTTTGGAGAAACGTAGAGAAAAATCTAGTATTTGTTTTGTTTATAAATTGATAACTGGATTAATTGATGTACCTGATCTATTGTATAAACTTAACTTTAGAGTTCCTCTGTATAATACCAGAAACAATAATTTATTAGTAAACAGTGCCAGTAAAACAAATTATGGTAAATTTTCATTGTTAAACAGGCTGATTAATTTAGTAAATATATTACCTCATAATATAGATTTTTTCAATATAACACTCATTAAATTAAAAGGTTTATTAAATAAGTTATAATTATATTATATTTGGTTATTGCTATTATTAAATGTTTTAGTATAAGTCTTATTATAAACTGTACGTTCTAACCTAATTGTATTTATATTATCTTATGTACCATTTGGACTTTGTCCGTAGTGTACCTTATCAATAAATAAATAACGTTCACGATATAAATTTGACATATTTTCATGTTTATGTATACAATCAATTTCAAATTTAGTAACAAATAAAATTAATTGATGTTAATATATAAAATTCTTCATAAGAAACAAATTCCAGTGATTCATAAAAGTACAGTCCTCAAAGTGACTCGTATATAAACTACACTCTACTTTACCGGCTGAGATGTCCCCAAACAGCCGTCGAAAAGTAAGAACATTAATAAAAACATTATAAACTATCAAATTGCTACAAATTTGAAATTGGTAGTATAAATAGTAGTATTATTACTAAATCAACTAAAAAAATATACGTCCCCAACTGGACGTGTATACATATATATATATATATATATATATATTAGAGATGCGCATTTCAACCCGAACCCGAAACCCGACCCGACCCGACCCGACCCGACCCGACCCGAACCACCGCCGGGTTTCGGGTCGATTTTATATCCAAATATAAAGTTCGGGTCGGGTTCGGGTCAGGTACCGTTCACGTCGGGTTGGTTCAGTTCGGGTCGGGCTGGATAAGTTCGGGTCTGGTCGGGTTCGGGTCGGTACAGTACAGGTACCGTTCAGCTCGGGTTGGTTCATTTCGAGCCGGGTTGGTTCAGTTCGGGTCAGGTACCGTTCACGTCGGGTTGGTTCAAATTCGGGTCGGGTCGGATTCGGGTCAGGTACCGTTCACGTCGGGTTGATTCAGTACGAGTTCTCTCAGCTCCGGGTTCGGCTCGGGTTCGGATCGGGTTCGTGTCTGGTCGGGTTGGTTCACCTCTGTTCATTTCTATAATCGTGCGGACGGCAGTTCATATGACACAATTCATGCAAGCAGAGATTATTATAAAATTTTATGTCATCCAGATGACCAAATACGGTGGAAGTGTAATTTCTAATTTTGGTACCTGGTATCCTTCTATGTTCTATCAGAGAATTTTCCCATTCCCAGGTATATTGCCGGAATTGCGAATTATACTTGAAATAATAACAATGGCTATAACGGGATAATAAACGACAACCAGATGTTCATTCAAATTTCAAACCTCTCTAAAATGAAAAAGTAAAATCTTTGAAAAAGAATATCGATTTAAAATTATAAGGAATATATATTTATTGAATGTTTGTTCAAAATATTTCATTGGCTATCGAAGAAATAATTATAGTCGGTTGAGTTTGAAATTCAGACCTATATGTTTACTTTACTCGATATATTCCAGTTTTATTATATAATTTACCTAATCCCAGGTAATTTTTATCTCTCTCTTTGATTTGAATTTTGTATAATTTCTCATTGTACTACGTTTCGAAATGAGCTGGTATAATATATCAAAATTTGTAATAATTTTATTGGATTTTTGTCAGGGATGCGGCAAGTAAACTCACTAAAAATATTAGATATAACTTTAATAGGGCAACACCCACTTTGTATCTGAAAAAAATTTACTTCTCTAGCAATATCTAACAATAGAAAGACCTCACTAAAACTTTCAATAATCCCTTTTGAAGACTTGCATAGCCGTAGAGAGAAGTTTTCATGGAGATTTGTTTATGTATTTACATTATCTGCAAATTTGCAAAATTTATATTTATTTTAATATAAAGTGAGTTTAGCTGATCTCTAAAAAATAATTGGGAGCTGAAACGGTCGATCTCTATCGAATTCAGTTCTTTTGAGAATCATCAACAAACAACAATTTATTGACGCGCCACTGGAATACTATGTTTGACGGACTGATTTATAATTCCAGCCCATTTTGATGCGAAGTATAGTGCGTTTGTATGAAAAACAGATAAGAAAGTATGTAATAGAGAAATAAAAATAACGCTGGATTTAAAAAGAATTATACAAATAAATAAAATTTTAAATGGTAATGCTGATTTGGCTTCAAGCTTAATTGCTATACTTGATACACGTCCCTGCTTTAATTTCTTGCGAGGTTGACCGTACATTTACCCTTTAAACTCATTTTTACTGATAGAAGGCAAAATTTGAGTTTCAAAAACAGTTACTGTATTATAAAATTTACTGAAACAGGTTCATTAAAATACGTAGTTATAATTTAAAAACTAATGATATGTTACCGTGCGGGTGTTTACCAGACGTCAACACGTAAGTAATTATTTCTGGCGTGGTGAGACTACAGGTGTATTTCTCGTGCCATTTAAAATAGATATTAGTTTTTGTTTAGGTAAACAAAGATTTTTTCACTTCGGGTCGGGTTCGGGTCGAGACAGTTTATTTCGGGTCGGTACCGTTCAGGTCGGGTTGGAACCGTTCAGATCGGGTTGGTTCATTTCGGGTCGGTACCGTTCAAGTCGGGTTGGTTCAGTTCGGGCTGGTTCAGTTCGGGCCAGGTACCGTTCGGGTCAGACTTGTTCATTTCATGTCGGGTCGGGTTCGGGTCGGTTCGGAATAGATACCGGTCGGATCGGGTCGGGTTGGGTTGGTTCATTGATGGTTACCGTTCGGGCCGGGTTTCATTTTTACAGAAAATGCGCATCTCTAATATATATATATATATAATATTAGGATGGTTCAAAAAAGAAAAGTTTAAAATTGAAGCTGCTTTTTCAGTATATCATAAAGCACTTTATGTCTAAGGTCTGCCAAATTTGAGCAAAATCGATTAATATTTAGAGGTCGCTCAAGTGCAAAACGTGAAATTTGAAACCAGTAAATAATTGTTTCGAAGGTTTCAATTTATTGTATCCCTATAAACGAATTGTTAATTGCAGTTTGATTATAAAATATTTCAATACATAATATTAAATTATTACAACGTGCTTAGAGTCAATATTATGCCATATTCTGATTGAAAAATGGATTTTCTCAATGTACTCTGAGGCTTTTTTTTTCAATTTTTTACACTCAAGCTTTGTTTTTAACGTTCAACATGTACAAGAAGATGGTTTTTTTTATAAAAGCTGGAGAAATATAAAAAAAGAGTAAAATAAATAAATATAAATATATCATCACGCCATCTACGCATTACTGGGTGTGGCACTCTGCCGAAGCAAATCCCGGTAAGTGATATATTTTGCGCGTGAAGTGCGATTACCAGCTGTCAAATCGCGGCCCCCAAAGATGTTAGTGGTGGAGGAGCCACAGGGGCAGCTTTTTGAAATTATGAAAATTGTTTGTCGCCTTTGGGAATCGAACCAGGGTTCTCAGGATCCACAGGCTGACTTCATACCACTGAGCTAGCCACCTCATATAAAGAGTAATATTGCAAATTTATGTATTTTTAGTATTTGAGTAATGGGATTTGACTCTTATACGTATTTAAATGATGTAAAATAAATCAATAAATAGAGTATGCACTAGGTTTAGAACCGGTATTACCAACCACATTTATTTCTTTAATCTAGTTCAACATTTATGCGAAATTAACATTGCAGTCAAACTTTAAACTATACTTAACGACAAATAGTGTTGAAGGCAATATAAAATGCGTGAAATTTAAATTTATGTAATAATATAAACATCAACGAGACAGTAGTTCAAGAATATATATATTTATTACCGCAAAATTATATATTCGCCTATAGTATAAAAAGAAAATCATTAAGAGGGTAATGTAGCTTGATTGCGCTCATCATAAACATGTTTTTGAATGGGAGATGAAATTTGGACTAAATATGGTCAAAACATCTTTTTTTTTTAATTTGAAGACAAAGATTGAATCTATGTCTCTTGTGTGTTGAAATTTTTATTTTAGTTTTAATTTAGTTTTTACACTATTATAAACTTATGTAACTTCACATCAATGTTACTCAATAAATAAATAAATATTGTAAATTTCAACACAAAAGCAACATAGATTGTTCTTTTAAAATAAGCCCTTGTTTGTAAAAATATATTTATATTTAGTAGCAATTTTAACCCCCCAACGAAATACTATTTACTACCACTACTAGTGGTATAAACTAAAACTAACATTATGCTCCGCCCTTGGCCTTTCCTGTGTAGACATATGTACAGAAATATCTGTTGAATTTATTTTATTTCGAAAATAATAAAATGGGTAGCCGAAAAGGAAATATGGCAAGGTAAACTTTACATGTCCGTAGAAGAAAGTATAGTATTCTACGGGAATATAATAAGTATATCTAATATTATATTATTAACATATGTATTTACAGTACTTAACTTATTTAGAATCTAAATTGGAATAGTACATTTTATATTTATTATAGAATTTTCTTAAAGTATGTATATGTTGCAGGGATATGATAAAAACGGGGATTTGATTAAATCCCTAAGAGAGTTGATCATATCACGGGAGATGTTAAAATGACAACTCTATAGGGTCATTTCCCTAAAAATATTAAGTGATATGGTCAAATCCCTGGGTTGTTTTAGTGAAATGACGAAAATGAAATTTCTACAATATCAAAAACATTTATTTAGAAAAACAAACATTAATAAATGAATAAAAAAGTATTTCATCACGCCTTCTACCCATTACTCGATGTGGCACTCTGCCGAAGCAGCTCTCGGTAAGTGATTTTGCGCGTGAAGTGTGGTTACCAGTCGTCAAATAACAGCCCCCAAAGATGTTAGTGGTGGAGGAGCCACAGGGGAAAATTGTTTGTCGCCTGTGGGAATCGAACCAGGATTCTCAGGAACCACAGGCCGACTTGATATCAGTGAGCTAGCTACCCCATTATTTTTATTGGTATTATGGTCATGTAAAACGTAAATTAAATTATTTATTTCAAACAAATCAAACAAAGTAGTAAGTACTTATATGAAGAGTTACCAAAAAGTATATTTTTAATGGAATATAATATTAAATGTAATTATTTATTTTTGTTGAAACACGTTGTAGATTTGTGGCATCTTGAGTTAAAAGGACGTCACTTTTTAAACAGGCACATCTTTCTGTTTCGCATTGTAGGTACTTTGGATTTTTCACAGGAACATATCTTGAACCCTTGACTCTACATCTAATATTAGGCGTATTCCATTTGCCATTTGGATCAGATCTAACTTACATTTATTGAACCAGATCACATATTTATTTCGCTGGATTACTTCGCTGACTTTATTTCCAGTACTAGAATTACAGATTCTAATTTACTTTAAAGCAATTCACACCAATAAGTGCATTAGTTTGCTTAATTAAGTTCATTTAGTCATATGACAAATTTATCTGAACTGATTTAAGTGAACCAAGTATCTAATGTTTATTTTTCTAAATAAATGTTTTTGATATTTTAGAAATTTCATTTTCGTCATTTCACTAAAACAACCCCGGGATTTCACCATATCACTTAATATTTTTAGGGAAATGACCCTATAGAGTTGTCATTTTAACATCTCCCGTGATATGATCAACTCTCTTAGGGATTTGATCAAATCCCCGTTTTTATCATATCCCTGCGACATATACATTTTAAGTGGCGCACCAGTTCTATCTCGAGAAGTATAGGAGCTACTAAATCGGTTAAATTAGCAAACAATTTCAATTTTATAAGACTATTTTAATGAGCGAAATAAGTATTTTTTTAAACCAGCTGTTCTCAAAAAACAGGGTGCATCTTTTATTTTCAATGGGAATCAATTTTTTTTTATTTTTTATTCGATTCAGTATTTTTTTTATCTCAACAAATACAACGTTCATTACCCCCATTTTTATTTAATTTAAATCGCATATAAATTCATCGTGTTATGAAACAAATGAATATTAAAATTTATTTGATAGTCGTATTGATAGTTAATAATTAATCATACAAACAAAAATATTATGATTTGTTCATTTGTTTATTTCATAACACGCTGAATCCTGTGCGATTTAAATTAAATAATATCAATTTAATATGCATTTTTAAAAATTTGTAATGTAAGGGTACTAAATTTTGTATTAGTTGAATTTAAAAAGAAAGCTAAATCGAACTAGGAAATAAAACAATATATTCCCATATAAAATAAAAAAGTTCCATCAAATATTTTGAGAATTACTGTTTTAAAGAAATTCTTGTTTCGCTCATTAAAGTTGTGTTATAAAATAAAAATTGTTTGTTAATTTAAAGGGCTTCGTAACTCCTACACTTCTCGAGATAACAATGGTGCGTCACTTAAAATGAACATTCTGTAGAAAAAACTACTTCCTACCCTAGGGAACCACTGGAAAACAACGATAACATGATTTCATATTACACAGAGGCATAGCAATTTCGTCTTATTTATATAAATAAATAAATTAATTAATATATCATCACGCCTTCTACCCAATAACAACACAATCTTGAAAGACTGATTTATTGCGCCAAGAAATATAGTTCCAATAAATCTTATCTAAATCACTAATTTATTTCTGAAAATTTAACTTTAAAAATTATACAGGGTGTATACATATATATTTAGGGAAAAATTTGAGGGTATACAAGTTGTTTATTTAAAGTGTTCCACCATTGCTATTTTGAGAACTATAAGAGCTACGATGTTGGCTAAATTAGACAAAAATTAGACTTAAATTGAACATCCTGTTATATGCTATATCCAATATTTAATATTTACATAAATATCTTCATATTTTTTAATCTGTTACAAACTAACAATTTTTTACAAACATGATGTGTAATATTTTAAAATCTTTCAATTATTTTATGTGGCAATATTTAATATCAAGACTTATTGTAATGTAAAAAAAAAAATTCATGTCAAAATGTGAATGTAGAACTCTAGGTAGAACTATAATAAACTTAAATTATATAGATAATTCAATAATACTATAAATATAATATTGTGAAAAAAAACCTATTTGTTTTTATCAAATTATTTTATTAATTATATATCATAAGTTTCATTTATAAGAAAGTTTCCTCAACTAGTATTTGTGTGCATGATTGTTACATAGTGTATCTAGTGAATTTAAATTTCTTACATCTTATGAGTCACTAAGTGGTGTAGCCCAACGGCTAGAATTGAGCCACCACACACCGCTGGGAATGGTTGACTTTTCAGTTGGATACATTACGCTCTTAAAGTAAATATATAAATATTTTGAGCAGATTTCATCATATGAAGCAGTTAATAGTATAAAAATAAAATTTACTGCAAAATGCTGGAGAAAATTTAAAATTGCTGGAAAGATGGATTTTATTTCTAACACATGGATGCCAGCAAAAACTAATTTTCTGGCAACACTGTTGCAGATTGCGTTTTTGTTTAACTGCATCTACTGCCTGCGACTGCGCAATGACAGGTATTTGCTAAGTGATCCAAAATATAACTTCTTCAATGTCATTTTGTCATATTCACACAAATTCGTTATTGGCAAGTATTTAAAAAAATATTATCTTTTTTGAAAAAGCAAAGTGAGCGTATTAACATTTTTGGGTGAGCCATGAGATATTTAGATATTGGTAACTATAAACGTTGTAAAAGAAATGTCATAAAACTTTATAACGTATGACATGATACAACTTCATCAATTCAGCGACGCATCTAAATAATAGTTATTTATGTAGTAAGGCTATTATGAAGATGTTTTCTTCTTTCTGTTCTTGGTGCATTCATTATTTTTTAGAAACGCATGACATTTTTCATATATCTATGAATGGATACTGTAATTTAGTCGATCAGAAAAACTCACTTTCCACACGTGTGCGAAAAGTAGTACTTTCTGCATGAGTAGACGGCAAATGTCTACTTTATATAGGTACATGAAATAAATGCCGAAAAACCTACTTTTTGTAATAGCCACATAAAAGATTTTTTGCAGCATATATGGAAAACATTTAACAATGAATTTTACTTAGGGGTGCTCCGAGACGAGATTAATTATACTCTCGTTTCGACAGAGTTGTTCTCGTCTCGATCTCGATGCGATAATTTGGTGATATCACAATTAGATGTGTGGTCTACAGTGCTGCAATCATGATCGAATCTGTGTAAAATAATACTGTATTTTTATTAATAAATTAATTAGTTAATCTCGCGCAATTAGTTTTAATGCTAGCGTTTTAACATTTATTTCGCGAGCATTTTAACTCTGACCAGCTCATGACTAAAGAAGCTTTACATAATGTGTAGAAGAGGCGCAGTCGCGGCAGTAAATCTACTTTTTTGATTAGTTAAACAAATAACTACTAATTTCTAATTAATATATGTCATTTATGTATGGGGTAGTTGGCTCACATCGTATCGAGTCGGTCGTGAATTTGAGAACCTTGGTTTGATTTCCACATCCGACAAATAATTTTCATCTCAATAAAATTAATTAGCACTAACATCTTGATTTCATGGCGAGTTTGACGATTGGTAGCCGAACTTTACGTATACAAATATATAACTTAC
The DNA here is from genome assembly GCA_911728475.2 of Pterostichus madidus. Classification (NCBI taxonomy): domain Eukaryota; kingdom Metazoa; phylum Arthropoda; class Insecta; order Coleoptera; family Carabidae; genus Pterostichus; species Pterostichus madidus. The sequence continues at coordinate 14,963,784 of OU452304.1, read as the reverse complement.
CGCGATCCTCGCAGATATCTGCTATGGCAGAATGCACCACCGTAAAAAGAGTGTTCAATTTAGTTGTGCCACTATTCCTATCTCGAGAACTATAAGAGCTACAAGGTAGATTTAATAAATAAAAAATACCATTTTCTAAGTGTATTACAAAACAATTAACAAATAATTTTTCTTTGACCAGTAGATCTCAAAATACCGAATGCAACTTTCTTATTTCAAATCGAAACCTATTTTTATATTTGCATATTCGATTCAGTATTTTTCTCAGAATTCAACGACTACAAAGTTCATTATTTATTATTATATGACAATACAATTATTTAAAGAAACAATTATTAGTCATAGCACCTTGATTCCTACGAGATTTGAATTAAAATAATGTTAATTTCACATGCATTTTTGTCAAAAAATTCGTTATGTAAATAAATAAATATAAATATATCATCACGCCTTTTACCCATTACTGGGTGTGGAACTCTACCGAAGCAGGTCTCGGTAAGTGATATATTTATGCGCGTTAAGTGCGGTTACCAGCCGTCAAATCACAGCCCCCAAAGATGTTAGTGGTGGGGGCGCCACAGGGGTAATTTTAAATTGGTGAAAATGTTTTGTCGACTCTGGGGATCGAACCAGGGTTCTTTGGATCCACAGGCCAACTTTGATACCACTGAGCCATTACCTCAATTTGTTATTTGAGGGTACTGAACATTAGAATTAAGAAAAAAATACTGAATCCGACAAGCAAATAAAAAAGTAGGTTTCCATTTAAAATAAGAAAGTTGCAGCACGTAATTTGAGAACCACTGTTCAAAAAAAAATTATCAATAGTTTTGTAATATACTTATAAAATAGTATTTCTTTGCTAATTTAACCAACCTTGCAGCTATTATAACTCTCGAGATAGCAATGGTGGCACAAATAAATTGAACACCCTGTAAAGTAAAAAGCGTGATAATATATTTAGTATTTATTCGCTCCGCGCACAAAGTAACACATTTACGCCTTTAATAAAATATTGTACTATATACGGCAGAATTTTTTAAAAATTTTACTATATATATATATATTCGTATATACGAGTATATAAATATGAATTATAATTATTTTAGCGGGCGAAAATTTTATAGCACTTAAGTTGCCCATAGTAACTTATATTATTGTTATGATAGCGGCAAAGCTAAAAATATTGTATAAAAACTAAATATTTAGAGTACAGACCTGTAATCCTTTCTCAACTAATGTCTCGACAACATTTTCTCCTATTCCGGCACTGGCTCCTGTTACTACAGCTATTTTTCCAATCCAGCGATCCATTTTGAATAACACTTACAATATCTTGACTATTAAAGTCTTCAAATAATATTATCTTTATTTCTAAAAAAACTACTATATGTTTTTATCTACGAAGTCATCGGAAGCGTACCTTCTCAAAAATGTGTTTGAGTTTCTGAATGCGCATTAATTAATATAAGCTCGTGCTATTTTATATATAGTAGATTAGATTATTTTATATTAATTATTTTTTATCATATATGTACAGACTAATTATATAGGTTCGTAATATTTTATAAATCTATGGAAAAATATACAAATTCATTTATATATTTTTATCAATAAATGAAATATACCTAAATAATGAAACTAGCGACTTATGAAAATATATTTGCTTCAATGAATTATTAAATTGTCATGATGAAATGGATGGTCGTTATTATCTTATTTTATCACAATTTTCAAGTTAAGAAGAGGCTTCAGGAATCCAGTTTAAATAATTTAATATTATTCATTTAGCCGTAGGACTTTTTTGCTCCAACTATTTTTTTAACTTACAAATATTAAATCATTAAAATTATTGTTAAATTTCAATATTCTGTAATCAAATTAATTAACTCTGATATATATATATATATATATATATATATATATATATATATATATATATATATATATATATATATTATACAAAATTTCAGCAATCTATATTGTACTTAGTAACAATATCCGATACCCAATACTCTTCAACCATTAAGTATTTGTTAAGAGTTCAATAAAATTCTGTCCCAGATTATTGGATGAAAAGAATACTAATAACTGGAAAGTTCATAAAGTAATAAATAAGTAGGTACTGACATGTGCTGATGTACATACGACACTATGGCACTATTTTTCAATACAATTCACAAGTTTAAAATGTTTCTTAGTACGGGCTGGAGTGCAGATGACTGGACTTCCCATACATATAATTTATGGACACACACTAGTATCACTGTGCTCACTACGCACAAAATTAAACAGACGCGAAATACGAGAATATATTCAGTTTTAAAAGATAGCTTGCTCGTTTTCTTTTTCATACAAGGCTATTAATTTACCAGAATTTCATGTAACACTTATTGACCTGCTACACCAGTGCTTCACAGAAAAATGTTTGGGAAACACTATGCTAGAATAGCGTCAAAATCAGTGCGTTTATAAACATATATAAGAACATCGAAATAGCAAAATTATTTTTCAATACTAGAACAAGCTTGAAGAAAAATTTACGAAAATCTACAAAAAAATTAGCAAATCTTTGTTTGTTGAAAATAAATTTAAAGAAATATCTTCTCAACGTCTTTTGGATTGATGAATACGGATCAAAGTTATCTGATAAAACTACAGATACAGTATTTGCTAATTTAAAAAATAAAATAAAAAAAAATAGGTCAATAGGTGACAGACGTGACGAAGATAACCTTCATTGAAAAAGGAAACTGTGTAAACAGCTGTTCAGTGCGCAACGTCAAATTTTAATTTCGACATTTTCTCTTTTCTTTTGTGTTATGCTTTGTTTATTTATTAGTCCTTCTTAATTGTTATAAACAATGTAGGTTGCAGGTCAGTACAAAATTAAAAAAAAATACATTTATAGCGCCTAATGGAAGCGTCATTCCAATAAAAGTTTTCTTGGGCGGTCTTTTCACTTTTTATACTAATCAACAACAAAAATTGTTTTTAGCAAACAAAGAAGCCCAACATATAAGAATAGTAAAGTGTGTAACGATAGTACAAAAAAAATTGACTTTGCACACTAAACAGCTGTTCACGTTGTTGTCAAGTTTTCTCGAGGTCGGTTTCGTCACGTTACTGCCTAAAACCTATAGTATCTTCAATAACATGTTTCAGGCAACGTGAAAGTGATTCAGGTACACGATTACTGTTATCACACTTTCGAGTGAGTTATGTACACTATTTCTCAGACAACTACAAAGTATTTAAAAAAAAATATACAAGAGCACTGTTTCACGTTGACACTAAAGCCTGCTTCAAAGTGTTGTCGTTTGATGTTAGGTACAGTGATACCAGTTGTGCCAACCCTTTTTATATCAAAATACTAAAATATGAATAAATATTAGTTTAAAAAATAAAGTTTATTTTCGTATGTAAATATTTTGAACAATCAAACTAAATTTCGGTTTATTGTTTTCATTTATTCAATTCGTTTTTTCTCGACGCTATATCTGTTATGAATCAACCAAACTTGAACTGAAATATTATAAGTGTGCTCTATAATAATGTATTAGCATGTGATATTCTAACTTCCCGCTGTAATTGTAGACGTTATTTTATTTTGACTTCTTTTATATGAAAATTTAGTATGAGCACACTCTGCAGCCAGAGGCGGACTTTGGCCTAGGCTAAAGAGGCAATAGCCTAGGGCCCAAAAATTTTAGGGCCCGGATTTAAACTTTTAGTTTATGCTTGTTTTGACTATTTATTTTTATGATTTTATGTTATGTTTGATATGTATTAGTTGTACAGAATTTTATATTATTTATATTGGCAGCCCAGCAATCTGTCATTTCTGTTAGCGAACGCCTTTCAAGTTTATTTCTTTATTAAGTATTTGTTTACAAAGCTTGTTTGTCTACTTGTTTTTGTTTCATATACAAATTTATTTTATTATATCATATATAAATTTATTTAACGCTTCCTGTAACAAATACCACTGGAGAAAGATCTTTTTCTGTACTGAAACGCGTAAGAAACTATTTACGTAGTACGCTCGCACAAGAAAAGTTAATAGCTTTATCACTATTGTGCATAGAGCACGATAACGTTGACAAAATGGATTGTTGTGCAATAATTAATAAATTCGCGGAAATTAAAACGCGAAAACGAAATATTTAAATAAAATTATCAAATAAAATATTCAATATTTAATGTGTGAATTTTGTTACATCGAAATATAATGTATGTATTTTGAAATGTGCAATTTAATTTTTTTTTATATTATATTTTTGTAATTATATTACATATAGATAATTGAAATATATAATTTTAGTCCCTTATATGGTAGTAGGTATATATATATATATATATATATATATATATATATATATATATATATATATATATATATATATATATATATATTCTCCAAAATTTGAAGCTTGAAATAAATTTTTGAAGAGCGTGGAAAAATCGGCAAAAGTATCTAGTTTTCATCTATGAGTGGCGAAAATGATAATCTTCATGATTTTAGACAGTTTTGATCACTTTTTTGGTCACAGATTTAAGAAACAAAATTTTAAAGTTGAAAAAAATGCTTGAGTTTGGTTTATTCTACATTTTGATGGCGGCATCTCGTTTGCTATCGAAAAACTGAAATATTTTGTCTCGTATCAATCTATCTAAAAAGTTATGCTTCTTTAGCAAAAGTGGGTAGAAAATATAATTAATATTTGAAATTTACCAATTTTTTAATCTAAAACAAGGCATCCTACGAAAAAAAAAATATGTAACAAAAATTATTGGGATTCATCAAAAAACACGTGTAATTTTGTTCTGAATTTTTTGACACATTTTAAAAAAATTAGCTTTTTTTGGACTTTCAGGAAAATTTGAAATGTGTCAGAAAGTTCTAAAAAAAAGCATATGTTTTCCTTGGTAAATTCTAAACAATTTCTGTTTTTTGAATTTTTTCTAGAAATTTGATACTTTTCGAGTAAAAAAATCATGAAATAATAGAAATATAAAATTTTTCACACAAAAAAAAAATTTTTTTTAAAATGAATCAAAATTTTCTGAACAAAATCACTCGTATTCTTTTATGCATTATAATCATTTTTTGTTACATAATTTATATCGTGCGATGCGTTGTTTTTGAGTAAAAATTTGGTAGATTTCAAATATGAATTATTTTTTCGACTCACTTTTGCTAAAAAAGGGTAACTTTTTAGATAAATTGACACGAGACAAAATATTTAAGTTTTTCAACAAGAAACCGAGATGCTGCCATCAAAATGTAAAATAAACCAAACTCAATCATTTTTTTCAACTTTAAAATCTTGTTTCTTAAATCTGTGGCCAAAAAAGTGGCTAAAGCACTCCAAAATCATGAAAATTATCAATTTCGCCATTCGTAGTTGAAAACTAGATACTTTTTCTCATTTCTTCATGTCCTTTAAAAATTTATTTGACGCTTCAAATTTTGGAGAGCGTGGGGTGTCCGTTTCCCAGAGAATGCCCCATATATATATATATATATATATATATATATATATATATATATATATATATATATATATATATATATATATATATATATAAAATAGTTTATTTTATGTTACACTGTACAACAGAAAAAAGAATTTCAATTACTGTACAGGGCCGAGCTAACCGAGCAGCAGAGTACTTTCTAGCTTTGAGTGGGATTCGATCCCCACAGCCGACAAAACAATTTCACCAATTTAAAATTATCCCTGTAGGTCCCCCACCACTGACATCTTTGGGGGCCGTGATTTGACGGCTGGTAACCGCACTTCACGCGCATAAATATATCACTTACCAAGATCTGCTTCGGCAGAGTGCCACACCCAGTAATGGGTAATAGGCGTGATGAGATATATATATATATATATATATATATATATATATATATATATATATATATATATATATATATATATATATATATCTCATCACGCCCATTACCCATTACTGGGTGTGGCACTCTGCCGAAGCAGATCTTGGTAAGTGATATATATATATATATATATATATATATATATATATATATATATATATATAAAGGGCCCGAAATAAATATTTTGCCTAGGGCCCGAAATACTTTAAATCCGCCTCTGTCTGCAGCGCTAATAATGGTAAACATGAAACAAACTTTAACATTTCGAAATAGATCTGGAATTTGTGGAATTTACAAATCAAAATAAGGTATCGCTAACCCAGCGTTTTTGACAGACAACTTTTTTTTTTAAATAGCATTTATATATTAATTAGGGTTCTTATTAATCTTGTTTACTTTAATATAACAACTGCGAATCTATTATGATTATTAACAAAACATGGTTACCAATATTCTTCTAATCTAATTATTATTATGAATTTATTTAATATTTATGGAGAGTTGGCGACAGTGGATGAGCAGTGACTTCGTTCAATATTATCGTTTAAAAAACCGAAATACACAGGTAAATATCAAAAAACAATTCGTAAAGTGCTAAAAACTGAAATCAGTACTCCTAAATAAAACACCTAAGTATAAAATTACATCTAAAAAACGCGAATTAAACTAAAAGTGACAGTTGGTGAACAAAAATAACACGTAGAATCGGGCGCGCCGCGCAACCTACCTAGCGCATACAGTGCTGGATTCAATCAGTGTTGCCAACTATAGAAGAAATTAATTCTCAGCTCGCAGCACATAAACAAAAAAAAATTAAGCATGTCACAAGAAAGTGGAGGAAATTATATTCCAAACATTAATACTTTCACAAAAGTGACAAATCCTATCATGACACAAGTACCAATAACAACCTCAATGATACTTAATTCAATTTATGCAAGTCCAACAATGCAGCAAACAAGTGGAGGCTCCAATCTCACCACACATACCATTACAAACGTAACAACTATTGCTACGCCTTCACACAATATACAAACAATAACATGCCAAACAACACCAATAAACACCTCAGTAGTATCCAGTCCAATTTATCCTAGACAGGGGGAAAATTATTATTTGACACCAAATGTGTACGTACGTACTACAAACAACGACATGCATGATACACAATCAATAACTGATGAACCCCAAAACTGGCAAGTGATACATACAAGGCGCTCAGGTAAAAGATACAGAGAAAATGAAGTAAACCTATCGCAAGGAGTAGCAAAAAAACCAAACAATAAAAACAAATCTAACTCTACACCAACCGTACTAAATAATAATAGATTCGCTGCTCTAGCGAACGAAACCAGCGATGCTCAAATAAAAACGGACCCAAAACCTCCTCCGGTGTTTGTGCAAGATGTTGCTGATTACAACCTAATGCTGCTCAGCCTAAAAACTATACTCAAAGATGACGAATTCATCTGTAAGAGTCTAACAAACCAAGGCGTCAAAATTTACACCAGCACACCCACCGCGTATCGAACTCTAATACATATGCTGAACAGTAATAGAATAGCGTACCACACTTACCAGCCCAGGCAAGAGAGAGCATATAGAGTAGTAATTAAAAATATACATCCAACAGCCCCAATAGAAGATATAAAAGGGTCATTAGAGGACTTAGGCTTTGTTATACGAAACGTGTCCAACATAAAAAGTTGGAAAACAAAAGAAGCCTTGCTTATGCACTTTATCGACCAAGAACCTGGTGAAAACAATAAAAAAATCTATGAAGTCAAAAATATACTAGGAACCAAAATAGCAGTAGAACCCCCAAGAATCAAACGAGAAATACCTCAATGTATGCGGTGTCAGAGCTATGGGCACACAAAAAGATATTGCACAAAACCATATTATTGCGTCAAATGTGCAGGCAACCATTCAACCTTCGCATGCACTAAAAATGCGCAAGAACCACCTATGTGTATACTCTGCTCAGGCGCACATCCCGCTAACTACAAGGGCTGTGCTGTCTATCAAGATCTGCAAAAAGCGAGAAATAAAACATATTTAATTAAACCACATACACAAAACACTCTTATTAATAACGTACCTCAAAGAGATAGCGGAAATACAAGCTATGCTAGAATAACAAAAAACCTGACAAACGATCCTGCAATCATCACAAGCCAGACAAACAATTTAGAGACAGAATCATTCCTAACACAGTTTCTAAATAAATTTGAAACCATGTTTAGCCAGCTTATGCAACAAAATATAACGATAATTAATCTGCTCACATCCTTCATCAATAGAACAAATAGATAGTACAATCAGGATTGCACTATGGAATGCGAACGGGCTGGCACAACACCGCCACGAAATAGAAATATTTCTAAACCAACAAAAAATTGATATTATTCTTATAACAGAAACACATTTCACAGACAGAAGCTTCTTTAAAATTCCCAGATACAAAACTTACAATACAAACCACCCTGACAATACGGCGCATGGAGGTACCGCCATACTAATAAACAAAAAATTCAAACACTACGAAATGGAGAAATACAATAAAGAGTATTTGCAAGCAACCAGTATAAAAATCAAAGAAACAATCGGCACACTTGTTATTTCTGCAGTATACTGCCCACCAAAGCATGCGATCAAATAAAAAGATTTCGAAGAATACTTCAATACGCTTGGAAACAGATTTATATCGGGTGGTGATTATAATTCTAAACATACCTACTGGGGCTCACGTCTGATAAACCCAAAAGGTAGAGAATTATACAAGACAATCTCGTCAAAAAGATATAATTGTAACAGCACAGGAAAACCAACCTACTGGCCCACCGACCCAAACAAAACTCCCGACTTGTTAGACTTCCTTGTTTCAAAAGGAATATCTCAAAATTACATTGGAATTGAATCAAGTTACGAATTATCATCTGATCATTCACCAGTCATAATGACTGTAAGCGCCAGTATAATACAAAAACAAAATAAAACAACATTATACAATAAACTTACAAATTGGGAGTTATTTAGGGAAACCTTAAACAACACAAATTTACAAATGCAACTCTCTACCCCTGACGACATCGACGAGGCAGTTGATTGTATAACAAAACTCATCCAGACGGCTGCATGGAGCTCTACTCCAAAGATTAACGACACAGGAAACGTAACAAATTATCCAAAAATATTGAGAGACAAAATCTGTGAAAAGAGGAACTTTAGGCATAAATGGCATTATACAAGGCACCCAAATGATAAAAACAAGCTAAACCATTTGTTTAAGGAAATAAGCAAATTAGCACGAGAAATAAAAAATGAAACATATCAAGACAACTTGAGAAGATTGTCAGCACTCCCTGAAGATGATTATTCTCTATGGAAAGTTACCAAAAAACTAAAACGACCAGTGCAATCCATACCACCAATTAAGAAGGAAGATGGCTCATGGGCCAGAGAAGATTTGGAAAAAACTGAAATATTTGCTAAATACCTCTCAGAGACATTCCAGCCAAATCCTTCTACGTTACCAGTTAATGAACAGAAAACAATAGAAAATGAGATTGATGATTATCTAGAAGCTCCACTGCAGTTATCAATGCCAATTAAACATGTAACTCCTGGCGAAATAAGAAATGAGATTAAATACTTAAAAGACAATAAAGCTCCAGGGTACGATTTAATCACTGGAAAAGTCTTGAAAGAACTACCCAAAAAGATTATCCTATACTTAACATATGTTTTCAACGCCATGTTAAAACTATCTTATTTTCCAGTCCTGTGGAAACTCGCCCAAATTATTCTTATACATAAAACAGGAAAATCCACTTCTGAAACATCATCTTATAGACCCATTTCCCTCCTACCTATTCTATCCAAATTATTCGAGAAAATATTGTTAAAAAGGATAAAAACAATTACAGAAGAAGAGAATATAATCCCACCACATCAATTCGGGTTCAGGGAGCAACACTCCACTGTGCAACAAGTGCACCGAGTGGTCAACGAAATAGAAGAAAGTCTGCAATCTAAGAAAATATGTGCTGCAGCTTTTATAGATATTAGTCAAGCTTTTGATAGGGTATGGCATACAGGTCTTCTCTACAAAATTAAATCCCGACTACCTCATCAATTCTTCCTTTTATTAAAATCCTACCTAAATGAGAGGTACTTCCAAGTTCGGTATGAAGAGAGTACATCAACACTACATCCAATTAGAGCAGGAGTGCCCCAAGGCAGCGTATTAGGCCCCTTTCTATATCAGCTGTTCACAGCAGACTTACGCTGCCAGGAACAAGTCACCACCGCCACATATGCTGATGATACTGCTGTACTCGCATCACATGACGATCCAAACGAAGCAGCTGACCGTCTACAAAGATCCATGGACGAAATTCAGAAATGGGCGGAAAAATGGAAAATAAAAATAAATGAGGGAAAATCTACTCACATCGTTTTTACAAACAGAAAAACTGCATGTCCACCGCTTCAAATAAATAACAAAGTACTAGAAACGAAAGAAGAAGTTAAATATCTGGGTATGCACTTAGAGAAAAGGCTCACGTGGCAAAAACACATAAAAAAGAAGAGACAATACCTAGAGCTAAAATTAAAAAAAATTTACTGGTTACTTGGACACAAATCTCAACTGTCAACAGAAAATAAACTACTCCTGTACAAAGTGACACTAGTACCAATTTGGACCTACGGTATCCAGCTTTGGGGATGCGCCAAAAAATCGAATACGAACATCATACAAAGATTTCAAAATAAAACGCTACGCATGATAACAAAAGTCCCATGGTACATTAGTAATCACACAATCCATAAAGACTTTAAAATCAAATATGTCCATGAACAAATTCGGGAGTCTGCCATCTCATATGAAAACAAATTGAACTACCATCCAAATGAATTAGCAGTTAATCTACTAAATAATGAAAGTGATATCAGAAGACTGAATAGAAATAAACCATTGGACTTAAAATTCATATAAATTTATAATAGTTAGAGGTAACCCCGATGGGGGTTAACCTCCCGCATGTTATGTAAATATTGTAACAATTTTGCTTGTTGGCCTTTCATAGACCAGTTGTAAATAAATATTATATAATAAAAAAAAAAAAAATTTAATATTTAAGATATTTACCGTTCTTATACAAAAGATCTGCGTATAAGGTAACAAAATTAAAATTAAATTTAGTTTACGGTACATTTATTAATTAGTAGTGTAGAAAAATTCAAGTAATATGTTATAAACATTTATGTAATTTAATGGTGATTGCTAATTCAATTATTAAATGAAGTAGATAAAATAGGATTAACTATTGTTTATCTGTCAATATTTTATTTAAAACTTGCGTTCAAGCATTAGATTGAGCGTTCAACTTAAGGCGGCCAAACACGTACAGTTTTTCTTTGAGTTTTGGCTTGCGCGCCAGACCTTTCGTGCCACGCATGTCTCAAGCCTGGCTGGTATCGGTCACACACGTGCAGTTCAGTGCATCATCGCGTCGGGATTGTTTGCAACAATGTCTCCACTAAATAAAAAAATATTTGCTGCCATAATTATTATATACGTTATAAATAAACAAAAAACAAAAAGGTAACGTTCATCCTGGACGAAAAATTGGCTAGCAGAGTGAAATAATGTTTCTCATATGAATTTCATAAATGAACTACGCCTGAATAATGAAGATGATTATAGAAATTTTTTATACATTTCAATGAATTCTAAAAATTTAGAACTTAAATAAGTCTCCCTTTTAAAATTAATTTAAACAAAAATATAACGACACGAATACGTGGTACAAAATCTGCTACTACTGTGTTATCTATTGCTACTAGAGATGGCAACGATTAATCGAATGATTAAAATAATCGATTATTTCGTTTCAATTAATCGATTAATCATTTGATATTTTTTGTTTCGATTAATTAATAATTGATTAATTTATTATTAATCGATCAGTTTATTTTTACATTTCATCCCTATTCTTCTAATAAGGATATTATAGGATATATTAACCTTTACAATTTTAACTAAGAAAAATATGGATAAATGAAATTTAGTCAATGTTATTTAATCCTTATGGATTATTAGATCCAGTTTAATGTAAAAATAATAAATGAATTATTACTGCAGCTAATACAATAAATGAAAGTAAAAAACGAATTGAATAAAACCGATTTAAAATTGCATATCAACAGCAAATCCTTCTCAAATACATATACATATATACTAATAAAATTAACTAATATAACGTTTCGATTAATCAAATGATCAATTAATTGATTAATTTATTTTTGCCATCTCTCATTGCTACACGGTACGCAAGCGTACGGAGCATCCTCCTGGCTACCAGAGCACACACACGTTCGTGCTCGGCCGTAAAGTCGAAACCACGCGCCAAAATTTCCAACAGTGCTAGAAATCGACTCAAGCCAATTCATGCTAAATCAAGCCGCGCCGCTCCAGGCTGAAGTACCCACACACGCAAGCGATTGGCGTGTATGCCTTGCGTGCGCGCCAATACCCAAAGAAAAACTGTACGTGTATGGCCGGCTTTATATTAAAAAAAAATATTCGACTCTGTCTGAAATTCAAATTTAGAAACAGATATGTATAAAATAAAAAGTAAAAATTTAAGGCTAAGATATAACTAAAAATAAATTTAACCCCTAAGCCTTAATCAAAATAAAGATAAATCTAAATACGTATTTTGAGAACTTAGGTCTCGAAATACGTATTTAGATTTATCTTTATATCGATTAAGGCTTAGGGGTTGAATTTATTTTTAGTCAGATATGTAAAAAGTATTCAATTAAATTGTGTTTTTATTTATAAAATTTATATGAACAAACACTAAGTTAGAATTTTAAAATAAATCATAACTTATTTTGTGTTTATTCGTACCTAACAATTAGAAATGGTTTCAATTATACTTAAAACCGATGAAATATAACATTATTTTTATGCCCGGTATCATAAATAACTATAATTTTACTTCATAGAGAATGTATTTGTGGCCAGTTGTACTAATAGAACTTAAATTTGAAACTTAGTTTAAATAAATAAATGCACATCCAATATTTGAATTTTTAGCAGCAATATAAATTTTTCCATATGATATAAAACTTCGATTTGTTTTCATTAATTTAAACTAAGTTTAAATTTCAGATCTATTGGTGCAATCGCCTATAAAACTAACATATTCGAATCAATTTTATTTATTTAATGGCATATATAGGATTTTTTTATATAACATATACGAGAAAAAAAAGAGAATTAAAGTAATTAAATTTTACGTCAATACGTCAGTTTGACATAAAAATTGATTAACTTTTTCCTTCACCACTTCGATCATAAGCACCGCTCTTCGGCAATTGGCTGCCTTGTGCAATAGAAAAATGGCCGCCTCCTGATTATAATAATAATAGTTGGGTACCTAATGTTGCAGTTTGAAAATAACTTACTTAAAAATTTGATATATTATTTATATTAATCAAGTACATATTATATTTTTCCTGAAACCGGTAAGAAAGGATTTATTTTTCTGATCCTTTTTATCCAATACAATTCATATCAAAATATTTACACATTTTGAATTATTTATGATTAATTTATTGATTAAATTAAACGGTTTCAGGAAAGAAAGTGTACATAAGAAAAGTGTTTTTACTTAACTCAGCGGATTAAAATACTCGGCATGCGGCCCGTATATTATATACTATTATATGCTTCCGTATCATAACAACAACATTATAATCCTCAATTTGAGTATTATAATGACATTCATTATAGTCCAAGGATTATAATGAGATTATCAACACATTACCGTAGCTAGTTACTAAGTAAACGTCGAAAATAGGATACCTTATTTTTACAATAATTGTTTTCTGTTAAACGTCAAATAATTTATTTTTTATTTTTCACTAATTTACGTCAGCATATAAAAGGCTCTAGCCGGATAACGGGGTTTTCCGGCCCCCGACTCCGATTCGCCTGAGATTTTGTCCACGTATTCGTATTGGAAAAAGAAAAATTTCCACCAAATATGAGCTCGAAATACCAACCTCACAAATAGTTATTGCGAAAAAACAGTTTTTTTCACGTTTAAATTCAAAATTCTCATAAAATAATTGTTTTCCGGAATTCACCGTGTCTGGTATGAACTTACTTATGATGAATGCATTAAATACATTCAAAATTTTATTTCTACGTGGTTTTCGGTGTATAAGTGGAGCACAGACTTGAGTAAAATCGATATTTTATTTTAAAAATGAGGCGAAATATGTGTTTTTTTCTTCAATAATCATCTAATTTTTAGACTTCTAGACGGAATATCAAGAAGGGTTATTCGCCAAATGTGGAGAATTTCATAAGCTTTCGAGTCTTGGTAACAGCAACCTTCTATGATTTGATTTACTACCTGGCGAGCCTATTATGTAATCTTACTTTTTATCACATTTTTCTTATTTTCTATATTATAAATGCTATTTTACTTCAGTTTATTCCTAGCACTTTCATATTGTCAAAATATTCTCAAATTAGAAAAAAATTTTGACGTCTTAATTGACAAATTTTCGAAATTAAAAGCCAGAATAAAAAAATTACTTAATTTATTGTGATTAGGCATTATTAATTAATTATTATTATTATTTAATTTTTTTAAAGAATTTTAATTTTGTTTTGTTTTTCTTTTTGTTATATATTTTCTTATTCGTTATGATTTTAATAAAATTTTATTACAAAAATATGGTTTATGAGAAAATTAGGACTGGTAAAGGTAAAAAATAAATATTCTCCTCAATTGATAACTCGGCTTTGTATAATGAAAATTTTCTTATAAACGTACGATAATTGACGACGTTTCGAGACTTAGGTTTTGTCTCATTTTCAAGTCTAAAATACAAGGTTTTCATTAGTAATAAGCTAACAAGCATAATAATAGTAAAAATAACTTACCAAAGAAAACAAAGTTTAAATTTTAAATTATCAGTTTACATCCAAAAACAAAACCTTTCAAAAAGGAAAGACAAAAAAATAAAATAGTTATTTTTAACAGCAACATGTTAAAAATATAGCTGGTGACGACACCAGAGAGATATATGTATATATATATATATATATAAATATAAAATAATCTTACAGTTTATTTATTTTCCTTTTAGAAATAAATGATATTTTAAACATTTTTAATTATTTACTACGAGGGTATTAAGGGCTCTCCAGGGACGCAGAAAAGTTCTAAATTAGATTTGCGGCTTCCTCATCGAAAACTTGTGCAGATTAGATATGTGTGTAATTATTATGAAATATCCTAAAAAAAAGATATAAAAAGAAGCCCACATAAAGGGGAGGGGGGAGAACACTACTGGGGCAAAGTCTTTGTACAGTTTTCAAGTAAGTATATCAACATACGAAAAATGTAGTTGCTTATCAGATTAGATTGTTACTTAAAACTATTTTTAAGTTTTTAATTTTACTTGGTTCGTGGAAAAATAATATACGACGTCATGCATTAGTTTTAAGAGCATGTAGTATTCACTGTATTGATCAAGAAGCTGATAATTTTTTTAGTCGAAATTATAATTTTCATGTTTTCAAAGCGATCAGTTTTGAGCAATTGTTTTTAAATGGAACATCACAAAGTTTTGTATTCGTTACCGACAGACTTGTCTAATTTAATTAATTATTCGTTTGTTCTAGTTTCGCCGATATTCTGTTACGCAGTGTTAGTTGTCAGTGGAACCCAAAAAATTATAGTTTTGAAAATTAACATAATTTTTGAGATTAAAAAAAAAAACCTTCGTTATCAGTACATTGAATATTACATGCCCTTAAAATTAATGCACGAAGTCGTGAATCATCCAGTATACCTCAGGAGAGTGTAAATAACTGAAAGCTACAATTCAATTAGTTGTCAAAATTAATACACGATAAAATAAAACGCGAAATAAGACGAAGACTTCTTGTAAAAATATATATTTAAAACATAAAATAAAATATAAATTATAAAATACAAAAGTTATAAACTAATATTGATAATTGAAATTAAACAATAAACCGGCAATGGAAACAACAACAACAACGTATGAATAAACTAATCTTTAAGTTACAAAATACTAAAATACATGGCAAGATCTACATCTTGCACCGACGAGACAACTTGTCTCGTTAGAAGCCAAAACACCACTAACTAAATTGTTGTTGTATACCATGGGATCTTCTGACAAAGGGTAAGAGGGTGGTATCGTCGCGATGGTCGCACATATGCGTTTACATAAAAAACCCAGACGAGGTTAAATCTTTCCGACCCCTCGCTTAGCTATAATTTACCCAGATATGTCATCACATCCCGTGTAACCAGACGCGACAATTCAGAAAAGCTATAAACTTGATAAATAATCATCTACAGAATACTGAAGTTAATACATATGCACTAATAAATTTGATAAACAAAATAAACTCTGTCAAGTCAACTTTAGAAAGATACTTAAGATAACGCTTAATTAGTCTGTATCTTTCGAAGCTGAGTTGATAGTGAAATATCATAATTTATAAACAAAACCAAATTCTGAATTACCCGTTTTGTTACAAGAGGATGCTATTTTTCTTTGTACAAATTACTTCTCATAAAAAACCATGCGTTTCTTTCCCTAGATGTATAATATTAAATCGTTCTTTAACGGTCATTGAATCTGAATTAATTTTTCTCTTAGTAACAATATAATTTTATACATAATTTACACAAACTTAACGAACAAAATTTGAAACTAGTACAAAAATAAGATATCGATACTGATAAAAATGTATCACTATGTACACTTATCTTATCTTTGACACTGTCGGTTTGTAGAATCATATGATTAAAAGAATTTCTGTAGCTGATATTTTACAATCAAAAATCTTCGACAGTGCTACTTATCGAGTGAATCAAAGATGATAAACATTTTATCAGCACAAAATATAGGTGGAAAACCACGTATCACAAAAAACTTTGAAAACATAAACTTCAGTTAGTTTTTTCGCGGCGCTAAATCTGTTATCAATCAAAGAAACTTGAACTGCTACGGATGTCAAGTGCTTGCAATTTATTTTAAATATTTTAATCTGTCACTGTCATCATGAATATTGTCGAGGACAGTGTAAATATTGTTAGCTTGTATTACGGAGAGAGGGGGGAGGCATAGTACAAGAAAATATTTGAGTACTTCGCAGGAATAAACGTCGAGTGATTTCCATCACCAGAAACTGTTAGACAAATTAAAATATTCATGACAGGATATTTAAAACAAATTTCACACAGTTTACATCAGAAGCAATGAAAGAGTAAGCGAAAAAAAGAAATTATTTTTATTAATTTCAAAAATAAGATTAAAATAAATAAACAAATATATCATCACACCTTTTACCCATTACTGGGTGTGGCACTCTCGGGAAGTTATATATTTATGTGTGTGAAGTGCGGTTACCAGCTGGTGACACATATACAGTTTAAATTCCGAGTTTTGTAAAAACTGTTGAAAACCGACAGTTTCATTGAAAATAGGTGACACATATAGAGTCTGTTTCTCTGACAGTCAGAAATAAATATTTGTTAATTTCAACTTGTTTTTTGTTAATTTTTATTATTTTAAATATTTATCGACTCAAATATAAAAACTATAAACTATGAAATATAAGACAAAAATTAAATTTAAAAAAATTGACAAGAACAATAAATGAAATATAAAAACTTAAAAGTATTTAACTATATACAAAGTAAATGAATTTAACTATAAAAATATACAAAATATCAAATAAAGTCATAAACAATAATCTTTCATACCTCAAACAAAAGTGAAGATAACGAACAAGCCAGCATCACAACAAATTTGGTTTTCGGCAGTCTGACTGCTGAAAATAGAGGCGTTTCTAGTTTTCACAGTCAAATGTAGACTCGGAGTATAAACTGTATATGTGTTACAAGTTCCACAAAATTATCGCATCTGAATCAACTTGTCAGTTCAGTCCTTAATCATCGATGCGTTCCTATTATCTTATTTTAAAATCAGTTCCAAGTCGCAATTGAAATTTTGTCTTTTAATTTTATTTATTAATTTCATTAAATTACGCTATTAAAATCAAATAATCTGTATTAAATACCTGATATCCGAATCCGCACCGATCCGATCCGAAGTCGGATAAAATATCCAATCCGGAAGTCGGATAAAATATCCAATACGAAAATCGGATAAAACATCCGATTCGAATGTCAGATAAAATATTCGATCCGAAATTCACATACACAGCTTGTAATATCTACTGTAAGTACTCGTAAAAAACATAAATTCCTATTCCACTCTAAGGAACTGTAACGCTACGTAAAATGTATAAGCATTTATATTCTATGATAAAAAGAATTACTAAATAACGTTACAACAAAATATGTCTCTTTAGTTTTTCACAACAAAATTATTTTTTAAGTTTCATCTATAACGGTTATTTTCTTTCGAATTTGTAATGTTTCAATAATTGGTTAAATATAAATAGAAAAAACTGTACGGATCTAATGATACGCCTGGTCTGATTTCGGATCGGATCTCGGATCGCATTTCGAATCGGATTTCGGATCGGATTGGATCGGATCTCGGATAGGATCGGATCTTAAATCAAGTCGGATCGGATCGGACCGAATACTAAAATTTTCAAAAATGCCGATCTATAGTAGATAGCAATATTGTGATAAAAAAATTATATACAAAAAACTGATTGTACATGTTAATTGCCCTATACCAACGTGGGATACACGGTATATATACTCGCTCACCATTGGAATTTCGGAAACTATAAGAACTACGACTCCGGTTAAATTAGACAAAAGTTGCCACACTAGTAGGCCAATTTAATGATATTTTAATTTTTCTGAAAAAATGCATAGGCGACTATATATGAATAAAAATGTAATAACGGCGATATTTAAAAAATAATTTTAAATCCAAAATATCGACTGAGAGACCAAAAAATTTTAAATAGAACTTTGAGTTTATGAAGCCTTTTTTACACATAGGTACAATTATATATATATATATATATATATATATATATATATATATATATATATATATATATATATATATATTATTATTATTATTATTATTATTAATACATTACCCAACAGGCTAAGCGCCCAATTCTAGGGTAAGGAAAAAAAAACACCAAAATTAGCGGGAAGTAATCAATTTCTTTATATCATTCATGGTATTATGAAAAATATCAATTTCACACTCAAAGTCATTTTGAGAATTAACCATTTGATGAATTGGTGACTTAGATTACATATTAGTTCTAGCCGTATGCAAGTAGAAGATGTTCTTGAACCTGGATGACATTCTAGTGACTTGAAACAAGATTCTGCTCATGATAAATATGCAATCAACGGCGTTGTGAATGATTTTATGTAAAACAGTTACAGCAACAATATTTCGCCTCTGCTTGAGTGAATGTAATTGAAATGTATCTAGTAGTGTGGATTGGAGTATTCCTCTAGAAGGATAACAACCATCTAAGATGAAAGTTGCAAACTTCAAAAATTTCCTCTGAACATATTCTAGTGATTCAATTTGATAACAATATAACGGATTCCATATCAAAGAGCAGTACTCCAGATGAGGACGAACTAATGACACAAATAATAGACGCAAGGTACTTGCATTAACAAACATCTCAGAATTGCGAATCAGAAAACCAAGGCATCTAAGGGCAGTTGCTACTTTTATTTCAATGTGTTCCTAAGTCCACTGTCGTATCGGGCCTGCTTAAAACAGAATTATTTATTGAGTAGTCAAAACAAACCGGGTTTAGTTTTTTTGAAAAAGACATACAGTGGCAATTGGAGATATTCAGATGAAGTTTATTACTGCAGCACCGCCTGAAAATAAAATCAAGATTTTTTTGCATCTTCAGACAATCATTGAAGGAAGAGATGACACACAACAGTTTTAGATCATCTGCATATAGTAAGTGCTCAATGTCAATATTAACTATAATGTCAATGATGAAGATGTTAAATAGTAAAGACCCTAAAATTTAACCTTGGGGAACACCAGATTTTTATAGAAAATAATCAGACTGAAAACCCTGTATATTAACGAATTGAAATCTATTATGGAGATATGACGAGATAAGCTGTAAGAGGGAGTCAGAGAAACCAAAGAGATTAAGTTTCTGTAAAACAAGGGAATGATCTAATTTATTAAAGGCCTTGGAAAAATCCGTGTACATGACGTCCACTTGACCTTGTTGATCCATTGCTTCGCAAATTAACTGCGATATGCACATAAGATCAGGGTTCTTATAAAAACCAATTTTTTTGATTTTGACCAGGACACTGGTCAAAACTGGTTTTAACCGTCCTAAACTGGTTTAAACCATACATAATTTGGAAAAGCTATCCCTGTGGCTCCTCCACCACTAACATGTTTGGGGGCCGTGATTTGACGACTGGTAACCGCACTTCACGCGCAAAATATATCACTTACCGAGATCTGCTTTAGCAGAGTGCAACACCCAGTAATGGGTAGGAGGCGTGATGATATATAGATATAATTTAAAGTAATAATTATTAAAATTTTACTATGCGTTTTTAAAACCGACATATAAATTCTTGAAAAATATTTTATTTATAAGCAATATTTTAAAACTTACTTCTTGTTTTTCATCTATTTTTACTGAAATGTAACATGAAAGTTTGTTCGTCGTGTTGTGCAAGTTGAAACATGAATACAAGGTGCGTGTATGAACGAGCTAACAAGATCTTTCGTTCATTATTGTGCTCTGTGTGATCGGTGAACAAGTTAACACTTGTAAGTTTACTATTTCTATAAAAGGGAAGTATATTTTAACTGCAGTTCAGTCGACTAAATATTTCAAAGCAAGAAGTCTGAGCTCTGGCGTTGGAAGTTTAATATTTGCAGGTATGCAAGATCATTGTATATTTTTGTAATAATTATTTTTTAAATTAGTGTGGATCATACAAATTAGTTTATGCTATCGTAAATATAATCCTAATTTTTATTTTTGCAGAGTTATGTATTCATCAAGAAATAAGAACCTTGGAGGTCGACACAAGGATCCTGTTTGGGGTTTTTTTTACTGAAATATCCAGTGAAAGTGGAAAAATTACTGGACAGAAGTGCAAGGAATGCGGACAAATTGTAAGCAGCAAAGCTCTGCGAATGAAAAAACACAGACAAACTTGTAGCGTAGTATAATCTAAAGCTGAAGCTAGTAAACGCGTATTGTCTTCTGACTCTGAAGATGACGTTCCTCTTCAACAACACATCATCCGCAGCCGCAGCTCCTCTACAACTTCAGCATCTCCTAGTACTAGCAGTATAAGTATAAAAAAATAGATAAGTACTCCTAGTACGTCAGGAAGTAAAAATTTCTCGCAGCCCAAAATATTATCACATGTTTTTACTACAACAACAACACAAGCTGATCAATTAGATTTAGACGTTGCTCGCTATATGTTTTCATGTAATGTACCATTTAGTCACGTTGGAAAATTTTATTTTCAAAAACTGTTAAATAATTTACGACCCGGATATAAACCACCAACGACACAGAAACTTGCAACCAAATTAGTAGATACTATTCATAATGAAGTTGTTACAGAAGCTTCAAATTATTTATCAGGAAAAATGGTCACTCTTGTTCAGGATGGTTGGTCAACCATTCACAATGATCCCGTCGTAGCTAATTGTATTTCTACGGGCGATAAAACTTTTTTCTTATCTGCCATTGATACAGGAACAAATCATAAAACTTCTGAATATTGCCTAACATTAGCTCTTGATGCCATCAAAGAAGCAAAAATAAAATTTAATTGTAGTGTGAGAAGTTTCGTTAGTGACAATGAAAATAAAATGGTTAAAATGCGCGATTTATTAAAAAATGAATTGTCGGAATTACAAGACCGTGATTTTTTTATAGCTACGGTTGCGCGGCACATTACCTGAATCTTTTAGGCACAGACATATCAAAATTAAATTCCATAAATAAATTAATCAACCAAATAATAGAGGTACAGAAGTATCTTCGAAATCACCACGTAGCTAAGGGATATTTAAAAGAATGTGATGGGTCCGTAATTCCTCAATTACTCGGTGAAACGAGGTGGAATAGCCAACTTGTTTGTATACAAACGTACCTACGCAATAGAGAGTACTTTTTTAAAATTTGCGACAAATATGAACAAGAAATAGATAATAAAATAAGCTCTATTATAAATAAATAATAAAGAAATAAAAAATTTGGAAAAACAATTAAAACCAATCTCGGCTTCTTTAGACCGACTACAAGCTGATCATGCATTATTAGCAGATGTAGTTCGTGACTGAAGACAATTTAAAGCCACATAAAAAACTAATTCTGCAGAGAAAATTAAATTGTGTTACTCCTGCACATTATTGTGCATATATATTACATCCCAAATATATGGGTGAAAATTTAAAAGCTGAAGAGGAGGAGCTAGCTCGACAATGGATAATAAATGAAATAGACAAAATTTTTTTGATTTTAATAATTTATTTGACCCATTCCCAAAATCATATTTTCTTGTATCAGTAAGAACCAGTGTTAAACCACATGTTTGGTGGTCGTCACTGACTGGTGTTGATAAAAAATTTACTACTTTTGCAAGCCATCTACAAACTTGCGTTGCCTCTTCTGCCGAAATCGAGCGAATTTTTTCAAATTTTAGTTTTGTACAAACCAAACTACGAAATAGATTAGGCCTACAAACAGCCTCCAAATTAGTAACATGTTACAAAATGTTAAATTTCAAAACTAAACAGGATGATAAGGTTGCTATTGCTAGCGACGAAGAATATTAATGTATAATTTTACTTATCATTATTATTATATATTTATGTATGAATTTTAACAATCGATACAGAATGTATTTTCTTTAATGTATATTTTTCCTATTTTTATATTTTACTACGCAATGTTAATGTTGTTTAAGTTTATTTCATATATTACATCTTGTAATAATCTTTATATTCTGTGATTATTTACAATAAAAAACATATAAATACAATTCAATGCTTAACTTTTTTCCACCAACAATTACAGTAAATAAATCAATATATTATGTTCCTACTTGTGAATTCATGTCGTCGACAGTCACTCGATAAAAACCACTGGTCAAAATCACATAAAAACCAGGACGGTTTTAACCGGTTTAAACCGGTGGTTAAAACCATAGTGGAAGAAACCGAACAACCCTGCATAAGATTCGTGACAGTAGATCTGCCTTTCATGAAACCATGTTGATTAATAGAAATAAGACCACTTATCTGACTATAGACTCTTGCATGTAAGATTGATTCTAAAATTTTGCTGAAATTAAACAGTATTGCGACAGGTCTGTAATTGCTGATGTCATTTTTATCCCCTTTTTTAAAAATTGGTTTCACCCGTGATATCTTCCACTTCTCCGGAAAGGTTGAACTTTTTAACATAAGATTAAAGATTACGTTAAGAGGCTTTGCAAAAACAGAAGCACAATCTTTTATAAGAAATGAGGGAATTAGGTCAGGTCCAGCAATCATGTTGGATTTCAGCTTTTTGAATGGCTAACATAATTTCGTCTTGAGTTATATAATTAATAGAGACAGTGGAAGAGTTGTACGGTATAGAACAATTTGTGCTGTCTTTATTACAATCATCGTTAAATGAGCTCGAAAAGAAATATGCGAAACAATCAACTATCGATTGTGGATTTTCCAGAGAAGTGTTATTGTAACTCATAACAGGCGGAATATGAGAATTATTTCGTTTATTATTTACAAATGTCCAGAATTTTTTAGGCTCCTCGATGATTTCATTTTGCATTTTCCAGCAGTAGTTCTTATATTCTACATCAATCCAGGCTTTATGTTTGACCTTTAATTTATGTATTATCGAACCTGTAAACCACTGAGGATAAGAACCAGTACACTTACGTTTCAGGGGAACATTCATCTGCACAGCATTGTTAATAACGGAATAAAAAGTATCAATAGCGTAATTCACATCATCTATATTGTTTAAAGAGTGCCAGTCAATCATAGAAAAATCATTGTAAAGTGAAGGAAAAATTAGCTTTTTTAAAATTAAAGCCGTAGTTACTGACAGATCGAAATTTTTTCAGTTTAGAGTTTATGGAAAACTCAACCAATAAAGGAGGATGATGTGAGTACTCACGACACAATAGCCTTGGAAACTACGCACTGATTATTACTAATGACTAGATCTAAAAGTTTACCATTATCATTCACTATAAAATTAAATTGCTGTAAATTTAAAAAGTTCAAAAAATTATTGAGAGAGCTGAAACGCGGGCAAGATGCGGTATTGTTATAGCAACTCAGATAAAAGGGTATGTTGAAGTCACCAAATATAATTATTTCAGCGTTATGAAGAAATTGTAAACTTGCAAGTGAATCAAATAATATATCATAGTCATTAACTGAGTAAGAGGGAGAAATATAGATGTTCAGGGCAAAAATAGTTGATAGTTAATTTTAATTAATATGATGTCAATGTGAGCAATAAGATTAAATACATCACAGTAAGAAGCAATATTAATTTCGAAAGCTTGAAGATAGTTTGAGACAGCAAAAAGGACACCCCGTGTTTTATTTGTAACAATTAGATTACGATCGCTCCTGAAAACGCTGAATTGTTTGGAATCAAAAAGCTCTGAGCTGCGAATACCGTCGTGGTACCAAGTTTCAGATAAAGCAAATAATTGATATTGCTCTGCACTTAAGGAAAATTTGTATAAATCACTGCATTTAGAACCAAGACCGGTAACATTTTGATAAAAGCAACTGAGACTGTCCTTATCATTTTTATTGCACGAGTTATTTAGCAGGGATGGTGATGAACTAATAAAATCGCACTTATTATCGGGAGAGCAGTTGTCAAGAATCCGTAATTGCTATGAGTCCCCAAGCACAGTTTATTTAAATTTACCGAGTGCAGCTTTATATACTCGGCATTCATTATCTCATACAGCATGATCAGTTGGTATATCAACATCATTTGTAGTTTTAAATTGAGAACAATTAGCACATTTCAGATGAGTTGCAGTGCATGTATCAAGCCGATGAGATTCAGCACATTTTGGACAAGATGGAGATTTTTTTGTGCACTGAGAGGCTAAATGATGAAAACCACAACAGTTATAACAACGCCATACATCAATCGCATCATAAACTGAACAAAAATCATAACCAATAAAGAGCTTGCCAGAATCCATAATATCATAGTAAGTTTTATGGTCAACCTGAATTACTGATTGATAAATATTTTTATTATTACGCAATGGTTTCAATGAAATAAACTCCCATAGACTGTCATTGGTGAAACATGATTTATTCTGCATTTTTATATAATTAACCAAAACACCCGCCTCCATTTTCTCAGATATGCCAACTATTTTTATTCTTGGGTTTAATACTGAGAGTTGTTTGACCTCATATTTATCACTCAGTTTTTCCGTGAAAATTTTTTTGAATTTCGATGAGCTAGCAGTACTATCACAGCTTAATACAATACTTCCGTTACTAGCATTTTTAATATTGGTAAGTTGAATATCATTCTCTAGAGCAGTGATTCTCAACCACTGTGCCGCGGCACTTTTGTGTGCCGCCAAATTTCAAAAGTGTGCCGCCAAATTTTGCAAATATATAATAATGTTAATATTATTAAATTATATCATTTAAAAAGAAAAATATTTTTAACATGAATATATATTTAAATCCACAAACAAATAAATTATTTTATTATTTGCTTTGCAACGCGGTTTTTCTTAGTGCATTAAAAATATTTTTATTATTAGCTTGTAATTAATCCCTTAATAAACGTTTAGTTATTATTGTAGTATATATTAGTTTATTTCGTATATTTAAAATTTTTGTCATAAACTATTTATGCAGTGTGTTGTAGTAAGTAAATAATTTTTATCTTTTTCTTTGTGTGCCGCCAAATTTTGAAATCGTTAAATATGTGCCGCAACAAAAAAAAGGTTGAGAATCACTGCTCTAGAGGATTGAGGGATCGTAACATGTCAGACTTCGTAGTACTAGTATTTTGAGTTCCTGATTTAGGCTTCACTAAGATTTGAGGCTCAACATTTCTGCCTTTGATTACTGACGCAAAAGATAGTGGTTCAGAACTATAAATAGGAATAAGAATATTTGAAATGGATTGTTTAATATTCGACACTTAGTTTTCATTGTCCTTAAGCAAATCATTTTTTTAACGCGACAAACATAGTTTCCATTTTACTCACTAATGAAGATTGCAATGAGTCGAAAAGTTTACGAACATTATCATAAATCGATTTCGTATGATTATCCTGAAGTTCGCCAATTAGAGACGAAATATCAAGAGATTTCTTTTTGTCAACAACTTCACAGGTGGCATTACAGGTATCACACAAATAGAAAAAATTTAATTTTTCCAAAGCGATACATACATCTTCACTAATATTAATGCACGAGGTATGAAACCGTCTATTGCAGGAGCCCTTACAATAAATTAAACTCTGATCCTTTTTTTTTATACCTGCATTTAGCACAATCGGCCATTATTGCATTAAAATTAATAATAAATCAATAAAAATCTGAAAAAAATAACATACACAAAGCAACTAAGTTAAAACCACCCTGAGGGTACCTGAAATAGAACACACACAAATTCAAAATAAAAAAGAAAAGAAGACAGATACGGGAGTCACACCCTACTGCCCCCAATCCTGTGGAAAAAAGTACAATAATTGTGATACAGATAATTTATCGTGCAAAAAGTAGCGGAATACAATATACAATTTTTAATTTTCGAAAAAGATGGAATATCGTATAGTTCAATTAAGATTTATTAACAAATCGAAACCAGAAATATGTCGGATCAATTAGTAACGAAAACTAATTAACCAGTATGCGCGTTTTTAAATCGGGCATCCGAAGTGAGAAGATGTCTAAAAAGGGGACAGTAAAAACAAAAAAAAAGTAGGTAAAACTAAAGGGACGGCTGGACGCATGGAGGCTGAAAGGGTTAGTCCTACCAAGCCTAACTCATAAGAGCCGATTTCAGAAGGCATTATCCATAATAACCCCAGAATTGTTCGGAAATATACATACATTGCACTGCGCGACTGAATTATAGAAGTGTAACTCGCGAACCAGTGAGACCAAGGCACTGATACTTTGACACAGCCTACCTGCGTAAAAATCTTTTCACCACCTCAAAACTAGAACAACAAACCTGGCACTGCAAATGGAACAGCATCAATAAATATTACACACCAACAGAAATCGCCCTGAATAGGGTAAATTTCTGAGTAAAAAAACAGTGGGATGAGTGGAACAAACACCCACGACACTGCACACTAAAAACAGTTAAAAAAACTTCCCGGCTCTACGACACAAAACCACTTAAATGAAGCACGCGGAACAACACATCCACTCACAACGGCGGTAAACGAACGAAAAAAGTGTATAAGTGACTAGCTTATAGCGCCCGAGTATGATTACTACAAGTAACTGTATTTTTTTATTTAACGACAAATCATACTTTGTCGACAGACGAATTCGAACTATATATATATATCGCGAATTTTTTTAATTTACGTGCGCGCGAGGGCCCTCAATTTGCTTCATAATTTTTTTATTGAAAGTATTTTGCAAAAAAATAAGTTTTCCAAACTTTTAGTTCTTAACAACGATTTTGGTGCGAAATATATGTTTTTGAACAGAGATATGATTTTTTAAATACTCCAGAAAATGCTATTTTACTCTATATTCTGACGTGTAGTTTATTTATCAAAGAATCATAATAAATCTATGTTATTCAAGTCAATCTCACTGGCACTAAAAGTACATTTTAAAATGTTTCATTACCCAAAAAGTGTGATAATTCTAAATCGAATATGCTTCATAGTAAGAATTTTTATAGGAAAACATTAATTCCAATTTTTACTAAAATTGATAAAAACTATCATAATGAATTTTGGAAATAATAAAAGCATTTTTTAACTATGAAATTTTAATGCTATCGCAAATACTGTTTACTATTTAGTTCAGATAATAGTTTCTGCACCATCTAGAAATTATTTTTTCTCAATACAAACTGTTAACGTTCTACCGATAATTTTCTATGTTCAAGTAACGAACGTGAGTAAGTAAATAAGTAAGTAAATGAAAAAAAAAAAACAATTCATGAAGCTACTAAATAGATATTTCAATAAATATATTAATAAGTAATTATAAAATGAATATATTTTTCTGTACATCTGAAAATAAATAAAAATGTGTAAACGTATTAAAAATATAAAATTTTTATTTATTATAAATTGAATGTGTTCAATTGTACTATTAATACCTAAATTTTTAGGAATTATTTAACTTTTTAATATATTTTCACGTATTGATGTAAAACTGTGATAAGGTCTAGTATTTTTAACGGTCTTTACAGTATTAAATCTTTATTTTAATTCTTTATCTTCTTACACATACATCTGTATCAGATACTCACAATATTCAGTAAACAGATAATTTTGTAATAACATTGATTCAAATACCTTGAAATATAATACTTATAACAAAATGAAAAATGTCTACCTGAACCATGCTCACTTGAACAAATATTAACTCGGTGTTATCGTACATCAAACTTGTTTATCGTAAATAGTGACAAAATCAAGAAAATTATATACATATATATATATATATATCGCGACATCTTTTTCATAACTGTAATGAAAGCGGCCTAACGAAATTACCGAATTCCCAGCTAGCTGAGGTTAAAGTGGGTTCACAAATTCACAAAATTTCAAAATTTAATGCTAAAATACACGAAATCCCAAATCTTTATATCTTAGTATTCAAAATCACAAAATAACACCAAAATATGCAAAATTATTAACTGAAATATAATAATGTATCAAATACTAAATAAAAATAGAAAATGAATACTAAATCAAATTTGCAAAAATAAATTGATTTTTTTTTTTATTATTATGAGGCATAATGAAACATTTTAAAATGTACTATCAGTGCCAGTGAGATTGACTTTGTAACAAATCATGGTGACGAGAATTTATCTTGACCACTGATTGCCGACGAGCTGAAGTTGAATAATAAGTAACGAACGCTACATGTGTGAGTGGTAAATATTTTATTAAAACAACATAATAAAAACTAACATAAAATAAAGATAATGAATTAATTAAACAACAAATAACAAATTAATAACATCATATTCTCGGGATAGACACCTTCGAATATTCTTCTACTCACGAATCATAACTACTATCTACTTACGTACTATCTACTACATTCGATCTGTGTGCTACATTGTATACTATCATCTACTGTCATCTACTATCATCTACTATCATCGCTTAACTATTCTTAAACTACGGCATTTATACTAAATAAATGCTAGATCGCAATAATTTCGCTGAATGTGACAAATGCTTCAGACGATCGCGCGTGTTCCAAAAGGTGAATAACATGACATGTGTCTTAAAGACGCAATCTAATCAACAATTTTGCAAACGATTATTTCTTACACATCCTGTCTGTTACAACTTGAATAATATGGATTTATTATGACTCTTTGATAAATGAGCTACACATCAGAATATGGAATAAAATCGCAAATTCTG
This sequence comes from Pterostichus madidus, assembly GCA_911728475.2. Taxonomy (NCBI): domain Eukaryota; kingdom Metazoa; phylum Arthropoda; class Insecta; order Coleoptera; family Carabidae; genus Pterostichus; species Pterostichus madidus. Next base: position 14,934,159 of record OU452304.1, on the reverse strand, counting down.
GCATATTTAAAAAGCATATCTCTGTTCAAAAACACATATCAAGCATCAAATTTTGTGAATGCATTCATAACATAAAAATCTACTACATCAGGAAAACAGTCATTTTTATTGTTATAGAAACAAGGTTCCAAATCAGCGTTTTTTGAAAAACTGTACTTACTAAAAAGCGCATAACTTTTGATGATTTTGACAGATTTTAAATTTGCAAGAAAATTTACAAAATATATGAAAAAGCAAAAAGATTGAGAGGCTATTGATTGAATTTTGTCAAAAAGGCTTAAATTCGCGGCAATTTTAAAACAGGCATTTTAAAAAAAAATACTCTTGCACTACCTGCAGAAAGAAAATAGTACATAGCGATTTAAAACATTTTTCTCTCTTGTAAAAGACATTAGCTTTTAAGGGTGCTAAGAAAATCTTTTTTAAAAAGGAACTTATGCTTAATTTAAAAATGTAAAAATTTACAAAATTTCTGACAAAAATTGACATTAGTTTAATTTAAATCAAATAGGAATCAGCATGCTATGACAGAAACAAATGGCTAATAAAGTTTATTTATTTATTTTTTCACAAAATAGTTTTATTGACCTGTAAAAATGAATCGCACTAACAAAAACATTATGATTTGTTCATTTTTTTAAACAGTGATTAAGGAAAGTAATCATAATAATTATAATTGGTTTAAATAGCACGTACCTACTAACATACATTATAAGGGAACAAAATAATATATTTCTATTATTTATATGTAATATAATTACAAAAATATAACATAAAAAACTAAATAAATTACACATTTCAAAATCGATGAATTATATTTCAATGTAACAAAATTCACAAAAAAAAATATCGATTAATAAATGTTGAATATTTTATTTGATAATTGTATTTAAATATTTTGTCTTCGCGTTTTAATTTCCGCGAATTCATTAATTATTTCACAACAATCCATTTTTCAAGGTCATCGTGCTCTATGCACAATAGTGATAAAGCTGTTAGTTTTTCTTCTGCGAGCGTACCCCGTAAATAGTTTTGTACGCGTTTCAGAACCGAAAATGAACTTTCCACAGTGGCATTTGTAATAGGAAGCGTTAAATAAATTCTTAAAATAATATCAACATTCGGGAAAGATGATGATATATTTTTATTGTGAATAAATTCATGCATTTCATAAGGTTCCTTCAAATTATTCTGTTTTGAAAAAAGTAGAAATTGTTCTACTTCATTATTAAATTCTTTTGTATCTATGTCGTTATTGTAATATTAATTTAGTTCTGTTATATGTTTAATTAAAGTCATTGTGTCTATTTCATCGTCAGTAAAAAATATATTAAATTTATTACTTAAATTTTTATAAATTTGCCCTCTATTATTTAATTCTACTAATAAACTATCGCGGAGCACATAAAATGTACAGATTTTAAAATCATTTCTTTCATTTAATATCAAATTTTATTCACTTTTCACATCATCAAAGAACACATTTCTGTTTATTTTTCTTTTCGTTTCATTATCATATTCTACAATCTTTATGTAAGATGCTTCTTTTTCAAAAAAATTAAAATTTTCGATCGCGCACGTGTTTGAACAGGACATTCAGCCTTCAGCTTATATCAGCGCACGCATAACACGCTAATTTCATATAATATGGACGGCTTCAATTCCGCACAGGTTAGAACCATATACATAAATATATATATATATATATATATATATATATATAAATTGAAAAACAGAAGTCAATCAATTCAAAAATAAAATAAATTTGTACATGAAACAAATAGCGAAACAAGCTTTGCAAAAAAATACTAAATAAAGAAATAAACTGGAAAGACGCTCGCTAACAGAAATGACAGATTGCTGGGCTGCCAATATAAATGAAATAAAACTAATATAAAAAATAACATAAAATCATAAAAATAAATAGTCAAAACAAGCATAAACTAAAAGTCTGAATCTGGGCCCTAGGCTATTGCCTCTTTAGCCTAGGCCAAAGTCCGCCTGTGGGACCGAGATATCCACCTCCTAATAAAGTAGCTAATAGTTATAATCAAAATAAATTATTTATTAGGAAGATATTTATTTTTTAGATATCCAGTTCAATTTATTCATCGACTTGTTATTATAGAGAGAGATAATAATTAAATAGAAAGAAATACAATACTTGTTTATGACGTATATAATTGTCATTTTGTTTCCAGCTCCTTGATTTTTTATAACTGTCAAAACGTCAGAAAAACGTGTTAGATTTGTAATTTCTTCAATAAATGAAGTCAGATTATTAGTTGAAGTAGCTGTAGAATATAAAAATATAATAGAAAATATACAAAGAGACGCAGTAAATTACAAGCAAAAAGACGAAAAGTGGAAAAAAATACCGAAAAGATTTAATTATACAATTCATCGAGATTAAAAAACCTCTGAAATATGATGAGAATTCCGCGAATAAGTTGGAAATATCTGTATTCCGTATCTATTCACATTCAAAATCTATTAAAAAACTAGATATTATGCCATTTATCAAAATTGTCAAATATATTTCCAACATGTAGCATTGTGAGGGTGTCTAATATTAATTATTTCCAAATTCTTCATTTCATAAAAATAATACAATATATCATCACGCATTTTCTCCATTACTGGGTGTGGCACTCTACCGTAGCAGTGATATATTTATGCACGAGAAGTGGGGTTTTCAACCTGCTAAACACGGTCCTCAAAGATGATAGTAGTGGAGAAGCCACAGCGGTAATTTTAATGTGTTGAGAATTGGTTTTTGACTGTGGAAATCGAATCGAGGTTCTCAAATTCATAGGCCAGCTGAGCCACCTACCCCATTTCATCCAATTTATAAAAAATTGTCTAAAATATCAATGCTAATCCTGTATAAATATAATATTTGCAGGCATACTTTTTTAATAAAAAATTAATACAGTATTAAAAAATGTATTTTTATTTTATGTATAAATTGACATGACAATTTAATCTTCTTTTATTAGGAGGTTTGAGTAGCTAATAAATGTATTTATTAGGTAAATAAAATTTATAAGGTAGTGGATATCTTCAAAAAATATTTATTAGCTAAATAAACTTATTAAGAACTTTATTAGGAGGTGGATATCTCGGCCCTAAATGAATAATCAAGAGTAGCGTAAATGCTGCCACCACGGAATATTTAACTCTATTCCGAAAAGTAATTAAAATGGGACCGATGATCAAAATGGCCGGTATATGCGCGTGTGCAAAATAAAACATGTACTCAACAATAACAAAATTATATAATATTTAATAACGAATAACGAATCAAAATAAATTATATAAATCAAAGATATTTACCAACTGAATACTTGATGCTATATAAACCAAGATATCACTTATTCACTAAATACAAAATCAATTCAATATTCCAGATTACTACAAACATATGCAATCAACAATTCTCATTACATAACTAAAATCTACTTGCATAAACTCTGCACAATAAACTTCACAAAATAACAATGCTATCGAGAGAGGCCCTTATACTGTGTAAGCTCTTTGACCATTTCACACGGACAGCCAAAATGCAAGTGGTTGCACTGCCCACAGTGTTGCCAACTAACGTTAACAAAAAGTCTCTAGATTGCATTTTAAAAGTCTCCAGAATATCTCTAGATTATAATTTTTTAAAACCTCCAGATATCTCTATTAAAAAATAAAAATTCGCCAGAATATCTCTAGAATATATATATTTTTTTTTTGGCTAAAATGCAGTATCACTGACCAATTTTTAAAATTTCCCCCACCACTATAATGACATTTACTTATCAGTGACTCTAAAGCTTTTTCAGAGATTTGAAGCTCATCGCAAAGGAGTATAAATGTCATAAATGTATGAAAATGGCAAAGACTGCAATAAGGTTTGGTTAGGTTAGAAAGAATTATTTTTTATTTCCTGATAATTGTAGATTACATTATGTTTGAGGTTTGAAGCTAGAAAATGTTTTTCAAATAACAGTTTCGAAGCACTGGTTTATTTAGTAATTTTTAGGGAGTTTTGAAATTTACAAAATTTTACCCACCTAAAATAAAATTTTTAAAAATTGGTCAGTGATACTGCACTTTTGCCATAAATTCAAACGGGCATTACGTTTTTAACGTTTTACCTCAACAAGTCAACAACTTGTAAACTTGGAACTTGGAACAAAGTTAGGTTATTAGTTGGAATCACGTAATACCAACAACAAAAATAATCCTGTTTGAATTATTTAAATAATATATTGTATTCTTACGGAATCACAGTTTGGGGAAAAAATATCTCCAGAAATGTCGCTAGTAATGTATTTAAAACTCTAGATTTGCGACAGGTCGCTAATTCTTTTAAAAAGTCGCGTTACGATAGTTAATTTCTCTAGATTTAGCGACAAAATCTCCAAATTGGCAACACTGACTGCCCATGGTTCGAACATTTTATTACTAGGGGATAGGGATGGGATAGTGGATCTCAAACTAACGCTAACTGAGTACTACTGTCGCATAAAAACTGGTTGACTTATTGACATCCACTTATTAGGCTTCCAACTGAACTGAACTAAAATTCTACGAATTGTGGAATTTTTCACTGACAACTGAAAAACTAACCGTCAACCTTTTAACTTACTTTTAAATCTATTCAAATACAAAGACAACTTTTATAGTAATAAACGCAAGTGCCTTTTATTACACTGCTATATATTATTAATAATTAATAATGAAAAAAGGATCTGTACTGGAAACTCAAGTTGTTGAAAAAATATATATTACAATACTATATTTTATTTCAGCACAGATTTATACATTTATACTCATATATTTAATTGAAATAACAGTAAACTTCATTTATATATGTATATAAATTGCTGAAGAACTGCTACTATTATCTACTAAAACTGAATTATTACTGATATTTTTGCTATAAAGATTGTTATTAAAATTAACAGAATTGTTCTCTTTATTTGAATCAATATTTATGGCACTATACTCGGAAAAAATAAGACTAGAACCGTTATAAACGAGACGAGGAACAGCATTACAATTGAATTTTTCTTTTTTCAAATTGCAAAAATAATTGTCATCAAAATGATCTTCAGAATTCCGCCAATGACTACAATTTATTGACTCACCAAATTTCCAGTTTATTTTCTTCATTAAGTTGTTTTTTTTTTTGAAAACAGAATAAGTTCTTATTTTTGTAATCCTGAATTTTAATTTTTGTGTAATATCAATTTTCGCAGTTTGGATATTTGCAATGGTATTTCTTGCGGCTTTTGTGGAATTACTTACATTTTGTTTAAAGTAAACAATTAGTATATATAAATTATTCCATGAAGCTCTGTTTCAATTGACGTCTTTACTACATATCTTAATATATATTTGGCTTATTAATGGAATTTCAATAAATTCATTTTTTCTGTCTAAAATAAACAATCAATATAAGTAAATTATTTATTTAAATCGGCGTTGTATTAGCGTTCTGTGAAGTTGACTGTTAGTTACTTATTGACGTCATTCACCAGTAGTTTCTACTAGATGGTTAACTACTTATTTATATTATTAAACAATAGTTGAAATTAATTAATTAAGATAATTAATTAACACACATGAGATGAGAACTTTGGTTTCACAGAAAATAAAACTTCATGATAAAACATTTTATTTCTAATGTCTGTATTTTATTTGTGTTTTTGAATCACTGCTTTACTTACTTTTTGCTCCCCTCTTGTCAAATGGCACCCATAATGTCGTGTTGCTCTATCAGCCCCCTGGTAGAAAGATTAAAGTCGACCAACGTTGCTTATCTGACCTTACCGCTTGCTTTGCGTCAATATAAATGATTCAATTCCAATCACAAATTTTAACTTTTTGCCCTACCAATTACTTTTGCGTTACTTCATTGTAAATCCAGCTAACTTTTCTAATACGTAATTTTTGAAATACCCGTTGTTGTTTCAGGTGTATCAATTTCATTTTTTGCTACTTTCTTCATGAAATTCATAACACTGAACATCACTTGTCGAGTTTGAGTATAAATTAATTTTTCCTAATTATTTACTATCAGAATCTTAATCCACATTTAAAAATAAAACTAAGATAGCCAGACGCGATTTCAAAACAAAACATCGAGTATTACCTATAAACTTCAACTGATCTTTTTCTTAGTGTCGTGCGATCATGAATGGTATACGAGTATATATATATATATATATATATATATATATATATATATATATATATATATATATATATATATATATATATATATAGCATTTCTTCTTTTGCTCAAATGTACTTAAAACATGCTGTGGATAGACTTGACTTAAGTGGCAGCGCAAGTAATAGAAATGTACTTTATGTATGACCTTGTATTTTTGGTTTTACGAGAACAAATTTTGTTAATAAAATATTTACATTAGCCCAAATTAACCATTTTGTTTACCGAGATTTTTTATTTTATTTATTTATTTACACACAATTTTCATAATTTCAACCACCCCTGTGGCTCCTCCACCACTAACATGTATAGGGGCCGTGATTTGACGACTGGTAACCGCATTTCACGCGCGAAATATATCACTTACCGAGATCTGCTTCGGCAGAGTGCCACATCCAGTAATCGGTAGAAGGTGTGATGATATATTTAATTATTTTATATTTATTTACTTTTGTAAAATGTATACCAAGATGTTACTTTTTATCATTAGACTTACAATTGTTATAATTTTTTATTTTTGACCCCACTTATGCTTAAAATTGTTAAAATAGTTATTATTTTTATTTTTGGGCATTTTTGGACATTTTATAGCTCTTGATGATGACTCACGTGGGATTCGAAACTGGTTGAGTGAATTTCAACAATAAAGTGACTGAATTTCAGAAAAAAATATTTTTGTACTCGCATCATTCAAAATAAGGTTTACATTACCTTGGAAATCGATGGAAAGTTTGAATTTGTGCACTAGTGCGCAAAGTAATTGGAGAAACATCCATCTTTTATGATTCTAAATTTTGACTATTGAAACGCTAATAGTTCTTACACACACAAATTTTAAGGAATTTATAAAAGAAATACAGACATTAAATAATCTGTTTTCGAAAACAAATGTCAATTCATGGCATATTTAACTGTCAATATAAATTCACACATCAAATTTAATAATGTCCTCAATGTCGATTATATAATTTTTGCTCGTTACAAAAAGCACTATTCGCGCACTCGTTAGGTAAATAGCTATAATTTTTATCACATTATCACACTCAAGAAGTTTACTTATTATTATAGTAATTAATATATAAAATGAATGTAATATGTAAAGCTATTTATTACTATTCTTGTTTATATAATAATGAAAATAAGAAAAATAATCTTCAGGTTCATCAACCGTTAAATTGTTGTAATTTATATATTGGTTTCTTTTTAATAAGATTCAGAAATGTAAAATAACGAAGATAAAATCTTCGGAGATGGTATTGAATGTGAATAATACAATAACATATACATTATCTTTATTAATAACTTATTCATTTATATTTGCATTAAAAAAAAAAACAATATGGCCCAAAATGTTGGGAGACAGTCTATTTCTCCTAAAATTTGTGATGATGCCAGATTTTGAAAATATTCTCCCCGAAGGCACAAATGCAGCCGATGCACTGAGATATTTCGCATGCATTTTTGTACAATTCCGGAAACAAAGCTACATTTTCTGACAAAAAAAAGTGGATTAGAAGAACGAGGTATGTTTATATATGTTTATAAATTCTGCTTAACAATTATAGTAACTTTTTTATTAAGCATTTTATTTTAATATTTCAGGAATGATTTGCTACGATAAAATCTTCCGAGATGAGAGTAAAACTCTAAGAGGAGTGAGGTCGCTATCGTCGGTATATTCAGTGTCAAAAGTTGAATTTAAATTTATGAAATAAGACGTCGTGTATTTAATTTCATTTATAAAAAAAATATGTGAAAAATATAATAAGAACAGTAGATTAATAATAAATAAATAAATATATTATTAATAAACTGGGTTCAATTCAATTGTTTTAGTGACAGTGCTTTAAAACCTATTGTGTTTAGTTTCTAAAAAACGGTCTTTTGAAGAGCACGCATAAAAAATTTAATACTTTCCAATCGGCAATTGTTTTAATGAAAGTTCATTAAAATTTATCGTGTTTGGTATCAAATGAAAAATTTGAGTGCAAGAGCTTCGAAACCTATCGATTTTGGTATTTAATGAAAGTTCTTTTAAAGGACTTGGGTGCAAAATTGGATTATTTTTGATCGGAAATTGTTATTGTTAAAGTGCTTTCAAATCAATCGTATTTAGTATCAAGAGCTCGCATGCAGTATTGAATTTTTTTCAATCGGCAATTGTTTTAGTGGAAGCGCATTGAAACCTATCGTGTTTGGTATCAAATGAAAGATCTTTTGAAGGGTTTGCATGAAGAATTGGATTTTTTTTATTGTCAACTGTTTTAGTGAAGGAACTTCGAAACCTACCGTCTTTATATGTATTAAAAGATATTTGGAAGGACAGACGTGCAGAATTGAAAAATTTTAGATATGCCATAATTCAATTTATATTGTGTCAATTGTCTTACAAAAGTGAATCCTACTTCAGTGTCCGCGGAGCCTAATATGTAGGCTGACCGCTAGTATCTACATTATTCGTACGTGAAATAAGGTGTAACTAACCAGTATACATCCATAATACCATACATTTAGATATATTGTGTATATACTATTAGAACTATTAAATAATGATAGTTAATTTTGTTTGGTCCTAGCATTAACAATAAATGTAAGAAATGAGAAAGTTGCACGGACCACCTGAAACAAAACGAATTTAATGTTTACAAGTATAAAGACAATTCGGAGTTTAAATAACGGCCACATAATATTTCTATAAATATGTCAAAGAATTTTAAACATGAAATTTTGTTGCTACTAACTTAGAAATAGACTATCTAGAAGTGCAAGTCAGTGGCGTTCTATACCTAGTTTTGTTTATGAAACTATATGATTAACTATGATGATCAGTGAAAACGCACAAGAGATATACGTTTTTGAACTTTTGTATTGGCTTGTGAAGTCAGTGATACTTTTTTAGTTCAAAAAGTGCAAATAATATACTATTGAACTATTGAAAAGTAATCTGAATATGTTGAAAATCGTTATAGAAAATATTTGTAACCAATGAGAATGCTTGAGTACTTATGATGTGACTGTATTATAATATTATTATTAACTTATTTTTTCACTAATAGTCATAATTCAATCATATATTTGATGTTTTTTGTCATTAATTCTCTTTATTTTCATTATGGTATAGCAGCCCATTCAAGAAATTGCTCAATATACCAAGATTTCGCCAAAAATTAAAAGTAGACTGCTGGTTAAAATTCATTGCTCAAATACAGGTTTCTCAAATTTGCAACTAAAATAATAAATTATTACTTAATTTAAATTATTTATCATCTTCAATGAGAGAAGTTAATATCGCATAGTCGAAAATTGTTCAGTACTCCAAAAATACTTTTTACATACGCTTGGGGGTTCGCGTACAACACTTTGAGAAACTCTGCTCTAACAAATACTATGTGACAGAAATTTTAATACTATAATATCAACTAACAGCAGCAAAGCTCTCCATGGATAGTACCATGAGCCCGCCAACAGTAAGTTGAATCTTGCGCTGTGAGCGCATTATAATCATAGAGACACTGCACCCGTCAACTGCAGGAGAATACCACTCACATTGATATGCAGCCTCACCTAGCTTCAACCCCTACATCAGACCAACACAAAGATATTAGCAAAGACAAAGATGTAGAAACTCCGTGTAATTTATACCTCGTCTTGTATAAGTTGTCCTGCTAAGCAGTAAGCAAAGAGTTGGCCAGTCACAGAAATGTAAATGAAGAGGTTGATTAATATACGGTTTCTACAAAATGAACATAGTATAGAATTCAACATTCTAAAATGAAGAAGATGTGATAAATTGATAGAAAATGTAAATGAAGTAGGTCTATTACTTTATAACAGATATGATTGAATCTATAGGTTTTAATTTATAGTCATTCATAAATACAAAATATATTTGCAAGTACAATTTTTTTTAAAATACTAATTTAATTTTAAAATGTGGCTCAGTACTAGGAAATAATAAACATAATGTATGTGGCTTGTCTTGAATTTTTATAATCTAAATGTTTAATTTTAAAATTATCTAAAATATTGATTCATAATTTTTTTTTTTAGATTTGGTCAACTCTATTAAGATTGTTCATGTAATTTCAATTATTTTATCAACAGTGCACCTATGAGCAACCACAAGGCGGCAATTTTTAAATGTTTGTGTTATATATTCAGTAATCTATGTTTTTCAAGCTATAATTTCACATAGTAATATTTAATACAAACACAAGAAAAATGCCATATAATACACTAGAGCAAAACATGTTCTGCTTTTCCTGCAAATGGCGGCATACCTCCACCACTTGCATCACTTGAATGCCTTAAGTTATTTATCCACTGTTTACATTTAATCTTTGTGTTAAAGAAATATCTTTTGATATTAAAATGAGCACTCGGATAATATTTATTTACTTACAATGTTTCTTCCACAATTAGTCCGTACATAGTAATAGTGATTAAAATAAAATTTGTTCCAAAAGTGGGTAGAAACAATCTTGAAAATACAGAATCGAAGTTGTTTATAAACCTGCAAAAATTTAAAATTACTCAAATATTTGCTATATATATATATATATTTGCAGGCTGTCCCATAATAACATACGAAATAATTTTTTGTTACCATAGCTTCCCTGATTACCTTACAGGAAAAATATTCAAATGAACATTTCAGGTATTAAATTTTACTTCTAAATCAGGTCAGATATTACATTTAACTTATTTAGTTACTATTAAAATCAAGTTTAAAATATATGTGTGACAGTCAAACGTTATACAGGTTTTATACGAGTGCGATAAATTAATATTGGAAAATCTTTTACTCGTAGGTAGCCTGCGAACTATCAAATTTCATTTGTTTTGTTTTTTAATTTTTTTATCTACTAATTGCAGTTTATCATTTTGATACACTTTTCCGTAAATAAGCATCATGTCAACTAATTCAATATTAGAATACCGATGGTTCATTGTTCACCTTTTACACAACTAATAACCAATTAAAAATGATAGTGCACAATTAAATGATAATAAACTGATAGAAAAACTAATTTAAAAACAAAAGAGAAACAAATGAAATTTGTTAGTTTGCAAGCTACTGCAACTTTTTCAACAATAATTTATCGCCCCCTTATAAAAACTAAAGAAAATAACCTTGTCTGCATTTCTTCCATTTTCATGACTATCAATTTTCGATAACTTTTAAAATCAATTTTAGCAATAATGTAATAAGTAAGTTTTAATTGATCCTCTACAACTTTTATTTGAAATATTTTCCTATAAAGTAATCAGGAAAGCAATGCTAGTACAAAACTTATTTCCCGTGTTAATCGCTTATGGTACAGTTTTCGTGAGACAGCCTTATGTTTTGTATAATTACATACTTCAATATAACATTGTGATGAATGATACATGTTCGAAGAATATGATAATTATCCGTTTTACTTTTATTTTCATTGACTTCTGCGATTTTCTTCCGAATCATTTGAAATTGGACACAGATAAAACATGTCAACAACATAAATATTCTGTCCACAGGAATGACACAAAAATAAGTTGAGGACAGAAAAATAAATGCTTCAAACACAAAAAGTATTTGATAATATGGAGTTGTTTTCAAAATATGTTTATGGGGAATCCAGATATTCATAATAAGTGATTTATCTCCTTTTATTGAGGCTTGAACGACGATCAAACAAATCGCAATCATGACCATAGTACCGTAGACATGCGACAGGAATTTAGCGATTCGATAACGTGTCAGTGAAATTTGTCTGTCAGTTTCGTTCAGAGTTTCAATGAACCAAAAATCGCGGTATAGCGAATCTAACATATCTGACAACACGTGTGCTTTGCGTACTGATGTGAAATACTTGGCACTGATCTACAAATTAAGATACTTTTCATAAACATAATACTTGTAACATTTATTTATTTATTTGTTTGTTATTCTGCACAACATGAACTGAATCCCTATTTCAGTAGCTTAGAGTGGGATATGAACTACTCGTATTTAGACACAATCGTATTTATTCTACAATCAGTTTAAAGTAGGTATTTAGAATCTCATTTGGTGACAGAAAGTGAACAATTCAGACCAAGACCCTTTGCAGATCATTGCTATTGGTAACGGGGTTTTTTGAAGATCGTTGCTATTGTCAACGGTGCTCTTTACAAGCGGCAAATATCAATTATTTACATTGTTTTGTTTGTATTATTTTCCAAGTTACTTACTAGAGGCGGGCGCAGGCCGTGATTTTGGTTGGGAAGTGACAAAAATTAGTAAATTAGCAGTTAAACTTTTTGTTTTCTTAAAATGCGATTGAAGCAAGCCTTGCCGAGAACACTTTGAATATTTAAATAAAGTTGAAAACAAAAATAATCTGACTTACAATCAAATATAACGACTTGTGCATGTAGAGTATGTGTTCTACAAGCTTAAAATTTGTTCGCGCGAAGTGAACCTCAGTAATATAAGAAATAAATAATAAATAACAAAAATTTTGTATTTATAATTTTGAACATTGCTTGAATTTTATAATCCGCAAATATAAGTTGAATACATATAATTATGTCTATAAGCTATTGTAAGTGGTATTAAGTACATGTTGTGCAAAGTAATAGAGATAATCAAACTCTGCACTGACCTGCAAAAATCCACACAACATGATGCAGTCTTCTAAAATATTTGTAAGGGTTTTTGGTGGTGTAAAGAAGAATTTCATTATCATCAATATTGCTATTAAACCAGTAAATAATACATATAAGTAGCCTATGAATCGTCTTCCAACTGATGTTGTTTTGGGACTACACCCTCCATAGTTCATAATCTTAATAATTGATTTTGTCATACTCTTGGGGTTTAACTGCAAAAAAAAATGATTATGACCCTGAACAAAATTTTAGTACCTCAATCTGCTCCTACATTTATTATATATTTATTTATTTTCTTATTAAAACTACATGATAAACTATAACGATCAGTGAAAACGCAGGTTTAAAATTCTTTATATTACAAGATATATGATTTTTGAAGTTTTGTATTATAGTTGTGATGTCACAAGTTTCTTTCAGTGGTATTTGACTTGTTTCATTCAAAGAGTGCAAATAATATACGATTTAATTCTTGATAAATAATTTGAATATGTTGAAAATCATATTTTATAGTAATTGAACTTCCAAGATAAGGAAATTAAATTATTTAAATAAATATACAACATATACAAACGACAAACGTTTGATATAACGATGAAGTTAGACAAAAATATGGAAAGGAACTGTCAAATATTTGCAGAATGTTTCATATTTGCCTTCTCTTCCCTTGTCGATGACATTTGGTGATTTGTTTGTCGGAGAGAAGGTGTTTTTCATTATATATTAAAAACATATATGACAGATCTTGCTGACAGTTCATTAAAGTTAGTTACATTCTCCTCTGCACATGTCTTATTTATTAAGCGAAAAAGTGGACAATGAAAACTTGAGTTATCTGATATATACTTTTAATCGCTTATATCTCTGTTATTTTTAATTAAATTAACCGATAGTAATCATAATTATACATATATATATATATATATATATATATATATATATATATATATATATATATATATATATATATATATATACTCGTATATACGAGGGGAGCTCCCTAAGTACAAACGAAAAGTTCTATAAAAACATAAATATTTTTATTTTTCAATATAATCCCTTTATACTTTAATACATTTATGTCACCTATCAATTAATTTTTCTAAACCTTTAAAATAATAACTTTTATCTTCAAAATGGTTGTTTTCAACAGTAATTAGTTCATCATTAGTCGAAAATCTTTCTCCCTTTAGCTCATTTTTAAATTTGGGAGAAGATAAAAGTCACTGGGGGTCAAGTTCAAACTGTAGTGCGGCTACTGCTGTGCATGCTCTATGGACAGATGCATAGTCATGCAAGAGCAGCACGCCTCTGCCTACTTTTCTACGACGCCTTTCTGTAACGGCCTCTTTAAAACGGTGTAAAATGTTAGCATAATATTTTCCTGTGATCTTTGTATCTTTTTCTCCATAGTAAATTAACCGAATTCCCAAAATATTGTTGCCATAATTTTTCCAACTGACTGCGCAATTTTAAACTTCTTGGAGTGCTCTGTGCCCTTCCAGTGCCAATACATCGATTCTTGTTTCGACTCTAAGTCATAAAAATGAATCCAAGTTTCATCCCCTGTTACAATTTTATTAATAATTTCTGCCGGATTATCTCTACACATTTCCACAAACTCGCTAAATGTGGTCACGCGCGCTTTGTTTTGAACAGGTGAGAGTAATCAAGCACTTATCTTGCAGCGACGTTGGACATACCGAGATGTCATGAAGGATACGTAAAACTGCTGTTTCTAATTTGCCACTTATTTTTGCTATCTCTTTCTACTTGAGCCTTGCATTTTCTAAAATTAACCTTTCCATTTTATCCACATTTTCTCCTGTTGTGGCTTCAACAAACCGACCACAGTGAGGGTTATCTTCTAACGACTCTATACCCCATTTAAAAATTTTCGACTATTTTTTAATTGTATAGTCGGAGGGAGTAGAGTCACCATATACTATTAAAATTTCATCTCGAAGGGTTGGTGGCCTTTTCCCCTGTTTTGTCACAAACCTTATTATGGCTCTATATTCAATTTTATCCATAGTTTAATATAAAAAAAATCACCTCAATCCTTTCATTATAAAAATTAAAGTATTTATACGAAACTGTTCAAATATTATAACTATACTTATAATAGATGTGCAAATAGAAAACATTAACTTTTGTTTTATTATCTGGCCTACTTGATATTCAGGGAGCGAATATATGGACCTCCCCTCGTATATATTTATATATATATATATATATATATATATATATATATATATATATATATATATATATATATATATATATATATATATAGTCAAATTCAAATTTATTTCTGCAAATTTTACTTCCTAATAAGACAGTGAAAATATTATATATATATATATATATATATATATATATATATATATATATATATATATGTCTCAATTTGTTTTCTTGATATATAAATAACTATTTTCATAACTAATATAACAAGTGCTATGGAAATTTCCGATAATATTTTGACATGAATTATGAGTAGTTATAGAAATGGAAATATGAGTATTTAGCAAGTATAATCTTTCTTTTTTTTTTGGTATTTTTTGGAACGTTCCTTTCTCTTGTAGAAGCAATTCTCAATCCAGAAATTGACGTTCGAAAGATTATATCCAATTGACATTTATAAAAATTGCATTTATTTTAGTGTTATTTACAGTAAAGAATTATTACTTATGAATTTTACTAGTGCCAAATTTTCAAAATAACTTTCATTTAAATTGGTTCATATTCAAACAAATTCGTGATTCTATTGCTTCTCATATATACGTGGTAAATTCTCCAATATAATCATGGATAAAACTAATAAATTGACTACAAACCTGCTCTTTTTTCATCATATCTGCAGTAAATATTGATATCAACTATTTAGTTAATTGTAAAATCAAGAGTTTATTTCCATGGAATATCAGTACTGGACACAAACTAAGTTTATTTAGTACATATCAGAATGTCTTTCGTTATTTCTAACAAAATGCAAATAATTAACTTTTAATCCAAACCTGAAAGTATATGATATATTAAAGATATAAGTACTTTGCAAACAACTTTTAGTTTAAACTTATCTTCAAAGATAAGCAACGTTATTAATATGCACGAAGTATCTTCATTTATAAGGAAAATTCATAATATGCTCCTTTCCTCACGGGTTGATAATTATAATGCAATATGTTATAGAATAACTATTAATTATAGAAACAGACCTTTTTGGTTCACAACTATAGATCTTAATATTTAATTTTAAATTAATTAAGTCAATTGCAACATTAAATATATTTAATTTTTGTAATCTTGTTGTATAGTACTACGGCTCAAATACACCATGTAGCGACTATTTAACTCATCGGTATTAAATTATTAAAAAGCAGAAATTCTTTTGGGAAAGTTCTTTCACTTAGAAATAAAAACTTTTATAGGTTCATCCCTCGAATATTATTTAGTGTTATGAAAGGTTACACAATGTAATGTTCAAGTTCGTTTGATTAAATTTTAATTCCAATTTTATATTATAGGTTTGTTATACCTACCACAGATTTTTAAATTACTGTGAGAAATTGAATTGAAGTCACGTTATAGACAATGTAGGCAGAATATTAACAAGGAATAAAATCAAAGTTTTATTTTCATTTTATATAAAACTTCAGCAGGTATTGATTAGTACAAAAGATTTTGTTCTTTTAAAATCTCTTTGCGAATGCTGTAAAGTTTACATGGGACCAATTTCAACAAGACCAATTGCCGATATTATCAACCACAATTATTTCTTAAATGTATTTTAAGAATGCCAATAGTGAATCACATAATATTGATGTCAAAATTTAAATTATTTATTTGTTTATTTATTTATTTATTTGTTTCTTGGTGAACCAACAGTCTATAAGACCAATACCAGGTACTCACATTTTAAGCATGAGCAATACATTATAATAAAATATACTAACTACTAAACTAAACCAAACAGAGTAAAAAAAACAGTGTACAATTACAGACATATGTAAAAAAATTATTTATCTTAAGACATCAAGTATGCAATATTTGAAAGTAGATAATGAAAGATTAAATAAATCAATATGCCCAAATCTCAAGTTATAATGAGACATTATTCTATTTACAGAGGAATTTTTATAATTGTTAGTCCTTGTTTGAGGTACGAAAAAAAGGTTGTTAAATCTATTCATTTTGAACCTGACATAAATGTTAAAATTCTTTTCATAAATAATATTATTTTGACAGATGTAAATTTGTATTATTTTTTTTTCTAAAACCGACAATTTTCACCTCATTCAAACTACCCCTGTGGCTCACCCCACACTAATATCTTTGGGGGCCGTAATTTGACGGCTGGCAACCGCACTTCACGCGCAAAAATATATCTCTTGCTGAGATTTACTATGGCACAGTACCACACCCAGTAATGGGTAAAAGGCGTAATGATATGTTTATTTGTATTTTATTTTTGGAAGAATTTGTTGCAAATGTGATTTTGTCATCGAAAAGTGAGGAGGATTCGACGACAGATACAAGTTCTATAAAAATGATTAATTTATATAATTGTCTATCGTAAAATTTCCCATTTTTTAATTTCGTATGAAAGTTCTTCTAAAGCCCTTTCACATGACACGAAACATGGTATGATTCGGAATACTCTGTTTAAACCAATTCACAGTCGTAAATATATGGTTTTTTTAAATTTTGTTTGAATGTCATTTTTATGCCCTTTCGTATGATACCAAACACAGTATGGTTAGGAAAAAGGGACCCACCATAGTGATGGGCATCATTTTTCAGTGACATGTTTCATTTGCAGAAATTTATATTAAAATAATTTAAGAGATACAAATTTTCCTATATAATAAGATGAAGGATATTCCTCTAAACCAGCGTGGGCCCCACATTATACGGTGCGACTTTGCCCCACACCAAGGCAAGATTTAAATAATATTTTTTGAGGTCCAACGCGCTACATTGGATCCTATAGCATAGGACCCCAAAATTATTCATGTAGACATAAAATATAATTTTTTTAATTTATAAATTACCAAGATAAATATTTTGCACTGTCTTTTTCCCTCTCATCGCTGTTACATTCGCTATTCATTTTCCCTGATATCAAAAATGTGTCAAAAATAACTTCTACCGCTAGTCAGCAAAGTCTAGGAGTTACTGTAAAAAAATTTAATTTTGCTCTATTTTTTTTAAACTGTAGAAAAACGCTGGAATTTTAATTTTGAAATTTTTTATTCGATTAACTTTTTTTTACAATGTAGATTCTTTTTGGTTTTACTGTATATTATCATCGAGGTAAATTTTTGCTTGGTTTTACTATATACTTTAACAAACTCTTTGTCAAATTGACGTTTTATCGTAAAACTTTATTTGAACATGAAATCAATTCAGCAAAGTCTAGGAGTTACTGTAAAAAAATGTAATTTTTCTCTATTTTTTTGTAAAACTGTTGAAAATCGCTGGAATATTAATTCTGAAATTTTTTTATTCCACAAATTTTTTTTTTTTTACAATTTAGATTCTTTTTGGTTTTACTGTATATTATCACGGTGGTCAATTTTTGCTTGGTTTTACTATATACTTTAACTGACTATTTGTCAAATAGAAGTTTTGTCTTAAAACTTTATTTGAACATGAAATCAATTCAACAAAGTCTAGAGTTACTGTAAAAAAATGTAATTTTTCTCTATTTTTTTAAACTGTTGAAAATCGCTGGAATATTAATTCTGAATTTTTTTTAATCCATTAACTTTTTTTACAATGTAGATTCTTTTTGGTTTTACTGTATATTATCACCGAGGTCAATTTTTGCTTGGTTTTACTATACACTTTAACAGACTATTTGTCAAATTGACGTTTTGTCTTAAAACTTTATTTGAACATGAAATCAATTCAACAAAGTCTAGAGTTACTGTAAAAAAATGTAATTCTTCTCGATTTTTTTTAAGCTGTTGAAAATCGCTGGAATATTAATTCTGAATTTTTTTTATTCGATTAACTTTTTTTTACAATGTAGGTTCTTTTTGGTTTTACTATATATTATCACCGAGGTAAATTTTTGCTTGGTTTTACTATATACTTTGACAGACTATTTGTCAAATTGACGTTTTGTCTTAAAACTTTATTTGAACATGAAATCAATTCAACAAAGTCTGGAGTTACTGTACAAAATTTAATTTTTCTCTATTTTTTTTAAACTGTTGAAAATCGCTGGAATATTAATTCTGAATTGTTTTTATTCGATTAACTTTTTTTACAATGTAGATTCTTTTTGATTTTACTGTATATTATCACCGAGGTAAATTTTTGCTTGGTTTTACTATACACTTTAACAGACTATTTGTCAAATTGACGTTTTGTCTTAAAACTTTATTTGAACATGAAATCAATTCAACAAAGTCTAGAGTTACTGTAAAAAAAATGTAATTTTTCTCTATTTTTTTTTAAACTGTTGATAATCGTTGGAATATTAATTCAAATTTTTTTTTATTCGATTAACTTTTTTTTACAATGTAGATTCTTTTTGGTTTTACTATATATTATCTCCGAGGTTAATTTTTGCTTGGTTTTACTATATACTTTAACAGACTATTTGTCAAATTGACGTTTCGTCTTAAAACTTTATTTGAACATGAAATCATTTCCACAAAGTCTGGAGTTCCTGTAAAAAAATGTAATTTTTCTCTATTTTTTTAAACTGTTGAAAATCGCTGGAATATTAATTCTGAATTTTTTTTATTCGATTAACTTTTTTTACAATGTAGATTCTTTTTGGTTTTACTGTATATTATCACCGAGGTCAATTTTTGCTTGGTTTTACTACACACTTTAACAGACTATTTGTCAAATTGACGTTTTATCTTAAAACTTTATTTGAACATGAAATCAATTCAACAAAGTCTAGAGTTACTGTAAAAAAATGTAATTCTTCTCAATTTTTTTTAAGCTGTTGAAAATCGCTGGAATATTAATTCTGAATTTTTTTTATTCAATTAACTTTTTTTTACAATGTAGGTTCTTTTTGGTTTTACTGTATATTATCACCGAGGTCAATATTTGCTTGGTTTTACTATATACTTTAACAGACTATTTGTCAAATTGACGTTTCGTCTTAAAACTTTATTTGAACATGAAATCAATTCAACAAAGTCTAGAGTTACTGTAAAAAATGTACTTTTTCTCTATTTTTTTTGTTAAACTGTTGAAAATCGCTGGAATATTAATTCTGAAATGTTTTTATTCGATTATTTTTTTTTACTATGTAGATTCTTTTTGGTTTTACTGTATATTACCACCAAGGTCAATTTTTGCTTGGTTTTACTATATACTTTAACAGACTATTTGTCAAATTGACGTTTAGTATTTAAACTTTATTTGAACATGATTCAGCAAAGTCTAGGAATTACTGTAAAAAAATGGAATTTTTCTCTATTTTTTCGTTAAACTGTTGAAAATCGCTGGAATATTAATTCTTAAATTTTTTTATTCAATTAACTTTTTTTTACAATGTATATTTTTTTTGTTTTTACAGTATATTATCGCCTAGGTCTATTTTTGCTTGGTTTTACTATATACTTTTGCAAACTATTTGTCAAATTGATGTTTCGTCTTAAAACTTTATTTGAACATGAAATCAATTCAAAACAGTTCAAAACATGTATCCTCAATCATCTAATACCTAAATCAAATTACAAAATTTTCACAATTTTTCTAGAAATTGAAATAATTCTATCGAAAAATTCCATGCGTAACGTTAAAAATGACAGCTTAGGTCTATGATTTTTCAAAACCTGGATCGTGTGTATAAGAGGTAATGTTGTTTCTTAACCATAGATTTGTGAAATGGACGTTGCATCATTAAAAACTTTTATATAAACATGAAATCAATTGAAAAACGTTCTAATACCTAAATAAAATTAGAAAATGTCTCCAAATTGTCTAGAAATTTAAATATTTATATAAAAATGTTTCATGCGAAACGTCAAAAGTGATTGACAGGTCTGAAAAATTTCTGCTTGCGGTCAAATTTCATATGCATAGCAACGCGTGCATGCTTCGATCCTTGAAAATTTGCAAAGTTTTTCATTAATTTCACGCGGACTATACTTGCGAAAAATCTGAAATACCCGAAAGGCACTAGTCCCAAACATTCTTTAAATCCTAGAAAAAAAATCACAACATTCGCACAAACCGTTTAAGCTGTAGCCGTGTCTAAAGTTTGGTTGCCGCCCAGATGAATATATAGTGAATTAGCATGATTAGTATATAGGACTAGCGTTCGGCCCTTTCGCTAGGCTCCGCGGACGCTGAAGTAAGATTTAATTGAATTACGATCTAAAATTTTTAATTTCTGTACGTCTGTTCATCAAAAGACCTTATTATTGACAAAAAAACACAATAAGTTTCGAAGCTCTATCACGAAATCAATTGACGACCAAAAAAAATTACAATTCTGCACGTGAGCCCTTCAAAAAAATCTTTTATTTGATACTACACACGATAAGTTTTAATGCACTCTCACTAATACAATTACCGATCTGAAAAATAAATATTCTGCACGACTCCTCTTCTAAAGCGCTTTTATATGATATTTAACACGATATGACTCGGGATACTTTTTTGGTCGAATCTATTGGCGAGCGTAAAATTTGAATTTTTTTTAATTCCATCTTTAAGTTCTTCTAAAGCCCTTTCAAATGACATGAAATACGGTATGATTCGGAATACTTTAAGTTTGAAACAATTGAGGATCGTAAAATTTCAACTTTTGATTATTTCATCTGAACAAATTTAGTTTTTCTGTTTATTTCGTTAGAATCTTCTAAAGCCCTTTTATATGACACCAAACACGGCATGAGTCGGAATACTTTAAGTTTGAAGCAGTTGACGGTTGTAACTTTTTTTTCTTCTTTCATTTAATAGTTGTTTAAAAACTCTTTCATATGACACTAAATTCGGCACGATTCGGAATACTTTATGTTTGAAACAATTGACAGTAGTTAAATTTATTTTTTTCTTTATTCCATCTTAGAGATCTTTCAAAACTTTTTTATATGACATTAAACACGGCTTGATTCCGAATACTTTAAATTTAAAAAAAAATTAACGGTCCAAATATGTTTTTTTTATTTCGTCTGGAAGTTCTTCTAAAGCCCTGTCATATGATATCAAACACGATATGATACGGAACACTAGGTTTAAAACAACTGAAGGTCGTAAAATTTCAATCAAATACGTGTGTTATTTTCGAAAACATTTTGTTAAACTAACTTTTTATTTTATTTCTTTTATTTAAAAATCCGTCTAAAGCCATTTCATATGACACCAAACATGACATAATTCGGAATACTTTAAGTTTGAAATAATTGACAGTCGTAAAATTTCTATCAAGCACATGTTTTATTTCCGAAAAGATTTTGCTAAACTATTAAAAATTATTTGGGTGTCATTTCTGATAGTTCCACATTTTTTTATTTTATATGTGCATGAAATCAATTGAAATTTTTCTCTAAACTTTTTTAAAAAACTGTTGGAAAACGTTGGAGTAATATTTCGGACATCTTTTATCCGAGTTATATTTTTGGTTTTAGTGTATATTCAAATTTTGCTTTGTTTTACTATATACTTTTAAAAGCTATTTGTCAAATTGACAGTCATAAAATTTCCAACAAATACATGTTTTATTTCCAAAAAGATTTTGTAAACGGTTAAAAATTCTTCGGAAATCATTTCTGATAGTTCCACATTTATATTTTATATAGAAAACCCTATATATAGAACACTTTATATATAGGATGCATTATATATGTTATGTAGTAGTTGAATAAAACTCGAGAAGACGCTTCGCTCCTTCTCTCGCCCGGTGATGAGCCTGTTCGGCGCGACGCTTCGCGTCTCACCTCCAGACATTTAGTTTGTTGCTCGTCGCTTCGCTCCTCGTGTAATGTTTTCTGGTGAATTATTTTTAAGAATTGAAAACTTGTTTTTTTTTCTATTACATTTGAAAGTACTTTTCATGCCCTTTCATATGATACCAAATACATGATTCTGAATAGTTGAATTTTCAAACAGTTGCCTATCGTAAATTTTCAATTTTTTCCAATTGCATTTAAAAGGTCTTTTAATGCTCTTTCATATGATATCAAACACGACATAATTTGGAATAGTTGTATTTTCAAACAATTGCCTATCGTAAATTTTAATTTTTTTCCAATTGCATTTGAAAGGTCTTTTAATGCCCTTTCATATGATATCAAACACGACATGATTCGGAATAGTTGTATTTACAAACAATTGCCTATCGTAAATTTTAATTTTTTTCCAATTATAAATAATCAAATAAAGTGAATTAAATTATTTTTAGAAAGTGTTAGTTATTTTCGTTTTCATTTTCCTCTATTCTATGTATATAAAAATGAATGTTTGTTTATTTGTTTGTCCCGTATGCGTTCCTATACCATTCATCCGATTGCGATGAAACTTTGCTAAGTTGTTTTGCGCACGCCCGCGAAGGTTTCTGACTTAGCACAAGTCCAATCCGCCATCTTGAAACAAAATGGGCGCTAGCTATCTTGAAAAGTGCTACATTGATTCGATTCAAATTCGGTATAGACATATACGGGAACCAATCTTAACATACAGGTATAATAAAGCTTCAGTCAGCCATTTTGAAACAAAATGACCGCTAGCAATTTTGAAAAGTACTACACTGATTCGATTCAAATTTGGTATAGACATAGACGGGCACCAATCTTAACATATAGGCATAATAATGCTTCAGTCCGCCATCTTAAAACAAAATGGCCGCTAGCTATCTTGAAAAGTACTGCACTGATTCGATTCAAATTTGATATAGACATAGACGAAAATAAATTTTAACACATAGGTATAATAAAGCATCAGTACGCCATCTTGAAATAAAATGGCCGCTAGCTATCTTGAAAAGTATTGCACTGATTTGATTCAAATTTGGTATAACATAGACGGGAATCAATATTAACATATAGGCGTAATAAAGCTTCAGTCCGCCATCTTCAAACAAAATGACCGCTAGCTATCTTGAAAAGTACCGCACTGATTCGATTCAAATTTGGTACAGACATAGACGGGAACCAAGCTTAACATATAGATATAATAAAGATTCAGTTCGCCATCTTGAAACAAAATGGCCGCTAGCTATCCTGAAAAGTACTGAACTGATTTGATTAAAATTTGGTATAGAAATAGACGGGAACAAACCTTAACATACAGATATAATAAAACTTTAGTTCGCCATCTTGAAACAAAATGGCCGCTAGCTATCTTGAAAAATACTACACTGATTCGATTCAAATTTGGTATAGATATAGACGGGAACCAATCTTAGCATATAGGTATAACAAAGCTTCAGTCCACCATCTTGAAACAAAATGGCCGCTAGCTATCCTGAAAAGCACTACACTGATTCGATTAAAATTTAGTATAGACATAGACGGGAACAAATATTAACATATAGATATAATAAAGCTTCAGTTCGCCATATTATAACAAAATGACCGCTAGCTATCTTAAAAAGTACAGTATAGATTCGATTAAAATTTGGTGCAGGCATAGACGGGAACCAATTTCAACATATAGGCATAATAAAGCTTCATTCCAACATCTTGAAACAAAATGGCCGGTAGCTATCTAGAAAAGTACTACATAGATTCGATTCGAATTCGGTATAGGCATAGATGGGAACCAATATTAACATATAGGCATAATAAAGCTTCAGTCCGCCATCTTGAAACAAAATGGCCGCTAACTATCTTGAAAAGTACTGCACTGATTCGATTTAAATTTGGTATAAACATGGACGGGAACCAATTTTAACACATAGGTATAATAAAGCATCAGTCCGCCATCTTGAAATAAAATGACCGCTAGCTATCTTGAAAAGTATTGCACTGATTTGATTCAAATTTGGTATAACATAGACGGGAACCAAACTTAACATATAGGTATAATAAAGCTTCAGTCCGCCATTTTCTAACAAAATGATCGCTAGCTATCCTGAAAATTACTGTACTGATTTGATTCAAATATGGTATAGACATAGACGGCAACCAATCTTAACATATAGGCATAATAAAGCTTCAGTCCACAATATTCAAACGGGGAATCAATCTTAACATATAGATATAATAAAACTTCAGTTCGCCATCTTGAAACAAAGTGGCCGCTAGCTATCCTGAAAAATACTACATTGATTCGATTCAAATTTGGTATAGACATAGACGGGAACAAATTTTACCGTATAGGTATAATAAAGCTTGAAACAAAATTGCCACAAGCTATCTTGAAAAGTACAGCACTAATTCGATTCAAATTTGGTATAGATGAAATTAAAAAAGCAAAAGAGGACGGTAAAAACGCCTTTATTAGGAATAATAGAGTAATAATTGAAGAAACTAATAAACCAACACAACAGAAAAGAAATAGGATCTCCTCTGATGGCACGCCTACAAAACTTCAAACACCGAAATTCAAGAAACATCACTCCACACAGGGTAGTTTCCCACTTAGCGGAAGAGAAGCGACGGTTGCAGAACCTTTTTTTCCCACGCCACAGACAACATCTGTAGAAACCTAGCGACCGCAAGGCAAGCAATACAATTTGCACATCAAACAACCAGACAAAGGAAGAAGAATATAAGTATCTGTGACAATAATTTAATTAATGTAGAACGCAATAACTTACAACCTTTTCCGATATCTTTTTGGAACATTAATGGCATAAATAACTTGTATAACCTAGACACAGAAACTGAGTCCAGATTAGTATCGAATGACGTTGTATGTTTATGTGAAACATGGGCTTACACTGATCTTTCAGATCTGCCCAAACCTATGTCAAAATTTACAAAAAAAATTTCTAGTAAAGCTAGTAAAATCAAATATGTAGGCAGAGCAAGCGGAGGCCTCGCAATTTTTACCAAAAATTATAAATGTAAATTAATTGAAAGCACTAATTTGTGGCTAATAGTTGAATTAACCCTCAATGAATTTAAAATTATAATTTTCTTAACTTACTTAAAACCTACTTTAGATATCTCGTGTGTGGATATGCTAACAGAAACAATCAATTTTATTTCAGGAGCCTACACTTCACATATTATTGTGGTACTTGGTGACTTTAATGCCCACATTGGTCAATTGAATCAGATAATGGATGAAATATCTCACTGCACCTTAATACTAACCCGCGGGGAATAAAATTAGTAAAAGAAATGGAAAATCTGGGCTTTTACACTTTGAATGGTAGGACAAAAGGGGACACTCCAGGTATGTTTACATTTTTAAATAAAAATGGAAAAAGCATGATTGATCTAGCCTGGGTAAACATGACTGGCCTAGATCAAGCACGGGATTTCCACGTCTCACCCTCTCTGTTTTCTCCTCATGGTATATGTACAATTAATTTTGGACCAGAAAACATTTCTACAATAAGTAATTCAAAACCCTCAATGCTTGAACCAACATACAAAATTAAATTTAAATTCAACCCTGAAAGAAACCATAAATATCAAGAAGCTTTAGAATGCGCTAACAATATATATCCTATATACTATTTGGACAAGGTATATATATATTTGGTTATATATATATATATATATATATATATATATATATATATATATATATATATATATATATATATATATATGGATTCATCACGCCCATTTGTAAATCGCTACAGCCTAGACGGTTAATCCGATTTATTTCAAACTTTTTTTATTTGATAGAGGTCAATCGTGGGGAGTGCCTTTTGATAGTCTCAGATTTTTCGTGCACATGATGTGCAAGAAAACTTGAAAAAACATGCGTTTTTGGGGTAAAATCAACTAAGAGTGTGGAGGCTTTGAAATTTTTAAGAAGAACATCTAATGTCATTTTGACGTCTGTCAGTGGACATGTCGCATTTTTAATTATAAATTACTTCAAAATGAAACTTTTGTGAGTAGTTTTGAAATAATTTACGCATATTGTGGAAATGAGGGGACGTTTTTATTATAATTATACATTTCAAATATGTGTATTTAAAAAGTAAATTTTTGACACTTCACTATGAAGTTGGTTTTAAAGCAAAACGTCAAATTGACAAGTTTTATAAAGTATAGACCACGGGCGTGTGACGTCACGATTTTAGATGTGGTCCGTAACTGTCAAACGAGTGACTCTCACATCAGTATTAAATGTACGATTTAGACTGTATAGATAGAATATATTTTTAACAAGTATATGTGCATATAATTCCAAAAGTGTCAAGTTTCTATTTTATGCATCATTTTATGCGTGACAAAGTGTGTGATTTATTTTATCAAGTGAAACGTAATTTGAAGATTGTGTCGCGAGTGCATACTTTTACAATTTTATACTGTTTATATATTTAATATATAGAAAATAAATGTTTAAAAACAATTTTATATGTTTACTTCATAGTGTAAAGCCATGTAATTACTATAATATACAATAGTGTTACTTTTATTGAAGTTTGAACTTTTCATTTTAGGTTACATTTTCCAAATCAACTAATTTTGTTAAAATTTTTAATATTTTACTGTAGTATTTAATTTTTTTCATTTATAATTATTATTGTGTTTTCGAGTGTAGTGGAAATTAGAAAGAATCGACAAAGCGAATGTTTAAGTTACTATCAGAAATGAATCAAAAGGGAAAAGGACTCTTTGGCTCTGAAATAGCAATAACAATATAAAAAAGGTAATATAAAATATTGTCATAATCATAATATTACAAGATCTAGGGCAAGAACGGAAGGAACGTCGATTTGTTTGATTACAACAATGTGTTCATGCAACAAAACATTGGTTACAACAACGTGTTTTAATATAACATGATTCGCATTTATGACAGTAACCGTCAAAACCTAAAGAAAACTACATATAAATGTTTTGAATTCCTGTTTCTATTTTTTATATTGTAATATTCAACATATCTTGAGCCAAAAACTTCGACCTACCTTCCTTTTCTCTTTTAATTCAATTCAGATAGTATCATAGACATTCGTTTTATCGATTTTTTTAAATTTCCACTACGATCAAAAGCACAATAACAATTATAAATGAAAAAAATTAAAAACTACAGTAAAATGTTAAAAATTCTAACGAAATTAGTTGATTTGGAAAATGTAACCTAAAATGAACTGTTCAAACTTCAATAAAAGTAACACTATTGTATATTATAGTAATTACATGGCTTTACACTATGAAGTAAACATATAAAATTGTTTTTAAACATTTATTTTCTATATATTAAATATATAAACAGTATAAAATTGTAAAAGTATGCACTCGCGACACAATCTTCAAATTACGTTTCACTTGATAAAATAAATCACACACTTTGTCATGCGAAAAATGATGCACAGAATAGAAACTTGTCACTTTTGGAATTATATGCACATATACTTGTTAAAAATATATTCTACTTATATAATGCAAATCACAAATTTAACGCTGATATATGAGTCACTCGTTTGACAGTTACGGACCACATCTCATTTGATGACGTCACACGCCCGTGGTCTATAAAGAATATGGAGGCTTTGAAATTTTTAAGAACATACTGTCATTTTGACATTTGTCAGTAGACATGTCGCATTTTTAATTATAAATTACTTAAATATTAAATTTTTGTGAGTAGTTTTGAAATACTTTACACATATTGTGGAAATGAGGGGACGTTTTTATTATAATTACACATTTCAAATACGTGTATTTAAAAAGTAAATAAATAATAAGTTTTATAATTTATACAGGTGAACTCAACCAAATTTGATCTCGATAATAATATACAGTAAAACCAAGCAAATTTTGTCTACGGCAAAGTTCAATTTAGAAAAACCAGATAACTCGAATTAGAATCATTTGGGCACTCCTAAATTTTCTATCGATAATTGTTTAATTGAAAGTGCTTCAAAACCAGTCGTATTTGGTATATTATGAAAGTTCTTTTAAAGGATACGTGTGCAAAACTAAAATATTTTCGATCGGCAATAGTTTTAGTGAAAGTACTTTAAGACCTATCGTGTTTAGTATCAAATGAAAAATTATTTAAAGCGCTCGAGTACAAAATTGATTTTTCTTCTATCGCTAACTGTTTTAGTGAGAGTGCATCAAACCTCATCGTGTTTGGTATCATATAAAAGATCATTTGAAGGGCTCTCGTGCAGAATTAGATTCTTTTCGTTCGGCAATTGTTTTAGTGAAAATACTTCAAAACCTATCGTATTTGGTATCAAATGAAAGATCTTTGAAAGGGCTCGCGTATAAAATTTATCACTTTTACATCGTCAATTATTTTAGTGAAAGTACTTCTAAACTTATCGTATTTGGTATCAAATGAAAGGTCTTTTGAAGGGCTTGCGTACAAAGTTTAATAATTTTCGATCGTCAATTGTTGTAGTGAAAGAGCTTAAAAAATGTCGTGTTTGGTATGAAATGAAAGGTTTTTTGAACGGCTCGCGTGAAAAAATTATTCTTTTCGATCGTCAGTTGTTTTATTGAAAGTGTTTCAAAACATATTGTGTTTGGTATGAAATGAAAGGTCTTCTGAAGGGCTCGCGTGTAAAATTGTTTTTTTGTTTTTGACAGATAATGGTTTTAGTGAAAGTGCAACAAAACTAATTCTGTTCGGTACGCATGGAATTTTCTGATAGAATTATTTCAATTTCTAGACAAGTTAGAGAAATTTTGAAAATTGATTTAGACAATAAATGATTGAGAATACATGTTTTAAACTATTTTCATCAGATTTCATGCTCATATAAAAATTTTAAGACAAAGTGTCAGTTAATTTTTTAAAGTATATAGTGAAATAAAACATAATTTGTTCGCAGTAATAATATACAGTAAAAAAAAATAAAAAATTTACCGCAGAATTCTACAATGCAAACAAAGGTAACTCGAAAAAACAATGTCAGAAATAATATTCCAGCGATTTCCAACAGTTTTTCAAAAAAGTTTAAAGAAAAATTTCAATTGATTTCATGTATATATAAAATATAAATGTGGAATGTCATCAGAAATGACGTCCGAAGGATTTTTAATATATAGCAAAATGTATTCGGAAATAAAACATGGTAGGTGTCATTTGATAGGGCTTTAGAATAAGTTTCAGATGAAATTAAAACAGTTGAAATTTTACGATAGGCAATTGTTTCAAATATAAAGTTTCGCGAATTATACCGCGTTTGGTATCAAATAGAATGTCTTTTAAAGGGCTCGCATGCAAAATTGACTTTTTCGATCCGCAATTGTTTTAGTGAAAGTACTTCAAAACATATTGTGTTTGGTATGAAATGAAAGGTCTCTCAACGGGCTTGCATGAAAAATTGAAATATTTTCGTTTGTCAATTGTTTTAGTAAAAGTACATCAAAACCTATCGTGTTGGATATCAAATGGATGGTCTTTTGAAGGACTCGCGTGCAGCATGAAATTTTATTCGATCGACAACTGTTTTACTGAAAGTCATTCAAAACCTATCGTGTTTGCTATCAAATGAAAGGTCTTTTGAAGGGCTTGCGTATAAAACTTAATACATTTCAATCGTCAATTGTCTTACTAAAAGTGTTTCAAATTCCATCGTGTTTGGTTTCAAATGAAAGGTATTTTATAGGGCACGCGTGTTAAATGAATTATTATTTTTTGATCGTCTATTGTTTTAGTAATGGTGTTCAAAAGCTATCATGATATTAAATGACATGCCTTTTGAAGGATTCAAATATAAAATTGGTATTTTTTTCGACCGAGAATTGTTTTAGTGAAAATACTTCAATATCAATCATGTTTGATATAAACTGAAAGGTTTTTTGAAGAACTCGCGTACAAAATTAAATACTTTTAGATCGGCTCTTGTTTTAGTACAAGTGCTTCAAAACCTATTGTGTTTGGCATTAAATGAAAGGTCTTTTGAAGGACTCGCTTACAAAATGTAATAATTTTCGATAGTCAATTGTTTTAGTGAAAATGTTTCAAAACGTATCATGTTTGTTTTCAATTGAAAGGTCTTTTAAAGAGCACGCGTGTTAAATTAATTTTTTTTAATCTTCCATTGTTTTAGTAAAGGTGTTTCAAAACCTATCATATTTGATATTAAATTACAGGCCTTTGAAGGGCTCGAATATAAAATTGGGATTTTTTTCGACCGAGAATTGTTTTAGTGAAAGTGCTTTAAAATCAATCATGTTTAATATAAAATGAAAGGTCTTTTGAAGAGCACGCGTACAAAATGAAATACTTTTAGATCTTCAATTGTGTTCGTGATAGTGTTTTAAAACTTATCGTGTTTGGTATCAAATGAAATGTCTTTTAAAGGGCACGCGAATTAAATTGATTTTTTTGAGCGGTAATTGTTTTCGTGATACAGATTTAAAACCTATTATTTTATTAATAGACCTGAAGATGGCCATAACCTTGGCCGAAACGTCGGTTATTATTTCATCAATAAAATAACTACATCTTTAAGCCGTTTGTCCATTATTACCTCTCCAAATTTGCTTCCGGCTTACTAAAAAATTTTACAATATATATCACGTCCAAGGACCTCGAGGACATGTCGACCTACAAACAACTACTTCTTACACATAACCAAGCGGATGTTCAACTCCTTAAAGATTACTCCAACAACATCAAGAAAAGTTGCTGCTCCAAGAACAGAAGAATATTCTTACTACAATGTAGAAAATATAACATCATTCCATCTTGCTGTGAAATCAAGGTACCCAACCAACATGTCTCTTCTTGTCACATCTTACAAAGACAAGTTAAAAGTATTTGTTTAAAAGTTTTAAATCACGAAATTAGTTCTTGTATTAAACTCAATAACAATTTAGATTTTGAACAAAAGAAATTAAAGAAACAAATTTTATCCATTTTTCCTTCTGAATTTACTAACGTTTTCTTTATTACTCAGGATTACAAATATTATAACTTATTTGAAACTATAAAATACAAACAAGTCACCAAATTCAATAATTTACTTTATTATAACAATGCTTTTAAATTTTTAGAATCAATTAAACCTCATTTGACAAAATGGCTTATTAACAAATCTAAAACTATTATTCCAGAAGACATTAGTTGTATTTTAGCTCTAGGACCAAAATTTCACTTTATGAATGTTTATAACTCAAATGTAAACAACTCAAACTTGCTGAATATTTTAGCTACCTTTGAAACTAATCTCAACCCTAACATTGTTGACTCGAAAACTATGACTCAAGTACGCCAAAAAATTAACAACTTAATTAAATTTCATAAATCTAAATTTAGATTGAATAACTTACATTGCTCTGATATTTTTCTCATAGATCTCATTAAACGGACAGAAAGATTTTTAAAAGTCAATACTAACCTCATTATCACCAGAGCTGACAAAGGTAACCTCACTGTCATTTTAGACAAATCAGATTACCTAAACAAGTGTGAAATGTTACTTAAAGACTCTGAGACCTATAAATTGCTCGACAAAGACCCTACTAATACCTTTCAGTTGAGAAACAATAAGTTGGTGAGTAGTTTAGAAAAAGAAAAAGTTTTAGAGAAGAATTTAGCTTGTACTTTAAGAACTTACAATTCGGTAAGCCCCAAACTTTATTGTTTACCGAAAGTTCATAAGCCCAATTGCCCTGTCAGACCCATCGTATCTAACTTACAAACCCCCAACAGTAGTATTTCAAAATTTTTAGCTAACATACTATCGAGATTAAAATATAAATCTGAATATTTCGTGGATAATTCCTTTTCACTTAAAGATAAACTTAACGACACATTAATCCCTCCCAATTATAAATTAATTTCTTTAGATGTAAAGTCCCTTTTCACGGTCATCCCCCATAATTTAATATTTGAATGTATCTCCGAACGTTGGCCAGAAATCCAAGATCACACTCCATTAAATTTAGAACAGTTTTTAAATTGCATCAAATTTTGTCTGTCAACTTCCTTTTTACAATTCAATAACAAATACTACCTACAACTTATGGGGTGCCCCATGGGAAATGCGCTAAGTCCGATACTGGCAGAAATTGTCATGTTCAAATTGGAATCTTCTATTCTAAAAAGCAATCCACAATTTAAAATCTTATTTTTCACCGATACGTTGACGATATTCTTTGTTGTTTACCAATAGAACAAATTCAACCCTTGTTTGATATGTTTAATTCCTTCAACACTAACATCCAATTTACACTAGAGATGGAATTAAATAAATCTATAAATTTTCTGGATATCACTTTTATTAATGACAATAACAAATTGATAACTAACTGGTATCGAAAACCAACTTGGTCTGGGAGATATCTCAATTTTGACTCACATTATCCATTAAAATACAAACGAGCTGTCATTAACAACCTTACAGACAGAAACATTTTGTTATCTCATCCCCAGTTTCACCAGTCCAATTTCAATCTGATCCTTTCCACCTTGGCAGATAACAACTATCCAAAAAAATTTACCTTGGAAATAATAAAGAATAGACTTAACTCACCTAAATTTAACAATAACAACTCCTTGCTGTTACCTAACAACAAGGAATCCAAAAAATACATTGCTTTACCTTACTACAAACATCTAAAATTCCAATTGGATCAAATTTCTGACACTTTAGGACTCAAAACAGCTTATAAAACTTCTTCTAACACCAACTTCTTGTTTTCTCGACTGAAAGATAAAAATGAACTTAAATTATCTAGTAACGTAGTTTATAAAGTCGAATGCAAAGATTGTGCTTCTACTTACATAGGGGAAACCAAACAATATCTTAAAACTAGACTCAGGCAACACGAATATCACCTAGTTAAAGGCAATGTAGGTCATAGCGCTTTAGTGGAGCATAGTAACACTTTTAATCACTCTTTTGATTTTGATAAAGTCTCGATCCTACACAAGGAATCGAATTTAAGAAAACGTCTGTTTATTGAGAGCTGTCATATCAACAATGACAGTAAATCTATTAACATACAATCAGATTTCAATGAAAGTAAAAACATTTATTCTAACCTCCATGAAATTTTAAATTAGTTGTTTACTAATTGATTTACAAGTTTGAGTTGGAATTCTTCTTACTACCAACCTTGGGTTATTTCTGAATGCTGTCACTAGATGGCTCACTATGTGTTATTTTAGAATTGTATTATATTTTTTATTTTCTTCAGTCGACTAGCAGACTCATTAGGGCGAACATATAACTTAGACTCATGTTTTTTGCAATTTAGCTTCTTAATTTATTTTTTTCATTTTAATATGTTCGCCCTAATTTAAGTTAATTAGTTAGTAACTTTAAAATTGTTGTTTGTTAATTATTTCAACGCTTGGTAAGTTGTACTGTTTGTTTTGACTAACAATTTATGATTGTAATTTTATTATTTTATTAATAGACCTGAAGATGGCCATAACCTTGGCCGAAACGTCGGTTATTATTTCATCAATAAAATAACTACATCTTTAAGCCGTTTGTCCATTATTACCTCTCCAAATTTGCTTCCGGCTTACTAAAAAATTTTACAATATAAAACCTATTGTGTTTGGCATGAATTAATAGGTCTTCGCATGAATAAACGTACAGAATTGAAAAGTTTTATATTGGAATTCATTCAGTTTATTTTTTGTCAATTGTCATACAGAAGTAAACCTTACTTCAGTGTCCACGGAGCCTAGCGTGAGGCCTGGCAACGCCAGGCCGACCGCTAGTCCATATACTAAAAGCGTAAGAGGTATATATATTTGTATATTTGTATAGATTCACCACTGTCAATTGCTCACCTCTACAGCCTAGACGGTTTGTCCGATTAATTTGAAACTTTTTTTATTTGATAGAGGTCAATCATGGGGGATGCCTTTTGTTAGTCTCAGATTTTTCCTACACATTATGTGCGAGAAAACTTGAAAAAACTTGCGTTTTTGGGGCAAAATCAACTAAAAGTGTGGAGGCTTTGAAATTTTTAAGAAGAAGATCAAACGTCACTTTACTTTTGTCAGTGGACATGTCGCATTTTTAATTATAAATTACGTAAATATGAAATATCTGTGAGTAGTTTTGAAATATTTTACACATATTGGGGAAATGAGGGGACGTAAATTTTTGACAGTTCACTGTGAAGTTGGTTTAAACGTCAAATTGTCAAGTTATATAAAGTATATAGGTAAACCAAACCAAAATTGTCCTCGGTAAAAATATATAGTAAAACTAAGCAAATATTGTTCACGGCAATGTACATTAAATACAATTTTATTATTATTTTTTTTTAATTTATCATTAAAATTCTAAATTTATCGTACATGGTATAATACAAAAGTTTTGAAGGTCACCCATGTAGAAATGAGATTTTTTCAATCAGTAATTGTTTTAGTGAAAGTGCTTCAAAACCTATCGTGTTTGGTATTAAATTAAAGGTCTATTGAAATGCTCGCGTGCAGAATTCGATTTTTTTCGATCGGCAATTGTTTTAGTGAAAGTACTACAAAACATATCGTGTTTGGTATCAAATGAAAGGTCGCTTAAAGAGTTCGTGTGCTAAATTGGATTTTTTTTATTGACAATTTTGTATTGCCAGAATTTCGTAACCTATTGTGCTTGGTATCAATTAAATGTTTTTTAAAAGACAGACATGCAGAATTGAAAACTTTTACTTCGGAAATAATTTGATTTATATAGTATCAATTATCTTACAGAAGTGAATCCTATATCAGTGTCCGCGGAGCGTAGCGTGAAGGCCTGGCGAAGCCAGGCTGACCGCTAGTCCATATACTAAAAGCGTAAGAGGTAGGTATATTTGTGAGGATTCATCACGGTCAATTGCTCACATCTACAGCCTAGACGGTTTGTCCGATTAATTTGAAACTTTTTTTATTTGATAGAGGTCAATCATGGGGGGTGCCTTTTGTTAGTCTTAGATTTTTCCTACACATGATGTACGAGAAAACTTGAAAAACATGCGTTTTTTGGGGCAAAATCAACTAAGAGTGTGGAGGCTTTGAAATTTTTAAGAAGAAGATCAAACGTCACTTTGACGTTTGTCAGTGGACATGTCGCATTTTTAATTATAAATTACGTAAATATGAAATATCTGTGAGTAGTTTGGAAATATTTTACACATATTGGGGAAATGAGGGGACGTTTTTATTATAATTACACATTTCAAATATGTATATTTAAAAAGTAAATTTTTGACAGTTCACTGTGAAGTTGGTTTAAACGTCAAATTGACAAGTTATATAAAGTATACAGGTAAACCAAACCAAATTTGTCCTCGGTAAAAATATATAGTAAAACTAAGCAAATATTGTTCACGGCAATGTACATTAAATACAATTTTATTATTATTTATTTAAATTTATTATTAAAATTCGAAATTTATCGTATATGGTATAATACGAAAGTTTAGAAGGTCACGCATATAGAAATGAGATTTTTTCAATCAGTAATAGTTTTAGTGTAAGTGCTTCAAAACCTGTCGTGTTTGGTATCAAATAAAAGGTCCTTTGAAGGGTTCGCATGCAGAATTCAATTTTTTTCGATGGGCAATTGTTTTAGTTAAAGTGATTCAAAAGATATCGTGTTTGGTATCAAATGAAAGGTCTTTTGAAGGGCTCGCGTGCTTAATTAAATATTATTCGATCGGCAATTGTTTTAGTAAAAATGTATCAAAACCTATCGTGTTTGGTATCAAATGAAAGGTCTATTGAAGGGCTCGCGCAGAAAATTAAATATTATTCGATCGGCAATTGTTTTAGTAAAAATGCATCAAAACCTATCGTGTTTGGTATCAAATGAAAGGTCTATTGAAGGGTTCGCGTAGAAAATTAAATATTATTCGATCGGCAATTGTTTTAGTAAAAATGCATCAAAACCTATCGTGTTTGGTATCAAATGAAAGGTCTATTGAAGGGCTTGCGCAGAAAATTAAATATTATTCGATCGGCAATTGTTTTAGAAAAATGCATCAAAACCTATCGTGTTTGGTATCAAATGAAAGGTCTATTGAAGGGCTCGCGTAGAAAATTAAATATTATTCGATCGGCAATTGTTTTACTAAAAATGCATCAAAACCTATCGTGTTTGGTATCAAATGAAAGGTCTATTGAAGGGCTCGCGTAGGAAATTAAATATTATTCGATCGGCAATTGTTTTAGTAAGAGTGCATCAAAACCTATCGTGTTTGGTATCAAATGAAAGGTCTATTGAAGGGCTCGCGTAGAAAATTAAATATTATTCGATCGGCAATTGTTTTAGTAAAAATGCATCAAAACCTATCGTGTTTGGTATCAAATGAAAGGTCTATTGAAGGGCTCGCGTAGAAAATTAAATATTATTCGATCGGCAATTGTTTTAGTAAAAATGCATCAAAACCTAATAATTTGATTTATATAGTGTCAATTGTCTTACAGAAGTGAATCCTATTTCAGTGTCCGCGGAGCATAGCGTGAAGGCCTGGCAAAGCCAGGCTGATCGCTAGTAATATTACTAATTTGAAATATCTTTCATATAATAAAAGAAAATAAATTATATATTACACCAAATTTAATTTGAATGTATTAAAAAATGGGCCCTACGATATCAATATAAAAAATACAGTAAATTATGCTACGCACTACTCCTGCGTAGCTGTTGCCGTACAGTCTTCCCTACCGTTGGACGAGGTGCCGGCGTCTCAGTGGGGACGGGGGTGAGTGAAAGCTCGGGAAGAGAAAGGGCGCCACTCAATTCGAAAGTACTCTCGACCAAACCTAATTGAGAAAGGGGGTAGGAAACACAATACTTGCGGATCTCAATAAATTTACGATTCTCCATACAACCTAACTCTGCGTGACCGACGGGTGCCAAATAACTTGCTGACTCTCCGTAAGGAGACACAGTTTGCTAATATCGTCGAGTTGTGCTGAAAGGACTAAACAGGGTAACATAGAAATTAAACAAGAGCTAAGTATAACAATTTGGTTATTATTGAAAACTGACAATATACTAATATGATTAATTAAAAATGTACAACAACTTACAGGCGATGTTGAACACTCTCCGTATGAATAACACAGAACAAGTTTACCTGGAGCACACAGTGTGCTAGAACTTTATAGCAACACAAATATACTGACATACAACAAACGCGAGTCCTAAAGGCGTACTAACCAAATGAATAAACCAACAAATAAAGTTCTTACCACAACGGTTCCTTACAACTAACAAAATGTGTAAAAAGTGTTCCGTGAGTGTTAACTGTCTCCACAAAAATATAACCAAACTGTATGAATGAACTTTACAAAATGAAATATTGCTATACTCAAAATAATAATAATTATCACAAACCAAGTGTGTGTGTTGAATAATGACTAGCTTTGACATACAATATAAAAGTGTATCAAGTATGTGTGAAATGTAAAACATATGAATATGCACAAAAATGGCGTCAAAACGTAGATGACGTATTTAAAAATAAAATAATAAATAAACAAAATGTTCTCGAGCACTTAGCAGATACCGCGGCAGGCACGAACTGGCAGGCGCAGGAATCTGATCCCGAGGAATGGATCGCTACCTCGCAAGAACTCTGCTTGATGTTCGAAATCGCTCTCGACGTTGTCGATGCCTTGGTGGGTGGCACGGGGTTGTTTGAGATTCGCTGATGGTCGGCGAAGATGATTTGAATTTACGCAATTACGCAAATCCCCAAAAATGGGTGTTTTTCTGAGTGTACCCAAACAGCAATCGAATGGCACCAAAAATATGCACACTCAGAAAATCGTGGATTCCTACTTTCAAATCCCCAGACGGGTATTGCAACACAGCAATATAACAATAGTAGAAATCACTCGCAAATAGCGAAAACGAAAATACAACTCAAAACTTTTACAACCAAGACTCGATTACTTCACGTCAATTCTTTTCAATAGTCAAACTACGACTCTCCAAAATGGTGAAAAAAATCACCATGTGCAAACAGAAAAAAAGAGAAAGAAGGTAGCAAAATAATAGAAGGGAGTGAGAAAGAGAGTTACAGATTTGGCGGTAAACGACAGTGTAATTGCAAGTACCAAGAAGAACGCTTTACAATACACAGCTCGGGGGATGGACAACACGAAATTAAGTGAAATACGAAAGATTAAATTCCAAATAAATGCAAGGGTATCTAAGAAGAAATAACTATGCTGATGGGAACAAGACTTTAACTGATCACACGATTTTTAAATTGAGTTTTAATGCGCGACTCTACTGCGCGACGTGTAAACGAAGCTGTAACGACCTCGCGTCAAAGATACACAATAATAGATGATTCAATTAAATTTATTATTATTTTTATATTCTAACAAAATATGTTTTTTTCATAGAACAATTGTTTAACTACTGTGAAGTTGTCTATTTATGTTCTCAACACCAATTACTAAAATCCTTAAATCCTGACATCCCTCTTTTTTTACAAAATTCAAATTACATATATTTTCGCGGTCTTATTATTTTTCTTCCACATCTTGATGTCAATTCTTTTTGAGTGACTTCTGTCTCTTTAGTGGCTTCTGTTTCTTTTTTCTCTATCGCCTGTTGGTGTGTTGCTTCTTGGTCTTGTGATTTATCTTTTTTCTCTATCACACCAACAGGCGTTGGTGTGTTGCTTCTTGATCTTGTGATTTATCTTTATTATCGTTCTCATCTATGTTTTCTGTTACTTCTGGTTTTTCTTCAGAAGATTGTGCTTTTCTTATAAACCACGAGTTTCTTCTATAAACATTTCCTTTTTCAGCTTCAATTATGTAAGATCTTTCTTGAGCTTTCTCTATTATTTTTCCTGGTAGCCATTGGTTCTTTTTATTTCTATAGAGAATTTGTTCGTTGTTTTTAAATTCTTGTTCTTGTCTTTTGTTTTTGTCTGCATACCATTTTTCTTTTTGCTTATGAATTTCTAGTTTTTCAGGTACTTCGGTTACTATTTGTGGTTTTAACAATTTTTCCTGTATTGGTAAGAGATTTTTTTGTTCTTCTGCTCATTAAGCGCTGTACAGGTGATTTTAATGATCCTCTTGGCGTATTTCTGTGGTGTAACAGTGCTAAGTATATATCTGATTTGTCTTCGATACACTTTTTAATAAGATTTTTCGCTTCTTGTACGTATCTTTCAGCTAATCCATTGGATCTATGATGTTCAGGGCTGGATAATCTGTGTTTAAAATTCCAATTTACTTCAAAGTTTTTGAACTCTTCACTCACGTACTGTCGTCCATTGTCTGTCATGAGAGTATCTGGTATTCCGTGTTCTGCAAACCATCTTTTTAGTGCTTTTATTATTTCTGTGCTTGTAATATTTTTTAATGTTTAAAAATCAAAATATCCTGAGTAACCATCAGCTATAACAATGTAGTTTTTCCCGTCTACATAATATAAATCTGACGCAACTATTGACCATGGTCTTTTGGGTGTTTCTTGTTTTATTATTGTTTCCATTGGTTTGTCTTTGTTTAATTTTTGACATACTTTGCATTGTTTTACATATTCTTCTATGTCTTTTCTCATCTTGGGCCAGTATACATAATCTTTTGCTATTTGATATGTTCCACTTATACCTTTATGGCTTAGATGACAATTTTTCATTACTATTTCGGTCATTGTTTTGGGTATAAATAATCTGTCATTCTTGAATATGAGGTTTTCGTAACATGATAATTGTTCTCGAAAATACCAATATTTTTGTAGCATTAGAGGTATTTCTGATATTTTCTCTGGCCATCCTTTTATTATTTGATTTTTCAGCTGTGTTAATTCTTCCGATTTGTTTATTTCTTCTTGTAGTTGTTTTATTTTGTCTTTCGACATGGGAATCACTACGCATACTTCTAAACTTGCTTTTTCTTCTTTCTCATCTTCTAGTTCACAATCTCTACTCAATGTATCTGCTATGTAAAGATCTGTACCTTTTTTATATTCTATTATAGGATTGTACGGTACTATTTCAATCATCATTCTTTGTAGTCTCGGTGGCGCTTCACATATTGGTTTCTTGAAAATTGTTTCTAACGGTTTGTGATCCGTTTCTATTTTCAGTGACATATTATTATTATTGCAAGCCGATAAAATTGCATATGCTTCTTTCTCCAATTGACTGTAGTTTTGCTGAGTGGATGTTAGTGCTTTTGCGCTATATGCTATTGGTCTATCTTCTTGCAAAGCTACTGCTCCTACCGCTCTACTGCTGGCATCCACAGATAACTTAATTGGTTTTGTTGGGTCGTAGTAACTCAATTGTGGCAGTTTTTTGAGCTGTTCCTTCATCTTTTTGAACGCTTCGTCTTGTCGCACGTCCCAACACCATTTTACATCTTTTTTGATTAGCTCTCGTAATGAGGCTGTGAACTCAGATAAATTAATTATAAATTTTGACAAATACGTTACCATTTTCAGTGCTCTTTGAAGTTCTTTCACATTTGTTGGTGTCTTCAATTGATTGATTGTTTTTATTTTTTCTGGATCGGCTTCTAACCCTTTGTCTGT
Organism: Pterostichus madidus; assembly: GCA_911728475.2. Taxonomy (NCBI): domain Eukaryota; kingdom Metazoa; phylum Arthropoda; class Insecta; order Coleoptera; family Carabidae; genus Pterostichus; species Pterostichus madidus. The sequence goes on along the minus strand of OU452304.1, from coordinate 14,892,754 downwards.
GAGCAAATGTCCTAGGAATTTTACTGTTTTTTGTTCAAATTTATATTTTTCGTAGTTTAATTTCAATCCTGCTTCTTTGATTCTCTTTATCACCTTGTCTGTTCTTGCTCGTAGTTCTTCTATTGTGCTAGCATAAATAAGAATATCATCGACAGAGCATTCTGTTCCTTCCAATTCTCTTAGTATGTTAGTCATAATTTGTTGAAAAATTTCTGGTGCAGATGCAAGTCCAAATGGAAGTCGTTTAAATTTGTATCTTCCCCAAGGTGTAGCGAAAGTTAAGAATTCTGAGGTACGCTCTGTTACCTTTATTTGCCAAAATCCCTTTTTGCAGTCTAATATGGTAAACCATTTGGATCCATTTATATTTGCTGCTATCTCTTCCAGCGTATTCAATGGAAAATGTCTTCTTTTTAAGTTCTTATTGACTGCTGTCGGATCGATGCAAATTCGTATTTTTCCTTTTTGCTTTACGACTACCATAGGTGATACTACTGGTGTAGGCTTCGTTATTGGCTCTATTATTCCCATTTTCGTCATTCTGTCTATTTCTTTTTTGACATCTTCTTTAATTGCATAAGGTATTCTTCTAGGAGGATAAATTGGTAATATCGGATTGTCTACCAAATGTATATCGTATTCGAATCCTTTTAAGCATCCCAAACCTTCAAATATTTCTTTTTCAACTGCGTCTATTCTTTTAATTAATCCTAGTTTTACGCAAGTATTTCTGCCAAGTATAGGTTGTATATTCTTCTTTACTATTATAAATTTAATTTCTTCTGCTTTGTTACCAACTTTTGTTTTAACTATACTTTCTCCTATAACTTCTAATTCATGGTTCGAGAATGATATTAAACTCTTCGTGTTTGATTTGTTTATTTTTAATTTTGCTTGTTTTGATATTTCAGTGGAGATTACATTGCATTGTGCTCCTGTATCTAGCTTAAATTTTACTCTTACTTCTTGTGGTAATTCTAGAGTCTCAAACCAGTCTTCTTCTTTACTTCCATCATTTTTTATTGTTGAAACATACAAGATTTCTTCATTATCTCTATTTTCCTCTACTGTATTTATATGCTTTGTTTTACAGCATTTTGCAAAGTGTCCAAACTTCTGGCACTGCATACATTTCTTTTTGTATGCTGGAAAATTCTTTTTGCCATGAACTGTGTCGCACCTTTTACATTTATATGTTTTGTTTTGTTTATAATCTTCTTTTTTATTATATTTATTACTTTTAATGACATCGATTTGCTGTGAATTTGAACTACTTGTGTTTTCTTTTATCGTTTGTAATTGTTTTCTTGCTTGTTCGCTTGATTTACATATATTTATTGCTGATTGTAATGTTAATTTATCTTCTGATAGTAAACGTTCACGTATTATATCATTGTTAATACCCACAACTATTTTATCACATACAAGACTGTCTTCCAATTTACCGAACGAACAATTTTTACAACTATTTCTTACTCTTGTTAAAAATTCGTCAAAACTTTCGTTTGGTTTTTGTATAATTTTATTAAAGATATACCTTTCATATGTGATATTAATCTTTGGCACGAAATGTTGTTCGAATCTCTTTATTATCTTTACTAAGCTGTTCTTATCTGTTTCGCTTAGATCAAACGAATTAAATACGTTTGCTGCTTCATAACCTATAATTATCATGAATGTCGCTATTTGAATTTCCTCATCTTTTTTCTTGAGATTTGTTGCCGTTTCATACCATCTATATTGTTGTATCCATTGTTTCCATACTATAGACATATCTATTTCATTATTTATTTGAAGCTCTTTCGGTGGCTTCAATCCAACCACACCTTTACTTTGATCACTTTCATTATGACTAGAGACCGGATTTCTAAGTTTTATGCTTTCTCTTAATATTAAAAGCAATAACAACTAGTCTTAAAATGTTCACGTATTAGTATAAATTGTATCATTTGACATAAAGTTTATTATGCTTTTTTTACTTTTTTTGTGTTTTTAAGCTTTTTTCTTAGTTTTATGCTTATTCAGAGCTTTATTTTAACTGTATTTGATATTATTAAATAGAATTTATAAAAATTATTTATTACGCAATGTCTAATGAAATGACGCATGCGCATATATATTTATTCTTCGGGGTTCCCCGATTTCGTGATTCATGGATGCAGCATATCGGTCCCAGGTTGCACCTTGTTTAGTTTTACTGTTTTCATTGCAAGTGTTGTATCGTGTTAACTTCAATACAATAATTCTGAATTGTAAAAGAAGTTTTTTCTAAGAATGAGGGGTTTAAAAAATCATTAAAAATTTCAAATAATTTAAACGGTAACATTGTTGATGATTTTGACCTGGATCCGACTTTAATACCTAATTTCAAATACGCACCCATAACAAGTGTAGATGTCGAGAGAAGTTTCTCTGCGTATAAGAACATTTTAAGCGAAAAAAGGCAAAATTTTACAATGGAGAATTTGGAACAACATTTAGTGATTAACTGTTTTCAACCGGAGTGATTCAAAGCTTCTACATATTTTATTTAGAGTGTTAAATATAAAATACGACTATGTTTAGATCTACATTATTTTGTATTTTATATACTATAAAATATTTATATTGTAATAATACAAGAATATAAAATATAATAATATAACTATATATACTAAAACATGTACCTATTTAATATAAATAAATATCTATACTTGACGAAATTTATTTTGTTTTTTTTTTTGCTTTTTTATGCTTTTTTTTGTTACATTCTGTACTTTTTAAAGCGCTTTTTTTAGTTATTTTTTGTGCTTATAAATCCGGTCACTAATTATGACTATCTTCTAAAGGCATTTTTCTTCTTTATTATTGGGTTTCGGCACCATGTAACGACCTCGCACAGACCAAATATCTAAAGAGAGACTAGACAGAGCAAGCAAATAAATTGTGATAGAAGTTCAGCGCCTCTACATTTGGATCCAAGAATTATTTGAAATAAAACGCGGGGTATATTCAAATTTAAATAGTAAAATTCTGTCGTACACATCGCTAATTTTTAAAGACTGCTAAGCATTTTAATCTATAGTTGGCTATAGATAAAATACTTGACATCTTTAAAAATTAATGATGTGTCGACATATGTTAAATAAAAAACAATTTAGATAATACTCAAAAATATATTTTAAAACACAGAAAATGTATCATCATACATTAAATCAATATATACATAGTTTATACAAAATAATAACACAAAATTCAATAAATAAAAAGAAAAATGTAGAATGATCTGGTAATTCCAGAACTGCAGATTGGCGGATTTCTGATTCTGCAAAAATAACAAGAAAATGATGATAGTACTAAATGCTGGAAAAATCTGTACAAATAACATGCGTTGAGATATAAGCTAAATTGTGAATCTGATTGTTTTGCAAGCACATTTTTTATTATCTTTAAATCTTCGATAAATGAAAATAAATTTGAACAACAATTACTCGTATATGTATAACAAGTGTTGTAAATAAATTTTTTACAGGTGTTATATATTATACGATTTCTTATAAACAACAAATAAACATGAATCACTTTCTAAAGTATATAATAAAAAATTATACCTACCATTCGTAGCACGTAAAATCGTTGGAATTGCCTCAAGATGCAATTTTTTCCTGAGTGGTGTTTGAAAGCACGCAGTTTCAAAAAGTAAAGTACATACTCGCATGTGCAAGAGTGTGGAAGCAGGTTTATCTTTTAAAAGCTCAGATAAATGCATGGTACTTGCCCATTTATCTAATAGAGCAGACTTCGACAAGCAAAAGAAGTCAACATCTTCTACCGTACTGTCACTCTTACAACCAGAAACAATACACTTGTAACGTCGCATGGTCTGAAACAATTTGAATTTTATGTTATTATATTATTATTTCTTTTATATTAAAAAATAATATTCTAAACTTACCTTTCAATACAGTAGAAATTAACTGAATTCAAAATATACATTGAACACACAAATTGCACAACAGAAGAACTATGGACGAAGCGAACACAACAACAGTAACCAAAGTAACCGAAAATTGTTTCTAGTTTAAATGTCAATTTGAAATTCCAAACAGTCATTTTACTGCCATCTAGCATAATAATACGTAAATACGCTATTTACAGTGACATCTCTCTTTACAACCCGTAACTCAACTTACACCCCCCCACCCAAACTTCTATCACAACGAATCTCATTTAGCTGTCGTCAAAGATACACAATAATAGATGATTCAATTAAATTTATTATTATTTTTATATTCTAACAAAATATGTTTTTTCATAGAACAATTGTTTAACTACTGTGAAGTTGTCTATTTATGTTCTCAACACCAATTACTAAAATCCCTAAATCCTGACAGAAACTTTAACCTGCCACAAGCGAAACGAGCTGTACGCGCCATTCAACCGGCAATAAAACAAAACACGGTACTAATTGTCACTAATTGACACTGTCAAAAGAACAAAAACAAATATAAACAATTACAAAATAAGGGAAATTAGAACACTTAACTCGAGGGACATATTGAAAGATTAAAACCTAGGTGAGTGTACAAATATGCTAATTCTACTTTTTCACTAAAATGACTCGACTCTAAATTACAACTATAATTTGTAGGTTACTCAACAAAAGGAAAAAGGGCGAAATTACATGGAATAAGAAAGGGAAATGAGAATTTGGAATAAGGAATAAAATTGGAACGTAACAATTATAAATACGACAGACTAAGCCTGATGAAATTTTCAGCCAAATTAAACACGACAATTTTTAGCAAAAAAATAAAATAGGCAAAAATACCATGAAAAACTGAGTTTTTTTTTTTCTCAAAAGTGTTGTGTTTAATTTGGTTGATTTTTTTTTGTGTTATAGATTATCTTAATTTTAAATATACATATTTTTTTATTAAAAACGTAGGGCCCAATTTTGAGAAAATCTCACTCAAAATTGTGAATTTGGCTGCTTCATTTGTATAATTTTTTTCATATATTTTTATGATTTATTTGCTCTTGAATAGTATTTATTCACGAACTACAATGTTATAAGAAACTAATACACTGCTTTATATTTATCTATATAATGACATTTGTAAGAAATTAATTGTTGAAATTCAAATTTGCATAGATTTATTGTTGGTGCTCTTGAATCATGAGTTTTCGATGTGTGATTAGGATTTTTGATGACGTATGATGTACACTCAAGTAACGAAGTTTTATACAAAATTAAATTTGGCTGACAGATATGTAAAAATGATTGACTAATAATGATAACAATAATGAATATATATATATATATATATATATATATATATATATATATATATATATATATATATATAATATATATATATATTATGTTGTTTACAAAATAATAAAGTAATAATAAAATTTTTGGATATGGTTTTAACCTCAAACGTCAAATGTAAAAAAATAAATATATCATCACGCCTTCTACCCATCACTGGGTGTGGCACTCTGCTAAAGCAGATCTCGGTAAGTGATATATTTTGCGCGTGAAGTGCGGTTACCAGTCGTCAAATCACGGCCCCCAAACATGTTAGTGGTGGAGGAGCCACAGGGATAGCTTTTTCAAATTATGAAAATTTGTCGCCTGTGGGAATCGAACCAGGGACCTCAGGATCCACAGGCCGACTTCATACCACTGTGCTAGCCATCCCATAAATAAATAAATGTATGTAAGGTAAATAGATTTGTATTTATAAGTGTTTATTTATTAATATTAAAGTTTTTATTTAACAGTTTTGAAGTGGACACTGCCTTAATAAGATTATGCTGACAAAGTAAATACATCAGAACTATCGAAATGTTGCCCAGGAATAAACTATACATTCCATAAATGAAGTCTACTTTCGCTTTATTTATATTTTTATATTGCAAGTATTTTGTACCTAATTATATTATAAATCAGATTATGGTACTTAAACGAAAGTGTCACGATAAAGTAGGAGAGCACTGGCAGAATTCATTAACTTTTGGCATGGAAGCTGCAAAAGTGGAACTGGAACATGCATGATAAACTGGAGATATGATGATATTGGAATGTGCACCGTTGTTGTTGATGGAGATTGGTCGCACAGGAGCTACGGCTATACTGCTATACTGCGAAATATGGTGTTGCGGTCATAGTAGGTCATTATTCTAAGAAATTATTGTTTTTAGGAATTCGGAATAAGTATTGCAGCATTTGTGCCGTGGCAGAGAGGAGAGGAATGAATATCCCAAACCATAAATGCTTCCGAAATTGGCATGGATCGTCACCAGCAATGGAAGCAGATTTGATTGTTGAAGGATTTTGCGTAAGTGAAAAACTGTATAATTTACGGTACACAAGATTTATAGGTGATGGAGATTCATCAGTTCACAAACGTTTGTTGGAATGCGTACCGTACAGTGCTTCCGTAAAGAAGATTGAATGCACAAATCATTTAGTGAAAAGGGTTAAGAAACAGCTCTATGAATATGCTACACGAAAATGTAACAACAGACATATATTAACAAACGTTAAAATAACTTTTATATGTTAGTATACAAACAAAGTAATTAAAAGTTTGCGGCAGAAAAGTCTTTCTGCCCTTCACGAGTGTCAGCGAAATTATGACATAATAAGTAAATATTCCAGCGTTTGAAGAAAAAATAGCATATTTTATGTGGAATAAAAGTGATATTTTGTACCTCATCTGTATTTGACGGACGAGCACAAAAAAGTATCACTTTAGCTCCTTATAAAATAATATCCAATTATATATGATTATGTATAACTGAAATAAAATTGTAAGTAATTTTTTTTATTTTTGTATTATAATATCAAATAAAATACTATATTTTCTTAAATTTTAGATTTTATTGTGTTGACATCCTATAGAAATATTTCTTGCGGTTTAAAATCATTTTCGTGAATAACTTCAAGTTTGTTTAGTTTTTAAACGCGCGCCAATACCCCTTCCACTATTCTATAAAGAATATTCCTGATTTTCCGTGATAGGTCAGATTCACATTTTTGTTAGGACCTCAAGAAACCCTACTTACGCGATAACAAATTGTTAGTTAACGAACTTCAGATGGCATGCGTCACCTTAATAAATATTAACCAACTGCACTTACAATTCAACAAGCAATCCATGTATCATATGAACATCATATTTATACACAGCGCAGCTATCAGTTTTATATCATATTTTTATTATTAGACTAGAATTAATTTTTTTTAAATAAAAAATTCGGTAGAAATAATTATTCAATATAAACTTAATTATTTTATGAGAAAATAAATACAGGAATTAAAATTTTTAATAAATGACCAGTTACTTTTCAAAGAATAACGATACATTTTTCTGTCTTTTTTCATTATTATTACATTAAATTACGAGTACGTTACTCAAATAAAATTTATAATTTTATTACTATAAAGCAATAAACTAAATTTCACAGTTTCACTAAAATTATAAATAATTTAATTGTAAGTACATGCAATGTAGACTGTTGCCTGAACAATATTAGTAGTTCAAACTTCTTTAGATTGCTTTAATTGCGTTCTTTCTTTAGAAAATAATGTTCGAATTAAATAAAAACACAATAAGATCCTACTAGAGATCAGCATTTTCGAAAATTTTAATATCCGATTCGATCCAATATTTGATCCGAAATCAGATCTGAGATTCGATCCACCATACCATTAGATCCGTAATGTTTTCCATATTTATATGTAACCAATTGTAACGTTGTAGATGAAACTAAATTACTAATTTTGTTGTAAAAAAACTAAAAAGACAAATTTTGTTGTAACTTTATTTAATCATTTTTTATCATAGTATTATTAAGAGTGGGATTGTAATTTAAATATTTTTTACTCAGAGCGTATAACTGAAAGCTGTGAATTAATATTTCAGATGGAATATTTCATCCGAATTTCGGTTCTAAAATTTTATCGGATCAGATGTTTTATACAACTTCGGATCGGATTAGGATATTATGCCGATTTCTAGTACCTACTATCATCTGTAAATGGACCATCAATGTGTGTTTCAAATAAAATCAGGTGCTCCAATCGTAGCATCTCGCATATTACGAGTATATGTTTTACCGACAAATTTAGTATATTTTCTTTTATATGACTATTTACTTTTTAATATCGTTTACCGAAATCAATTACAAAGATTTGCGTATACTGTTTGTTTAAAATACGAGCAAAGGGCGCCTTGTCAAGAATATTAATAATAGATTTTTTTAAATAATGCTATTCGCCATAAAAATTACAATAATATGTATTATAAATGAGAGCACAATTTAAAAATTCTTACTCATTTATTTGGTATTATGGCAGGAATTATCAAACTTTTGAACGCGCTTATATTGTTAACTACAGTTTAAATTTTAACAGCAATGTTAAATAAAATAAAAATAATTTACTATTGTCTTTCTTAAACTGAATTTAAGAAATAAATGTGGTTGGTAATACTAGCCCTAAATTGTGTTCTTAATCTATTCTTAAACTGCCTGAAATTAAATTTCTGGACTCTATTGGTAATTATTTAACACTTGGTTACACCACCATTTTTCATTCGCTCAGTCATCTTCCACCATCATCGCGTATCACTCTTCATCACTTAGATGTAAGTATATTTGTTATTGTAAAACCTTTTGTAATATTACTCACCTTGTTAAGATTTTATACATTGTTGTATTTCTTTTCTTATATAGCTGAAGATGGCATTAAACAATGCCGAAATATAACCATCAACGTTTGAGATAAATAATGTAAATTCTTTTTCCCCATTGTCCCTATTATCCCGTCCCATACCAGTGACTTTTAAACAACATTAAAATTCATATTATTTTATTATTTAATTATGTATAATTTCTCTTTAAAAGACTTCTCTAAACATATTTTAACATTTGTGTTAAGAAGCCCATGGACAAGCTGATAATACTTCTGTAAGTACTTATGTCCTTTAGAAATATCAATCAGCACCAGTCAGATTCAGATACTACAGACACAAATTCAGTTGTTTCTTGTAATTCACCAACCCATAGTTTATCGGAAACTAACTTAGTAATAGAAAATTTAATTCAATATATTAATAATTTAAATATAGCAGACATGGCAATTCCCACGCTTAAAAAAGAGTATTTAGATATGATCCCCGAATTTCACGGAGATACAAAACTACTCTCCAGATTTATTGAAGTTTGCGAGAAGTTAGTAAATAAATTTTATAATGTAGCAGACCCTAGCGATTTTCAAAACGAGTATTTGATGACAAGTATATTGCCAAAATTAAGGGTGAAGCTGCTTCAAATATGGCAACTTGCACCGTCGCTAACTGGGCAAATCTAAAAAAAGCGTTACTAGACACATACTCTGATAAAAGAGACTGCTATACACTTAATAACGAAATGACAGAATTAAAACAAAATAACGAATCGGCGTTTGAATTTTATAACCGAGTTAAAGAAATATTAAATTTACAAATCGCGTATATATCAACACAAATAAATAGGGAAGAACAGGAAGTTTTAATAGGGTCTTTCCAAAATTATGCCGTAAGAATCATTTTAAGAGGGCTTAAAGAGCCCTTAGGCAATTTAATGCGCACTAAAAATCCCTTAGATATGAACTCCGCGCTCAACATGCTAACTAACGATTTCCAGTTAGAAAGTTTTCCGCGCGTAAATAAAAAATTCAATATGACACCTAAACCAAAACAATTCATAAACAACACACATAACAGACCCGCATTCAGACAAAATCCTCAATTAACGTACCGACCATTCCCAAATAACACGAATAATCATACTTCCCAACCTCGCGTACACTGACGGACTAGACATCAAGAATATTACTTACAACCCTGGACTATTAACATTCAATCTAGGACAAGCTAAACTACAAAGATCCCAACATACTTTCCTTCATTTTACGATTTACAACCCATTATCCAACAATACAATAACCTAAAATTACAACACAGTAACCTAAAACAAACTATAAACACAAATGAAATTAGCGCAAAAGAATTTATGAATAATGACAGAATTATTATCTACATCCAAAGTTTAATAGACGAAAAATTTAATAATCTATTTATCACTCATGAAAAATCTAGATAAAAGAGAGGATTAATAAACGGAGTAGGATCCATAATTAAATCTATCACTGGAAATTTAGACGTAGAGGACGAAAAACGTTATACGAAAATTTTAAAACATTTAGAACTTAATCAGCATAAGCTAAAGGAACAATTAAAATACCAATATTCTGTCAATCACGAATTAATAGAAAAATTTTATAAAACAGTTGAAACCATAACACATAATGAATTCGAACTAAAATTAAAAATAGAGCAGTTGTTGCATATTGTTATTAGTGGAACCCATAATTTAAATAAAATCAGTATTTACGACATTTACAGTCAATTAAATACTTTGTTTAACATGATATTAAGCGTAGTAATGCAAGATATAGAAAATTCTCCAACCTTTTGTAAACTTCATGTGATGCATCCAAGCATTGTAAAAGTCCATGATCTTTATTCTGAACTAAATAAAATTTATAAAAATTGTAACTGTTGTTATTATTACAAATTATGTATTGAGTTCAAAATACAAGTCGATATGTTGTACAAATACATTACACTGTGAAGTGGTTAAATAAAAGAGAGAAGTTGCATATATGATAAAATAAACAAACTTAATTAGTTTAACAAAGCAAAATAACATAACAGAATTGATCAAGTCCGAAGCTTGCACACAACTCGCACGCAACTGGCCTTTACACATAGCGCACACACAAGATCACACGCTCTCGGCTAACATCGGTGGTTTCCGGCGCTGCATAATGGGCTCTTGTTACAAAATTATAATAATGAATTCCCTTTAGAACCAACATTTGAAAATATACCCGAAATTGAAAAATTAATTAAAGATTAGATTTGAACAAAATTATTTATTTCCTAGAAATTCCAATTAATTACGAAACAAATTTTGAACTATTCCACCTTATATCCATTCCCAATAATCACGAAACTGAATTTGTGACTGTTATTCTAAATAAAGAATATTTTCTAAAATCGTTGGATGGTCAAATAAAATCTTTAAAGGACACATGTACTAAAGGAAATATTTATCAATGTCCAAACAAGATCGATGACACAGATGACAGATCCTGCGAGAAGAACATAATCCTCCACAACGATAACAAAGACTGTCAATACACTCAAATCATTCTAAAAGGAAACCACACAGAAACCATTGAAGAAATAAACCAATTTCTCGTTGTATTCCCAAAACAAGAAATTATCCACGCTTCATGTCAACTAGACGACGAAATTAAAACCATACAGGAATTTTCCTGATTAAAGAAAACAACTGTCAAATTAAATTTAGAAATCAAAATCTAAATTTTCAAGAAGGGACATTTGGAAAACTCATAATATTAGACAATTTTAAAATCAAGTTATATGACGCATAAATACCAAAATTGGCATCCAAGATCTCAAGCTACCAATAAATAAGTTTGAAGATATTGAAGATTACGATGTCACAGCCGACATTCCAAATTACTCAATAGCAATTTTATATGTCATTTTTCTAATAATTGCTGTCACCATGTTCACAGTTTTCCTCAGGAAAAAGTTTTCAAAGTCATCAAGAACCACCAGGATCCAAGACCATGAACTACAGCCCAGGTGTTCAACACTTCAACACCAGCAACCCCAGCTGAACCTCCCTGGGGTTGCTCAATTTTAAGGAGGGAGGAGTTAGAGGACAACCAGACGTTACTTCAGTATTCCCCTCAACACCTACATATTGAATTACATATTTTGTATGATGAACTTAGAATTGTTTTGTAGTTAGTTACAAGTTAGACACTGAATTGTATAGACCTATCATAATCTGTATTGTTCAATTAAAAATAATTATTTTTTAAGTAAACGTTAATCCGTTAACTTAATTTTTATATATATATATATATATATATATATATATATATATATGTAATTTTCTTGATTTTGTCAAAATTTACGATAAACAACTTTGATGTACGATAACATCGAGTTAATATTTGTTCAAGTGAGCATGGTTCAGATAGTCATGTGTTACAATATTTATCAAATTACCACACCGAAAGAAATGTTTGATTTTTATCAACGGAATTGAAATCTGTAAGGTGTGATGACATTTTTCATTTTGTATATATATATATATATATATATATTATATTTACATGTAAATTCTTTAGCTGTTTTCTTTCGGTAAGCGATCCAATCCAATCTGATTGAACATATCCGATTGTATGACGTCACAACTGATTGAAACCGTGATTCAAAAGAACTACGTTTTGTATGATTGCAATCCATAGAAATTTGACATTTATATCTTAACCTTAATTCAATACCAAAATTAATTTACAAAATTTGTTATTTATAAAAATATAATCTAGTATATTCTAATTGATTTATACTAATAATATTTTATTGTATTATGAAGTAACAGGTAATATTTATATCTTTCGTATTATTAATATAAATTAATATACGCTCTCCTGCTTTGTATTTTCCATCGTGTTTATATTTTTATTTATTTAACTATTAAAACACAAAATTATTAGTGAATGACAAATCGATAAACCACGTGACAGCAATCCAATCGACGTGATCGCTGTTTTGAAGCGATTCGGAAAATCAGATTGCAATCAAGAATATTGTGGTGGGGGTATGTGATCGAAAACCGAAAGAACGTGTACGATAACTTTTGGATTGCTCAATCCGATTCAATCGGATTTTTTCTGACCGAAAGAAAGCAGCTTATATAGGTTCATTTTGAACCGGGTATGTGAGAAAAGACCAGAGAGGATGGTTCAAGAAGATTGAAACGGGATGCAGTTCCAACATTATTTAGTTTCACCGAGGATAAGCTAAAAAGAAAGCCGCCCAAAAAAGAATCATAACAAAACCAATTCTTATATCTACATCGGCAGATTCTACAGTAGCAAGTACATCTTTAAATCCAAATATAAATGTTCATGATACTAGTATGAAAATGGAAATCCTACCATCAAAAAGTAGTAACACATCTACTAGTCAACTAGAATCATCTGGATCAACTACAAGAACTTCCAGCATGTTGGATGAAGTTCAGATATATAGTAATATAAAACAACTTGTTAACATGGAAACGAAAAATAAAGAGTTAATTTTAAGAAATAAGGTTTTGAAAAATAAATTACGAAATAATAAGAGAAAAGAAAAGTAGCAGACATAGAGAATAAAAACAAATATTTAATATTATTGAAAACCATTTTTAACGAAGATCAAATAATGGCTATGCAAGAATCTGTGACAAAGTAAATCATATACTTTTAGTTTTCAGATCATTTTAAACATTGTATATTAAATAACATTTATTTTTTTCTTCATTAAATTATGGTTTTGTGTTAATTTAATGTATTTTAATAATGTAATAAACAAAAAGTTTATATTTATTTTAAGAAAACTTAAATAAAAATAGAAATAGTAAATGCAAATGCTGATTTTGTTTGTATACGAGTATATATAGCACAGGCAATCGTAGCACAGTGGATAAAAGCGAGGTAAAACTTGCGTTTCTTAATTAGCAAGCAAGAGGTCGTGCGTTCAAATCTCACTGACTTCTACTTATATCAAAAAAATACGATTGTGTCTGAGTGGTTCGGATTCCACTATAAGCAGTAGGTCCCCCTGTACTGTAATTGGGATTTACTTCCTGTTGTCCAGAGTAACAAATAAATAAATAAATAAATAATAAGGATACAGCCCATCGTGATACAAAATTCTCCCAATTTGACTAGGACGAACACCGGCCCCGCTAGATAGTCTGCATCCTTTTTAAATGTGGATATGGACAAGATTTAATTAAATAAATGTATTAAAAATAACTTAATTTATGATTTTTAAATAATTCAATTTATTTAATTAAAAATTAAAATTAAAATAACCCCTAAGCCTTAATCAATATAAAGAAAAATCTAAATACGTATTTCGAGAACTAAGTTCTCATCATCAGTAGACAAAAGCAATGGAAGACACCCAGATTACACAACTTGTGAGTCAAGCCAGTGGTCCAGGTAGAATCCAAATTGCCGAACAGGTATGTACCGGTATGTACCTGTTCGGCAATTTGGATTCTACCTGGACCATTAAATCGTGTGTTATTTGTTTGAGTGAGTATTTATTTGTTGAACGTGTGTCAATTACAGCTGTATGTCCAGGTTGCTTAGCCAGTCGATTGTTGCTGACGTAGGGTAGAGAAATTCGTCGTGATTCCCCTGAAGTTTTCTAGACGGGCATTCGTTTAATATGTGGGATAGCGTTTGTTCCGGTGCTCCACAGTCGCATTGGGGGCTATTTGTTATACCCCATTTAAAAAGAGTTGCCTTGCTTGGCGGCTCCAGATTTCCTGTGGTAGATGCATTCCAGGAAGTGGTAAGGTAGGATCTACAAGAGAGGTGGGGTGACGTTCGCGATGGGAAATCCATTGGTCTTTCCATGTCTTTTAGGTTAAGAGATGACTGTAGGATATTAGATTCCCAGATTGGGTTTCTAGATTTTAGTCTGGTTTGTGGTAAGTTATTTAGCGTATTATGGATTGGTAAATTTGTTGGGGGTGAGGGATTATGTAGTTTTTTTCATTCACGCGTTGCTGCCTGTTGACGTCGAAGATCAGGGGGTGCAATGTTGGCAAGTACAGGGAGCCACACTATTCTCATTGTGTTATTTAGCTGGACATCTATCTAATAATTCAATAATTGAAATCAAATGAAAAGAATCTAGTGTGCAGCATATATCTATCCTTGTCTAATTAGTTATGGACCACTTCTCAGAGTGCAGCACTAGCGCGCAATTTTCATGGTCATCTGGATATTGTTTGAAAATATGTGGTGACGGTTATAAACAGAAAATATAACTACTATTATTTTCTTATTCGCAAAACCGAAAAAAAAGACAGTACGACTGATTTCGAACACTGTGTGATAATTTATAAACAATCATATTGGCTGCTATTCGCAGATCTATATTACTGGAATATTTAAAAATTTGGCACTGTTATTATGAAAAGGTTGCTGATTAACTTGGAGATTAATCATTGTTTCGTAGCAATGTTGTTAAATGCACTAGATAGTTACAGTTAATAGTAATATACCTATGAATATAAGTCATATATTTATTAGTATAGTGATAGAATATGTACCTGTTTTTGATTATTTGTTATTCTTATTTCTTCAAACTCGAGAGAAATAATATGGAAAACCTAAAACAAATTGTGGAAAAAAAGGATTTGTTTAATTGATGCTTAATAATAAAAATAAAATAAATAAATATATCATCACGCCTTCTATCCATTACTGGGTGTGGCACTCTGTCGAAGCAGATTTCGGTAAGTGATATATTATGCGCGTCAAGTGCGGTTACCAGTCGTCAAATCACGGCCCCCAAAGATGTTAGTGATGGAGGAGCCTCAGGGGTAGTTTTTGACATTATGAAAATTGTTTGTCGCCTGTGGGAATTGAATCTCTTCAATTAATGCGATCACAACGCTTTCGCATTAAAATATATCGATTATAATTCGCCCTCATTAACATAGTTGAAAGTTACGTAACGCGTAAAGTAAATATCTGAATTAAATTTGTGAAGAAAAAAATAATCTACTTAAATATTATTCGAGCATTAAATAAATTAAGAAATAATTCTCAATTTTTTTTCTCAAAAAGTTTTTGAAAATCTGTCGAATTATTTTCAATTTATTCTCACTTTCTTGTTATACTCGTATTATTACTGAAAATAAAAACAGGGCAATTTAATAATATCTAATTTTTAAATGGAAACTGAATTAGGTATTTAATTTAATTTTTATAAAAATAATTAATACAATGTCAACGATATGTTAATTAATTATACGTCGGTCGAAAACTGTGCCATAAGAAAATTAACAAGGCGATAGCAGAGATTAACAAATGTTGCAAATGATTTTTACATTTAAGTCTGTCTATATATTTAATTTTTATATCTGCCTGGCAGTTGAACTGTTTTAAATGTCTTAAATTTCTATTTAAATCGTTTCTCTGTGTCGTTGTCAGAAACAAAAATTGTAGTGGTTTATATGTTTACCATGAGAATCACTCATGTCACAGTTATCGTGAACCATTCTGTATATGTGTGCGAACTGAAAAAGTAACAAAAAGTAGTTAGTGCAATAATGATAATATAAAATATATAAATACAATACATTTTATGGGTAGAAAATATTGTCATATGGTACTTTGGACGCTATTGAATTGATGATAGACAAAGCAATTTTTGCTAATATTTGATTGATAGATGGATATAGATCTTCGATAAGGATTTCCCAGTTTTCGTTTAAAAATGCATTCATTTGATCACCTACAATTGTTTTCAAAATGTTTATATATTTTTAAAATATACTAATAATTATTATAACTATACTTAGTTGTGTATTATTAAACAAATTTCCAAAATAGAAATTAACTCCTTTCAGTATCTTGATGTCCATGTTTATATTGTCCACATGTACATATTCCTTGCTATTCTGAGTGTACAAGCTGTACTCACATTTTATTACTATATCGTTATCATCTTGAAATAAAATAATTAGTAGTTTATTTAACAAATATGTACAGAAATGTGTACCATAGGTATACATAGGAAATTAGTTTTCCCGCTATCATTGTTCCATTCTATAGAAAAACAAAGATTGTGGGATTGAGAACACGAGTTCGATACAGCCGACAACTGATTTTCATCACATAGTAATTACTTTTGTGGTTTCTCTTCCACTAGTATCATTGGAGACAAAAGAAAGTATGAGTTTACGGTGAATTGGTAGCAAACTCTGGCTTGTCAAACAAATTTTGGCAGCCTGTCATCTAATGTCGGAAAATATATATATATATGTTACCATTAAAGTGTATAATGTCATTATTCCATAAAATATCTAGGCAATGTATGTAATTGCAATGTAAAAATTGAATAATTTACCAGTTATTTTTATATAAGAACACATTCTTGGCACTTGGCTTTGCTTGCACCTTTAGCAAACAAATCCTAAACCCATAGAACACTTGCTCCATTATACATTTATTTTAATAATCAACCTGTTTTTAATAAGGCTTGCTTTGTCGCATAATACTAAACCACATAAAAGATTGGCTAGAGAAGCAGTTTTGAAAAAAAAAATCATAAATAAAGTATGGAGTAGTTTGGAAACAAGGAAAGGGGTTTCAAACACATTGAAAAATCTTTCGACTCGATAAAAAGAACAAAAATTCAGAACGCACTGACTATAAAGTCTCGGCTCCCATCATTATTCTCATACGGGAAATGTAGTGTTATTGAGTATGCCAAGCTCAAAAATGTGAAATAATTTTAGGATCTGTATAAAGTGGCACTGCGATTAGAAATATTTTACTATTAGTGTTATATGTAATACATGAACCGCTCTGCCGACTAACTGTAATAGACCAGTGGAATAAATACAATTTCTCCCTTCTCTCTTTTCTTTTGTCATTTTCTTTTGGCAACGACAGTATGAAGATTTATATGTAAAATAGTACATGAAGAAAAACTTTCAAATAAAATATATCCTCTCTTACTTACACTTTCTTATTTTACTTGACGATATAATGAAAAAATCTGTCAGTGGCAAAATGAGAGACATATCCTGGGGAATTATGGACCACCTAGAAGATCTTGACTTTGCAGATGACATCTGCTTAATATCTCCATACGTTTGCAAATATAGAAATCAAATTAAATGATCTTCAAACAGCAGGAGAGCTATATGGACTGAAAATAACCGAAAGCAAAATCAAATCTCTTCGTACAAACACAAATAACGAGTAATAATTCAAAATTTGATGATCAAGGTATAGAAGAAGTTGGTACCTTTATTTATTTAACACTGATGCCCATATATTCAAGGTGTGCAGTGCATATAGATATAAATATAGAATGAAGTATTTATGCAATCATAAATACGAGCACGTCAGGAGCGTATCGTGTTTATTAAATAACTACTTAGACGAGATACACGCATCGGTTGTGCATTTTACCACATATATACCAGGTGCTACCCAAAATTTCCCGAACTCTGTGTGTAACTCTTCTAACTTCTAGATTTCAGCACTAGTATGTACATGTTCCAAACCTTCCCTTTCGTTTTCACAACATTTTTCGTTCTTTTGTCGTATCAGAGTGGTGATATATGTGTTATTGTTTGTTGTGTTCTGCGATAGCCTAATGAGCGATTTGAAAGAGCAACGCATTTGCATTAAATTTTGTTTGAAGCTCGGGAAAACAGTGACCGAAACTTACCAAATGCTTCGAGAAGCATTAGGTGAAGTCATGGGAACAATCCACGCCTTTCAATGGTTCCAAGACCGAAGAAAGCCAGACAAGTGAAAAGCAATGTGAAGTTCATGTTGATTGTTTTTTTCGACTGCAAGGGGATTGGGCACCGCGAATTTGTACCAAGGGGTACAACAGTAACGGGTAACTTCTAAGTGGACGTTTTGAGACGATTAAGGGAAAATGTGAGGCGAAGACGCCCTGAACTTTTGGCAAGCAAAAATTGGTATTTCCACCACGATAATACACCAGCCAACACATCTCTGGTTGTCCTCCTTACTAACCAGACCTCGCTCCTTGAAACTTTTGCGTCGTCCCAAAAATGAGAACCAAGCTGAAAGGTAAGAGATTTGAGACTGTAGAGGAGATTAAAACTATATCGCAGGAGGTCCTAAGCGCTATTGAAAAAAGTGACTACAAAAAGTATTTGGAACAGTGGAAAGAAAGATGGGACAAGTGTATGTGTATAACTGTAGGTGCAGATATTGTGAAAGAGATATTTTGTTGGTGTGCAATTTTAATAAATACAGCTTTTTTAAAAATTGAGTTCGGGAACTTTTGGGTAATGGTTCAATTATGTATATGTAGTCTCTATTTGTGTGTACTAACTTTTGTGAGTATTACCTGATTTCTTTGCGGTCGATTTTTTTTATACTTCCCCGATTTCTTTGCATTTGTTGGAGATGGTACTTCCCCTATTTTTAAGTGCATTTATCACATGTTTACTTTTGCTCATATATTTTGTGATCATGGCTGGAAAAAGATCAATTCGTTCTAGTGACAAAAGTGCGGAAGAAACATTGCTGAAGTGGTTTGAAGAAATTGATAGTGATGAAATTGAGGAAACTCCTGCTGTCGACGGAAAGGGCATTAGTGACAAAGACAGAATCTGACTCAGACAAACATGACAATCAACAAAAGAGTTTTTACATGTAAGCGATTCTGTTTTCAAAATAATGGGAAAAACATTAATCTACTTATATTTTAGGTCAAAATATAAACTTAATAAATTGTATTTAGGACCATAAAAGCAAGAAACTGGGCGAAAACCACGACGGAATGTTATGCATCAAGAAGGAGGACTCACAAGATATGCAAAGCGAAACGTAGATTTAGTTTTTGTCTTTTTTTAGAGACAATGTTGTAAATCATATCGTAAAATGGATAAATGCAGAAGCTCTTATGAAGCACAAACGATTTATTGCATACCAGGTGATTGTGCTTCGTTTGTGACTGTTTGTGATCCATGTAAAAACACAGCATCCCCTACAGTCCGGAAGTTATTGAACTTTGAAAAGTGGTTTCCAACTTCACGCTCAGCAAACACTTATGAAGCACAAACGATTTATTGTATACCAGACGATTGTGCTTCGTTTGTGACTGTTTGTGATCCATGTAAAACCACAGCATCCCCTACAGGCCGGAAGTTATTGAACTTTGAAAAGTGTTTGTCCACGCTAGCGGAATTCCATTTTTCCAAATGTCCACGTGCTTATATTATAAAATCGTTCCGCATATAATGTCCATGGCATTCACAAGTCCAGCAAAAATGATTTGTGATATACTAAATGATTGCCCTTAACATAGCAACCCTAATAGATCGAAAATTATTTAATTTTGGATAGTCGTTACCAACATCACGGCTAGCAACAATTTATTAAACACAAATGTCTACAAAAAGCTCCTTGCCAACTACAACGGTCTGGGGTGGGATCATGTAAGAGTGAGTAGATGTGAGTCACTTGTCAAGTGATCATGAAAAAGTGAATAGTGTAAAAGATTTCGTTTTATAGGGATTAAAACGTAAAATATATTCACCTTGTTTAATTTTAGTAAAAAAGAAATTCACTGTTTCTATCTTTGTCAATCTCATATTCATACTAATATAAGTTTATCTCCGTTTAAATTTTTATAAAATATTAAACATCTGAATTATTATATTGACATTGAATGACATATTGTGACATGTGCGACAGTTTCAACATAATATATTATATTTATGATTTATTTAATGTGTTTCTATTTAAAAAGATATTAAGTAGATATGATTAAAATTAGTATTCCAGAAAATGTATAATGAAAACCGATATATACTTAATTAAGTTTACTTTGTATAATAATTAATAACATATAGAAATCATAAAAATAATTTTGACAATGCAAATGATATTTAAAATATCAAAAATGTATTTCAACACAAAGACTAATTACAACAAAGAAAATGGACACAAGAATCAAAATTGATTATAATAATGCAAAAATTTTAATTACTATGAAAATGTATTCATATTATATAAGTATTCCTTGTATAATGATAAAAACTATACTAAAATTATTCCTAAAATTCTAAATTAAATAAATAAAATAAATATGCGCGAACAATTTAAACACATTTCCCGAAAATGAAAAGTCATTCAAGTAAATGTCACTTTTGAAAACCATATAAATACAAATTTACTAAATAAACGATATCGTTTTTTGAAAAACACAGTGACTTTACGGAAATAGCCGAAGATGAAAACGAAACGAGTAATACCGTTTTCATATTTATATGATCCCACTCCTGAAAAGAGTTTTGGCCTGCAATCGTTCACTTTTTGTCACCGAAAGATGACTAAAGAGGCTGCTTTTTTACTGGTTGTTGAATTTTTGCCATTAGCATATAATTAGATACAGAAATACAATCTTTATATTGCTGAGAAACAAATTTTCGTTGCTAAATACGAAAATAGAAATGCTAAATGCTCTTCAGCGAAAAAAAAAATTCACGCACTGCGAACTAAGTCGTTTCGTAACAACTAATGCATTTTTTTTATATCGCTCGTTAAAAATATCTATTTCAATTGAGAGGACTGATTATGATATACTATATTTTAGTTCATCCTTGATACTACGATAATATAATTACTGCATGATATACTTATTAAAATTTGGTCTTTTTAGGAATTTTTTGTACCATTTTTTTACTATACGAGTATAATATTTGTTAATTACAAGAAAGCATAATTTTTAATGATTATATTTATGTATTAAATCTAATTTCACTCTTAATTTTCCAATATTTTGTGAACTGTTATTAAATATAGACGTATATTTTGGATTTTTTATTAAAAGGTACGAAATTTTAAATAAAATAGTTGCAAACGAAGATTTGAAATGTATTTAATTTTTTTTTTTTACTTACTTTCATTATCAGTATGCAAAAGTCAGAATACCTACTGTTAAATAAATACTTTTATGTATTAAAAAATAAACAAAATAAAGTTGTATTCTCCTAACGAAATTTATATTGTAACAATGATATCATTATTATACTGAGAGAAATAATTATGTTTATTGTCTACCTCAAATAAGTAAAATAAACTGCCTTTTGCCAAACGGAAGTAGATAATATAATTGTTGTTTGATATTTCATTTATTGATATACTCGCACGTGTATAGGTATAATAAATACAAAAATAGAATATTGGTATAATTTCTGTATAATTTAGATAACTTAATTAACTATAAATGATTTGCTATAACACTCATTACAATGATAAAATTTTGATCACTATACCTACTGTGTGATATACTTTAATGATTGATCTTTCTGTAGAACCATTTGCCATAATAAAATAACGTTGCTTAGTGCAGCCCTGGCCTGATAGTGGGTTGCATAGATCAAGATGTGCTGATATTGTAACTCATGCGAATATAATATAATTCTGAATAATAACAAGATAAATTTGTGACAATCATTTGCTGTTATTTGAACGAAATTAAATATTAAACAATGTTAATAAAAATAAAAAAAAAAGATTATAATAAGAGGTAAGATATACACGGTCTTAATTAAAAAATAGGTGTTTAACATGGGAAATCAGTTTTCCATTTCGCAAAATTTTCCAAATTACATCAAATAAATGTTTCAGAAAGTTAAATTCTGCATCTAAGTAACAATCTTAATCTACAAAATTCCAAATGTTGCTTCAGTCGCACTTCTTATAAACAAATCTTAAATCCGTAGAACACATGGCCCACATATATAAGCTGTTAAGTTCGATTTTAACTGAAATTATTTTAAGTTTCATACATTTACTTAAATATTGAATGTGTACTTGACGGAGCTCGCTTCGCTTGAATTTTAAACAAACAAACCTCAAGTCTATAATTTCACGTTTTCTTAGTGATATATACCGTACACGTACACGTAATATATGATGTTCGATAAGGACTGATTATTTTATGAATCTGATGAGTGAATGTTTTGTGAATGATTCTGGGGTTCATGCTACCTCATTTGATGGGATATAGCGTGATGTTATGTATGTATATGAGTATTAATAAATGAAATATCAGAAATAGATATGATCAAGAGATGAATAATCTTATAAGGGACTTTAATACTAAAATAAGTTCATTGTTTTCTTCCAAGTTCATTATTGTTTATTAATATAGTGGGTACAAGGTATATTAGTTCATAATACCCTAGGACAATATACGATTTTAATATGTCCTAGGGCAATAAGAGTGACGTTACTTTGGTTACTGTTAAAACTGACATTTCTTCTATTCATTGTTGCCAGATAATACATTTATTATTTAGATTATTAACAAAATACTAATGAGACATAAAGAATTGTATGCATCATGGGCATTACTGGATATGTATACTCTTCGAGCATAAACATCTTTATAATACTCGAGGTATATAAATAACTATTTTCTACCATCAATATTGAAAACATGTCATTTTTAATTACTTTCTAGTGTTAAAAAACGTTATCTTTGCACGGCGTGTATTTTTTTGCACGTTTCCATTAGTTACATGCAAAAAAAAAACATAATTAAATAGTGGCTACGAAATAAACATAACTATGTAACTTAAAAAAAATATCATTAGTTAAATTAGCATAATTAGTTAAAACTCGATCGTAGAAAAAATATGTATGCAACTACTTTGTAAATGTAAAAAAAAAGCAGAAAGAAACGCTATACTCACTAACAAATGATAGTTTAAATATTTCATAATTTTAATATTGTTGCGCTAGGTGTGAAAATGCCACGTCTCTAAAAAAAGTAAATGATTTCAGAAACTGATAAATAATATTAAAAATAATTAAAGCGCATAGAAGTACTAACTAATAGTATAAATTAGGAACGCGGACCTTAACGAAATCTTTACTAAAAGCCGCATCGATATTTGCCTTTCCATGAAACCGTAATAGAAAACAAACATTTTTTTTTCGTGAAATATTGAAACCGAAAACCGATACGAAAATTAAATTGATCCTGTAAGCGAACCGATGCTTTTTGGATTCTAAAATCGTACATTCAAACCCGTATATATATCGTACTGAAGCATAAATAGGAAGAAGAGAATAAATAATATAATATATTCTTAACCGAAATCGTGAAAAAACCGCAACCGCAAAATACCGAAACCGTAACGAAATCGAAATTTACAATAACGGAGCTTCTACATTTTTCGGTTCGATTGGGTCAAATTTTTAAATTCAAGAGCGTGACCGTGAGCCGTTGTGAAATATGAGTCAGTACATAGGCGTAAAGAAAAGAAAAAGTTCGTCGAGACTAATTTGTAAAAACAAATATAAAGGTTTGCGTGTGCGATGCGTGCGTTCTTTGGGCTTGAGGTTTGTTTGTATAAAATATGGGCGAAGCGAGCCTTGCCGAAACATGATATGTATGAAATTATGAATAATTTAAGGACTTGTGAATGCCATGGACATTATATGCGGAACGATTTTATAATATAAGCACGTGGACATTTGGAAAAATGGAATTCCGCTAGCGTGGACAACCACTTTTCAAAGTTCAATAACTTCCGGCCTGTAGGGGATGCTGTGTTTTTACATGGATCACAAACAGTCACAAACGAAGCACAATCGTCTGGTATGCAATCAATCGTTTGTGCTTGTTAGGTGTTTGCTGGGCGTGAAGTTGGCAACCACTTTTCAAAGTTCAATAACTTCCGGCCTGTAGGGGATGCTGTGTTTTTATATGGATCACAAACAGTCACAATCGAAGCACAAACGATTAATGCATATATAATTATTTGTGCTTCGTAGTGGCTGCCAACTTCACGCATCTCTAAGATGTAACGTGAAAGGAACGAGTCATGCTGTGGTAGATATTGTAATAGCGAAGAGATAAATAAAATGTACATTGTTTGAATAGTTATTATATTAATCAACTTTAGAATAATCCTGATTAACTCTAACAATACATATTTTCAAAATAAATAGTCCCCATTTTGACATGGTTGAAATGAAATTATATATTAGTATCTTTGAGAAGCTAAGTTATTGTATATTCTGAAAAAAATATAAAAATACCGATTTCCTATACCATATTTATCCTATTTAACTTTGTTTTATTAAAATTTTTTGATATCTCTCAAACATACAAAATATTCTTGGTGTCGAACTTTCGACGATCATCCTGTATATGCATAAAAAAGCTCTGTGGAACGACTTTATCTTAGGGAGGGCTCAAAATATATTGTCAATTAAATATAATACAGTCAAATCTTAAGTCGAAGTTTAATCTTGTTCCCTGAATATTTTGTATAATTGCTATGTTTTTCTATCGCTTTAACTCGAAAATCTCTGTAATTTAAAGCCAATAACACGTCCCAATAACAGTATTCTCGATAAGTCGATTTTTGACTGTTAAAATGAACTCTTTCGGTACAATATTTGCACATTACCTTCGTATATGGTCGCCAAGATTCATCGAGTTTTGTTTCACCGTGCACGATGCATGAAATCTGCAATCTACATAGTTTTTTAGAAATCTCCAAAGGGCGTGGAGATTTATCTTTGTATTAATTTTTTGTTAGTATACAGTATGTGTTCCCTGATACAGAGTGTACAGTATTGGTGAAATATCACAATCACATTATAGAATGTTTTAGAATTGTGTATTTTTTACGCTATAAAACATGCGTGCGATAGGTATGTTTTATTTTTCTTTAAGTCGAACTAATTTTGCGACCTCTTGACATTTGAGTTATACAGGTTCGGTTGTAGATAATTTTAAATTTTTTCAATCCCTATACTATTTTATCTTGTAATAGCTTTTAGCGTATAGAAACAATAAAATAGACGTTTATTTTAGTTAATACAGGTCAACAAAGCTCCCATTGTGAACATATATCTTAAATTTGCTTTTAGCTTAATACATTGTAACAAAAACATACGTAAAACTCATTTGAAAGAATAACTTATAAAATTATTACAAAAAAATATAATTCTTTCTAATATTTTTATAGAAAACCTTTGATTTCTTTTATAGGAGGATTACTCTCTTGTAAATGTTTTGAAAATGAGCTTGATGCAACGATGAAAGCAGTAGAAAACTCATTTTTCATGTTATAAGCAAACGCACTCATTTTTCATGTTTATATGCGAACGCTTATGACCTATGGTACGCATATTTCTCTAGTCAGCTTGTAAAAGTATATTATAATAGCTATTTTTTTAACAAGCACGTAATATCCAATAATGTACAAGTTGCATACAAAGCTTTATGTTCGACTGCTTTGGAGCCGATTAATTTGCCTAAATTTTGTTAATGTGAAAACTTATTTGGCAAAGTATGCTTTTATGTTGTTTTGGTTTAACAATGTTATTTAACATTATTCAACTGTCAAATTTGTCAAATATAAATGGGAACAAAAAAATGTTTATAATGTCACAAGAAATTGCATTAAATTCTTCTAGTCTTCATATATTACAAACACATTTTTCTACTTTTTTGATAAATTTGACAGTTTAATATTTATAAAAAACTTTGTTAAACAAAAGCACATTTTGAGAAACAACCAATATTTTAAATTGACATATTTTAGGAAAATAAATCGCCTTCAAGGCAGTCGAGAAAAAGCTTTGTATGTAAGTATAACGAACTTTATCTTTCCCGCTATTGCATTATGACTTTGTTACATAAATGAAATGAACCGAAACGAAAACGAAATAAAAATAGCGATGAAACATTAAAATGCCAGTCAAATGAGGTCCGTTATGAAAAATAACGAATTTGTTTTGCACTGTATTCATGCATTGTGAGTTCGGTAAATTAATGTGACTATGATAATCAACAAGGTGGATAAGTTTAGAAGAATGAGTTGGTAGCGCAAAAAAGTAATATATAAACAGTTTTATTTTAGTGTTTAACTCACAGTGACTGTTTTTCATTGGACCACTCCCCTTTAAATTCATAATAAGAATTCGTCCATTCATATTGTAGGTCCCTTGAATAGTTAGATCCGGAACAAACATTTTTAGAGTAGCAACTGTATTATTCAAATCAATTCTAAAAATATACATATTACCTAATTAATATATTTTAAATAAATGTTTAGCAATTGACGAAATAATTTTTTTTAAACAGAGAAAAATTAAAATATCATCAGGATTTGAACCTGAGACCTTTGAACTTCAACTGGACTATGGTATTCATGTAATTCAAATCTGATGTTATTCTAATATATATGTTCCAGGTTCAAATATTGGTGGTATCTCAATTTTCTTTTCTATAACAATATTTGCTATATATTATCGTTAAAACTAGAAATAAATAGGAATACATTTTTGAGTAATGGAACATATTTGAGAAAAGTAAAAACGCAAAATTATTAAACTTATTTTCAATATCCCGGATTTTCCATCAACGAAAAAACTTCCAAATAACTTTATTCGACGAATAAACAAAATGCGACTTTCCATGTAGAAATAAAATTATTGGTAAAATAAATATAGCTTATTTGTTGAACAATTTATTCGTAGCGTGACTACCGAATAATACTCGCTAATATACATACTTTTAAAGAGGATAACATTCCGGAAATAATGACCGAAACAAAAACAAATTTGTTATAATGTAATAATTTCTTAATTTTAATTGTAACACTTTTGAAACAATATTCTGATTAAAATTAATTATTTATATTTTTCTTGAATGCCAACAAGTTTCTTTTTAACTCTAATTTTAATTTGAAAATTTTAATTTTGTGTTCCTCTTCTTTCTTATTATTTTCTGTAACTAAATTATCCATAATTTTATTGTGAATTTAAATTTTTTATTTCTCTTCATTCTTTAGATATTGCGATTCTTGTGAAACTAATTTAATTTTTTCTGTCAACTCTTCATATTTATCGTATGTTATGTCTTTTATAATGTTAACAATTTTCCTTTGGTTTTAAAGTTTTACCAATTTAGCTCCAAGATTTGTTGCCTACCCTTAAACATGTATTTGGTCCCTTAACAGTATCTATTTTAGTTATGTGTTCCGAAAGATGAAATTATCAAAAATATTCTTGCCAATTTTGTGTACAACGTTTTAAAACAAGTAATTCTATCGTATTTCAACTTTAAATTCTTTGAGAACCTAGTACGAGTACCAGCAGATTGTGAATTAAACTCTACGAGCCCTAACAACTGCATTCGGACGGTCAGTATTTTATTACAAACAGTTGATTCTATTAATATAGTTATATTCAGAATCGATCAGTATTATATATTTCTAAAGATATGACTATAATGAAACTATTTTGAAGAAAACTAATATTTTCTTAATACAATTTACTTAGGAACTAAGCTGTAACAAAAATATCATGAAAATTGTCTGGCAACTGAATGTTCGGACGTTTAATTATTTTTTATTTTTTAAACAGAGTGCTATGATTTAAACAAAATATAATGATTGCCAAGTCATTAGGAGAGTTATTTGTTATTGTTTCTCTTTATTAAAAAAATTAATTACAACAATTATGGCTCGTGGTGAAGCAACAATTCAAAAGATTTGTGAGAAAATCATCACAAAATACCTAGATGGTAAATCAATGCTTAAAATGGCGAAATCTACGTTTGTATTGAATGGCCATTGAACTGAAATATAAAAAAAAACAACTGGTAGCATTAACGTCGCCGAAAAAAATACTGAGAGACCTCAAATTATAACACCTCGAAATGGAAGCCTTTTGATTACAATTTGCAAGAATTCCAAACGATCCACATTACGCGAGATTAGCGCTCGTTGAAATTCGGAATTAGTCATGCATATTTCTCAAAAAAATTGTAGGAAGTGGATTATTAAGTCTGGACTTTTTATAAGATACATTATAGTTACTCACAGTATAGGTTAAATATTGAAATAGAGTATATGTATGCCAAGGAAAAACCGTTATTAACAGGGATACAAAATATGAAATTAGTCCAAAAAAAGGATTTTCTGGACCAAAGAGGACTGGAATAAAGTCATCTTTAGTGATGAATCATGGTTTAATGTGTGTGTAGGAGATTATCGGAGATGAATAATAGGATCAAAAACTGAAGCATTTCACAAGATTGTTCAAGCTAACTGTAAAATTTGCAAAAGTTCTGATGGTTTGGGGCTGCATATCAGCAAAAGGACTGGGAAATCTACACTTCATTGACAAAACAGCAAACTCTGAGAAATATCAACGGACATAAAAAAATTACTTATTTCGTACCATCCAAGAACTGTATCCAGAAAACAATTTTATTTTGCATCAGGATGCCGCATTTTGCCATACAACAAAATCAACAAAAAGATGGTTTGCAAATCATATTTTTGACGTCATGTATTGGCCTTCAAGCAATCCTGACCTCAATTTTATAGAAACAAAAACAGCGCTTGAAAGATGATCCACGAATTAAAATTCAACAAAAAAAATGGGATTTATTTTTATTGTAAAAATATCAAAAACTTTGCTGTAATCATGCCATCAAGGATTGAAGCTATTATTAAAGAAAAAGGATATGTTATTCGTGACTTAAACGTTAAATACTGCTTTCGTCCGAACATTTAGTTGCCTGTTTCATTAGAGTCATATCTTTAGAAACTGATCGATACTAAATATAACTATATTAATAAAATCAACTGTTTATAACAAAATGCTGACCGTCCGAACATATAGTTGTTAGGGCTCGTATGTCTATACCTTGACACGTTTTTTCATTCCTTGACACAGAGTCAATCTTCTGGTCTTATATTATTTGTTCATATCTTAAAGTCGTATACATTAATACTATTATTTCATTTGTATTAAAATTTGATGAACGATTATATCTTTTTGGATCCATTTTTCAAAAATTCATTTAAAATAAAACAACAAGAACTTAAATGGATTATAAATATGACAGATACACTTATCTTTCTCTGTTACAATGGTTTACTATATGATGCTTTATTTTTTCATTAATTAACATGACATTCTTACGGTACAAAAGTGCATGCAACATATTTTTATTTGTTAGCTAGCAAATAATTATTCGGAATATTAAAATGTATGGAAAAACGCTTTATAAGTTATTCGTTGAATAAATCATAGGAATAAATTTATTCAACGATTAGTTATTCGCAAGTTTATTCGTGATGGAAAGATCGACACGAAATTATTTCGTTCAAAATAAAAAATTTAAAAGTTAAAACAAATTTTACTTTATTGTTCACTTGACAGAACAAGTATTAAAGAATATAAAAGTAAAAAAAATAAATATTTTAGTTCGTCAATTTACCATCTGCAGTACATAATTATTGACGTTTAACTTTTCAGTAAATTATTGAAAATATATTTTTTTTAAATCGTTGCAATTATTATAATCTTTTGAGTTTCATATGGATTATATGGGTTATTATAGCTTATTTTTCATTAAAGAACAAAGCGAACAAATGTCTAGTTCAATTCGATTATTTGCTGATTATATTCCTTAAAACTAGAACAGATAGTTAAAATCAAAATTATGCAGAAAATATAATTTTCGGATTTTCACGAATTTTCCTAAGTAACTTTGAATTTTTACTTTATAATTATGTTGTAAAATAGACTTACTTCAATTCTTTTATTACGACTCCATCGAATCCATATATATCAACATCATTAGCGTAAAGCTTAATATTTTCACTGGTTTCCAAGCTTACATAATCGATTTTAAAGGGCTTAAAGCTCGGTATGTGATAAGTCGGATCACCTTCAAGTATCATTGGTATTGCAGCTTGTCCACTCTTTAATGCGCATTTATTGAAATTTGGGTCTGATCTACTACATGGCTTTATGTAGGACGCTAAAAAAATATGTATAATTAATATTTTTCATGTATTTAATTAAGGACGGATTATATGCAACAAAAATGGTTGTCATATGCATACAGTATGCACTGAAAATATCCATGATATATACCTACACAGTTTACTAGTAGAAATATACCTATCCATTAAATATATAATAATAATAATAATATATCATCACGCCTTTTACCCATTACTAGGTGTGGCACTCTGCCGAAGCAGATCTCGGTAAGTGATATATTTTGCGCGTGAAGTGCGGTTACCAGTCGTCAAATCACAGCCCCCAAAGATGTTAGTGGTGGGGGAGTTTTATTATGAAAATATATATATATATATATATATATATATATATATATATATATATATATATATATATATATATATATATATATATATATATATTAAATAAAGCCTACTAGTGAAAAAAATAGTTCAAATAATGTTTTACATCAGCCAAAAGTATTTTGGTAAATAAGTTAGAACCCAGACAACAGTGGTTTAACCAAACATCAACACCAATATTTTACATTATGAGAAGAGCAAACATAAAAGATTGATCTTGGAATCAGTAAAAACAAAATGTTGAATCAATTTAATAATTATGCAAATATTTTTAAATACACCAAATATTAACCTATTGTATCACTGTGTCTTTATTATGTAGATAACTTCGTGACGTTTCCCGTTGTCATGCCCATATATATAATAGATAATATACAGCTGATATCCCTATCTTACTAATGTGTAGTGAACACGTCGTACACTATGAGCACGATATATTGCAATCCGTCTCTTACTACTGTTATGTTTCTGTAGCGCCCATGCGTTTTATTATGGCATAAAATTTAAGTTGCTTAAAAATGACGAATTACTTCGTAAAATTTCTTATTTAAAATCTATAAGTCAATAAATTTAATT
Organism: Pterostichus madidus; assembly: GCA_911728475.2. Lineage (NCBI taxonomy): Eukaryota > Metazoa > Arthropoda > Insecta > Coleoptera > Carabidae > Pterostichus > Pterostichus madidus. The sequence continues at coordinate 14,861,311 of OU452304.1, read as the reverse complement.
AAAAGTTCATTTATTTAGAGGATTAAGAAAAATTTACAACTTAGATACAATATTTTGCATGGAATTTCAGTACTTATTAATAATTAAATTCGCCCAGGATAAATTTGATACTGTACGTATTATATTATTTTGTAAAGTGAAATAATGAATTAAGTAGTCAATGTCATTGTTGTAAGTCATTGTCATATTATTTTAATATCATACATTGTTGATAGAAAATAAATAAATAGTGAAGTAAGTTAATTGTAGTCTATGTAATGAGATAATAAATTAAATATGTCATTGTCATATTAGTTTGTAAATAAACGTCAGAAGTAAAGTAAATCGTGTAATTGTATTAAATCTAAAAAAAAGACATTAATTGTATTGTGGGAATCGAACGCACAATCTAGTATGTACCAAAATAAGCAGCGCGTTAGATACGATTTCCCGCTATCACTATCGACCAGTAGTATTCAAGAAACATGGACAATGGACATATTTTTAATATATATATATATATATATATATAAGTTTTTTTTTTTATATAATATCAATATTGAACACCTTTTGTACATATATTTCTTAATTATTAACCAATTAATTAATTAAATGTATTTCTTATAATTAATGAAACAAATTCCTTATATTTTGGTTGACACATAAATATTCGGACAACCCGGTTCAGTAGGGCGTTGCGTCAGCTCTAGCTTTTATAACAGCTTTTATTCGTGCCAGCATAGCTTAAAACGGGCTTCTTATTGTTCTGGGATAAAAGAATTCCATTTGGCTTGTAACTTGCCGCAAATCAGGCATATTTCATTAAGGATAGTTCCTCAATTCTTGCTGCATTTAATATCATACAGTTTCTATTATATTTAAATCAGGGCTACTTGAGGGCCAATCGAGAAAGCAAATATTGTAATCCTGTAGCAATTTTTTTGTAGTTTTGGCTGTATGGAACGATGTTCAATCTTGCTAGAAATTAAAATGTTCTACATGTGATAAACCCGGAATAGAAGGCAATTAGCAGTTTTCAAGAATGGCTTGATATTTTTTAGCATTGACGGGTGCTTTCAATGAAATGCAATTTTTTTAGACCGTATGCAGACATATTGTCCCAAACCATTACACCCGACGGAAACTTAATTGTCCATTTCAAGCAGTCTTTGTGGAATGCTTCGTTTTGAAATTTAATAACTATCTTACAATGATCGCCGACGCTCGCATAAATTTTTGATTTATCGCTAAATATATTTGTTTTGTCTTCAAATGTTCACGATACCCTTTCCCTTGCCCAGCCTAGTCGTTTTCTTTTGTTTTTCTGTAACCAACGACTTTTATTTTGCCTAAATCAACTTGTATTAAAAAAGGAAAAATAATTTTGTTTTGTCCAACATACCGTATAAAAGTGCAAATCTGATTTATGTATCCATCGTCGACACTTTTCGCGGGAATCATTAGTACTTGTTTTATTACTCCATTTGACAGTTATGTCCCGTAAAGTGTCCTTATGCCCATTTTTACAAATCCGAAAGAGATATCTCTGTATTCTGGGACTAACTTTACATGGCCGACGTTTACTCTTTTCTGATATTTCAATGGATTCGGTCTCAACGAATTTTTTAATGATATCTGCAATTGTAGACTTGGCTACGTTGACTTGTTTTGCAATATTTCGGAAACATTTTCCTTCATGGAACATTTTAATAATTAATTGCCTAATAGTTTTATTTGCTGACTTTATGTATCTTAGAAATATCAGATAACATACACATAATCAATTGTTTTCAAACGCAATCTGATTAAACAAAGTTATGGTTTTCTTGTTTTAATACATATGTAATCATATGTCCGATTATTTTTGTGTCAGCCAAATTTTACTATATTATGATTCAAGATTAATTTATTCAGAACTTTTTATGTCAAATTCACTGACGAATTATCAAAAAGGTGCAAATATGTCACAGCTTCATGATATCAATAAATAAAATTGTTAAGGTAATTCATTTTAATAAAATTTAAGAAATATATGAAAAATTTATTTTGTCCGAACATTTATGTGTTCGGGCTCGTATAAATGAACACTTGCGGCAGTACAATTTTTGTGCGATTATTCTAGGCATAATTTTAATAAAAAAAACTTTTCCTTTCAAAATAAACTGAAGGTAGATGAAACTACATTTTTTTTATCGTGTAAGTTCAGTGTTGCTAACTAATTTAACGAAAATTCTCAATTTTATCTGTAAAAAGTCTTCAGAATATCTCTAGATTATTATTTTTAAATAGCTTCAGATATCTCTAAAAAACTTCAGCTTTTTTGAAAAATCTTCAAACACTAATAAATTTTATATAAATAATTAGTATATATATATATATATATATATATATATATATATATATATATATATATATATATATATATATATATGGCGTGGCTAGCTCAGTGGTATGAAGTCGGCCTGTGGATCCTGAGAACCCTTGTTCGATTCCCACTACCGACAAACAATTTTCATAATTTCAAAAGCTACCCCTGTGGCTCCTCCACCACTAATATCTTTGGGGGCCGTGATTTGACGACTAGTAATCGCACTTCACGCGCAAAATATATCACTTACCGAGATCTGCTTGGGCAGAGTGCCACACCCAGTAATAAATATTTATTTATATATTTTATTATATATATATATATATATATATATATATATTAAATGAACTAGTAGTATTTAATTAGTATTCTAAATAAAGACTTAAATAGACTTGAATTAAAGAAAAAAAAGGTGGAGTACTTGGCTTCAGGCGCATCATCTATAATGACGAAAATTGAAATGAAAAAAAAAGAGAGGAGAAGCTAGAAAGGAACGTACCTATAAGTTAAGATAGTTTAATATATGAATGGTTTTTAATTATAAATTAATATACTATCACACCTTTTACTCATTACTGGATTTATCATGTATAATTTACATTCTTATACTGGTACTTCAATAAAATGCGTTGATATTCCAAACATGATTTTTGAATACACGTTTCTGGGTTTTCTGTGACTAATGCTGAGTTGCATGAAAGTTTTACCGGTTCATTAGCAACTAACGGTTCAATAAATTTCAGAAAATCCCATTTGATACTGTTGCTAGATAAACAATTCTTTAACTAAAGAGCTCTTTATTTTTTCTTGCAACTCAGCATTAGTCTACTAACCATACTCACAAAGTGTTGCCAATTTATGGAGATATTAATTTTGTGTTCTTGAATATGCTGTAACTGCTAAATATATTATTTAAATAATAGACATTGAAATAAAAATATTTTATGCTGTTAGTAATAAACGAATCACTATTGCATCCTAAACAAATTCTAGTTTTGATGACTATAATTTTTTTTTTTAACTATCAAATATTCAACTACAGATTCAAACGGCAGTGGCCGGTAACTGACAAGATGATAATAACAGACGAAAGGAAGTAATGAAAAAATAGGCACTATCAATATATACTATTTTCTTTTACTCTTATTTTATAGAAATAAAATAATAAATATACTAATTATTTATATAAAATTTATTAGTGTTTGGAGATTTTTCAAAAAAGCTGAAGTTTTTTAGAGATATCTGAAGCTATTTAAAAATAATAATCTAAGATATTCTGAAGACTTTTTACAGATAAAATTGAGAATTTTCGTTAATATTAGTTGGCAACACTGTACTTACACGATAACAAAAAATGTAGTTTCATCTACCTTCAGCTTATTTTGAAAGGAAAAGTTTTTTTTTTATGAAAATTATGCCTAGAATAATCGCACAAAAATTGTACTGCCGCAAGTGTTCATTTATACTCGTAAGAGATTTCAATGTTAAAAACTTACGTAACGTATTAAAACCATAACTTTTGTGATAAAATATAACTGTTACAAATAATAATAGCACTTGCATGATTGAGTTTAATGTGATACTAAGACTTATTTTTTCATGTGTAAAATAACTTGTATTTATACTTTTTTATAATCATTGTTTATGTTACACGTTAGATTGAAAGTAATTTTGCATGTTAGTCAGAACTTAGAACATGTTTTTCAATACTGCTGTTTGTTTTTTGTTTATTTACAACAGAATGATCCTTCAAATAACATCACATGTACATTATACCTGTAAGAATAATTATCACTTACAAGTCATTATGAATTAGTTATTCACGACTTTTAGAAATATCATTAATTGTTTCAAATCAACGCATAAAGTACATATTATAATTATGTTGCGTGGCATGATTTTACAATTAACATTTACTGAATGACTCTTTGTAAATAATAGAAGGACAAATAGTAAATTGTTTAAAATTGATAATGCGTTTTAATATGGCAGTAAAGATAAAAATAAATGAGACATTACGTGTTAAGTTTCACTGTAATAGCATTTAAACAATGATAAAGTCATGTCCAAATGACGTGAATATTTCGTCAATTTTGAAATCATGCTTCCTTGAGATATTATATATATATATATATATATATATATATATATATATATATATATATATATATATATATATATATATATATATGTATATATAAATTACAGAAATAAAATAGTACAAGCTACATGATTTATTTCTAAATTTGAAATTGCCCTTGGTTCTTAGTTCTTATGTTAAATTTAACATTGCTCGATTATAATGGAGGATGTGACCATAATCAAATTTAAGAACACATGTAAAAAATATTATATTATACATTATAATCATATAAAAATCTATCCAAAAATATTTATTTAGCATTATTTTATATGAAAATATAATACCCAAAGACATGTGACGTCAGAGTATGTTGTTTTGATATTTGATCTATCTATCTCTCTCTTGTAATCTTCATGATAGGGATAAACATGGTTGACATCATTTTCTCAAAGATAACAATCATTTTAAAATATGAAACACATACGGGTATTTTATTTTCTAATGCAGATTAATGTAATTTTTTTTTAAATGGTCACATACGTCATTATCTTCAGCTACTTGGTTATAATGAACTGTTGTATTAAACTAAAAAAAAAATCTATCGCATGAATTTATTTCCAAACAGTGTTCCACTTAAACAAAAATTCACTTGATCTTCAATTGTTTAGAATTTTTCACCACTAAATTTGTCCAAAAAAATGGTACTACTATTTAACTGTTTCTAGCTCTTAAAATAAAAAAGTTAACAATGTTGCACTGCCTGCTGTAGATACTGTATATACCTACATGTTTAAATGTTTTTTTTTTATTATCAATTAATAATTAATGCTATATTTTTTAACTAATGTATTTTGATTAAAAATGATTTGAAATGGGATTTTACGTTTAATACTTTTTTCTGAACCAAAATTTAATTAATAGCAAATCAAGAAAATTACCTATTTTTGTACGTTAACAAATTAATTCCAATTCCTTCTCTCTATAATGTTTTTATCATATATAATTTTTTATGTTTTCGTCACAAATAACATACTTACAAAACAGTACGAATAAAGTATAGTGTAAAAGTCAAGCAGCTGCTGCTGTACTGAAGTCATGTGGATGCACATCACCCACCATTAAAACTATATATGAAACATGAATTTATTACTAAGTTAGCCAAGACACCGGGAAAATGTTACAAATATTTTATTGCTAATTATAAAGTAACTAATAACAAATTGTTATCAGTTGACTGGGGTACCAAATTTAATCATATATCCACGGAAACTACTACGCATAAATTTTATAACATAATTAATTGTTGATGTAAATGTGCCTTCTAATTTTAAAACTAAACATAAATATCCTAGTTGGTTCACAACTGATTTACTTTGGGTTTTAAAAGAGTAGGATAGAGCTAATTCAAATTTCACGTCTTCACACACAAGCTGTATACAATACATTTTCATTTCTAAGAAAAAGAGTAAAAAAATGATAAGAGGTTGTTATCATAATGACATTGTATATGTAGAAGAACAAATTCAACTAAATTTAAAAAAAAATCTGGTCACATGTTTGCTCTCTCAAAAAACATAGCATTCCCAGCACGACGAAATATGAAAACCATAGGTCGACTGAGAGTGCGTTCCACTAGGCGCCCACAAAGCTCGCGACCACGACCGCGAATTTTGCCGTTCCACTAGCATGCAAACGCCGCGGGCGAGAACCCAAGTGGAATGTACAACGGGCTTGTGAATAAAAGATGGCTGATGCTGCAATTGACATATTGATGTTGAGAATAAATAGATATGAATCTGATAGCTCATCAAGCTCCGATGAAGAGTGGGATGAAGCTTTTGAAGGAAAGGGGAAAGCGAAAACTTGCATTGTTAACTTTTTTATTTTAAGAGCTAGAAACAGTTAAATAGTAGTACCATTTTTTTGGACAAACCATAGCAACGCCGTAAAACATCGTTCTCATGTAATATGATTAAAATTTTATAAATTTTAAAAATTTTAATAATATTTTAGTGATTTACTAAATCGCACAGTTGTAGGAAAAATGTTGTTTATAACACGTGCCGAAAAAGGTTACATGCTCGTGCAGATTTCCGCACTCGGCAAGCCTCGTGCGTTAAATTCTGCACTTGCACGTAACGAGCCTTTTTCGGCACGTGTTATAAACAACATTTTTCCTACAACTGTGCGATTTAGTAAATCACTAAAATATTATTAAAATTTTTAAAATTTATAAAATTTTAATCATATTACATGAGAACGATGTTTTACGGCGTTGCTATGGTTTGTTTGTTGATTGCTTGCACATTGTTCTACGTTATTTAAAAATATTTCACTAACGTCAAAATAATTTCTTCAAAATCATCTTGATTGGAATAGTACAGTGAGTGATTCTTCTTTATCATTAACACCTCCAAAGATAATTGAAGCTCCGGATCATACTATGTTGGATCTATTTTCGACAATGACAATCAACCTGCTGCTGGTACTTCTGAAGCTTCCGAAATTGTTACCAATAATATTACTGGTAATAATATGAACAGGTACGGAAGAAATCAATGTTTCTTTAGACACAAAAGTTTCCACTTTACATTATGTCAATATAAGCAACTGTAACAACTGTATTAATAATATACACAAACAATAAATATGAAGTATTTCACTTACTCTTTAAATAAAACCATTTATCGATATATTTTACTTTGTTCGGTTCTTTTTATTAATTGTCTACTGATTAGATATACTGCAAATTAAGGTTACGTTTATAAACGTCAAAATATACTACTGCATATTTACTGGCGCTGGTTCACCGTATCTTCTTCTTCCATAAGCGTCTGTGGTCAAAATATGAATTCCGCGCTCAGCGCGAAATTTAAATCGCTGTCAAAACAATATTCTTTTGACAGTTACGTAATGAAGCACTTTCCGCACTACTGTTTCTTTGCTTTCGGAAACGCACTTGGTCTGCATTCATCTACTTTCCATACGTAACCAAGGCAATTATAGTTACCTAATAACAAAGAAATCGCACAGTTGTAGGAAAAAGTCATTTTAGGTAATTGAGAACCAACTTGACATTGCAAACTGTTTATTAAACAATTATCTCTTTATCTTTATCTCTTTTTGTAGAATGTCTAAAGCGACATTTGAATAATTGCGCGCGTAAATGCCAAACGACCGCGCCGACCCACCCTGTTAAAGGCGTGTTTCTTTGGACTGTGATTCGTAATCAAAGTGATCAAACTTAACATGATCATGAAGAATCATGTTTCTTCGTTCGTTATTCGTTATCCCTACTCTTTCATTTTGTGATCACGAAACGACAATCCCTCTACCCTTCTGAATCATACTTTTTCTATGATTCATGTTGACTGATTCACATCGAAGGTTTAAAAATGGCGTCTGATGATAAATTTATGTGCTCTATTTGTGGAATTAAGGGAAATTTTAAAATAGGTTAGTTTGTGTATTTGACATTTGCAGTTATTTTACGTTCATACTATAGGATCGCGTCGATCGGGTTGGATTTGAATCATTATTCCTGTTTGATGTTTTCTTCAGTATCATATTTAATCATGATTCAACGCAATCACGATCAAAGGAATCATGATTTAGAAAATCACAATCACAATCCAAAGAAATACGCCTAAGATGAGCGTTGTGGTCGAAGTGCGGTCGTTGTTAGTGACGTCATCCGTGACGTTTTTAGAAGCAACGGTGGCGACCGCGGCTTTAAGTGGAACGCATCTGTGAGCGTTGTGAGCGTTGTGGGCGCCAAGTGGAACGCACTCTCATTATAATGATATTTGTAACATGTTCTCAGATTAATTTAAATCAGTTTACGCAGACAATGATAATGTTATCACTGATTTTGATTCAGTCTCATTTAATATCAATAACAATCTCTCTATCTTGTCAAATATTTGTATTGTGCCTAATATGGTATTAAAGATATTAAATAATTTGGATAAGAATAAAAATGCGAAAAATGATATTATAAATTATAGACCTATCTCCAAATTATACATTTTCGAAAACATTTTTGAGCTAATAATTTATGAACATTTATTCTCAAAATCACAAATTGTTCCTGAACAACATGGATTCTTCCCAGGAAGATCTGTTGAAAGTAACTTGGTGATCTATACAATAGGACTTCAAAATTTTTAAATATACGACCCCATATTTCATAAGAATATATTTTGTGGCCCAATGAGTGTATTTCTTTTTAAGTTATAATTTTCTTCATTCCTAGGCTCTAGTATGTAGGTCCCAAATGTTTCATAGGCTTTGAGCCTATAGTACCTAATGAGAAATCCAGCACTGCCGTCGGCCATTTATTATGTTGGGAGTGATGGAATTGGAAGGGGGTGCAATGCAATTATTTTGCAAAATAAAGTTTATGTAAGGTTGATTTTATTTATTGAAATTTATAAAAAAAATTACATGAACATTTTAAATATAGTTATTTAGGTTCTTACATCAAAAGTTATACTTACTAATAATAAATGAACTACACTCCGTGTATTGAACATAGTTCGTTTGCGTCCTACCCGTACTAAAATTGCAACATTGTAGTTAGATAATATTTAAGAAATATTATAGATAGCCATCTCTCAGTTTAAAATATTTATACAATGTATATATTTTTACTTTATACTGTAGAAGAGATTGTAATTATAATTGTTTTATGACGAAAAGTTTCAAATAAAAGTTTTATAGCATAAAATTCTGCATCTAATTTAGTAAATAAAATCAATTTTGTATACTTTGTAACGACACAAATTAGATTTGAAAATGACGAAAATTTCCTCATAAATATCAATAGCCATGGAATTGAAATAAATAAAAAATAAATAAATATATCATCACGCCTTCTACCCATTACTGGGTGTGGCACTCTGCTAAAGCAGATCTCGGTAAGTGATATATTTTGCGCGTGAAGTGCGGTTACCAGTCGTCAAATCACGGCCCCCAAACATGTTAGTGGTGGAGGAGCCACAAGGATAGCTTTTTCAAATTATGAAAATTTGTCGCCTGTGGGAATCGAACCAGGGACCTCAGGATCCACAGGCCCACTTCATACCACTGTGCTAGCCATCTTAATTAAAAATTCCATCTCTAATGATGAGTCACGATGATCATAAGTCTTGTGACTGGAAGAGAGTAAAAAATATGTGCATATTTCAGTTACACAGAATGATCGTCGAAAGTCTGACATTAAGAAATATTTGGTTTATTTTGAGAGATACAAAAAAATTTAAATAAGGAAACTTAAACTAGACAAAGAGGCAGAAAAGTTAGTGCTAAGTTTGTGCTATGTAGATTCAAATTTTGAAAGTTGTGCTTTTCATATACACTTGTTATTACAAATGGGGAATTCAGCATGACACTAATAGAAAAAAATGTATTTACTTTTTTTTAAATCTTTGTATATAAAAATCTAGTGCTAGGTATATACTCGTACTATGTGGATTTAAAGTTTGCCAGCTTGTATTTTTAATACATGCTTGTTATTTTATTTAATTTGTTATTACTATTTATTATGAACAAATGAAGTGAGGCATCCAGTGTGGCACAAAGTTAGCACTATATTTGTTCTATTTAAATACAAATTTTGAAATTTAGTCCTGTTCAAAGTCACTTGCTATAGCGAATTGATGTGAGAAATTTAGCTTGACTCCAAGAAAGAACTTCTACAATATATTTATATTTAAAAAATGAAAAAACAGTTTTTCCGTACGCATTGTTTCCCAAATTATTTTAGACATACTTAAAATGCTTCAAATATAATTTGTAGAGCTTAAAATTCTGTATCTAAATAAATAAATTTTATTAAATATTTTGCCACATTGATGTTTTTCATTGTTTAAAAGTAACATTTTGATCTTTCTATTTATTTATTTATTTAACTTTATTTAAAATTGCTTCAAACAGAGATCATTAGCACCTATTGTTAATTTACATTAGTTTAAATACATAGGCGACAAACTATTTTCATAATTTCAAAAGCTACCCCTGTCGCTCCTCCACACCTAACATCTTTGGAGGCCGTGATTTGACGACTGGTAACCGCACTTCACGCGCAAAATATATCACTTACCGACATCTGCTTCGGCAGAGAGCCACACCCAGTAATGGGTAGAAGGCGTGATGATATATTTATTTAATTTATTTATTTAAATACATTATGTAAAGCTTAAATTTATATTTGTTATAATGGATTTTATATTTGATACATTAGATTAGTGTCTCTTAGGTAATTTAGTAGATTGTGTATACTACGAGTATCATTGTCATTACTTAGGGCAGATTTGACGTCTCTTGATAAATTGTATTTTCCTCGTTCATGTAAGTAGTTTTGGCATTCTGTTATTATGTGCTTGACTGTCATCTGTGTGTTGCAAGTATTGCAGATATCTGGATCTCTTCTCTGGAAAATGTGTTGGAGTGTGAGTGCAGTGTGACCTGTCCTTAATCATGTAATTATTATTTGATGTTTCCTGTTATTTAGTATTGGCCATTGTTTATTTTCTTCTTTTATTTCCCTTAATTTGTTTTCTGTGCTGGTTTCTTTCCATTCTATGTCCCATCGTTTGTTTTTTTTTGTTTCATTAAGGATAGTGTATCGCAGATATGTACAATTATTTGGTTTTTTTGATTTACTTGTGCTTTCTTCCGCACTTCTAGCCGCTCTTTCATTACCATTTATGCCTATGTGGGAGGGGATCCAAACAAGAGTTATTTGTTTATTTTGAATTGCTATGGCAATATGGATGTTTATATGGATTTTTTGGAAGGTTGCATGATGCGAGAAAATAATTTGGATATTATGTTTTGTGCTTTTTAAATCTGAACAAATGGTAAACGATTGTTTCGGATGGGTGAGGATAATTTCTGTGGCTTTATAGATTGTATACACTTCTGCTGTAAAGATACTTGTGTTATCTGGAAGGTGAAACTGATATATGTCTTCTTCTTCTTCTAGTATAATTGCTGCTCGTGTACCTGCGTCTATTTTTGAACCATCAGTGTATATGAATTGACTATCTATTTGTTCTTATTTTATTTCTAGAAATTTGGTTTTGTAGATTTCTCGGAATATTTCTTCTTTTTTGTATCTTGTGACGTCAAAATTGAAATTTTTCGGTGGGTAGTGATACGGTATTTCTTCGACAGGTATCAGCGTCATGTTTATGTGATCTAACATTATTTGATACGTTTGATGTAATTGGATTTTCTGATGGATTTGGATGGATTTTTTTTTAATTTATGATCTGATGAAATGCAGGATTGTTAGAATTTTTTATCAAATTATTGATGTAGAATAATGTAAATTTTCTCGTCTGCATTTCAATGGTGGCTCACCAGCTTCAGTGTGAATACTTATGATGGGGCTGGTTCGATATGCTCCTGTTATAAGCCTAAGTGCCATATTTTGTATGATATCTATTTATTTTATCAGATAATTTTTTGGTGTAACATACAATTGACTTCCAAAATCTAATTTTGATCTAATGAGCGTTTTATATATAATTAGTAGCCATTTTCGATCAGCTCCCCAGTTATAGTTTGCAAGTGTTTTTAATATGTTTAGTCTCCTATTGCATTGCAGTTTTAGTTCGCTTATATGTTTATGCCATGTTGATTTATTATCTATGTGGATTCCCAAAAATTTTATTTCTTTTTCGAAATGTATAGCTTTGTTGTATAAATATATTGATGGATTCGTGTGTTGTCGTCTTAACTTACAAAAATGTATAGCTTTGGTTTTATTTTCGTTAAAGGAGAATCCAGTATTGTAAGTTGTTTACTGCAAGTTTAGCAGCTGAGCAGTTTTGTTCTGATCCTCTATGATATATTACAAAGTCATCTGCAAATGCCAATAATTTTATGTGTGTTGATATATATATATATATATATATATATATATATATATATATATATATATATATATATATATATATATATATATATATATATTGTTTATATTGTTAATAGCTATTAAGAATAAAGTAGGGGATATTATGGAGCCTTGTGGAAGACCGTTTTCTTGACTTTTCCTATGTGATATGTATCCATTGAAGTTTACTTGAAATATTCTCGTAAGATATTTTTTTATAAAATATAGAACATTTCCTTCGATTCCTAAGTTTTATCCCAAACTTCTGTTGTAGGTGTATTCTTGTTTATGCTTTTAACATATTCTTCCCAAGATTTCTGTTTGATTTGTCGTATAGTTCACTTACATATAGCTCTACTTCTTTTAAGTTCAATTAAATTTTCTGTCGTTTTTCTTCGGCGGTATTTGTGTATTTTAATTGCTTCTTCACATTCTTTGTTTTACCATATAGTGCATTTCTTTTTGGTATTTCGTGTTTTTGTGCCAATTGCTATATTTGTGGCTCTATTGATGTCTGTTACTAGATTTTCAATTAGATCATCAATATTTGATTGGTTTGTGATTTTTTAATAAGATATTTTCATTCAATTTTCATACAATGTCCAATCAGCTTTTGTTAGGTTCCATTTTTTACTCAAGAAATTTTATGGGGAAACAATCACTGAAATATAAGTATGGTAGAATTTCCCAGGATAGATCCGAAGCTATTTTTGGGTCGCAGAAGAATAAATCTATGGTAGTAAAATTTGCAGATCTTGCACAGAAGTGTGAAGGTTTGCCGTAGTTTATGAGTACTGCGTTTTCAAAAACTTCTTCTAGTATCTTTCCTCTTATCTGGGTTGCTGGATCCCCACATTATATTGTGTGCATTCATGTCTCCAACGATTAAATATGGTTTTGGTATTTTATTCAGTAACGATTCAATATTATTCTGATTTGTTATGTATGGAGGTGGTGGAATATAGATGTTACATATAGTAAGCATGTCCGGATTGTATATTTTAACTGCTATTGCTTCTAGATTTGTTGTTAGTGCCTTGCTATTTGTAACAAATATTGTGACTCCTCCACTTGCGGAAAGTTGTATATCCATTTAGTTCTGCTGTGTGTCTATTTTTTAAATGAGTTTCTTGTAGACAGATTAATTTTTGTATGTGTTCTGTAGCTAGTAGTTTAAATTCACCCAGGTGAAGAAAAAATCTGTTAATATCCCATTGTACAATCATTACTTCTATCTTTTTTATTTTGTGTCCCTGAAGTGCTTTGTGCACTATCCTCTTGAGTGAGTTCGAGTTCTTCATATAATTGTGTTTTTATTTTATTTTTGTTAAAGTAATTTTCACTTTTATTTTCTATATTGTAGGTTTGGGTAAATATCTTGTTGTAGCATATTTATTAATTTCGATACATTATCTGTGTAGTCCCGTGCTACTAAAAGTTTATCTTGATTACTTTGTATGTCGTCTAGGAAGTCTATTAATTCATTAAAATACAAGGGATATTTTTCTGATTCTTTTTTCATTATTTCGTCTATACCTGCTAAAAGATCTTTAGTTGTTAAATTTTCACTTCAGCTCTTGGTATTTTTGATTTTTTAATTATTTCATCTTATTTTGGTGTTTGAGAATTTGTATGTGTTTTACTAGTGTTTGCTGTGGTTTTTCTGTTTGATTTGTTTGATTTTTTTGTGTGTTCTTGTTTTTTTCAGTAATAATATCTGATGCTGTTCTCTTTTGTGCTGGCACTGGTTTGTGTTTTTGGAATTTTGAAAGTTTCTTTGCTTATTTGTGAGTGTTCTGAGTTTTGTTGTGTGTGTTAATATCTAGTTTAGATTCAGGTTCAGTTTGGAATGTTTGTGATGGTTGAGTGACTTCTGTGTTTGGTTCTATTTGGATAGTTTTTCCTGAAAATTTGTTGTTTTCATTTATTTGCCATTGATTATATGTATGTCCTTGTTTGTTACATAATGTACATTCTAATATTTCGCTTAATAAAAATAATCTGTACGTAGTACTCTCATTTTCTACAAGTATGGTTACTGGGATGAATGTGTCATCATCTTCATTTATAAAAATTTGTCTTCTAAAGCTCAATATATGTTAGTGTCTGGTTCTTGTATTTCAGGTTTTATATATGATATGTGTGAAACTGGTTTTATATCTTGCTCATTTAGTACTTTGTCTATTACAGCGTTTGGTATAGATGGACAAACATTTTATATATTTATACGTCTAGTTGGGGTTATAAGGCATCTTATTTCAATTTTGTTGTTATCTATTTCAATGAATTTATGATTTGTGATTATTTGGTCTACTATATTTTTATTTGTTAGATAAATGCAAATTCTATTATTTGAAATCTGTGATGCGAATATTTTGTGTAGTTACAATTTCTCCGATTTTCCTTATGTAATCTTTTATTTGTATTTCATTTACTGCATACGTGAGAATAGCTTGATCTTTTTTCGGCATAATTATTGCATTTTGTCTTAATTTGTTTGCATATATTTGTTGTTTCTTGCATATTGTTAGTTGCTTTTCAAATTTGATAGTTTGACACTGAGTACAATATTAGTATTCACCTTGTTATTATTGATCAAAAACTCTTTCAATTTTAACTCCACTTATTGTTTTCTTTATTTATTTAAATTTTTCTCACAAAAATTCACTTAAAATTCGACATTTTGACACTTCAATTAATCACAAAACAAAATCAAACGTCAATCTTTCTATAAATTTTACATATTTTTTGCAAATTTAATAAAAATGGAAAATTATTCACGTGAAGCAAAATTACAAAAAATTAAATGACATTATTCAGGAAAAAGTTTGACAGAAAAACTTAATGCATTTGTTTGTTACTTTATTTTGAATCCGTGGTTTAACACTAATTAAATTGTAATTTTGTAAATTTTCATATTTAATTTCTGTCGTTGTAAAACACAGAAAATTTAGTTTATTGATTTAGATACAGAATTTTTAGGCTCTATAACTTTTATTTGAAACATTTTTATCTAAAATAAATTGGGAAGCAATGTGCACGGAAAAACTGTTTTCCCATATTAAACACCTATTGCTTTTCGTAATACACCCGGCATATATAGGTGATATTATAGGTACTTCGGAAAAAATATAAGTGTAAATCTGTATTTATTAAAATTTCAAACCAACAAAATATCTCCTTCAAAATAATCCCCACCTACACTTGTACACTTGTCCCATCTTTTTTTTTACTGTTCAAAACACTTTTTGTAGTAATTTTTTCCCATAGCGTTTAGGACCTCCTGCGATATAATTTGAATCTCCTCAACAATCTCAAACCTCTTACCTTTCAGTTTGGTTTTCATTTTTGGGAAGACGAAAAAGTCACAAAGAGCGAGGTCTGTTTTTTTTTCAGTTCTTGGCAAATGAGAACACGATGTTGCTTTTCATCATGTTTCAACAAACGGGGAACAAATTTTGCAACAATTCTATGCATCCCAATTTCGTTCTTTGGACTGTGCCATATGACATTCCAATTTTATTACAGATATCATGAATTGATTGTCGACGGTCTCGGAGAATTGTTTCACGCACAATTTGTATGTTTTAATCATTGATTCTAGTTGAAGGACGTCTAGAGCGCTCATCGTCTTCCACACTCATCCTTCCATTCTTAAACTAAAGAGGCTTAAGTTTTTCCCATGAATTTATCACCAAATGCTTTTCGAAGCATACTAAAAGAATTAAAAAAAGTAAATAGCAAATTGCTGAGGTTCTCTCTTAGTATCTTGCAGAATTCACAATTTTAATTGTGCACAGCAAGCGAATATAAAAGGCACACACTTTTGTATCCAAGCAACATAAACGTAGCAGTAACTTCTCCTACAAAAACATTTTTTTTGTACTCGCATCATTCAAAATAAGGTTTACATTACCTTGGAAACCGATGGAAAGTTTCATTTTGCGCACTAGTGCGCAAAGTAATTGAAAAAAACACCAATTTTTTATTATTCTAAATTTTGACTAATAAAACGCTAATTGTACATACATTTTAAGGAATTTATAGAAGAAATAGAGACATTAGCTTATAATGCCAACAAACAGACATATTTTAACAAACTTTACGAAAAAAAATGAATAATTTGTTTGCAAATAACAAATGTCAATTCATGGCATACTAACTGTCAATATAAATTCACGCTTCAAATTTAATAAATTTCCTCATTGTCGATTAGATAATTTTTGCTCGTTACAAAAAGCATTGTACAAAACTCGTGCTCGAAGACGTCATTTGCACCATTCGCGCAAATTAAAGTACTCACTTCTCTCGGCCTTTCAAATTGCGCTCATGTGCAAAGTAAATAGATCATGTAGGTTCTCTCTCAGCGTCACGCAAAATTCCCTACGTCAAGTGGTAATAATAAGCGTATATAAGAAGTACAAACTTTCAAAATTTTTTATCTAAGTAGCACAAATCTAGCTCTAACTCCTCATATAAAAAGATTTTAAAATAGAAAATGTGTTATGTAGGTTATCTCTTAGTGTCACACTGATTTTTCCAATTCAATTATTAATAACAAGCGTATACAACAAACCTAACACTAACTCCTCATATAAAAAGATTTTAAAAAGTAATTAAATTATGTAGGTTTTCTCTTAGTGCTACGTTGAATTCCCCACGTCAACTGTTTATAACAAGTGTACATGAGAAGCACAAAATTTAGGAATTTAGCACAACCCAGCACAAACCTTTAAAAAAATTTGAGAGAGGGGGCCATCTAGATTGACACCTATATATAAGGCTCGGATTTTCGGCAAAATCCATATTTTTTCATATTTTCCATATTTCATCTTTTTTTGCCACTTTTCCTATTTCCTATTTGTGCATATTTGTTGAATTTCTCGGCATATTTTGCCAATTTGACCGTACTGGTAGGTAATTCGTTGTATGTAATGAAAAGTAATCTTTCTAAAATAGGCGGGCAGGTCCTGGATCTTAACACTCATCGATTTGGGTTGTCGCCGAATTTTGAAGCCGCCGGCTGGAATTTTTAATCTTTTCGTACCCTAAGATGGAAGTTAGAAATTCTTATTGAGTTTCGAAATCGTTGTATCGGGGATAAAATTAAAATTTACTGGTTTCATTCAGTTTAAATCATTTATAATTTGCACTTGATAAGTGAACAGTAACATGTCTTCGAAGGTAATATTATGGATTCGGCCTGATCCGGAATTGTCTTTTGAAGATTTTTTGAAAACCTTGTGAAAAAGCGGTAATTTCGATTTTCATATTTAAATTTTTATATTATTTATTTAACTTGTGAATAATTATATTATTTCTTGCTATTTTGGTATTAATTTTATTTAATTTTATTATGTAGATATCAAGCAAAAACAAATTAGTAGAGCAGCACTATGGGACTCCCCTTCATAAAAAAATTTGCGAGGCAAGAATCTTCAATGAATATATCGTAGATATCTACACGAGACAGCCTATATGATACTTTAAACAAAAAGCAAAAAAAAAATCAAAGATGCATTTCAGTTTTATTTTTGTCAGACTATGCTTGCATCGAATATACTGCTAAGTAAGTGAAGTAATCCAAATTTTAAATCATTTTTTGAAAAATATTATAAAAATTGAGGCACAATTAGAAAATATTTTATTTATTTTATTGTCGATGAAACCACAGATGTATGCGGGCGATATATAGCAAACTTATTAATTGGTGTTTTATCTGAAAAGTCTCCAAGTAAACTTTATTTAATTGCCATAAAAGAATTTGAAAAAGACGAACAATATAACAATCTGTAGATAAATACAAGAAAATTTAATAAATATGTTTTTGCTCAATTCTGTACCATGTAATAAAATTGTAATAATGCTTAGTGATGCTGCGTCATACATAGTTAAGGCTGGAATACATTTAAAGGGTTTTTACCCCAATTTAATATCTTGCACTTGTGTCACTCATGGAATAAGCAGAGTCGCGAAGAAGTGTGAAATAATTTTTTATCAAAGCTCCGTTAAGAATCCAAATATACAGAGAAACTATATCAGATTGCCAGGTTTAGGGGGCAATGACACGCTCCCTAAACCTGTAATTAAACGGTGGGGCACGTGGCTCGATTTTGAACAAATACAAAACGTAATGTCATAATTTGACGAAAATTCATCTGCGGCGATTAAAAAGGTAAAACTGATTTTAATTAACCCAAGGCTACATCAAAATCTGAGTTTTATAAATAACAATTACTGATTCATACCTGAAACATTATTAAAACTAAAAAAAACAGGAAGCATCTTTAGCAGAATTAGAAAAATTAATAGATACATAATTTAAAATTAAATGTTAATGGAGCAAAGGGTGCTATTTCTCAATCAATTTCACAAAAAATAGTGAACGTGCACAATAAAAATGAGGGTTTTACCTTGTTGCGTAATATATCGAATGTATTTAATGCCGAATTTTCCGATGAACTTCCTATTAATATTAGCAATAAAATATTATCATCCTTAAATATGCCCCTGTTACGTCTGTCGATGTAGAGTGTAGTTTTTTAATTTACAAACATATTTTAAGTGACAGAAATAATCATTTACTCTTACTAATTTAGGAAAATACGTAATTGTTAACGTCAATACTAACATTGTTGTTAATAGTTAACAATTTTAGTTGCATATGTAATAATGTAATATGTTATAATTTTGTGAATAATAAATGTCGAATCAAAACTGCAGTTTTTTTACATATTTTGCCTAAATTATAGTCTATTTTGGATACCTTGCCGCATTTTTTGTTTAAAAAGTCTGCATACATATGCATATATTTTACGCAAAATGTTTGCCAATAAATCCGAGCTTTCTGTCGCAGTACAAGCTTGAAATGAATGTTGTTGTTTTATTGCTTCCGCAGAATTCTCTATTCGCTGTCTTAGTTCTACCACATTTTCCGGCAAATTTTGGTTATCATAAGAGACCGAAAAAGGTTTAAAAATCCAGCGGATTTAGATCAGAGGATCTAGGAGGGTAAGCTACAGGCTCACCGTGACCAATCTACTGGTCCTCAAAAACGTAATTTAAATGTTCTCGCACATTTAGAGTGTAATAATATGAGTTATATCATTGTTGTTTAAATGTATTTAGGTAAAAAGTTTATTTCGTGTAATTGGACACTCGTGACCGCGTTTGCTATTAACGATGAGTGTGAGATATTTAGATTTTTCAAGTATGGGGCATTAAATTGTAATAGTGACAGTTATAGTTAATATTAGAATTTCAACAAGATTTTAGGTTTGGTTTATTTCCGGTGCCAAAGTGTCAGATTTCACAATACAAATATTTTAGGCATCTGTTTCCATACATATGTATGGGACAGCAAGTGTTTTAGTAAGAAAAGTTATTACCGTCCATCGACTCAAAGCGTGAAGATGTGTGATGATGTGTGATCTTCAAATCCCGCGGTGTTCGTGTTTCAAGCGCAAAGTATAATGAATTAATGTAACTAATATTTAAATCTTTATTCTGTTTCCATATCTTCGAATTTATTGGTAACGTTTTGTGCTTTATTTAATTTCTTTTGTAAAGTTTTATGTTTATTTTAAACTATTGGATTATCCTTTCTTTAATTTTCATATAATTCTCATTTATGTGATGTGTATTTCATTTACTATTGTTCACCCACCATTTCCATAATTCTCTACTACATGAATGAATTCACAGCACAAGTACGTAACATTTGAATTAAACAAAGATCCTTTCATTTTTCAATTATTCACTCTTACGTTTCCCATCGTATTACACAAGCAAAATCCGGTGGCGCACCATCATGCTAAAACCATGCCCGCTGACGCACATTACAATTAACTCAGCAAAATTATTTTGTAAAAATAATAAATAATTATTATTATTCATCCTATTTGGTAGAATGTACGGCTCAAGTAAAATTGTATTATTAAAATATTTTAAAAATATGTTCCAGAATACATACTACAATTAAATTGTAGTATTTAATCTTTCAATGCTTTTACTTTTTTCACTATTTTTTACTATTTTATTTCATTTTTGCATCATAAACCTATTTATTGGCTTTCAAAAGCGGGCATAATTGGCTATTATAGCCCTGTCAAGCAACATCTATTCAAACAAATCAAAATCGGGATTTATGGATAAATGTCAGACACAACATAATAAATTCGTATTGTTTTTCGTAAAGCTCTTTTAACTTCTGTGGTACTAATTTCCCCTGTACAGACTCCATATTTATTTCACAATAAATTAAAAAAAAATATTGTTCGTAAACAAAAAATGTAGACTCCAACAATCTACGTACATGCAGAAAAACCATTACCACAAAATTAAATCACCAATAAAACTACAAAAATTTGGCTACCGTTGTTTAAAAAATTATAATTGCTTGTTTACTTAATTTTTTGTTACTTAGTTACTGTTTACTTGTTGCTACATAGTTAATTATACAGAGTAATTATAAATGATTCATAAAAAAAAATTGAGTTGGCTACCGTGTTTAGTTAGCAAGCCCCCGTCAACATGTCATTTCTTGATAAATTTTTTATGTTTTTTTTTCAATTTGTTGTTGTTGTAAATAACCATTTTTATAAATAAAGATGAAATAAAGTTTGACAATGACAGGTAATCAAATTACAATTATATTTAATTTGATACATTTGAATTTGACATATAGGTGAAATAGAGTTTGACATAAAACTTAAAATATATAGGTATCACCAAAAAACAATATCAATCATTTATCACCCGGTATACTCGTATAGTAACGTTTTACAGATTTCATATTTTTTTTCTAATGAAGGTACACGTTTAGCCGAATTTAATAAATTACAACAGAACTTTAACCAAGAATTGTTTTAATAATTTGAAATTATTATTAATAAGTTACTACCAAGTCCGACAGTATGGTGTCATGGTTAGCGTTATAGCATTCGTATCCCAAGATCTCTAGTTTGAATCTCACTTAAGCTAAAAATATAAGAGCTAGTAGCACACTACGGCTCGGTGAGCTCAATGTAATTAAGTTTCTGTTGTACATAATACTTTAATTAAACTATGTAATTCTCTAACAGGAATTGAACATGAGAAAAAAATCCCGGCTAAAGTGCAGTATCACTAACCAATTTTTAAAATTTCTTACACCACTATATTGACTATTACTTATTACTGATCCTAAAACTTTATCAGATATTTGAAGCTCATCGCAAAGGAGTACAAATGTCATAAATGTATTAAAATGGCAAAGACTGAGATAAGGTTTGGTTTAGTTTCAAAAAATTATTATTTATTTCCTGATAATAGTAGGTTACATCATGTTTGGGGTTTGAAGCTAGAAAATATTTTTCAAATAACAGTGTAGAAGTACTGGTTTGTTTATTAATTTTTAGGGAGATTTATTATTCATAATACTTCACAAACCTAAAATTACATTTCAAAAAATTGGTCAGCACTTTTGCCAATACCCCGTGTCTCCGGAAGCCTTAAGAAAGAAATAGTCCTCTTATTTTTTAGGAATTCAACTAATTTAGTTTCTGTTTACCAATTTTACCAAGAAATAAATTTGAGAATTTATATTTACGTGAAATATGACGTTAGTTCATTTTCGCTGAAGAATATGGTGCTTGGTTCTAGTTTATTATGTTGCTTTTTCGAAAAATAATTTAATGTTTGACATCTAAAAAATGACAATTCATTTTAAATTAGTCATCTATGACATTAATTCCATTTTTTTCGTTGGTAAAAACGTCAAAATTCAATGTCATAAGTATAACAAAATTATAACCCCTAAATTATAAATTAAACTGCTATTATAACGAAGAAAACATAACAATGAGTCGAATACCGGGCCGTAGACCCTCAGGATCAAAACTTCCAGAATGCTGTATGCAGAGAAAACCATGTTGCCGGCAAGGTGGTTCCGCTGCTGGACCTCCTGGTGTTAGCAGGATACCTGGTGGTCCTTCTGGAATGAGTAGAATACCTGCTGGCCCTCCTGGTGTCAGCAGGATACCTGGAGGACCTCCTGGTGCCAGTAGGTTACCTGGAGGACCTCTTGGTGCCAGTAGGTTACCTGGAGGACCTCTTGGTACCAGTAGGTTACCTGGAGGACCTCCTGGTACCAGGATATCGGGCGGACCTCTTGGTGCTAGGGGAATACCAGCAGGACCACCTGGTGTAGGTAGACCATCTGGAGGCATTCCCCCTCGATCTGGGAAAGCACCTCCTGAGGGATTGACAAGGACTATTTTTGCTGGAATAAGTAGACCACCCTTTGCTGCTGTCAGTAAAACTGTCATGGCCGGAATATCCAAACCGCATCCTGCGGGAGGGAAAGCTATGGGGGTGGCAATCAGCAGGACTGTGTTCACGGGACCGGCGGCCACTAATCAGAGAAGAGGCGTTGCGGTGGCAATCACGAAGCCAATACCGGAACCTGTAAAGAAACCGTCAGGTATGTTTACGAAATCAAGATTCGCAAAAAAGTTATAAAACGTCTCTGAACTACATTTTCAAAGAAACCCAAAATATTAGTAGCGTTCGATTTGCACCAAATCTCAGTTAATCTCACCTCACCTCAGTTTGACAGCTTTTTTGTGCTGTTCTATTTGCACTGACATAACTGAGATCAAATGAGACACACACTTCCCCCCTTGCCGATGCTGCACTACCTATTTCACTGGTGCGTACTGAGATTTTCTACTCAGTTAAGAGTGGGGATAGAATTCGTTATGTTTTGTTTGTAGTTTGAATATTTGGAAGTTATTTAATATTTTTTTTAAATTGTACATGTTATTATAAATCATGTCTTACAGCTAACTGCCAACAAAAACATCAAGCAAATCATGTGTTGTCCGCGAAATGATACTACAACGTTCGTCACGTAACCGACTCAGTTCAGCCCCCGGATCATGTAAATGTGAAAACGGTATTCGTTATTCAATTGATCACGTAAAATTAGTCACTCACTACGTTTTCAACTTCGGACATTGCCGTGAACTCACTACGTTTTTCTCTAAACGATATCGTATTCTTAGTACCTTTTTATTTTTATGTCAAAAAACTTTGACAAGTAAAAATCAACATTATTTAATAAACATAAATAGTAAAAATTATTATTATTTAAGTAATTATATCAATATTATGTACATAATATTTATTCATATAAAACAATTCTTAGCTTTTTCTACATAATGCTCTCTATTTTTCCTCCGCCAGTTTTTGATAGTTCTTTTTTTTAAAGCGCTGCTTTGCTTTTAGCCCTCTGCTTATAATCTGATCAAGCCTACAAAGTCACATGAATTCATTTTTTTTATATAATAATTGTCAAATTGCAATTATACTTTCTGCCACTATTGAACAGCTTTTATTCCACTGCCCAGCGTATTTAAGCGTATGGTCAAGTCGCTCCATAGTTCATTAATTTTGGCCCGTCCTTAAACTGCTTAATACGTCCTTGTATCATTTCCTTATGTATTTCAAAATATGATATAAAGGTTATCCATATATCAGCCTTTCGTGCCATTCTTGAAATTTTATTGTCTTGTAATATTAATTACTATAAATTTTAAGAAAACATTAATCGTCAAATATTTTCATATAAAAAATTAACATATTTCATTATTTATAATTGATTTACCTTGATTTTTTTACCTGTGTCAAGTGCAAACGTCAAACTTCATTAAATTGTGACATAGTAAGCACTGAGTAAAAATTGAAAAAAAAATAAAAGAATTTTGAAATGAAGAACGACTTATAGAAATATAAATGAATTAAACAAAGATGTTAATAGTGAGTAACGTTTTCACCCACAATGAACATTGCGTTTAGAAATGACAATTTAACTAACGCAAAACAATATCGTTTTCGCTATTCATTTTTACATAATCGCAATTGACACGAGTCACTACTATTCACTTCTAGTCATTTTTACATGATCCCACCCCTGACCTGTCAAAACCCGTTCGATTTGTGATCGAAAAAATATCATCTCATTTCAGACAATCTCAACTCAGTTGAAATGAACTGAGGTGAGATTGTTTGCAAATCGAACGCTACTATTACCAGCAATATATAAAAATATCAACACTGTTTCTTGTTTCACAAGATTCTTAGAGGATTGTACGCGTCCGTTCGCCATTACGTACAAAAATGAAAACAAATATCAGTCTACAACATATAAGATTTTTTTCAAATTGAATTTGTCATTCTCTTTTCAGCTATACTAAATTTCTTTACGGAGTTTTATAATAAATATAATTTTTCCGTGTAAGTTTTATCACTAATTATTGCCAGTTGTACTGCCAAAGGTTGAAATGAAAAATAAATTGAACGTTCGTTAACAGTGTTATTTACTGCATAAGCTTTACTTTGATTTATTTTGAACCAAATTAAAAACTTTTGGCGGTGTAACTAGCCTTGAGTGTTAGAATTAAATGTCTTTAAGGCAGAAGATGCGCATATTTCAAATTAATAAATAAACAAAATGTGATTTTATTTAATAATTCTTTTTCAATATTAAATAACGATTAACTAAATAAATTTCTCGACTAATTGATCATGAACACAATTTTTAATTCTCTTTAATGCTGAAAATTATCTCTCAACAGAAACTTTTAAAAAGGAGAGTGGCGTATGCAGAAGGGTGTTAGGGGGTGAGGAGATCACTTTGTAATCAATGTTAATTATGTCCAACAAAACTATTATATTTCATCATTCTATATTACAGAATGATTAATGGATCGTGTCACATCTTGATAGATAGGGTAAAGATTGTCGGAATTCGCACAAAAATAATCAAATATATTGTTAACGTTTCGATTATTATATAACCATCCTCAGAACTAAAGAAGAACAAATTTTATTACAATAATATTTCTAATTTTTAGAATTTAAGCAATAAAAAGAAAACAAATATATACCTGTCCCAAATATAAAATCCTTAAATTCTTTTGAAATAATTAAACAGCAATATATTGGTGGTAATAATAAAATCAAAACGGAAGAACAACTGAGTGACTCCATTATGCATAATTGTATTCCAAAGAACCCGACCACTAAATTTCAAAATGTAAATAATAGATTAGTGAAAGAATCACAAGACTTAAAAATGATTCATGATAAAACATGTGAACTATTTAGAAAATAACTCTAACTCTCCGAGATTGTACGGTTTATCCAAAACTCATAAACCATCCCCTCTTCATACTATTGAGACCAGTTGTATCAAGTATTAATGCACCCTTGTATAATTTAGCTAAATTCATTACTCAAATTCTAAATAATTTAATACCTACTTTTAACTTTAATGCACAAAAAATTGTTTGAATTTGTTAATTTCAATAAAGACATAGTGAATCAGTTTTGTATTTTAAATTACCTTTTACTCCTAATTTAAATGAAACACTTTGTAGAATATTAGCGAGAGAATATATAAAAATAGCATTATATAATACTAAAAACACTGAATGTAATTTTTATAAGACTTAAAGATAAATAGAATTCACCCCTTTTACAGTTTATAAATTGCAATGTAAAGATTGTGATAGTACATACGTAGGTGAAACAAATTAGTAATAGAGTTCAAAATCACATATATGATTGTAAAAGTAAAGTCAAAGTAGAAAACAGCATTAATCTCACATCATTTCAATACTGGACATATTTTTGATTTTAAGAATGTGAAAATTTTAGATACAGAACTAAATTTACAAAAATGGTTATTCTTAGAAACATAACATATTAAATTAGAAAACATTAGTTTGAACCTAATGACTGATATTGATAAATTAAGTAACTTGTACATTAATATTTTAAATAATTATTTTTGACCTATACTTGTGGTATCGCCATCTACATAATTGTTTCTTAACAACTGTTTTTCCTTAACTGAGTTAGAAATTGTCTTTCACAAGGACGTTATCCGTTCACAGTCAGTCACTTAGTTGTTCATCGATCAACTTTCTTGTTCGATTTTTATTCAAGTTTCCTTCGATTTACGTAAATTATTTTAAAACCATTCGTCAATAATCGAGTAATTTTTACTTTTTACGAAGTTTTCTAAATTGACAACTTAACAAAAGAAATTTAATAGGATACCTCAGTGGTATCAAGTCGGCCTGTGGATCTTGGGAACCCTGGTTCGATTCTCACAGGCGACACACAATTTTCATCATTTTTTAAATACCCCTGTGGCTCCTCCTCCCCTAACATCTTTCGGGGCCGTGATTTGACGGCTGGTACAGCACTTCACGCGCAAAATATATCACTTACCAAGATCTGCTTTGGCAGAGTGCCGCACCCAGTAATGGGTATAAGGAGTAATGATATATTTATTTTTATTTATTTATTTACAAAAAAATTAGGTTATAATTTGAATTTGAACCATAGAGAGAAAAATTGAAATGACATTTTTATAAATTTTAATTGCGAATGGAGAAAAATTATAAAATACAACTTTCCCACGAAATTAAAAAAAATTACAGCTGATCGAAATGTTGAAGCACGGTTGGTGAAACTGAATACACGCATATCTGCGCAGGAGACCTATTCTAATTCTTGGCGACTATCTCAGTCGCTAAGTCAGTGACGTCACGGTGCAATCAATACCATAGGAATTTTAATTTCTTACGTTGGTATTAATCGGAAACCCAGAGTATTTTGTGTTGGTACTTATAATTTCAGACAGCCACTTGTTGATATTTGTTTTTCTTTGTTAAACTCAAATATTTGTGTTGTTGCTTAAACTTGACATATCACTAATTGACGGAATTTTTAAGAATTTTCAAGCAATTAGTAATATTTTAAAAATAAATGATATGAATTTTAATAAAATCTTAAATAAACATTGTTAAATTAAACATTAGTATTAATGTCTAAACGACGATATTGTTGTCCTAATTATCGGTAATGTACATCTGCAGCTGGATTTTGTACAATAATTGGCAGATCCTATTTACATTTTATAATAATAATATACAGTGCACATAAAATATAACATTTTTCTAACTTCAAAACTAATTGCCCAAAAAATGATAAGCGACTAACGCCATCATATTTCGCAACAGCCTTGTATTAGTTGCCTGCATACGCGACTCCGTAAGCGACCACCGACCAGTCGCTAAATCCAGTCGCCAACGAATTAGAATAGGTCTCCCGGAGACCTATTCTAATTCTTGGCGACTGCTTGGCGATTAGTTTTAGTCGCTAAGTCAATGACATTACGGTGCAGTCAATATCATGGGAATTTTAATTTATTACGTTGGTATTAATAGGAACAACAGATTATTTTGTGTTGATATTATAATATCTGACAGCCACTTGTTAATAATTATTTTTCTTTGTTAAACTCAAATATTAGTATGTTGTTGCTTAAACTTGACATATCACAAATTGATGGAATTTTTAGTATTTTCAAGAAATGTGTAATATTTTAAAAATAAATAATATAAATTTTTACAAAATCTTAAGTAAACATTGGTACATTAAAAATTATTATTAATGTGTAGACAACCTTGTTATTCTAGTTGTCGGTAATGGACAACTGAATTTTGTGCAATAATTATAAGTATTATTTTAATCATATAAATAATAAATATTTTATAATAATATACAGTGCACATAAAACATAAAACTCTTCTAACTTAAAAACTAATCAACCAAAAAATGCTAAGCGACTGACACCATGACACTTCGCAACAGCTTTGTACTTCGTAAGCGACCAGTCGCCAACAATGACGTCAAGACTAAACTTTTTAACTATACCAACAGATGGCGCCAGAATCCAAGTCGCCAAATATGACGTCAAACAGTCGCTAAATCCAGTCGCCAACGAATTAGAATAGGTCTCCAGACTTATACGAATCTAGTATGAAAATCGAATAGGAAAATAGAGCTGGGCACATATTTCTGTACTTGAAACTTGTAGTATAAACTCGAACGTAACTCCGATCACAATTTCTGAATTACATTATGGTAGAAATGTTGATGAATATTTAATGTTCATTGAAAGTGACTTTCAATGAACATTACATATTCATCAACATTCTATACAAGTCAAGATTCCCTATCTAAAATTATGGTAGAAATGAGTAGGAACTTCTCGGATGAAACTCGAACTAGAATCTAGACGAAAAAAGTATAATGTCATTCTAGCTTTAGGTTCAATTATTAGTACCTACCTAATTATTTAAATGTTTTTTGTTAAAAACGATCAAAATATTTCTTAAAGAATTTGTTTTGGTAAATGAGAGGTCTCAATTTATTTATTTTTCGTAAATTTGTTTACTAAATATACAATTTTTAAATATTCCTAATATTTTTGTTTTTTATTATAAATAATATAAAGAACTTAAATTATTCCTTTCAAAATTCTTGGCTACGCCACTATGGTGTACTATGATGAAAATATTTGACTGTATTTAGTGAATGTTATGAGTGAATGTTCCATGAATTATTCTTAGGGTTCCTGCTACCCCATTTTATGGGATATAGTGTAATGTTATGTATTTATGTACGAGTACATCCATTATGTTACTAAACATTACTTATTGCATATCCCATGGTTATTAAAGAGGAGTATTGCTATCTTAAATATTTTATTTATTGAGTAGATTAGTGTAGTTACATAATGCAAATAATTCAATATTTTATTATTAATTGTTACAAAGTAGTTTGCATGTACTATATAAATAATCAAGTAAACCATTATTATAATTTTCTGCAACCTGCAATAGAAAATCACGCGAAATTTAAAATACATAAAATTTAAAACCAATGGGTCTTTCAAGACTTTTTTGAATTTTTATATATTAATCTACGTAATAAAATAATTATATCCAAATTTTTTATTTTTTAAAAAACTTGTGTTAAGCATGATAAAAATATTTAAACTTTCGAAACAAATGAATATGACGTAGTTGCATCTCAGCTTACAGAGAGACAGAGAAGACAGAGATAAATAACACGTAACTTGTCGTTGTCAGTAGAATCCTCAGACAAAACATAACTAAACGGATAACATCGGCGTTTGTTGTGAGTCAGAAAGGGATAGAATAACTGGTTGGTGAGGCGGGTGCGCGGTAAGGAGCAACTTGTATAACATCAAAGTGTACTCGCTCCTTGCCGCGCATCCGACGGACCCTCAAGTTATTCCATTCCTCTCTGCTTCACAACACTGCATTGACTTGAATACGGCATAATTCGTCTAGTATTATACGTCATTGGTAGAATCGTAGAATGCTGAATGCTTATTTCTTCTTCGTCTTGAGCACCGACAAACGTTTCAGACAAAGCTCTGTAATTGGCTTAATGCAGCCCTATGCAACTTCGTATATAAGCGTAGTTAGTAAACGTCCAGCTTTATGTCATTCGCGCGCATGACTTTGAAAGAGAGAGATAGTTTAAAGAGGCTGGCATTTACTCAGCGCCATATGAACGTAGGTTACTTTTTTCAATCATTAGTGTTGTTTGGTGATAAATAGTTATAAACAATTAGTTTGCAATGGGTCGTAAGTGTTTTGCGCCCAATTGTACCAGAGGGTATGACTCAAATCATGACAAAATATCTTTGTTTCGTGCTCCAAAAGAGCGTATAATATATTGCTTGTAAACAAAGAAAATGTATGTCACATAAAAGAAGCGGAATTAATAAATGTTAAAAGTCGTGGTTTTTTAATCCACCCAAATATAAACATATTTAGATTATTCAAATATATTCAAGATAAATTAATATTATATATAGATAAACCTCGTGTATATGAAGAAACAGTGTATTCTGTAATTGAAAATTATGCATTCTCTTTCTCTTGTAGAGATCACAAGAAACAAACAAATTCTGTTTTTGTCCATGAATTTATTTTAATGCGCTTGAAGCAATATTTTAAACAGAATCAAAATAATGTCAAATCTCAGTGTAAGGAAGATCGAAAAATTTAAATTAAGAAAGAATTGAAATATTCAGTTCGATCTATTTTTATTATTATAAAATTATAAAATATATTGTATAAAGTGTACAAAAATCTTAATAAAGAAAAAATAAGAAAGATATTCGGTTCTATCTATTTTCTTTATTATTTTTTTAAATAAATTATTCTATTCAAATTGAATAAATTTTACCATTTTGTCTATTAAAATTAAAATGTTTATGTCAATTTTACATTTGTCCAACTTGTCATGGTGTAGTTAAATAGCAAAAATGTACTACTAGAAAAATGTATTTATATATGGTTTTACGTATTTATATTTGTCAAGCTAAACCTGATATAATTAAAGAAAAATGTGTCTTTAATTTTAAATAATTGCAAATAACATTTTTTATAGTAATTAGTTCTAAAAGTAAAAAAAAACATGAATAGACTCGTAAGCACCATGCATTCGCCAGACTCTTCTTCCTGTCGCACTCACTTTTTTGTCGCTCTCTTTCTACAACATTTCTGTGGATGCTTTACCCGCAAGACTCGCCTGTCCTTCAGTATAATAGTTCGTGGCTTAATGCAACTACGTCATTGCAATATGTCAGTGCGAACGTTTTAAATTATTCAACTTTAACTTTCATATTTCAGCAATAAAGATATAATTTATGGTATGATTTTATATTGTATTAAATATGATGTACGGTCAAGAATTTATTTTAATAAATATATATTAAAAAGCTCTACCACTTGAATCCCCCATTGTGCCCAGTAATATAGTGTTTATTTCAACTTTTAACTTACGCTTCGATTTTAAAGTAACAAGATATTTTTTTTAGCTTTAATTTACCTAAATGACAAAAGATAATAAACATACTTTTGAATTAATTCATTTTCAGTTCTGCTAGTCACCTGGCCGATCTAAGGATGAAAAATTTTCCATTTGTTGGTGTCTAGTGTCTCATTTATTTATAGCATGGCTATTATATGAGATTCTTTTAGATGTTTATTAACAATGGTGTTTTATCTATCGTTCTAATTAAATTTAAATACGATGACGGAAATATAATTTGGTTGTTTGTTTAAAATAATGAAAAAGAGTAGTTTATAGCTGTCAATTAATCTTCTGTATACAATAGTGAACCCTTGAGAAACAACTTCTTTCGATCCAAATTTGTAGTTATGTACCTGTATGTTTGCAAAAGAAAATAACAAAATGAAAGAAATATGCGTCTACTTTATAGTTTTGTATCAGAATAAAATAACCCATGTTATTAAAAATAAGTGAGTTTCATGTCAAGCACAAAATAATTATTTTTTATTAGCCTGCTAAGGGTATACTGATATGTCATGAAAGAAATAGGATACATTTCTAAAATAGTTTAAAGCATTTCACTGAATTAATGTACCACGTTAATTTATAGTTAACAAAAGCATCAAAGTGTTTACTTTTCCAAATTTGAATACTTGAATAAAGTATTAGTTATATGTCAATCTATGAAGGATATTTGAGATAAAATATCTAGCTGGCAAAAACCAATGAATCCACTTTTATTTTAACATTAAAAGTTATTAGAAACTTGAAGTTAATGTTACGTCATTGGGAGATTTTATTTTACTATCTAACTTCGCTTATCAAAGTGTAACGGGAATATAAATTGTACACTCGAAACGAATGTAATATAAATCATAATAAAATCGTTTGTAGATAGTTTATTCTCAATGGTTGGAAGAGAAAAGATTGAATCCCATATCCCCCCTTGTATACGCGCCTGATATATATTGTTTGTATATACTGATCACGGATCAAAAAGAGATTTTTTTAAATAAAATATTTAAAAGCAGTTTACATATTTTTCGTAGTATTCATTTTTAGTGCTATTGATGTCGTTTACTTTCATATTAGAAATAAACAGTATACGAGTAAACCTAAATTAGAACGAACAAATTAAATTATGGGGTGTCTAGCACAGTGGTCGGCCTGTGGATCCTGAGAACCCTGGTTCGTTTCCCACAGGCGACAAACAATTTTCATAATTTAAAAAAAAACTACCCCTGGCTCCTCCACCACTAACATCTTTGGGGGCCGTGATTTGACGACCGGTAACCGCACTTCACGCGCAAAATATATCACTTACCGAGATCTGCTTCGGCAGAGTGCCACACCCAGTAATGGGTAAAAGGAGTGATGATATATTTTCTTTTTTTTTTTTAATTATTTTTAATAAACTGATTTATGATAATTACAGTAAAGTTATCTATTCATTGGCATGATAAATGTATAACTGAGAGACAAGAAAATTTATATTATTATTTATGTAAAAAATCAATTCTTTTTAATCTGTAATTAGTATATCAAATAATATATAACCTTCACATATATACCCGAAGTTATAAAACAACCTGTATAAAGACTATCTATTTCATAAATGGTATAAGATTTTCAGACTAAAACCACATGGACCCAAAAACCATTCGGCCTAAAAGTCACTTCGACTAATCTGATCTTTCAGCTTTTAGATGGCGCATGTAAATTTTATGAAAAGCAAGTATGAAACATGATTGTGGGGAGCGTGCAATCTGCGAGCTTTAAGTTTGTTTGTTTAATGCCAACCACACGAAGTCTTGCCAAGAACATGATAAATATTCAATTAAATATATATGAAACTTGGAAGAATTGGACCGAAAAGGAAATTTTATAGCGAGGGTTTTCAACGACGCGGCGCGTGGATATTGGGCAGCGTGATTTTAGTTAGGATGGCATGTATGCAGATTTTAGTGATTTTTTTATTCTTCAGGACATCACAAGAACTGCAGAAACATATTGTATATAAAATTGAGCCGTTATTGAATTTAATTATATATTCTCCAGCCGTCGCTTACCTTATATAGAAGGCCTGAAATATTACAAAAAAGAAATATTGGAATACTGAGTGGTAAAGATTATTTGGAACAGTTAAAATTTTTATATACTTGATCAATGTCGTACCGATCACCAAAATCGACGGAAATGTTTGTTTCCCCATTTTTACTTGGAAATCAATGTGACATTCCAGGTCTTTTTATATACTTGATCAATGTCGTACCGATCACCAAAATCGACGGAAATGTTTGTTTCCCCATTTTTACTTGGAAATCAATGTGAAATTCCAGGTCTTGTGTCGATATAACGTAGGCGACGCTCCATCTAAACAGAGTAAATAGCCTATGGCAGTGGTCCCTATTTTTTTTTGGTACACATCGCCTTCATGCTGTGTTGCATAAAAATTGTGTCGGTTAATTATCAACTAACGGTTCAAGAAGTTTAAGAAAATACTGTTGCTAGATAAACAATTCTTTAACTAAAGAGCTCTTTATTTTTTCTCTCGCATCCCAGCATTAGAGTAGGTATCAGAACGTTTTCATGGCGCCCCAAGAGAAAACGTTGGTCTATCTAAATAATAGTTGCAGTGCACTCTTGATAAGGTTAGATTGGTTAATTTAAAAAGAAAATTATAAACTTATACCGGTGAGTCTGTTGTTCACTGCACATTTTAAATATTGGAATATTCGCGACGCCCTTGTCAGTATGCCGTGGCGTAGTGGAAATGCTTCGGGTTCGATTTCCGCAGACGACAAATTTTATATCACATTAAAAAAAAATTGCTACTGTACCTCATCCTCTTTGACCATACAAAATTGTCAAACTATAGGGACATTTGTTGGAAAGTGAGGTAAGGGCACTTCCTTAAAAAAAGTTTCTAATCAAAACTACCATAATATGAGTTATTTTTATAATAATATTTTTACAATACCTGTACACAGTAATTGATACTTTTATTGCACATATGGTCTCGATGGTTACATCAGGATTATAATATTTACTTACCATTCACCGTGGACAGTAAGTATTATTGTTTATTTTGACAACAATTCAATAGCTGTTAATTTTGAAACCTATTTTTCTTTTTCTTCTATTTGTGTAGATATTGTGACTACTACCTCGGACAGTAAGTGATTTTTAGATCGCGAATGTTTAGGATATCTCGACCCTATGGGCCTCGATTTTACAAACTAGATTCTTGAACAGAACACTGTCACTTGCTATTTAATTTTATGTGACTATTATAAAATAATTTTAATAAATGAATATTTCTAAAACTTTGCATATTTATCGTAAGATTATAAAACTTGATTAATTATATTATATCACAACAGAACTGTTAGAAAAAGGTAAACAAAAACACAGCTATGTGGACCAATCTCCTTTTCCCACTACTTCAAGTGTTGGCCAGGGCGTGTGAGGCGACCGCCTCAGGCATCCGATTTTACCGGCCTCATGCAAATGATAATTTTTATATATAAAAAATTAATATATAATTACAATGCAAAATAAAAATTTAATTTTATAAATACTATTTGCTGCAACTTGTTTTGTATTTCAGGTATATATTATACCTAAGTATAAGTAGCAGTAGTACGTAGCGTTGTTGCATAGCGCGAATTGCACAGGCTACTCCACACAATCCCTCAGTACCAGTGACGTTCAAGGAAAATATATATTGATTATTAAAAATAGATTATAAGCAACATTTCCAAATATAATGACTCTTCTACAAATATATTTAACGCATCCTTTATCAAATGCGTCCGCTGAACGATCTTTTTCATGCTTAAAAAGAATAAAAAATTATCTACGCTAGTCCATGTACCAAAAGCGATAGCAATCACTAGCCATATTAAATATAGAGGCAGAGATTTTGAAATTAATTGATTGTAATGATGTAATTTCAAAGTTCGCTGAAGAAAAATCAAGAAAAAAGAAATTGCATTAATGTAAATTTCGCATTTTATAATTAATTTTTAATTTTATGTTATTATAGTACGAGACTGTGATTTTAGCTTCACGTAGGTACTGACTTAATAATAATATATTTTTTTAAACTGTGTAGGTGCAATTTTTAAAATTTTTCTTTACGTGGCTATTTGTATTTTATGATTTTAAAAATATAAATATACATTATACGTATTTACATTTATGTACTAATTTTTTTCTTCTGGATACCTTTATATGGTATATAACCCCTCACCTACGCCACTGGCCTCTAATTTCATTAGGCCTCCAAATTTGTAACACCGGCACTGGTGTTGGCTACACAACATGGTGTAGCTGAATATAGAGAATTACTAGTCTTGTAGATTGTCGCCTTTCACTAATATCTTTGAGGATGCTTTATTTGACGGCTTGTAACCGTACTACAGTACAGTGCCACACTCAGTATTATTTTTCGGAAGATTTTAAGCTTCCGTTTAAGCTCTCTCCCATAATTTTAAATTAACTTTAAGTTCAACTGCCAAATATTATTAAGTTGTTTAATATCATCCCCCACCTCCAGGTATAAAGAAGCCTTCCCGTTTGGAACGTTTTGACCGCAACGTAACCGCCGAGCTCTCCCGTCGCCGCAATCCTATCCCACCAACAACAACAACAACCTCTGACACGGCCCTGCTGGACGCAGTGGACCGGTTAGCCCGCGCAGAAGCTGCCCACACCTTCGCTGGAGCTGTCGCCGCAGCCGAAGCAGCTGCTGCTGCTGCTCCAGATCCCACAACCGCTGAGGAAGCCGCTGCTGAAGGCGCCAGGTGCTTCCAAGCTGAGCTGGTGGATGTAGTCGCTGAAGACGTCCCCGGAGTGAAGCCGATACAGATTATTGGATATGTGGGGATTACGAGGCCGAAATATGCAGCAAGATAGCATTGATAAAATTGTGATGTACCTGATAAAGATCATTTAAATAGTCAATCTAATTCAATAATTACTTAACTATAATATTAATTTATCTACACCTACAAATCTTTATAAATAACATTTAATATAGCAAAATAATAAATTAATATCAATTATATATTGTTCTATTTAAAATTAATAAATATAATTAAAATAAAAAAGGAATGAAATATCTTCCTGCATTTGTTTTTGAAAGTTAATTTCATATAATTGCAGGTAAATATTCGTATGAAATTACTAAACAGCAAAACTAAAATCAAGAATTCTGCATTTGTCTTAAATCAACAAATTTATCCCGTAGTTAATCTTCGCCAAAGGTTCCTATCCTGACACATCACGTTAGCTGCAATTACATTCATAATTTCTTTCATACAAGCTCGTTTGTTCCTCACATTCGGAAACTTTCTTTCACACAACAATCCCCATAATCATCCATTTATTCATAAGTAGTTCACACAATCTTTCATCCTCAATATCACAAACATAAACCTGTTGCACTAATCCCTCATTCGACATACGTTCCACATGCCCAAATCATCTCACTTTTCTATATTGTTCTATTTTAACTTCTACTCTTTTATCGAGATAATTGGATGAATGCAAGTTTGGTACGTGGAAAGTTAGAGATATAACTGGAAAGAAAATGAATTGATGAATGTAATGCGTGTGCATAATGTTGATATTTTGTGTGTGAGTGAGACTAAAAAGAAAGACTGTAGTGAGGCAGAAGTGGGTGGAATGTTTTGGTTGTAGTCGGGTGTTGCTGAGAATGAACGTGCGAAGCATGGTGTGGTTGTACTTGTTAGTTATATACAAGTGTATGGGTGCTGCTTGGTAAGGACGAACATAGCGATTTAATATAGGATATTAGTTTTATGCAATTTCCTACTCTCCTGTTGTATTACGTGTCTGATTTATCCACAAATATATAAATAAACAAAATTTCTATTGTAGCCATAACCTTGATTTTTGTATTTCATGAATTATTTATAAAGTTTACGAGTAACGTTTGTAGATTATAAACATCAAACTATTTTATCAATAAAATAAAATCAAACAAAACATCACTTTTATTATTTTGGAATAGAAGTTTTGTTTTCTTAATTAAATGTTGGTAATCAAATTACGATAATATTTTATTTCACATATTTTAATCTGACAATCAGGTAAGCCAATATAAAACTTAAAATATATGGGTATCACTAAAAAGGAAAACAATGTCAATCATCATAAGCTGTGGTCACAATGTTTGTGTCATACGTGTTATATGAAAATTTAAAAAAAACGCACCCGTGTGATACCAGAAAATGCACAAGAGCGGTCACATTTCATTTGTTATTCAAAGTTCTTTCTTAAATTTACAGGATTAAATATTTGTACAATTCTGGGATTTGATTTCAGTTCAACAATTTTTAAGTATTTTTACATATTTAAATAGAAATAATTTATTGTTTATTCTTAGCACATTTGAATTTTCTTATTCGGAACATTATTTTTTATTTAAATGAGCATGAATAGTATAGTACCAACGAAGTTGTTAATCACAATAACTAGTAGATGAAAATGTATTTAGACTTAAAGAGTTGTTAAAAAGAAGTAACAAGAATACGAAACATGGGGTCTTCGAAATAAATCGAAAGATAATACGTAAATATCTGTACGTAATCGATGAATATTATTTTCATACCTATCACAGATTTATGTTTAATTAATATTTATTAAAATTTTCAGCACTCTCTGCTTATATTATTTTTTTCTGAAACAAAACAATGGACTAAATATAAATTTCTCGTTGGATTCGCAATTTTGTGCAGAATCAAAATATTTAAAATAAAGGGTGTTATAGTATTATTATTGAGGTTATATTACTTCCGCTTAAAACACGAATTAAATTTTATCTTCTTATATTAATAATTAAATACTATTTTATTTAATTAATATATAGAAGTTTTTGTTTCGTTTATTAATAATTAAAAAAGTTATTTTAGACTACCTATCAAAAATTAGTGAAAAAAATGTTAGAGGTAATCGGTTTCAGAAATTATCCGAAGACTGTTTTACAATTTGAATATACAAGATAACGTCAAATTTGGTATCTGATAAATTTAAATAATCGAATATATGGACCGTTTATTTTGAAAGTGGTGTAAGTCCTTTTTCTCTTTTTTCGAGAAAATGAAGGTTAGCATATCTGTCAATAAAAGAATATATGTTAATTATATCACGTCTGGCAATGTTCCTACTTATTTATCAATATGTAATTTAACTATATAAATTTGTTACAGGCGAATTTAACTAAAATAATGTACATTTACGGGCTGCAAATGGACTTACACCACTTTCAAAATTAGTTAATTGTGAAAATCTTTTAATTTCAATTTTAAAAAATATAATGTCATTTAAAATATTATATTTTTTCACTGTCATTTCACGATCATTCGCCTACTTACATGTAAGTTTAACATATTATTTATTATTTTACTTTTGTGCGCAACTTTGTACTATTCGTGTTTATTATTATTGTAGCTGAAGATTGTATTAACCAATACCGAAATATAAACCAAACTTTAAACTTAACAATGATTTAATCCGTTTTTTCCCGTC
Organism: Pterostichus madidus; assembly: GCA_911728475.2. Taxonomy (NCBI): domain Eukaryota; kingdom Metazoa; phylum Arthropoda; class Insecta; order Coleoptera; family Carabidae; genus Pterostichus; species Pterostichus madidus. Next base: position 14,822,689 of record OU452304.1, on the reverse strand, counting down.
CTACATTTTATATACATTAAAATTCACAAAATAAAATAATATTGTTATAAAATAATATTGATTTACTATTTCTTCTTACCTATATCATTATCTGATGTTAATATGAAATTATCCATTTTAGGAGGAAAATAAAATAAGTAACCTAAAATAGTAACTCTCGACACGTGAAATAAAACATGTAAAACAGCAGACCACTGACCCTGCTACCTGTCTATGAAAATTGGACTTACACCACTTTCATAATTAATGATTACGCAATTTCTTTTACGACACACAATCCCTTGCCATTCAAGTAGGCGATATGCAATTCAGTGTAATAAACGATGATGACCCACCGAGCGAGACCGATATCACAATACACTCGAACAGAGAAAAGCCTGTTATCGGAATCCTGATTGTAGAGTGCCCGGTTAATTACGGAAAGAATCCAATTATAGTATCAGAAGTAGAATATAATCCTAAACACCCTAAAATAATTAAATTATATAAGCAAACAAAACAAAGAATCCTTGTTGAATTTTCAAAACATAATTACAAAAATGAAATGATAACGTTCCTTAAAGAATATATTGTTCCTATAGTAAAATATCATATCTATTTTAAAGATAAATTATATGAAAAATTAAGCTTAATACTCCAGAATTATTTTAAAAATTCTGAAATAAACATAGTCATTTGACTATGCTTTTGCACACAATGACGGTGAACTTGGCATACGTTTCGCAGCAGACGATTCGGGATTGTAACACATGTAAACATAGTACGATGCGCGCGCATCATTATAAGACCAAGGCTCACTACATAATGATAAATATTATTAACAAATGATAATGTACCATTACATAAGCAGTTCAGTTATACGCACAACATTTATTCCATTAATTTGTTTAAAATAATTGTTAAATAACGCGAAAACTATGTTTACAAGGGTATATTAGATTCCCATTGACACATTAACCTATGACCTTAATAAAAGAAGTGCCAAATATTAAATTGAAAAAATAATATAAATTTCAAAGAATAATTTTCATAGTTTTGTTAATATAATATGTTTGTTTTACATATTTCAAAACAATTACCCCTTTGCAGGTACAGTATAAATTTTAGCAATAACTTAATTTTTAGAAACAATTGTTAATAACGTGGTTAATAAATTATGTCTGTTCTTCATTTTTTATTTTAATTATCCTTATATATCTGGCAATATTTACACAGTATCAATTTTGATATTATCCCTTCAGCACCTTCAGGATAATACAAAACCTTGAAAAATCTGCACTTTAAAGGTAGAATTGTTTATAACTTTGTTAATAAAAGATGTCTGTTCTTCATTTTTTATTTTAATTATCCTTATATATCTGGCAATATTTACACACTATCAATTTTGCTATTATCCCTTCAGGACCTTCAGGATAATACAAAAACTTGAAAAATCTGCACTTTTAAAGATAGAATTGTTTATAAATTGTTTAATAAAAGATGTCTGTTCTTCATTTTTTATTTTAATTATCCCTATATATTTGGCAATTTACAAAAACAAATCTTAATAGATTTAATAAAACATCAAGCCGCCATCTTGAAACAAAATGGCCGCTATGTATCCTCAAAAGTGCTGCACTGACTAAATTCAAATTTGGTATAGTCGTAGATGAAAACAGATATATATAGGTAAAATCAGCCCTATGCAACTTCGTATATCAGCGCAGTTAGTAGACGTCCAGCTTTATGTCATTCGCGCGCATGACTTTGAAAGAGAGAGATAGCTTAAAGAGGCCGGCATTTACTCAACGCCATATGAACGCAGGTTACTTTTTCAATCATTAGTGTTGTTTGGTGATAAATAGTTATAAACAATTAGTTTGCAATGGGTCGTAAGTGTTTTGCGCCCAATTGTACCAGCGGGTATGACTCAAATCATGACAAAATATCTTTGTTTCGTGCTCCAAAAGAGCAGTTGGAAATATAAGCAGATATGTGTATATATATATATATATATATATTATATTGCTTGTAAACAAAGAAAATGTATGTCACATAAAAGAAGCGGAATTAACAAATGTTAAAATCGTGGTTTCTTAATTCACCCAAATATGAACATATTTAGATTATCCAAATATATTCAAGATAAATTAATATTATATATAGATAACCCTCGTGTATATGAAGAAACAGTGTATTCTGTAATTGAAAATTATGCATTCTCTTTCTCTTGTAGAGATCACAAGAAAGAAATAATATCTGTTTTTGTCCATGAATTTATTTTAATGCGCTTGAAGCAATATTTTAAACAGAATCAAAATAATATCAAATCTCAGTGTAAGGAAGATCTAAAAATCTAAATTAAGAAAGAATTGAAATATTCAGGTCGATCTGTTTTTATTATTATAAAATTATAAAATATATTGTATAAGTACAAAAATATTAATTAAGAAAAAATTGAAATATTCGGTTCTATCTATTTTCTTTAATATTTTTTAAATAAAATGTCCTATTTACATTATATAAATTTTACCATTTTGTATTTTAAAATTAAAATATTTAATTTAATTTTACACTTGTCATGGTGTAGTTAAATAGCAAAAATGTACTACTAGAAAAATGTGTTTATATATGGTTTTACGTATTTATATTAGTCAAGCTAAACCTGATATAATTAAAGAAAAGTGTGTCTTTAATTTTAAATAATTGCAAATAACATTTTTTAAAGTAATTAGTTCTAAAAGTAAAAAAAACATGAATAGACTCGTAAGCACCCATGCAATCGCCAGACTCTTTTTCCTGTCGCACTCACTTTTTTGTCGCTCTCTTTCTACAACATTTCTGCCGATGCTTTACCCGCAAGACTCGCCTGTCCTTCAATATAATAGTTCGTGGGTAAAATAAAGCATTAGTCCGCCATTTTGAAAGAAAATGGCCGCTAGCTATCATGAAAAGTACTGCACTGATTTGATTCAAATTTGGTATAGACATAGACGAAAACAAATCTTAACATATAGATTTAATAAAACATCAAGCCGCCATCTTGAAAAAAAATGGCCGCTAGCTATCCTCAAAAGTACTGCATTGATTAAATTCAAATTTGGTATAGGCATAGATGAAAACCAATCTTAACAAATAGGTATAATAAAGCTTCAGTCCTATGGCATTCAAATACAAACGTTTGCAGTTTCCGGTACGACTCGCATTTGCAATGACCATCAACAAAGCACAGGGACAATCGCTACAAGTGTTTGGACTAAATTTGGAAAATCCATGCTTCTTACATGGACAGTTGTATGTGGCATGATCATGAGTCGGAAAATCTTTTGATTTATTCGTGTACGTCCCAAAGAGAAAAACAAAAAATATTGTGTATTCAAAAGCACTTCAATAAACAGAATGAAACACAAACACCTTCTTTCTTTGAGTTGCATTGCAATACATACCGGGTACTCGCATTAAATTGTAGACTATGCGAACGAAGTCGCGGGTAATAACTAGTCTTTATATAACTGGCAATATTGACGCACTATCAATTTTGCCTTCCTTTACTTGTAAAACACTAAAAATAGGCATTTGATAAACTTGAAACAAAATTTTTGGTAGATGTAGCACCATGAGGTGGTCCAGTAACTATTTTTGGTAAAGTAGTAATGAAATTTGGTGTCGTGCAACTCTCATCATCAAACAACAAACGATAATTGCGTTGTTCATTTGTTTTTATTTTGAATTTTCCATCCTCCTCAATTAACGTTTTCATTATCCACATTCTAATTTCATTCATATTGTCTTCATTAAAAGTAAACGACTTTCCAGAACAAATTAAATAAGCCCAAACACATGTATGAACGCCGCAATTAAAACCAATATTCCCTTCAACTATTTGACTGGGAATATCGTTGCACCAAAAAATGGTCCATTCATCTGAAATAAGGTTTCGTTTATACTTGAAGAAGAACTGAAGATTTAAAAATGTAAAAATTTTTTCCATGATATTTTTAGGAAAATATAATATATATTTATATTTAAGACATACCGCAATTAACGTCCAATGAGACGAATTCATATTGACGGGAATAATCCAAATATCATTATGTATTACATCTACTTTTCGGCCCCACATATTCAAGGCAAAATTACGTTCACCCATTAATCTGGTTAGAAAGAAAGTGTCAAAATTGAGTATATTTTTATAATCGAAAAGAAAGAATTTATTATCTGATCGTCTAACCAATTGGGCATTAGGAGGGTATTTAAAGATTCAGTATTTAAAACAAACTTATTTATTTTGTATTGATCCTTTGTTAAATGAGGATAAGATGAAATGAATTCCCAAGGAGGTCTATCTTCTTCAAGAGTATTAGAAGACACTGGAACATGAATATCAAATTCCAATTGTCTCTTTACTTTCACAATTGGCGAAGCATCAATTTTTAGATTTTTCCTCTCAAATCTTTGTACTGGCGTGCTCTCATGAACTTCAATCGCTTTCCCTTGATCAGGAAATATCGATTTGGAATCAGGAGATAATATTACTTAGTTTTCAGTTTCTAGAGGACTTATCAAGAAATCGGAAAATGTATTTTTATTTTTAGTGTCAACTTGTACAGGAGTCTCAACTTTTCTCCAAACATCTTGTGATAAACTAATATTTAGGGAATTATTCTTTAAGGAAGTATTTCCAATTGGTACTTTCTTCTTTTTGGTATATTTTAAAGAAATTTTTTGGTCTAAATTAATACTGTGTAAATATTTTCAGTTATATAAGGATAATTAAAATAAAAAATGAAAAACAGACATCTTTTATTAACCATTTTATAAATAATTATATCTTTAAAAGTGCATACTTTTCAAGTTTTTGTTTTATCCTGATGGTCCTGAAGGGATAATAGCAAAATTGATAATGCGTAAATATTTTCAGTTATATAAGGATAATTAAAATAAAAAATGAAAAACAGACATCTTTTATTAACCAAGTTATAAACAATTATATCTTTAAAATTGGAGATTTTTCAAGTTTTTGTATTATCCTCATGGTCCTGAAGGGATAATAGCAAAGCTAATACTGCGGAAATATTTCCAGATATATAAGGATAATTAAAATAAAAAATGAAGAACAAACATCGTTTATTAAACAAGTTATAAACAATTCTATCTTTAAAAGTGCAGATTTTTCAAGTTTTTGTATTATCCTGAAGGTCCTGACGGGATAATAGCAAAATTGATACTGTGTAAATATTGCCAGATATATAAGGATAATTAAAATAAAAAATGAAGAACAGACATATTTTATTAACCACGTTATTAACAATTGTTTCTACAGAAATTAAGTTATTGCTAAAATTTATACTGTACATGCAAAGGGGTAATGGTTTTGAAATATGTAAAACAAGCATATTATATTAACAAAACTATAAAAATTATTCTTTGAAATTTATATTATTTTCTCAATTTCATATTTGGCACTTGTCAATGGGAATTTAATATACCCTTGTAAACATAGTTTTTGCGTTATTTAACAATTATTTTGAACAAATTAATGAAATAAATGTTGAAAGTATAACTGAACTGTTTATGTAATGGTACATTATCATTTGTTAATAATGTTTATCATTATGCAGTGAGCCTTGGTCTTATAATGATGCGCGCGCATCGTACTATGTTTACATGTGTTACAATCCCGAATCGTCTGCTGCGAATCGTCTGCCAAGTTCACCGTCATGTTTTTGTCCCAAAAATTGATGAACCACTAACAACGATATGAAAAGTACCTTCTGAAATTCATATTAACTATCTTTAAATGATACAGCCGATATTCTGTGATAAAAATGTTTAATTAACATTACAACAAAATATGTCTCTTTAATTTTTTATTAAATTTCATCTATAACTGTTATTCGTATTACTCAAATTGACGCTACGTCGTCAATTTTTATTCAAATGACTTGCATATTAGTCTGCTTGAAAGCTTATTTTATTAGCTTTCCGGTAGTTATCTTGAAATATTTTTAGCTTGTACATATAAAAAGTTATACATAAAAGTATCAAAAAAGGCATTTTCCCCATTTAAACTACATGTTAATTTTGACCCCTCTACAGGCACGTGTTAACGTCATTTTTCGGACTTGCGATGATGGCTCAAATTTTTTAAAAAATTTTCTTAGTAGATTTAGAGGGTGAGAGCAACAAATTTCCGACTTCGCCTAAATAACGGACATCCTATATATAATATATATATATATATATATATAGTAAAGATTTGGAAATAGGGATTTGGTGCCAATTGTCTCCCATTGGCAGGATCGAAAATTATTGGAACAGAAAAATGACGCTATTTAAGTTGTATCATATAATATATATTTTATACTTCAAGATTAAAATTGTTAGTTGATAAAATGTTTTAAATTCTTTTTTATGATTTTTTACTTAAAATATACTTAGGCATGCATAAAATATGAAACAAATACTTCAGTTGGCAAAATAGATAAAAACGCTTCTCGGAGCACCTCACAAAAATAGGTAATTAACGATAGTAAAATGTTCGTTTGACTTCAATTACTATCGAGTCATCTTCTCTGATATACGATACGTCGAATAGACTCAAAAACTCATCTTCGTGTTCTCGTTGAACGTTAAAAACAAAACTTGAGTGTAAAACATTTAAAATTACGCCTCAGAGTACATTGAGAAAATCCATTTTTCAATCAGAATATGGCATAATATTGACTCTAAGTACAGTTAAGTAGTTTAATATTGTGTATTGGAATATTTTATAATCAAGAAAGGAAACATAAAGTTATTCAGTAATTTTATAAAAACTATAGATGAAGTGTATGCAACAACTATAATAAAGTTGTTTATTATTCATCATTTCATTATACATTATACATACATACATATCTCCTTACACCTAATGTATACATATTAATGATAAATAAGTAGTTTTGCTGGATAGTAACGTAACGTCACTGCTCCTGCATACACCCCGAGCCAGACCAGCCCGCCCGAGTGTCTTCTCATATTTCTCAAACCCACTGAGACACTACTGTGTCTGAGCGTGGATTTCCGTATCTATGTTACGTACTTTACAAACTATGATTGCGAGTAACTCCAATTCTCAATATTAATCATTTTACCTTTAACCAACTTCTGCTGCTCTGCCTTTTTTCTCTTTAACTAAAAGCTAAGTTTCGTTGAATATCTCTGTTATTCTCCTCATCTCCATATTCACTATAGTTCTTCCAACTAATTCTTTATAATTATTATCCATTGCTTGGTATATCGCTACTCGATTATCGCATTCCATAGAATTTAATATTTTAGGTGCTAGATATACGTGGCTTCTTCTTCCGGTCGTTGTCCTAACCGTTGGCACCGCTACGTATTTCTGCGCTTCTGAACGTAGATTTCGAGCTCCTATGTCAAGAGAATATAACTTCTTTTTAACATAAAACTTTACTACCTCTATACAATACAACTGTCTCACATTACATGTCAACGTTTCCCTATGTAACTCTTCCGTTGGATGTAGTCGGTCTTTTCCATATATTATTTTTAAAACCTTCCGGTTTAAAGTATCTAATGATTTTATCGCATTTTCCGCTGCCCCTCCCCATCGAATTATGCCATATCTCATAACTGAGACAAATAGCGCATTATAAACCAATTTCATCGTGGATGTATCCGACACCGCTTTAAGTCTTTTAAACGCGAACGCGAGATAACGCAATCTTCTAACTACACTATTTATGTGCTCCCCCCACCGTAAGTGCTGGTCTAGAATTACGCCAAGGTATTTTACTTTCTCCACTCTTACAATTTTTTTACAATTATTATCACAGTTTGGCTGATCGCATCCCTTTTTATGGACTACTACGTTACTAACCTCTGAAATACTATCCGCGTAACACCCAAAAGTTATAAAATTAGTTTTTTCATAGTTAACCGTTAGCTTATTTTCTTCGAACCAGTAGAAAGGCTTACAAATATCTTTGGCAACCGTGTCCAACAACTCAGCCCATGAAGTTCCTTCGTACAATATTACCGTGTCATCAGCAAACGCGTAAATCTGCCCACAGCATTTAACTGTAAAGAGATCATTTATATAAATTATAAACAAGAGAGGGCCGAGGACTGTTCCTTGCGGCACCCCGTACTCCGAGACACAAACTTCCCCATCAAGATTGTCCACTGTGACGTACTGAGGTCTGTTTTCTATATACGATTTCAGAACTTCATGTGTTATACATCTTATCCCAATATTCTCCAGCTTATCGAATAATATTTCGTGGCTTAAAGTATCGAAAGCTTTCCTCAAGTCAACAAATATCCCCACACAGGGTTTGCTACTGCTAATCGCCTCGTACACCACTTTTGTCACTTCGGCTATTGCGTCTTCAGTAGATTTCCCTTGTAAAAAACCGAACTGAGATTTAGAGAAAAACCTTTGTTTAATTAAGAAGTCTAATATTCTATCCTTTAAACTAGTCTCAAAATTTTTTGCAATGTTCGATGTTAGAGATATTGGCCGATAATTATTTAATAACTTACGATCACCACTCTTGAACAACGGTTTAATTTTCGCTTTTTTAAACCCGATTGGACACACTCCCGTACTGAATATACGATTTATTACATGGGTCAAGGGTTTCGAAATACTATTTCCCATTTCCTTTAGGCACTTGTTCGTGATTCCATCTGGTCCCGGCGCTTTCCGCACATCTAACTTCTTCGTAATCCTTGCAACTTCCGGCTCCGTTACCGGATTCAGGAACATCGAATTTACACTAACGGTCGGCTTGGTTCTCCGCTCTCGATGCATTATGTTGTCCGCCAGTTTGCTTCCAATTGTAGAAAAATAATTTCCAAAAGCATCCGCGATACTTCTTGCGTCAGTTAATTCCGGTCCGCTCTCCACTTTAATCACCGGAATTGAATTTTTGCTTCCTTTTGTTCCCGCCGCTCCTGTAATTTCTTTAAGCTTTGTCACAATTACAAAAAAAAAAACATATTTATTTGGAATAATTAAAACTAAATTAGTTAATAAAGCTTCAGAACTTCTTTCTAAAAATAATTTTCAAAATTGGGAAGAATTAAAATTGTATTTAACTAATAACATCACAGATAAATTACCAGCAGAAACATTACTACAAGAAATAATGAATAGTAAATTCATAACGAATTCAGAAATTACATTAAAATTTATATTGGAAAAATTCATGCAGTATAAGTCAAAAATATTCTTGATTAATTATTGTTCAGATCAAAAGAATGCAATTGTAACTGAGGTCCAAAAATTAATAGTGAGACATTTCATTTCATTGTTACCCACTAGTATAAGAGGTTCATTTATTGTTAAGAATCCTGAAACTTTAGAACAGTGCGAGTTATTATTAAGAAATGAATTCAATTTTGCTAATCAACACATTCCCCAGTTTTAAGAAATGCAACAAACAATAAAATATCACCGCAGAGATTCTCATCTGAAAATTTTCCTTCACAACCTATAAACCTTAAATTAAATTTTAATAAAAATTATACGCCTTTTGCACCCAGACAAAATATAAAAAATGCAATACAAACTAGACAACGATTTAATCAACAACCTATGTCAATTCAGACTAGACAGACTCAACCTATGTCTTTTCAAAATATTAAACCATAATATAGAATCTGACGAACAAATAAATAAAGATGAGGAAGAAGAGAAGAATGAACAATAAATCGATGAAAATAACGATTTTTTAGACCTAGAAACACAGATACACGAGAACATCACGTAATGTCCTCATTAACAAACGATCTACCTTCATTACAACAAAATAATTTAAATATACTTTTTGACACTGGTTCGTTCTTCTATAAATTTAATTCATCTAGATTTAGTAGAATTATTGAAATTAAAACAAGTGGACACAAAATTGATGTTTAAAACAGTAAACGGTAAATCTACTTGCAATAAATATGTAAAAATTAAAATTAATGAGAATATCCTCAAATGTTATGTATTTAAATTTCACAAAAATTAGAATTTATTATATGGAATGGAAGCATTTCGCATGCTGAATATATTATTGGATTTAAAAACATTATAAATTAACTGAAACAAATAATATAACAGAAATAAATCCAATAGAAATTCGTAATTCTCACTTGAATCATACAGAAAAACAAAAGTTAGACAATTTACTTAAAAATTTATTTATTCCCAAAAGAAAACGAACCCTTATCTCACACAAGTGTTCTCTCATACAAAATAATAATGTCTGATGAAACACCTATTTATACTAAAAATTACCGATTACCACAAGTTTATAAAAAGGTAATTGACTTACATGTAAATAAATTGTTAGAGGAAAATGTAATTCAAAAATCATACTCCCCCTGGTCATCGCTATATGGATTGTTCCAAAAAAAAATCTGATGCATCTAATAAACGTAAAACAAGAATGGTTATTGATTTTAGGAAAATTAATGCTAGAACAAAAGACGATAAATTTCCGATCCAAAATATTGATACACTTTTTGACCACATTAGTAAATCTAAATATTTCACAACATTGGATTTACATTCTGGATTTCATCAAATAATTATGAATAAGTCTGACAGAGAAAAAACAGCTTTTTCTACCCCTTCAGGACATTATGAATATCTTAGGATGCCCTAGAGGTCGGCATATTTGAAAATTTTGATATCCGATCCGATCCGATCCGATCCGATCCGATCCGATCCGATCCGATCCGATCCGATCCGATCCGATCCGATCCGATCCGATCCGATCCGATCCGATCCGATCCGATCCGATCCGATCCGATCCGATCCGATCCGATCCGATCCGATCCGATCCGATCCGATCCGATCCGATCCGATCCGATCCGATCCGATCCGATCCGATCCGATCCGATTCGATCCGATCCGATCCGATCCGATCCGATCCGATCCGACTCTATCCGAGATCCGATCCGATCCGAAATCCGATCCGAGATCCGATCCGAAATATGATCCGAAGATGCGATCCGAGATCCGATCCGAAATCCCATCAGAAATTCGATCCGAAATCCGATTTAAAATCCGATCCGAAATCGAATCCAAAATGCGATCCGAGATCCGATCCGAAATCCGGACTAAGATCCGACCAGACGTGTTATTAGATCAGTACAGTTTTTCCTATTTATACTAAACCAATTTTAACGTTGCATATTCGAAAGAAAAATAACAGTTTTAGATGAAATTTAATAAATAATTTTGTGTTGAAAAACTAAAGAGACATATTTTGTTGTAACGTTATTTAATCATTTTTATCACAGAACATAAATGCTTATAAATATAACGTAGCGTTATATTTCTTTAGAGAGGAATTGGAATTTATGTTTCTACTAAGAGTGGATACCTAAATGTTATGTATGTAAATTTCGGATCGGATGTTTTATCCTACTTTCGGATCGGATCTTTTATCCGACTTTCGGATCGGATCTTTTATCCGACTTTCGGATCGGATCTTTTATCAGACTTTCGGATCGGATATTTTATCCGACTTTCGGATCTGATCTTTTACCCGACTTTCGGATCGGATATTTTATCCGATTTCCGGATCGGATCCGATCCGAATCTGATACGCGATAGCTCCGATCCGATCCGATCCGATCCGGTCCGGTCCGAACGGATCCGATCCGATCCGATCCGGTCCGATCCGATCCGATCCGATCCGATCCGATCCGATCCGATCCGATCCGATCCGATCTGATCCGAAGTTGGATTTCAACGAATGATCAATACAGCTTTAGGAGAATTAGTTAACGAAATTTGTCTCGTATATTTAGATGATATCATAATTTTCGGAGTAACCCTAGAAGAACATATAAATAATATACAACGGGTATTTAAAAAATTACGATCAGCAAATTTAAAAATTCTAAAAGTTAAGTCTGAATTTTTGCAAGCAGAAGCTAGATATTTAGGATATATAATTAATCAAAATAGACTTAACACAGATGAAAGAAAAACTGAAAGTATAAAAAATTAAATGTTCCAAAAACAAAAAAGGAAATAAAACAATATCTAAGTACTTTGGGATGGTACCGTAGGTTTATTCCAAATTTTGCCAAATAAACGAAACCATTTACTAAATGTTTAAAAAAAGATTCCATAATTGACATCTATGATGATGAATATCGTAACGCATTTGAAGAAAGTAAGAAAATAATAGCCGAATCTTCAATTCTACAAATACCAGATTTTAATAAAGAATTCATACTGACAACTGATGCCTCTGATTATGCAATCGGAGCCGTACTAACCCAAATGTATGAAAATCAAGAAAGACCTATTTGTTATGCTTCAAAAACTTTAATCTCAGCTGAACAAAATTATTCTACTATCGAAAAAGAATTAAAAGCAATTGTTTGGGCAATAAAAAAATTCAGACCATATTTATGTGGAAGAAAATTCAAAATTAAAACAGATCATAAACCACTAGTATGGCTGTTCAAAATTGAGTTAGGAGAATATAACTTTGAAATTGAATTTTTAAATGGAAAACAAAATGTATTTGCTGACTTGTTATCAAGACAACGTCCAGAATCAAAAATAAATGAAATAGTCGGAAGTGTATTAGATAAAAAAATTATTGCTCACTGTGTGTCACAGAATTTTGAAATGTCAAGAGGAATTGCGAAAGAAATAAAAAAAAGATATGATAGCAAAAATTATTGTAGAAACCAAAAACACCATAATAAACATTTAATCATACAAAAGATAGGAGATTATTTGATAATGAATGAATTATTCGAAATAAATATTCCCCAGTTAGAATGCGGTTGTGATGAATTATTATGGATAGATGTGAAACAGAAATTGTATAAGATATTTGAAGATACTAATATTCAAATTAATGTCTTTACTTTACCAGAAAATAACCATTTAACATATGCTAGTAAAAATTCAATAGCCAACAAGACGATATTAACACGGTGCATTCAGATAACGAAAATATCATAGCAGGAATTAAATACGTAAATAATCGGTTAAATATTGCAGATAATCAAATTACGAGTATATTTGACTCACATAATCAAGAGACAATTATTAAAATCATAAAATTATTTAATAATAAAAAACAAAGAATATATGTAACAATTAAGGAAAATAATTTTGAGCAAAATACTTTAGGATTTTTAAAAGAATATATTGTTCCAAAAATTAGATATTTAGCCATATTTAATAAAAACCTTGGTAAGAAAATAACAAAAGGTATATCAGAAAATTTTACCCCCAATTCAATAAATATAATAGCAGTAGATAAATTAGTTTCTGATATTAAACATTATAGATGAACATGGTGACAAAAATATAAGAATAATCAAAGTCAAACAATAATAAAAGGTTATGATCCATTACTACAAAAAATAAACATTACTAATGAACATGGTACAAAAATATAAGAATACACAAAGCCAAACAATAATAATACTGATCACTATTACAGACAATGCCAAGGACAACTGACTGACATATCTATAAATAACGGATTCCATTTGATTGAATTAGGCGAATGGAAAATAAAAGAATCTGAAGAATTAATCTATTATAATTATGATATATCACATATACAAACAGAATTTATTAAGGTTACAAATACTCTAATTAAAATGCAAAAACAGTTAGAAAATAAAAAATATTTCTTCCAAAATATATTAAATATACTAAAATATAATTATGTAGATTTAAAAGACCAAGTTACGAAATTGTTTATGAAAAAAGATTTAAGCGTGGATTAATTAATGGACTTGGATCTATAATAAAAGCGATTACTGGAAATTTAGATTCAAATGATGAGAAAAGATACAGTAAACTTTTTAAACAAATACAGAATAATAAAATTACGTTATTTAACGGAAATCTGCACGAGCACGTAACCTTTTTCGGTACGTGTTATAAACAACATTTTTCCTACAACTGTGCGATTTAGTAAATCACTAAAATATTATAAAAATTTATAAAATTTTAATGATACTACACAAGGACGATGTTTTACGGCGTTGCTATGGTTTGTTTGTTGATTGCTTGCACACTGTTCTACATTATTTAAAAAAAAATCACTAACTTCAAGATAATTTCTTGAAAATCGTGTAGTTTGGAATACTACAGTGAGTGATTCTTCTTTATCATAAACACCTCCAAAGATAATTGATGCTCCGGATCATGTTATGTTTTCAACAATGACAATCAACCGACTACTGGTACTTCTAAAGCCTCCGAAATTGTTCTCAATAATATTACTGTTAATAATATGAACAGATACGGAAGAAATCAATGTTTCTTTAGACAGTACAAAATTTCCACTTCACATTATGTCAATATAAGCAACTGTAACAACTGTGTTAATAATACACACAAACAATAAATATTATGTATTTCACTTACTCTAAAATAAAACCATTTATTGGTATATTTTACTTTATTCGGTTCTTTTTATTAGTTGTCTACAGATTAGATATACTGCAATTTAAGGTTATGTTTATAAACGTCAAAATATACTACTGCATATTTACTAGCGCTGGCTCATCGCATCTTCTTCTTCCATAAGCGTCTGTGGCCAAAATATTAATTCCGCGCTCGGCGCGAAATTTAAATCGCTCTCAATACAACTATCTTTTGACAGTTGCGTAACAAAGTACTTTTCGCACGAGTGGTTCTTTGCTTATAGAAACAACCTTGGTCTGTATTTATCTACTTTCCATACGTAACCGAGGCAATAATAGTTACGTAATAACAAAGAAATCGCACAGTTGTAGGAAAAATATATTTTTAAACGTACCGTACAAATTCAACTGTTATGAGAATTGTTTACACTTCAGTATCTAACTTGCAACTAACTACAAACTACTATTCTAAGTTCATAGTACAGATTGTAATATTATATGTAATAGTAAAATTCCTGAAATTGCGTCTGGAATTCTGCTGGTATCAGCAGGTGCTCTTTAACTTGTATATTATTTTTTTCTCAACTAATGCGTGTTACTTAAGTAATATTGGTTGTTAAATACTGCCTAGTTTGAAATTTAGGTTGGATTGACACAAATCACTGGTTCAGAAGAAAAATGTCACAAGTCAAAAAACACTATTTTTATGGCATTTATATCATACTACATAAAAAGTATCCTATTCGCAAGAAAAGTGACATATGTTTAGTTCAAAATACGGCCCGCAAGAAACAATTGTGTCATGTGGAAGACTTACAGAAATTATAATTATAATACTTTAAACGTCTCTACTAAAAAATGTGACTTTTTTACATTTTTCTTCCGAACCAGCAAATTGCCTATCAAAAGAAAACTCGTTGCGAACTTCATAAGCACTTGAATAAAATGTGTGGTAAGGGACTAGGTGCGAGTTTGACAAACATTCGTTTTCTTTGATTCATGATAGTTTAATGACATCTGGAAAAAACATATTTGGTGCTCGGCGAATTCAAAATATTTACATCAAATCGTCTATTTGAAATTTTTGATAAGCCGAATGATATATTTTATAGATAATAAATCTATATGTGTCGGATGTCAGGCTTTAGATAAAAACATTAAAGTGTAAAATATTTATTAACTGACTTTTCTGCCAATGATTATGGCTTGTATCAAGCAACACACATTATATGAAATTAATATTTAAACTTAAAAACATTTTTATAAATAACTTCGACTTTAAATTTTAATATGAATGTAACTAAGTTTACATATTAATATAATTCACAATGCATTGTTTGATAAGGCCAGAACCATTGGTTGAAACGTCGGTTAAATGAAAATAATACACTTTCATTTTTTTTTTATACTTGAAGCCTGACTTTACCTATTATAGATTTTTTATCACTATAATTTTATTATAGATAGGATATTTATATGGTAAATGAATATAACGAGTGTCTCATAGGATGATAAATGGATTACATTACACCCTTACATCTAAAAAAGGAGATGTATATAAAAGAGAATTATAGAAAAAATTGTGACTAAAAATATTATATTTTTTATTTAGCGTGATTCAGATATAAACACAAACGGTAAGTTTGTTATTGAATAATATGTTATTTTTAAAACTAAAATAGTAACATTTATAGGCTCACGCTCACCATGAGCTACTAACAAACGTCAAATTGACAGCTTCATAGTGCACACTTTACTGATTAAAGTCAGCAGCCATTAAATCTGAAGTAATGACATCACGCGTTAATTTGAAATTTGAGAAAATTTAAAAAACTATGTAGTTTTAAGAAATATAATAAATATTGGAATTAATACATTAACTCAATCTTTTTTAAATTTATAATTACATAGGATTAAGAAATTCAGATGAAAATTGTGAAAAAATCGTTTCGTGGCCTTTACATGAATCAAGATTGAAGGATGAGGATATTATAATATAATAATAATTCATTTTATATCCCTAATATCCAGTTTATTATAAAATAACAAATACAGAGAAACCCCTTTTTACCCATAATAATAGAATAATAATTAATTACCTTTCACATTATTACAGTTAACCAGATAATATTACTGTATTGAAAAGAATCCACACAACATTTTGTACTGGGATCTAGTTCAAAATTCTCAGCACAGATGTATCCTGGATCGCATGTTGCATTTTTACAAACCGGATCTTGATTGAGACAAGTTCGTTGAAATCCTGCACCACATTCGCTGAATACTTCGTTAGTCTGGCATTGCGTACCTGAAGAATACACAGTATATTAACTCATTCCTGTTTTCTACATATTTTAAACGATTAATTAATTATTGTAGGCGCGATGGCCGAGCGTGTTAATGCACATCTCTTAACATACTGTGACGTCATCCGAACCTAGGTTCGTCAGTTCGAATCCGCCTGTCGACAAAGTATGATTTGTCGTTAAAATAAAAAATACAGTTACTTGTATTAATCATACTCGGGCGCTATAAGCTAGTCACTTATACATATGCCTTAAAAGTAAGTAACATCGACTCAGAAAACCGGCAGTACGGGATATAATCACCTGAGGGATTAAATACATTATATATATATATATATATATATATATATATATATATATATATATATATATATATAAATAAATAAATAAATAAATATATCATCACGCCTTCTACCCATTACTGGGTGTGGCACTCTGCTGAAACAGATCTCGGTAAGTGATATATTTTGCGCGTGAAGTGCGGTTACCAGTCGTCAAATCACGGCCCCCAAACATGTTAGTGGTGGAGGAGCCACAGGGATAGCTTTTTCAAATTATGAAAATTTGTCGCCTGTGGGAATCGAACCAGGGACCTCAGGATCCACAGGCCGACTTCATACCACTGAGCTAGGCATCCCATATATATATATATATATATATATATATATAAATAATAGTTCGATCTACGCAAGTTAATTTTTTAAAAAGATATTTATTCGAACACTAGCAACGATGTTGCTTGGTACAAGCTTGATTCTAGACTAACTTACAACTATGTTACATCTTACAAGGAGTAAAGCAACTAATCAGCATAATATAATACCTTATGATAAATATTATCCTACTAAGCATTATTATAGGGGAGCTACGGCAAGATAACTCCTCCCTTCTTAAAATTGAGCCCCTTCTGGTAGGCGAATATCTTTGTTTGGGGATGAGACGTTGGTCTGCGCTGGATCTTCTTCTGTCTAACATGTTGGAGTACATAGTAATGCTATTATAAATAAAAGTCCAGCATAAAGTATAATTGTCCAAATACTAGGCCTATGCCGAGTGAGAGATTGATTATTAATTTTTGAACAACACTTCACAATTATTTTCTTTAATGAGATACACACCACTTAGAACTTTCACTTCTGCACTTTGTGGGTAGTTAAACTGAAATTTTTCTTCTTGGGGAAATGCTGCGAGGTACTGGTTGATTTCTGGAACGATCTCGATGTGGTTTCTTATGATATTCAGCTTTGTGTGCTGACTTTGATTAGAGTTGTCTTCTAGGAGAATTTGGCGTTCGCATACTGGGTTATACTGGGTTTGAAATTTATTGGAAAACTGATATGTTGTTCCTTTAGTACAAATGTCGTCTAGAGGTTTATTTTCATTATTTTCAGATTTTAGCAAGTGTTTTATTTCTAGGATGATTATTACAAATTCTGATTCCAGTTTTATAAGTATTGAATGCGAATAATAAAGTTCAAATCGTTTTTCGAAATTTATTAATAATGATATAAAGTAATTTATTTTTTTTTTATTTATAATATTTTACAATTAATTGTTATTACTGATTCATTATATTAAATATTTTAAATTATACTATTAAATCTTTATATTATTTTAGGGTTTACACTATATGCCATATTTAATTAATTTTGTAAATTTTGTTCATTATTCTACATATGTTCCAAAATTGTGTTAAATCTTTTCCATTTTTAAATTACCAGTGATAGATTTAAATATCGTTCCTAGGCCATCGATTAGTCCTCTTTTGTTTCATACGTTAGAAAAAATTTATTTTAATATGATTAATTTTGTCATTAATACTAGATTGGAGGAACTTAATTATTTTATTGTAATTATCTAATTCATGATTATAAATTGTTGAACTTGTGGTGGTTACGTTAAGATTGTTGTATTGTTGTCATATTCCTTATATAAGGGTGTCAAGTCATAGTAGTGTATGAAAGTGTGTTTTGCTATTTCTAGTTTAGCTGGTCGTGCGATTGCGAACAACCTGGAATGTTTTTAAAAGAATAAGTTGTTTTCCTGGGACGTTTGATATTTGACAAATGGATATTTTCTGAAGTGTTACCGTGTTTAGTTTTTATTTTAGCTGTTTAAATTTGTTTGTTAATATGTCTTATTACTTCCGGTTTAAATTTATTTTTAGTTTTTTGTTGTTTCTGTTTATTTTTTACTAAAATTTGATCTGGGATCTCGGGTAATTCTTCTCGTGTTTCATTAAGTTTATTAATATTTTTATTTTTATTATGGTCAATTTTTTCATTAATTTTTTGGTAAAGTATTTTCATTTTGCTTTTATGTTCTGTGATATAGTTATTTACTAATTGTTTATTTATTTCTATATTAAATGGAGAGTTAGAATCTATGTGTCCGGAAATGATTTCTGTGGGTTTTAATTTTGTAACCGAGTGTATTGTATTATTATATGCCAATAATGCGTAATTTACTTTAATTTCAATAGGTTCTTGTTTATATAATTCTTGATTATTAAAAAGTCTGACGTGTTCGATTAAAGTCGAATGAAAGCGCTCTACAATACCATTAGAGTCAGGGTGTTGGGAACTAATAAAGTGAATTTTGATCTTATGAACTTCTAAGAGTTCTTGCAAAATTGAATTTTTAAACTCTAGACCGTTATCTGATATTATTTGGTCTGGGATAGGATGATGAGTAAAGAATTTAACTAATTTGTTCACAACTTCTATTCCTTGTCCTGAATTTACTTTATATGCCTGTGCATATTTGGAAAAAGAATCTACTATAGTTAAGAATTTTGAATTATCTAATGTAATGCTATCAATATGGATTATCTGAAAGGGTTTTATTGCGGTTGGAGTAATATTAAATTTTAATTTCAGGGGATTTCTTTCATACTTTGTTATTTGACAGATCTGGCATTGATTAATATAAGTCTGTACTGATTTTCTTTGTTTAGGCCAATAGTACCGTTGTTTTATCCTAGTTTCGGTTTCATCAATTCCTCTGTGGTTAGTTTTACTTTCATGAAAAGATTGAATAATTTGTATGATTTCATCTTCATCTATTACATCTAAAAGTTTTTTGGTACACTTAATCATTTTTATTTCCGAATTTTTAAAATATTTTTGTAGAGTAGTGCTAAATTTTTCATAAAGGGGGTTTTCAAAATAAAGATAGTATTTAACGCGAGGGACTACATACTCTTTAATCAATTTTATCATGTCTTTTTCAAAATCATTTTTTGAAAATTGTACTAGAATTCTTTGTTTATTTTTATGAAGTTTTAATATAGTGGGATTCGGAGGATTGTATTCGATTTCGGATATTATGATTTGATTTTTACCGTAGTTTACGGGGCATTCAACTATCGGGATACCGATTACAGGATTTTCTACGTTGGAGTGTATTGTTTCATCACTATCGTCAGATGCGTTGTCATTAAAATTTTGTTTATCGTTGCCTACTTCAACTATTAAAGATTCAGAGTCGTCGGGATTATTATTATCGTTAGGATCTAATAATTTTTCGTTGAAGTCGTCTATGTATTTTTGAAATGCAGTTATGTCTGTTTCATTAATGTTAAGTTCTATTCGTGGTAATAATTCTAAGTCCGGTCCAGTATACGCGGATATTGTTACGTCTGTATCTTGAAAAATGTACTGAATCATCGTTTTTATATCTGTCCAGTCTTTCTTGTCTTTACCATATGCTAGTTTTAAATTTTTGATATTATGTTTTAGGCAAAGGTCTTTAAAACTTAACAGGGTGTAAAATGTATCTTGAAGAGATCGTTTATTAAAGTAATAATTTTTTATTATAAGATTTAAATAATTTTGATATTCAAATGTATTATTATCTTTTAATTTAAATTGACTTGAATTTTGAAGGTCGTGTGAAATTTTACTAAGTGCGTCTGCGTTTGTGATTAGTTTTTCTTTTTTATAAACAATTTCATGATTGGATTCTTCGTTATTCATGTAATTTGTGCGAGATTTAGATATGTCGTGTTTATTTTTTTCTATTTCTAATAGATTTAATTTAGGGGTATGTCTAGAATGTGATACATAATTGTCAAATAACTTGACGTTCAGTGGTTTTAGTATGTTTAGTGTGATTTTTAAGTCTGTTGGGTTCGTTACTGTACATAGTGCTTCATGATTTTCAGCCTTCGTGACACATTCTGGAATTTTTAAATTGTTTGTTTTAATTTCTCACAGAGAAAAAGGAAGTATTTAATTCAACACGAGATCGCGTGTTGAAAAATTATTATTTGAATCAAACATTTTTGTTTTGTTTTAACTAATATCGTTTTATTTGAAAACATCTAAATTTCTTGAAATAATAGTGAAAACCGTTTTACTCTTATTTCTTGATCCAAATAAACATTTTCTTAAAATAAATAATTTTTTCTTAGTTGTACAAATTGTTGTATATTAAAATAAATAAATATACCGGTTTAATTCAAACAGTAATAACATCTTAATCTAAGAAATTATATTTTTTGCATCAATACATGAAGTGCATTGAATTATAACATTTTGTGTTGGTTCAATTCATTGCTTATGTTGGCTACATTGAACCTGTTGAAACGTGTTGACATACGCAGAGTTCATGCGTCGTAAGTGAATTGCCGATGGTGCAGCAGTATCTTCCAAGCCTTAACACGTCTTGGTTTATATTTTAAAGTAAGTAAAGTGTAATAATGGCTGACGGTGAAATACGCAATCTTCTGTTACAGTGGGGATTTGAGGAGTGTGTACAAAAATTCGAAGGTATGGCAATATACAATAAAATAATACATATTTCAGTGCAGCCATTTTTACCATAAGGCAATCTGTATTTTAGTGCAAGTTATATAATGCATTAAATACCTTGTGACTCATATTATAACATATTTATATATTAGTAGCTAGTAAAACATAAATGCGACGCAAGCGATGGGACTTCCCCGAGCTAGCGAAACATAAAATCACTTTTTACTTGATGTCAATCTATTTTATGATTTATTATTGGATGCAGGCATTTATATTTAACCTTCTTGTAAAATATAAAGTTCTTAGTATTTCATGGTATATATATTTATTGTGCAGAGGAAGAAATAACTAAGGACATATTATTAGATTTGAACGAAGAAAATCTAATACCACTAGTGCCGAAATTAGGGAAGAGGATAAAATTAATTAAAAAGATTAAAGAACACCATCAAGATCAAACTCTAATTACTATATTAAACAGTGACGTTGTAAGTATATTTATGCATAAATTAAGTATTCAGCTAGATTGTAATCATTTTACTTAGATTTTAGTCCCGAATTCAGAAGTATCCACTTCAATTTCTACACCAAGTTCGACGTCAACCAGATCTGCGGATACGTCAATTTCTTTACCGCTGCAATTGTGTACTGAGCTGAATGATTCTTCCGCATCGACATTATCTGCCCCTATTTTATTATCAGAATCCGAAGATACGACAACATTGTTAGAAGGTGATAGTCCAGATTTAATGAAAATAAAATTTAAGGAAGCTACTCTACCATTAACAAGTTTTTATGGTAAAACCGAATTCAAGAAAGCCTGTCGTCATTCTTATCATTTAAATTTAAAACAGTTTCTTGAGGGCAGCAATTCCGGGAGATTTATCTTGTCTTCGTATAGACAAAAGAATATATTAACCTACAAATTAAGGAATCTACTTGTAGAAATACTTATAAATGGTCTATTAAGTCAAAATTCAGAGTAAATATGATCATAATTATTAAAACCTAAACTTCAAAATAATATGTCTTTTATAGTTCTTTAGGAAATACTGATTTTCAAATAATTGCTGAAAAAATTTGTGGGTTGTTTCCAACCGAATGTGATAGTACTTATTTTATTCCTCCAATTAGCGCAAAATATTCTGGCACAAAAAAAGCAATTAATGCTAAGGGAAAACTTTCCGACAAATATCGAAATCTGAAAAGATTTTATCATTTTCATAAAAATAATAAAGATTCATCTTCAGAGGAAAATAATAAAGAAGAAACGACAGGTATACTTTAAGTACTTTTTTTGACACATTTCTTTTAAACTACGAGGATCTTTACTAATCGATTTTTATTCGAAAATTAGTACTACTTTCTGACGACCCTCGTGTGTAATATACACATATATATATATATATATATATATATGAAACTAAAATTAAAATTTTCGTTAGTTTCCGAAGATGTTCGCACTAGTGAATTATGGCTTAAAAGTAGGGTGGAACCATGGAACGAAGTAGAAAATCACTGGAAAAAAACATTTTCATTGCGAAGAAATGATGATTCAAAAAGCATAACGGATTTTATTCAGAAATGGCCAATTTTAAAAAATGAGAACGCATTTTTATTGGTAATATTTAATATATAATTATATGCTCATGCTAATTTTTTTCCTTTTTAAGATTGAATATGATTTTCGAAAAATATATGAAAATGTAGAAAACAATTTGTATAAAAACTGGAGTTCGTTTTTTGAAAAATTGAAGCAAATAAATACTGATAAAAGTAATGATCTACTTCTTCAATTATTGCCAGAATTGGACGAAAGTAATTTTTTTAAATTATGAGTGTAAATACTTTTAGCAATTGTAAATTTTGTTTTCAGATTGTATTGATGCTGTAAAAATATCAGCATTGCCAACATTTTTACCCCCAAGTGGGCGAATTAGAAATAATAAAAATCACTGGAAACCATCAACTTTGGAATGCCAAAATTCAATCATTTGTCTTGCCAAAGTAAATATAAAAATGCATTTTATTTTATAACACTAATTTTAATACTTTCAGACTGCTTCAGATATATTAGAAGTAATAGAACAAAGAAGAATTTTTATGAAAAAATTGTCGTTAGCCATATCACCTTTTATTATAGTTGTTGGAAATTCTTTAATCTCTGTGAAAGAATGTTATGTTTCTATCGACTCAAGTCTATATAAATGCAAGTCAGTACTACAAGCTTTTGATATATGCTATAAATCATTTCATGTTCTTAATGTTCACTATCCATTGGAAAGTGAACATATTTGGTTAATAATTCAAAGGTTTGTCTATGAAACAACTACAAAATGGGATAAGAAAATTCCAGTAGTTGAACGAATTTTAAAAGAATTATCACCGTAAAATTTGGGTATTTTGTTCGAAGATTTAATAGAACTCAATCCTTTGTACTGTTGTTTAAGCCTAAATGGCAAAATGTATATTAATAATGTTAATTAGAAATTACACATTTGTTTATATTTAAAATAAAGCAATAAAATGCATTTGATTTGAAAATATTTACATCTTAATCTAACCTATCAAATTTATTAATCCAATGTATCAATTCAATTTAAAATAATGTATTACTATATTAATTCAATAAACTTTAAACTTTATTCTAAAATAATGACTATATTTAAACAAAACATTTCATATATTAAATCAAATTATTAATAATGTTAACAAAAGACAACAAATGAATTAAATTTACATTTTGCAAAAGTTTTACTTTAACACATTACTTGCATTGAAACAAGATTATTTAATCAACACTTTATCACTATTCAAATTAACTCAGTTACGTTTTTGTTTCTCAGGAAGCGTGAAAATGAGTAAGATCAAAACGAATCCTTTTGATTCAACACTTTTTTTCTCTGTGTGATGGAATAACAATGTTTCCTGATTTTATGTTTACTTTTACTTTAATATTTTTTTCGGATTGGGGTTCTAGAACTATTTTATTCATGGCAGAAATGTTATTTGAATTTACTTTGTTATTGTTTGGTTGAAGGTAATAAATTTTGATTTTTGAATTTGAAGTTATTAATAAATCGTTATTTATGTCAATAATAATTTTTAATAATTTTAGGTTATCTATTCCTAACAGTAAGTCAAACTTATCATGGAAATTAAATAAGTGATATTTTAAGCAAGAATTGTTAATGTGTTTCATATTAAAAATTTTGGAAGTGGGTATCAAAGTGCTAAATTGTTCTAAAGAAGTGCCATGTGCTGTAGAGATTTGGAATGGGTCTTTAAGGATAGATTTTTTTGAAATATTTATTTGCTATATCAGGTTTCACGAATGATTTTGTACTGCCTGTATCTATTAGAACTTTAAGATTGTTTTCTGGCAATATTATGTAAGGTAATGCGTTTTGATTATTCGTTAGATTTAGTAATTCTATTGTTGAAATGTTTCCGAGGCGGTTTCGCATAAAAAATCGTCCGGTTCAGTGTTTGTGTCTGTGGGGAATTCGATGCCATGTTGAACTTGTTCGTATGTGTTATCTGTGTGCGTGTCATGTTCGTACTCTATTGTTTCACTGTCTATGTTGTATAATTGTTCAGAGATTACATTTTGTTTTGGTCTAAAATTTTGGTAACCGTGAGATGGTCCTGGTCGTGGTGGATGTGTGTTATTTGTGGATATACTCATGGGTGTTGGATTTGGAAATCGTTGACCGAAATTTTGGTTTTGTGTGATTTTACTTCTATTAGGTTGAAAGTTTTGATTAAAATTTCTATTAAATGGTTTATTTACGTGTGGTAGGTAATTGGTCTGGTATAATGGTTTACTCTGGTTAAATTGTTGTGGTTGGTTAAATTTTGGAGTGATTTTCTGTATATTATTTTGTGGTTTGGGATTTTTAGTAGTTGGGATGTCAAACTGAAAATCGTTCGTTAACATGCTTAATGCGGAATTTAAATCTGCGGGGTTTTTAGCTCTCATTAGTTGTCCTATTGGTTCTCTAAGTCCTCGTAATAATATGCGTAACGCATAATTTTGAAAATAGCGCGATAAAAGAGCGGCTTCGTTGGATTCACTAGGATCCGAATGAGTTTTAATATAAGAGATCTGAAGATTTAACAAATGTTGTAACTTGTTATAAAAGTCAAAAGGTGTTTCATTATATGACTGTTTTAATTCAGTCATTTCTATGGCAAGTGTGTATGTATCGCGTTTGTCAGCGTACGTATTCGTTAGAGCAGTTTTTAATTCTTTAAAATTTGAGATGGTACAGCTCGCAATATTAACTGCGGCGTCACCTTTTATCTTTGACAATATTGTGGACATTAGATATTCGTTTTGA
This sequence comes from Pterostichus madidus, assembly GCA_911728475.2. Taxonomy (NCBI): domain Eukaryota; kingdom Metazoa; phylum Arthropoda; class Insecta; order Coleoptera; family Carabidae; genus Pterostichus; species Pterostichus madidus. The sequence goes on along the minus strand of OU452304.1, from coordinate 14,796,886 downwards.
AAATCTGTTATATCCGTTGTGTTATAAAATTTAGTTACCAATTTCTGACATATTTCAAGAAATCGGGGTAAAAGTTCGCGTTCCCCATGGAAATCGGGAATCATATCGAGATATTCTCGTTTTAATGCTGGCATTGCCATTTTTATTTGATTAAAATTAAATATTAGATTTTTAATTAATGATTTTGAGACTATTTTATTAGTCAAAATATTTGGAGACAGTTCACTTTCGGAACTGGAGTCAGAATCAGAACTTGAGTCAGTATTAATTATTATTTTAAAACCTCTAAAAGACATAAAGTACTTACAGCAGAATCAGCGTCTTCATGTGCGTTGAAGATTTTGACCCGTGCGAAGTTGAGACGTTCCGATGTTCCCTCGGACTGCTCGAGATGCCTTCGAAGTTGACGTGGGTGTCGTGTGTCCGATGTTCTCTCGGCCACAGTAGACGGTGCTGCGATGCTTGATGTGTGTTCGACGACAGGAGTCACTTTTACTTATCACTTGTTGATCGATTTAAATTCGCAATTTGCCTCAAATCGTTAAAAACGAACCAGTACTACTTATCGATAGTGCTGTATGGCAAATCCTACCAAGACTGCGCCAATAATAGTTCGATCTACGCAAGTTGATTTTTTAAAAAGATATTTATTCGAACACTAGCAACGATGTTGCTTGGTACAAGCTTGATTCTAGACTAACTTACAACTATGTTACATCTTACAAGGAGTAAAGCAACTAATCAGCATAATATAATACCTTATGATAAATATTATCCTACTAAGCATTATTATAGGGGAGCTACGGCAAGATAACTTATATATATATAGAGTGGTGACCGCAATCCTCGAACATAGGATTTTAACAATTTTGTAATTTCCTGCTTCGCTAATTATTTTAAACAAAAAAGCTTCAAATAAAAGTTCTAATAAAATTCTTCATGTAAGACAATACACAAAATTAATATTGTATGTTTCGTAACGGCACAAATTTGATCTGAAAATAACGAAAATAACCTGAAAACTATTGATAGCCATGGAACTAAAACAAAATTAAAGAAATGTTTGTCGTTTTATCTGTCAAAATAAATGATATAATAAATAAAGAAATTATTTTGACAGATTATACTTCAAACATTTGTTTCATTTTGTTTCAATTCCATGGCTTTCGATAGTTTTGAGACTATTTTTGTCATTTTCAGATCTAATTTGTGCCGTTACGAAGCATGCAAACTAAATTTTGTTAGATGCAGAATTTTATGCGCTAAAACTTTTATTTGAAGCTTTTTTACTTAAAATAATTAGCGAAGCAGGAAATTACAAAATTGTGATTTTACATGTTACATCCCTATGTTCGAGAGTTGCGTTCACCACCCTGTATATATAATAATAATAATAGTAAAATGCACACATTGCTTATTACATCCTTTCCCAGGGTGCTACTTGATCCCCGAGGTCAACGTATTTGATAAGAGAACTTGTAATGATAATTGTAATTAGAGAGTTAATATAAATCTTGTCTTGTATTGAGGAAGTCAATAAAAATCTTATTTAAATACTCGCCTTCTATTTATTATTCTTGTTGGGATTGTTTAAAATATTAACGTACATAATTTCAGTTCACTTAGTGATTAAACCGGCAATCGAACATAAAAATTAACAGTTATGTGAGTGAAAAAGTAATCAGCTCCATCCCGTAACCTGCCAAGTGTTGAGCGAACGTCAACCAGCGCATCCATTCGAGAGATCAACGATTTCATCCTGATCCAGCGAGCTGAGAGAATATCAGCATTGAACTGAGGACAACCCAGGAGCAGTAGGAACCTACTGCTATATCTTTTTCCCTCCTTCCCAAGATTGCAATATCATCTGCAAATGCAAGGATTTACAGACTCCTATTATAGATAATTCTACTAGGGTATTATGCGGGTTTTATTTATTATAATTTTCTAATATAAGGTTGAACAGTAGGGAAGATACAACATCACTTTGTTTAACCCCTCTTTTTATAGGAAAGTCCTCGGAGAGATCATTACCGATTCTACATTTATATTTTGTACCTACAATACATACTTTGATCAATTTTATTAATTTTATTTGTACTTTAAATTTTTGAAGGGTTATCCATATTGGTATGTGTCGTATAAATAAAATAATTATCCATATTGGTATGTGTCGTATAAATAAAATAATGTAAATCGATTATTTTGTTTAAAAAAAATATTTATTTTTGCAATTAGCAACTTATATATAAGTACAGCTTCCCACAGAAACTGGTGATACCAGCAGTCCCACACGCAAACATCAGTAGTCCCCCCAACACCTACATAGTACATTACATTTTTGTATGATGAACTTCGAATATTTGTAGTTAGTTACAAGTTAGACAATGAATTGTAAAGAACTACTAAAAACAAATTCATTTTCATCTTAACGATTTACTGAGAATTAGAACAAAATCGTCGCAGAGATTTTACATCGCCGCGAGTGAACATCGCACTGCACCGTACAAAATCTCCAGCTCTGCTACATACAGAGCTGCTAGTCGACATCCCAGGACTCCCGCTGAATACGAAGCAGAAGCCCATGGACAAACTGATAATAATTCTGTAAGTACTTATATCCTTTAGAAATATCAGTCAGCACCAGTCAGGTTTAGAGAGTACAGACACAAATTCAGTTGTGTCTTATAATTTACCAATCAATAGTTTATCGGAAACTAGCTTAGTATTAGAAAATTTAATTGAAGATATCAGTAACTTAAACATAGCAGATATAGCGATCCCCACTAATTATCATATGGAGGAACCCCGGTTAGTTTGGGATGAGATAGATTTAGGTGTTCCACAACCAGAACCAGTAAATGTTTTGCAATTAGGGCAAGCATCACGACTCAGATACATAAATTCATATTTTTAAGTTATTTATAAATTTGCTCAATTAAAAAATAAAATCATATGTATTTAACATAATATTACTTCTACTAGGTTTCCTTAAACAAATTAATCCTTCAACCACATTGATTTTCAAATTATAAAATTATTAAAATTCACCGAAATAAATCTTACAAAAGAAGTCTAAATTTGAAATAAATACTTTTATATAAATGATTACGTACAATTCAAATTATCAGATTGTTATAAAACTGAATGAAAGAAACTAACTCTTTTGCTACGTTATCATGTACTACCAATATTACCATCACACTGGATTAAATGTCGAAAAGAAATTAATATTTTATTATGACATTACTTCTATATTTGTCCGGATATATTATGATTTTAAATTATATATAAAAAAAAAAACATTTTACAAGTAATAATAGATCAGGTAAAAATTAAAACAAATCTTGTAAGTCTACAAAAAATATAATACAAAAGAAAAAATAAAATCAATAAAAAAAGTTGTCAAAACATTAAAGATTTATTTTTTTTTAATTTCAATAATTCTTCCATTATTTCGGTTTGCTTCTTCTTCTCCTCTACCAATGTCTGCATGATATCGATAAGTCTGTCCATTTGATTGTTTAGACAGTCTCCGTTCTCCACGCATCCATTGTAGTTACCTTTGTTTTTACTTACTAAAACATACAGAAAATTACAATTATGGAGTAATCAAAATGAAACTCGTAGGGTTAATATAATTAGTAACCGCATGAAATGAAAATGATTTATAATATGATCATTTTTAATCAAATTATAAATAACTCCCACTATAAATTATTATATTTGTCAATTGATTACTATATTTAACAAAACTATTACTCAAATTGTCGCTACGCCGTCAATTTTTATTCAAATAACTTGCATATTAATCTGCTTGAAAGCTTATTTTATTAGCTTTCTGGTAGTTATCTTGAAATATTTTTAGCTGGAACATATAAAAAGTTATATATAAAAGTATCAAAAAAGGCATTTTCCCCAATTAAACTACATGTAAATTTTGACCCCTCTACAGGCACGTGTCAACGTCATTTTTCGGACGATGGCTCAAATTTTTTTTTATTTTTTCTGAGTAGTTTTAGAGGATGAGAGCATAAAATTTCCGACTTTGCCAAAATAACGGACACCCCAATATATATATATATATAGTCAGTGTCGCCATTTTCTGCTTAATCTTGGCGTCGATAACAAACGCCTGTCTTGATTATATACTTTTGAATACAGAAATACTTGCATATGAACTTTAAACAAATATTTTACACAAATTTGATAACTCTCAATGTCAAAAGTCAATAAATTTTAGTTTTGTACTTCTGGTTTTGCATCAGTTTCCAATCGACAACAAAGCGAGCTCGAGAGCCGAAGTTTTCGAACTGATCGTAAGGTGCTGCATCCAGTCGGACAAGTCGCGAAAAACCAAAATATTTAGGAAGTCGAGAGGAACGAAATATTAGTTGAAAAAATCTTATATAGGGAAATATAGCTTGTAAAATAATAATTAATGCAAAAATTGTATGTAATACAAACAAGGGTGTTATGTAGTAAATTATCATATGTTTAGCATGACTAATTTATCGGCTAATAAAAAGATAAATGGAATTGCAATTTTCGAATATTGGCTCAAAGTTTATATTACTGTAATATAGACAGTCAGTGTCGCCGTAGTCTGCTTGATCTTTGATCTATCGCGTTTGGTATCAAATGAAAGAACTTTTGAAGGGCTCGCGTACAAAAAATATAATACTTACCGATAGTCAATTGTTTTAGTGAAAGTGATTCAAAACCCATCGTCTTTGGTATCAATTAAAAGGTCTTTTTAAGGGCTTACATGAAAAATTGGAATTTTATCGATTGGCAATTGTTTTAGCGAAAGTGTTCCAAAACCTATCGTGTTGGTATCAAATTAAAGGTCTTTTTAAGGGCTTACACGCAAAATTGGATTTTATCAATTGGCAATTGTTTTAATGAAACTAATCCAAAACCTACCGCGTTTGGCATCAAATGAAAGGTCTTTTTAAGGGCTTGCATGCAGAATAGGAAATTTTTTCGAAATATATATATATATATATATATATATATATATATATATATATATATATATATATATATATATATATATATAAATTAAGTTAACGGATTAACGTTTACTTAAAAAAAATTATTTTTAATTGAACAATACAGATTATGATAGGTCTTTACAATTCAGTGTCTAACTTGTAACTAACTACAATACTATTCTAAGTTCATCATACAAAATAAGTAATTTAATATCTAGGTGTTGAGGGGAATACTGCAGTAACGTCTGGGAATCTGCTGTTATCAGCAGTTTCTGTGGGAAGCTGTCATTTAACTCCTCCCTCCTTAAAATTGAGCATCCCCGGGGAGGTTCAGCTGGGGTTGCTGGTGTTGAAGGGTTGAACACCTGGGCTGTAGTTCATGGTCTTGGATCCTGGTGGTTCTGGTTGATTTTGAAACTTTTTCCTGAGGAAGACTGTGAACATTGTGACAGCAATTATTAATATAACGACATATAAAATTGCTATTGAGTAATTTGAAATATCGGCTGTGATATCGTAGTCTTCAATATCTTCAAACTTGTTTATTGGTAGCTTGAGATCTTGGATGCTGTTAAGTTCTACGGCCAATTTTGGTATTTGTGCGTCATCTAACTTGATTTTAAAGTTGTCTAATATTATGGGTTTTCCAAATGTTCCTTCTTGAAAATTTTGATTTTGATCTCTAAATTTAATTTGACATTGATTTTCTTTAATCAAAAAAATTCCTTGTATGGTTTTAATTTCGTCACCTAGTTGACATGAAGCGTGGATACTTTCTTGTTGTGGGAATACAACGAGAAATTGGTTGATTTCTTCAATGGTTTCTATGTGGTTTCCTTTTAAACTGATTTGAGTGTATTGACAGTTCTTATTATCATTGTGAAGGATTATGTTCTTCTCGCAGGATCTATCATCTGTATCTTCGATCTTGTTTGGACATTGATAAATATTTCCTTTAGTACATGTGTCCTTTAAAGATTTAATTTGACCATCAAAAGATTTTAGAAAATATTCTTTATTTAAAATAACAGTCACAAATTCAGTTTCATGTTTACTGGGAATGGGTATAAGGTGAAATAGTTCAAAATTTATTTCATAATTAATTGGAATTTCTAGGAAATAAATAATTTTGTTTGAATCTAATTTACAATTTACTTTAATTAATTTTTCAATTTCGGGTATATTTTCAAATGTTGGTTCTAAAGGGAATTCGTTATTATAATTTTTATAAATTCTGTTTAATTCCGAATAAAGATCATGGACTTTTACAATGCTTGGATGCATCACATGAAGTTTACAAAAGGTTAAAGAATTTTCTATATCTTGCATTACGCTTAATATCATGTTAAACAAAGTATTTAATTGACTGTAAATGTCATAGATACTGATTTTATTTAAATTATGGGTTCCACCAACAATAATATGCAACAACTGCTCTATTTTTAATTTTAATTCTAATTCATTATGTGTAATGGTTTCAACTGTTTTATTAAATTTTTCTATTAATTCCTGATTAACAGAGTACTGGTATTTTAATTGTTCCTTTAGCTTATGCTGATTAAGTTCCAAATGTTTTAAAATTTTCGTATAACGTGTTTCGTCCTCTGCGTCTAAATTTCCAGTGATCGATTTAATTATGGATCCTATTCCAGTTATTAATCCTCTCTTTTTTCTAGATTTTTCATGATTGATAAATAAATTATTAAATTTTTCGTCTATTAAATTTTGGATATAGAATATAATTCTGTCATTATTCATAAATTCTTTTACGCTACTATCATTTGTGTTTATAGTTTGTTTTAGGTTACTGTGTTGTAATTTTAGGTTATTATATTGTTGGACAATAGGTTGTAAATCGTAAAAATGAAGGAAAGTATGTTGGGATCTTTGTAGTTTAGCTTGTCCTAGATTGAGTGTTAATAGTCCAGGGTTGTAAGTAATATTCTTGATGTCTAGTCCGTCAGTGTACGCGAGGTACAGGGATCTGAAAGATCGGAGGTTTTGTTAATAATTTTATGAATTTTTCTTGGTCTTTTAATGTTAGATAAATGAATTTTAGTTTGTTTCCTATTATCTTTCATGTCTGTCTTAATTTCTGCAGTTTTTCGGTTTTTGTTAATTGTTTTAATAATTTCTTTTTTGAATTTTGGTTGTCGTGTTTTATTAACTTTTTGTTTGTTGTGTACATAGGCTGTTTCGGGTATATCGTCATCTGGTTTATTATAAATGGTTACAATTGTATTACTATTTTGGAAAATAAATTCTAACATAGGTTTAACGTTAGTCCAATTTAGTCGGTCAAGACCGCAACCTAGTTTTGGAATATTTAAATATTTTATCTTATTTTTCAAACAGAATGATTTTAAATTTAAAAGAGTATAAAATAAGTCCTGATTTGTTGGTTTATCATTATAATAGTTTTTCGTTATTAAATAAATAATGAATCTATTATTCTGATCTTTTAAGTAAACTAAATTATATAATTTAGGATTTTGATTTCTTAATTTATTTATATTTTGAAATTTTTTGAAAAATTCTTTTGCTATGCCTTCTGACATCTGTAAGTCGCGACTAACACAATGTGCTAAGCTTTCGTTGTAAGGAGAGTCAAAAATGTCTGCTTCTACTTCAAAAATTTTATACTCATTATTTGAGTTTATTAGTTTGTTATTTAAATAATTTTGATACTGAGCCAAAGGTGAAAGATCGTCTTTAGTATTAATTAATTTTTGAATAGGAGTTTCATTGTTACATGGAATGCGGCTCAAAGCATCAGCATTCGTGTTTAATTTACTCTTTTTGTACACAATTTCGTAATCGAACTCTTCTAATCGCAATCTCCATCTAACAAGTTTAGAATTTGGTTCTTTAAGAGAAAATAGCCACTGTAGTGGTTTGTGATCTGTAATGATTTTAAATTTTCTGCCGAAAAGATAAGGTCGAAAATATTTTACTGCCCAGACTATGGCAAGTAATTCCTTTTCTATTGTTGAATAATTTTGTTCCGAATCATTTAAAGTTCTACTAGCATATGAGATTGGTAGATCTGAGCCAACAGGGCCTTGAGATAATATGGCACCAATTGCGTGATTGCTAGCGTCGGTTGTGAGATTAAACGGTTTTGTAAAATCTGGATATTGGAGAATTGGTTCATTGATGAGTAAATTTTGACAAGTATTAAAACATTTAATGTATTCTGGACCATTAATCTTTATTTCTACATTTTTCTTGAGGCATTTGGTTAAAGGTTTAGTTAATTTAGCGAAGTTATTAATGAATTTACGGTAATAACCAAGTAATCCTAAAAATGCTTTTATTTGCGTGGTTGTTTTTGGCAGTGGGTAATTTTTAATTGCTTTAATTTTGTCCGGGTTAGGTCGAACGCCTTCTGGAGTAACAATATGGCCTAGGTATGCAACTTCTTTTTGAAGAAATTCAGATTTGTCGGTTTGAATTTTTAAATTAGCTTTATGTAATCTTTTAAATACCGTTCTTAAATTTTTCATATGTTCTTGTAGACTTGTGCTGAATATTAAAACATCATCGAGATACACAATACAAATTTCATTTGTCAAGCCTCTTAAAACATTATCCATAACGCGTTGGAAGGTGGCGGGTGCATTTTTAAGACCGAATGGCATTCTGAGAAATTCATAATGACCATTTTCCGTATTGATAGCTGTTTTTTGAATGTCATCTTTGTGCATTTCGATTTGATGAAAACCGGAAACTAAATCTAAGGTAGTAAAATATTGACATCTGCCAAGTTTATCTAAAAGTGAATTAATGTTTGGAATTGGATACTTGTCATCTATCGTCTTATCGTTTAATTTTCGATAATCGATAACCATGCGCCATTTTTTCTTTCTCGATGCATCTAATTTTTTTGGTACAAGCCACACGGGCGATGACCAGGGGGAATGTGACGGTCTAATAATTTTTTGATTTAACATATTATTTATTTGATCTTTAACTTCGTTACGATGTATTTCCGGGTATCTGTATGTCTTTGAGTAGATAGGTATTTCGTCATTTGTCTGTATGTGGTGTTTTATTTCATTAGTAAAAGATAACGACTTATCTTCCGTATGAAAAATGTCAGCGTACTCTTTCACTAACTTTGTGATAGCTAATTTTTCTTCAGGGTTCATATGTCCAGTACGGATTTTTGAGAAATCGAAAGTTTTATTTGAATTTTGAGATTTAAAATTAATATTATTTATTTCAAAATTTTCTAACGGTTCAGTGCAAATATTATTTATGGTATCTATAACAGATTCTACATCGTTAGGGTTTATTGTTGGATAATACGTGATATTATTTTTAATCAATGCGATTCCTTCTGGAATGATAATATTATTAATATGTGTTTCCGGAATGAAGGCTTCACCATTTTCAATGTTTTGAACATAGAACTTTGTAATTATCTCAGACTTAGATGGAATCGTGACATAGTGTGAACGCGGTGTTACTGAGTGATAATGAATTTTTATCTCAGCAGCTGGTGTTATTATCTTATCTCGTGTCAAGTTAATGGTCGCTTCTAATGTTTTTAAGTTATCTAATCCTAGTAAAATGTCGAACTGGTTATGAAAGTCAAATAAGTGATATTTAAGGGTAGGATTGTATTTCTAGAATAATTTTGAACATGGTAATAATAAACTAAATTTTTCAGTTGAAGTTCCGTGTGCTGTAGTTATTTTAAAAGGATCATATCTAATTTCATTATTAAAATATTTACTTGCAATTCTGGTTTAATGAACGAGCGTGTGCTACCTGTATCGAGTAAAACTTTTAAATTATGTTCTGGAAATATAATAAAAGGTAGTTCGCTTTGATTATGGAGAAAATTTAGAGATTCAATTACATTTCCGAGGCATCTATTTCTAAAAAATAATTTGGATCGGAATTTTGTTCTGTTTCGTAATTTCCACTGTCTTCTTCTGGTTGGTAAATAACAGCGTTAGTATCGTCAGTAGCGAGTTCATCGTTTATTTCGTTCGTTTCAGTGTTATGCAATTCTTCGGATGTAAAGTTATGTCTCTGTTGCGTTTGGGGGTATTGTCGGTACGCGAATTGTTGAGGTCGTGCTTGATTGTAACCTGACGGTCCGGCTCTAGGTACAAATGTCTGTCTTGTGCTTACACTCATGGGTGTAGGCTTTGGGAATTTTTGATTGGGATTTGATTTGAATACATTTGGTTTTGTATTCTGAATTTGTTGGGAAGTGTGGTTATTTGTGTTATTTGGGAATGGTCGGTACATTAATTGAGGATTTTGTCTGAATGCGGGTCTGTTCTGTGTGTTGTTTATGAATTGTTTTGGTTTAGGTGTTATGTTGAATTTTTGATTTACGCGCGAAAAACTTTCTAACTGGAAATCGTTAGTTAGCATATTGAGCGCTGAGTTCATATCTGAGGGATTTTTAGTGCGCATTAAATTGCCTAAGGGCTCTTTAAGCCCTCTTAAAAGGATTCTTACTGCATAATTTTGGAAGTATCCTATTAAAACTTCCTGTTCTTCTCTATTTATTTGTGTCGATATATACGCGATTTGTAAATTGAATACTTCTTTAACTCGGTTATAAAATTCAAACGCCGATTCATTATTTTGTTTTAATTCTGTCATTTCGATATTAAGTGTATAACAGTCTCTTTTATCAGAGTATGTGTCTAGTAACGCTTTTTTTAGATTTGCCCAGTTTGCGACGGTGCAAGTTGCAATATTTGAAGCAGCTTCACCCTTAATGTTTGACAATATACTTGCCACGAAATACTCGTTTTGGAAATCGTTAGGGTCTGCTATAAAATTTATTTACTAACTTCTCGCAAACTTCAATAAATCTGGAGAGTAGTTTTGTATCTCCGTGAAACTCGGGGATCATATCTAGATACTCTTTTTTAAGCGTGGGGATTGCCATGTCTGCTATATTTAAATTATTAATATCTTGAATTAAATTTTCTATTACTAAGTTAGTTTCCGATAAACTATGGGTTGGTGAATTACAAGAACTAACCGAATTTGTGTCTGTACTATCTGAATCTGAATGGTGCTGATTGATATTTCTAAAGGACATAAGTACTTACAGAAGTATTATCAGCTTGTCCATGGGCTTCTGCTTCGTGTACAGCGAGACAGGAGTCCTGGGATGTCGACTAGCAGCTCTGTATTCAGCAGGGCTGGAGATCTTGTACGGTGCTGTGCGATGTTCACTCGCGGCGGTGTAAAGTCTCTGCGACGATTTTTGTTCTATTTCTCAGTAAATCGTTGAGACGAAAACGAATTTGTTTTGGAGTAAATTCGCCTGAGAATCCTACCGACTGCGCCAATTAAGTTAACGGATTAACGTTTACTTAAAAAAAATTATTTTTAATTGAACAATACAGATTATGATAGGTCTTTACAATTCAGTGTCTAACTTGTAACTGACTACAATACTATTCTAAGTTCATCATACAAAATAAGTAATTTAATATCTAGGTGTTGAGGGGAATACTGCAGTAACGTCTGGGAATCTGCTGTTATCAGCAGCTTCTGTGGGAAGCTGTCCTTTAACTTATATATATATATATATATATATATATATATATATATATATATATATATATATATATATATATATATATATATATATATATATATATATATATAAGTTATAGTGCGGAATAGTGCTGACATAGACAATGAATACTTTTAAGAACGTGACTTTATGTAGAATTATCATATTACATTATACGTAGTTGTAGTTTAATGATGGGATCTTCTTTGTATGTTTTAAGTTAGTCTTAGCTCAGAATCTGTACTAGTAGGAACTCTTAAAGTAAAATAAATACTTTTTAAAAACAAAGATAATTTGTTTAATAATATAATTGGCGCAGTCGGTAGGATTTGCCATAACAAATAATTTGGTTCACCTTAGTGATTTATTTGGCAAACGAACAGTCTTTTTGTGTTAACGCAAGTAACACTTTGTGCGCGTAGTGAGTTAACGTACATAACTAACTAATCGCGCATCTTACTAAAAGACTGACAAAAAACAAATTAACTTAAGTTCCTGAGCGTCCTCACCGTGCTGAGTGCAAATCAGCCAACGAGAACGTCAACTCTGCAGCGTCGACCAGCTGGGCGGCATCTCCGAATCCAGAGGCACCTGCATCCGACCTAGACAACTACAGTACGAGCATCTCATCAAGCGATTTCAACGAATATGAAACCGTCACTGATACTGCTACTGTAAGTACTACATGTCATTTCGAGGTCCAAATATAATAATAAATTCAAGCGAAAGTTCAAATTCTGAATCAGACTCAGATCTTGACGATCCTACTTTAATTCCAAATAGCTCAAATAATCCTAGAATTGTATTAAGAAAGTCTAGATTAAACATGACTACCCCAACCTTAAAAAAGGAATATCTGGATATGGTTCCAGAATTCTACGGTGAAAGAGAACTTTTACCAAGATTTATAGAAATCTGCGAAAAATTAGTAAAACGATTTTACAATCAAGCAGATGCTCAAGATTTCCAAAATGAATATTTAATGAGCACAATATTAGCTAAAATAAAAGGCGAAGCAGCAATAAATATTTCTAGCTGTTCGTGAAAACTTGGGACGATTTAAAAACGTCACTGATAGATACTTATGCGGACAAAAGAGATTGTTTTACCCTAATAGAAATGACCGAACTAAAACAAGGCGCGAACGATACGGTATTTGATTTTTATAATAAAATACAACACATTCTAAATTTACAAGTATCGTATGTAGTAACGAATCATCCGACTACTGCCGAAATAATGACTGATTTCTTTAGAAATTACGCCCTCAGAATTTTATTAAAGGGATTAAAAGAGCCAATAGGGCAACTCATGAAAGCAAAGAAACCTGCTGACTTAAACGCTGCACTAAGTATGCTTACAAATGACTTTCAGTTTGAAAATCATTCCAAACCATCTAAAAATGTAATGCCTATTCAAAAACCATTCCCAAGACAGAATAATCAAAATTTTAGAAATAATAGACCCTTTCAAGTAACGAATGTACCGCAGAACACTAACTACACGTTTAATAAACCACCGACATATTTCAATAACCAACATACAGCGCAGCGTAGAACTAACTTTCCTACAATGATTAGAAATACTAATCAACCACTTCCCAGACCTACACCAATGAGTATCTCTACACGAAATACACAATTAAATGTCCCAAGACCTTCCACTCAAAGACAAAATTTCATAAGTCAGAACAGACAATTCTTTCCCAAAAATATCGCGGAAGAACTTTATAATATAGATCAATCAGAAATAATAAATTATACAGACGAACACAACATTGTAGATCAACCAGAAACACAAAATTATACAGTGGATGAATATACACTCGATGATAACGCAGAAATGACAGCTGAAACTAACATATCAGATCAAAACGAACATTCTTTTTTAGACGAAATAGCCTCAGATTAAATATTTCATACTTCCAATTAATGAACTTAACAAATAACCAAAGCAAACTGCCATTCATTATAATTCCAGAAAATAATTTAAAAATCTTAATAGACACTGGTAGCACGAAATCATTTGCAAATCCCGACATTGCTTTGAAATACTACAAACACGCTATCAGTAAAGACCCGTTTCAGATTACAACTGCACACGGCTCCTCTACCGAGAAGTACAGTACACAAATTCCTATCTCAAATATTTTTAATCTTAGAGATAACTCAAAACCCGCGTTAAAATATTATCTTCTTAAATTTCATAATCAATTTGATTTACTTCTTGGCATGGAAAATATGAAAAAACTAAAAATTTCAATTGATACCGTAAACGATATGATAATTACCCCAAACAGTAAAATCAAAATTCATTATCATAATTCTAAAGCTACCCCTGATACAAATAATTTAACAATAAATGAAAAATATTGTAATTATTATTATTATTATTATTATTATTATTATTATTGATACATTACCCAACAGGCAAAGCGCCCAATTCTAGGGTAAGGAAAAAAACACAAAAATTAGCGGGAAGTAATAAATTTCTTTATATCATTTATGGTGTTATGAAAAATATCAATTTCACGCTCAAAGTCATTGTGAGAATTAATCATTTGATGAATTGGTGACTTAGATAACATATTAGTTCTAGCCGTATGCAAGTAGAAGATGTTCTTGAACCTGGATGACATTCTAGTAACTTGAAACAAGATTCTGCTCATGATAAATATGCAATCAACGGCGTTGTGAATGATTTTATATAAAAGAGTTACAGCAACAATATTACGCCTCTGCTTGAGTGAATGTAATTGAAATGTATCCAGTAGTGTGGATTGGAGTATTCCTCTAGGAGGGTAACAACCATCCAAGATGAAAGTTGCAAACTTCAAAAATTTCCTCTGAACATATTCCAGTGATTCAATTTGATAACAATACAACGGATTCCATATCAAAGAGCAGTACTCCAGATGAGGACGAACTAATGACACAAATAATAGACGCAAGGTACTTGCATCAACAAACATCTCAGAATTGCGAATCAGAAAACCTAGGCATCTAAGGGCAGTTGCTACTTTTATTTCAATGTGTTTGGTAAAAGATAATTTTGCATCAAAAATTACTCCTAAGTCCACTGTCGTATCGGGCCTGCTTAAAACAGAATTATTTATTGAGTAGTCAAAACAAATCGGATTTAGTTTTTTTGAAAAAGACATACAGTGGCATTTGGAGATATTCAGATGAAGTTTATTACTGCAGCACCACCTGAAAATAAAATCAAGATTTTTTTGCATCTTCAGACAATCATTGAAGGAAGAGATGACACACAACAGTTTTAGATCATCTGCATATAGTAAGTGCTCAATGTCAATATTAACTGTAATGTCATTTATGAAGATGTTAAATAGTAAAGGCCCTAAAATTGAACCTTGGGGAACACCAGATTTTTGTAGAAAATAATCAGACTGAAAACCCTGTATATTCACGAATTGAAACCTATTATGGAGATATGACGAGATGAGCTGTAAGAGGGAGTCAGAGAAACCAAAGAGATTAAGTTTCTGTAAAAGAAGGGAATGATCTAACTTATCAAAGGCCTTGGAAAAATCCGTGTACACGACGTCCACTTGACCTTGTTGATCCATTGTTTCGCAAATTAACTGCGACTTGCACATAAGATTCGTGACAGTAGATCTGCCTTTCATAAAACCATGTTGATTAATAGAAATAAGACCACTTATCTGACTATAGACTCTTGCATGTAAGATTGATTCGAATATTTTGCTGAAATTAGACAGTATTGCAACAGGTCTGTAATTGCTAATGTCATTTTTGTCCCCTTTTTTAAAAATTGGTTTCACCCGTGATATCTTCCACTTATCCGGAAAAGTTGAACTTTTTAACATAAGATTAAAGATTATGGTAAGAGGCTTTACAAAAACAGAAGCACAATCTTTTATAAGAAATGAGGGAATTAGGTCAGGTCCCGCAATCATGTTGGACTTCAGCTTTTGAATGGCCAACATAATTTCGTCATGTGTTATAGAATTAATAGAGACAGTGGAAGAGTTGTAAGGTATAGAACAATTTGTGCTATCTTTATTACAATCATCGTTAAATGAGCTCGAAAAGAAATATGCGAAACAATCAACTATCGATTGTGGATTTTCCAGAGAAGTGTTATTGTAACTCATAACAGACGGAATGTGAGAATTATTTCGTTTATTATTTACAAATGTCCAGAATTTTTTAGGCTCCTGGATGATTTCATTTTGCATTTTCCAGCAGTAGTTCTTATATTCTTCATCAATCTCAATTTTTACTTCGGCCCTTAATTTAATGAACTCTTGTTTAGCAGCGTAATTATTGTATTTTTTGAATCTGTACCAGGCTTTATGTTTGACCTTTAATTTGTGTATTATCGAACCTGTAAACCACTGAGGATAAGAACCAGTACACTTACGTTTCAGGGGAACATTCATCTGCACAGCATTGTTTATGACGGAATAAAAAGTATCAATAGCGTAGTTCACATCATCTATGTTGTCTAAAGAGTGCCAGTCAATCATAGAAAAATCATTATAAAGTGAAGGAAAATTAGCTTTTTTAAAATTAAAGCCGTAGTTACTGACAGATCGAAATTTTTTCAGTTTAGACTTTATGGAAAACTCAACCAATAAAGGAGGATGATGTGAGTACTCACGACATAGAAAATCAATAGCCTTGGAAACTACGCACTGATTATTACTAATGACTAGATCTAAAAGTTTACCATTATCATTCACTATAAAATTAAATTGCTGTAAATTTAAAAAGTTTAAAAAATTATTGAGAGAGCTGAAACGCGGGCAAGATGCGGTATTGTTATAGCAACTCAGATAAAAGGGAATGTTGAAGTCACCAAATATAATTATTTCAGAGTTATGAAGAAATTGTAAACTTGCAAGTGAATCAAATAATGTATCATAGTCATTAACCGAGCAAGAGGGAGGAATATAGATGTTCAGTGCAAAAATAGTTGAATGATTAACTAATATTTTAATTAATATGATGTCAATGTGAGGAATAAGATTAAATCCATCACAGTAAGAAGTAATATTAATTTCGAAAGCTTGAAAATAGTTTGAGACAGCAAAAAGGACACCACCACCCCGTGTTTTATTTGTAACAATTAGATTACGATCGCTTCTGAAAACGCTGAATTGTTCGGAATCAAAAAGCTCTGAGCTGCGAATACCGTCGTGGCACCAAGTTTCAGACAAAGCAAATAATTGATATTGCCCTGCACTTAAGGAAAATTTGTATAAGTCACTGCATTTAGAACCAAGACCGGTAACATTTTGATAAAAACAACTGAGACTGTCCTTATCATTCTTATTGCACGAGTTATTTAGCAGTGATGGTGATGAACTAATAAAATCGCACTTATTATCGGGCGAGCGGTTGTCAAGAATCCGTAATTGCTATGAGTCCCCAAGCACAGTTTTTTTAAATTTATCGAGTGCAGCTTTATATACTCGGCATTCATTATCCCATACAGCATGATCAGTTGGTATATCAGCATCATTTGCAGTTTTAAATTGAGAACAATTAACACATTTCAGATGAGTTGCAGTGCATGTATCAAGCCGATGAGATTCAGCACATTTTGGACAAGTTGGAGATTTTTTTGTGCACTGAGAGGCTAAATGATGAAAACCGCAGCAGTTATAACAACGCCGTACATCAATCGCATCATAAACTGAACAAAAATCATAACCAATAAAGAGCTTGCCAGAATCCATGATCTCATAGTAAGTTTTATGGTCAACCTGAATTACTGATTGGTAAATATTTTTATTATTACGCAATGGTTTAAATGAAATAAACTCGCATTGACTGTCATTGGTGAAACATGATTTATTCTGCATTTTTATATAGTTAACTAAAACACTCGCCTCCATTTTCTCAGATATGCCAACTATTTTTATTCTTGGGTTTAATACTGAGAGTTGTTTGACCTCATATTTATCACTCAGTTTTTCCGTGAAAATTTTTTTGAATTTCGAAGAGCTGGCAGAACTATCACAGCTTAATACAATACTTCCGTTACTAGCATTTTTTATATTGGTAAGTTGAATATCATTCTCCAGAGGATTGAGGGATCGTAACATGTCAGACTTCGTAGTACTAGTATTTTGAGTTCCTGATTTAGGCTTCACTAGGATTTGAGGCTCAACATTTCTGCCTTTGATTACTGACGCAAAAGATAGTGGTTCAGAACTACGAATAGGAATAGGAATATTTGAAATGGATTGTTTAATATTCGACATTTTATTTTCATTGTCCTTAAGCAAATCATTTTTGAACGCGACAAACATAGTTTCCATTTTACTCACTAATGAAGATTGCAATGAATCGAAAAGTTTACGAACATTAGCATCAATCGATTTCGTATGATTATCATGAAGTTCACCAATTAGAGACGAAATATCAAGAGATTTCTTTTTGTCAACAACTTCACAGGTGGCATTACAGGTATCACACAAATAGAAAAAATTACATTTTTCCAAAGCGATACATACATCTTCACTAATGTTAATGCACGAGGTATGAAACCGTCTATTGCAGGAGCCCTTACAATAAATTAAACTCTGATCCTTTTTTTTATACCTGCATTTAGCGCAATCGGCCATTATTGCATTAAAATTAATAATAAATCAATAAAAATCTGAAAAAAAAATAACATACACAAAGCAACTGAGTTAAAAACACGCTGAGGATACCTGAAATAGAACACACACAAATTCGAAATAAAAAAGAAAAGAAGACAGATACGGGAGCCACACCCTACCGCCCCCAATCCTGTGGAGAAAAGTACAATAATTGTCATACAGATAATTTATCATGCAGAAAGTAGCGGAATACCATATACAATTTTTAAATTATCAAAAAAGATGGAATATCGTATAGTTCAATTAAGATTTATTTACAAATCGAAACCAGAAATATGTCGGATCAATTAGTAACGAAAACTAATTAACCAGTATGCGAATTTTTAAATCGGACATCCGAAGTGAAAAGATGTCTAAAAAGGGGACAGTAAAAACAAAAAAAACAAAAAATGTAGGTAAAACTAAAGGGACAGCTGGACGCATGGAGGCTGAAAGGGTTAGTCCTACCAAACCTAACTCATAAGAGCCGATTTCAGAAGGCATTAACCATAATAACCCCGGAATTGTTCGGATATATACATCCTGGTTAAAATTGCACTGCGCGACTGAATTACAGAAGTGTAACTCGCGAACCAGAGAAACCAAGGCACTGACACTTTGACACAGCCTACCTGCATAAAAACCTTTCCACCACCTCAAAACTAAAACAACAGAGTTGGCCTACCCGGCACTGCAAATGGAACAGCAACAATAAATATTACACGCCAACAGAAATCACCCTGAATAGGGTATATTTCTGAGTAAAAAAAACAGTGGGATGAGTAGAACAGACACCACAAGAACTCACGACACTGCACACTAAAAACAGTTAAAAAAACTTCCCGGCTCTACGACACAAAACCATTTAAAATATTGGCATAATAGAACCGACTTCGGAAAAAATAATTAAAATAAAAGTTAACAAAGAAAAAGGCAATATTCTAGTTCCAGAAATCAAAACAAAAAATTTAATAATTCCTGAATGTGCTACTGTAGCAAAAAATTTTGAAGCTATGTGTATAATTATTAATTTATCAGAGAATGAAGTTAAATATCAGTTTACAATTCCGATTATAGTGGAAACGTTAGACGACTATGAAATTTATACAGAGAATAGAAATTCAAATCTAAACCTTACACAAACAGAAAAAGTAAATTTTGATAAACTAAAAATTAGAACGGATCATATGAACAAAGAAGAAGAAATGGCAATTTCAAAACTAATTAAACAATACTTGAATATTTTTTATTTAGAAAACCAAAATTTATCTTTCAGTAATCAAGTAAAACACAAAATTAGAACTAAAGACGAAGTACCCATATACACGAAATCATATCGATACCCTCACATTCATAGAGAGGAAGTTAGGTCCCAAATAAATAAAATGCTTAATCAACAAATAATTCGACCTTCTAATTCACCATGGTCTTCCCCAATCTGGGTAATCCCCAAAAAACTTGACGCATCGGGCAAAAAAAAATGGCGAGTAGTCATCGACTACCGAAAATTAAATGAAAATACCATCGGAGATAAATATCCCATACCTAACATTACGGACTTGCTGGACAAACTCGGACGGTGTCAATATTTTACCACCCTTGATCTCGCGTCGGGTTACCACCAAATTGAAATGGACAAGACTGACATATCTAAAACAGCATTCTGCACTGAAGACGGACATTACGAGTTCTTACGAATGCCATTCGGGCTAAAGAACGCGCCAGCGACCTTTCAACGGGTCATGGACAATGTTCTGAGAGGGTTAACTCACAAAATTTGTCTAGTATATCTGGACGATATAATCATTTTTAGTACAAGTTTAGATGAGCATATAATTAATTTGAAATTAGTATTTGACCGATTAAAAGAAGCCAACTTAAAAATTCAATTTGATAAGTCGGAATTTCTAAAAAAAGAAGTTGCGTACCTCGATCATATTGTAACCCCTCATGGCGTTAAACCTAACCCTGACAAAATTTCAGCTATTCTAAATTACCCATTACCTACCACGACAAAACAAATTAAAGGATTCTTAGGACTTATCGGATATTATAGGAAGTTCATAAAAGACTTCGCAAAAATCACCAAACCCATGACAAAATTTCTAAAAAAAGACGCGACTATTGACATTAATAATTCAGAATACAAACAATGTTTTGAGACATGCAAACTATTACTAACTAATGAACCGATACTACAATACCCCGACTTTGGAAAAGAATTTATCTTGACATGCGATGCAAGCAATGTAGCACTCGGTGCCGTCTTATCGCAAGGTAAGATAGGCAGTGACCTGCCAATCGCTTACGCTAGCAGAACGCTTAATAAAACGGAAATGAACTATTCTACGATCGAAAAGGAACTTTTAGCGATACATTGGGCAACAAAATATTTTCGGCCGTATCTTTTTGGAAGGAAATTTTCTATTTGCACAGATCACAGACCCTTACAGTGGCTGTTTTTCCTTAAGGATTGTAGCCAAAAATTAATTCGTTGGCGATTAAAACTCGAGGAATATGATTATGAAATTATTTATAAAAAAGGAAAATTAAATTCAAATGCAGACGCCTTAAGCCGAATTCCACGAGAAAATGATGACCAAATTCAAAATTTATTAAAACAATACGAAAGCGAATCTGTCCTAGCGCAATACCAAGACTATCTAACGAAAAAACAAACAGATAAACCGACTCACACAAACATTATTGAAGTAGTTGGAAACTTATTTACTGCACCGACAGACAACAGCCTAGCACATTGCGTCAGTAAAGACTTAAAAATGTCAAAAGGAATTGCTAAACAATTTAAAAATAAATTTCAAAATATCGATAAACTTAAATCCCAATACCCTCAACTTCATAACTTAATTTACTTAAAAGAAAAGAACCGTTTCATAATATATTTAGTAACTAAAGAAAATTATTATAATAAACCAACAAAACAAGACGTATTTTACACGTTACTGGAATTAAGAAACTTTTGTTTAAAAAAATAAAATACAAAATTTAAGCCTACCCAGAATTGCTTCTGAACGAGACCAGTTAAACTGGAACGATGTTAAATCAATGCTTGAATATATTTTTGATAAAACAAACATATTAATTACAATTTTTACCTTACCAGATGACATACTCCCACACATAGATATTAATACAAATGATTCAGACGAAAATATTAATCAATTCCAAAAATTCATGGATAATTTTAATAGAGAATTAGAAAATAATATAAATTCTAATAATCAGGACGATAACCAATCCTTAGTTGTGGAAGTAGGAGATGATACACAAACTGCAGACGTAAACAACGACCAACATAATGATAACGATAGTGACGTCACAGTTCATTCTAATCAAGAAAACCCAGTAATCGGCATACCTATTGCCGAATATCCTGTTAACTAATTCTCCCAAAATTCTAAAACTCTTTGAGAACGCAAAACAAAGAATCCTAGTACAATTTTCGAAACTAAATTATGTAAAAGAAATGATTCAATTCCTTAAAGAATACACCGTACCAAAAGTAAAATATTATTTATATTTCGAAAATGAATTATATGAAAAATTATCCCTAGTTCTGCAAAAATATTTTAAAAATTCACAAATACACATGGTTAAATGCACACAATATCTTACAGACGTCACTAACGAAGAAGAAATATTAGAAATCATAAATAATTATCACACAGGAAAAACAAATCACAGAGGTATTGACGATACAGAGGCACGCATTAAACAAATTTATTACTGGCCAAAATTAAGAAAATCGGTTCAAACGTATATTAATAATTGTGAATTATGTCAATTAACCAAATATGACAGGAAACCCCTAAATTTAAAATTTAATACAACTCCGACAGCAACTAAACCTTTTGAAATTGTGCACATAGATACGATAACACTAGAGAACTTTAAATTTGTAACAATAGTTGACTCATTTTCTGAATTCGCACAAGCATATAAACTTAATTCCGGGCAAGGAATTGAAGTAGCTAATAATTTAATAAAACACTTCACGCATCACGGAATACCGGAACAAATTATTTCTGATAATGGACTAGAATTTAGAAACTCAGTTATTAAAGAACTGTTAGACATACACAAAATTCATACTCATTTCATTAGTTCACAAAATCGTCAATCTAACGGAATAATAGAACGCTTCCACTCGACACTCATAGAACACATTAGACTGTTCAACAATCAGACCGAATTTTCTAAAGAAACAATTGAAACTAAAGTAAACTATGCTTTTTTGGCATACAACAATACAATTCACTCTGTTACGAAAGTAAAACCATCTGAAATAATATCTGGTCACCTGGAAACAAATTCCCCCTTCAATATAGATATTGATAAGCAACTTGTGAATAATTATATGGAAAATCATAGAAATAAAACTAAAATTTTATATCAAACTATTAATAACAAAATTTTGCAAAATAAAGAAAAAATAATTAGTAAATGTAATGAAATTAGAGAAGAATTACTCAAAATTCCTAAAGAAGTTTTTGTAAAAAATAAACAACAAAAAACAAAAAATAAATTTAAATCTGAGAAATTAAAATCGATTAATAAAAATTTAAAAACCGCTCAATTAGAAACCAAACACGGGAATACAAAGGAAAAAATTCATCTTTCGAATATAAAACGCCCTAGAAAAAAGACTTATCAATTTAATACTCTTCCAGGCTGTTCACATTGGGACAAGGATCGATCATCAAAAACATAACAGAAAATATTGGATTACTACCTATTAGACTGGGCCCGGCCAAATTAGAAAAAGCAACACATACACTCATTCACTACTACAACCTTAAACCCCTTTTCGAACAATACGACAACCTAAACAATCAATATAATGATCTAAAAATAACGATATCTAATAACTCGAAATATTTACATGAACTCGACAACTATATCAACATAATAGAATTCATTCGGACAAATATTAATAACAAAATTGATAACATCGAATTCCATACAAATAAAAAAAGAAACAAAAGAGGCTTAATAGATGGATTGGGATCAATTTTCAAAGCTGTTACTGGCAACTTAGATGCAGAAGACGGAAAAAGATACGATAAAATATTAAACCACATGCAAAAGAATGAACACAATTTAGAAAAGCAATTAAAATTAGCTTATTCGGTTAACCACCAAATTATAACAAATTTTAATAATACTATATTAGACATAAAACATAATGAAGCTATTTTGAAATCTAAAATATTACAACTCAGTGAAATAATAAATAACATGCATATCCAAGATATTCTTTTTGCAAAAACCATTTACGATCAATTAATAATCCTTTATAACTCGATCCTAGACATCCTACAAGATATCGAAAACTCAATCACCTTTTGTAAATTGAGAACATTACACCCCAGTATAATACATCCAAATGAATTATTATCCGAATTGCAAAAGATCTCTAAACATTATAAATCCCAATTACCTTTCGAACAAAAACCAGAAAATATCTTAGAATTTGAATCATTATTAAAAGTAGACTGTAAAGTTGAACAATCCCAAATAATTTATTTAATATCAATTCCCATTAACTTTGAAAAAGACTTTGAACTGTTTTACTTATATCCTATACCAACAATACATGATTCAGAATTTGTAACGATTATTCCCAGTGCAAGATACTTTCTAAAATCTAATACTGAAATAATGCCTCTAAATGACATATGTACTACCACCAATGTTTATCAGTGCCCAAATAAATTCTACAACCACCATCAGTCATCATGTGAACAAGAAATCTTACAACAACAATCCTCGACTCAGTGTCACTATTCTAAAATTAATATAAAAGAAAACCATATCGAAGTAATTCCGGAAATTAACAAGTATTTATTAATATTCCTTTATGAAGATAAAATAACTCTTAAATGTTTAGACGAAGTAAATATCAAAACTCTGCGCGGAATCTATTTAGTAAAAAATGATAAATAATTGTGAAATAATATATAATCGACAAAAATTAATATTTTTGAATAAAGAACAAGGACAACCTATAATTTTGCCAAAATTAAATTTCGCACTTAATACTACGACATTAACAAATTTCTCAATAAACTTAAACCCTGTGAAGCTAGAAGACATCTCATTAAACCCTGTAGTCGCTATTAAAGAAGAAGCCATCAACATCCATGTGCCAAGTGTATGGACTGTTATGTTGTATCTGTTAATAATAATAATTGGACTGTACTTATTAATAAAGTGGATAAAATCAAGGAAGCTAAGAAAACCGATCATCAATTCGAAATCGGAAGAAGAACAAATCGAGCTACCAGGAGGTGCTCCTTTCTGAAGAAGGGAGGAGTTATAGTGCGGAATAGTGCTGACATAGACAATGAATACTTTTAAGAACGTGACTTTATGTAGAATTATCATATTACATTATACGTAGTTGTAGTTTAATGATGGGATCTTCTTTGTATGTTTTAAGTTAGTCTTAGCTCAGAATCTGTACTAGTAGGAACTCTTAAAGTAAAATAAATACTTTTTAAAAACAAAGTTAATTTGTTTAATAATATAATTTATATATATATATATATATATATATATATATATATATATATATATATATATAACTCCTCCAACCTTAAAAGAGGATTTCATCTTTCTTAAAAATTATCTCTAGTTAGTTAGTTCAACTTCATTGTTTCGTTGTTTTATTCTACAATCTTTTCTAGTTTTAATCTGTAATCTGCTGTAACTATTTTCAGAATCATTTGTTGGATTTAATAGTAGTGTCATCATGCATAATGTACAAGGATATACACTATCCGCTGAGTAAATATCCTTTTAGAATCTCTCTTTCAAATCGATCTTTTGCAGAGCTATTATTTAATATTGTGCTATCATGGGGTGAAAGTGCTTCAAAACCTATCGTGTTTGGCGTCAAATGAAAGGTCTTTTTAAGGACTTGCAGGCAGAATTGGAATTTTTTGATCGGCAAATGTTTTAGCAAAAGTGTTCCAAAACCTATCGTGTTTAGTATCAAATGAAAAGTCTTTTTAAGGGCTTGCATGCAGAATTGGATTTTTTTCGATCGGCAATTGTTTGAGCGAAAGTGTTCCAAAACCTATTGTGTTTGGTATCAAATGAAAGATCTTTTGAAGGGCTCACGTGCAAAATTTAATAATTTTCGAGCGTCAATTGTTTTAGTGAAAGTACTTCAAAACTCATCGTCGTTGGTATCAAATGAAAGGTCTTTTAAAGGGATTCCTTGCAGAATTGGTTTTTTATTGACCGGCAATTGTTTTAGTGAAAGTACTCCAAAACCTATCATATTTAGTATATATTAAAAGACTTTTAGATGGACAGACGTGTAGAATTTAAAAGATTTAGATTCGTAATAATTCAATTTATATTGTGTCTATTGTCTTACTGAAGTTAACTCTATTTCAGTGTTAGGACAATCGCTAGTATTTATTATTATTCCAATACGTGATTGTAGTAGTAAGAGTATTACTTTGCAAGAGCTCATTGATAAACAATTGGTTGTGAAAGAAAATGTTCAAAATGCTTGCACTCACATAAATTACATAAAACCGAATTAGTTACTGTTGGAACTGAGCTACTTTACCAAATTCTGTTATTTGAAAATGAGAATGGAAATATTCGCAAACTAACTGATACATGTAATGTTTAAAACGTTTCAATGGGAACTGATTTGATTCAAGGATATAAATACAAAGTGATCGGTGCTATATTTCACCATGGTACTTCAATGGCTGAGGGACACTACACATGTATGATTAAAAAAGAAAAGTCATGGATGCTTGCAATGATTCTCATGTTGGATAGCAAACTTGGCCAAGAAACTCTAAAAATGCTTATATATTTATTTTAGAACGAATTTAGATTTTTATAGAAAGATGTAATAACAATATACCAATACCAAATATTATTTATAATATAGGGTCAAAATATTGTATAAAAAAAAAGTGATATCTCCCAAAAAAAAATTACATTGCGCAGATTCGTGCCCTCACAGAAAAAAATATTATCCCCCTCAGAAACTTGATTATTTTACAACCTTCCCCAAAAATTTTAATATCTATATTATAGATTTAAAAAAAGTGATATCTAATTAAGCCAAGAAAAATATTCGAATTTAAAAAAGCTTATCGACCAGTATTAAAAAAATCGGGTCGAATAAAAAAAAATTATTAAAAAGACCTTGGCGACCCCAGTGTTTAAAATGTTATCAGTTTAAGTAGAATAGAAAAATGACCGCCTCCTGATTATAATAATAATATAATAATAATAGTTGGTAGACACCTAATGTGAATGTTTAATTGCAAAGTTTAATAAAATTCAAATTAAAGATAGATATATTATTATCAAACAGATTCATAAAACGGATTAGCGCTAACACCTTTTTTAATATTATCTATAACTCTGTTTTAAATTAAAGCAGAATAAAGAAATTAACTATATTTGATGCTAATTAACTCTCTTTTAACTCAAGTTAAAATGAACTTGTTTCGTACACTGAGAAGAAAGTTAGAAACGAAATAAAAAATGGTGTTAGCGCTAACCCGCTTTATGAATCTGCCTGTATATTAATAAAGTACATTTTATATTCTGGTATGAGCATTCAAGCCGACTAGACGTGTTGAATTGTGTGTGCGTCAGCCCTCAGTAGTTCTCGCAGCGAATGTCAAATTTTCAAATCCGTGATTAATATTAAATATTGAATTAAAAATGAGTACACGCTCGCAAACTCAAAAAGAAGAAACGATGCAGGCAGTTAGACAAGTGATAAGTGAAGAGTACGGTGTCGACTTCATTAATAACATCGTCACTCAAGTGTCTGAGCGGCTAAAGGCAGTGTTCAAGGAAGAATTATCTTCCTTGAAAGATGAAGTAAAAAGGCTCCGCAAACAAGTGGAGCAGAAGGACCAACAAATCGCAACCATGGCTGATGAACTAGATAAGTTGCAACAGTACAGCAGGCGCAACTGTTTGCGCGTGTTCGGCGTGCCGGAGAAGAGCAACGAATCCACAGATGAAGTTTTTCTGCAGCTGTGTGAAACGAAGCTGATGGTACACCTTGATCCTGCAGCCATCGACCGCTCACATCGAATTGGAAAGCCGTCTCCAGATAAGTGTAGACCCCTTATTGTTAAATTCTGCCGATATAAAGATCGCGCGACAGTGTTTGCTAATAAAAGCAAATTGATTCGTTCGGGTGTAACTATACGTGAAGATCTAACTCATAAGAGACTGGAACTAATTAACGCGGCGAAGAAAAAATTCGGTGTTAGGAACACTTGGTCGCGAGATGGGGTCATCTGCATAAAAATTCGTGATACAATTCACAAATTGTCCACGTTTAGCGAGTTTGACAAACTAACCTAATAAGTCTCTGTTGTGACATGTCAAATTCGGTTTATTTCTTTTTTATGTTTTGTACAACATGGTTTCTGATTTTTTATATATTTTAATATTAGTTTTGTTGTTAATCTTATTGTTGCACCCACGCTCAATTCAATTTAAATTAATTCATTTGTTTTTTTTTTTAAGGGAAACTAGATATTTTTATTATTGTATTATTATTATTCTCTTCCTTATATTGGTACCTACAAAGTATAATTAAATAATTATTGTTGAAAATATTACGATTCTGAACATAATATAAACAAAGTAATATACATTAACTCTGCTAGTCGAATTAATTTCTTAATTCTTAAAGATTTCTTTCGATAAATCTTTCTTTCTCTTTGCTATAAACTTGTAATATCTTTACGTATTATCAAATTGATTCGACCTTCGTCCGATATTTAATGTAATTAAACACTTCGCACAGATGAGTTCAATGACCTTACAATAATGCCAGCTGATTTTGTTTTATACCTTGTTTACATTGCACTTTATTTTTTTTAACTATGCTTATTGTTGGTCATCTTAATATCAGATCGCTGTCATCTCATTTTCATGAACTTAATGATTATATTGTAAGACAGAAGTTTGATATTTACGCACTTAGTGAGACTTGGTTACACACTGACAGCAATACTTTTTGTATTAATGGTTATAATTTAATAAGACATGATCGACAGACTGGTCGTGGTGGTGGAGTCGGATTTTATATAAACATGAATATAACGAATAAGGTAGAAATCTTAGAAGATATTAATATCAATAGTTGTAATTTAGAACAGTGCTGGATTAAAATTTTGGTTGGTAAGATGAGGGTAATTGTTGGTGTAATTTATCGTCCTCCCAGTGGGTCTTACGTGGAGTTCATTGATTGTTTGGAATCTTCAATCTCGTCAATATTTTCAGAAGCAGATCAAATTATTTGTGTAGGCGATATTAACATTAATTTGTTATCTTTAAATAGTAATTATGTTAATCTGTTTTCTACTCTTCTTGATGAATTTGATCTTACACAGTTAATCTCCGAGCCTACACGTATAACCCCACATTCAGAAACATTGATTGATGTTCTAATTACGTCATGTAGTGAGATTTGTTCCGAGGTACGAGTAACTGACATGCACCAAATATCTGATCATAGGTCAATTTCTTGTAAAATTGATATTGATCTACTTATAGTCCCTAGATCTGATACGAAACTCTACAGAGATCTAAGAAACATTAATATTAACAGCCTAACTGATAATCTGAATAACTTAGACTGGTTTTACTTTTTCACTTGTGCTGACATCAATGAAAAATTGTATTTTTTTAATAGTGTAATTCTAGCATTATTCGACGAATTTGCACCATTAAAGACGCTTAAAGTGCGTCATGCACCATCTCCGTGGGTTACTGATGTCATTAGATTAATGATAAAATTCAGGAACAATGCTTATTCTAAATTTAAACAAACTAGATCTGTTTCGCACTGGGAGTACTATAGGTCACTAAGAAATTTAACCACTGAAGCAATTAGACGAGAGAAAAAAGCTTATATAGAGTACAAAATCAATAATAGCAATCGCAACAACATCTGGAAGATCATGAAAGAATTTAGTGTCAATACTGTCCCGCTAAATAATATACCCGCTAACTTATGTGATGTCAATATGCTTAATTCACATTTCATCAATTCTATTCCGTCGTCTGAACCTGATCCTGTCCTTTTACACTTCTATAGTTCCCATAGACTTCTTCAAAGTACTCCTCATTTTTCCTTTTCCCTTGTCTCTGAAGATGAAGTAATAAAGATTTTTAATTCCTTAAAATCTAATTCTACTGGGGAAGATCAAATTAATCTTCATATGCTAAAAATAATTTTTCCTACTATTACTTTGCAATTAACGCATATTGTTAATGAATGTCTTCTTCAAAATAATTTCCCGGATTGTTGGAAGCGCGCAGTAGTCAAACCGATTGCGAAATGTAAAAATCCTTCCACTGTTAATGATATAAGACCAATTAGCATACTGCCTACTGCATCCAAAATACTTGAAAAAGTCGTTCATCAACAAATCGTTTCTTATCTTGCTGCTAATAATATTTTGCCGAACACTCAATCAGGTTTCAGACGAGGCTATAGTACGACGACAGCTTTGCAACATATTATTGATGATATTGTTGGTGACATTGATAACAAACGTATGGTACTTCTAGCTCTTTTAGACTTTAGTAAAGCGTTTGACACTCTCAATCATGAACTTCTTCTCGCTAAGTTGCACTATATTGGTTTTAATTCTGATAGCATACAATTCATACGTAATTACCTCTCTAATCGTCATCAGGTGGTTATGATAGATAATGTTTCATCCAATCAAGCTTTTGTTTCTACGGGTGTGCCTCAAGGGTCTATCTTAGGCCCGCTTCTATTTTCAGTGTACATATTTGATCTGGTTAAATGTTTTAAATTTTGTAAATCTCACATGTACGCTGATGATACCCAAATCTATCTTTCTTTCGACCCTCTAGAGGCTCTCATTGCTACAGATTATATGAATAAAGATTTAGAAGCATTGTCAAAATATAGTTCAGATCACTGTTTACATTTAAATGAATCTAAATCGGTGGTGATGTTGCTTGGAAATGATTACACCAGAAAATATCTGATTGCAAATAATGCCATTAGTGTTAGAATTAACAATATTAATATCAAGATTTCCAACAAATGTAAGAACTTGGGGTTAGTGTTAGATCACAGGCTCAGATTTTCAGAACATGTTTCACTTCTAATACGGAAAGCTTACCTTGCTCTGAAAAATTTATTCATGAATAGATTTGTTCTATCTAAGAAGAATAAGATAGTCTTATCTAGCAGTTTGGTACTTTCTATCTTTAACTATTGTGACACTATTTATGGTCCTCACATTACAAGTTATGATGCTAAAAGGATTCAGAAGGTACAGAACTGCTGTGTAAGATTTGTCTTTGGTTTGGGTAGAAAAGAACATGTAAGTCATTATATGCATAAATTGGGATGGTTAAACATGGATCAGACAAGAATGCTTCATTTTGCGTGTTCAGCTCATCGTATTCTGCGAAACAGATCTCCTCCTTATCTTTACGATAAATTATCTGTTCGCACTGACCATCATGGCCGTAATCTAAGAAACAATCTTAGATTTCACATCCCAAAGTTTCAATCTGCGCTCTTTAAACGGACTTTTAGCTATTTATTTCCTACTGTGCTCAATAACATCCCTGTTCCATTCATCTACCTCCAGTCTGCCGCATTCAGTAAAAATATAAGACAATTATTGCTGGATAGTGTTACGTCACTCTTTTGATCTAGTATCTTATTTATGTATTGTGTATGCTATATTGCTTTGTTGATGAACTGGTTCTTGTTACTTTTAGTTAATATTTTCTATGTTTATTTTATGTTAAATACTCTTGTAGTTTGTTGTGCCATACCTGTACATATTGCCTTTCGTTTAAATTGTTTAAAAGGTTAATATGGAAGAACAGCTTAGGCTGAATATTTGCCAATAAATCAATATTTATTTATTTATTTATTTATTTATTTATATTTTATATGCTTCCGTTTCAAAACAACTACATTAAAATCATCAATTTGAGTACTATAATGACATTCATTATAGTCCAATTACTATAATGAGATCATCACCACATTACCGTAGCTTGTTACTAAGTAAACGTCCAAAATAGGATACTTGATTTTTATAATGATTACTTTTTGTTATACGTCAAATAATTTATTTTATATTTTTCACTAATTTACATCGGCATATAAATGTAAGTATTACGGAACGTAATCAATCATTATGGTACTAGTCGTGAAGAGTATCCAACGATATAAAATCAAAATAAGCTAGCGAAATGTCATCTTTCTTTACATGAGGTCGAAAATTACTCGGCATATTAGGATATCTACTATACAACCGTAGAGCTAAGAAAAGAAATCTTAGAAGGGCGCCACTTGTACCTATATAAACCTTTGGCATTAAATTTTTATTTCATTTTATTTCATGAACTTGAAATTTTGTAAAATTAAACATTAAAAAGTGTTCAAATTTAGGACGTTCTTGTTATTATAACTTATTTATTTATAACGGTCGCCTTTTAGTTTTGGTCGCATTTTAATTTTGGCCGCTTTTGTTCGGGGCACAACTCGCACACTTAGTCAGGTGTCTCTGACTATACGTCAACGAATCTCTCGCCGACGGACTGCACATATCACTGTCATTCTCACTCATTAGAATAATATCACAAAATATCTGTTACAAAGTAAGAGTAATTGAAAATCAAACAGATCCGAAGCACTTTAGTTGAGCAAGAAAAGTCGATTTCGTTTAACCAGAAATTAAATTTACCAGTATTCAAACTATAATACTTTGTGGTCTACAAGGCTTATCTTAACAGATTAGATGTTAAAGGTCCTCTTAGTTCAACAATATTTATTCAAAATGATGAAAATTATAATTTAATACTGCTCGTCATGGAATTAAAACAAAATGATAATGATAAACAAATGTATAACATTTTTCTGCAAAATATTATACTATTAAGTATTTGCTTTGTTCAAATGTAAATTTTCGATCTCACTGTAAATTTTACATAATTTTTAAGAAAATAATGAGAAATAAAAATTATTCTTTTGAAGAAAAATTATAAATAATTAAATAACGTTATTCAATGGAAATAAAAATAAAATATTTGACAGAAAAAGTTGCACATTTTTTTGACATTTTGTTCGTGAAAAATAGATATGCCACTATTGCATCAGATTTTTTTTTAAATCTATATTAATTGAGAAAAGCTCCTAATAGGTTCTTCAGTAAACAATTTTCGTCGTGTATTCTGTAATATTTATAAAAACATTCTCAGTGTCATGTACATCACTAATAGAAGAAATTAAAATCTTTCCCCAGGTGAGGCTCGAACTCACAACCCCGGCATTGCTCACGGCTACTGCCTTATAAGTACCGTGCGCTAACCAATTGCGCCACTGGGGATATGAGTTACACTTTTAAAATTATTGTTCTTCATTGCAGTTTTTCTTAATTATTCTCAAATGCACAATGCACTCACAACAGAGAATATAAAAAGAATATAATTGTTTTCATTGCCTAAATTGATAATTAAACATTTCATTCCAGTTAAAGAGAAGAACTGTGACCAATATTCCATACTTATGTTGAAGTTAGAAGTAACGAATAATTTATTTAACTTACACTTGCATTGACTTACCATTACTTTAGACTTATAAAATTAATTATAAAAGAAAGGATAAAGTACACGTACAGCAAATAAAAATTTGAGAACTATTAATATCAAAAATAATATTTTATTTAAATTTATATAGTGAAAAATGTTAAAACAATTGCATTTACGCGTAGCATATAAATAAACAAATAGTTTACTGAAGTAAACTGGAAGTAAAGAAATATTATATTCCATTATTAGTTCAGTTAATCAATAATATTTGTATAATTAGCTTGCAAAGTAAAATTATTACCCCGCGTGGGGTTAGAACTCACGTTCTTAAGATTATAAGACTTACGCTTTGCCTTTTACTCTACCGAGGCCGTTGGCGAGTCGTCTGCTTGAAATGATAAAGTTTTTTATCAACTATTATTTATCCTTAATAAAACAATATCTCTCAATATATAAAACAGTGTCCAGTTTTTATATAGAAAATTTATTCTACGCATAATTAAGTGTATCTTAAAAATTTAACTTCTATATGCCTTTTATAACACAAATTTTGCCTTGGCGTTTAAATAAGGATTTTGAGATACGTTGCTGCCTTTACTCTTACTTTGACATTATATTGAAATATTCAAATTAAAAAATATATTTTTTTTTTCTTTCAACGAGAAGGAACAACATGTTAAAAAAGTAAGTAATCCAAACTTTTGAGTAGTATTTTAATTCAATTATTTACTTACTTACTACTACTATTTTAGCTATAAAATTTACTGCTTAATAAACAAAAATCTTAATTTTGAAATTTTATATATTAAAGTTTCTAAATAGTGACGTTTCGTTTTGTGTAGATGTAGTCATGACTATCGACATTTTGTCGGTACCGAATTACAGAATCCCACTGCAGGTCTCTGACGTCTCGCCGACTACTTGCTGGTTACTGTAGTAATTACATGACAATACGCCATAATACAACTAAGCACTACTCAGAAAATCGCTACTAGTGGCGAATTGCTAGCGATCATTCGGCGACAGACTCTGCATACTAGTTTTAAACTTTTCATGTTCATGTTTCCAATCAATTAACTCGTATGAGAATAGTGCCGATACTACCAACATTTCCAGTAAATAGTGAACTTCGGTTAACAAAATTTGGTTCTAGCTTTTGACTTCGTAATGAATGGTTTAACCAATCTCGGTACGGGTGTTCCTATCTGTTAGTCAGGGGTATATTTAGTAGAATTTTAATTTGTCAAGGTTATACTGTAAATGTAATTAAAAACTCTAAAACAAAGTGCTAATACAATAGTTCGAAGAATGATTGAAAATGATATGTCTACAAAAAAATTCGAAATGAAAAGGGCCAATAAAGAGATTTATCTAATTTTAGTGAAAAACTAAATGCACTCGTATTTACAAATATTTGAATACATATCTGTTATTTTGCATATTTCTAAAAATTAAATTATTTACCTATTTACTATATACTATATTTTGAAATTTTGTATCGGTATCAACAGTTTTGTTTACTTGGAGTGTAACACACATTTATATCCAATTTATTTCATGTGTTTATTTGTTATACAACGTTCTGGCCAGAACAATGATTTTGATTTTGTATCACTATAATATAATATGTATGAAGGTATAAATATTATCCCTTGCTCATTAGTTTTTGGTGAAACTCATAGGTACTTGAGTTTACAACATCTGGCGAGCCGGCGCGTTGCACAGTGGGTCAGATTCAAAAAATACCGTTCAAAAATCAGTGTGGACCTTAATACTGATCGGATCGTCGTATATTTTTTTTTAAATAATCGTCGGGCTTTTAGCTAAAGGACTGACGAGGCAGATTTTTGAAAAAAATATTTTTGAGCTTAGGAACTCTGTTAAAAGTCTAAAAAATAATTTCAAAATTTATTTTTTTTAATTTTAGGTAGATAAAAATATTTACTAAATATATTTATAAGTCGTACTCTATGTTTTTTGATTTGCTTATTCCAAAAATTGAGGTTCCAAACGTCTAAAATATGGGACAACCCTCGTAACATTGAAAAACACCCCTTTTGCAATAATATTTACAATAATCTGAGTATTTATCTTAAATAATCCTATAAATTCTCAGTTTTTAAACATTATACTATAAATTTAATGATTAAACATTGAATTGAGCTGAATTTTATTCAAAAGGGTTGATTAAAGAGGATGAAAACTATCCCTAGCATTATGTAAAATGAAAAACGCCTGTTTCAAATTTTTTATTTTACTATTTGCTTTCGATTCGAATCAATGGCCGTTTTCAAACATGAAAACAATTATTTTAACCACTTTTGGAGGTAAAACTAACCCTAACTACCCATGAAAACCCTTTAATTCATGTGCATTAAAAAAATTCAGTTTCAAATATTTGTTTTTTGCGTTTTCTGGTATTTTGAATATATTAATATTTAAAAAAATACTAAATATTTTCATTCGTTTAGGGGGTAAAACAACGCATTCGACTTGAAGAAAACGATGATTATAAAAATGTTGATATATGATCGAGTAAAAGTTAACTGAATTTATTAAATTTACGAAAAATTGTGGAAAATCCAAAAAATCAGGACTTTTGTTTTTAAATATTTGTCGAAATCTTAAAATCTCATAAACTGTATTTTAAAATAGTTGTAGTTTTAAGAAGAATCAAGACCAATTTTCTACTATCTTCATCCCTAATTTATATTTATAAATTCTAAAATACTTATAGCATTCTTTGAAATTTTTTCAACATTTTTATAATCATCGTTTTCTTGAAGTTGAATGCGTTGTTTTATCCCCTAAACGGATGAAAATATTTAGTATTTTTAAAAATATTAATACTTTAAAATACCAGGAAATTGCAAAAAAACAAATATTTGGAACTGAATTTTTTTAATGCACATGAATTAAAGGGTTTTCATGGGTAGTTAAGGTTAGTTTTACCTCCAAAAGCAAATAGTAAAGCAAAAAATTTTAAACAGGCGTTTTTCATTTTACATAATGTTAGGGGTAGTTTTCACTCTTTTTTAACAACCCTTTTGAATAAAATTCAACTCAATTCAATGTTTAATCATTAAATTTATAGTATAATACTTAAAAAAGGAGAATTTATAGGATTATTTAAAATTAATACTTAAATTATTGTAAATATGATTGTAAATAGGATGTTTTTCAATGTTACAAGGGTTGTCCCATATTTTAGAGGTTTTAGACCCCAATTTTCGGAATCAGCAAACCAAAAAACATAGAGTACGACTTATAAATATATTTAGAAAACATTTTTATCTTCCTAAAATGAAAAAAAAAAACTTTTGAAATTATTTTTTAGACTTTTAACAGCGTTCCTAACCTCAAAAATAATTTTTTCACAAATCTGCCTCGACATTACTTTAGCTAAAAGCCTGACGATTATTTAAAAAAAAAAATATACGACGATCTGATCAGTATTAAGGTCTACACTGATTTTTGAACGGTATTTTTTGAATCTGACCCACTGTGCGACGCCGCGGCACAAATCTTCTGTTTTGTGTCTTTTAAGGGATGGCAATAAATGTCAAGTGGTTTTTGGAAATCTGTGCTATATGCACACGTGTGGATCTTCATTGTTACAGAAAGGTGTGAAAGATATTAAACAGTACATGACGCTAAACTCCGGAGATGAGAAGGGTTGACACTTCCGACACGGGGTGCGAGGAGAACCCACGCCACCTCCAGAGACGGGGTGCAGAGGAGAACCCACGCCAATTTCGGAGAAGAGGTGAACAGGACGCACCCATTGTAGGACCTCGAGGTGGAGGAACGAGAGGGCAACTAGAGTATATAAACTGCATGATTTGTCGTAATCGAGGAGACTCTCACGAGACTCCAGATCCTCCCGGGTCTTTAATTTAATATATACTAAAATCCCATACAATTTCGAAATAAACAGAGCGATTCACACTATGTTTAAAGAGAGCAATATCAAGGTTGCAAATTCTTCGGTCTCATCCACCCAAATTTTATTTACAAATCTCAAAGTCCCTAAACAAGACCAAAAAAACGTTGTTTACAAGATTCATTGCGGAGCCTGTGAAAAATCTTATATAGGTGAAACTGTTCAACCGTTACGAAAGCGATTATATCAACATTCATATAATTGCAGAAAATTTAATCCAGATCATAGTGCCCTTACCAGGCATTCTGTTGAAACTGGACATCTGTTTAACTTTGCCGATTTTGATATTCTCGAATCTGAACCGAATTACAACAGCAGATTATTGAAAGAAACGTTTCACATTAATCTCGACAAAAGTAAATATGTAAATTCACAGACCGACTATAAGAGTAACTTACAATATATTAATAACTTCATTGATAGGTTCAAATAATTAAGTTCTACCGATTTAAATTCAATTTTAAATATAAATTAAATTTGTTACATTTAAAAAAATATATTTTTTGTGGTTTTTTTTTTCTTTTTCTTGTTCACACTAAAATATTATTTTTTTTCCTATATTTGGATTTTGTGTGTTGGCGTTGATCGCCATTTTATCCTTCTAAGTTGTACTTCCGTTACCGCTTTTTCAGAATTGTTCCAACCTCCATGTGGAGATGTTGTAAATTTTTTCTTTGCCATGTCTTTTGACATGTTTAAGTTGGCTTTTATAATTTTGAGTTTTATACTCGTATTATAATTAAAATATACGTTAAACATCAACAAATTATTATTGTTATGGTGGGTTCAATTGAATTTATGAATGGTTTCAATATTTTAATATGTTCACTATTGTATTCTTATCAGCTGATGATGAATCGCGTGTCGATTCGAAACGTCCAAATTACATTGTTATGAAATAAATACGACATTTATTTATTTCCTACCCATGCGTTGAGGATCCCCAAGGCCTTTCTGTCAAATTTCATAATTTATTTGGATTAATTACTGATCAAGTATTTGTTGCTCATTCATTGCATGAAAATGTAACAACACTCCGCAGAGTCGAAGTGACGACACTTCGACTCTTCGGAGTCAGCATTGAAATTAGATTCTTGTTTTTGCTTCGTTTAACTTCTAATTAATTTTTTTTTATTGCACTTTGCTGACTCCGATCTTCGATTAAGAATTTATAAAAGATATTATTTCTTTTTGTTGTTATTTTTACCAACTAGTTTTTTGACCTGAAGATGGTTACATCCGTAACCGAAACGTTGTCAACTATGCTTCAATAAAATTTACTACAACTTAAGCCTAAGTCCTTTAATTTCAATCCTATACAATTCTTAGGCAAATAGGGAATAAGTTGTTCTCTAAGCCAGCGAATAAAGTTCTCATGATTCATGTCGCCGTGGTAATCTCCGGTTTTGACTTGAAAACTAACAACGTGTTGTTAACAAATCCATATTGTCCACCAGCGTGGATAATTATATATCTCTGATCTGTAAGTTTTGAGTGATGTACACCTATATACTCGTACACCTGGTTCTTCTGATAATTGCCAATATTTCTGCATGCCATAACTCGGATGTATGTACGTTTCATCTGGATATGTAGTCGGCTTTTGTTTCTCTCCCAATTTCGCATTATCTTTAATTGCTCTTAGATAACGTGCTCTTCAGGCAACAATGTCATATTGTTCCATCAGCACTTTTCTTCGGTCTACATATTTCTGGAATTGAAATTCCAACTGCAATAAATACTGCCATAGGGTATCTCTGCTTCCATTATACTATATTTCGTCGTTTAGTTTTTCCAGTAAATTCTTTAATGTTGGAACTTCTTTATCAATTAGATAAGATTCTGGAACTGCTCGTCGAAATATGCATAATTCAAATTCTTCTAACTTTATTTTGTTGCTAGCTTTTAGTCTTTTCTTCTTTAGGGTAGCTAACTTACTGCATTCTACTTCAATTGATTCTCTTAGGATAAATTTCATAAATGTTTCCGATTTTCCTGTTGCTGCTACTGCCAATAATGTAGATTTATCTACATCTAGTATCCATTCGCCCTGTTTCTGTTCATGAAAGAATTTCACATTTCTAACTACATTGTGCGCTTTAGAATGTACTTTTATGTTTTTGCCAATTTTACCTAAAAATAAATGTAATCCATGATATAATCTATTAAAATTATTTAGTTTGTAAAATTTGCACATATCTTTAAAACATTGTAACATGTTTTTTACAATCAATCATGAAATTAAAAGAATTAATATTATAAAAAATTATGGAACGTAGTTCCTACACATATATGAAATAAATGTAATTATAACTAGCAAAAAACATTTGAAATAAATATTTACAATAATACATAAAATATATTTTGTGAGGTTATTACTTTACATCTCAATATTTAATATTAGTCACAATAACATTAAATACATGGTTTATTACAGTATCTACAAGTTATTAATAACATTAAACCTTTATTTTGTAATGATAAATTAGAAAAACTATACTTACATTTATCCATTCAATCTTATTCCACAAATCGTACATGGTACCGCGGGCAAGTGTTTTGACTGAGACTCTATATTTCACTTTCGCACAAAAGTGAGTCATGCTATTCGTTATATACTTGAATGAGTGGAGTTAATAGAACATTTTAAAAATGTCAGCGATCCCTAGGTGTTTATTTTTTGAACTAATAACTTAGTGCCGCCGAATGGCGGCGAACGAGATATTTCAAAATTAATTTAAGTACAAAGTAAGTAAAATGTTTATAGTGAAAATGAAAACTTATTGTAGTATCAAAATAAATGAAGTATATTCATCAGATATTTATAAATTATGTTAATGTGATAGATTTCGTATAAAAACATATCCATTCTTTTCTTCTGTTCACGTTTTGAGGAAAAGAGTGAAATGAAATGTTTCTTGTTTTTTTTTTTGAATTATTACTATTATTAATTACTTTTCAATGAAGAAACAAATACTAACCAACAAAAATAATCGAACTGTCACTTGTTCAATCATAAACAAAGATGAGTATACGGCACTAACTTTTTTTATCTCCGTCTAACGTTTGCACATGCGCAATGAATTTTTAAAATGGTCTATACTCATTCACGCCACGGTTTACTTCCAACTTCCACAAACTAGAACTAAATTTAAGCGCGGTATTTGAAATAACTAGTATATTAATCATTTTTAATGTGTATCTTTACAAAATGCTTATTCAGGTACAATAATAGATGTTTTAATAGATACAAATATAACCCTCCCTTATTCAAAGGAGAATTAACAAATAATTTATATGGGTTCTTGTCAGACCGGAGAAAGGACAAGTACTAGTATTGTTGTAAATAAGTTTGTACTTACAATTTGGTTTAACAAATAACAAAGATTTATTCACACGTAATTTTAATACAATGTTTCTTCTGACTTTCAACTGTCTTCTTGGAACACACACTTTACTCACAAACGTGACTGTTTCTTGTGACTCTCTTGTAACTCTGTGACTGTGACCGTAACTCTTGTAACTGCCCTTCTTACTTACTAACCTAACCTATTTATAAATTACTCCAAAGTGCTAAGTCAGCAAAGAGTTAGCTAATACATAAAACGATATTATTTTGAATACTTGACCTCCTTACAACATGCTCTACTTTACTTAATTGTATTCACTAAGAATGTGCTGACTTTGACTTGTTACATTCCTCCCTTCTTTGAGGAATTTGCTTCCTGGAAAGGAGTACAATTCCCAGAAGCATCATTCTTACTCTACACTTATTGTCTCTACATGACCACATTGAACTTCACAACATTGTCTGTATTGAGGCATACCAACGTATTGTTAGCACTGTTTTCTTCTCTGATGTCACCTCCCTTCTTTGGAACTGATGGGCTGACACGTCACACTGCTCTCCTCGCAACTCTGCACTTAGAGCTCACGTTGGTGACATTGTTTCTCCATCGCTTCTCTTGTGGGGGTAGTGACTTCTCGGGGTGTGATTGGTTGCATCCTCACTACTTGTTGTGCTGGCTGGTGGTCTTTCCTAACTACTCGTAATATGAACTAAACAAATAAAACAAAATATTTTCTTATTCTAATCTAGCTATCCCTGCTGTGGTTCCACGACTGTTAGCTTAATTTCATTTGTGCTGGTTCTCTAGGGGGCGCACTAGGTGTTACAACTCCAGGATTTCCCATATCTTCATCGTGATTTATCGCAATTGATTCTAACTCATGTGCTTGTTCCTGTTTACGGTGACGCGTTCTGCGGTGGTGATTATTCAGAACGATATGTGTCAACGCGTTCCAGAGACAAGCCGCCATACTAAATGTGCATCCCATTGTATTATATAAATTAAAACCATTAACCAATGCATCCAAAATGTATTTAAAAATTTTGAAAATTGCGTAAACCCCAATAAAGCCTGACATAAACATATCTATACTGGAGAACCAGCCCCACATTTGCTTTGCATTAGAGTTCGCCAAGTTTCTGAGGTCGCCCTTGGAAAATAGGTCGAGAGTTGTCAGACCCTGGTCTGCAGTGTCCCGTCCTACTACCCTCCTGATTATTATGTTGGCTATGGCTTGCCGCTCTAGTCCGAAGATCAACGCATCTTGAGCCGACTTAATCTCTTTCTTTGAATAAATACCAGCGTTTCCAATATCATACAATGGTTTGAACTTGAATTCTGGTTCCCGCTGTACCTCCAGTACTTCCGGCCCGACACCTTGCGTTAGATGCGGACTGTAGCCTAACCATTTGTTGTCCATGTAGTACAGGGCCGGCGCCAGGTGGCTGCAATCTATCTGCTCGGCTTTGTCTTGCAGAATATGAGTCATTGGAGTCAGGAATAATTCTTCCTCATCTGCAAGCACTGGTAGCTCGTTGTAGCATTCTTCTACCCTTCGTATCTTCACTACCCTCGGCGTGCATTGCATGATGTGAATTACTTCGCCCATGACTCGCCCTACATACCCTAATTTATTTTTAATTAATAGTGCTTACTGCATTAGGAGCTAGAGGAGCGAGAAACAGTCGATTACGCAGCATGTCCCGCTCAAGTAAGCATTGTCTGTGAATTACATCACTGTACATTTCTCGTTTAAATTATTGTTCTACGTGCAGAAATTTAGTGTTTAAATATGCTAATAAATTTACATTTTTTTGATCTGGAACTCCATTTACTAAATATTTAATTCCGAAATCTTTTTTAAATGCTACTAATAATTTTGGATGTTCTGTTAGCCAGATTTCATTATTACAAATATTTGTCCTCTCTAATAATTTAACAGCAAAAATTTTTGAGCATTTTGAAATTCCGTTTTCTTGTAGAATTTGTACACTGGCACGGGACTCTGTGTACCCCTTGTTCACGTCCGGACATTCGGCCACGTCTTTAAGAGAAATGGTCGTGATGTTGGTATTCGGCCCTCTGCAGTCAAATCCAATTAACGCATAAGAGACGTTAATCAGACTGCATGCTGTCAGTAAGATTTTGGAGTGGCTGCATCTGGAAATATAAAAAAAAATCTATTGTCCTGGTGTTTGTATCCACGGAAGCTCTGGTGCTGGGCCCTTGCTGCGTGTATGGTAAGGCGTTGTGGGAGTATGAGGTAGAATCGGTGGTGGATCCTGGCCCATATTAAATTCCTGAAGCATCAGATGGTGCGGCAGCTGAAAATTTAAATTTGAGTCTGTTTTCGGCTCCTCCGTCGGCTCCTTGGTCACTACTTCTGTCATCGCTTTGCTGGTGTTCTCAGTATCTGCTTTAAAAGGCTTCAGACGATTAACATGCACTTTTAAAATTTTCCCTGCAACATCTTTAATTTTATAATTAACGGGATCCATTATTCCAATTATAAAGTACGGTCCTGTCCATGGTTTGTTTAGCTTACGCGACGTTCCTACCAGTACTGTCGGGTCATGCAAGTATACTGCATCTCCAACTTGGAATTTTGTTGATTTTGCGTTTTTATTAAATCGTTTATGAACAATTTCTGTTGACTGTGCCAGATTTTGTTTCACTTTAGCGGAAACTGTGTGGAATCTCTGTTTTAATTCAGCTGCGTAATTGTCATCGTAATAGTATCGTAATGTCTGAGGTCTGGTGATGTCGTCATATGGTAACTCCATATCTCGACCATGTATTAAAAAGAATGGCGTCTCATTTGTACTGTTGTGTACACTGCTTCGGTACGCCATCAATACGTACGGCAACCATTCATCCCAATCTGTCTGATCACGACTTACAAAGTGCGACAGAATGTCTTTGAAAACTCGATGACTTCTTTCTAAGATTCCATTCGTTTGTGGTCGGTAGGCGGTAGTTTGAATTTTCTCTGTGCCAAAGATTTTGCATACTTCTTTGAAAACTTGAGAAGTAAAATTCGCTCCAAGATCTGTCAATAATTGTCTGGGTGCCCCGTGTCTAGGTATTATCTCTTGAGCCAAAATTCTTGCAATTGTACTTGCTTTTTGATCTTTTATCGCAAATGCTTCTGGATATTTTGTGAAGTGATCTTGAAACGTTAGTATATATTTGTTACCTCTCATACTAGTTGTTAACGGTCTTACAACATCCATTGATACTCTCTATAACGGGGCAGTAGTTTCTTGGAATTTTTGTAGTGGTGCTGGCTTATGATGCGGTGACGTTTTTCTCTCATTACATGAGTAACATTTGCTGCAAAATTCTTCGATGTCTTTGCTCATGTTTTTCCAATAAAATTTTTCTTTTATTCTTTTATTGGTCTTCTCATACCCTTGGTGTCCGGCATATGGCAGATTATGGTAGTCATGCATCATTTGAAATTTCATAGATACTGGCACTACGAGTTTGTGATGTCTTTCGTCACCCGTTTTTTCTTTAAACAGCAAGCCTTCGGTATCTGTGAAGAATTCGTCCTTGGTTTTCAGCTTTTTTAATTTCTTCATCCACTTCTTGTTTCTTTA
This sequence comes from Pterostichus madidus, assembly GCA_911728475.2. Lineage (NCBI taxonomy): Eukaryota > Metazoa > Arthropoda > Insecta > Coleoptera > Carabidae > Pterostichus > Pterostichus madidus. Next base: position 14,753,173 of record OU452304.1, on the reverse strand, counting down.
AAATCGTGTATCTGTCCCAAATCGGTTCAAGATGTTTTTCTTTTACCTCAACCGTATTTATTGGTATCCGAGATAATACGTCAGCATTAATGTGCTTCTTGTCTGGCCTGTGAATGATTTCAAAATCATGTTCACTCAGTGTTAGCGCCCATCTTGCTAATCGTGAATTGCTGCCTTTGAATGTCATCAACCACTTCAATGGTTTATGGTCTGTTATGACGGTGAACTTGCGACCATATAAATAACAGCGATAGTGTTTTACTCCCCAGCATACGGCTAGACATTCCCATTCTGATGTGGTATAGTTCATCTCGGCTTTCTGTAATTGTCGGCTAGCGAATGCTATCGGTCTTTCGTACCCTCCAATTTTTTTACTTAGAATAGCGCTGATTGCTTTTCCACTGGCATCCGTTGATAGAATAAATTCTTTTGAAAAATCTGGATGTGCTAAAACTGACTCAGAACATAGTGCATTTTTTAATTAATCAAAAGCATTTTGACATTCTTCTGTCCAGACAAAATCTGTATCTTTTTTCGTCAATTCTGTTAGAGGCTTTGCGATTCCTGCAAAGTTACGAACAAAACGTCTGTAAAAGCCCACAAGCCCAGTAAAAGCTCTAATTTGTATTACATTTTTAGGTTTTGGATAATTTTTAATAATAGAAATTTTATCGTCGTCTGGTTTTACTCCATCCCCCGTTATAATGTGACCTAAATATTTAGTTTCTGATTTTAAAAATTTACATTTGCTTGTCTCAATCTGTCAAAAACTTCTCTCAATCGCTTCAAATGCTCTTGTACTCCTCCACCGTTAAAAATAATAACATCATCCAAATATACAAGACATTTCTCACCCCGCAATCCTGCTAATATACTATTCATCAGCCTCTGGAATGTGCTAGGTGCGTTCGCTAGCTCAAATGCCATTTTAGTGAACTGGTAATGTCCTCCGTCTGTCGTGAATGCTGTTTTCTCTTTATCCTGTTCCTCCAACTGAACTTGATAATAGCCTGATGCTAAATCTAGTGTTGTGAATAGATTTGCATCCCCTAACTGATCCAAAGTTTCTTGCATATTAGCAACAGGGAAATAGTCCCCTTTTGTCACTGCATTTAAGCTTCGAAAGTCTATGCAAACTCTGATCTTCTTTTCTCCGCTCTCTGATTTCTTGGGTACCATGACAACAGGCGCTGACCATGGCGAATCAGATGGCTCTATCACCCCAGAATCAAGCATTTTCTTGATTTCTTTCTTTAAGGGCACCTTCTGACTAAACGGCACCCTGTACGGTGCTTTCGCTATTGGTTGCACATCCCCTGTAATTATTCTATGTTTTACCTTGCCTGTGCACCCCAATTTGGTATCCTCCCAGAGAAACACATCCTCGTATTCTCTCAGTAGTACCAACAATTCCTGTTTCACCTCGTGAGACAGGTAATTTAACTGCAGTTGCTCTTCCATTTTTCTTGCGCCCAGTTCTCTCTGAACTGCATTTATTTGAACCTCATTTGACTTTCTTTCCTTTAGTCCTTCCGGTTCCTCGTTATATATTTCTGATTTTCCTAGGATTGTATTTTTACTTACTATTATCTCCTTGTTGGTAATGTTGATCAACTTCACGGGTATCTCCTTTTCTGCTTTTGTGAGTACTCTTGCTACCATTAACCTGTGTATTTTTACTTCTACAGGCTCTACCAAGATATCGTGTCCAGGGTTCATGACGTCCTGAACGGCTGTACACATAAATTCACAATTTGGTAAAATCCTCTCTGTACTCTTCAGTCTAACCAATCCACTGGTTTGTGTAACTGGTTTTTGTTGCTTCAGCGTATGGACGTCCATCTTGCGAATTTCTGCATCCATGTTTGATAACTTGCTATCAACCTGCTTGTCTTTCGTGTTATCGCCCTGACCTACGTCAACTACGTCACGCCTCCTCACTGCGTCACAGTGTTCTCGTGTTTCCAAACTCGCTGTCGTCAGCATTTCTGTCGCTACGCTGTCCGCCATCATTCTGTTGCTTTTATTACGTAACACAACTTCCTCTGTGCAATAATTGATACTTGCATTAAAAAATTTGAAAAAATCGCGACCCAAAATATATCTGTTTTGACTTTCAACTCTGTTGTTTCTGTGGTATCCATTACCTTGATTTGGCGGCGGGTTTCTGTATCTGCCTGTGTTGTAACTTCTGTTATATCCACTACCCTGGTTTGACGGTGAATTTCTGTATCTTTCTGGATTTGTGTTGTAATATCTGTAGTTACTTCTTCTCTCTCGGCATCCGACAGCGATGTGGACTGGTTTTCCACACTTCCTGCATGTTTCTCTTCGTTTGCAGTCATTTTGAAAATGGTCAGTGGCTCCGCAAATAAAACATTTTCTTACATCACTTGGCTTTGCCGGTCTTCTGTCTACCGCGCCAATTTCTAAATTGCACATCTTTTGTCGTAGAACTTCCATTTCTTCTCTTTCTGCCATCGATACGGCATCTTCAAATGACAAATCGTCCTGTGTGTCCATTATTACTCTTATAAATTTCTTTATTTCTGATTTTAACCCATTTTTAAACTGGTACAAACATAAGTTATTTACAAAATCTTTTTGTACGCCTTTTCTTTTAACAATTCCTTTTTTAATTTTCTTAGCCTTTGTGCGAACTCTTGTACATTTTCGTTTATTTTCTGCGTGCAATCTGATAAGTCGTGATAGATCTGTCCTGGGATTCGTTTTTTTGTGAAACGTTCTAAAAATGGTTGTGCGAATTCATCTAGTTCTAGTGTACCTCTATGTAGTTCTTGATTTTGCATGTATAGTTCGAAAGCTTCGCCCGTCAATCGTAATCTAAGTATGTCCACTGTCTCTGTCTCGGTCCATCCTTCAATATCTTTCCGTATTCTGACTTTAGCAAAAAATTCTTCTGGGTTTTTCTCGCAAAACGTCTGCATTGCATTCGCAGCATAACTAAATTGACACTTACTGGCGTTAAATCTACTTTCCAGCTCTCTTACGACAGGCCTTCCATCTGACTTACTCACCATATTTACTTAGCAAAATAAATTTGAGAAAGAAAAAAAAAATTCCTAATACTTGCTTTTCCGCGAGCGGACCAAAAATGATTGGCCCCTCTGATCTGACAAAATATCCTTTACCGCTGCCACCAATTTGTAACCCTCCCTTATTCAAAGGAGAATTAACAAATAATTTATATGGGTTCTTGTCAGACCGGAGAAAGGACAAGTACTAGTATTGTTGTAAATAAGTTTGTACTTACAATTTGGTTTAACAAATAACAAAGATTTATTCACACGTAATTTTAATACAATGTTTCTTCTAACTTTCAACTGTCTTCTTGGAACACACACTTCACTCACAAACGTGACTGTTTCTTGTGACTCTCTTGTAACTCTGTGACTGTAACCGTAACTCTTGTAACTGCCCTTCTTACTTACTAACCTAACCTATTTATACATTACTCCAAAGTGCTAAGTCAGCAAAGAGTTAGCTAATACATAAAACGATATTATTTTGAATACTTGACCTCATTACAACATGCTCTACTTTACTTAATTGTATTCACATTATTACAAAAAGATAAACATATTTACATAAATATAATATTCGATACTTCTCGAACATAGGAACATAAACAGTATCTCAACCATAAAGAAAATAATCTCAGGTTTATTATTATTATTTCAGTTATTTCCGTCGTCAACAATAAAACAATCAAAATTACAGAACATTTTTACAGTGGTCATAATATTCTAAAGTCGTGTAAAAACAATTATTCCGTAACAATTTCTTTTATTTATTTTTGAAAGACAGTGAAATTTTAGCCAGAGCACCTAGCAAGAACTAACTCATGGGTAGGTTTGGAGGGTTAGATGAATAGGCATATAAATTATAACTAATATATTAAAGATTTTAAAAAAAGATATTCATATTGAGTGCAGTAAATGAATAAGTATGAGATAGTAATCATTAAAAATCTGATTGTCGTAAGATGTTATCGTTGCGGTTCCAATTAACCTGGTGACTGAATCAATTGATGCTTCGCGCAGCAAACCGACGCAGCAGTAATCACGACTCCGAAAAAACAAACAAACGCTACAGCGATCAAACATACGTAGTACCGATGGTTGACGCCTAGCTACGAAAACTGTTGTGCAAAATATGCACACAATTGAATGTCTAATGCCAATGGCACACTGGTCGAGGAGCATGAATGAGCGTCGAGGAACTCATCGATGAAACAACAGAACGCACCCGTCATCGATAAAAAATAGAGGCGCCTCTATTACCATCGAGGAGTTCCTCGATGAAACGATTGTGTCTCATTTCACACGTATTATTGTGTCTCATTTCATGTTAGCGTGGGCTGTCATTTTGGTTTTGCTTTGTGCTTTTTTTCGTGTTTGTTTATTTTATCAGTCAAGGTGCGTTCTGTTGTTTCATCGATGAGTTCCTCGACACTCAATCATGCTCCTCGACCAGTGTGCCATTGGCATAACGGCGGTGATCAGACCGTCTCGAACCCAACCTATAATTCCAATAAAACCAATGTGTTAATAATATAGAACTATCACTCATCAATGCAAAGTCAACTAAATCAACTATGATGACAATACGTAGGTATCTCCTGTACACAAAATGTCATATATGAAAACGTCATTGCCGTCACAGCTACCCCCAACTCTCATCTCAGACTGGATGTGAAAACGCAGCAACAGTTGACAGACAGACGTTGAGCAGTCGAGAGCAGGCCCGTGAAACGCAAATTGCGGATACTGGAACCTCATTAGCATTTTGTTTCTTACTTCCATACAAGAGATGGCGACACTAGTACCTTTAGCTGGTGCACTCTTGTGGACAAAATTTACATTTGTCTGTTGTGTTTACCATTTGACGGCCATTTGAATTTTTGAATTCAAACGAGTGAAACTGTTGTTGTGTTGTGATTTGCTTTTTTGGTTTATCGTTATTGTGTGAATAAACTATTAAGATGCCACGGCTGAAGTATTGTGTACCGAATTGTTCTGCTACCGGTAAGTGAGAGTTTATTATAATGTAATATATTTATAGTTTTCTACCTACTAGCTCTGAATTTTGAAGTTTCTATTAACATTCTTAATATAAACAAATATATTTTTATAAATATAAACAAAAGATAAAAAGTGCTTACTTGTTATAAGCTTAAGGAGATAGGGAAAATAATAAAAAATAATACAATCTAAGATGAGGTTAGAATTAATAAGATCAGAATAACGAAATATATCTTGTTATTGAAAGTAAAATGTATTTTCGTACTAACTATGTAATCTTTCAGGTATGACGCAGCATAGATTTCCCAATCCTAGAACCCATCATGATTTGTTTGTCAAGTGGTTGGAGATCTTGAATATGGAAGAGTTGCGAGATTTAGATCCAGATGTCGTATACGTGAATAAGCGTCTTTACTTTGCCCATTTTGAGGCAAGGCATAAAAGCCCAGGAAACCCACGTCTCCATGTGCTCGCAGTTCCATCTTTGAATCTACCTGGTGAGTGGAATTTATTTATAAACTGGCGTTCACAATTTACATTTCTCAGTGTAGATTTAATTTATAAAATATGAGAATATGATTATTGTTTATTTCAATTTATACGTTAATAAGATTTTTTGAAGGTATATTTATCTTCCAATTTTAATTTATTTTCATTTTTATATGTATTGTTCACGCTGTTGAGTTACCGGAAATAGATTCAGAAGACCCAATTCCATCTACGTCAACTGTCCTACTTAATGTAACTTTGACATCTGTGAGTGATGTAATTCCATCCACATCAGCTGCATCACCTGATTTAAGACCCGTAACTCCTGAAATGCAGCCAGGTTATTCATTTTATTTATTATAAATTTTTATCAATTGTTGATGTTACCGAATCATTATTTATTATATAATGACCTTATTTATATTTCAGAAAATTTTACAGCAACATGGCATTATCGCTTCGATCAGTGTCAGTCAAGCGGAAGTTGGATTTGACCCCAAAAGCTAGGAAGCTATATTCTCGCGCTACATACTGGAAGAAACAGGCAGTCTGATCCAAAAAGAAAACGATATCATTTAAACAACGTTTGAAAGCAGCAGAGAAATTCTCTGAAACAGATCAATTTCGGAAAATGAGTGTGATGACGCCTACAGCCCATACATTTTTCCAAATAAGAAATATGTCAGACGATTCAACAACTATGAAAACAAATTATCTTTAACATTGTTTAAAAACAGTGCCAAAAGTTACCGGCTCTTAGAGCAAATGTTTGTCTTGCCATCTACAAAAACTTTGCAAATTTTTTTAAGGCGGATGACTTTGAAAGCGGGCATAAAAAAAAATTATTAATATTATTAATATTATTAAGAAGAAAGTTGCTAAAATAACTTCAAGAAATAAAATTTGTTCTGTTCTTTTCGACGAAATCAGCCTTGCAGCAAACATTGAATATAATGCTACTACATATAGTATTGATGGGTTTTGTTGACGACGGGTTCCAGCGCGAAGCTGAATTTGCGGATCACGCTCTCGTTTTTATGGTCCGTGGACTGGTCAAACAATGGAAACAGCATTTACATTTTGCAAAAGCACAACTGTGCCTCTTGCAAGACTGTTAAAAGTTGTGATTGGAGAATTACAGGCAATTGGTGTACGTGTTGTAGCCACGGTTTGCGACCAGGCTAAAACCAATGAAGCTGCAATAAATTATTTGCAAAAATGTACAAAACAAATCTATTTACGAAGAAATGAGGAATGGAGAGGAGGCTTCTTTGAAGTTAATGAAAAACAGATAATTCCGTTATATGATGTCCCTCATCTCATAAAAGGAAATTAGGAATAATTTATTGACGAGGGATCTGCATTGTTCAATTGGCAATAAACAAGTGCAGGCGTAATGGGACCACGTAATTCAACTGTACAATGCAGATGTGGGCAACCCTATTCCGGAGATGCGTCTTCTTCCAAAACTGACGGAACACCACGTCTATCCAACGCATTCACAAAAAATGCGTGTCAAATTGTCCAGTCAAGTATTTAGCCAACGAGTTTCGACAATTATGGCGTATATTGCTCAAAAAGGTCAGTCATTTTATAAGTTTTTTTTAAACATTTATTTATTACAGATATTTATTAATTTGTTTATTAGTTGAGTAAAACTTTGTTACACATTAGTATTAACTGCATATAAATTAAATATTTATAAAATGCTATATGACAACAGTTTCTATGTTGTTTTTTTATTTTTCAGATGGCGACATCACATTATGTCGTGAAGCAGAAGAAACTGCTACAATATTGGGCTTCTTCGATAGATTGTTTGATAGTCTGAATTCTGGAACGAAGAAAGGGACGGATGGCAAGCCGTTAACTGCCGCTTTAGCTGAAGGTACTCTTCACGACACATTCTGGGGCGAAGCGGTGGCTGTACTGCAGTCCATAAAATATGTAAAAAGAAACGACCTGAAAGACGTCATGGTTCCGCCATCCGTTAAAAATTTTATTTCGACAATTCGCCTAGTTCGATTGCTGTGGCAGAAATTAAAAGTTATGGGAGTCGAGTTTTTATTATTGCGTAGTCTTAATCAAGACCCACTTGAAAATTATTTTGGGATGATCCGCAGTCACGGTGTCCGTAATAACAATCCAACTTGCGCTTCGTTCATCCAAACTTATAAAACATTGACAATAAATACTACTCGTCACTCCATTGGAGCTAACTGCGAGAACGATTTCTCCGACGGTGCTCTCAGTACTTTACATGAGCTTCTTTTAGATGAAGAGGAGTCCATTACGACAGATGATGTAGAGTATATCGAACCCGGTACAATAAATTTAACAGAATGTGATACTGCTATCACGAAATCAAATTATTGTACCGGGTTCATTTTAAAGTCATGTTCATCTATTGTGAAAGGGTGCGAAGAGTGCAAAGATGTTCCTACTGCTGCTCGTGTAGGTGTTCAGCATGGCATTATCGTTGCCCGAGAGTATGACGAAGTTCAGCGTCTCGAGTACCCAAGTTTTAGGGCTGTATGTACTTTCGTACACAAAAAAAAAATATTTTGGGTATATTACTTAAGAAATGTGAAAAAAAAACAAATTTTATCGTTTTTTTTCACATTTCTTAAGTAATATACCCAAAATAATTTTTTTTTGTGTACGAAAGTACATACAGCCCTAAAACTTGGGTACTCGAGACGCTGAACTTCGTCATACTCTCGGGCAACGATAATGCCATGCTGAACACCTGAAGAAAACGTAGGTTTTTTATTTATTTCTTGTAGTTTACGTAAAGAAAAACTGATTCATTTATTAATTTAAAAAACTACATTATTTATTGTAAATATGTTTATAAAAAATAAAAATGATATTTTAGCGGAAAAAAGGGTTAATAAAGAAAACTACGATGATACGCAGAAAAAAGCTGTAGAGAAATATGAAAAAACATTAAAATATAACAAATTGATGTTAGTGTCCAAAATTTTTTAGTTTAGTTGGAAAATTATAAGAAAACACTTCAACATGTGGCAAAATTTAAGATATAGAACACTAAGTTTTCCTATGTATTTTCATCTTGTATATTTTTAATTACTGAAAAAGCAACGATGGAAGAAAAATATGTGTTCTATGAGAGTCTGGAAGAGGAAATAGAAAGAATACCAAAAGAAGACAGCAATTATATTAGGAGATTTCAATGGGCAAGTAGACAAAGAGCACTATATACGACAAGTGGCTGGAAAGTATACAATACACGAAAAAACAAATGATAACGGACAAAGATTATGTGGCTTAGCAAAAAGAACGAATCTAATAATTAGCAGCACAAAATACAACCATCCAAAAGTATATAAAGTAACACGGACATCACCAGACCAAAAACATCAGACACAAATAGACCATGTACTAATTACGAAAAGAAAGCACTCATCGATAACAAATGTAAGAACATATAGAGGAGAAAGCATAGATTCGGACCATTTCATGGTCACAGCAACATTGAGACATAAAATAAGAAGAATTAATACGAGAAACTAGCTGAAACAAAATGGAACATAGATAAACTGAGCAACGAAAATACAAGAGACAAATATGCAGAGGAACTAGATAAGATACTAAATGAACAGGGAATCCGAGAAAGCGATACAGATTCGAGATGGAAGAAAATTAAAAAATGCATACATGATGCGACAGAAAAATGGGTAGGAAAAGAAAAACGAAGTAATAAAAAAGAATACTACAGTGAAGAATGCAACGAGGCAGTAAGGAGAAAGATGAAAGCAAGATTGAAATGGATAAGAGCAAATACAAAAGAAGACAAGGAGGAGTATGAAAAATGAGAAAAGAATGTGACAAAATTATAAGAAAGCATAAGAGAAATTGGATAGATAATAAAATAGAAGATATAGAAGAAGAAAGGTTAAACAGAAATACCAAGAGATTTTACCAAAAGGTGAACGAGGAAAACAGAACACACAAGATAAAAGCGTGTGGAATAAAAATAAAAATGGTATATTAGCAGAAAATGAACAAGAATATAAACAAGTATGGAAAGAACATTTCACGGAACTGCTAACAGAAGCTCAACAAAGTATGGAAATAGACACACAAGTTGAAACAGAAGATAGAGAAGTAGAAGAACCAACAATCGAAGAAATTAAAGAAATAATAATTAAAAGCCGTAATGGAAAGACACCAGAAAAAGATGGCATCAATATCGAATTAATAAAATACGGAGGTGAAGAGATGCAGAAACACATGGACGAACTAATTCAGAAATAGCTAACGCGTCGCTTATTTTGGTATATAGTGATTACGTCATCCATACGGTAGGTTGAGCGTTCGATTCCCCACAAGATTTTTTTTTTTTAGATTTACTACAATAACATGATTTACTTAACTTTCTTTACAAAATAATATAATATTGACTTATAAAAATGACCTATTTAATATATTATCTCATTACATAGACTACAATTAACTGAATTCAATGATTTACTTTCCTTTGACTTTATTTTACTAAATAATATAATAATAGGTAACTTACAACAATGACATTGACCTACTTAATTCATTCACTTTCTTCTGACTTTCTTACAAAATAATATAACAATTAAGTTATAGCAATGACCTTGATGGCACGCTTAATTAATTATCTCATTTTACTTTGACTCTTTTACAAACTAATATAATAATGACATAATAACAACTTAAATGACTTACTTCATTTATTATCTAATTAAATCGACTATACAGTTAACTTACTTCACTACTTATTTACTTTCTATCAACATTACATGACATTATATGACATATATTACATAATATATGACATATATTACATAATATGATATGACATATATTGCATTATATGATATGACATGATATTGACAATTTAATCAATTTTAACAAGATTTTGCCACTAAATTGAAACGATTTTAGCCATTTTCATTATATACTTAACATTGATCTAATTATTGACAATTTAATAAATTTTACAAGTTTTTGACAATAAATAGCAACGACTTTAACCATTTTCAGCGTATCTTTGGGCTTGACCTAATTATTTACGATTTAATAAATTTTACAAGTTTTTCTGATAATAAAATGCAATGATTTTAGCCATTTATAGCTGAAAATGGTTAAAGTCGTTGCTATTTATTGTCAAAAACTTGTAAAATTTATTAAATTGTCAATAATTAGATCAATGTTAAGTATACGAGTATAATAAAAATGGCTAAAATCGTTTCAATTTAATGGCAAAATCTTGTTAAAATTGATTAAATTGTCAATATCATGTCATATCATATAATGCAATATATGTCATATCATATTATGTAATATATGTCATATATTATGTAATATATGTCATATAATGTCATGTAATGTTGATAGAAAGTAAATAAGTAGTGAAGTAAGTTAACTGTATAGTCGATTTAATTAGATAATAAATGAAGTAAGTCATTTAAGTTGTTATTATGTCATTATTATATTAGTTTGTAAAAGAGTCAAAGTAAAATGAGATAATTAATTAAGCGTGCCATCAAGGTCATTGCTATAACTTAATTGTTATATTATTTTGTAAGAAAGTCAGAAGAAAGTGAATTAATTAAGTAGGTCAATGTCATTGTTGTAAGTTACCTATTATTATATTATTTAGTAAAATAAAGTCAAAGGAAAGTAAATCATTGAATTCAGTTAATTGTAGTCTATGTAATGAGATAATATATTAAATAGGTCATTTTTATAAGTCAATATTATATTATTTTGTAAAGAAAGTTAAGTAAATCATGTTATTGTAGTAAATCTAAAAAAAAAAAATCTTGTGGGGAATCGAACGCTCAACCTACCGTATGGATGACGTAATCACTATATACCAAAATAAGCGACGCGTTAGCTATTTCTGAATTAGTTCGTGCATGTGTTTCTGCATCTCTTCACCTCCGTATTTTATTAATTCGATATTGATGCCATCTTTTTCTGGTGTCTTTCCATTACGGCTTTTAATTATTATTTCTTTAATTTCTTCGATTGTTGGTTCTTCTACTTCTCTATCTTCTGTTTCAACTTGTGTGTCTATTTCCATACTTTGTTGAGCTTCTGTTAGCAGTTCCGTGAAATGTTCTTTCCATACTTGTTTATATTCTTGTTCATTTTCTGCTAATATACCATTTTTATTTTTATTCCACACGCTTTTATCTTGTGTGTTCTGTTTTCCTCGTTCACCTTTTGGTAAAATCTCTTGGTATTTCTGTTTAACCTTTCTTCTTCTATATCTTCTATTTTATTATCTATCCAATTTCTCTTATGCTTTCTTATAATTTTGTCACATTCTTTTCTCATTTTTCATACTCCTCCTTGTCTTCTTTTGTATTTGCTCTTATCCATTTCAATCTTGCTTTCATCTTTCTCCTTACTGCCTCGTTGCATTCTTCACTGTAGTATTCTTTTTTATTACTTCGTTTTTCTTTTCCCACCCATTTTTCTGTCGCATCATGTATGCATTTTTTAATTTTCTTCCATCTCGAATCTGTATCGCTTTCTCCGATTCCCTGTTCATTTAGTATCTTATCTAGTTCCTCTGCATATTTGTCTCTTGTATTTTCGTTGCTCAGTTTATCTATGTTCCATTTTGTTTCAGCTAGTTTCTCGTATTAATTCTTCTTATTTTATGTCTCAATGTTGCTGTGACCATGAAATGGTCCGAATCTATGCTTTCTCCTCTATATGTTCTTACATTTGTTATCGATGAGTGCTTTCTTTTCGTAATTAGTACATGGTCTATTTGTGTCTGATGTTTTTGGTCTGGTGATGTCCGTGTTACTTTATATACTTTTGGATGGTTGTATTTTGTGCTGCTAATTATTAGATTCGTTCTTTTTGCTAAGCCACATAATCTTTGTCCGTTATCATTTGTTTTTTCGTGTATTGTATACTTTCCAGCCACTTGTCGTATATAGTGCTCTTTGTCTACTTGCACATTGAAATCTCCTAATATAATTGCTGTCTTCTTTTGGTATTCTTTCTATTTCCTCTTCCAGACTCTCATAGAACACATATTTTTCTTCCATCGTTGCTTTTTCAGTAATTAAAAATATACAAGATGAAAATACATAGGAAAACTTAGTGTTCTATATCTTAAATTTTGCCACATGTTGAAGTGTTTTCTTATAATTTTCCAACTAAACTAAAAAATTTTGGACACTAACATCAATTTGTTATATTTTAATGTTTTTTCATATTTCTCTACAGCTTTTTTCTGCGTATCATCGTAGTTTTCTTTATTAACCCTTTTTTCCGCTAAAATATCATTTTTATTTTTTATAAACATATTTACAATAAATAATGTAGTTTTTTAAATTAATAAATGAATCAGTTTTTCTTTACGTAAACTACAAGAAATAAATAAAAAACCTACGTTTTCTTCAGGTGTTCAGCATGGCATTATCGTTGCCCGAGAGTATGACGAAGTTCAGCGTCTCGAGTACCCAAGTTTTAGGGCTGTATGTACTTTCGTACACAAAAAAAAATTATTTTGGGTATATTACTTAAGAAATGTGAAAAAAAACGATAAAATTTGTTTTTTTTTCTCATTTCTTAAGTAATATACCCAAAATAATTTTTTTTTGTGTACGAAAGTACATACAGCCCTAAAACTTGGGTACTCGAGACGCTGAACTTCGTCATACTCTCGGGCAACGATAATGCCATGCTGAACACCTACACGAGCAGCAGTAGGAACATCTTTGCACTCTTCGCACCCTTTCACAATAGATTAACATGACTTTAAAATGAACCCGGTACAATAATTTGATTTCGTGATAGCAGTATCACATTCTGTTAAATTTATTGTACCGGGTTCGATATACTCTACATCATCTGTCGTAATGGACTCCTCTTCATCTAAAAGAAGCTCATGTAAAGTACTGAGAGCACCGTCGGAGAAATCGTTCTCGCAGTTAGCTCCAATGGAGTGACGAGTAGTATTTATTGTCAATGTTTTATAAGTTTGGATGAACGAAGCGCAAGTTGGATTGTTATTACGGACACCGTGACTGCGGATCATCCCAAAATAATTTTCAAGTGGGTCTTGATTAAGACTACGCAATAATAAAAACTCGACTCCCATAACTTTTAATTTCTGCCACAGCAATCGAACTAGGCGAATTGTCGAAATAAAATTTTTAACGGATGGCGGAACCATGACGTCTTTCAGGTCGTTTCTTTTTACATATTTTATGGACTGCAGTACAGCCACCGCTTCGCCCCAGAATGTGTCGTGAAGAGTACCTTCAGCTAAAGCGGCAGTTAACGGCTTGCCATCCGTCCCTTTCTTCGTTCCAGAATTCAGACTATCAAACAATCTATCGAAGAAGCCCAATATTGTAGCAGTTTCTTCTGCTTCACGACATAATGTGATGTCGCCATCTGAAAAATAAAAAAACAACATAGAAACTGTTGTCATATAGCATTTTATAAATATTTAATTTATATGCAGTTAATACTAATGTGTAACAAAGTTTTACTCAACTAATAAACAAATTAATAAATATCTGTAATAAATAAATGTTTAAAAAAAACTTATAAAATGACTGACCTTTTTGAGCAATATACGCCATAATTGTCGAAACTCGTTGGCTAAATACTTGACTGGACAATTTGACACGCATTTTTTGTGAATGCGTTGGATAGACGTGGTGTTCCGTCAGTTTTGGAAGAAGACGCATCTCCGGAATAGGGTTGCCCACATCTGCATTGTACAGTTGAATTACGTGGTCCCATTACGCCTGCACTTGTTTATTGCCAATTGAACAATGCAGATCCCTCGTCAATAAATTATTCCTAATTTCCTTTTATGAGATGAGGGACATCATATAACGGAATTATCTGTTTTTCATTAACTTCAAAGAAGCCTCCTCTCCATTCCTCATTTCTTCGTAAATAGATTTGTTTTGTACATTTTTGCAAATAATTTATTGCAGCTTCATTGGTTTTAGCCTGGTCGCAAACCGTGGCTACAACACGTACACCAATTGCCTGTAATTCTCCAATCACAACTTTTAACAGTCTTGCAAGAGGCACAGTTGTGCTTTTGCAAAATGTAAATGCTGTTTCCATTGTTTGACCAGTCCACGGACCATAAAAACGAGAGCGTGATCCGCAAATTCAGCTTCGCGCTGGAACCCGTCGTCAACAAAACCCATCAATACTATATGTAGTAGCATTATATTCAATGTTTGCTGCAAGGCTGATTTCGTCGAAAAGAACAGCACAAATTTTATTTCTTGAAGTTATTTTAGCAACTTTCTTCTTAATAATATTAATAATATTAATAATTTTTTTTATGCCCGCTTTCAAAGTCATCCGCCTTAAAAAAATTTGCAAAGTTTTTGTAGATGGCAAGACAAACATTTGCTCTAAGAGCCGGTAACTTTTGGCACTGTTTTTAAACAATGTTAAAGATAATTTGTTTTCATAGTTGTTGAATCGTCTGACATATTTCTTATTTGGAAAAATGTATGGGCTGTAGGCGTCATCACACTCATTTTCCGAAATTGATCTGTTTCAGAGAATTTCTCTGCTGCTTTCAAACGTTGTTTAAATGATATCGTTTTCTTTTTGGATCAGACTGCCTGTTTCTTCCAGTATGTAGCGCGAGAATATAGCTTCCTAGCTTTTGGGGTCAAATCCAACTTCCGCTTGACTGACACTGATCGAAGCGATAATGCCATGTTGCTGTAAAATTTTCTGAAATATAAATAAGGTCATTATATAATAAATAATGATTCGGTAACATCAACAATTGATAAAAATTTATAATAAATAAAATGAATAACCTGGCTGCATTTCAGGAGTTACGGGTCTTAAATCAGGTGATGCAGCTGATGTGGATGGAATTACATCACTCACAGATGTCAAAGTTACATTAAGTAGGACAGTTGACGTAGATGGAATTGGGTCTTCTGAATCTATTTCCGGTAACTCAACAGCGTGAACAATACATATAAAAATGAAAATAAATTAAAATTGGAAGATAAATATACCTTCAAAAAATCTTATTAACGTATAAATTGAAATAAACAATAATCATATTCTCATATTTTATAAATTAAATCTACACTGAGAAATGTAAATTGTGAACGCCAGTTTATAAATAAATTCCACTCACCAGGTAGATTCAAAGATGGAACTGCGAGCACATGGAGACGTGGGTTTCCTGGGCTTTTATGCCTTGCCTCAAAATGGGCAAAGTAAAGACGCTTATTCACGTATACGACATCTGGATCTAAATCTCGCAACTCTTCCATATTCAAGATCTCCAACCACTTGACAAACAAATCATGATGGGTTCTAGGATTGGGAAATCTATGCTGCGTCATACCTGAAAGATTACATAGTTAGTACGAAAATACATTTTACTTTCAATAACAAGATATATTTCGTTATTCTGATCTTATTAATTCTAACCTCATCTTAGATTGTATTATTTTTTATTATTTTCCCTATCTCCTTAAGCTTATAACAAGTAAGCACTTTTTATCTTTTGTTCATATTTATAAAAATATATTTGTTTATATTAAGAATGTTAATAGAAACTTCAAAATTCAGAGCTAGTAGGTAGAAAACTATAAATATATTACATTATAATAAACTCTCACTTACCGGTAGCAGAACAATTCGGTACACAATACTTCAGCCGTGGCATCTTAATAGTTTATTCACACAATAACGATAAACCAAAAAAGCAAATCACAACACAACAACAGTTTCACTCGTTTGAATTCAAAAATTCAAATGGCCGTCAAATGGTAAACACAACAGACAAATGTAAATTTTGTCCACAAGAGTGCACCAGCTAAAGGTACTAGTGTCGCCATCTCTTGTATGGAAGTAAGAAACAAAATGCTAATGAGGTTCCAGTATCCGCAATTTGCGTTTCACGGGCCTGCTCTCGACTGCTCAACGTCTGTCTGTCAACTGTTGCTGCGTTTTCACATCCAGTCTGAGATGAGAGTTGGGGGTAGCTGTGACGGCAATGACGTTTTCATATATGACATTTTGTGTACAGGAGATACCTACGTATTGTCATCATAGTTGATTTAGTTGACTTTGCATTGATGAGTGATAGTTCTATATTATTAACACATTGGTTTTATTGGAATTATAGGTTGGGTTCGAGACGGTCTGATCACCGCCGTTATGCCAATGGCACACTGGTCGAGGCGCAGGATTGAGTGTCGAGGAACTCATCGATGAAACAACAGAACGCACCTTGACTGATAAAATAAACAAACACGAAAAAAAGCACAAAGCAAAACCAAAATGACAGCCCACGCTAACATGAAATGAGACACAATAATACGTGTGAAATGAGACACAATCGTTTCATCGAGGAACTCCTCGATGGTAATAGAGGCGCCTCTATTTTTTATCGATGACGGGTGCGTTCTGTTGTTTCATCGATGAGTTCCTCGACGCTCATTCATGCTCCTCGACCAGTGTGCCATTGGCATTAGACATTCAATTGTGTGCATATTTTGCACAACAGTTTTCGTAGCTAGGCGTCAACCATCGGTACTACGTATGTTTGATCGCTGTAGCGTTTGTTTGTTTTTTCGGAGTCGTGATTACTGCTGCGTCGGTTTGCTGCGCGAAGCATCAATTGATTCAGTCACCAGGTTAATTGGAACCGCAACGATAACATCTTACGACAATCAGATTTTTAATGATTACTATCTCATACTTATTCATTTACTGCACTCAATATGAATATCTTTTTTTAAAATCTTTAATATATTAGTTATAATTTATATGCCTATTCATCTAACCCTCCAAACCTACCCATGAGTTAGTTCTTGCTAGGTGCTCTGGCTAAAATTTCACTGTCTTTCAAAAATAAATAAAAGAAATTGTTACTGAATAATTGTTTTTACACGACTTTAGAATATTATGACCACTGTAAAAATGTTCTGTAATTTTGATTGTTTTATTGTTGACGACGGAAATAACTGAAATAATAATAATAAACCTGAGATTATTTTCTTTATGGTTGAGATACTGTTTATGTTCCTATGTTCGAGAAGTATCGAATATTATATTTATGTAAATATGTTTATCTTTTTGTAATAATGTGAATACAATTAAGTAAAGTAGAGCATGTTGTAATGAGGTCAAGTATTCAAAATAATATCGTTTTATGTATTAGCTAACTCTTTGCTGACTTAGCACTTTGGAGTAATGTATAAATAGGTTAGGTTAGTAAGTAAGAAGGGCAGTTACAAGAGTTACGGTTACAGTCACAGAGTTACAAGAGAGTCACAAGAAACAGTCACGTTTGTGAGTGAAGTGTGTGTTCCAAGAAGACAGTTGAAAGTTAGAAGAAACATTGTATTAAAATTACGTGTGAATAAATCTTTGTTATTTGTTAAACCAAATTGTAAGTACAAACTTATTTACAACAATACTAGTACTTGTCCTTTCTCCGGTCTGACAAGAACCCATATAAATTATTTGTTAATTCTCCTTTGAATAAGGGAGGGTTACAAATTGGTGGCAGCGGTAAAGGATATTTTGTCAGATCAGAGGGGCCAATCATTTTTGGTCCGCTCGCGGAAAAGCAAGTATTAGGAATTTTTTTTTTCTTTCTCAAATTTATTTTGCTAAGTAAATATGGTGAGTAAGTCAGATGGAAGGCCTGTCGTAAGAGAGCTGGAAAGTAGATTTAACGCCAGTAAGTGTCAATTTAGTTATGCTGCGAATGCAATGCAGACGTTTTGCGAGAAAAACCCAGAAGAATTTTTTGCTAAAGTCAGAATACGGAAAGATATTGAAGGATGGACCGAGACAGAGACAGTGGACATACTTAGATTACGATTGACGGGCGAAGCTTTCGAACTATACATGCAAAATCAAGAACTACATAGAGGTACACTAGAACTAGATGAATTCGCACAACCATTTTTAGAACGTTTCACAAAAAAACGAATCCCAGGACAGATCTATCACGACTTATCAGATTGCACGCAGAAAATAAACGAAAATGTACAAGAGTTCGCACAAAGGCTAAGA
Source organism: Pterostichus madidus (assembly GCA_911728475.2). Taxonomy (NCBI): domain Eukaryota; kingdom Metazoa; phylum Arthropoda; class Insecta; order Coleoptera; family Carabidae; genus Pterostichus; species Pterostichus madidus. Next base: position 14,734,571 of record OU452304.1, on the reverse strand, counting down.
AAATTAAAAAAGGAATTGTTAAAAGAAAAGGCGTACAAAAAGATTTTGTAAATAACTTATGTTTGTACCAGTTTAAAAATGGGTTAAAATCAGAAATAAAGAAATTTATAAGAGTAATAATGGACACACAGGACGATTTGTCATTTGAAGATGCCGTATCGATGGCAGAAAGAGAAGAAATGGAAGTTCTACGACAAAAGATGTGCAATTTAGAAATTGGCGCGGTAGACAGAAGACCGGCAAAGCCAAGTGATGTAAGAAAATGTTTTATTTGCGGAGCCACTGACCATTTTCAAAATGACTGCAAACGAAGAGAAACATGCAGGAAGTGTGGAAAACCAGTCCACATCGCTGTCGGATGCCGAGAGAGAAGAAGTAACTACAGATATTACAACACAAATCCAGAAAGATACAGAAATTCACCGTCAAACCAGGGTAGTGGATATAACAGAAGTTACAACACAGGCAGATACAGAAACCCGCCGCCAAATCAAGGTAATGGATACCACAGAAACAACAGAGTTGAAAGTCAAAACAGATATATTTTGGGTCGCGATTTTTTCAAATTTTTTAATGCAAGTATCAATTATTGCACAGAGGAAGTTGTGTTACGTAATAAAAGCAACAGAATGATGGCGGACAGCGTAGCGACAGAAATGCTGACGACAGCGAGTTTGGAAACACGAGAACACTGTGACGCAGTGAGGAGGCGTGACGTAGTTGACGTAGGTCAGGGCGATAACACGAAAGACAAGCAGGTTGATAGCAAGTTATCAAACATGGATGCAGAAATTCGCAAGATGGACGTCCATACGCTGAAGCAACAAAAACCAGTTACACAAACCAGTGGATTGGTTAGACTGAAGAGTACAGAGAGGATTTTACCAAATTGTGAATTTATGTGTACAGCCGTTCAGGACGTCATGAACCCTGGACACGATATCTTGGTAGAGCCTGTAGAAGTAAAAATACACAGGTTAATGGTAGCAAGAGTACTCACAAAAGCAGAAAAGGAGATACCCGTGAAGTTGATCAACATTACCAACAAGGAGATAATAGTAAGTAAAAATACAATCCTAGGAAAATCAGAAATATATAACGAGGAACCGGAAGGACTAAAGGAAAGAAAGTCAAATGAGGTTCAAATAAATGCAGTTCAGAGAGAACTGGGCGCAAGAAAAATGGAAGAGCAACTGCAGTTAAATTACCTGTCTCACGAGGTGAAACAGGAATTGTTGGTACTACTGAGAGAATACGAGGATGTGTTTCTCTGGGAGGATACCAAATTGGGGTGCACAGGCAAGGTAAAACATAGAATAATTACAGGGGATGTGCAACCAATAGCGAAAGCACCGTACAGGGTGCCGTTTAGTCAGAAGGTGCCCTTAAAGAAAGAAATCAAGAAAATGCTTGATTCTGGGGTGATAGAGCCATCTGATTCGCCATGGTCAGCGCCTGTTGTCATGGTACCCAAGAAATCAGAGAGCGGAGAAAAGAAGATCAGAGTTTGCATAGACTTTCGAAGCTTAAATGCAGTGACAAAAGGGGACTATTTCCCTGTTGCTAATATGCAAGAAACTTTGGATCAGTTAGGGGATGCAAATCTATTCACAACACTAGATTTAGCATCAGGCTATTATCAAGTTCAGTTGGAGGAACAGGATAAAGAGAAAACAGCATTCACGACAGACGGAGGACATTACCAGTTCACTAAAATGGCATTTGAGCTAGCGAACGCACCTAGCACATTCCAGAGGCTGATGAATAGTATATTAGCAGGATTGCGGGGTGAGAAATGTCTTGTATATTTGGATGATGTTATTATTTTTAACGGTGGAGGAGTACAAGAGCATTTGAAGCGATTGAGAGAAGTTTTTGACAGATTGAGACAAGCAAATGTAAATTTTTAAAATCAGAAACTAAATATTTAGGTCACATTATAACGGGGGATGGAGTAAAACCAGACGACGATAAAATTTCTATTATTAAAAATTATCCAAAACCTAAAAATGTAATACAAATTAGAGCTTTTACTGGGCTTGTGGGCTTTTACAGACGTTTTGTTCGTAACTTTGCAGGAATCGCAAAGCCTCTAACAGAATTGACGAAAAAAGATACAGATTTTGTCTGGACAGAAGAATGTCAAAATGCTTTTGATTAATTAAAAAATGCACTATGTTCTGAGTCAGTTTTAGCACATCCAGATTTTTCAAAAGAATTTATTCTATCAACGGATGCCAGTGGAAAAGCAATCAGCGCTATTCTAAGTAAAAAAATTGGAGGGTACGAAAGACCGATAGCATTCGCTAGCCGACAATTACAGAAAGCCGAGATGAACTATACCACATCAGAATGGGAATGTCTAGCCGTATGCTGGGGAGTAAAACACTATCGCTGTTATTTATATGATCGCAAGTTCACCGTCATACTCTCATATTCGTTCTGGTAATTTTTAACATTAAATTTACTAACCATATCCTCTAACTCTACAAATTTGTCATTGCTAATTCGTAATTCGGATGCTAGAAGTAATGGCAATTCTAACTGCGCTATTGCTTCGCCTGATCGTTCCTTCCGCAAAAGGTCCCGAAGCTTTGTGAAGAAGAAAGAAGAAAACAAAAAGTTTACAAAAAAGGAGAAAGAGACTGTGAAACTCTGTCTTGTAATCAAAATAAACAAAACAATGCAACGCAATGCGCAACAATGTAATAAAGTGCAAAACAAATGCACAACTATACAAAACGAAAACAAAATAAAACTAACTGCAACGAAATATGAAACAACGCAAAATAATGCCACACGTTGGGCGCCAATTTATCACGAACACACGGTTTTCCCCGTACCGTTTTGGATGAGATGCCGGCTTCTCAGTGGAGAAGCTTCATGTACATACTGTTTTACCTGGCAATAAGTGTGATAAACGTGTGTGACGTCACGGTGTCGAACGTGGAATCGTCTGCTGATCCATCAGTTGAAACTACGTGGCCGCCATCGTGGAGTGTGCTCGTGAGCCATTCTGTCTTCAGAGCTGTTCTTGCGAATCCGCCTACTTACTGATCATTCCAGCTGACGCAATTTCAAGTTGACGACGCGGAAAGCCAACAGCCAAGATAAATCTTTCTGTTTTGTATATAATTTGTTTATTGACGAGCTACTTTATTTTTATTAATTAATTAATTCTGATTCATTAATCTTAATTGTAAGATCCGGTCAAGCGATTTTTGTTTTATTTAATTTAATTTATTTTTGATTTATTTGAACTTCACACTAGTGGTGTGTGGTTTGTACATCACGGTATCTTGTAGGGCCTCCATTTTACGTTTAATCCGGCGTTCGTTCTCGCGTCCGTTGGTACCAGCGTATTGCGTGCTGCGTTTTGCGCCTTTGTATTATTATTTAGGGATTATTTTCTCCTACTTCGCAGTCCTAAAGTTTATCCTGAAACACGGTGACCCACGGCTTTAGCTATTTCATTTAATTTACAGTTATTCACTTCCTTTCTTGATTGGATTATATTTTACTTTGATACACTTTTTATTTTACTTAAATACCTAACTATTTATGATAAAAATAACTTAGAATATTTTATTGTTTTTGTAGTACACAATTTCACTTACATTAATATAGCCCGTCAAATATTAGTTAATCGTCTGTTGTTTATTTGTCTACGCCTCCTCGATATATTATATTGTGCCCTCGCCATCATTTACGTTTGCGAATTATCGGTTCTCCACATCGACCTTCGCAATTAGGTTTGGGTGAGCATTCTGCTTCGATTGCGTGGCGCCCTTCCTCTTTCCCCGAGTAACCCACCCTTCTCCACTGAGAAGCCGGCATCTCATTCAAAACGGTACGAGGAAAACCGTGAGTTCGTGACATGTGCTTCGTATTGTTATATGCTAAAACGGCTATTTAAATTTTTTGGAATAAATTCTTTTTCTTAAATTTTCATTTTGGTTTATTAGTCTTAGATGTACTCTTCTTTCTATACTATTACTTTTACGGTTACTTATGCATATTATATGGCTCTTAATTTTATGTATTTTGAATATTTCTTTTAATAGATTATTTTGAAATTCTGAACCTGCGTCTGCGATTATTTTGGTAGGTATATGATCACTTTGAAAGTAGTTTATGAAATGATTTAAAATGTTTTTTGCAATTTTTTCGTGTAGATATAATATTTGTAGCATTTTTGAAAATTTATCATAAATTGTTAAAAATTGTTTTTGGTCTAATGTTAATTGGGGTTAAATTATCGGTAGCTGGAATTGGTTTTCTATTATATTTGTTTAGTTTGCACAACTCGTATCTATTTTTGAATTCTGTTATATCTTTAATCATCTTTGGTCAGAAATATAATTCTTTTAATGCATTAATTGTAGCCACTATTCCCCCATGATTAGTAATGCCATCGTGATATTCACTAATTATTTCTAACTGTTCTTCTTAATTTTCAATGTCTTTTACTAATGAATTACAGGCAATTAATTTAATAGTGTTTATATTAAATATTTTTTTAATAATTTTTGAACTTACTAAATCTATTTTTTTTTGTTTCGAATATAATTAAATATCTAATTTTAGAGCTACATAATCTTCTAGAAATTTAAAAACGTCCTCTTGATAAGTTTGGTTATTGAAATTGTAAATGAATCTTTGTTTTTGATTTCTAAATAATTTTGTTACTTCATTTGTTGTTTCTAGTTCATGTAGTTCAAATATGATCTGATTATTGCCTGTGTTTAATCTGTCAATAGCGAATTCCAATTACAGAACTGGACTGGTCTAAGTAAATTGTGTTATGATCACTTATTGATTCTGAGACGTGATTATTTACTTTTAATTTATAAATTATTAGTTGTATGTTTGTATCTATGAATATTTTTTCTTTTATTTTTGTCCACTCTATTCGATCTAACCCACAGCCTAAAAGAGGTAAATTTATATCATCTATTTCGTTCAGAATTAAGTAATCTCGCATTTCATTAAGGGTTTGTCAATTTTAATTTCAGTCGTTCATTATGTTGTTCTTTAGTAATTCAAGATTTGCAGTTATCTCAAAATACTGTGATGCGACGCATTGAAAATATGAGTCAAAATATGTGCGAACAGTTACAAGCTCATTTTGCTAATTGTTGTATTGACAAAGATTTGAAATTCGTTCAAAATACTAACATGCTAATTTGTCAGTCTTATGCTATACTTAAGCAGTTATGGATAAATAAGGACCTATTAAATGTATGTTTACGGAAAAAGCTGACCGATACACTAATTCTCTCCAGATTCAATTATTGTGACATCCTGTACGGACCCTGCATTGATAAATTTACTTGCAACAGAATACAGAAAGTTCAAAATGCATGTCTTCGCTTCATACACGGAATACGGAAGTTTGATCCAATATCTCAAAAAATTAATGACACTGGTTGGCTCAACATGAAGAATAGACGTTCTTTGCATCTTACTTGTTTTTTATTTAAGTTAATTACTAGAAAAATTATGAAATATCTAAACAGTAAACTTATTCACAGACTTAAAAGATATAATTTTGTAGCCCGTGCTCGAAATAAAAAAAATATAAAATCAACAGATATAGGTTTTCCCGACAGTGAAGTAACAAATATTTACATCAACGATCATCTAAGTCCAGATTATAAACTATTAATAAAAAAAGGTAAAGATGTTGCCAAGGAAAAGAAAATTAAATTTGTGTGGGTTAAAAATTCAAAAATTTTTGCTAGGAAGGAAAAATCACGTATAGTTTCGATTAACTCTGAATCTGAACTAAAAAAAATGAACTAAACTTAAAATTATCTTTTACTTAAACTATGAATATATACTATCAGAACGCATGTTCTGATAGTATATATATACCAGTATTTTAAAAATTTATAGTGAAATTTCAGCAAGTCACTTTGATGTTATATTCCTAACTGAAACATGGTTAAACAGTTCATTAAACAATTCAGAAGTATGTGACTTAAATAAATTTATATTGTACAGACGTGACCGTGATCCCAACTATAAAAACGGTGGTATCATGATAACTGTTTCCAAACTATTCCATTCTAAACAACAACTCTCTTTTTGTTCTATCGCAGAAGATGTGTGGATAACAATATATCTTAACAACGTGAAACTCCACATGTGTTATGTATACATTCCACCCAGTGCTGATGACAAACTGTACAAAGCCCACTTCGATAAAATAACTGAGTTAATATCAGACCATCCTAATGACGTATTTTTTATAGTAGGTGACTATAATTTACCCTATATAAAATGAAAATACAACTGTATCTCCTATGATCCAATTGTATTAAAGCGATCTAATTGCTATTCAGATTTTGTAGATACTATTAATATAAACAATTTGCAACAATATAGTAATATTGAAAATGTAAATCAAAGAATTCTAGATTTAGTTCTCAGTACAACAAATTTATATGTAGAGAAATGTCATGCACTTGTTACTCCTATTGATAAGTACCACCCCTCTCTTGAAATATTTTTCGAATTACAAACCACTAAAATATTACCAAGTAAAAATTTACTGAAACTTGATTTCACTTCATGTAACTACGAGGAAATTATTACAGAAGTATATTTTACTAATTGGGAATCTTTATTAAATAATGATGATGTAGAAGAACATATTAGAATCATTATTTCGTATATATGTTCCTATAAAAAGATTAATAATAAAACGTTTCCCCCGTCGTTCTCTAAACCGCTTATTAAAATTATAAAAGAAAAGAATAAATACTATCAAAAGTGGAAAACTCATGGAAATATTTCTGACTTTAACTCGTTTAAATTACTGAGAACTAGCTCTAACACAATTATGGATTCTGACTACAAAACTTATATGGTTAAAATACGAGGAGAAAATAACTTAAAAACAAATGTAAATTCGTTTTGGAATTATACCAAGTACTTAAAAAAGAATAATACCATACCAAATACTATGCGATACAATAATCATGAAGCTCATAGTGGATCTGATATTTGTAATTTGTTTGCAGATCATTTTGAGTCATTAAATCAAATAATATACAAACTTCCGTACCATCTGGAATATCTAGATAAGATAGACATAACTAAAGGTATAGGTCCCGATAATATTCATCCAAAATTTGAAAAGACTTGTGCTCATTATTTGTTAAAGCCCATATTTATAATTTTTAATAAATCCTTGGTGGCAGGTATTTTTCCACATATTTAATTTAAAGCAATACAACAAATGATTCTAAGAAATTTCAAACAATTACGCTTGTTACATTAAAATATAAAATTTTAAGCTAAAAAAGGTTAAAGCCAGATACAAGTTCGTAAAAATTTATAATAAAATAGTGCAATTACAATTACGCATTCGTAATATAATATGTAACACGTATTATTATACTGTAATTTTAGATACTATAAAATCGTTCACAATAATAATTTGGAATGATGCCTGACGTATTAACAAGTAAAGTAATTAATAATTGATTAATTGCAGATATTAATTGCTTTCTTAAAGTAAGAATTATGATCAAATGTTCTATATAATTTAATACATTCATTGTCGAATATTTTGACAATATAATTTTTCAAAGGTACGCACATATTACAAAATAATGTATAGTGAATAAAATTAACATGTAGGATCAATACTAGCAAATACATATTTCAAATTAATTCTAGTCAAAATTGTTAAGGAGAGATACAGTTAATTAAAATCAGCTTTTTTGAAATTATATGTTTTGGTTTGAACATTAAGTACGAATTTGTTTTCTTCAATATTACAACAACAAAAATTATATATTTCGAGCAAGGTGATGTAAATCGGTACAAAAAATATGGTTAGTAACATGTGAAACAAGACAATTAATATTAGAGATTACCAGATCAAGAAATTTATAATTTATCAATAAGTTGACAAAATTATTTCTTTATTTAAAAAACAAGGAATAAATGTAGTTTTTTCTAGTAAATTAAATCTTATAAACCTAATCTCTAATAACCAACATAAAATAGAAAACACTGAAAAACCTGGAATTTACTCGATTAAATGTTCACAGTGCTCCCATTTATATGTAGGCCAAACGAAACTAAATATTACCAAAAGATTCAAGGAACATATGTACCATGTAAAATGTAAAAACATATTTAACCCTTTGCCTGCTGCCGGGTCTCAAAGGCCCGATTATAAGTTTAATTTTACTTTTAAACATTTGTTATAAGTTTTATTTTCATGATATTTACTGACTTTTCTTGAATTACATTATAGATAATATTAGTAAATAAAAATACTATCCAACTACTTCCGGTTGAAAAATAAAACGTGCGCTCGCGTTTGCCACGTAGCGGGTCTCTGAAGCCCGCATTCATAACATGTTTATTTCAAATCTGCATTTACAAACATGCTGAAACATGCTGAAAAGTAATACTGCTATCTTTACTGTTTCTTTCCGTCAGTCTCTATAATTATTTCGTATCGAAAACATCTCAATTTGTAAATCAGTTAGTTCTATATTCTGATAATGTTTCGCAACAGTAATCTTACTGACGAGGAGCTAACCAAAATTCTTCTTGAAAGTGATTTTGATGTAGATGTACCAAGAGAAGATAGTCAGTCTTCTTCTGATGATGATGAAGTCGATATTATTGACGTAGGGGAAATTGAGAGTCGGAATAATGAAAATGAAACTTCTCAGGATACGGAAGAACATACTCCAGGGTTTTCCTTTGACTCGGATTTATTTTTTTCTAAAAACGAAAATGAAATTTGGACAGCAGCTCCTGTATCTATGCCGACAGGAAGACGTAGTAAAAAGAACGTATTGAAGGAGGAAAAAGGACTGTCACGCTTTGCACTTAGGACTTGCGAGGACAAATTATCTTGCTTCATGTTAAATACAAAATAATATACTTTCTTATTCTATATAAATACATTCAGTAAAATCATACTTCTATAATTTTTATATATTTTTTTCAACGAAAACCCTTAAATAAAATACATTAATGCATACATTTTATAAAAAGGCGCGATAAATATCATATGGGCCTTAGAGGCCCGAACAGTGGCAAATATATGCAATAATTTCCAGCAAGCAAAGGGTTAAATCAATGTTGGCATCTCATACACATGATACAGGACATCGTTTTTCAATAAGTAACCTCCAACTACTGAAATATTGTAATAGACCAGTCAAACTAAAAAAAATGATCCATAAACCTGGGCAAAATTGCTTCACAAGCGATTGAAGTGGTATTGAACTTGGCAAATGTTGCTTTATAACATATCCAAAATCAGACAAAATCCAACCACGGGAAAGTATTGAAAAATAAATATCAACATTTTTGAGATATTTGTTTAAAGATATTTTGTAATATTAAGATTAATGAAAGCACATCCATTAAATATGTGAGTACATACATACATACATACATATCTTCACGCTATATCCCAACAAATGGGGTAGCACGAACCCTAAAATCACTCATAAAACATTCACTCATCACACCCATCAAACAACCAGTCATCGTCAAACATTTTCATTCAAACATACCACCCTCACTTCAACCACTTTCATAGATCACTCCATATAAACTCATTAATTTATTACACTCGAAATTATTATCACACAACAAACCTTCAATCACATCATTCCTTTTCACTTACCATTCATTTTCTTTCTTCAACGTACATAACGAATGCATAAAAAAAAAAAAATCTCAAATTACTCACGTTTACTCCTAACAACGAATCTAATAACGAAACTAACAACGAATCTACAAGATTAGAAAAGATGAAAGCGATAGTCTGCACTTATATATGAAAGAAAAGACCACACAATGCAGTAACTGAAAATGAAACAAAAAGATAAGAAAGGGAGGGATCGTCGCCCTGCGCTTGTTTTTGAAAGTGAATTTCACACAATTGCAGTTAAACACTACGTAATAACTGAAAACGAATTAAAAGATAAGATAAGAAAGGAAGGGAGTGTCGCTCTACGCTTGTTTTTGGAAGTAAATTCCACACAATTGCAGTTAAACACTCAATGTAAAATCAGAAAAGAATAAAAAAAGATAAGAAACGAAGGGAGTGTCGTCCCTGCGCTTGTTTTTGAAAGTGAATTTCACACAATTACAGGTAAACACTCTAATGAAATTACTAAACAACGAAACTAAAATCTAAAACCCTGCGCTTTTCTGAAATCATCAGATTCATTCCGCAATTAATCTTCGCCAAACGTTCCTATCCTGACACACCACTTTTGCTTCATCCACATTCATAATTCCTTTCATACAAGCACGTTTGTTCCTTGTACTCGAGTAAATATATGAAATATCAAAGAAATATTTTTATTTACATTTTATTTGTCATAGTTAGTATAAAAGTACTGTAAGGACAAAGTCCTTAAGGAATTAAATGTCGGGCAAACTATACATCTGAATCACTGTGGTTGTTTTAAGTTTCAACGTTGTTGTCCCATCCACTGATCTGGCACTCTCCACAAGAGGCTGAACAAGGCAGCACTACATTCCATTGACACTGAAATTATTAAAAAAATGGTTGGAAAGCCTGTATACACGTATAGTGTAAAAAGAAGCGACAAAGCGAAGACATTGGGGTCCGAATTTGCTGTTATAAGTGCAGAAAAACAATTTGACATAGATCTAGCCTTGTTGTTTCAGAGAAAGATGACTGTTGCTACAGTTAGTAACATGAATCTTGCAGATGTCTTGAATTATGAACTCTGCGCTTATCCGCCAGCATTATTTGAATCACGGACTTTATTAAGAAAAGCTGATAAGCCTCAGTTAGCCCATGCAATACAAAAAAGTGTGGTACATTGTGTACGGCAAATGTTCCAGACACTCAAACTAATGTCCAGTTTGTATTAGATGGAGGATCCCTACTTCATCGTGTGATATGGAGGCGTGTTGATACATTCCAGAATATAGCCAATTCCTACGCAAGGTTCACATTTGATAATTCTGGCAGAGCTATTGTTGTCTAAAATGTTATATCATGTGATCGTATCCATGCAGAACCTTATCGGACGAACGGAAAATTTTTCATTACCGACTGTTCAGAGTTCGTTGGTGCATCGAATTTTAGGATGAAGACGAATCGCTGGAGATTTTTGAAGACAACGATTGTTGCTGATTTAAAGAATATTGATTCTTTCATGAAAGCATTCGTTTACCTGCACAATTTTCTGCGATTCGAACAAATCTTATCCCAAGACAACTCATACTGTCCAAAAGATTTCGATGATGGAGAGCTTGACTAGGACAACTGGCGTGATAAAGTTACACCTTTACAATCGGTTGGTCACTTGTCATCAAATAGGGAATCATATCAAAATATAGCTACCAGAGATACTTTATGCGAATATTTTATGTCAGATATAGGCTTGGTGCCGTGGCAATTTAAAGTTTTATCTGATGGGTTTGGTGTAATATTATTGAAGCATGCTTGATTTATTATTAATTTTATTTAATTTGTTAATGACATTTAATTATCAGTAGAAAAGGTATGAAAATAAAAAATATTAAAAAATTTAATTATTTTATTAACCTTAAAATTAAAATTAACTTAAACTATCTTATAATATAATAACAAAAACGAAATATAAAACTAAAACCTAAATTAACTTTAGCTATCTTTAATTTATCATTATATTATAAAGAAAAAATAGGAAAACTTAAACTATCATAACTAAATCATATTTCACATTTTTGTCCTATATTTCTTTTTTTCTCTTCTAGATTTTTTATATTCCGCAGTAGTGCAGCAACAAATTTTCCAAACTCGCTGTCGGAATAATTTGTGGTCGCTGATCGTTTTTTTGATCAAAATGTTCATCCCTTCAATAGCGTTGTTTAGAGAGTTAAATTTTTTTGGTGGTGGTTCGTTAATATTTTTTCCTCCAGATGGCTTTGGTGACAAGAAACCTTCTGAGACTGCGCTGGACGTCTCTAATCCACAAGCTGTTGTCATCAAGCCCGTAAAATCATTCCTGGATGTGGACGACCTTGGTGACAACAAACTTGCAGAAGTTATCCTCGGCGAGTCTGCAGGTGCAAAATTTCATTATTGCTGACCTCTACTTCTGGGGACTGAAGAGAAGTTAGCATTATTTCTCCTAGACGGTCCGAGCTTCTTTGAGAGTGGCTTCTACTCTCTGTCCTGGCCTTACTTTACTTCATTATAAGAACGAAGAAAAAGAAATTTTTTGCGAAGCAATAGAAAATGAGATAGAAAAAACTGCAAAAGAGAATATAGTAATTATAGTCGGAGACTTAAACGCACAAATCAGAAAATAAGATCACAAGACAGAAGTAGCAGAAAAATTCGAGTACACAAAACAATAAATCAAATAACACTGGACAAAGGGTGTGTAATCTAGCAGTTTAAAACATGACGATAAATAGCACAAAGTACGAACATCCTTGGCAACAAACAATAACCTGGACTCATCAGATGATCACAGTAAATACTCACAAATAGACCACATACACAAAAAAATGGCAAACCATAATTAGAGACGTAAGAACATACAGAGGAGCGTATGCAGACTCCAATAATTACATGGTTACTGCAACTACAAAGCAGAAAGTAAAATGAAAGGGTACACAAAATATAAGCAGAAGAAATGGAATAAAGAGAACAGGAAAGGAATCAATATGTCGATGCGGTAGATACAAATATAAGAGTACACAATAAACTAGATAGACGAAATATAGATGAAGAACGGAATAGGATAAAAACGAGCATAATAATAGCTGCAGAAGAAAAGCTGGAAAAGCAAAAGAAGGAAAAGAAAAAGAAATAGTATAACAAAGAATGCAAAAAATTAACAGAAAGTAAAACGAGAGGAAGATTACGGATATAAACAGGCCAAAAAGATGATAAAGAGGAATACTGAATTGAATTGAAATGAAAAGAAGGTGTAAAGTCTGCGTCTTGAAGTTTTGTATTTCTTGGGAGTTTAACTCTGGATTTAATAGTTCAAATTATAATCAAATTGTGTATAATTTAGTGCGGAATTTTAATCGAATAGTGTATTTGGTGCTACTGTTAGTTAGTTAGTAATCTGTGGGATCGGTTCACGACCCGATGCACCGCGGCCTCTCGGACCTATTGTGCTTTCCCATGGTCTCCTACAATGTAGGAGTTACGCTGTACCCTATGAGGTCCAAGCAGTCGCTCCATGCCATTGCGTGTATTTCATCCAGTTCTAGTTCCGGAGTCCCAAATTTTTGGTATCTCTTTATTGCTAGAGCCTGACATTCACAAAGGAGATGTAACGGAGTTTCCTCTCCTTCTCCACATTTACTGCATAGCGGGCTTTGAGCTACTCCCAATGTATGCATATGCTTGTTCAGGCTACAGTGACCAGTAATGACCTCTGTGGTTGCCTTTATTCTGTCTCTGCTCATTTTGATCAGAGATGAGCTTACATTTTCTCTTGGTTTCGTTATGAAAGTCCTGGCATGTCTCATTCCAGTGCTGTCCATCCAGTATCTTTCATGTTCCTTCGTTATCCATCTTTTAATGTGCCCTTTAACTGTCTCATATGCAATGTGACAGAAGGGTTCTGGTCCAATAGGTTTCCTTTTTGCTCCCTGCTTGGCTAGTACGTCCGCCTGTTCGTTGCCCTCTACATTCGAGTGCCCTGGGACCCACAACAGAGTTACTTTGTTGTGTTCAGCCAGTAGCTCAAGATTGTGAGTGCATTCTAGAACAAGTTTGGATTTTATTATGTTTGAGCTTAAAGCCTTAAGTGCTGCTTGGCTGTCTGTGAGAATGTAGATTTGCTTGTTTTTATAAGCTCTCTGCATTATCTCTTGACAGCTTGTTAGCACAGCTAGTAGTTCTGCTTGGAATACTGTGGCATAACGGCCCAGAGATAAGCTAATGCTAGTCCCTGTTCCTTTATTGAGTATTCCCGCTCCACTTCCTGTTTCAGTCTTTGAGCCATCTGTGTACCATACGAGTCCATTCAGATGCATGTTTTTAGTGTCCCAGTCACTCTTGTCTGGTATTAAGACCTCGTACTTCTTGTTGAAGTGGTACGTCGGTTTCCGTCTATCTGACTCCATGTCAAGGATGTCATTTGCGGTCCCTTTTTTTTCATTGAACCATACTTCTTCCCCTTTTAGTTCTGAGAACCTATAGAGGGACATTTTAGCCTCAGCTTTAACCACTATGTGGAGTGGTGGTAGGCTGAGAATTGCTTCCATGGCCGCAGTAGGTGTGGTTCTCATTGCCCCAGTTATACCTATGCATGCCATGCGTTGAATTTTATTTAATTTCTGCCTACAGATCTCTAAGTTGGTTCTTTCGCCCCAAACTATAGATCCGTATTTAATGATGGGTATTATTGCCGATGTGTATAACCAATGCAACATCTTTGGCTTCAATCCCCATTTTTGTCCGAACATTCTCCTGCAGGCCCAGAAGAGCCTCTGAGTTTTGCCCGTAATTTTTTCCACATGTTCTTTGAAGTTTAGTTTCTGGTCTAAGATGAGTCCCAGATACTTAACCTGAGTTGACATTTTTATTTCTTTCTGAAAAAGGATGGGTATTTTCAGGCCATCTAGATTCCTTTTCCTGGTGAATAGTACTAGGTTTGTTTTTTCTGGATTAGCAGAAAGACCCTCCCTTGTACACCATTTCCCTACGATGTGCAGTGCCCTCTGCATGAGTTCGCTGGTGGTCGTAAGAAATTTCCCATTGATTACTATTACAAGATCGTCTGCATAACCTTGTACATAGTATCCTTCCCTGGTAAGTTCACAAAGAAGTCCGTTCACAACTAGACACCACAGTAGTGGCGAGAGTACACCACCTTGTGGACATCCTTTAATTACTTGGGCCTTCAGTGTGGTTTCGTTCAGGTTGCCCTCTACTTTCCTGCTTCCAAGCATGTTCCTAGTCCTTGGTGACAACAAACTTGCAGAAGTTATCCTCGGCGAGTCTGCAGGTGCAAAATTTCATTATTGCTGACCTCTACTTCTGGGGACTGAAGAGAAGTTAGCATTATTTCTCCTAGACGGTCCGAGCTTCTTTGAGAGTGGCTTCTACTCTCTGTCCTGGCCTTACTTTACTTCATTATAAGAACGAAGAAAAAGAAATTTTTTGCGAAGCAATAGAAAATGAGATAGAAAAAACTGCAAAAGAGAATATAGTAATTATAGTCGGAGACTTAAACGCACAAATCAGAAAATAAGATCACAAGACAGAAGTAGCAGAAAAATTCGAGTACACAAAACAATAAATCAAATAACACTGGACAAAGGGTGTGTAATCTAGCAGTTTAAAACATGACGATAAATAGCACAAAGTACGAACATCCTTGGCAACAAACAATAACCTGGACTCATCAGATGATCACAGTAAATACTCACAAATAGACCACATACACAAAAAAATGGCAAACCATAATTAGAGACGTAAGAACATACAGAGGAGCGTGTGCAGACTCCAATAATTACATGGTTACTGCAACTACAAAGCAGAAAGTAAAATGAAAGGGTACACAAAATATAAGCAGAAGAAATGGAATAAAGAGAACAGGAAAGGAATCAATATGTCGATGCGGTAGATACAAATATAAGAGTACACAATAAACTAGATAGACGAAATATAGATGAAGAACGGAATAGGATAAAAACGAGCATAATAATAGCTGCAGAAGAAAAGCTGGAAAAGCAAAAGAAGGAAAAAAAAAAGAAATAGTATAACAAAGAATGCAAAAAATTAACAGAAAGTAAAACGAGAGGAAGATTACGGATATAAACAGGCCAAAAAGATGATAAAGAGGAATACTGAATTGAATTGAAATGAAAAGAAGGTGTAAAGTCTGCGTCTTGAAGTTTTGTATTTCTTGGGAGTTTAACTCTGGATTTAATAGTTCAAATTATAATCAAATTGTGTATAATTTAGTGCGGAATTTTAATCGAATAGTGTATTTGGTGCTACTGTTACAGTGATCGTATTATACATAACAAAATTGTTTTATTTAACTTAAGTTAGCTGTTTTTTTACTAATTAATCAGCAAATTAAAAGTTGGTTGGTCAACTATAAATATACAATCGCGTTAAACATTTGTTCAAATAATGTCAAATCTTTGCGGAATTAGTAAAATTATGTGTGACATCTCTACTTTCATCAAATGTTCTAATTGTAACATCGATTCTCATGTTAAGTACTTAGAGTTTTCTCAAACCGACACAAGTACATTGCGTTCCAAAAAGAACCTTAAACTCTTGTACAATGCATGTAATAGTTTACCAAATTTCGCTGATTCTGCCAAAGTTTCTATCGATGTTGCAGAGCTTAAGAACATGATTGCATCTTTACAAGCGGAAATTGTTGGTTTGAAGGAACACTTGACAGCAAGCGAGCTATCTAAACTTCAGAAGTGTACCGAATTCAAAAATATTATTGTGGAGATAAATGATCGCAAAAAGCGCGAACGCAATGTTTTAATTTTTGGGTTGCCTGAAATATCTATTGATACAGATACTGATACTGCTACTAATTGTGAAATATTATCCACGGTTCTTCCAAATATAATGACAAACGATTATAGGTTTACTCGTCTAGGAAAAAAGGTGGAAAATACTACAAAATCTAGGCCTATAAAACTAGTTTTTAATAATACTGATACGATTAAGTCTCTGTTTAGGAATATTAAAAATTTAAAGCATTTTGTTAAATATAACAAACTTATCTTCTGCAATGATAAAAGGCCGAACAACGTGAATACTTTTCATTGTTGCAAGATGAACTCGCTAAATTAAAAGCCGAAGATAATATGGATTTAATAATTAAATATGTAAATGGTGTTCCTCGAATAGTGAAAGCAAAACACTAAATCAGAATCAGTACAAATGTGCAGTGTCTGTTTACTATCAAAACGTACGCGGGCTTTATACGAAGCTATCAGATCTTAATTTGAATGTGTGTACCACTAATTTTGACTTAATCGTTTTTTCTGACAATGTATGTAATACCGAGCTGTTCGACCGTCGCTATTTGACGTTTCGCAGCAACAGTGACCACGCAGCGACCGATAAGAAAAGGGGCGGAGGAGTTTTAATTGTAGCCAGAACAGAGTACAGTTCATCAGTTTACAACATCTCATGTAGCGCATCAAATATTGAACTTATCTGTGTCAAATTTACCAAAAATAATAGTACTTTATATTTAATCTCTATATATGTTCCCCCAACTGCTAATTCTACGGCATATGAGTATTTATTTGACACAATTAACTCATTACCATTTATGTACTACTCTAAAATTCTTATTACAGGTGATCTGAATATTACAAATTTAGATAAATATTATAAAGAGCAATTATCATCACATATAATTGTAAATAATTTTGTAAATTCCGTCAATTTGTTAAACATGAATCAATATAATTATATTTTCAATAGCAACGGTCGGCTTATTGATGTTGTCGTGTGCAATTTTTACTGTACTGTTCAACACTGTACTGATCTTTTACTTCCAGAAGATAACCATCACCCCTGATGAATTTTCATTGCTTGTAAACAACTAATTCAAATATTGTGCTAATAAAAATTTATATTACCAGTTTAGCAAGGGTAACTATAATCTTCTGTATAATTTGTTAAGTTCTATTAATTGGACGAAAGTAAAAACATGTAATAGTGTTAATGAAGCGGTCGATGAATTTTATTATATTATTTACAGAATTTTTGATTAAAAAATGGGAAAACAAATAACCGGTTTGGTTTAATAAGGAGCTTATTGTTTTAATGAAATGAAGGAACATCATCGGAAACTTTATCGCAAATCAAAGCTGACTTTCAAGAATTTCGATTAAAATGTAAAGATTTATCTTCTAAATTATATAACAATTATATAAAAAAACATTCAACAAAATATTGTAAATCAGCCAAGTCAAAATAGTTTCTGGTCTTTTGTTAAAAATAAAAAACAAAATTCTGGAATTCCAACAACTATATTTGCTGATACTCATAATGAACCACTTGTTGACGGTTTAGAAATTGCAGATGTAAAAAATTTACAGAAAGTAAAACGAAAGGAAGAATAAAATGAATACAAAATTTTCGTATCAGACAGCGATACTATTGCTTCTAGTACTAATAATTGTAGTTATGATAATATATTTGTTAATATGCAAAATATACCAATTAGTGATATTTTTGAGGCAATAAAATTACAAAATAATTCTAAATTGGTAGGCCCAGATAATGTTCCAATTTATATTGTTAAAGGTTGCTGTGAATTTTTTGCCCAGCCGCTTCATCATATATTTAATTTATGTTTAAAACTGCAAATATTTCCTTCAGTTTGAAAGACAGCTAAAGTTTGTCCTCTAGTAAAATCTGGAGATCGCTCATTTACGCAACTACAGACCAATATAGTGTTTAAAAGCATCTTTTCTAAAATATTTGAAACAATTTTATTTAAATATATTCAAAATCAAACTAGACATTATATTATTAGTTTTCAGCACGGATTTGTTAGTGATCGCTCAACTGTAACAAACTTATTGGCATTCACACAATTTGTGTCAAGTGCATTGGAGAAAAAGGCTCAAGTCGACTGTGTTTATGCAGATTTCCCCAAAGCATTTGTTACAGTATCACATAAAATGTTTATCTCTAAACTTGAACGAATTGGTTTTTCATCCAATATGTTAAATTTTATCACGTCTTATCTGCAAAACCGAACTCAATATACCATCTGGAGTTCCACAAGAATCAGGTTTTGGTCCATTATTATTCTTTTTATTCACAATGATGTAGTTGACAGTTTTTTTTTTTTCTAAATGCTTGATATATGCGGATGACTTTAAATTATTATTATGCTGCGAACAAGTCCTAGCCTTAACATCATTTATAGAAGCGGGTTTTCAAAGAGGAATGAAAACATCTGTGGCTTTGGTCGACCTAACAGCAGCATATGACACAGTATGGCTAGAAGGATTGCTGCTTAAGCTGAAGAGAACAATAAAATGCACGAAATGAACTTCCCTTATTGAAAACATGCTCACTAATCGCTCCTTTAGGGTAACAATCGGTTCAGAAACAAGCAAATCCTTCAAAATAAAAAATGGTCTTCCACAAGGCTAAGTGCTTGTACCCCTAATATTTAACCTATACACCAGTGATATACCTGAGACTACTAGCAATAAATTCGGCTACGCGGATGACCTAGCCATTGCTGTACAAACAAAGCACCTAGAAGAGACAGAAACGATCCTTACACGAGATTTTGAGTCACTGAATTCTTATTATCAAAAGTGGAGACTATGCCCCAACCCTACTAAAACGGACGTCTGCGCCTTCCACCTCAACAATCACTTGACTAACAAACAATTGAATGTAAACTTCTGCCAACAGAGGGTAAAGCACAACTTTAACCTGAAATATTTAGGCGTCACATTGGATAGACCATTAACATATAAGAAACATTTAGAAGTCACTGCACAAAAACTAAAGGCAAGAACTAACATAATCAAAAAATTTACTGGCACAACATGGGGAGCCCAGGCATCGATTCTACGCACAGCCGCTATATCTTTAGTGTACTCAACAGCCGAATACTGTGCACCAGTCTGGCAAGGAAGTCGTCATGTCAACAAGGTGGACAAGCACCTCAATGAGACCATGAGAGTAATAAGTGGAACCTTAAAATCCACCCCACTGCAATGGCTCCACGTCACCAGTAACATCGCTCCCCCAGAGCTAAGACGCCAAGAAGCAATTGCGCGTAAGTCGTGACTTTAGCAACAAATCTTGTTTAGTATTTTTTTTTTCTTTAGGTAGAAATAAATTAGTATATGGTTCTGTTATTTGGTGTCCATTTTACAATTATCAATTATTTGCTATCGAAAACATTCAAAAACAGTTTTGTAAGTACTGCTTGTTTCGCCTATATAATATCTGGCCCAATGTGGATTGTGATTATTTGTTGCAAGAATTTAATTAATGTCAGTACATCGGTTAAAAACAACAGATTTTGTTTATTTATACAATTGTTAACGGCATGATAGACTTATTCGAAATATTTGAAGAATGACATGTTTTCGTGCGTCCTTGTAATACAAGAAATTATTCTACTTTTTTCTGTGAATTTTCTAGAAGAAACTATCACTTGCATAGTCTTATAAATTTAATGTGTAATAATTTTAATATTTGTTCTTCGCAGCTAGATCTTGCTGATAGTTTGTATTCAAGAGAAAAGTTTCAGAGTTAGATATTTAGTTTGATGTAATTACAATAATTAGCTTATATTTCTCTGGTATCTGAGTCAAACGTACCATAATTTAATTTTTATAGTATTTGTATTATATATATATATATATATATATATATGTATTGTTCTGTATAAAATTGTAACATTGTTTGTTGTAAAATTGTATTACTTTTAATATTATTGGTTGACTTGTTTATTTTCTAATTATTTTATATCCAGATAATAAAATAGATTTAAATTTAACATGCATTTTCCCAGTTATTTTATTATATTAGAATATGATATGTTTATATCGTTGAAATCAGAAAAAAATACTCTATCGGATAACCTAAAAAAAAACATATGTTCCCATTTAAAATAAGAAAGTTGTGTCCCGTATTTTGAGAACCACTGGTCGAAAAAAATATTTTTCTACTCAATGCAATAACCTTGTAAATGTGCTAATTTAACCAACCTCGGAGCTCTTATAGTTTTCGAGATAGCAATGGTGGCAAAATTAAATGGAACATTCTGTATATATATATATTATTCGGTTGAATAATTTAAAAAATATATATGGAAAAATCAGAAATGAATGCAGAAAAATAATAAGGAGAAACAAAAGAATTTGGATTGAAGATATGATGGTAAAGAAAAACACGAAACGATTTTTACCAAAAAATAGAAAGTCAAGAGATAAGCAACCAAGTTAATGTAAACAAGATAAAAGACAAACATGGAAAATTAACAGAAAACGAAGAGCAGTACAGGCAAGTATGGGAAAAGTCCCTTTAAATGAAATAGAAATAAAAACAGAACCAGAAGGATCAGAGTGCAAAAAGTAGAACAGAGAAGAAGGAGACGTAGTGTGTGAGCCAACAGAGGTAGAAGTCAAAGACGCAATTAACAACTCTAAGAATGGAAAACAACAGAGAAAAGATAGTATTGATTATTGAATTAATAAAATATGGAGGTAAAACATTAATCGAGCAAATACATGCGCTAATAACAAAAATATGGAGAGATGAAAAGATGCCCAAAGAAATATTATCAGCGATAATCCAGAAAATATTGTCTAGAAACTCAACTAACAAGATAGGGCAATTTCAATATGGTTTTGTACAAGGATAGTCCACAATAGATGCAATACACATCCTGAAGCAAATAATATAAAAAATACATTGCGCAAAAATAAGTATAGATATGTTATTTATAGACTTCAAGCAGGCGTTCCGACACGATAAAAAGAGAAAAACTGACAAGAGCACTGGAAGAAATAGAAATAGAAACAAAACTAATAAGACTAATAAAAATTGCAACGAATAATTCAATAATAAATATAAAGATCCATGTAGGCGAAATAGAAGAGATAAAAAGAAATAAAGCATAATGCAAGAAGATGCGCTATCAGCCACACTATTTAATCTAGCATTAAAAAAAGAGACGAGAAAAATAAACAAGAACACAATCAGAACTAATAAAGCTCAGTTAATAGCGTACGCGAAAGATATAGTAATAATAGCGAAGAACAGAGAGTTACTAGGAAGGATACGTGAAGAATTATTGAAAGAAGGGAAAAATATTGGATTAGAAATAAATGAAGAGAAAACAAAGTTTATAAAATACGGTAAACAAAAGCAGGACAGGAAGGTAAAAATAGGGGAATATAAATTTGAAGAGATCGAAAAATTTAAATACCTAAATATAACGATAACAGAAGAAATATGTGCAGAAATAGTAGACTTTTTTTAAGCGAACAAAGCTTTTCACTTCAACAAATACTTACTAAAACGTAAAGTACTGTCAAAAACAATAAAAATTAAAATATATAAAATAATTAAAAGGCCCAAGTTAATATATAACGCACAGACCCACAAAAGCAGAAGAAGAGAAGAATAAAGAAAATAAAACAACAACGAGTGACAAGGTTGGGGCGCAATTGCAGAGCTGAAGCAGAAGCAACAATATTTGCTAGACACGAATAGAATCCGGAGAATAAAAGAGAAGACCAAGATCAACCTGGTATAAAGAAGTAAAAGAAGATCTACAAAACGCAGGAATCGACAAATGAAAGGAAGAAACATTGAATAGGAAGAAATGGAGAGAAATGTGCAAGGAAATTTAAATAAGATAAGATTTCAAAATCCATAGACACTCAGACATGATGGATAGAAACGATGAATTAGTGATTACAACTGCGCTAAAATTAGAAACGCTCTGATGGAATTAATTTCAGCAAATCCTTTAACATCTAGATGGAAATACAATTAAAGCGCTCTATATATCAATTGATGTATTAAAAAACTCGCCTAATGTTTTTAATATTAGATTAGCGAAAATAATATCAATGAAATGAATAGTACCTAGTTTCTGAATGGAAACTGAAGCGGGCCTCTAAATGTATAAATTACCCTCAAATACGAAATATGCACAATTCTTACATTAACGATAAAATACGAATAAAATAAGGTATGAAGCCACTGGCGACGATTGGAAGGTCGCTGCGATGTTATTGGAAATCGGACCGATCTTGCTCGATCACCCTCGAATATTCGAGAAGTTATACGCACGTATTTAAGAAGATTGAGTCAAGCGGGACGGGCAGAGTTAGTTAATAATTGTTCTATTGTGCGGTACGCACCAATAGGAACTTATAATTTTGACGTCACAAGCAGCAGACCCGAAGCAGACCCCCTTCCACACAATTTTGTGTGAAACAACAAATTTGTAGAAAGAGCGAGGTGACACCATGCCGAGTCGATCAACTGCTTTCTCCTTTCAGCACTTCTTCACCGCAGATCTCCAAATTTTTTTGACGTTTAACGTTTGGATCACGTGATAAACGTCGAACTGTAAAGCAATATCATGTTAGCTACATAACAAATTATTAAATTTTATTTTACTCACTAGACGGCAACCGAAAATTTTTAATTGTGTAGTCCGTATTCTAAAGCCTTTTTAAGTGAAATACTCGGTGACATATGTCTTCGCAGAAAATAAAAATAACGAACGAACATCGAGTTTATAATGACCGTTGAGAATCAGACTATTTAATCACAAACAACAATAATAAACTTCAGTGCATTGTTTGTCTGCAAGAACTATCGGTTCCCAAAGAATATAATATGAAACGACATTACACTAAGTTACACGAGAAAACGTTTCAGCAATATACAGGGGAGTCAAGAAAGGCTATCAGTACGGATTATAAGAAAAAACTAAACCAACAAACAACATTTTTTTTTTAAATCTGACACTGATAACAAGTGCAGTATTGAAGTAGCGCTGGAAATTGTCAAAGTAAAGAAACCTTTTAGTGATGGAGTGCTTATTAAAAATTGTGCAATCAAAATGGCAAAACAATTCAATGAAACAAAAATTGCCGAAAAATTCGAAATAATCTCAATGTCGCATCAAACAATTGCAAGACGGGTGGACCATATTAATCAATATGTATCCAAAAAACTGCATGACATGTAATTTTTATCCAAACTATTCAAAGCGACTTCAGTATAGCAGAGGAGATGCTTGATCTTATTCCTCTCCATAGTATAATCAAGGGTACAGATATGTTTGGAGCTATAAATAGTCTCAATGTCGCATCAAACAATTGCAAGACGGGTGGATCATATTAATCAATATGTATCCAAAAAACTGCATGACACGGTTGAAAAATGTACATATTTTTCGCTCTGCCTGGATGAAAGCACTGATCTGTTCAACATTAGCCAGCTTGTAATTTTTATCCGAACTATTCAAAGCGACTTCAGTATAGCAGAGGAGATGCTTGATCTTATTCCCCTCCATAGTACAACCAAGGGTACAGATATGTTTGAAGCTATAAATAAGGTAGTGTCAGACTACGGGGGATTCGATAAATGTTCCTGTATTGTCACTGATGGAGCCAGCGCAATGATAGAAACTGAAATTGGGTTTGCAGGATTCTTGAAACAAAATACACTGTATTGTTCCCCAAGAGGCCCTATGTGGAAAATCCTTACGTCAAATGAGTGTCATGAAGAGTGTTTGTTAAAATAACTAATATTAGACGTGCTTTCACTCACAGAAAGTTTCGTGATTTTTTAGCCGAAGTAGATGCTATATATGGGGACTTGTTACTTCACACCGATATTCGTTAGTTAAGCGCCGGAAACTGTTTGCAACGATTCTTTGCTCTACGCAAGGAGATTCCTATTTTCCTTAAAGATGAAGTCAAGTCCAACACTACGGAACTGAAAAATAAAATGGTAGATACACAATTTTTAGCAGACCTTGCATTTTTAACAGACCTGACATATCACCTCAACGAATTGAATTTGAAGCTACAAGGAAAACAGCAGAATATTGCCAACTTATTTGAATACATAAATGGATTTAAGAATAAAATTAAGCTTTTCAAGTCTTCATTAGAAAAAAAATTATTTTTCATTTTTTGAAAGTTGTGAAGAGCATTTTGAAGAAATGAAAGATTTTGAGGAAGTTTCAAATTTACCTCACATAAAATACATTGACACAATTGCAGAAGATTTCGAAAATCGATTTAGCGACTTTAAAAAAAATCGAAAGAGAGATTTAAGTTTTTACTCAGCACCTTACAATTTCAGTTGAGAATGTAAGCAGAGCAGACCTTCAACTGGAAATGTGTAATTTGCAATCAGATCATTTTAACCAAGGAAGAACTGAAACTGGATTGGACTTTTTCAAGTTGCTGCAAGAAGAACGATACACCAACTGGCGAAACTTAAGGCTTACACTGGGCTCAATGCTAGGAAGCACGTATCTTTGCGAAAGCAGCTTTTCCAACATGAAATTTATAAAGTCAAAATATAGATGTTCCCTCTTTAATAAGTCACTTACTCAGTTGCTTCGTTTATCAATAACAAATATTAATGTTAATATTGATGCATTAGTTAGTGAAAACGAACATCCTCAAATTTCCCACAATTTTTTTGTAAATTGATATTTTTTGAATAAATTAAAATAATAATACAAACGCGTTTTTTCTTTGTATACCATACTGTAACGTTTTACGTCTTTCTGGAAGTGTGTAGAATGTTTAAGGCACAGAAATGACTCACAACTATTTATGTTAAACGAAAATAAAAGTATTTATTTAATGAATGAATATAAAAATAACAGAAACTTATTTAAAACTAATTAACACTCCAATAAATCTTAAACACTAATATTATTTATATAACGGTCACTAAAACTACTATTTATATTACGTACACAAGAGCTGTTATTTATTTCACCACATTTATATAACGCGTTCGAAGTCTACTGTCAACTGCCTTTCAGCCACTCGACCTCGGCTTATATACTCCCGTCCGTAGAACAGTTCTCGAATCTTCCAGAACGTCCCAGAATATCCCGTTAAAGCACACGCTCAGACATGCGAGCGAGCTCTATGCACTTGTGAGGTCACGCTGCTACGCACTTGTTCTCGAGAAGGTTTCTGGAATGCTCTCGACTGTCTGTCTTTAAATGCGTTACACTGCCCCCTCCTTAAAGCTGTTTCGTCTCGGAACAGAGGTTGATGGGTTTCGGAGAAGTTATGACGAAATCTGCAAGTCGAACCCTTAATGCATCCTGAGGTCTTAAAGAAGTGGCAATCCACAGTGCGATCTAATTTCGCTCTTCCTTTGGGGTCAAAGCTGCAGACAAGAATTTCAATTCCGGTGCGGTGGAAGAGATTTTCTAACATATTCCTAATTATTCTCCACTCCAACCCATCTAGTCCACAACCCAATTTTGGTACCGCCAGCTTCATGACATCGTTATTTAAAAGATGTTCCCTCAAATCGATCTGTGCCTCCCATAAGGTGCGATAGGTGGGCTTCTGAGATGATCGTGCCCTGGTGACTAAATAGTAAAGGTACCGTTTGTGTTTTGAGTTGTCGCGCAATTTTAGTGTTCTTCCAACAGATGGACGCTGATTGGCTAGGTCTTGTAGCCGTCCAAATTTCTTTTTAAATACTGTAGCAATTCTTCGAGACATGTTTAAGTCTTCCGCCACACAGTGGGCTATGGAATACTCCAAAGGCACCAAGAACAAATCTCGATGTTCTTCTTTTGTCACACCGTACCGTGCTTTGTGACCGGTGGAATATTTCTTCATGAAGTCTCCAAATGTTAATTCATGTTCATGCTCTTGAACGCAGCAAACATTTGCTGCACAAACATCACTAACCACATGGTTGTTTCCAGAAAAGGGGCCAGTCGATTAAAATGGACTACTCGCGGCTTCCCAGTCGGTATTTTCCTAATTCGGTAGATAACTTCATTTATCCGCTTCATCACTTCATAGGGTCCCTCCCAGGATGTTTGTAACTTCGGTGATAGACCAAGACGCTTCTGCGGGTTATATAACCATACCGACTCTCCAGTTCCATATCTTCCCTTTTCTGCCCTGATGTCATAATGATCTTTCATTCTGTCGCTTGAAGTTTGGATGTTTGAACGAACTTGTTCGTGAATGTCGTTCATTCTTCTTCATAAATCGGTGACGTAATCTTCCCCAGCTAGATCTTCTCCAGGTTTACATTCAAATTTCAAATCGCACGGTAACCGCAACTCACGTCCGAATACGATATTCGCGGGTGTCTGCCCTGTTGTTTCATGCACAGATGAACGATATGCCATCAAAAACATATGCAGATGACGATCCCAGTATCTTTGGTGGTTAGAGACAACTTTCGACAGATATCTGTTGATCGTTCTATTCATTCGCTCAACAATGCCGTCCGACTGCGGATGTAATGCAGTCGTTCTTGTCTTACGAATCTCTTATATTTTGCAGATATCTTGGAACAAAAACGACTCGAAGTTTCTTCCCTGATCGGAGTGTATTTCGCGCGGTACTCCAAATCGGCATATGTATTCCTTCACCATTACCTCAGCGACGGTGATTGCTTCTTGGTTGGACAGGGGGTAAGCTTCAACCCACTTGCTGAGGTAGTCCATGACGACTACTATATACTTGTTGCCATCATCAGTCTCGGGACCAGCCACGTCGATTGCAATACGTTCAAATGGGCTTCCTACGTTGTACTGACGCATTGGGGCTCTACGTTTCCTATTTGGCCCATTACTTGCAGCGCAAACTACGCATTTCTTGCACCACTCTTTAACATCTTCCTTACAATTTAGCTAGTAAAATCGTTCCCGCAACTTCTCAGCAGTCTTGTTGACTCCAAGGTGTCTTCCAGCAGATCCGTCGTGGATCTCTTTCAACACTTCAGGTACCCTGTTCTTAGGTATTAGTAACGGAGTCCTCTGCTCTGTACCCTCCGCATTCTCCAAAACACGTTTTAGGAGACTCTCTTCAATTATTAAAGAGTCCCATTGCGCCCAGTATGATTTCACTTTTTGGGAGTATGGTGCAACATCTTGCCAAATCGGTTTATCCCCGTTTTTCTTCCAATTTATTACAATCTTCAGATCCGGATCATTTTCCTGATCTTTCTGCAATTCTTCCGGTTGCCATTTATCATCGACTACCGTTGTTCTTAACGCAGCAGCTTGCTTCTCTTCTACTCGGCAACAATGCTTGCATTCTTCGGAACATGGTCCTCTGGACAACGCGTCAGCGTTACGATGGCTAGTTCCCGCCCGATGTTCAATGGTAAAATCATATTCCTGCAACCTTTCAATCCACCTGGCTACCTGACCTTCTGTATTTTTGAATTTTATAGCCATTTCAAGGCAGCATGATCGGTTCTTATCAGGTATCTTCTGTCATATAAATATTTGTAAAAATGCTCAGTGGACTTCACAATTGCCAATAGTTCTTTCCTGGTGACGCAATACTTCCTTTCCGGTTTCGACAGTGTCTTACTGAAGTAGGCAATAACTTTTTCACGATCACCTTGTACTTGAGAGAGAACGCCGCCAATCCCAACATTGCTGGCATCGGTATCCAAAATGAATTTGCCTTCCGGAAGTGGATAACTTAAGATTGGCGCGGTTGTCAGAGAATCCTTCAATTTTTCAAATGCTATTTGACAGTCGTTTTCCCAAACAAATCTTCTACCTTCTTCAGTAAGCCGTGTCAGTGGTTTAGCAATGTTGGCAAATCCTTGCACGTATCACCGATAATAAGTGCATAAACAAAGGAAACTTCTCAATTCATGCTTGTCCTTTGGTACTGGCCAGTCCCTTACAGCTTTTATTTTGTCCTCATCCACTGCAATTCCCTTACCAGAAACAAGATGCCCGAGATAGCGCACTTTTTCCTGGAACAGATGACACTTCTTCGGGCTGAGCTTGAGATTTGCCTGTTTCAATCTTTGAAAAACTTCTTCCAAATTCTTCATGGGATCCTCGAACGTTTTTCCAACCACAATAATATCATCGAGGTACACCAAACAGGTTTTCCATGACAGCCCAGCTAACACGGTTTTCATAAGTCGTTCAAATATTGCAGGAGCATTGCAAAGTCCAAATGGCGTAACTGTGAATTTCCAAAGTCCTGTTCCGATGGTAAAATCTGTCTTTTCACGGTCTTTCGGGTCCAAGTCAACTTGCCAGTATCTGCTTTTTAGGTCCAACGTCGAAAATATTTTTGACCCAGCCAACGTGTCCAATGTATCGTCTATTCGGGGAAGTGGATAACTATCCTTTTTCGTCACATTGTTAAGTTGACGGTAATCTACACAGAATCGGGTGGATCCATCCTTTTTCTTCACTAATACCACTGGTGAAGCCCATGGAATATTTTAAGGTTCAATCACGCCTTCTTTCTTCATTTCTTCAATTATCTTTTCGGTTTCTTCACTCTTTGCCAGTGGTAATCGTCTTGCTCCTTGACGGATGGGTCTTGCATCTCCAGTATAGATTTTATGCTGCACAACGTTCGTTCTGCCCTTTGATTTATTATCATATTCAAAGATGTCTTGATACTTGCTAATTAAGCTCTTCGCTTTGATTTTCTCGTCTGATGTCAGCCCGTGAAAAGATGTTGATATTTGATTGAGCAAAGTATCCGGAATCTTGCTAATTGGGGTTTTCTGAGCTACCATTGTTCTAATAATCGAAGATACGAATGAACATTCCCCTACTATAGTGCTTAATTGTGACCGGATACTTATTTATGTTCATTATTCGAACTGGTATTATCTTGTTGGCCTTTACCAGTGATTTTCCAACTATCACTCCACGACCAGTTTCTTCATCATTATTTCGGGGTTTCAACATGGTAACATTTCCTGTACAAAATTTTCCGTCAAGTCGTGCTTCTACAATTGTCTCACTTCACTCCGGAAGTACTACATCTTCTGTTACCAAAGCACGTGCAACTTCGTCGTCTCGTAGATGTAGTACGAGTTCTTCATCATTAACCACTATTACGCCATGCTTGAGGTCCAGTTTAAAACCATATTTTTCCAAGACGTCCATTCCAAGAATAAAGTCATCTTCGATTTCGGCTACCAACACACGATGTTTGAGGGGGGTGTTCCCGATGTTGATGGTCATATCTAACTCTCCTGACGATGTAGCTAGTTCTTTAGTTGCTGTACGTAATCGCCACTTCGTCGGATATAATTGTGTTGGTGCAAACTTCTTAGTCAAGTCGGATCTTATTATTGTTTTTGTCGCACCCGTATCCAGCAACATTTTGAGTGGCCTTCCGTCAACAAGACCATCCACGAAAATGCTGTTGATTTTATAAT
Organism: Pterostichus madidus; assembly: GCA_911728475.2. Lineage (NCBI taxonomy): Eukaryota > Metazoa > Arthropoda > Insecta > Coleoptera > Carabidae > Pterostichus > Pterostichus madidus. The sequence goes on along the minus strand of OU452304.1, from coordinate 14,704,651 downwards.
GAAGAGAGGCGACATATCCGATGGAATGTAGGGCTACCAGAATACGGGTCGACGACTGCCCCCTCGCATCAACCCGACTTAGTTTTCCGACTCTGCATCTGTTTTCTTTTTAAGCGGCTTTCCGCAAAGTCTTCGCGGGTGTCCTAATTCACCGTAGTTCCAGCAACTTATTCTCTTCTTGCCACCAAGTATTTCCGTAGCGATTCGTCGTACCTTCTCTTCTATATCTTCATTATCTTCGGTCTTAAAGTCGCTGTTTATTGATCTTACTTTAGATTCGCTACGCGAAGCTAGTTTTGCAGCCTCTTGTTCTAAAGCAAGAGACAGTGCATCGGTTAATGTTTTTGGTCGAGCCACTCTTAATGCTTACTGAATTTCGCCATCTCGGATACCATAAATAAATGTTTGGATAGCTAAGCACTCTAACGTCAGCTTCAAATTCTTGGAGAGTTTCATTCGACCTCTGATTTGATACATTTGTTCTAGGTGCGCATTTCCATATCGCATATCTAAATGCTTAACCAGCTGGTCGTAGTCTTCTTGTTCTTCTTCCTTCAGGATCTACAAGATATCGACGGCATTTCCACGCAACGCTACTGTCAATGAAATTGCTTTCTCTCTCGTTGAACATCGGTTAGCTTTTGCAGCAGCTTCAAATTGCCGCAAATAAATCGGCCACGATGTTTTTCCATCAAATTCCGGTATTTTTATACGAATTGTTGATGCAGTCTCACCTTTTGCTATTTTCCTTTCACTTGCTGCGTCTGTTTCAGCCACACCAGGACATAAATTTGATGCTGCAGTTGCAGTGAGGAATTTATTTTCAAACTGTTCTATTTTCTTTTCATATTCGTTTTTCAATTCATTTAAATCCTTTTCTAACTTTTGTTCTAAAATTCTAGAACGTTCTTCAGAATTTCTGGAATTTTCATCTAACTTCTGTTCAAAAGTTCTAGAACGTTCCTCAGATTTTCTGGAATTCTCTTCTAATTGATGTTGCACGGATCCGGTTAATTCTTCTTTTAGAGTTCTAGAACTTTCTGTTAATTCTTCTTTTAGGATTCTGGAACTTTATTCTAATTTCTGTTCAAAAGTTCTAGAATGTTCCTCAGATTTTCTGGAATTCTCTTTTAATTGATGTTGAACGGATCCGGTTAATTCTTCTTTTAGAGTTCTAGAACTTTCTGCCAATTCTTCTTTTAAAATTCTAGAACTTTCCGTTAATTCTTCTAATTTCTCCAACATTTTACGATTGTCAATCGAACCAATTTCAAAAATATATTCCTCAGGATCCAGATTTGCCGCCACTAAAGCTTCTCGCAGACGTTGTTGTAACGTTGATTTTAACCCGGATGAGTCCAAATCTCGCTCCTCTAATTCCCTTTTTAGGTCCACAACTTTTAATTCACTTAGTTTTAAACCGAACGACGCCATTTTATTTATTTTTACTACACACTTCACTATTTAATAACCCCACACCTGACACCAATTGTAACGTTTTACGTCTTTCTGGAAGTGTGTAGAATGTTTAAGGCACGGAAATGACTTACAACTATTTATGTTAAACGAAAATAAAAATATTTATTTAATGAATGAATATAAAAATAACAGAAACTTATTTAAAACTAATTAACACTACAATAAATCTTAAACACTAATATTATTTATATAACGGTCACTAAAACTACTATTTATATTACGTACACAAGAGCTGTTATTTATTTCACCACATTTATATTACGCGTTCGAAGTCTACTGTCAACTGCCTTTCATCCACTCGACCTCGGCTTATATACTCCCGTCCGTAGAACAGTTCTCGAATCTTCCAGAACGTCCCAGAATATCCCGTCAAACCACACGCTCAGACATGCGAGCGAGCTCTATGCACTTGTGAGGTCACGCTGCTACGCACTTATTCTCGAGAAGGTTTCTGGAATGCTCTCGACTGTCTGGCTTTAAATTCATTACAATACTTATTAAATTCACTGATAAAGTTGCTTACGAAGTATTTTATAATGCGGCCCTCCAAACCGGTTTTTTTTTTAAAGCGGCCCTTGGAGCACTTGCGTTTGGACAGCTCTGATGTACCTATATAATTTAATTTTGTAGCAGAAAAAATAGCAAGATAAGTTAATTAATTCATATTTTCAACTGCTATGTTGCTTTCCTAGTAACAGTAATGGAGCATAAGGTGTTTTGATAATATTTAAGAATTTTACGTTTCAATATATATTTTTTCTAAACATGTAATTACTACTACGACCAACAACATTTATTCCACGAATTACTTGTAACAGTTCTTCTGAGAAAGCATACACATAATTGTTTTATTCAATGCACTACCAATTCTTTTTGAAAAAGATATTCTGTATATGTGTACGAATTGTAAAAATAAGGCAATTAAAAACATGTTGGTGCAATACATAAATATGCTATGGATTGAAAATATTGTCATATGGCACTTTGGACGCCACTGAATTGAGGATAGACATTGCTATTTGTGCAAACAGTTGATTGACAGATGGAAGCAGCTCTTCAGCAAGGATTTTCCAATTTTCGTTTAAAAATGCATTCACTTGATTACCTAAAAATGTTTGAAAATATATTTAATATTTCTTAAATACGCTATACAATATTGTAATTATACTTAGTTGTGTATTATTGAACAAATTTCCAAAATATATATTGACGCCTTTCTGTATATTGATGTCCATGTTTACTTTATCCACATGTATATATTCTTTGCTATTCTCAGTGTACAAGCTGTACTCACATTTTATTTCTATATCATTATCATCTACAAATAAAATTATTAGTAGTTTAAAAAATTAATCCATAAACTAATTATATTCAGAAATATGCACCATAGGTCTACATTGGCAATGAGTTTTTCCGCTACCACTGCAAATTCAACAGAAAAAGGAAACCTAGTTTGATACCCGCAGTATACAACTGATTTTCAACACATAAAAATTATTCTAGTGGTTTTTCTTTCACTAACATCATTAGGAAGAGGGAACTATTGAGTATACGGAGAATTGGTATATGCCAAAAGCAGCGAACTCGGGCCTGTGAAGTAAATTTTAGCAACTCGTCTCCGCGTCCCAAATATCTGTATCAACAAAATTATATTAACATGTTTCTACGAGTATACAACATTTATTAGTAGACAATGAAACAAAACAAAAATTGCCTATTTTTTAATAGACGTCACGTGGATTTGTGCCTGTATGTTTTTTTGTGGCCTGTGATGCACCCCATAGCGCAATATTTGTAAAATAATTTTTTTCTAAAAAATAAAATATTAATTTTTATAGAAGAGAAAACTAAACGTCCCAGACAGGGAAGTATTAAGATGCACTTTTCATAATTTCTAATTAGGTTATTTATTTATGCCACATTGAACAACAGAAACTTAATCCCAAATACAGTGTAAGATCCGGACTATGGTTCGCAGCATGGTAGTTTATAAAATTATTAATTAGAATGGGATTTGAATTTAGGACCTTAAAATTCGAATGTCGTAATACTATCTACATAACCATACTGTTATTAAATAAATATTATAAATAAAGGAATTAAATTAAATATAACATAATTTAATTTTATATATTTCTCAAAGCTTACTCGTGGCTCGCAAACTTCTCCCGTACACCATTGCATATATTGTGATTATTCCACAAAACAATTTTTCCGTTTCGGGTCAACACACATCAAGAAAAGTAGTGAAAAAACTCATTTCTCATATTGTAAAGCTAATGTTTATAGCCTATGGAACACATGTTTCTGTCGACACTTTCTAATAATATATTTACAATACAAAAATGGTAAGTTATAACAAGATAAAATATTTTTAAAAAAGACACTTCACATTTACCGATAGAATATTGTATAATAACGATTTACATTATAAGAACGAAAAATGCAGTTATTTGTACGTATCCATGCTACCTCATAAGTAGAAAAACTTTTTCGTTTGTGTTTCATATACAATTTTTTATTCGACTGCAGGGAATCTTTATTTTAAAAAAAATTGTTTTGCATATTATTCTAGTGGCTAAAAAGTATTTTTCATCCTAGGTGAAAAAGTATTTTACGAACAATAATATATCCATCAAATAGCAATCATAGCAAACAATAATATAAATGACTAGTAATAAATAAATAATATTAAAAGTTTTATCTTGGTGTAATACTTACAATGACTGTTTTTCATTGGACCACTACCCTTGAAATTCATAACAAGAAGTCGTCCACTCATATTGTAGGTACCTTGATGAGTAATAAATGGAACAAACAGCCTTGTAGTAGCAATTTTCTTATTGAAATCCATGCTATAAATATACTTGTTATCGTTAAGATCCAAAATAAGTAAAAATTAGTTTCAACAAAGCAACAAAAAACATTTGAGGGAACAGTTTTTACAAGTCAAATGCAAAAATATTAAACGCCTTTTAAAAATATGAAAAATTATTTTTATTAATCCGTGATTCCGAATTTTCTAGTAAAAACTAATTCAACTTTGTTATTCATTTGACACAACTAGTGTTAACGAATATAACAGTAAAATAAATAAATATAAACATGTAATCACGCCACGATTACATTTACAAGAAAAAAACAGCTTTTTACGGATATTTTTTACTGTTGGTACCATTAAAAAACTTATACTTAAGTTTATCTCAGAAATGAGCATTTTTCGAGCAAACAAAATATAACAATCTTTCTCTAATTTAACAAAAGTCGTACCTGTTGTAGCTTTTGAGATTACAATGGTTAGCTTCTAAATTTGAACATATTCGTTAAAACTACTATTAACAATTAAACAATTGGATAAAACTAAAATAATTAAAACAATTTTTGGTTAAACTTCTGTAATAATAATAACATAATTTATTTGTATTAATAGCGTTCATACACTTATTACATTTATTACAAAATGCATATTTGTGCATACTCATGTGTTTTTAAATTTGTTGTAAAATTTATAAAACAAATATTGCATACATTGTATTTTGAGAATTGGGGGATACCCGTATATTTTACAAACAGCGTAGTATCACATCAGAAAATTTGGAATTTCGCTATTTTATAGAATTGATATCTACTTGGATATAAGATTATCCAGAATTTTATTTGAATTTAAACACTGTTTTGTCGACCTGGCAGCAAAACAGAAAGTTTTTTTTTATTTGAATTCAGTACCAAAAAAGGTTTGCAATTTATGTTATTTTTATATTTATTTATAATATATGGCTACTGCATCGCATATAAATTATATAAAGAAAATTAAAAATGCAACAATTGACGCTGATTCAATCAATTGCTTCGACGTCAAGTTACGAACATAAAGATGAATTCAACTTAGATTTATGTAATGCCTTTGTTCTTTGTTAGTACCAATATTCCGCTTAGGAAATGACTAAATCCAACTTTTAAATAATTTTTAAAGATGTACTCTAATAGGTCAGTGTCAGATTAAAGCACCTTTTAAAAAATATATAAATAAAATTTTCTATAAAACCATAAGTGAAATTTAGAAGTTAATAGGAAACAATTATATTTATTTTATAGTCGACGAAACAACTGAGAAGTGTGGTCCTAATATAGCCAGTTTATTAATAGCTGCACTAAATGAAAAAAATTATTTACAATTATTCATCTAATGCTGTCTCTACTGAAAGGTATTATTGATGTTATCAGACACTGCTACTTACTCGTATATGTAAAATCAGTAAAATCAGTAAAAAGTTTTTTATTCAAATATGACATGTATCACATTCTTCGCTCATGGCATAAATACAATAGCTGAAGAAGTTCGTAACCAATATTCAGATGTATGTAAGTTGTTTAATTAATACAGTCAAGAAAATATTTGTAAAAGCATAACTTCGAATACAAATGTAAAAAGAAAGATTACCTGATACTCCTTTGCCACCTCAGCCAATAATTACAAGGTAAGGTACGTACGTGGCTAGATGCCGCATTATTTTATACCAATTTCTAAAATGATATTGCCAAGTTAGTGTTAGAATTTTCAGGTGATTCTGCAGCTATTAAAGAATGTAAAAATGGTTTAAATATTCCTACATTAAATCAACAACTAGCATTTATCAAAACCAACTTCAGCTTTATTCCGACAAATAAACTAGAAAGACAAGGCATGGAGCTTACAGATTATGTGGAAGTAATTACTGATTTTAAAAATAAGATCAACGAAGTTAAAGACAAAAATAAAAATTCCATAATAACGAAGATGCAGGACGTATTATTAAGAAATACAGATTTCAAATATTTTAAATGAAAATTATGAGCCATCTTTTACAATAAATGCTACCACTATAAGTAAAATTAAGTTTTCGTCCATTACATTTGTTAATGTGGAAATAAATATCTCTGATTGAAAAAAATCGTTTCTGGTGGATAATTTAAAAAAGTATATGATTGTTAATATTTAATTACTATAAAAAAGTCATATTTTATAGACTATACTTTATATTATATTTATAATTTATAATGAAAATATATATAAATAAGTTTATACATTTTTCTTTGTATTTTTGTACTATATTTTTTTTTACATATTTAGTGCATATTTAAGAAAACTGTTTTGTGCATATATATACATATGCATATATTCAGCGTTTTTAATGCATATAATTTCGTGCTGTATTTATAATATAATGATATTGTTACAACCCGAACTCGAAGTTATTAAGCGCACTAGTTTTGACTATCTAGTCAAAATAAAAGAAGAAATTATTAATGGCTTTTATAGAAATCAGAACAATATATTTTCTATATAAATTTGATATTTTTTTAAAAACTAATTCCGTAACATAGGAAAAAGTTTTCAGAACTCATTGTTAAAATAATTAAAACAATTTTCTGTTATAACATCGAGTTTAAAGAAATATACAGAAGTGTAATAAGTGTATGAACGCTATTAATACAAATAAATTATTTTTCCTACAACTGTGCGATTTCTTTGTTATTACGTTACTATAATTGCCTTGGTTACGTATGGAAAGTAGATGAATGCAGACCAAGTGCGTTTCCGAAAGCAAAGAAACACTAGTGCGGAAAGTGCTTCATTACGTAACTGTCAAAAGAATATTGTTTTGACAGCGATTTAAATTTCGCGCCGAGCGCGGAATTCATATTTTGACCACAGACGCTTATGGAAGAAGAAGATACGGTGAACCAGCGCTAGTAAATATGCAGTAGTATATTTTGACGTTTATAAACGTAACCTTAATTTGCAGTATATCTAATCTGTAGACAATTAATAAAAAGAACCGAACAAAGTAAAATATATCGATAAATGGTTTTATTTAAAGAATAAGTGAAATACTTCATATTTATTGTTTGTGTATATTATTAATACAGTTGTTACAGTTGCTTATATTGACATAATGTAAAGTGGAAACTTTTGTGTCTAAAGAAACATTGATTTCTTCCGTACCTGTTCATATTATTACCAGTAATATTATTGGTAACAATTTCGGAAGCTTCAGAAGTACCAGTAGCAGGTTGATTGTCATTGTCGAAAATAGATCCAACATAGTATGATCCGGAGCTTCAATTATCTTTGGAGGTGTTAATGATAAAGAAGAATCACTCACTGTACTATTCAAATCAAGATGATTTTGAAGAAATTATTTTGACGTTAGTGAAAATTTTTTAAATAACGTAGAACAATGTGCAAGCAATCAACAAACAAACCATAGCAACGCCGTAAAACATCGTTCTCATGTAATATCATTAAAATTTTATAAATTTTATAAATTTTAATAATATTTTAGTGATTTACTAAATCGCACAGTTGTAGGAAAAATGTTGTTTATAACACGTGCCGAAAAAGGTTACATGCTCGTGCAGATTTCCGCACTCGGCAAGCCTCGTGCGTTAAATTCTGCACTTGCACGTAACGAGCCTTTTTCGGCACTTGTTATAAAAATAACTATTATTATTATTATTACAGAACTTTACCCAAAAATTGTTGTAATTATTTTAGTTTTATCCATTTATTTAATTGTTAGTAATAGTTTTAACGAATATACAGAATGTTCAAATTTAGAAGCTAATCTCAAAAGCTACAAGAGGTACGACTTCGGTTAAATTAGAGAAAGGTTGTTATATTTTGTTTGCTCGAAAAATGCTCATTTCTGAGTTAAACTTAGGTATAAGTTTTTTAATTATACCAATAGTACAAAATATCAGTATATATATATATATATATATATATATATATATATATATATATATATATTAATTCGTGAAGATGCGAAAAAAAATTCTTCTCATATCGATAATATAGAATATGCAAATGTGTAAAATCCGTGCTCTAATCATAAAATAAAAAAAATTAATACTGTATCTTATTATTACTTCAATTCTTTCAATATAACCGTATCGAATCCATATACTTCAACATTTTTGACATTTAGTTTAATATTTTCACTAGATTCCAAACTTATATAATCGAGTTTGAGTGGCTTAAAACTCGGTATGTGGTAAGTCGGATCACCTTCAAGTATCATTGGTATTGCAGCTTGTCCATTCTTAAATGCGCATTCATTGAAATTTGGCTCTGATCTACTACATGGCTTTATATAGGACGCTAAAAAAAAAATTAATGTGTCTCATGAACGTGTAATTAATGAGTATGTTGTATGCAGTAAAAAATGGTTGAAACATGCATGCAAATGCACTGATACAGGGGAAAAATATACACAGCATAAATATATACTTTTTTACAAATATACATACATACATATATCACGCTATATCCCATCAAATGGGGTAGCACGAACCCTAAAATCACTCATAAAACATTCACCCATTACATTCATCAAATAATCAGTCTTCATCAAACATTCTCATCCAAACACTCTTTAACCACATTCATAGATCACTCCATATAAACTCATTTATTTATTACACTTGAAATCATTTATCACATAATAAACCTTCAATCACATCTTTCCAATCACTACTATTCACTTCAAATTCATCTTCTTTCTTCGACGTACATAACATATGCATAAAATATCTCAAATTACTCACGCTTACTCCTAGTAACGAATCTAAGAAAATCAAATCAAAAATTGAAAATATGAAAACGAGAGCCTGCACTTGTATATGAAACAAAACTCCACACAATGCAATAACTGAAAATGAAATAAAAAGATAAGAAATGAAGGGAGTGTATCTCTGCGCTTGTTTTTGAAAGTGAATTCCACATAATTCCAGTTAAACACTCTTTATAAGAACTGAAAACGAATTAAATGATAAGAAAAAAAGGATCAATTTATCTCGCAATTAATCTTCGCGAAACGTTCCTATCCTGATACACCACTTTAGTTTCAACCACATTCATAATTCCTTTCATACAAGCACGGTTGTTTCTCATACTCGGAAACTTTCGTTCACGCAACAATCCTTCAATCATATTCATCCATTTGTTCATAGGTCGCCCACGCAATCTTTCACCCTCAATTCCACCAACATATACCTGCTTCACCAATCTCTCATTCAATATACATTCTACATGCCTAAACCATCTCAACTGACTTATACCTATTTTTCTAACTACATTCTTTTCGAATTCACACTCATCATAAACCAATGTTTTCCGAACACGATACCTCATTTCCACAGCAGTTATACGACGTTCATGTTTCTTCATCCACACCAACATTCACTACCATATATCAATCTAGGCACTAAAACACAATTATACAGAATCAATCGAGCACCTCTGGATACATTCACATTCCGAGCAAAGGTTCCCAGAGCACCCAATACTTTGCATCCCGCAGATACTCTTCTTTTAATCTCACAATCAAAACGTCCGTCCCTCGAAAACATGCTACCCAAATATAAAAACTCATTCACTTGACCGAATCTCACACCATACACCGAAATATTGCAGTCAGTCACCAAGTCACTCTTTTCAAATATTAACACTTTACATTTATCAACATTTAATAACAGATTTAAATCTTTTCCTACTTCATATATAGTTAGACTCATTCGTCTCAATTGCTCTTCAGATTCACTCATAACAACAACATCATCCGCATACACTAACGCAGGCACAACACTACCACTAATATTTACAGCATCCGCCCCATTTAACGCTGTTCTTAATAACACATCCGTATACAAATTAAAGAGCCACGGAGACATCCCACAACCTTGTTTCACGCTAATATCTACACAAAATTAATCACTCAATCTACCATCATCTTTCACCGCAGCCTCGTCAGCTTCATACAGTACACGAATTACCCCAACAAATTACCATTTATACCGTACTGTAGAAGTACATTCCATAATGTTTCGCGATCATATGCCTTTTTAAGATCGAGAAAGCCACAGAACATCTTCTTGTTCTTAGCAAGTAATTTTTCAACAAACATACGAAGAGAAAACAATTGATACACACACTCTCTCTCAGGCAAAAAAAAACCACCTTGCATATCACTTATCTTGGAAATGGTTAAGGTCCGTACCTTATGAATCTTCCCGTACAACTTCCCTACCACACTCAGCAAACTTATCGCACGGAAATTAGTACATTCACTCGAACTAACTTTGCCTTTAAATATTCTGGTATGAGCATATCTGTTCGCACTGACCATCATGGCCGTAATATAAGAAACAATCTTAGATTTCACATCCCAAAGTTTCAATCTGCGCTCTTTAAACGTACTTTTAGCTATTTATTTCCTACTGTGCTCAATAACATTCCTGTTCCATTCATGTACCTCCAGTCTGCCGCATTCAGTAAAACTATAAGAAAATTATTGCTGGATAGTGTTACGTCACTCTTTTGATCTAGTATCTTATTTATGTATTGTAAATGCTATATTGCTTTGTTGACGAACTGGTTCTTGTTACTTTTAGTTAATATTTTCTATGTTTATTTTATGTTAAATGCTCTTGTAGTTTGTTGTGCCATACCTGTACATATTGCCTTTCGTTTAAATTGTTAAAAGGTTAATATGGAAGAACAGCTTAGGCTGAATATTTGCCAATAAATCAATATTTATTTATTTATATTTAAATAAAGGACAAATGACAGCACGTTTCAAATCATCAGGAGCTACACACCGTTTTAAACAAAATCTAAACAAATAAACTAACCAATCAAATAACCTCTCACCTCCATATTTCAACATCTCATTTGATATACCATCCAAACCGGGAGCCTTTCCATCGCATCAATGCAAAACTAACATCACTCTCATCTATATCTCATTTATTTCCACTAACATTCTCACTACAACCATTCGGTCTATTAATTCTACCATATAAAGCCCTAAAGTACTAACATCATCTATTCCTAACATCTGATTAATTCTTCAATAAATCACCAGCCGCACTCTTAATCGCTTTCACTGCCTTTACATTGCCACCTCTCAATCTCTTCACTCTCAACCAAAACATTCTTTTATTCATACTAAAATCATTAGTCAATCTTTCACTCATCAAATCATCAAAACGCTTCTTGTTTTCTGTCGCAAGCATTCATCACGTAAATTTCCAGGCACATCTTTCACATTTAGAAATCGCAAATATGCTCTCTTTTTCACCTCAATTGCTCCTTTTACTTCTTCATTTTACCATGCATTTTTTGGATAAGAGCCTAAACTACATTCATCACAAACTTCTTTTGTACTTTTAAGAACTCTATCCTTAAATTTCAACGAAACATCATTTATGCTGCATTCAAAATTAAGCTCACATACAGGCAAAGATTCATTTACTTTCTCAATAAACAAATCTCTAACATCCTCATTCTGTAGAGCACTGGTTTCACACAAAATATTTTTTCGTTATTTTTCACCCTCATTCTCCAACATTTATCTAGACGTAGACGCGATACCACCAAATAATGATCATTCGTCACACCATGCTTGGCATGTTCATTCTCAGCAACACTCTACCACAAGCAAAATATTCCATCCACCTCTTCCTCACTACATCCTTTCCTTTTAGTCTCACTGACAAACAACACATCAACATTATATACACGCATTACATTCATCAATTAATTTTCTTCACCAGTTATACCTCTAACATTCCATGTACCAAACTTACATTCATCAAATTTCACCCATTTATTCTTTATTCAACCAAAATAAATAAGAGAAGAGTCTCTCGATAGAAGAGTAGATGTTATAGTAGCTTACTAGGCTAATCCTTAACTAAAAATGAAAATAGAAATCAGTTACATTAACACAACTGTCAAACGTAAATCACACCTAAAAATAAAACATAACTCAGAGTTTTAATGCACGTAACCAATCTAAACAAATAACGATATGAAAGAAAATATACTATAAAAAAACTAAACTAATATAAAAATGAAAGATAACACTTATCTTAGTAAAACGATATACGAAAAGTCAGGTGAGAAACAATATATTTTAATCCAACTGCAAAAACCTAGTCAAAAACTCAAATAAATTTCTCACTCACGAGTGTTGTTTATTCTGTTGTCAAGGAAATATATTCAAATTAATTTAAGTTTTCTATTAATTATTGAAATAAATATAAAGAAATTGATTTTTTCTTTATGAAGTGAAATTACAAACTTAAATTTTTGCATACTTCGAATAATTTAATATATTTTATTTTACATATTTTAAGTACTATTTTATACTTTAGAGCAATTTTTAATTTCATGGTTAATTCCGAATATAATGATGTGCCACAAGTCAAATTCTGCTGTAAAAAATCATTCGAAAAATTCAAATTAAATAAATAATCACTACGCTTTCTACGTGTTACTGGGTGTGGCACTCCGCCATAGCAGATCTCGATAAGTGATATATTTATGCGCGTGAAAAGCGAGTACCAGTCGTTTAATCACAGTCCCCAAAGTTATTAGTGGAGAGGGAATCACTGGGGTACTTTTGACGTTGTGAAAAAATTATTTGTCGGCCGTGGAAATCGAACACGATTCTCATCCACAGGCCGATTCGATACCACTGAGCTACCTATCCCATAAAAATTCAGATTAAAAGAACAATAGTTGGTTGTGGCGTTGTTTAAAACAAATGAAACTGGCAGCTTCTGTTTTTATTGTAATTGTTTATGTATGCAACAATTACTTGTTAACTTTAATAATTAATAAAAATATTTAATTCAATTCAATATTTTTTAATTAGGTTAGTATTTTCATATGTTACTTTGCATAAACATTAAAATATGTTGTTCTCAGAATTTAATGTAGAATTAAAAAAATGTTAAAATAAACAGGATGCTCTATTTAAAATAAGAAAGTTGAAGCCATTTACGGTTTAACCGGAAGTGATATGTTTATCATTTATACATAAAACTGATGCCACGTATGTTTTCAATAAGATATCTTTATAAATAAAGAAGTAGATAAACGAAGAAAAAAAACCAATGTAGATAATGTCATTTTTTGAACAAATTTAATGGTGTAAGATTTAAAACAATTGTATATCAAATAAACGAGTTATAAGTAAAAATGCCGTTCTGTATGTTTTTTAAGAAGCTTAACCAAAAAAAAAATTATGTGATTTAGATCCTTTAATAATATCGACTGGTGTGAAAGAATGTCTCAGGATCAAAATAACAAGACATTAATTACTATGAACTTTAATAAGATATTTCGACTTAGATGCAAGTCATCTTCAGCTTAATTATACAGAATTTTTTTTTTACAATCATTAATTTAAACAATATGCATAAGTAGAACATGACTCTTACCCAATAAGCTCGGAATAATAATGCGCTTCGATACAAATAAAAATGTACTACAAATGTACATAAAATAACAAGAAAGACAGAAATCAAGTAACGGCTATATGCAGAACGAAAAAAGCGATTGGCGGAAGTCACGTGGTATTAAATGAAATTAGTAACATATCCAGGAAACGCAGAGTGTCATTGAAATCTGTTATTAAGATTGTTGTGCTTATTCTTATTAATATGTACCATCTCAAGGAGTAATCTTCTGTATCTGTATACATCTTTATGAATCATTTTGGCGTTCATTTATAGTTATTTTTATAACAAGGCTTGTTACGTGCAAGTGCAGAAATTAACGCACAAGGCTTGCCGAGTGCGGAAATCTATCTACACGAGCACTTAACCTTTTTCGGCACGTGTTACAAACAACATTTTTCCTACAACTGTGCGATTCAGTAAATCACTAAAATATTATACAAATTTATAAAATTTTAATGATATTACACGAGAACTATGTTTTACGGCGTTACTATGATTTGTTTGCTGATTGCTTGCATATTGTTCTACGTTATTTAAAAATATGTAACTAATTTCAAGATAATTTCTTCAAAATCGTCTAGATTGTAATACTACACTGAATGATTCTTTTTTATCATATACACCTCCATCTATTATTGACAATGACAATCAACCTGCTGCTGGTACTTCTAAAACCTCCGAAATTCATTGTCTATAATATTACTATTAATAATATGAACAGGTACGGAAGAAATCAATGTTTCTTTAGATAGTATTACAGTTTCCACTTTAAATTATGTAACAATAAGCAACCACAGGCGGACTTTGGCCAAGGGCCCAAAAATTTTAGGGCCCGGATTCAAGCTTTTAGTTTAAATAATAGAAATATACATACGGGCTGGTGACCGCGACTCTCGAACATGGTTATTTAACATGTAACATCATAATTTTATAATTTCCTGCTTCAATAATTATTTTAAGCAAGACAGCTTCAAATAAAAGTTTTAAGACATAAAATTCTGCATCAAATCCAACAAAATTAATTTTGCATGCTTCGTAACGGCACAAATTAGATTTGAAAATAACAAAAATAGCCTCAAAACTATCGATAGTCATGGAATTGAAACAAAATTAAACAAATGTTTGACGTTTAATCTGTCAAAATAATTTCTTTATTTATTATGTCATTTATTTTGACACATAAAACGTTAAACATTTATTAATTTTGTTTGAATTTCATGGCAACTGATAATTTTGTTATTTTCAGATCTAATTTGTGCTGTTACAAAGCATGTAAAATAATACAACTGTGTTTCTTTGTTATTACGTAACTATTATTGGCTTGGTTACGGGTGGAAAGGAGACAAATGCAGACCAAGAGCGTTTCTGTACGCAAAGAAACACTAGTGTGAAAAGTAATTTATTACGCAACTGTCAAAAGAAAGTTGTATTGAGAGCGATTTAAATTTCGCGCCGAGCGCGGAATTCATACTTTGGACACAGACGCTTAAGGAAGAAGAAGATGCAGTGAGCCAGGGATAGTAAATATGCAATAATATATTTTGACGTTTATAAACATAACCTTAAATTGCAGTATATCTAATCTGTACACAATTAATAAAAAGAACCGAACGTAGCAAAATATGTCAATAAATGGTTTTATTTTAAGAGTAAGTGAAATACATAATATTTATTGTTTGTTTATATTATTCACACAGTTGCTACAGTTGATTATATTGACATAATGTGAAGTGGAAACTTTTGTACTGTCTAAAGTAACTTTGATTTCTTCCGTACCTGTTCATATTATTAACAGTAATATTAATGACAACAATTTCGGAATACCAGTAGCAGGTTGATTGTCATTGTCGAAAATAAATCCAACATAGCATGATTTGGGGCTTCAATTATCTTTGTAGGTGTATATGATAAAGAAGAATCACTCAGTGTAGTATTCCAATCTAGACGATTTTGAAGAAATTATCTTGAAATTAGTGAAATATTAAATTCTGCACTTGCACGTAACAAACCTTTTTCGGCACTTGTTATAAAAATAACTATTTTGTTTATTGGATTAGATGCAGAATTTTATGTCTTAAAAGGTACGACATAAATATTTTGCCTAGGGCCCGAAATATTTTAAATCCGCTTCTAAGCAACTGTAACAACGTGTTATTAATATACACAAACAAGCAATATTATGTATTTCACTTACTCTTTAAATAAAACAATGTATGGATATATTTTACTTTGTTCGGTAATTTTTATTAATTATCATATTTAATAATGATATACTATGCGTACAGATTAGATATACTGCAGTTTAAGGTCATGTTTATAAACTTCAAAATATATCACTGCATATTTCTTCTTTTTCCATAAGCGTATGTGCCTAAAATATGAAATTCCGTGCTTGGCGCGAAATTTAAATCGCTCTCACTTATATTTTCTTTTGACAATTGCGTAAAGTACTAATTACTTTCGGCACTAGTGTTTCTTTGCTTATAGAAACGCACTTGTAGTGTATTCCGAAAATGAAACACATTAACCATGGTTAGATTTTTCAGTAACCGGTTTCATTACGGAACACGGTTTTTGAAATTTGTGGTTAGTTTTTAATAACCAAACTAACCGTGCTCGAGCGGCGTTTAGTTTGGTAACTTCACAGCTGTTGTTGACAAGTTTGAAACGTGTTTGGCGGCTTTTGCAGTGTTTGTGGATTTTTGTCTTATAAAACTATATTTTTATGATGACTGATAAATAAACATGTGATAAACCCCATTCCCTGTATGAAAACGATTACGTCATATGTGGACGAGGTTATCATAGATACGATGAAATATAGCTATCTTTTTTTAATAATATTCGTACCTATGCGAATGGCATTAACGTATGTCTTAATAAGTAAAGACACACGTTTCATGCTTTTTCACGTTCTATCACATTTATTATTTTAATGAAAACATATGACAGTTTTTACTAATACGTTTACATTTGTTTATAAAATAAAAATAGAGACCTATGGTCATGATTTTGTTATTTTCTCGCCTGTCATTGCTAAGTTTGTGACATTTTTGATACATAAATAGACTGAGATATAAGAAATGGCTAAAAAATTTTGAGTAATCAAATACAGAAATGCATTTGTCATCTTCATGATTATTTTGCGCAGGAGTTAGATAATCGAGGACCTTTAATTAATTTAACTGTAGTACAAGAGGTAATGTGCATTTTATTTTGTATTTTCATAAATTATTTATTTATATATAATAATAATACATATAAAAATGTATATTACTTTGAGTTTTATTTTACAAAATTACATATTTCAATAAGGTAAGTAATATATTTCGTGGGATAAAATAAATTTATATTTGGTTATTATTTAATATATGCAGAATTTGATTTCATTTATAAACTAATTAAATTTTATAAAGTAATAAATATTTTAATCTGACATACAAATTTTAGGTTATCTTTTAAAAATGTCATTCCAATACCAATGTAAACGTTTTAAGTACAAAATCTTGACTCACATGGATACCGAATGTGTAGTTTTCATACAGGGAATGAAGTATACATAATTTATTTTTATTATTTAACAGTATATATTCTTATTAGATGAATTTATTACTTGTTCTGAAACTCATATTTATATTTTTTTGGTGTTATTTTTATATCCCTATATTTAAGTTAAAACAAGTGTGATCAGAATACAATATTTTTATAATATAAACATTTTTCCATATTAAATAAATTTCACATTTCGAAACTCATCTGTCAAGTGACAACTGTCATCGTGAAAGTGTTCCATTTTACATACAAAATGACCGTAACCGTGGTAAAATTGAACCGCACCGTGGTTCATTTTCGGAATATACTATTGGTCTGCATTTGTCTACTTTCCATACGTAACCAAGGCAAAAATAGTTACGTAATAACAGAGAAGTCGCACAGTTCTAGGAAATAGATATTTTTATAACAAGTGCCGACAAAGGCTCGTTACGTGCAAGTGCAGAATTTAATGCACGAAGCTTGCCGAGTGCGGAAATTTTCACGAGCACGTAACCTTTTTCGGCACGTGTTATAAACAACATTTTTCCTACAACTGTGCGATTTAGTAAATCACTAAAATATGATCAAAATTTATAAAATTTTAATGATATTACACGAGAACGATGTTTTACGGCGTTGCTATGGTTTGTTTGTTGATTGCTTGCACATTGTTCTACGTTATTTAAAAATATTTCACTAACGTCAAGATAATTTCTTCCAAATCGTCTAGATTGGAATAGCACAGTGAGTGATTCTTCTTTAACATAAACACCTCCAAAGATAATTGAAGCCCCAGATCATGCTATGTTGGATCTATTTTCGACAATGACTTTCAACCTGCTGCTGGTACTTCTAAAGCCTCTGAAATTGTTCTCAATAGTATTACTGTTAATAATATGAACAGGTACGGAAGAAATCAAGACAATACAAAAGTTTCCACTTTACATTATGTCAATATAAGCAACTGTAACAACTGTGTTAATAATATAAACCAACAATAAATATTATGTATTTCACTTACTCTTAAAATAAAACCATTTGTCGATATATTTTACTTTGTTCGCTTCTTTTTATTAGTTGCGTACAGATTAGATACACTGCAATTTAAGGTTATGTTTATAAACGTCAAAATATACCATTGCATATGCGCTGGCTCACTGCATCTTCTTCTACAATAAGCGTCTGTGGCCAAAATATGAATTCCGCGCCCAGCGCGAAATTTAAATCGCTCTCAACACAACTTTCTTTTGAAAGTTGCGTAATGAAGCACTTTCTGCACTAGTGTTTCTTTGCTTACAGAAACGCACTTGGTCTGCATTTATCTACTTTCCATACGTAACCAAGGCAATAATAGTTACGTA
This sequence comes from Pterostichus madidus, assembly GCA_911728475.2. NCBI lineage: Eukaryota > Metazoa > Arthropoda > Insecta > Coleoptera > Carabidae > Pterostichus > Pterostichus madidus. The sequence goes on along the minus strand of OU452304.1, from coordinate 14,685,983 downwards.
ATAACAAAGAAATCGCACAGTTGTAGGAAAATTAATTTTATGTGCTGTTCCTTATACATGTTTTGTGATACCACTGAGCAAAGAATTTAGTAATTTAGCATGGTAATTGTATTGGTATAAACCTATAAACGATTCTTCAACGGCTGGCTGGTGTCACTTTAATATGTTTCTATTAGCAATGACAATATTTTATTTGTCAAAATATTTTTATTACTTACATTAAGATCATTAAAACAGCTTGCAATTGATGAAGGTCATTTATACCCAAGGGCAGCTGAAGTTGTACTTAATAACTTCTATGTTGACGACTGTCTGACAGGAACGAATACAATTGATGAAGCTAAACAGTTGAAACATGAACTGACAGAGTTATTACATAATGGACAATTTAACTTGAGAGGTTGGCGATCCAACGAAAGAAAAATATTAGAAGAGATAACACAAGAAGATGAAAAATTACCTTTACCATTAGCCGATGACGAACCAGTAAAAACTCTAGGATTATATTGGAATCCAACACATGACAATTTACAATATACAATTGTCATCAAAGTCACAAGAAGAGTAAATAAACGTAAAGTTTTATCCATTATATCTCAAATCTTTGACCCACTTGGTCTTTTAGGACCTATTATTATCACTGCTAAATTAATTATGCAACAGTTATGGCAGCTGAAAGTAGATTCGGATGAAACATTACCATTTAGTCTATACACCAAATGGCAAACATATTATAATGACTTAAGATCAATAAACAATATTAAAATTCCAAGGAAAATAATAATATCTCATGTTAACACAATCGAGTTTCATGGCTTTAGCGACGCATCAGAAGGCGCTTATGGTGCTTGTGTTTACATAAAAACTACCAATAGCAACGGCAATACAAATGTGGCACTTATTTGTTCGAAATCTAGAGTGGCACCACTTTAAACTATTTCAATACCCAGATTGGAACTTTGCGCAGCATTGTTATTATCAAGATTATCATTCAAGATTCGTGAAGCAATGTCTCTCAAATTTGATCACATTTATCATTGGACTGATTCATCTATCGTGTTAGCATGGATCCAAACATCACCTCGTTTGTTGAAACAATTTGTTGTCAATCGCATATCAGAGATCCAAAAAACAGCAGATACTGTTCATTGGAAACATATTCCTTCTCAAGACAATCCTGCCGATTTATTGTCTCGAGGCGTCATTCCAAGTCAAATTGCTGAAAGGGAAATTTGGTGGCATGGCCCAACCTGGTTAAAACAAGATGAGTCACATTGGCCAAATTTGAAAATAAACGAGAATTCTACGAACGAAGAATTAGAGACAAAAAGAACAGTAAATCTTACTGCAATTAAAACTGACTTCAATTCTAGAAAAATATTCGTGTTTCACACAACTGAAACGTATAATCGCATGGTGTTTACGATTTAAGTTTAATATGCTCAACAAAAATAATAAAGCACCAAGAACTATACAAGGGAAACGACCATTTGCTACTGCAGGCGTTGACTATTGTGGACCATTTAGCATAATAGAATCAAAGGGTCGAGGTCGAAAACGCTTGTTGAAATGTTACGTCGCAAATTTTATATGCTTTAGTACAAAAGCAGTACACTTGGAACCAGTTACTGAACTAACAGGTGAAGCTTTTTTAGCAACACTAAAACGCTTTACAGCGCGCAGAGGTTTATGCGCTAAATTATTCTCAGACAACGGAACCAACTTCACCAAGACTAACAACGATCTAATACAATTATTTGACATTTTAAAACAACAGAAGAATGTAATTGCTACTGAACTTTCCAAACAAAATATAACATGGCACTTTAATCCACCACGGTCCCCACATTTCGGTGGTTTGTGGGAATCGGCCGTTAAAATGTTTAAATATCATCTAAAACGTGTTCTAAACTTAAACTTAACATATGAAGAGTTTAATACAGTAACAACACAAATTGAAGCCATAATTATCTCTAGACCACTCATTCCTTTATCATCAAATCCAAATGATTTTACCACACTCACACCCGCACACTTCCTGGTTGGAGATTCACTTATTGCTCCTCTTGAAGCTATGTAGCCGAAATTAGAGATCATCTCTTAACTAGATGGCAACATCTGCAAAAAATTCGACAACACTTTTGGCAAAGGTGGTCAAAGGATTACCTTCACCACTTGCAAACCAAAACCAAGTGGACACATGAAGACAACAGAATAAAGATCGGTGATCTTGTTCTACTCATCGATGACAACATCCCTCCTCAAATCTGGAGAACAGGAAGAATCTGTCAGCTACATCCTGGTGATGACGGTGTCATCCGCGTTCCCTCCATCAACACGAACATGGGTGTTTTCAAACGTGCAGTGCGTAAACTTTGTGTCTTACCAGATGAAATGTAATAAGGACATTACTTAATGATTATTCAATCATTTATCATTTATGTTTTATATATATTGAAATTGCCCATTTCAAGGCTATTATTTCATGTTTATTGTTATGGTACGACTATTCTTATATCGTTGTAATTTTGTTGTAACAGTATGAGTATGATTAGTTTTGTGTAAGAATGCATAGATGGCGTGATCTGTTTGGGATTCATAGAGCATTTCCTGTCATGCGTGATATCAATTGTAGACAAGACGTAGAGAGGACGTAGACGTGGTGTATCAATAATAAAAGCAGCCATTTTTTGAACGGAAACAAGTGTTATTTTTTGTCTTTTTAGCTTATTTGCAATCAATGAGAAAAAGCAGCATTAACAATACATACAATCAATTACTCATCACATTCAGAATTACACAACAAACCTTTAATCACATACATCCAGTCAATCGTATACACTTTTCTTCGACGTACATTTCATATTACTAACGCTCATTCTTGTAACAATGAATCTATAAATATTAGGAAAGAAGAGACGGTAGTCTGTGCTTGTATTTGAAAGGAAAATTTCACACAACTAATTGTGATATTTAGTCACTCCATTGCAAGAACTAAAAATGAAACAAAAGATAGGAAAGGAAAGGAGTGTCGCCCTACGCTTACTTTTGAAAGTGAATTCTACAAAATTGCATGTAAAAACTCTAAGTAAGATCAGAAAACGAATCAAAAAAAGAAAGGGAGTGTTGACCTGCGCTTGTTTCTGAAAGTTAATTACACACAATTGCAGGTAAACACTCGAATAAATTAACTAGACAACAAAACTAAAATCAAAATTCTACACTTGTCTTAAATCATCAGATTCATCCCGCAATTAATCCTGCCCAAATGTTCCTATCCTGACACATTACTTTCGCTTCAACCACATTAATAACTCCTCTCGTACAAGTTCGTTTGTTCCTCATACTAGAAATCTTTCGGTCACACAACAAACCTTCAATCTTTACCCCAATTTCACCAATATAAACCTGTTTCACCAATCCTTCATTTGACACACGTTTCATATGCCCAAACCATCTTAGCTGACGTATACTCATTCTTCTTATAACTGTTTTCACGTAACTCGAATATGATCTCTTTTAGTATATCCACACACACACTCCGCAAATACCTCATTTTCATATCAGTTATACGACGTTCATGTTTCCTCATCCAAAATTCACTACCATACCTCAAAGTAGGCACTAAAACATCATTATACACACTCATTCGATATATATATATATATATATATATATATATATATATATATATATATATATATATATATATATATATATATATATATATTCATATTTCGAGTAAATATTCTTCTTTTAATCTCTTGGTAAATACGTCAATTCGTCGACAACATACTACCTGTCACATAGAATACTAATACGTATACAAACTCGATAACTTAGCCCAATTTAACACCATTCATCGAAACATGGCAGTCATTCACAAAATCACTCTTCCAACACTAACACTTTACTTATCCTACTTTATATATATATTTAGAATCATTTTTCTTAACTGTTCTTTAGATTCACGCATAACAACTTCTTTCGTATAAGTTAACGCAAGCACTGCACTACTACCAATACATCATCCTCCCCATTCAGTGCATTTCGTAACAACACATCCATATACAAAATAAAAGATGTTAGCAAAAATATTACCAAGTTGGTAATAATAAGTTTCATGAAAATACGAAGAGCTGAGTTGATTTTGAATAAAATTGAAAAACCGGAAGAGGAAGTTTACTGGACACACAAAACAATAAATTCCATCTATTTCAAAAATAGAAGCAGTTACGAAAAAAAGTTCCAAATATTTTTGACAAAAGCTGTTAGAAATGTAAATATGCATCAATAATTAGTTGAATGGTGTGCTTCTCTAACCATCAATTTCAATGGACTATTAACGGTTTTCTGTGACTTCAGATCGAATATTTTACCTTAAAACTAGAGATGGAATGAAAAATAAATTTGCAGAATACCGAATATAAGGCACAACTACCTGCCGAATACCTAATTATGCGGCGAATATTCTGCAGATTTACTTCTAATGATACTGTTATACAAATAAAACAAAAACTTAATTTCAAGAAAACTCAATGCGTATTCAAAAATTAAACATATATCACGATGCAACAATCCTTATACGTGGTGGGCATGTAATAAATTAAAAATATACTTTACTAAAAACACAATTTTTAACTACATATATTGTTTGTTTATATGGAGTGGCTAGCTCAATAGTATGAAGTCGGCCTGTGGATCCTGAGAACCCTGGTTCGATTCCCACAGGCGACAAACAATTTTCATAATTTCTAAAACTACCCCTGTGGCTCCTCCAACACTAACATCTTTGGGGGCCGTGATTTGACGACTGGTAACCGCACTTCACGCGCAAAATATATCACTTACCGAGATCTGCTTCGGCAGAGTGCCACACCCAGTAATGGGTAGAAGGCGTGATGATATATTTATTTATTTTATTTTATATTGTTTGAAAAACTCGGTCGCTTTTACGATAACTTTGAAAGAAAAAGTTTAAATTTTGAATGTTATTGCTTCTATTAGTACTTCTGTAATAATAAATTGTAGTACTGTAAGGTCTGTTTATAAGAAATATAAATGTCAAAAACTTACGTAGCTTATTAAATCCGTAACTTTTGTGATACAATATAACTATTAATAATAGTAACAACACTTGCATGATTAAGTTTAGTGTAACACTATGGTTCAATTATTTAATTCAGAAGTTGAAATAACTTATATATATATATATATATATATATATACTACATCATAATCATCGTTTATGTTACATGTTATATTGAAAGTAATTTTGCATGTAAGTCTGAACTTAGAAAGTGTTTTTTAATTCAACTGTTGGTTTTTATTTGAGTGATCGTTCAAATAACATCACATATGCATTATACCCGTACTTGTAAGATTAATTATCACTGGCAAGTCATTACAAATCAGAAATGTAATTTTGAAATATATCAATGGACATATTGACACGACCAGCAAAAGTCTGCAAACTGGAAATAGTTAACGTAAAACACCTTGCTAGTTTCGCTTTGTTGAGTTTAATAACAAGCAAAAGCTACGACAAAAATAAGCTTCTTTCGCTGGTAAGCATAAAAATTGCGGTAAAGTATAAATACAATATTATAATTATTACCATGAACAAAATATATTTTTTAACTTTGTAATAATCATGATTATACTCATTGGTTAACATCAATAAATAAAATACGGAGTATTACGAATTTTATGGGGTTATCCAGTCGGCCTATCGGTCCTGAAAACCCTGGTTCGATTCCCACAACCGTCAAACATTTTCACCACGTTACAATTACCACTGTGGTTCCCCCACCACTAACATCTTTGAGGGCCGTGATTTGACGGCTGGTAACCGCACTTCACGCGCGCAAATATATTACTTACCGAGATCTGCTTTGCAGAGTGCCACGCCCAGTAATGGGTAAAAGGCGTGATGATATATTTATTTATTCATTTTATTTTAATAAATGAAATAAATGAAATAAATAGTTCTAACCTAACAAAGTAATAATAAATTGTGTTCAACCGCAAGATGCACATGTATGTAATTTTTATGAAAAAAATTGTTGCAGCTTATTCTCACGACACTTTCAAATCTCATTTTAGAATGTCAAGAAATACTATGAAGGTGTAAATATGATAAAATAAATTTAACCGGAGTACATAGGAGTATGTAATTTACTTTACTTACATATACTTATTGAAGATGTGGTAGAAACGGATGGTGTAAGAAAAACAATTTGATAGTGTCCATTGAAAAAAAAACAACTTTTACTGTATGGATGTTGGCCAATCACACTATTTCGTGTCGTTGTGCTTCTGACCTTTTTGGAAAAGGGTACTGGGACATTTCATATTTTTAGAGATTTGTAATATTAATGCTATTTTACATGAAAAATATATTCGTTGGCCATCCTAAGAACAAATTATTATTTATGCAGTTGTTGTAGAAGAATTATATACATTTATAGGGGTATGTGTTTTCATAGTTGGAATCCATATTCAAATAAAGTCACAAATACATAATTCAATCGATTTCTGCAATCGGAAACGTTTCATTCCGTAATAATGTAAGATGTTTGTGACGAGGATTTTAAATTTATAGACGTGTATATCGGAATTCCAAGGAGAATGCACGTTGCCACACTAGTCCATTATACCAAAGAATAAACGAAGATTTATGGCCGGTTTCATCTACAAAAGTTAAATTTTAAACTCGGATTAAATAAATAAAAGCAAATCAAAATTATATGTCAAATGAAATTATTAACATTGCTGTCATACATTCGATTTACTTTGATTTATTTAAACCATGATTAAAATTTAACTTTTGTTAGTGAAACAGGCCACTAACTTCTCAAAATTATCATATATGTACTAGGTGACTCAACTTGTCTGGTAATGGTTAATTCTTATGATTCCATTTAAAGGCAATGGCCATTTCAGTAAGGCACAAAAAAAGGCATATTAAAAAGTACGCCGCTGCAAGAGCTGCAATAGATAAAACCTTTGGTCTGTTAATTAGAAAATTTCGAAAATTGAACTTTCATGATATGGTACTATTACATGAAATTCCTAAAGTAATTTATGCGGTATGTATAACTTTTTTTTTATATATTAAATATTATTACAACTAGTCTTACGGACTAACAAGCAATTTTATTTTAACTTAATCTTCTACTTATATTTTATCTAAGATAATTAACCCATTGGCTTTTCTTAGGTTCTAACATTAATGAATAAGTATGCTAGCACTGGCATTCACTTTGCTCTGCTTTTACACTATCACACTACACTAGTTCAAATGGTTTAGTGCGCTTGAGTCTTCTCACTAGTTCGGTGTTGTCAAGTAGCTGTGTTGCCTCGACATTGACGTGTCTGTGGAGTCTCTCCTTGTGCTTATTTGCGGAGCACTTGATCTCTTCTGCTACGTATTTAACTGCTAGGTCTCTATGAATATCCTTATTTCTAACGTACCATGGCGCAGCTATGATGTTTCTTAGTACTTTATTCTGGAATCGTTGAATGATGTCTACGTTGGATTTTTTAGTGCAACCCCATAGCTGTATTCCATAGGACCAAATGGGTTTTAGGATTTGTTTATATATTATTAGTTTATTATGCACTGATAAGGTTGATTTTTTGCCAATTAGCCAGTGCATTTTTTTATATCTTATCTCGAGTTCTACTTTTTTCTTTTTCACATGTGTTTTCCAGCGTAATTTAGTATCTAGGTTCATACCTAGGTATTTTGCCATATTAGAATATGGGATCAAGTTGTTGTTAATTTCCACAGGTAGATATTTTATTTTTTTATTAGTGAAATTTATGTGTACTGACTTGGATTCATTTAGTTTTATCCGCCATTGTTTAGTCCAATGCTTTTGATAGCTTTTTGTAGTTTTTTTGTTGCTTTTTCCTCACATTCGTCTACAGAGAGTATGGCAGTATCATCAGCAAATGTAGCTACTGTTGTCTCTTCACTAATTGGAAGGTCGTAAGTATATAATAGATATAGAACTGGACCCAGTACGCTGCCTTGTGGCACTCCTGCTTTAATTTCCTTTAGTGTGGAAAACACCTCTTCTTGTTTGATTCTAAAATATCTTTCGGTGAGGTAAGATTTTAGGATCTGGCAGTATTGTTTCGGTAGCAGCGTTTGAAGTTTGTAAATGAGACCATCGTGCCAGACTTTGTCAAATGCCTGTGAGACATCTAAAAGAACAGCTGAACAAATTTTCTTTTCCTCTAGAGCTTTTTCAATTACGTTTGTAATCCTATGTACCTGATCAATTGTGCTATGATGATTTCTAAAGCCAAATTGGTGGTTTGGTATTATGTGTTTTTGCTCTATTATTGGTTTAAGTCTTTTGAGTAGAAGCTTTTCAAACAGCTTTGAAATTACTGGCAGTAGTGATATGGGCCTGTACGATGCTAGTTCATGCGGTGGTTTACCATGTTTATGTATCATAATTACATCTGCTGTTTTCCACAGTTTCGGTACGTACCTCAGACGAAACGCTGCATTTATCAAGTTCGTGAGTTTGATTACAGCTCTCCTAGGTAGCTGTTTTAACAGTTGACCAGTAATGAGATCAAATCCTGGGGCTTTTTTCGAATTAATATTCATTTTAATTTCATTGCTTACCTCCTTCGGTGTTACATGTGTAATATTTTTTTCCTCATAGTAAATTTCATTGAATTTTTGAGTACCCTGGTTGTCGTTGGGTTGAAATATTTTTTCCAAATATTCTGCAAAAACTTCCGCTTTTTCATTATTGTTTCTAGCCCATTCCCCATTTTGCTTTCTTATTGGAGGAATTTGTGAGATAGGTTGTTTTAATCTTTTGGTTGCTTTCCAAAGAGAATAGTCGGTATTTTTATCATACGATAACTCTCTCAGATAAGTATTGATTGATTCATTCTTTAGTTCCTGTATTTCACGTTTTAACTGTTTGGTAATATTGTTTAGTATATTTTTATCTTGGGGTAATCTTGATCTTTGCCATTTGCTCCTTGCTTTACGTTTTACTGCAATTAGTTGTCTTATCTCATTTGGATAATTATTACCTGCTATTTTTTTCTTAATTTTGGGTGTACACTTCCAGGCTGCCTGTTGTATGTCTGTGATTAGTTTTTCGGTTTCAATATTTAAGTGCTCTGTTGTTTTTATTGGAACTCTTAGATTTATTCTGCTGCCAAGTTCTTCTTTATAAGCATCCCAATTTGTCCATTTGTTAGTAAGTTTTGGGGTGTTTTCCTTTTTGATAATATTCTCACTGAGTGTTAATATTAATGGTGTATGATCTGAGATCAGGTCGTGACTTTCTTCTACGCGAATGAAGTTAACAGCTATGTTCTTTACTATGAAGAAGTCTATTAAGTCCGGTATTTTGTTGGTATCGGTAGGCCAATAAGTTGGTTTACCTGTTGAGTAGAATTCGCAACTATATTCTGAAGCTGCATCGTACAGCTCTTTTCCTTTGGTGGTTGTGAGCCTAGAGCCCCAGAAGGTATTTTTCGCGTTAAAGTCTCCCCCAATTATAAATCTGTTTCCTTGGTATCGTAAGCATTCTAAGTAATCAATTTTCTTCAAGTTGTGTCTTGGCGGGCAGTATATTGCCACCACTGTGAATTGGTATGTTTTGGATTTGAGAGTTACCGCTGCTGTTTGTATTTGTTCAGTTTCAAGTTTTGCTTCTTCAAAGTGCCATATAGTTTGTTTAATAATTATAGCGCTACCTCCTCTAGCTGTATTATGTGGGTGTCTGGCATGGTATACTTTATACCCTTTAAATTTAATGTGCGATTGGTCAGAAAAATGAGTTTCAGATATCAAACAGATGTCGATTTTCTGAGTGTCTAGGACTGCCTGTAGTTCTGCTTGGTGCTGTAGCAGGCCGTTTGCATTCCAGGCTAGAATTTTAATATTATTAGCCATTGGAATATGGTATGTATAACTGATTTTAATTCATGACGGACAAAATATGGACGAAGATGAAAATTTGAAAATAAATAATAATATGGAAACAGACCATGAAGAAAGGCTGGAAATAGAGATATGGCGGTAATGAAAAGACATAGCTTCAACATCACTTTGGTTTTATATATGTAAAAAAAAATATTGTTTTACATTTATTGTTGTTTTACATTAATAGTTATAATTTACAAAATAAAAACCTAGGAAATAATATACCTATTGGCTAAATAATTATACAAAAAAACAAATCTTGTCGAAAAATTAAATTTATTATTTTTCCAAAAACATTTTTCATGTGGATTGACTTAACTTCTTTTATTTCCCATTTTAAGTCAATTAATTGTTCAATTTGTGTTGCTTGCAGTTCTAATATTTTAGACATTGTTTTAGTTTGGTTGTTTTTCCTCTGTTTCGTAATACATCATTTTACTTCAAACGTAGACAAACGTGATACAGATGCATCTGATGGTGCTTCAGAATTTCTCGCTTTACGTTTTGTTGAGAAAGAAAGTAGTGTGGGCGAACAGTCGTCTTGTGGAGTATTTATTGAAGATACAACTTTTAATTTAGTTTTGGTATTTATGCATATATCATACACTAAAATTTCTTCGAATTGTTTATAATACTGTCAGTTCTTTTATTTTTTGACTTATGGTCTTTAATATATTTCCTATCTACGAGTATTTCATTGGCAACCACGAAATAACCTAAACCGTTAAATCATTCAGCTATCTCTTGCCAAAATTTGCCTTTATTCATTCTACCTCGTAGTTCCTCTTTTTTGTTTCCAATTAAATCTAACATTATGTAGTATTGTGATCAAATTTAAATTTATCGTGCCCAATAGCATCTTCTTGTATTTAAACAATATCTGTGTGTACAAATACAATTAAATATAATAGGTTAGTTATTTTATATATAGCTAAACATACGAGGATAAGGTGAAAAGTTCTCGGCCTGACAATGAAAGACAGATTTTTAGTTAAAAAATGATTTTATTTTTCTACATACTCTCCCTTGACTTCAACACACTTGGTCCAGCGTTTCTCGAACATCAATATTCCTTCCCGAAAGTGAGAGTCTGGAGGGCTGTGAAAATATTCATCTACGGCCCCTCTCAACTTCTTCATTGCACACGAAGCGCTTCCCAGAAACAAATTTATTCAAGTTTGGGAACAGATAGAAGTCTGAGGTTGCCAAATCAGGAGAATATGGGGGATTGCCGACCAAATAGTACCGCAATTCTCGCAGTTTTTCCATCGCCAATGCACCCTTCTGTGCATTGTCCTGGTGAAAGATGATTTTATTCTTCTGCAAGCTAGGTCTCTTCTCGCGAATTTTGGCATCCAGCTGGTCAAGAAGGTTAGAGTAATATTCGCCTGTAATTGTTCTGCCTTTTTCAAGTAATCAATTAATAAGATCCCTTTCATATCCCAAAATACGCTGGCCATACCTTTCCGGCAGATGCAATCGACTTCGCTTTCTTTGGCGCTGAACCACCGGCTTCCACCCACAGCTTGGACTGCTGTTTCGTTTCTGGCGTGTAGTGGTGGACCCATGTCTCATCCATGGTGACAAATCGTCGCACAAAATCGGTCGAATTCCTATTAAATCGGTCCAAAAATTGCTGCGAAGAAAGTTGGCGCATTTGGTTTCGATCAGCATTCAGCAAATGCGGCATCCATCTTGCACAGAGCTTTCGCATCTCTAATTCTTTGAGCAAGATGTTTCGAACCCTTTTTTCCGATATTCCCACAGCTTCAGCTATCTCTTTCCCCTGAAATCGCCTATCGCTCAATACGATATCATGCACTTTTTCGATGATTTCCGGTTAAGTTAAGGTAGCTTACCAAACTTATCCTTAAAAATAATGCCGTCTCAGTGTCTGACTGACTACCTTCTTTCTTCATATCTTGAAGAAGCTTTACTTTTATACCGGAGCTCTCAATACCCATAATCATAGGTTTGTATTCCTCTGGGAGTCCAGCCAAAAGTAGAGTACAAATCCATTCATCCCCTACATTAAATCCTATTTCACTTAAATTGTGTGCTGTCGATATTATCTTGTCCACGTATTCATCAGTTGATCTGCAACTAGTTAACTGAGTAGTTACCAGAGTTCTAAGTAAACCCACCTTTCTTGTTAGACCGGAATCCTCAAATGCATTTTCCAAATTATTCCATGCTGCTTTAGCTGTTTTTATGTCACTTAAATGAGAATAATTGATTGGGTCTACTGTCAAAATAATTTTTGATCTCGCTTTCTTGTTTTTTTTTCTCGTCATATTTATCTTTATCTTTGATTTCAATCACATCCCAAAAATCTTCTAATTCGAGATACCCTTTCATAGCAAATTTCCATGATGCATAATTTTCTCTTCCTAACAATTTTTCGATAGTAGGTAGACTAGCCATTTTAATATTATATTTTTTAATATTACGTTATGTGATACTATTTTGAGCACCTGGGCCCATAACTTGTTGAATATAAGGGTAGAAATAATACAGTTAACACCAAAAGATAAAACTATCCACTTTATTTAAATGTCAGATCAAAGAACACAAACTCTCACAAGGCACACTACATAATTATATATATTTTAAAATAAAAAATTATCGTTCATTTTTTCAACAAGTTACACCCTCAACAACTATTATTGAAACTGATAACACAACGCCGAAGAGAAAAGCTCACACATTTGTCAAACCAACTGGACCAGGAAGAAAAAAAGAAAGATTTCTCAAGGGTGTTAAAAAAAAACTTCGTTTAACGCTCAACAGTAGTGAAGCAAACAAGAAAGTTACAAAAGTAACAAGTTATTGCAGTGATTGTACAGGACGACCAGGATTATGTTTTCCATGTTTCGGTAAATTGCTTAAAGCTTGATGAATTTCTATTACGTACAATATTTCTCTTTTTTATGTTGTATTATATCTTTAACTGTCATTTTGTTTTAAATCAACTATTTTTCAATCAAATCAATTATATGAACTAGAATGTGTATAATTTGACATAAAAGCAACCTATCGTTATAATATCTTGTCGTTAAATTAATTTAAAAAAGGAATATATAGCCCACATATTGACAATTTACACTAAAATATTATTCATTTATTTGGTGCCCTTCCAATCCTCGTTCTTGCGTTAGAACAATCACCCTCAGATGCCATTATATACAATAAATAATTAAATAAATAAATATAAGTATATCATCATATATATATATGTATATATATATATATATATATATATATATATATATATATATATATATATATATATATATATATATATATATATATATATATATATATATGATATTAGCAAAGAAAGCTGAGAACAGGGATATAAAGATAGGTGAATGTAATTTTGAACAGGTTGACAGATTCAAATATTTAGGAATAACAATATCAAGTTCGGGAGAGAGAGAGAGATAGAAATTAAAGACAAGATAATAGCTACAAATAGAGCTTTTTACGCCAACAAAAAACTACTTAAAAGCAAAATATTTGCACATGCGACTAAAATTAAAATATATAGAACGATTATAAGACCAATAACACTGTACGCTGCAGAGATAATGACAATGACAAAGAAAGATGAAGAAAATCCAAAAGTAATGGAAAGAAAGATAATGAGAACTATTCTAGGTCCTATAAAGATAGCGGAAAACGAATATAGACAACGTATGAACTATGAAATAGAGGAAGCATTGGAAGGAGAAGATATAGTGAAGAAGGTACAGCAACAGAGAGCCAGATGGCTTGGACATGTATGGAGAGTGGGAGAAAAAGACACAATAAAAGCAATAGTCGAATGGAAACCAGGAGGAAGTAGGGGCAGGGGCAGACCCAGATCGACATGGTGACGGGAAGTAGAAGAAGATTTAAAAAAATGCAGCAATCTATAATTGGAGGGAATAAAACAAGAGACCGGAAGATGTGGAGAAATGTAATAAAAACAATATAGCAGAAATGAAGAAGAAATGGAGACTGATCTACTCCAATAAATAGATCTAGATAGCTCCGATAGGAGCGGCGTTACCCCAGTTGGGGTGTTAAGCCACCTTATATATATATATATATATATTAATATTAATTATATCAGTAGATTGACAATTTCCAAATACAAGCAAAGAAGATTTTTCTGCGTTAATTTTCAATCCATTATTTTCAATCCACAATACTAAATTAGTAAGATCTGAATTAATAGATTTACACATATTTACAGTATCAGCTTTTCTACATGATGACAGAGCAAAAAGACAAAGTTGAGGGCATGTCAGCAACGTATAAAAGAAAGAATAAAGGACCTAGAATGGAGCCTTGTGGTACCCCTCGATTTAAAGATAAGGAATTAGAAGATGAAGAGAATGAATTCGATGTCATATATACTTGAAAGCTTCTGTTAATGAAATAACTACTGCACCATTGAAGAGCATTTGTACTGAAGTTGTAAAATTTTCTTTTAGCTAATAGCATTTCATGGTCCACCATGTCAAAAGCTTTTGAAAAATCTATTTGAATTAAAAATGTAATATTAGAGTTATCGTAGTTCTTAACAATATAATCAACAATATTTAGCAGACAAGTGTTCGTGCTATAACCGTTTCTAAATCCGGATTGTGTTACGGGTAATATATTTATTCGTTGGCATAAATTACTATTTGTTCACAGCATATCTTTTCTAACACTTTAGACATGGTGGGTAAAATGCTAATAGGGCGTAAATCATCAAAACTAGATACATTATCTTGTTTAGGTATAGGTTTAACTTCAGCTGATTTCCAAATATCCGGTATGCACCCTTCAAGAATAGATGTATTTATGATGTGAGTTACATAGATTAATATCTTTGGTAAAATGATTTGGATCATTTTAATCGAAATACCATCGACGCCAGTTGCATTAGATTTTAAAGATTTAATCACCTGTTCAACTTTATCTATATCTACACAACTAAAATCAAAATATTCACATGGATTACTAAAGAAAGCATTTTTTTTATAATAATTTAAGGTTTCAGGATTAATACTAGTTGCACCAATTTTACTCAGCACATGTTTAGCGTAATTTTCAGCTTGTAATAGAACATTGGGAATAATAATTTGAAAAAGCTATCCCTGTGGCTCCTCCACCACTAACATGTTTGGGGGCCGTGATTTGACGACTGGTAACCGCACTTCACGCGCAAAATATATCAATTACCGAGATCTGCTTTAGCAGAGTGCCACACCCAGCAATGGGTAGAAGGCGTGATGATATATTTTATATTTATTTATATTTTCTTCCTTGACTCACACACGTTTTAGATTTTTCCAAAGTTGACTGGAATTACTAATATTATTATTTATGCTATGTTCTAAAATGCTTGCTTTTCTCGACGAATTGCAGCTGTTGTTAAATTTCTTAGCTGTTTGTAATAATTAACTTTGCCTTGTGTTTTAAATTTTCTATAGTCTAATAAAGCTTTATCTCTTTTCCTCTGCATTATCTTTATAACAGGTGTAATCCAAGGACAATATTTTTTTGTAATCTTAACAGTTTTAATGGGAGCATATTTATCAAATAGCAATATGATATTTTCATTTAAGTAAGCTAGTTTCTCATTTATATTTTCAAGTTTAATTATATAATTCCAATCAACTAAGTCGCAATCATCATAAAAATTATATAAATTAATATTCTTAAAATCTCTAAATTTAATAAATTTAGGTGAATTAGAAGTTTTTGGAAAATTAAGAATACAATATACATAATCATGGTCTGTAAAATTACTAGTATCCAATACACCTGAATCCACACATATGTTTTTATCAGATACAAAAATAACATCCAACAAAGTATTAGATGAGGGTCTGGTTATATCTTTTATTAATTGATGCATTCCGTTAGATGTTATTATGTCCGATACAAACTTACTTTTATAATCATTAGAGAGCATATTAACATTTATGTCACCAGCACAAAGAACAAAATCAAACTGGGAGTTATATTCAGTGAATACAGAATGAAGTAATTCAAGATCGTTGTACAACTCTACATGTGGATTATATATTACGCCTATACAAACTTTTAGTTTATTTATTAAACAATTAATCCATAAATGTTTCAAATTGTTACTGTTAACGAAATTAGTGTCTAATATTGCAAATTTAATACTATCACGAACATAGAGAACAACACCTCCACCTCGTTTATTAGGTCTCTGTAAACTTTTTATTTTATACCCATCAATGTTAAACAAATGTGAAGGAGAGATATCGCTGATCCACGTTTCAGTGACAGCAATAATATCAAAATTATGATCAAGAATGAAATCTGTAAAATTTAAAAAACACTAATTTAGCGATCTGACATTAATTTGGCTAAATGTAAACATACAATAAAAATATTACTAATTAAACAAACAAACAGTTGAAACAAGAGAACGCTAATAAAGCAAGATCTGACCATTTTAAAAAATTACAATTTCAATAAAACATACATTGATTTTACAACAAGAAAAAAACATATATTTATTTATAAATATTATCATAATGTCAATGAAAAAATAGAGCATCTATGAAATCACTAAAAATCACTACTTTAAATGATATTTTCAAGTTGCATCATATCATTAATAACAATTTTTCTAAATTTGCCATTACTTTTATGATTGAGAATTATTCTGCCATCGGAAGTCCAAACGTTATAAAAACTAAACTTATCTGTAGCAGCCTTGAGTAGAGCAAGCCGGGATTTGGTGAGATCTTCGCGGATGGTAATTCCGGTACCCTTCAACTTCTTTTTCGCCATGAAAACTTGATTGCGTGCTCGGTAGCTTATAAATTTGACTATAACTGGACGGTTGGAATTAATTTTTGACACACCGATTCGATGACATCGATCTATTTCGTTTACATAAATGTTAACATTTAATTTTTCGCGACACAGTTTTACAATAACTTCGTCAACGTTTTCTTTGTTCTCCTCGGGTAGTCCAAATATGCGTACATTGTTGCGGCGTGTGTACTGTTCCAGTTTGTCAAAATTATTCACAACACTCAAAGATGTTTGTTTCATGTCACCAGATTCACATTTTAATTTTTTTATCTCGTCTTCTAGGGCTTGGATTTTATCTACAAACACTTTCTCGACAGCACAACTTACTTCTTTCACTATTAACCCTATGAATTCTTTATTTTCAACGAGATTTTTTCACGTATTTGCTGGTTACCTTTTTTATGTATCGTCATTATTTGACCTGTTTCCCATTCCTTTGGCATACTCTCGTCTCTCCATATTTTCTGAATTAGTTCGTGCATGTGTTTCTGTATCTCTTCGCCTCCGTATTTTATTAATTCAATATTGATGCCATCTTTTCCTGGTGTCTTTCCATTACGGCTTTTACTTATTATTTCTTTAATTTCATCGATTGTTGGTTCTTCGACTTCTCTATCTTCTGTTTCAACTTGTGTGCCTATTTCCATACTTTGTTGAGCTTCTGTTAGCAGTTCCGTGAAATGCTCTTTCCATACTTGTTTATATTCATGTTCATTTTCTGCTAATATACCATTTTCATTTTTTATTCCACACGCTTTTATCTTATGTGTTCTGTTTTCCTCGTTCACCTTTTGGTAAAACCTCTTGGTATTTCTGTTTAACCTTTCTTCTTCTATATCTTCTATTTTATTATCTATCCAATCTCTCTTATGCTTTCTTATAATTTTGTCGCATTCTTTTCTCATTTTTTCATGCTCCTCCTTGTCTTCTTTTGTATTTGTTCTTATCCATTTCAATCTTGCTTTCATCTTTCTCCTTACTGCCTCGTTGCATTCTTCACTGTGCCATTCTTTTTTATTGCTTCGTTTTTCTCTTCCTACCCATCTTTCTGTCGCATCATGTATGCATTTTTAAATTTTCTTCCATCTCGAATCTGTATCGCTTTCTCCATTCCCTTTTCATTTAGTATCTTATCTAGTTCCTCTGCATATTTGTCTTTTGTATTTTCGTTGCTCAGTTTATCTATGTTCCATTTTGTTTCAGCTGGTTTGGTCTTATTAATTCTTCTTATTTTATGTCTCAATGTTGCTGTGACCATGAAATGGTCCGAATCTATGCTTGCTCCTCAATACGTTCTAACATTTGTTATTGATGAGTGCTTTCTTTTTAATTAGTACATGGTCTATTTGTGTCTGATGTTTTTGGTCTGGTGATGTCCATGTTACTTTATATACTATTGGATGGTTGTATTTTGTGCTGCTAATTATTAGGTTCGTTCTTGTTGCTAAGCCACATAATCTTTGTCCGTTATCATTTGTTTTTTCCGTGTATTGTATACTTTCCAGCCACTTGTCGTATATAGTGCTCTTTTCCTACTTGTGCATTGAAATCTGCTAATATAATTGCTGTGTCTTCTTTTGGTATTCTTTATATTTCCTCTTCCAGACTCTCATAGAACACATCTTTTTCTTCCACCGTTGCTTTTTCAGTAGGTGCATATACATTTAATAACGATAATTTAAAACGCTTCGTATTAATCCTGCAATAGGCCATTCTCTCACTTATTGGTCTGAAATCAATCACCTTATTTTTTAATTCATTCATTATGAAGAAAGCCACCCCGTATTGTCCTTGTTTCTTGTCCCTTGAATAATGTACATCGTATTCGCTTTTATTAGTCATTCCTTCTCCACTACATCTTGTTTCTTGTACTGCCGCAACATCTATTTTATATCTTGACATTTCTGCTGCTATTTCTTGCATTTTACCTGGATGTAGCATAGTCTTTATCTTCCATGTACTTATTTTAATCCTCCCTGCCTTCGTCTTTCTGTTAGCTTTCTTTTTCTTTTTTTCTTGCGTTATTATTAATTGTTTCATTTTGCTCTTCCTATCCTCCAGCTTTCTTTCCGTTCTCATTCCGTTGTCATATCCTTTTTCATGCTTATCACCACCATTTTTGTTTTCTATATGATTTATTCTTAATCGTTTTTTGACGCTGCATCTAGCTTCTTCACTAGTCCTCCTTCTCTTGCGCTCCATTCGTACCATATTTCATCTATTCTCAGTTTTTGAAAACCTATTTTAATATCTCGTCCTTTATTCTTCTCTTCTCTTGCACTTGTCATTATACTTCTCTGTATCTGCATTTCTTCATTCGTAAGTTCATTGTCTATATATATTTTTGTACCCGTGAGTCTATTCTTGTTCCTCATGATCTTCATTTTACTCTCCCAACTGTCTATCTTCGCTACAATTACTGGTTTATATTCCTCTCTTCCTTTATTGTACGTGTCCGTTACCTTAACTTCCACCTCTATTTTTTCTTTAATAAACCTTTCCACTGCCTCATTTGACACCTTTAGCTGTATCCCTTTAATTACTATGTTATTACGTTTTCCTTCGTCGGCCCTCTTCTCCTCTATTTTCTCCATTCTTGATACGTTACATGTCAGCTCTATTATTTCATCTCTCATTTTCTTTTCATTCTGTTTTAGGTTGTGGACTTTCTCTTTTAGTATGTTTATCATACTTTCGAAATCCTTTCGTATTTGTTGTATTTCTTCTCATTGTTCCTTTCTACCCTCTTGTGTTTCTCTTCTATGTTGTTTGTTATCCTCTTTTATTGTTTTCATTTCCTCTCTTATTGCCCTCAACATAAGTAGCATTTCAGTTTCTGTTTCCCTTTCATCTACTTTTCTCTTGGACGCGGGCGACCTAGCCGTTTTGCTGCTTTTACTAAAACCAACTGCTCCCGCTTCGCTACTCGCACTGAAGCTCCTGCCTCTGCATCCATCACCTTCGTTGACATACCCATCTTTTCTGTCTTCTTCTTCGTATCTCTCACTTTCCGTATTTTCTATTTGATCTGCCATTCCAATATATACCTTCAAAATATTTATTATATTTACTTATTAATTACTATCCTCCCCGTTCTTATTATTATAATTTAGATTAAACTTAAATTAATAGACTCTAGAACTATCTTACTATTTACTTTATACTACACTTATTAAATAATCTTGGTAGATTTTATTTCCCACTTTCTATGGCACCCCTCTTTACATCTGCGCGTTTCTGGTTGCTTCACTGTTCCATTTGGGCGTGGTCCGTCACTGATACGTCTAGAGAGAGAGAGAGAGAGAGAGAGAGAGAGAGAGTCCTACATTGATTAGGTCACCATTGGGATCTCGGATACTATAGGAACTACCAGGTCAGTTAAATAGACAGTTTTTAATGCTTATTTAGATTCCGTTGAGAAAAATTTAAAATTCCAAATTATTTGAAAGTTAATCAATAAAAACCGAACTTCGCGATTTAAAAAAAAAATGATATAAAAAAATGTTTCATATAGAAGTTAAATGATTTGATGAGGGAAACTTAAAAATGATGTTAGAATAAAATTCAAGATGGCGATTTCCAAGAAATAGTAATTCGATGCAGTGCCAAAATAGTATTTTATAAAGAAGAAAGAAAATCTATTAGCATTTTCCGATTATAATTTATTATTATATATCTCTATGTGAGGCCGAGAACGTTTCATCTTATCCTTTATGTGTTCTCTCATCCATTTGTTATATTTAAATTATAAAATTCTTTTATTAGTCTTTTGTATAATTTAATTTAGTTAATTTTTGGGTAGCTGGACAATTTTTTGTGTTATTGTTATTACGAATATAAAAATTTGTTTGAGGATGTTGTTAATAAAATATTATATTAATTGGTAAATTTTCAGGATTTGAAATAATAAATTTGTTCTACTCTTCTACAAATGGTTATATTTTTATTGTTTATTATTATATATTTTTCTACATTTTAAGTAAATTTAATTTGGTGCTTTACATATGTATAAAATATAGCTTATGTTGCTATTAGTTAACATTCACATATTTGGACAAATTAACTGTATCTCTGATTTATCTCTAATAATAATGATGATATTATTTTTCAAGAAATTAAGCAAGATCGAGTTATTCTTGAAACTTGATCATTTGGTATAATTTACGAGTACATTTCCTCCTGGAATGCCTCGAATGTTTCGAAAGTCTCGAATCTATTTGGAAAGACTGAAGGTTCAAAATTACTTGATATTTTTGTTTGCAATAAAAATTTTCATTGGAAAACCACTGTATCAAAATTGGCTAAATGAAGTAGTTATGATATTTTACAATAGATTTTTGCACCCAACCAAGTTTAAATTTCACGTAATTCTCTGCGTGGATAGAAAATTTAGAAGTGAATCTACAATAAATTTCGATCATCAACTTTCACTTTTATCTATTTCTAAAAAACTTTTTGGAACCGAATGAAATGCTGGTGGTGGGTTAAATTGTTCAAGTTATAAAAAGATTAATACAAATTTAAATATATCACAACATATTGACCACTTTTTCAAAATCAAAATGTCACTTTTATTCCACATAAAATATGCTATTTTTTCTTCAAACGCTGGAATATTTACTTATGTCATAATTTCGCTGACAATCGTGAACGGCAGAAAGACTTTTCTGCCACAAGTGAACTAATGAAATTCCTTGATTTTAACGAGCGTCAGAAAAAGTATTTGACAGAAAAATCAAACTTTAACTGTATCTATAGTTTGATATGTTATCATTTTCTAACGTTTGAAGAAAAACTATTTCATGTATCAAGGGTGAAAACAGATATTTCCGGCCCGTGGCATTATTATTAGCACTCGGCGTTTTGCTCATCGTGCTACTAACATGCTCAAAATAAAAAAATCATAATTTCATCCGTGGTACATACAGTATTTTATGAACAACAAAAGAACATTTAATTTTATACTTAAAAGATTGAAACAGGTATATTTATATGTGAAAATGACATTTTGCAAAATCTAGTATTTACAATAAACAAAACTTGCATCCGTCGGGAATTATTTTATTATGGCTTTAGGGCCAAAAACAAGTGCTTACGCCCGATTTTCATGACTAAAACACATTAATTTTGGCTTCGTACTTAAATTGTTGTATAAATTTGTCAAAAAAGTTAATTAGGAAGTATTAACATTTAATGGTAGGTGATAATATTTTATCATCTGTAATAGTTATTTATGTTACAAAACTGAATGTGATTTTTTACTGGGTGAGAGCGTGAACCGTAGGCGAGCTTTGGAAGCTTGAAAGCCTATAGTAAAAACACTTTCAGGATGCGTTACGTACATACTCATACGGTTGCCGAACTAAACTTCGTCTCGTCCAGAAATTTCCAGCATTCGTTCGAAAAACTGCATTTTTCGTCCTTGTGTAACAATTATTTTCATCTTGGTACACAAATAGTTATTTTTTGTATGTAACTTCTTAGCGAACCAAGTACTCAGGTCATATGCCGCCATTACGCCTTGATCCGCTTTTAGGTGTTATTTGTCAACAGCAACGCGTGTTTCACTGGACGGTCAGTCATCTAAATACTTTCCGTGCGCAACATTGCTAACTCACGTTATCGCTTGGATCAGTACCAACCAAAACCGTTGACAATAGTTATTAAATAGATCGTTTATGTAATCATAAACAGATCGTACATATTAGTTAAAGCTGTCGGTAGTAACGCAGAATACACTTGATAGAACGGCACTGTGACGTATTCTGCCCAATACAGAACACGTATGTCAGGTCTACACTAAGTCAAATTGAATCTATTTGATACTAATCGCTGAAGTTGACATCTACTTGCTTTGGTAATTAGACACCGTAAAATGTTACTTTTACTTAATTTTAAAAATTCTTATTTTATTCACTGCGTTCCATGTTAATCGCATCATAAATGAAACATTAACTTTCAGACAGTCTGGTACTATGTGACATTTTAAGATCATATCTAGGTATATAATATAAGAAACGTATGACTCGTGTGTCGCTTAAGCATCGGTAGCGAAACAAGTCACATTTAGTTTCTCGCGACGTATTCACTTCACCTAAATATACTATTAAATCAAGGTAACTGTTTGATTCAGTTACATGTGACTATCTATAGTGGTTTTCAAATATCGACGCTATATATGATGTACAATAATATTAGAAGGATGGTATTTTCATAAACTTTTCGCTGGGTAAAGATTTGCCAGGCTGCTTAATCAGTTTCATTGGTTGGCATCAGCGCACCGTAGAGCTTGAGCCACGAACTATTATACTGAAGGACAGGCGAGTCTTGCGGGTAAAGCATCCACAGAAATGTAGTAGAAAGAGAGCGACAAAAAAGTGAGTGCGATAGGAAGAAGAGTCTGGCGAATACATGGTGCTTACGAGTCTATTCATGTTTTTTTTTACTTTTAGAACTAATTACTTTAAAAAATGTTATTTGCAATTATTTAAAATTAAAGACACATTTTTCTATAATTATATCAGGTTTAGCTTGACAAATATAAATATGTAAAACCATATATAAACACATTTTTCTTATAGTACATTTGTGCTATTTAATTACAACATGACAAGTTACACAAATGTAAAATTGGCATAAATATTTTAATTTTAAAATACAAAATGGTAAAATTTATATAATGTAAATAGGACATTTTATTTAAAAAATAATAAAGAAAATAGATATAACCGAATATTTAAATTTTTTCTTCATTAATATTTTTGTACTTTATACAATACATTTTATAATTTTATAATAATAAAAATAGATCGAAGTGAATATTTAAATTTTTTCTTAATTTAGATTTTTCGATCTTCCTTACACTGAGATTTGACATTATTTTGATTCTGTTTAAAATATTGCTTCAAGCGCATTAAAATAAATTCATGGACAAAAACAGAAATTGTTTGTTTCTTGTGATCTCTACAAGAGACAGCGAATGCATAATTTTCAATTACAGAATACACTGTTTCTTCATATACACGAGGTTTATCTATATATAATATTAATTTATCTTCAATATATTTGGATAATCTAAATATGTTGACTTTTAACATTTGTTAATTCCGCTTCTTTTATGTGACATATTTTCTTTGTTTACAAGCAATATATATATCTGCTCATATTACTACTTTTTTCCAAATTTCCAACTGCTCTTTTGGAGCACGAAACAAAGATATTTTGTCATGATTTGAGTCATACCCGCTGGTACAATGGGGCGCAAAACACTTACGACCCATCCTATATACTAATCGGCTTAGGGCCAGTTTTTCAATCACCGGTTTACTCTCGATTAACGTTAACCATGATTAAATAATAATGGTAACCATAGTTTCCATTATTATTTAATCATGATTAACTTTAATCAGTGATTGAAAAACTGGCCCTTAATTCATTACGGATTCCTCCGGACGGCAACCAGGCTTTAGACACGGCTACAGCTTAAACCGTTTGTCCGATTGTTGTAATTTTTTTCTAGGATTTAAAGAATGTTTGGGACTAGTGCCTTTTGGGTATTTCAGATTTTTCGCAAGTACAGTTCGCGTGTAATTAACGAAAAACTTTGCAAAATTTAATTGTTCGAAGAATGCACGCGTTGCTATGCATTTGAAATTTGACCGCAAGCAGAAATTTTTCAGACCTGTCAATCACTTTTGACGTTTCACGTGAAACGTTTTTACATAAATATTTCATCTTCTAGACAAGTTGGAGAAATTTTCTAATTTGATTAAGGTATTAGAGGACTGAGGAGATATGTTTTGAACGTTTTTCAATTGATTTCATGTTTGTATAAAAGTTTTTAATGATGCAACGTCCATTTCACAAATCTATGGTTAAGAAACAACATTACCTCTTATATACACGATCCAGGTTTTGAAAAACCATAGACCTAAGCTGTTTGACGTTACGCATGGAATTTTTCGATAGAATTATTTCAATTTCTAGACAAATTGTGAAAAGTTTGTAATTTGATTTAGGTATTAGATGATTGAGGATACATGTTTTGAACTGTTTTGAATTGATTTCATGTTCAAATAAAGTTTTAAGACAAAACGTCAATTTGACATATAGTTTGTTAAAGTATATAGTAAAACCAAGCAAAAATTTACCTCGGTAATAATATACAGTAAAACCAAAAAGAATCTACTTTATAAAAAAAAGATAATAGAATAAAAAAATTTCAGAATTAATATTCCAGAGATTTTCAACAGTTTAAAAAAAAATAGAGAAAAATTTAATTTTTTACAATAACTCTAGACTTTGTTGAATTGATTTCATGTTCAAATAAAGTTTTAAGACAAAGACGTCAATTTGACATATAGTCTGTTAAAGTATATAGCAAAACCAAGCAAAAATTGACCTCGGTGATAATATACAGTAAAACCAAAAAGAATCTACATTGTAAAAAAAAGGTAATCGAATAAAAAATTTCAGAATTAATATTCCAGCAATTTTCAACAGTTTAACAAAAAAATAGAGAAAAATTAAATTTTTTTACAGTAAATCCTAAACTTTGCTGAATTGATTTCATGATCAAATAAAAATTCAACTATTTCGAATCACGTCATGTTTGGTATCATATGAAAGGGTATTAAAAGAACTTTTAAATGCAATTAGAAAAAATTGAAAATTCACGATAGGCAACTGTTTGAAAATTTAACTATTCCGAATCACGTCGTGTTTGGTGTCATATGAAAGGGCATTTAAAGAACTTTCAAATGCAATTGGAAAAAATTTAAAATTTACGATAGGCAACTGTTTGAAAATTCAACTATTCCGAATCATGTCGTGTTTGGTATCATATAAAACGGCATTAAAAGACCTTTCAAATGCAATTGAAAAATATTTTAAATTTACGATAGGAAATTGTTTGAAAATTCAACTATTCCGAATCATGTCGTGTTTGGTATCATATGAAAGGGCATTAAAAGAACTTTTAAATGCAGTTGGAAAAAATTTAAAATTTACGATAGGCAATTGTTTGAAAATTCAACTATTCCGAATCATGTCGTGTTTGGTATCATATGAAAGGGCATTAAAAGACATTTTAAATGCAATTTAAAAAAATTGAAAATTTACGATAGGCAACTGTTTGAAAATACCACTATTCCGAATCATGTCGTGTTTGGTATCATATGAAAGGTCATTAAAACACCTTTTAAATGCAATTGGAAAAAATTGAAAATTTGCGATGGGCAACTGTTTGAAAATTCAATTATTCCGAATCATGTCGTGTTTGGTATCATATGAAAGGGCATTGAAAGATCTTTTAAATGTAATTGGAAAAAAATTAAAATTGGCTATAGGCAATAGTTTGAAAATTCAACTATTCAGAATCATGCCGTGTTTGGTATCATATGAAAGGGCATTAAAAGTACTTTCGAATGCAATGTGACAAAATTGAAAATTTACGATAGGCAACTGTTTGAAAATTCAACTATTCCGAATCAAGTTGTGTTTGGTATCATATGAAAGGGCATTAAAAGACCTTTTAAATGCAATTGGATAAAATTGAAAATTTACGATAGGCAGTTGTTTGAAAATTCAACTATTCCGAAGCATGTCGTGTTTGGTATCATATGAAAGGGCATTAAAAGACCTTTTAAATGTAATTGGAAAAAAATTAAAATTTGCGATAGGCAATTGTTTGAAAATTCAACTATTCAGAATCATGCCGTGTTTGGTATCATATGAAAGGGCATTAAAAGTACTTTCGAATGCAATATGAAAAAATTGAAAATTTACGATAGGCAACTGTTTGAAAATTCAACTATTCCGAATCATGTCGTGTTTGGTATCATATGAAAGGGCATTAAAAGACATTTTAAATGCAATTGGAAAAAATTTAAAATTTACGATAGGCAACTGTTTTAAAATACAACTATTCCGAATCATGTCGTGTTTGGTATCATATGAAAGGGCATTAAAAGACCTTTCAAATGCAATTGGAAAAAATTTAAAATTTACGATAGGCAATTGTTTGAACATACAACTATTCCGAATCATGTCGTGTTTTCCAACGATTTCCAACAGTTTTTCAAAAAGTTAAGAGAAAAAATTCAACTGATTTCATGTACATATAAAATATAAATGTGGAACTATCAGAAATGATGTCCGAAGAATTTTTCTTAGTTTAACAAAATCTTTTTGGAAATAAAACACGTATCTGATTGAAATTTTACGACTGTCAATGTGACAAATAGTTTTTAAAAGTATATAGTAAAACAAAGCAAAATTTGTCCTCTGCAGTAATATACAGTAAAATCCAAAAATATCTTTAGATGAGCAGAAGTACAGAAATAAAAAGTTTTAGATCGTAATTCAATTAAACCTTACTTCAGTGTCCGCGGAGCCTAGCGAAAAGGCCTGGCGAAGCCAGGCCGAACGCTTGTCCTATATACTAATCGGCTTAATTCATTAAGGATTCATCTGGACGGCAACCAAACATTATGATCGCCTACAGCCTAAACGGTTTGTGCGATTTATGTGATTTTTTTTCTAGGATTTAAAGAATGTTTGGGACTAGTGTCTTTTGGGTATTTCAGATTTTTTGAAAGTACAGTCCGCGTGAAATTAACGAAAAACTTTGCAAATTTTCATTGATCGAAGCATGCACGCGTTGCTATGCATTTGAAATTTGACCGCAAGCAGAAATTTTTCAGACCTGTCAATCACTTTTGACGTTTCGCATGAAACATTTTTATTTCAATTTCTAGACAAGTTGGAGAAATTTTCTAATTTGATTTAGGTATTAGAGGATTGAGGACATATGTTTTGAACGGTTTTCAATTGATTTAATGTTTGTATAAAAGTTTTTAATGATAAATCGTCCAGTTGACAAATCTACGGTGAAGAAACAACATTACCTCTGATATACACGATCCAGGTTTTGAAAAATCATAGACCTAAGCTGTCATTTTTGACGTTACGCATGGAATTTTTCGATAGAATTATTTCAATTTCTAGACAAATTGTGAAAATTTTGTAATTTGATTTAGGTATTAGATGATTGAGGATACATGTTTTGAACTGTTTTGAATTGATTTCATGTTCAAAAAAAGTTTTAAGACCAAACGTCAATTTGACATATAGTTTGTTAAAGTATATAGTAAAACCAAACAAAAATTGACCTCGGTGATAGTATACAGTAAAACCAAAAAGAATCTACATTGTAAAAAAAAGTTAATAGAATAAAAAAATTTCAGAATTAATATTCCAGCGGTTTTCAACAGTTTAAAAAAAATAGAGTAAAATTAAATTTTTTTACAGTAACTATATTCTTTGTTGAATTGATTTCATGTTCAAATAAAGTTTTAAGAGAAAAACGTCAATTTGACATATAGTCTGTTAAAGTATATAGTAAAACCAAGCAAAAATTGACCTCGGTGATAATATACAGTAAAACCAAAAAGAATCTACATTATAATAAAAAGTTAATCGAATAAAAAAATATCAGAATTAATATTCCAGCGATTTTAAACAGTTTAGAAAAAAATATAGAAAAATTACGTTTTTGTACAGTAACTTTAAACTTTGTTGAATTGATTTCATGTTCAAATAAAGTTTTAAGACAAAGACGTCAATTTGACATATAGTCTGATAAAGTTTATAATAAAACCAAGCAAAAATTGACCTCGGTGATAATATACAGTAAAACCAAAATGAATCAACATTGTAAAAAAAGTTAATCGAATAAAAAAATTTCAAAATTAATATACCAGCGATTTTCAACAGTTAAAAAAAAAATACAGAAAAATTATTTTTTTAAAAATAACTCTAGACTGCTGAATTGATTTCATGTTCAAATAAAGTTTTAAGACAAAGACGTCAATTTGACATATAGTCTGTTAAAGTATATAGTAAAACCAAGCAAAAATTGACCTCGGTGATAATATACAGTAATACCACAAAGAATCTACATTGTAAAAAAAAAATTAATCGAATAAAAAAATTTCAGAATTAATATTCCAGCGATTTTCAACAGTTTAAAAAAAATAGAGAAAAATTACATTTTTTTAAAGTAACTCTAGACTGCTAAATTGATTTCATGTTCAAATAAAGTTTTAAGACAAAGACGTCAATTTGACATATAATCTGTTAAAGTATATAGTAAAAGACCTGTCAAATGCAATTAGAAAAAATTGAAAATTCACGATAGGCAACTGTTTGAAAATTTAACTATTCCGAATCACGGCGTGGTTGGTATCATATGAAAGGGCATTAAAAGTACTTTCGGATGCAATAAGAAAAAATTGAAAATTTATGATAGGCAACTGTTTGAAACTTTAACTATTCAGAATCATGCCGTGTTTAGTATCATATGAAAGGGCATTAAAAGACCTTTTAAATGTAATTGGAAAAAATTTAAAATTTACGATAGGCAGTTGTTTGAAAATTCAACTTTTCAGAATCACGTCATGTTTGGTATCATATGAAAGGGCATTAAAAGACCTTTTAAATGCAATATGAAAAAATTGAAAATTTATGATAGGCAACTGTTTAAAAATTCAACTATTCCGAATCATGTCGTGTTTGGTATCATATGAAAGGGCATTAAAAGACCTTTTAAATGTAATTGGAAAAAATTGAAAATTTGCGATAGGCAATTGTTCGAAAATTCAACTATTCAGAATCATGCCGTGTTTGGTATCATATGAAAGGGCATTAAAAGTACTTCTAATCCAATATGAAAAAAATGAAAATATACGATAGGCAACTGTTTGAAAATTCAACTATTCCGAATCATGTCGTGTTTTATATCATATGAAAGGGCATTAAAAGACCTTTTAAATGCAATTGGAAAAAATTTAAAATTTGCGATAGGCAGTTGTTTGAAAATTCAACTATTCATAATCACGTCATGTTTGGTATCATATGAAAGGGCATTAAAAGACCTTATAAATGCAATATGAAAAAAATGAAAATTTACGATAGGCAACTGTTTGAAAATTCAACTATTCCGAATCATGTCATGTTTGGTATCATATGAAAGGGCATTAAAAGACCTTTTAAATGCAATTGGAAATAATTGAAAATTTACGATAGGCAGTTGTTTGAAAATTCAACTATTCAGAATCATGCCGTGTTTGGTATCATATGAAAGGGCATTAAAAGTACTTCTAATGCAATATGAAAAAAATGAAAATATACGATAGGCAACTGTTTGAAAATTCAACTATTCCGAATCATGTCGTGTTTTATATCATATGAAAGGGCATTAAAAGACCTTGTAAATGCAATTGGAAAAAATTTAAAATTTGCGATAGGCAGTTGTTTGAAAATTCAACTATTCAGAATCACGTCATGTTTGGTATCATATGAAAGGGCATTAAAAGACCTTTTAAATGCAATTGGAAATAATTGAAAATTTACGATAGGCAACTGTTTAAAAATTCAACTATTCCGAATCATGTCGTGTTTAGTATCATATGAAAGGGCATTAAAAGACCTTTTAAATGTAATTGGAAAAAATTGAAAATTTGCGATAGGCAATTGTTTGAAAATTCAACTATTCAGAATCATGCCGTGTTTGGTATCATATGAAAGGGCATTAAAATTACTTTCGAATGCAATATGAAAAAAATGAAAATTTACGATAGGCAACTGTTTGAAAATTCAACTATTCCGAATCATGTCGTGTTTGGTATCAAATGAAAGGGCATTAAAAGAACTTTTAAATGCAGTTGGAAAAAATTGAAAATATACGATAGGCAACTGTTTGAAAATTCAACTATTCAGAATCATGTCGTGTTTAGTATCATATGAAAGGGCATTTAAAGACCCTTCAAATGCAATTAAAAAAATTGAAAATTTACGATAGGCAATTTTTTGAAAATACTACTATTCCGACTCATGTCGTGTTTGGTATCATATGAAAGGGCATTAAAAGACCTTTCAAATGCAATTGGAAAAAATTTAAAATTTATGATAGGCAGTTGTTTGAAAATTCAACTTTTCAGAATCACGTCATGTTTGGTATCATATGAAAGGGCATTAAAAGACCTTTTAAATGCAATATGAAAAAATTAAAAATTTACGATAGGCAACTGTTTAAAAATTCAACTATTCCGAATCATGTCGTGTTTGGTATCATATGAAAGGGCATTAAAAGACCTTTTAAATGTAATTGGAAAAAATTGAAAATTTGCGATAGGCAATTGTTCGAAATTTCAACTATTCAGAATCATGCCGTGTTTGGTATCATATGAAAGGCCATTAAAAGTACTTCTAATGCAATATGAAAAAATTGAAAATTTACGATAGGCATCTGTTTGAAAATTCAACTATTCCGAAACATGTCGTGTTTGGTATCATATGAAAGGGCATTAAAAGAACTTTTAAATGTAATTGGAAAAAATTTAAAATTTGCGATAGGCAATTGTTTGAAAATTCAACTATTCAGAATCACGTCATGTTTGGTATCATATGAAAGGGCATTAAAAGACCTTTTAAATGTAATTGGAAAAAATTTAAAATTTGCGATAGGCAACTGTTTAAAAATTCAACTATTCCGAATCATGACGTGTTTGGTATCATATGAAAGGGCATTAAAAGACCTTTTATATGTAATTGGAAAAAATTTAAAATTTGCGATAGGCAATTGTTTGAAAATTCAACTATTCAGAATCATGTCGTGTTTAGTATCATATGAAAGGGCATTAAAAGACCTTTTAAATGGAATTGGAAAAAATTGAAAATTCACGATAGGCAACTGTTTGAAAATTCAACTATTCCGAATCATGTCGTGTTTGGTATCATATGAAAGGGTATGAAAAGACCTTTTATATGCAATATGAAAAAATTGAAAATTTAAGACAGGCAACTGTTTGAAAATTCAACTATTCCGAATCGTGTCGTGTTTAGTATCATATGAAAGGGCATTAAAAGACCTTTTATATGCAATATGAAAAAATTGAAAATTTACGACAGGCAACTGTTTGAAAATTCAACTATTCCGAATCATGTCGTGTTTGGTATCATATGAAAGGGCATTAAAAGACCTTTCAAATGCAATTGAAAAAAATTTAAACTTTACGATAGGTAATTGCTTGAAAATACAACTATTCCGAATCATGTCGTGTTTTCCAACGATTTCATACAGTTTTTCAAAAAGTTAAGTGAAAAAATTCAACTGATTTCATGTACATATAAAATATAAATGTGGAACTATCATAAATGAAGTCCGAAGAATTTCTCTTAGTTTAACAAAATCTTTTTGGAAATAAAACACGTATCTGATTGAAATTTTACGACTGTCAATGTGACAAATAGTTTTTAAAAGTATATAGTAAAACAAAGCAAAATTTGTCCTCGGCAGTAATATACAGTAAAATCAAAAAATATCTTTAGATGAGCAGAAGTACAGAAATAAAAAGTTTTAGATCGTAATTCAATTAAACCTTACTTCAGTGTCCGCGGAGCCTAGCGAAAAGGCCTGGCGAAGCCAGGCCGAACGCTAGTCTTATATACTAATCGGCTTAATTCATTATGGATTCCTCCGGACGGCAACCAAACATTATGATCGCCTACAGCCTAAACGGTTTGTGCGATTGTTGTGATTTTTTTTCTAGAATTTAAAGATTGTTGGGGACTAGTGCCTTTTGGGTATTTCAGATTTTTTGAAAGTACAGTCCGCGTGAAATTAATGAAAAACTTAGCAAATTTTCGTTGATCGAAGCATGCACGCGTTGCTATGCATTTGAAATCTGACCGCAAGCAGAAATTTTTCAGACCTGTCAATCACTTTTGACGTTTCGCATGAAACATTTTTACATAAATATTTCAATTTCTAGACAAGTTGGAGACATTTTCTAATTTGATTTAGGTATTAGAGGATTGAGGACATATGTTTTGAACGTTTTTCAATTGATTTCATGTTTGTATAAAAGTTTTTAATGTTGCAACGTCCATTTCACAAATCTATGGTTAAGAAACAACTTTACCTCTTATATACACGATCCACGTTTTGAAAAATCACAGACCTAAGCTGTCATATTTGACGTTACGCATGGAAATTTTAGATAGAATTATTTCAATTTCTAGACAAGTTGTAGCAATTTTGTAAATTTATTTAGGTATTAGATGATTGAGGATACATGTTTTGAACTGTTTTGAATTGATTTCATGTTCAAAAAAAGTTTTAAGACCAAACGTCAATTTGACATATAGTTTGTTAAAGTATATAGTAAAACCAAACAAAAATTGACCTCGGTGATAATATACAGTAAAACCAAAAAGAATCTACATTGTAAAAAAAAGTTAATAGAATAAAAAAATTTCAGAATTAATATTCCAGCGGTTTTCAACAGTTTAAAAAAAATAGAGTAAAATTACATTTTTTTACAGTAACTATATTCTTTGTTGAATTGATTTCATGTTCAAATAAAGTTTTAAGAGAAAAACGTCAATTTGACATATAGTCTGTTAAAGTATATAGTAAAACCAAGCAAAAATTTACCTCGGTGATAATATACAGTAAAACCAAAAAGAATCTACATTATAATAAAAAGTTAATCGAATAAAAAAATATGATAATTAATATTCCAGCGATTTTAAACAGTTTAGAAAAAAAATATAGAAAAATTACGTTTTTGTACAGTAACTTTAAACTTTGTTGAATTGATTTCATGTTCAAATAAAGTTTTAAGACAAAAACGTCAATTTGACATATAGTCTGATAAAGTTTATAATAAAACCAAGCAAAAATTGATCTCGGTGATAATATACAGTAAAACCAAAATGAATCAATATTGTAAAAAAAGGTAATAGAATAAAAAAATTTTAGAATTAATATACCAGCGATTTTCAACAGTTTAAAAAAAAATAGAGAAAAATTAATTTTTTTTAAAATAACTAGACTGCTGAATTGATTTCATGTTCAAATAAAGTTTTAAGACAAAGACGTCAATTTGACATATAGTCTGTTAAAGTATATAGTAAAACCAAGCAAAAATTGACCTCGGTGATAATATACAGTAATACCACAAATAATCTACATTTGAAAAAAAATTAATCGAATAAAAAAATTTCAGAATTAATATTCCAGCGATTTTCAACAGTTTAAAAAAAATAGAGAAAAATTACATTTTTTTAAAGTAACTCTAGACTGCTAAATTGATTTCATGTTCAAATAAAGTTTTAAGACAAAGACGTCAATTTGACATATAGTCTGTTAAAGTATATAGACCACGGGCGTGTGACGTCACGATTTTAGATGTGGTCCGTAACTGTCAAACGAGTGACTCTCACATCAGTATTAAATGTACGATTTAGACTGTATAGATAGAATATATTTTTAACAAGTATATGTGCATATAATTCCAAAACTGACAAGTTTCTATTTTGTGCATCATTTTATGCATGACAAAGTGTGTGATTTATTTTATCAAGTGAAACGTAATTTGAAGATTGTGTCGCGAGTGCATACTTTTACAATTTTATACTGTTTATATATTTAATATATAGAAAATAAATGTTTAAAAACAATTTTATATGTTTACTTCATAGTGTAAAGCCATGTAATTACTATAATATACAATAGTGTTACTCTGATTGAAGTTTGAACTTTTTATTTTAGGTTACATTTTCCAAATCAACTAATTTCGTTAGAATTTTTAACATTTTACTGTAGTTTTTAATTTTATTCATTTATAATTGTTATTGTGTTTTCGATTGTCGTAGAAATTAGACAGAATCGACAAAACGAATGTTTAAGTTATAATCAGAAATGAATCAAAAGGGAAAAGGACTCTTTGGCTCTGAAATAGCAATAACAATATAAAAAGGTAATATAAAATATTGTCATAATCACAATATTACAAGACCTAGAGCAAGAAGGGAAAGAACGTCGATTTGTTTGATTACAACAATGTGTTCATGCAACAAAACATTGGTTACAACAACGTGTTTTAATATAACATGATTCGCATTTATGACAGTAACCGTCAAAACCTAAAGAAAACTACATATAAATGTTTTGAATTCCTGTTTCTATTTTTTATATTGTAATATTCAACATATCTTGAGCCAAAAACTTCGACCTACCTTCCTTTTCTCTTTTAATTCAATTCAGATAGTATCATAGACATTCGTTTTATCGATTTTTTGAAATTTCCACTACGATCAAAAACACAATAACAATTACAAATGAATAAAATTAAAAACTGCAGTAAAATGTTAAAAATTCTAACGAAATTAGTTGATTTGGAAAATGTAACCTAAAATAAAAAGTTCAAACTTCAATCAAAGTAACACTATTGTATATTATAGTAATTACATGGCTTTACACTATGAAGTAAACATATAAAATTGTTTTTAAACATTTATTTTCTATATATTAAATATATAAACAGTATAAAATTGTAAAAGTATGCACTCGCGACACAATCTTCAAATTACGTTTCACTTGATAAAATAAATCACACACTTTGTCATGCATAAAATGATGCACAAAATAGAAACTTGTCAGTTTTGGAATTATATGCACATATACTTGTTAAAAATAATTCTATCTATACAGTCTAAATCGTACATTTAATACTGATGTGAGAGTCACTCGTTTGACAGTTACGGACAACATCTAAAATCGTGACGTCACACGCCCGTGGTCTATAGTAAAAGACCTGTCAAATGCAATTAGAAAAAATTGAAAATTCACGATAGGCAACTGTTTGAAAATTTAACTATTCCGAATCACGGCGTGTTTGGTATCATATGAAATGGCATTTAAAGACATTTCAAATGCAATTGGAAAAAATAAAATTTACGATAGGCAATTTTTTGAAAATACAACTATTCCGAATCATGTCGTGTTTAGTATCATATGAAAGGGCATTAAAAGACCTTTTAAATGTAATTGGAAAAAATTGAAAATTTGCGATAGGCAATTGTTTGAAAATTCAACTATTCAGAATCATGCCGTGTTTGGTATCATATGAAAGGGCATTAAAATTACTTTCGAATGCAATATGAAAAAAATGAGAATTTACGATAGGCAACTGTTTGAAAATTCAACTATTCCGAATCATGTCGTGTTTGGTATCATATGAAAGGGCATTAAAAGACCTTTTAAATGTAATTGGAAAAAATTGAAAATTTGCGATAGGCAATTGTTCGAAAATTCAACTATTCAGAGTCATGCCGTGTTTGGTATCATATGAAAAGGCATTAAAAGTACTTCTAATGCAATATGAAAAAATTGAAAGTTTACGATAGGCAACTGTTTGAAAATTCAACTATTCCGAATCATGTAGTGTTTGGTATCATATGAAAGGGCATTAAAATACCTTTTAAATGCAATTGGAAAAAAATGAAAATTTACGATAGGCAGTTGTTTGAAAATTCAACTATTCAGAATCACGTCATGTTTGGTATCATATGAAAGGGCATTAAAAGACCTTTTAAATGCAATTGGAAATAATTGAAAATTTACGATAGGCAACTGTTTAAAAATTCAACTATTCCGAATCATGTCGTGTTTGGTATCATATGAAAGGGCATTAAAAGACCTTCCAAATGCAATTGGAAAAAATTGAAAATTTACGATAGGCAGTTGTTTGAAAATTCAACTTTTCAGAATCACGTCATGTTTGGTATCATATGAAAGGGCATTAAAAGTACTTTCGAATGCAATATGAAAAAATTGAAAATTTACGATAGGCAACTGTTTGAAAATTCAACTATTCCGTATCATGTCGTGTTTGGTATCATATGAAAGGGCATTAAAAGACCTTTTAAATGCAATTGGAAAAAATTGAAAATTTACGATAGGCATTTGTTTGAAAATTCAACTATTCCGTATCATGTCGTGTTTGGTATCATATGAAAGGGCATTAAAAGACCTTTTAAATGTAATTGGAAAAAATTTAAAATTTGCGATAGGCAATTGTTTGAAAATTCAACTATTCAGAATCATGCCGTGTTTGGTATCATATGAAAGGGCATTAAAAGTACATTCGAATGCAATATGAAAAAATTTAAAATATACGATAGGCAACTGTTTGAAAATTCAACTATTCAGAATCATGTCGTGTTTGGTATCATATGAAAGGGCATTTAAAGACCCTTCAAATGCAATTGAAAAAAATTAAAAATTTACGATAGGCAATTTTTTGAAAATACTACTATTCCGAATTATGTCGTGTTTGGTATCATATGAAAGGGCATTAAAAGACCTTTTAAATGTAATTGGAAAAAATTTAAAATTTGCGATAGGCAATTGTTTGAAAATTCAACTATTCAGAATCACGTCATGTTTGGTATCATATGAAAGGGCATTAAAAGACCTTTTAAATGCAATTGGAAATAATTGAAAATTTACGATAGGCAATTGTTTGAAAATTCAACTATTCCGAATCAAGCCGTGTTTGGTATCATATGAAAGGGCATTAAAAGTACTTTCGAATGCAATATGAAAAAATTGAAAATTTACGATAGGCAACTGTTTGAAAATTCAACTATTCCGTATCATGTCGTGTTTGGTATCATATGAAGGGCATTAAAAGACCTTTTAAATGCAATTGGAAAAAATTGAAAATTTACGATAGGTAGTTGTTTGAAACTTCAACTATTCAGAATCACGTCATGTTTGGTATCGTATGAAAGGGCATTAAAAGACCTTTTAAATGCAATTGGAAATAATTGAAAATTTACGATAGGCTACTGTTTAAAAATTCAACTATTCCGAATCATGACGTGTTTGGTATCATATGAAAGGGCATTAAAAGACCTTTTATATGTAATTGGAAAAAATTTAAAATTTGCGATAGGCAATTGTTTGAAAATTCAACTATTCCGAATCATGTCGTGTTTGGTATTATATGAAAGGGCATTTAAAGACCCTTCAAATGCAATTGAAAAAAATTAAAAATTTACGATAGGCAATTTTTTGAAAATACTACTATTCCGAATCATGTCGTGTTTGGTATCATATGAAAGGGCATTAAAAGACCTTTCAAATGCAATTGGAACAAATTGAAAATTTACGATAGGCAGTTGTTTGAAAATTCAACTTTTCAGAATCACGTCATGTTTGGTATCATATGAAAGGGCATCATTAAAAGAACTTTTAAATGCAGTTGGAAAAAATTGAAAATATACGATAGGCAACTGTTTAAAAATTCAACTATTCCGAATTATGTCGTGTTTGGTATCATATGAAAGGGCATTAAAAGACCTTTTAAATGTAATTGGAAAAAATTTAAAATTTGCGATAGGCAATTGTTTGAAAATTCAACTATTCAGAATCACGTCATGTTTGGTATCATATGAAAGGGCATTAAAAGACCTTTTAAATGCAATTGGAAATAATTGAAAATTTACGATAGGCAATTGTTTGAAAATTCAACTATTCCGAATCATGCCGTGTTTGGTATCATATGAAAGGGCATTAAAAGTACTTTCGAATGCAATATGAAAAAATAGAAAATTTACGATTGGCAACTGTTTGAAAATTCAACTATTCCGTATCATGTCGTGTTTGGTATCATATGAAGGGCATTAAAAGACCTTTTAAATGCAATTGGAAAAAATTTAAAATTTACGATAGGCAGTTGTTTGAAACTTCAACTATTCAGAATCACGTCATGTTTGGTATCGTATGAAAGGTGCATTAAAAGACCTTTTAAATGCAATTGGAAATAATTGAAAATTTACGATAGGCTACTGTTTAAAAATACTACTATTCCGAATCATGTCGTGTTTGGTATCATATGAAAGGGCATTAAAAGACCTTTTATATGTAATTGGAAAAAATTTAAAATTTGCGATGGGCAATTGTTTTAAAATTCAACTATTCCGAATCATGTCGTGTTTGGTATCATATGAAAGGGCATTAAAAGTACTTTCGAATGCAATATGAAAAAATATAAAATTTACGATAGGCAACTGTTTGAAAATTCAACTATTCCGAATCATGTCATGTTTGGTATCATATGAAAGGGCATTAAAAGAACTTTTAAATGCAGTTGGAAAAAATTGAAAATATACGTTAGGCAACTGTTTGAAAATTCAACTATTCAGAATCATGTCGTGTTTGGTATCACATGAAAGGGCATTTAAAGACCCTTCAAATGCAATTGGAAAAAATTAAAAATTTACGATAGGCAATTTTTTGAAAATTCAACTATTCCGAATCATGTCGTGTTTGGTATCATATGAAAGGGCATTTAAAGTACTTCTAATGCAATATGAAAAAATTGAAAATTTACGATAGGCAACTGTTTGAAAATTCAACTATTCCGTATCATGTCGTGTTTGGTATCATATGAAAGGGCATTAAAAGACCTTTTAAATGCAATTGGAAAAAATTGAAAATTTACGATAGGCAACTGTTTGAAAATTCAACTATTCAGAATCATGTCGTGTTTGGTATCATATGAAAGGGCATTTAAAGACACTTCAAATGCAACTGGAAAAAATTAAAAATTTACGATAGGCAATTTTTTGAAAATACTACTATTCCGAATCATGTCGTGTTTGGTATCATATGAAAGGGCATTAAAAGACCTTTCAAATGCAATTGGAAAAAAATTAAAATTTACGATAGGCAGTTGTTTGAAAATTCAACTTTTCAGAATCACGTCATGTTTGGTATCATATGAAAGGGCATTAAAAGACCTTTTAAATGCAATATGAAAAAATTGAAAAATTACGATAGGCAACTGTTTAAAAATTCAACTATTCCGAATCATGTCGTGTTTGGTATCATATGAAAGGGCATTAAAAGACCTTTTAAATGTAATTGAAAAATATTGAAAATTTGCGATAGGCAATTGTTTGAAAATTCAACTATTCCGAATCATGTCGTGTTTGGTATCATATGAAAGGGCATTTAAAGTACTTCTAATGCAATATGAAAAAATTGAAAATTTACGATAGGCAACTGTTTGAAAATTCAACTATTCCGTATCATGTCGTGTTTGGTATCATATGAAAGGGCATTAAAAGACCTTTTAAATGCAATTGGAAAAAATTGAAAATATACGATAGGCAACTGTTTGAAAATTCAACTATTCAGAATCATGTCGTG
Organism: Pterostichus madidus; assembly: GCA_911728475.2. Lineage (NCBI taxonomy): Eukaryota > Metazoa > Arthropoda > Insecta > Coleoptera > Carabidae > Pterostichus > Pterostichus madidus. Next base: position 14,646,111 of record OU452304.1, on the reverse strand, counting down.
TTTAGTATCATATGAACGGGCATTTAAAGACCCTTCAAATGCAATTGGAAAAAATTGAAAATTTACGATAGGCAATTTTTTGAAAATACTACTATTCCGAATCATGTCCTGTTTGGTATCATATGAAAGGGCATTAAAAGACCTTTTAAATGGAATTGGAAAAAATTGAAAATTCACGATAGGCAACTGTTTGAAAATTCAACTATTCCGAATCATGTCGTGTTTGGTATCATATGAAAGGGTATGAAAAGACCTTTTATATGCAATATGAAAAAATTGAAAATTTACGACAGGCAACTGTTTGAAAATTCAACTATTCCGAATCATGTCGTGTTTGGTATCATATGAAAGGGCATTAAAAGACCTTTCAAATGCAATTGAAAAAAATTTAAACTTTACGATAGGTAATTGCTTGAAAATACAACTATTCCGAATCATGTCGTGTTTTCCAACGATTTCCTACAGTTTTTCAAAAAGTTAAGAGAAAAAATTCAACTGATTTCATGTACATATAAAATATAAATGTGGAACTATCAGAAATGAAGTCCGAAGAATTTCTCTTAGTTTAACAAAATCTTTTTGGAAATAAAACACGTATCTGATTGAAATTTTACGACTGTCAATGTGACAAATAGTTTTTAAAAGTATATAGTAAAACAAAGCAAAATTTGTCCTCGGCAGTAATATACAGTAAAATCAAAAAATATCTTTAGATGAGCAGAAGTACAGAAATAAAAAGTTTTAGATCGTAATTCAATTAAACCTTACTTCAGTGTCCGCGGAGCCTAGCGAAAAGGCCTGGCGAAGCCAGGCCGAACGCTAGTCCTATATACTAATCGGCTTAATTCATTATGGATTCCTCCGGACGGCAACCAAACATTATGATCGCCTACAGCCTAAACGGTTTGTGCGATTGTTGTGATTTTTTTTCTAGAATTTAAAGATTAGATTAAAGAATTAAAATTTGCGATAGGCAATTGTTTGAAAATTCAACTATTCAGAATCATGCCGTGTTTGGTATCATATGAAAGGGCATTAAAAGTACATTCGAATGCAATATGAAAAAATTGAAAATATACGATAGGCAACTGTTTGAAAATTCAACTATTCAGAATCATGTCGTGTTTGGTATCATATGAAAGGGCATTTAAAGACCCTTCAAATGCAATTGAAAAAAATTAAAAATTTACGATAGGCAATTTTTTGAAAATACTACTATTCCGAATTATGTCGTGTTTGGTATCATATGAAAGGGCATTAAAAGACCTTTTAAATGTAATTGGAAAAAATTTAAAATTTGCGATATGCAATTGTTTGAAAATTCAACTATTCAGAATCACGTCATGTTTGGTATCATATGAAAGGGCATTAAAAGACCTTTTAAATGCAATTGGAAATAATTGAAAATTTACGATAGGCAATTGTTTGAAAATTCAACTATTCCGAATCAAGCCGTGTTTGGTATCATATGAAAGGGCATTAAAAGTACTTTCGAATGCAATATGATAAAAATTGAAAATTTACGATAGGCAACTGTTTGAAAATTCAACTATTCCGTATCATGTCGTGTTTGGTATCATATGAAGGGCATTAAAAGACCTTTTAAATGCAATTGGAAAAAATTGAAAATTTACGATAGGCAGTTGTTTGAAACTTCAACTATTCAGAATCACGTCATGTTTGGTATCATATGAAAGGGCATTAAAAGACCTTTTAAATGCAATTGGAAATAATTGAAAATTTACGATAGGCTACTGTTTAAAAATTCAACTATTCCGAATCATGACGTGTTTGGTATCATATGAAAGGGCATTAAAAGACCTTTTATATGTAATTGGAAAAAATTTTAAATTTGCGATAGGCAATTGTTTGAAAATTCAACTATTCCGAATCATGTCGTGTTTGGTATCATATGAAAGGGCATTAAAAGTACTTTCGAATGCAATATGAAAAAATAGAAAATTTACGATAGGCAACTGTTTGAAAATTGAACTATTCCGAATCATGTCGTGTTTGGTATCATATGAAAGGGCATCATTAAAAGAACTTTTAAATGCAGTTGGAAAAAATTGAAAATATACGATAGGCAACTGTTTGAAAATTCAACTATTCAGAATCATGTCGTGTTTGGTATCATATGAAAGGGCATTTAAAGACCCTTCAAATGCAATTGAAAAAAATTAAAAATTTACGATAGGCAACTGTTTAAAAATTCTACTATTCCGAATTATGTCGTGTTTGGTATCATATGAAAGAGCATTAAAAGACCTTTTAAATGCAATTGGAAATAATTGAAAATTTACGATAGGCAATTGTTTGAAAATTCAACTATTCCGAATCATGCCGTGTTTGGTATCATATGAAAGGGCATTAAAAGTACTTTCGAATGCAATATGAAAAAATTGAAAATTTACGATAGACAACTGTTTGAAAATTCAACTATTTCGTATCATGTCGTGTTTGGTATCATATGAAGGGCATTAAAAGACCTTTTAAATGCAATTGGAGAAAATTGAAAATTTACGATAGGCAACTGTTTGAAAATTGAACTATTCCGTATAATGTCGTGTTTGGTATCATATGAAAGGGCATTAAAAGACCTTTTAAATGCAATTGGAAAAAATTGAAAATTTGCGATAGGCAATTGTTTGAAAATTCAACTATTCAGAATCATGCCGTGTTTGGTATCATATGAAGGGGCATTAAAAGTACTTTCGAATGCAATATGAAAAAATTGAAAATTTACGATAGGCAACTGTTTGAAAATTCAACTATTCCGAATCATGTCGTGTTTGGTATCATGAAAGGGCATTAAAAGAACTTTTAAATGCAGTTGGAAAAAATTGAAAATATACGATAGGCAACTGTTTGAAAATTCAACTATTCCGAATCATGTAGTGTTTGGTGTCATATGAAAGGGCATTAAAAGACCTTTCAAATGCAATTGGAAAAAAATTAAAATTTACGATAGGCAGTTGTTTGAAAATTCAACTTTTCAGAATCACGACATGTTTGGTATCATATGAAAGGGAATTAAAAGACCTTTTAAATGCAATATGAAAAAATTGAAAAATTACGATAGGCAACTGTTTAAAAATTCAACTATTCCGAATCATTTCGTGTTTGGTATCATATGAATTGGCATTAAAAGACCTTTTAAATGTAATTGGAAAAAATGGAAAATTTGCGATAGGCAATTGTTCGAAAATTCAACTATTCAGAATCATGCCGTGTTTGGTATCATATGAAAGGGCATTAAAAGTACTTCTAATGCAATATGAAAAAATTTAAAATTTACGATAGGCAACTGTTTGAAAATTCAACTATTCCGATTCATGTAGTGTTTGGTATCATATGAAAGGGCATTAAAATACATTTTAAATGCAATTGGAAAAAATTGAAAATTTACGATAGGCAGTTGCTTGAAAATTCAACTATTCAGAATCACGTCATGTTTGGTATAATATGAAAGGGCATTAAAAGACCTTTTAAATGCAATTAGAAATAATTGAAAATTTACGATAGGCAACTGTTTAAAAATTCAACTATTCCGAATCATGTTATGTTTGGTATCATATGAAAGGGCATTAAAAGACCGTTTAAATGTATTTGGAAAAAATTTAAAATTTGCGATAGGCAATTGTTTGAAAATTCAACTATTCAGAATCATGCCGTGTTTGGTATCATATGAAAGGGCATTTAAAGACCTTTTAAATGCTATTGGAAAAAATTGAAAATTTGCGATAGGCAATTGTTTGAAAATTCAACTATTCAGAATCATGCCGTGTTTGGTATCATATGAAAGGGCATTAAAAGTACTTTCGAATGCAATATGAAAAAATTGAAAATTTACGTTAGGCAACTGTTTGAAAATTCAACTATTCCGAATCATGTTATGTTTGGTATCATATGAAAGGGCATTAAAAGAACTTTTAAATGCAGTTGGAAAAAATTGAAAATATACGATAGGCAACTGTTTGAAAATTCAACTATTCAGAATCATGCCGTGTTTGGTATCATATGAAAGGGCATTAAAAGTACTTTCGAATGCAATATGAAAAAATTGAAAATTTACGATAGGCAACTGTTTGAAAATTCAACTATTCTGAATCATGTCATGTTTGGTATCATATGAAAGGGCATTAAAAGAACTTTTAAATGCAGTTGGGAAAAATTGAAAATATACGATAGGCAACTGTTTGAAAATTCAACTATTCAGAATCATGCCGTGTTTGGTATCATATGAAAGGGCATTAAAAGTACATTCGAATGCAATATGAAAAAATTGAAAATTTACGATAGGCAACTGTTTGAAAATTCAACTATTCCGAATCATGTCATGTTTGGTATCATATGAAAGGGCATTAAAAGAACTTTTAAATGCAGTTGGAAAAAATTGAAAATATACGATAGGCAACTGTTTGAAAATTCAACTATTCAGAATCATGTCGTGTTTGGTATCATATGAAAGGGCATTTAAAGACCCTTCAAATGCAATTTGTTACGTTCCAATGTTCTCCTTTAGTCCTTTTAGTCCTATTCCTTATCCCTTTAACCTAAAATATAATTTAACATGTAGTAATTTTGTTTAGTAAATAAGTTCAGTTAACAAATACTTACGTAGATTTTATTTTTCATCGCCTCATTAAATAAAACTGTATTTATTCTTATATTTAACTATTTTCCTTTTTGTTTTGCTTAGTTTTGTCAAATCGTTTATTGACAGTAGTTCATTAGTAGCGTTAGTTTACTATTTTGACGCTGGTGCGCGGTTGGTTCAAAACTATAATGGCGCGCTAATAGTTTACGTTTTGATAAATAATTTAATTTATATTTTGTTCTCCTTATCCCTACTTTACTTTTCCCAGATTGTAGTTCGCACCAAAATCCTTCGTTACGTATTTTTCTTCGCTTTAATTTCTTTCTTTCTTTCTCGTTCTTCATCCTATCGTCGGAACATCGCAATAAAGATTCATGTGTGGAGATCCTTGGATCGTCGCTGCATTAAGAACAATTCAATTAGTAAAATTCGAGAACTGACTGGAGAAATTTATTTAGCTATTTTTTTTAACGGGCATTGTGATTTTAGATTTGAAGTTGGAGAGTTAAGTTTATTTATGAAAATTGATTTTACGATTGTTGTGCGATTTACTGTAAAATTATTACCATTTATTGGGATTTAAAATAGCTTGACGTTGTGAATATTGTATATTCGTCGGACTAGGTCCGGATTAAATTCCAACCGAGAATTGAATTTTTACTATCCACTTAAAAGCCGCCCAAGAACTAAGGTAATTGCTAAGTATTTCTACCCTTTGTTTGTTAAAGTCAGTTTCTAATGCAGTGGCATCCCGTCTCTATATATGATCCTAATTGCGATATTCTTTTTCAGGCTTTTTGATTTTTCTTGTTATTTCGATTTTCGATTTTCGATTTTCGATTATCGTAATTGTTTTATTTCTGATCCATTTCTACGTCTGTGCGTCTACGTTTTATGGCTGTTTGGCACTTGTCTCGCCGATTGTTGGAACGGCAAAAAGTGCAAACTCACGCTCCGTGAAGTAAGTTCGTGTGACGTCACGGTGTTGGTCCGTCTACCGAAGCTGAGTAGCCGCCATCTTATAGTGTGGCCGTGATACGAGAAACATCGGAACCGCTCGTGCACTTCCGCCCATCGTGCCGACTTCGTCCAACGGACGTGGCGTTTAGTTTCGCCAACGGAAGGAGACACAGCTAAGATTTTTGTTTTATTTATCTGTTTCTTATTTTGTTATTTGACGAGTTATTGGGTTAATATTTTAGTATTCTGTAAAATTTACCGCATTTGTAAAATCCGGTCAAGTGACTTTTGCTTTGTTTAATTTAGCTTATTTTGTTTTTGTTTAATTATTTAATTTTGGACTTCACACTAGTGGTGTGTGGCTAGTGAGTCACGATAGCTTGTAGGATCTGCGCTTTTATTTCAACTAGGTGTTCGTCCTCGCGACTGTTGGTACCAGCACACCGCTTGCGTCGATTTGCGCCATTGTTTTAATATTTAAGGATTTGTTTATACCTCGCGGTCCTGAAGTTTACCTTGAACACAGCGACCCACGGCTTTCTTTTGTTTACTGAGTTCACTTTTGATAAATTGGCAGCCCTTTTGTTATAGCTTCTCCACTGAGAGGCCGGACCCCCTCATCCACACGGTAGGGAAAACCGTGATAAAATCACATTTACCGTTCGGCTGTATTTACCACCCTCGAGCGGTACGTGATAAATTTGGCACCCAAAACGTGGGGCCTTTTGCTTTTTTTGCCGCGGAGAAGTTGATTTGTCGGAATCGCGTTCGTTGAACATATCTTATACTCTATCTTCTTCTTCCCTTTCTTCCAACACTTACGTTTTATTTGCTTTATATATTGCAGTCAACTTTAGGTTATTATTTAGGAATATAGGATATTATTTATGGTCTGGTTGTTGAATAAAATTATTTGTTTATAAGAAAAATTTAGTATTATTAATTTTCGATTACATTATTTCGAGATTCATATATTGCAAATATGGATATTAAAATTGATCCGAATAGACTTTTGTCAGATGAACTTACCTACGAATTACTGTTGCGAGGTTGCACTACTACTGGTACGGTACAAGAAAAGAGGAGTAAACTTAGGGAATGTTTTCGTTCAGAGCGAGTAGGAGAATCTAGCGATACTTTTGATACGTTATTGTTACCGGAATCAGAGTTAAAAATTTGTGAAAGTAAGCTCAAAGATTTAGGAGAAGCTTTGGAGAAATACGACGTCGCGAATTATCAAAACGAATATGCGCGCATCGGATCTCGACTTCTGCATATTCTGTTACGACTTAAACGCATCGTACCAGCAGAGCAAAACATACAGCAGAAGCAATTCGAATTAAAGAAGAAGTGCGAGGAGTGTCTCACACAATTACGACTAAAATTTTCGGCTCAAGCTTCAGCTTTTCTTTTGGAGGAACATGAGAATTCTGTAGTAGGAGCAGACATCGTGGTGGAAGAAATTGGTACGGAAGAATCGAGGCCTGACGCCGCATCGAGTCCTAGAACGACAGCTACCGATCTTGAAGTCCGATTAGCACACGCACTAGAATCTATATCGCTTAGTTTATCGGTACCGCGTCATCAATCGTTAGAATCACGTGTCGAATCAGTTTATAAATGGAACATTAGTTATAATGGTGGACCGGGATTATCTAATTTTCTAGAGCGCGTTGAGGAACTACGACTAGCTCGGGGAGTTTCCAAAACTCAATTATTTGCATCAGCGATCGATTTATTTTCGGGTAACGCATTGACATGGTTTAGGGCTAGAAAGCATACTATTTCGGCATGGGATGAATTGGTCGAGCATTTAAAATCTACGTTCCTACCGTGCGATTATGATTTGAGTCTTTGGGAAGAAATACGGCATCGTACACAAGGAAAAGAGGAGAAAGTTTCGATTTTTATTGCAAATTTAGAGCGACTATTCAGCCGTTTAAGTATCATGCCAAAGGAGCAGGATCGCGTAAAGCATATCCGCCGAAATATGTTACCATATCTGCAGCAAGCTCTCGGATTGCTTACTTTTCGAACGATAGGCGAGTTAGACAACGCGTGCAAGCAGTTCGAAGACATCCACCTTCGGACGCAAAATTATAAACCGCCACCACCTGCTGCTCAATCGTTTGAACCCGATCTGGCGTACTATCGTGATCGTGTCGACTATCGATCAGCCGCTGTTGACGTGAGTTCCGTTGCCGCAAATCAGGATTCTGTATCGCGATCCACTCGTCGGTGTTGGAACTGTAATAAATTAGGGCATCAGTCAGCCGTATGCAAGGAGCCCTCGCGTATTCATTGCTATCGGTGTGGTAGACCCAACGTAACGACGCGTAATTGTCCGAACTGTTCGGGAAACGGTCCCGCGAGGCGCTAAGCGGTCGTGTCGCGTCTTCTGCTAATACCGTATCACCGACCAATCAGCAGCTACAGAAAAATACTGCTATCGTAAATTATATTTTAGCACATTTAGGTAACGATCAGCGACCATATTTGGAGATATCGATTTTCGGAATAAAAGTTTTAGGATTACTAGACTCGGGAGCGACGTGTTCTATTATCGGAAAACAAGGTTGGGTATTATTTGAAAATTTGGGTTTACGTTTAGATACTACCGATATTCCTTCATGTCAGGTTGCTGACGGTACGACGTGCACGTCCATCGGATCAGTCACGGTGCCAGTGACTCTGATGGGCACGGTAAAACTTATTCGCTTTATTGTCGTCCCCGATGTCGCGAGTCCCGTCATACTTGGTATGGACTTCTGGTGTACCATGGAAATAGTTCCGGATTTAAAGAGAGATGAGTGGAAGTTCTCTGTAAAAGCAGACACAGTCACTATCAACGCAACAGTGGTATCGCATTCCGAGTTAACGCCAACACAACAGCTACGATTAGACGAATTTCTACACGCTCAGTGGAAACGTATGAATACATCACTTGGATGCACTTCCGAGATCGAGCATGAGATCATCACTGACGCCAAGCCTATTAAGCAAAGGTACTATCCCGTCTCACCAAACATGCAAAAGCATATCGATGCTGAACTCGACCAAATGTTACGCGACGATATTATCGAACCATCGAAGAGTCCGTGGTCATCGCCTATATTACTTGTTCCGAAGAAGGATGGAGACTTCCGGTTTTGCGTTGATTTCCGGAAGCTTAATCAAGTCACTAAAAAGAACGCATATCCTATTCCGTATGTGTCCATGATCCTGGATCGTTTACGAGGAGCTAAATATTTATCTTCGCTTGATATTAAGTCAGCTTACTGGCAAATACCAATGGCAGAACGTAGCCGAGAATACACTGCTTTCACGATACCTGGACGAGGATTATACCACTTCAAACGCATGCCGTTTGGATTAACGAATGCCCCCGCGACGTGGCAAGGGCTTATAGATAAAATTTTAGGACAGGATTTAGAACCACACGTATTTGTATACTTAGACGACATTATTGTTTTATCGGAAAATTTCGAGCAGCATTTAGATATAGTAGAGAAAATTTTTGATCGGTTGTTAGCCGCTGGATTAACGTTAAGTAAAGACAAATGTCAATTTTGTCGCCCGGAATTAAAATATTTAGGTTATGTCGTTAATAAATGTGGTTTAAGAGTAGATCCTGATAAAGTTCAAGCTATTTTGAATATACCGATCCCGACGTGTGTTTCAGATATTCGACGATTTTTAGGAATGGCATCATGGTACCGCCGCTTTGTAAAAGATTTTTCGACGATCAGTGCACCTTTAAGTAACCTTTTGCGTAAGAAACAGAAATGGCAGTGGACCACCGAGTGTCACAATGCCTTCCAGAGCTAAAAGGAGCATCTGATTTCGGCGCCGATTCTCGTGTGTCCCGATTTTTCGCGTCCGTTCGTCGTGCAAACAGACGCGAGTGCTTATGGACTCGGCGCCGTGTTGACGCAGACAGTGAATGATGATGAACATATAATTTGCTTTTTGAGCCGATCGTTGACTAAACAAGAACGAAATTACTCGACGACCGAGCGAGAATGTCTAGCTGTTGTGTGGGCATTAGAGAAACTCAGGCCATACCTGGAAGGATCACATTTTACCGTAGTGACAGATCACCACTCACTTGTCTGGCTGAATGATCTGAAAGATCCCTCCGGAAGACTATGTCGTTGGGCAGTCAAGCTGCAACAGCACAGTTTTGACATAATTCATCGGAAAGGTAAAGATCATCTGGTACCTGACTGTTTATCGCGTGGAGTTGAAGTTTCGGATGCGCTGAAACTTTGTGCTGCCAATACAGATGCAGATATATCCGATAAATGGTATGTTTCATTGAGAGCTCGAGTCCGATCGAATCCAAGAAAATATCCGGACTGGAGAGTCGAAGAGAACGGTATCCTATCGAAACATGTTGTTCCAAAGTTTCCCAACCTCTCGGATAACGACGATGAGAATTGGAAGCAAGTAGTGCCTAAACGAGAGCGAAAAGCTATTTTAGTAAAGACACATGACGCACCAACCAGTGGACACCCAGGTATAAATAAAACTTACCGCAAATTACTGCAAAAATATTATTGGCCGAAAATGAAGGCAGATGTAGTCGCGTACGTGCATCGATGTACTACGTGTATCGAACATAAAGCTGTGCAATTACGTGCACCTGGTTTTATGGGATCTAGGCCCAAGATTTCGCGTCCATTTCAGATGTTAAGTACGGACATTATCGGACCAATTCCTCGATCTTCGCGTGGGTATCGATTTATTTTGGTTGTTGCTGATTACTACAGCAAGTTTGTTCAGACGTTTCCTCTTCGTTCTGCAACTGCACAAGCCGTGAGTCGAAATATTGAGGAAAATGTATTTTTACTTTTTGGAGTGCCGCAATACCTTATTTGTGACAATGGAGTACAATTTCGTAGTAGACAATTCCGAGCTCTTTGTCAGCAGTATAGCGTTTCGATAATGTACAACGCCCTCTACCATCCGCAGAACAATCCATCTGAAAGAGTCAATCGAGTCATTAAAACTATGTTGTCGTCATATGTAACGCAGAACCAGCGTGTATGGGACAATTACTTACCGTCAATTTCGTGCGCCATCAGAACTCTCGTACATGAAGCCACCGGACATACTCCGTATTTTATCAATTTTGGACGTGAGCACATTATTTCGGGTAACGAATATAAAGCAGGAGCCATCGACGAACATGGTAGGGTTGAATATGACCGAGAAAATATTTTAGAGTTGCGCCCCGCTGGATTTCAACAGTTATATAATGATGTCCGAAAGCGACTGGACAAAGCATATATTCAAAGTAGTAAGCACTACAATTTACGCCGCCGTGAAGTCAAGTATGTTGTCGGTCAAACAGTATGGCGACGTAATTTCGCGCTTTCCAAAGCGGAAGATCATTTCGCCAAGAAACTGGCGCCAAAATATGTTGGGCCGTTCATCATTAAACGTAAGATCGCGAGCACTACTTATGAACTTGGTGACCATAACGGCAAGGAACGAGGGATTTGGCACGTGAAAGACCTCAAACCAGGCCCTTTAGACGACAATGCAACGTTTTCGGATCACGATTAGTTTATTTAGCTACCAGATTAATACATTTTAGTTTTTCGTTTCGTTTTTCATGTTTTCATTCCTCGATGACTTCAGTATTTTTAAAACTGTCGAACATAGTTGCTGAGTTATTGATGATGCTGCTGATGGTTCTATGGATGATGTCGAGTTGATTTAATACTGCATTTCAGTTCTTTTTCTCTCTTCTTTCACTCTTTACTTATTTATTATTAGTTGTGTTAACTCGCTAGTTATTTTCTTTTGATTTATCTTCTTCTCGAATTCTTTGTGTGAGTTTTAATTTCTTCGTAATTAAACCTCAAGGAAGTTAGGGAGGGATTTGTTACGTTCCAATGTTCTCCTTTAGTCCTTTTAGTCCTATTCCTTATCCCTTTAACCTAAAATATAATTTAACATGTAGTAATTTTGTTTAGTAAATAAGTTCAGTTAACAAATACTTACGTAGATTTTATTTTTCATCGCCTCATTAAATAAAACTGTATTTATTCTTATATTTAACTATTTTCCTTTTTGTTTTGCTTAGTTTTGTCAAATCGTTTATTGACAGTAGTTCATTAGTAGCGTTAGTTTACTATTTTGACGCTGGTGCGCGGTTGGTTCAAAACTATAATGGCGCGCTAATAGTTTACGTTTTGATAAATAATTTAATTTATATTTTGTTCTCCTTATCCCTACTTTACTTTTCCCAGATTGTAGTTCGCACCAAAATCCTTCGTTACGTATTTTTCTTCGCTTTAATTTCTTTCTTTCTTTCTCGTTCTTCATCCTATCGTCGGAACATCGCAATAAAGATTCATGTGTGGAGATCCTTGGATCGTCGCTGCATTAAGAACAATTCAATTAGTAAAATTCGAGAACTGACTGGAGAAATTTATTTAGCTATTTTTTTTAACGGGCATTGTGATTTTAGATTTGAAGTTGGAGAGTTAAGTTTATTTATGAAAATTGATTTTACGATTGTTGTGCGATTTACTGTAAAATTATTACCATTTATTGGGATTTAAAATAGCTTGACGTTGTGAATATTGTATATTCGTCGGACTAGGTCCGGATTAAATTCCAACCGAGAATTGAATTTTTACTATCCACTTAAAAGCCGCCCAAGAACTAAGGTAATTGCTAAGTATTTCTACCCTTTGTTTGTTAAAGTCAGTTTCTAATGCAGTGGCATCCCGTCTCTATATATGATCCTAATTGCGATATTCTTTTTCAGGCTTTTTGATTTTTCTTGTTATTTCGATTTTCGATTTTCGATTTTCGATTATCGTAATTGTTTTATTTCTGATCCATTTCTACGTCTGTGCGTCTACGTTTTATGGCTGTTTGGCACTTGTCTCGCCGATTGTTGGAACGGCAAAAAGTGCAAACTCACGCTCCGTGAAGTAAGTTCGTGTGACGTCACGGTGTTGGTCCGTCTACCGAAGCTGAGTAGCCGCCATCTTATAGTGTGGCCGTGATACGAGAAACATCGGAACCGCTCGTGCACTTCCGCCCATCGTGCCGACTTCGTCCAACGGACGTGGCGTTTAGTTTCGCCAACGGAAGGAGACACAGCTAAGATTTTTGTTTTATTTATCTGTTTCTTATTTTGTTATTTGACGAGTTATTGGGTTAATATTTTAGTATTCTGTAAAATTTACCGCATTTGTAAAATCCGGTCAAGTGACTTTTGCTTTGTTTAATTTAGCTTATTTTGTTTTTGTTTAATTATTTAATTTTGGACTTCACACTAGTGGTGTGTGGCTAGTGAGTCACGATAGCTTGTAGGATCTGCGCTTTTATTTCAACTAGGTGTTCGTCCTCGCGACTGTTGGTACCAGCACACCGCTTGCGTCGATTTGCGCCATTGTTTTAATATTTAAGGATTTGTTTATACCTCGCGGTCCTGAAGTTTACCTTGAACACAGCGACCCACGGCTTTCTTTTGTTTACTGAGTTCACTTTTGATAAATTGGCAGCCCTTTTGTTATAGCTTCTCCACTGAGAGGCCGGACCCCCTCATCCACACGGTAGGGAAAACCGTGATAAAATCACATTTACCGTTCGGCTGTATTTACCACCCTCGAGCGGTACGTGATAAATTTGGCACCCAAAACGTGGGGCCTTTTGCTTTTTTTGCCGCGGAGAAGTTGATTTGTCGGAATCGCGTTCGTTGAACATATCTTATACTCTATCTTCTTCTTCCCTTTCTTCCAACACTTACGTTTTATTTGCTTTATATATTGCAGTCAACTTTAGGTTATTATTTAGGAATATAGGATATTATTTATGGTCTGGTTGTTGAATAAAATTATTTGTTTATAAGAAAAATTTAGTATTATTAATTTTCGATTACATTATTTCGAGATTCATATATTGCAAATATGGATATTAAAATTGATCCGAATAGACTTTTGTCAGATGAACTTACCTACGAATTACTGTTGCGAGGTTGCACTACTACTGGTACGGTACAAGAAAAGAGGAGTAAACTTAGGGAATGTTTTCGTTCAGAGCGAGTAGGAGAATCTAGCGATACTTTTGATACGTTATTGTTACCGGAATCAGAGTTAAAAATTTGTGAAAGTAAGCTCAAAGATTTAGGAGAAGCTTTGGAGAAATACGACGTCGCGAATTATCAAAACGAATATGCGCGCATCGGATCTCGACTTCTGCATATTCTGTTACGACTTAAACGCATCGTACCAGCAGAGCAAAACATACAGCAGAAGCAATTCGAATTAAAGAAGAAGTGCGAGGAGTGTCTCACACAATTACGACTAAAATTTTCGGCTCAAGCTTCAGCTTTTCTTTTGGAGGAACATGAGAATTCTGTAGTAGGAGCAGACATCGTGGTGGAAGAAATTGGTACGGAAGAATCGAGGCCTGACGCCGCATCGAGTCCTAGAACGACAGCTACCGATCTTGAAGTCCGATTAGCACACGCACTAGAATCTATATCGCTTAGTTTATCGGTACCGCGTCATCAATCGTTAGAATCACGTGTCGAATCAGTTTATAAATGGAACATTAGTTATAATGGTGGACCGGGATTATCTAATTTTCTAGAGCGCGTTGAGGAACTACGACTAGCTCGGGGAGTTTCCAAAACTCAATTATTTGCATCAGCGATCGATTTATTTTCGGGTAACGCATTGACATGGTTTAGGGCTAGAAAGCATACTATTTCGGCATGGGATGAATTGGTCGAGCATTTAAAATCTACGTTCCTACCGTGCGATTATGATTTGAGTCTTTGGGAAGAAATACGGCATCGTACACAAGGAAAAGAGGAGAAAGTTTCGATTTTTATTGCAAATTTAGAGCGACTATTCAGCCGTTTAAGTATCATGCCAAAGGAGCAGGATCGCGTAAAGCATATCCGCCGAAATATGTTACCATATCTGCAGCAAGCTCTCGGATTGCTTACTTTTCGAACGATAGGCGAGTTAGACAACGCGTGCAAGCAGTTCGAAGACATCCACCTTCGGACGCAAAATTATAAACCGCCACCACCTGCTGCTCAATCGTTTGAACCCGATCTGGCGTACTATCGTGATCGTGTCGACTATCGATCAGCCGCTGTTGACGTGAGTTCCGTTGCCGCAAATCAGGATTCTGTATCGCGATCCACTCGTCGGTGTTGGAACTGTAATAAATTAGGGCATCAGTCAGCCGTATGCAAGGAGCCCTCGCGTATTCATTGCTATCGGTGTGGTAGACCCAACGTAACGACGCGTAATTGTCCGAACTGTTCGGGAAACGGTCCCGCGAGGCGCTAAGCGGTCGTGTCGCGTCTTCTGCTAATACCGTATCACCGACCAATCAGCAGCTACAGAAAAATACTGCTATCGTAAATTATATTTTAGCACATTTAGGTAACGATCAGCGACCATATTTGGAGATATCGATTTTCGGAATAAAAGTTTTAGGATTACTAGACTCGGGAGCGACGTGTTCTATTATCGGAAAACAAGGTTGGGTATTATTTGAAAATTTGGGTTTACGTTTAGATACTACCGATATTCCTTCATGTCAGGTTGCTGACGGTACGACGTGCACGTCCATCGGATCAGTCACGGTGCCAGTGACTCTGATGGGCACGGTAAAACTTATTCGCTTTATTGTCGTCCCCGATGTCGCGAGTCCCGTCATACTTGGTATGGACTTCTGGTGTACCATGGAAATAGTTCCGGATTTAAAGAGAGATGAGTGGAAGTTCTCTGTAAAAGCAGACACAGTCACTATCAACGCAACAGTGGTATCGCATTCCGAGTTAACGCCAACACAACAGCTACGATTAGACGAATTTCTACACGCTCAGTGGAAACGTATGAATACATCACTTGGATGCACTTCCGAGATCGAGCATGAGATCATCACTGACGCCAAGCCTATTAAGCAAAGGTACTATCCCGTCTCACCAAACATGCAAAAGCATATCGATGCTGAACTCGACCAAATGTTACGCGACGATATTATCGAACCATCGAAGAGTCCGTGGTCATCGCCTATATTACTTGTTCCGAAGAAGGATGGAGACTTCCGGTTTTGCGTTGATTTCCGGAAGCTTAATCAAGTCACTAAAAAGAACGCATATCCTATTCCGTATGTGTCCATGATCCTGGATCGTTTACGAGGAGCTAAATATTTATCTTCGCTTGATATTAAGTCAGCTTACTGGCAAATACCAATGGCAGAACGTAGCCGAGAATACACTGCTTTCACGATACCTGGACGAGGATTATACCACTTCAAACGCATGCCGTTTGGATTAACGAATGCCCCCGCGACGTGGCAAGGGCTTATAGATAAAATTTTAGGACAGGATTTAGAACCACACGTATTTGTATACTTAGACGACATTATTGTTTTATCGGAAAATTTCGAGCAGCATTTAGATATAGTAGAGAAAATTTTTGATCGGTTGTTAGCCGCTGGATTAACGTTAAGTAAAGACAAATGTCAATTTTGTCGCCCGGAATTAAAATATTTAGGTTATGTCGTTAATAAATGTGGTTTAAGAGTAGATCCTGATAAAGTTCAAGCTATTTTGAATATACCGATCCCGACGTGTGTTTCAGATATTCGACGATTTTTAGGAATGGCATCATGGTACCGCCGCTTTGTAAAAGATTTTTCGACGATCAGTGCACCTTTAAGTAACCTTTTGCGTAAGAAACAGAAATGGCAGTGGACCACCGAGTGTCACAATGCCTTCCAGAGCTAAAAGGAGCATCTGATTTCGGTGCCGATTCTCGTGTGTCCCGATTTTTCGCGTCCGTTCGTCGTGCAAACAGACGCGAGTGCTTATGGACTCGGCGCCGTGTTGACGCAGACAGTGAATGATGATGAACATATAATTTGCTTTTTGAGCCGATCGTTGACTAAACAAGAACGAAATTACTCGACGACCGAGCGAGAATGTCTAGCTGTTGTGTGGGCATTAGAGAAACTCAGGCCATACCTGGAAGGATCACATTTTACCGTAGTGACAGATCACCACTCACTTGTCTGGCTGAATGATCTGAAAGATCCCTCCGGAAGACTATGTCGTTGGGCAGTCAAGCTGCAACAGCACAGTTTTGACATAATTCATCGGAAAGGTAAAGATCATCTGGTACCTGACTGTTTATCGCGTGGAGTTGAAGTTTCGGATGCGCTGAAACTTTGTGCTGCCAATACAGATGCAGATATATCCGATAAATGGTATGTTTCATTGAGAGCTCGAGTCCGATCGAATCCAAGAAAATATCCGGACTGGAGAGTCGAAGAGAACGGTATCCTATCGAAACATGTTGTTCCAAAGTTTCCCAACCTCTCGGATAACGACGATGAGAATTGGAAGCAAGTAGTGCCTAAACGAGAGCGAAAAGCTATTTTAGTAAAGACACATGACGCACCAACCAGTGGACACCCAGGTATAAATAAAACTTACCGCAAATTACTGCAAAAATATTATTGGCCGAAAATGAAGGCAGATGTAGTCGCGTACGTGCATCGATGTACTACGTGTATCGAACATAAAGCTGTGCAATTACGTGCACCTGGTTTTATGGGATCTAGGCCCAAGATTTCGCGTCCATTTCAGATGTTAAGTACGGACATTATCGGACCAATTCCTCGATCTTCGCGTGGGTATCGATTTATTTTGGTTGTTGCTGATTACTACAGCAAGTTTGTTCAGACGTTTCCTCTTCGTTCTGCAACTGCACAAGCCGTGAGTCGAAATATTGAGGAAAATGTATTTTTACTTTTTGGAGTGCCGCAATACCTTATTTGTGACAATGGAGTACAATTTCGTAGTAGACAATTCCGAGCTCTTTGTCAGCAGTATAGCGTTTCGATAATGTACAACGCCCTCTACCATCCGCAGAACAATCCATCTGAAAGAGTCAATCGAGTCATTAAAACTATGTTGTCGTCATATGTAACGCAGAACCAGCGTGTATGGGACAATTACTTACCGTCAATTTCGTGCGCCATCAGAACTCTCGTACATGAAGCCACCGGACATACTCCGTATTTTATCAATTTTGGACGTGAGCACATTATTTCGGGTAACGAATATAAAGCAGGAGCCATCGACGAACATGGTAGGGTTGAATATGACCGAGAAAATATTTTAGAGTTGCGCCCCGCTGGATTTCAACAGTTATATAATGATGTCCGAAAGCGACTGGACAAAGCATATATTCAAAGTAGTAAGCACTACAATTTACGCCGCCGTGAAGTCAAGTATGTTGTCGGTCAAACAGTATGGCGACGTAATTTCGCGCTTTCCAAAGCGGAAGATCATTTCGCCAAGAAACTGGCGCCAAAATATGTTGGGCCGTTCATCATTAAACGTAAGATCGCGAGCACTACTTATGAACTTGGTGACCATAACGGCAAGGAACGAGGGATTTGGCACGTGAAAGACCTCAAACCAGGCCCTTTAGACGACAATGCAACGTTTTCGGATCACGATTAGTTTATTTAGCTACCAGATTAATACATTTTAGTTTTTCGTTTCGTTTTTCATGTTTTCATTCCTCGATGACTTCAGTATTTTTAAAACTGTCGAACATAGTTGCTGAGTTATTGATGATGCTGCTGATGGTTCTATGGATGATGTCGAGTTGATTTAATACTGCATTTCAGTTCTTTTTCTCTCTTCTTTCACTCTTTACTTATTTATTATTAGTTGTGTTAACTCGCTAGTTATTTTCTTTTGATTTATCTTCTTCTCGAATTCTTTGTGTGAGTTTTAATTTCTTCGTAATTAAACCTCAAGGAAGTTAGGGAGGGATTTGTTACGTTCCAATGTTCTCCTTTAGTCCTTTTAGTCCTATTCCTTATCCCTTTAACCTAAAATATAATTTAACATGTAGTAATTTTGTTTAGTAAATAAGTTCAGTTAACAAATACTTACGTAGATTTTATTTTTCATCGCCTCATTAAATAAAACTGTATTTATTCTTATATTTAACTATTTTCCTTTTTGTTTTGCTTAGTTTTGTCAAATCGTTTATTGACAGTAGTTCATTAGTAGCGTTAGTTTACTATTTTGACGCTGGTGCGCGGTTGGTTCAAAACTATAATGGCGCGCTAATAGTTTACGTTTTGATAAATAATTTAATTTATATTTTGTTCTCCTTATCCCTACTTTACTTTTCCCAGATTGTAGTTCGCACCAAAATCCTTCGTTACGTATTTTTCTTCGCTTTAATTTCTTTCTTTCTTTCTCGTTCTTCATCCTATCGTCGGAACATCGCAATAAAGATTCATGTGTGGAGATCCTTGGATCGTCGCTGCATTAAGAACAATTCAATTAGTAAAATTCGAGAACTGACTGGAGAAATTTATTTAGCTATTTTTTTTAACGGGCATTGTGATTTTAGATTTGAAGTTGGAGAGTTAAGTTTATTTATGAAAATTGATTTTACGATTGTTGTGCGATTTACTGTAAAATTATTACCATTTATTGGGATTTAAAATAGCTTGACGTTGTGAATATTGTATATTCGTCGGACTAGGTCCGGATTAAATTCCAACCGAGAATTGAATTTTTACTATCCACTTAAAAGCCGCCCAAGAACTAAGGTAATTGCTAAGTATTTCTACCCTTTGTTTGTTAAAGTCAGTTTCTAATGCAGTGGCATCCCGTCTCTATATATGATCCTAATTGCGATATTCTTTTTCAGGCTTTTTGATTTTTCTTGTTATTTCGATTTTCGATTTTCGATTTTCGATTATCGTAATTGTTTTATTTCTGATCCATTTCTACGTCTGTGCGTCTACGTTTTATGGCTGTTTGGCACTTGTCTCGCCGATTGTTGGAACGGCAAAAAGTGCAAACTCACGCTCCGTGAAGTAAGTTCGTGTGACGTCACGGTGTTGGTCCGTCTACCGAAGCTGAGTAGCCGCCATCTTATAGTGTGGCCGTGATACGAGAAACATCGGAACCGCTCGTGCACTTCCGCCCATCGTGCCGACTTCGTCCAACGGACGTGGCGTTTAGTTTCGCCAACGGAAGGAGACACAGCTAAGATTTTTGTTTTATTTATCTGTTTCTTATTTTGTTATTTGACGAGTTATTGGGTTAATATTTTAGTATTCTGTAAAATTTACCGCATTTGTAAAATCCGGTCAAGTGACTTTTGCTTTGTTTAATTTAGCTTATTTTGTTTTTGTTTAATTATTTAATTTTGGACTTCACACTAGTGGTGTGTGGCTAGTGAGTCACGATAGCTTGTAGGATCTGCGCTTTTATTTCAACTAGGTGTTCGTCCTCGCGACTGTTGGTACCAGCACACCGCTTGCGTCGATTTGCGCCATTGTTTTAATATTTAAGGATTTGTTTATACCTCGCGGTCCTGAAGTTTACCTTGAACACAGCGACCCACGGCTTTCTTTTGTTTACTGAGTTCACTTTTGATAAATTGGCAGCCCTTTTGTTATAGCTTCTCCACTGAGAGGCCGGACCCCCTCATCCACACGGTAGGGAAAACCGTGATAAAATCACATTTACCGTTCGGCTGTATTTACCACCCTCGAGCGGTACGTGATAAATTTGGCACCCAAAACGTGGGGCCTTTTGCTTTTTTTGCCGCGGAGAAGTTGATTTGTCGGAATCGCGTTCGTTGAACATATCTTATACTCTATCTTCTTCTTCCCTTTCTTCCAACACTTACGTTTTATTTGCTTTATATATTGCAGTCAACTTTAGGTTATTATTTAGGAATATAGGATATTATTTATGGTCTGGTTGTTGAATAAAATTATTTGTTTATAAGAAAAATTTAGTATTATTAATTTTCGATTACATTATTTCGAGATTCATATATTGCAAATATGGATATTAAAATTGATCCGAATAGACTTTTGTCAGATGAACTTACCTACGAATTACTGTTGCGAGGTTGCACTACTACTGGTACGGTACAAGAAAAGAGGAGTAAACTTAGGGAATGTTTTCGTTCAGAGCGAGTAGGAGAATCTAGCGATACTTTTGATACGTTATTGTTACCGGAATCAGAGTTAAAAATTTGTGAAAGTAAGCTCAAAGATTTAGGAGAAGCTTTGGAGAAATACGACGTCGCGAATTATCAAAACGAATATGCGCGCATCGGATCTCGACTTCTGCATATTCTGTTACGACTTAAACGCATCGTACCAGCAGAGCAAAACATACAGCAGAAGCAATTCGAATTAAAGAAGAAGTGCGAGGAGTGTCTCACACAATTACGACTAAAATTTTCGGCTCAAGCTTCAGCTTTTCTTTTGGAGGAACATTAGAATTCTGTAGTAGGAGCAGACATCGTGGTGGAAGAAATTGGTACGGAAGAATCGAGGCCTGACGCCGCATCGAGTCCTAGAACGACAGCTACCGATCTTGAAGTCCGATTAGCACACGCACTTGAATCTATATCGCTTAGTTTATCGGTACCGCGTCATCAATCGTTAGAATCACGTGTCGAATCAGTTTATAAATGGAACATTAGTTATAATGGTGGACCGGGATTATCTAATTTTCTAGAGCGCGTTGAGGAACTACGACTAGCTCGGGGAGTTTCCAAAACTCAATTATTTGCATCAGCGATCGATTTATTTTCGGGTAACGCATTGACATGGTTTAGGGCTAGAAAGCATACTATTTCGGCATGGGATGAATTGGTGTTACTTATCAACCTTCACAATTAGGTGTTGGATGAGAGAGCTTTTTTTTTAATTGTGTGGCGCCCTTATTTCCCAGCAAGAACCACCCCCCCTTCTCCACTGAGAGGCCGGACCCCCTCATCCACACGGTAGGGAAAACCGTGATAAAATCACATTTACCGTTCGGCTGTATTTACCACCCTCGAGCGGTACGGAAAAAATAAAAAATTTACGATAGGCAATTTTTTGAAAATTCAACTATTCCGAATCATGTCGTGTTTGGTATCATATGAAAGGGCATTAAAAGACCTTTCAAATGCAATTGGAAAAAATTTAAAATTTACGATAGGCAGTTGTTTGAAAATTCAACTTTTCAGAATCACGTCATTTTTGGTATCATATGAAAGGGCATTAAAAGACCTTTTAAATGCAATATGAAAAAATTGAAAATTTACGATAGGCAACTGTTTAAAAATTCAACTATTCCGAATCATGTCGTGTTTGGTATCATATGAAAGGGCATTAAAAGACCTTTTAAATGTAATTGGAAAAAATTTAAAATTTGCGATAGGCAATTGTTTCAAAATTCAACTATTCAGAATCATGCCGTGTTCGGTATCATATGAAAGGGCATTAAAGGACATTTTAAATGGAATTTAAAAAATTTAAAATTCACGATAGGCAACTGTTTGAAAATTCAACTATTCCGAATCATGTCGTGTTTGGTATCATATGAAAGGGCATTAAAAGACCTTTTATATGGAATTTTAAAAATTGAAAATTCACGATAGGCAACTGTTTGAAAATTCAACTATTTCGAATCATGTCGTGTTTGGTACCATATGAAAGGGTATTAAAAGACCTTTTATATGCAATTGAAAAAAATTGAAAATTTACGATAGGCAACTGTTTGAAAATTCAACTATTCCGAATCGTGTCGTGTTTGGTATCATATGAAAGGACATTAAAAAACTTTTTAAATGCAATTGGAAAAAATTTCAAATTTACGATAGGCAATTGTTTGAAAATTCAACTATTCTGAATCATGTCGTGTTTGGTATCATATGAAAGGGCATTAAAAGAAATTTTAAATGCAATTTGAAAAAATTGAAAATTTACGATAGGCAACTGTTTGAAAATTCAACTATTCAGAATCATGTCGTGTTTGGTATCATATGAAAGGGCATTAAAAGACCTTTCAAATGCAATTGGAAAAAATTTAAAATTTACGATAGGCATTTGTTTTAAAATACAACTATTCCAAATCATGTCGTGTTTGGTATCATATGAAAGGGCATTAAAAGACCTTTCAAATGCAATTGAAAAAAATTTTAACTTTACGATAGGTAATTGCTTGAAAATACAACTATTCCGAATCATGTCGTGTTTTCCAACGATTTCAAACAGTTTTTCAAAAAGTTAAGAGAAAAAATTCAACTGATTTCATGTACATATAAAATATAATGTGGAACTATCAGAAATGATGTCCGAAGAGTTTTTCTTAGTTTAACAAAATTTTTTTGGAAATAAAACACGTATCTGATTGAAATTTTACGACTGTCAATGTGACAAATAGTTTTTTAAAGTATATAGTAAAACAAAGCAAAATTTGTCCTCGGCAGTAATATACAGTAAAATCAAAAAATATCTTTAGATGAGCAGAAGTACAGAAATGAAAAGTTTTAGATCGTAATTCAATTAAACCTTACTTCAGTGTCCGCGGAGCCTAGCGAAAAGGCCTGGCTAAGCCAGGCCGAACGCTAGTCCTCTATACTATTTGGACAAGGTATATATATATTTATATATATGGATTCATCACGCCCATTTGTAAATCGCTACAGCCTAGACGGTTTATCCGATTTATTTCAAACTTTTTTTATTTGATAGAGGTCAATCCAGGGGAGTGCCTTTTGATAGTCTCAGATTTTTTGTGCACATGATGTGCGAGAAAACTTGAAAAAACATGCGTTTTTGGGGCAAAATCAACTAAGAGTGTGGAGGCTTTGAAATTTTTAAGAAGAAGATCTACTGTCACTTTAACGTTTGTCAGTGGACATGTCGCATTTTTAATTATAAATTATTTAAATATTACATTTTTTAGAGTACTTTTGAAATATATTACGTATATCGGGGAAATGAGTGGACGTTTTTATTATAATTACGCATTTTAAATATGTGTATTTAAAAAGTAAATTTCTGACACTCCACTATGAAGTTGGTTTTAAAGCAAAACGTCAAATTGACAAGTTTTATAAAGTATAAAGAATATGGAGGCTTTGAAATTTTAAA
This sequence comes from Pterostichus madidus, assembly GCA_911728475.2. NCBI lineage: Eukaryota > Metazoa > Arthropoda > Insecta > Coleoptera > Carabidae > Pterostichus > Pterostichus madidus. Next base: position 14,622,572 of record OU452304.1, on the reverse strand, counting down.
GAAAAACATCTACTGTCATTTTGACATTTGGCCGTGGACATGGCGCATTTTTAATTATAAATTATTTAAATATTAAATGTTTGTGAGTAGTTTTGAAATACTTTACGCATATTGTGGAAATGAGGGGACGTTTTTATTATAATTACACATTTCAAATACGTGTATTTAAAAAGTAAATTTTTGACGGTCCACAATGAATTTGGTTTCGAAACAAAACGTCAAATTGACAAGTTTTATAATTTATACAGGTGAACTCATTTGATTTCGATAATAATATACAGTAAAACCAAGCAAATTTTGTCTACGGCAAAGTTCAATTTAGAAAAACCAGATAACTCGAATTAGAATCATTTGGGCACTCCTAAATTATCTATCGATAATTATTTAATTGAAAGTGATTCAAAACCAGTCGTATTTGGTATATTATGAAAGTTACTTTAAAGGGTACGTGTGCAAAACTAAAATATTTTCGATCGGCAATAGTTTTAGTGAAAGTGCTTCAAAACGTATTGTGTATGAAATGAAAGGTCTCTTAACGGGCTTGCATGAAAAAATTGAAATATTTTCGTTTGCCAATTGTTTTAGTGAAAGTGAAATCAAAACCTATCGTGTTTGATATCAAATGGAAGGTCTTTTGAAGGACTCGCGTGCAGCATTAAATTTTATTCGATCGACAATTGTTTTAATGAAAGTGCTTCAAAACCTATCGTGTTTGCTATCAAATGAAAGGTCTTTTGAAGGGCTCGCGTACAAAACTTAATACATTTCAATCGTCAATTGTTTTACTAAAAGTATTTCAAATCCCATCATGTTTGGTTGCAAATGAAAAGTATTTTATAGGGCACGTGTGTTAAATGAATTATTATTTTTTTTATCGTCTATTGTTTTAGTAATGGTGTTCAAAAGCTATCATATTTGATATTAAATGACATGCCTTTTGAAGGGTTTCAGTGAAAGTAGTTTAAAACCAATCATATTTGATATAAAATGAAAGATCTCTTGAAGAGCAAGCGTACAAAATTAAATACTTTTAGATCGGCTATTGTTTTAGTGAAAGTGCTTAAAAACCTATTGTGTTTGGTATCAAATGAAAGATCTTTTGAAGGACTCACTCACTAAATATAATACTTTTCAATAGTCAATTGTTTTAATGAAAATGTTTCAAACCCTATCGTGTTTGTTTTCAAATGAAAGGTCTTTTAAAGAGCACGCATGTTAAATTAATAATTTTTTTTGATCGTCTATTGTTTTAGTAAAGGTGTTTCAAAACGTATCATTGGTATTAAATTACAGGCCTTTGAAGGGTTCGAATATAAAATTGGTAATTTTTTCGACCGAGAATTGTTTCACTGAAAGTACTTTAAAACCAATCATGTTTGATATAAAATGAAAGGACTTTTGAAGAGCTCGCGTACAAAATTAAATACTTTCAGATCTTCAATTGTTTTCGTGAAAGTGTTTTAAAACTTATCGTGTTTGGTATCAAATGAAATGTCTTTTAAAGGGCACGCGAATTAAATTGATTTTTTTGAGCGGCAATTGTTTTAGTGATACAGATTTAAAACCTATTGTGTTTGACATCAATTAATAGGTCTTTGCATAAATAAACGTACAGAATTGAAAAGTTATAGATTGGAATTAATTCAGTTTATATTTTGTCAATTGTCATACAGAAGTGAACCTTACTTCAGTGTCCGCGGAGCCTAGCGTGAGGCCTGGCAAAGCCAGGCCGACCGCTAGTCCTATATACTATTTTGATAAGTGAGGTATATATATTTGTATATATATATATATATAGATTCATCACGCCCATTTGTAAATCGCTGCAGCCTAGACGGTTTATCCGATTTATTTGCAACTGTTTTTATTTGATAGAGGTCACTCACGGGGAGTGCCTTTTGATAGTCTCAGATTTTTCGTGCACATGATGTGCGAGAAAACTTGAAAAAACATGCGTTTTTGGGTCGAAATCAACTAAGAGTGTGGAGGCTTTGAAACTTTTAAGAAGAAGATCTACTGTCACTTTAACGTTTGTCAGTGCACATGTCGCATTTTTAATTATAAATTACTTAAAAATGAAACTTTTGTGAGTAGTTTTGAAATACTTTACGCATATTGTGGAAATGAGGGGACGTTTTTATTATAATTATACATTTCAAATATGTGTATTTAAAAAGTAAATTTTTGACACTCCACTATGAAGTTAGTTTTAAAGCAAAACGTCAAATTGACAAGTTTTATAAAGTATAAAGAATATGGAGGCTTTGACATTTTTAAAAAGAACATCTACTGTCATTTTGACATTTTTCAGTGGACATGTCGCATATTTAATTATAAATTACTTAAATATTAAATGTTTGTGAGTAGTTTTGAAATACTTTACGCATATTGTGGAAATGAGGGGACGTTTTTATTATAATTACACATTTCAAATACGTGTATTTAAAAAGTAAATTTTTGACGGTTCACAATGAATTTGGTTTCGAAACAAAACGTCGAATTGACAAGTTTTATAATTTATACAGGTGAACTCAACCAAATTTGATCTCGATAATAATATACAGTAAAACCAAGCAAATTTTGTCTACGGCAAAGTTCAATTTAGAAAAACCAGATAACTCGAATTAGAATCATTTGGGCACTCCTAAATTTTCTATCGATAATTTAATTGAAAATGCTTCAAAACCAGTCGTATTTGGTATATTATGAAAGTTCTTTTAAAGGGTACGTGTGCAAAACTAAAATATTTTCGATCGGCAATAGCTTTAGTGAAAGTACTTTAAGGCCTATTGTGTTTGGTACCAATGAAAGGTTATTTAAAGGGCTCGAGTACAAAATTTATTTTTTTCCATCGGTAACTGTTTTAGTGAGAGTGCATCAAAACCCATCGTGTTTGGTATCATATAAAAGGTCTTTTGAAGGGTTCACGTGCAAAATTGGAATCTTTTCGTTCGGTAATTGTTTTAGCGAAAATAATAAAAGGGCTCGCGTATACAATTTATTAATTTTTGATTGTCAATTGTTTTAGTGAAAGAGCTTAAAAAATATCGTGTTTGGTATTAAATGAAAGGTTTTTGAAGGGCTCGCGTGAAAAAATGATTCTTTTCGATCGTCAGTTGTTTTATTGAAAGGGTTTCAAAGCATATTGTGTTTGGTATCAAATGAAAGGTCTTCTGAAAGACTCGCGTGAAAAATTGTTTTTTTTTGACAGATAATTGTTTTAGTGAAAGTGCATCAAAACTAATTCTGTTTGGTACGCATGGAATTTTCTGATAGAATTATTTCAATTTCTAGACAAGTTAGAAAAATTTTGAAAATTGATTTAGGCATTAAATGATGGAGAATACATGTTTTAAACAGTTTTCAACTGTTTTCATGCTCATATACAAAATTTGAAGACAAAATGTCCGTTAATTTTTAAAAGTATATAGTGAAACAAAGTATAATTTGTCCGCAGTAATAATATACAACAAAAAATAAAAAAAATAAAAATGACCGTAGCATTTTACAATGCAAACAGATAATTCGAAAAAACGATGTCAGAAATAATATTCAAGCGAATATATAAAATATAAATGTGGAATGTCATCAGAAATGACGTCCGAAGGATTTTTAATATATAGCAAAATGTATTCGGAAATAAAACATGGTAGGTGTCTTTTGAAAGGGTTTTAGAATAAGTTTCAGATGAAATTAAAAAAGTTGAAAATCCTAACTTGTTTGATCTCATTTGTAAGATCTTTAGAAGAACTTTCAGATGAAATAAAAAATATATATTTTACGACCGTCAATTATTTTAAACATAAAGTATTCCGAATCATACCGTGTTTAGTGCTATATGAATGGGATTTAGATGAACTTTCAGATAAAATAAAAAAAGTTGAAATTTTACGATCCTCAATTGTTTCAAACATAAATTATTCCGAATCATGCCTTCTTTGCTGTCATGAAAGGGCTTTAGAAGAACTTTCAGATGAAATAAAAAAAGTTAGTTTGGCAAAATGTTTTCGGAAATAAAACACATATTTTATTGAAATTTTACGACAGTCAATGTTTTAAACTTAAAGTATTCCAAATCATATCGTGTTTGATATCATATGAAAGAGCTTTAAAAGAACTTTGAGGCGAAATAAAAAAATTTAAACATTGCGACCGTCAATTGTTTTAAATTTGAAGTATTCAGAATAATGCCGTGTTTAATGTCATATGAAAGAGTTTTTAAAGAACTTACGATGTCAATTGTTTCAAATTTAAAGTTTCGCGAATCATACCGCGTTTGGTATCAAATAGAAGGTCTTTTAAAGGGCTCGCATGCAAAATTGACTTTTTCGATCAGCAATTGTTTTAGTGAAAGTGCTTCAAAACATATTGTATTTGGTATGAAATGAAAGGTCTCTTAACGGGCTTGCATGAACAATTAAAATATTTTCGTTTGTCAATTGTTTTAGTGAAAGTGCATCAAAACCTATCGTGTTTGATATCAAATGGAAGGTCTTTTGAAGGACTCGGGTGCAGCATTAAATTTTATTCGATCGACAATTGTTTTAATGAAAGTGCTTCAAAACCTATCGTGTTTGCTATCAAATGAAAGGTCTTTTGAAGGACTCGCTTACAAAATGTAATACTTTTCGATAGTCAATTGTTTTAGTGAAAGTGTTTCAAAACCTATCGTGTTTGTTTTCAAATGAAAAGTCTTTTAAAGAGCATGCGTGTTAAATTATTATTTTTTGATCGTCCATTGTTTTAGTAAAGGTATTTCAAAACCTATCATATTTGGTATTAAATTACAGGCCTTTGAAGGGCTTGAATATAAAATTAGTATTTTTTTCGACCGAGAATTGTTTTAGTGAAAGTGCTTTAAAACCAATCATGTTTGATATAAAATGAAAGGACTTTTGAAGAGCTCGCGTACAAAATTAAATACTTTCAGATCTTCAATTGTTTTCGTGAAAGTGTTTTAAAACTTATCGTGTTTGGTATCAAATGAAATGTCTTTTAAAGGGCACGCGAATTAAATTGATTTTTTTGAGCGGCAATTGTTTTAGTGATACAGATTTAAAACCTATTGTGTTTGACATCAATTAATAGGTCTTTGCATAAATAAACGTACAGAATTGAAAAGTTATAGATTGGAATTAATTCAGTTTATATTTTGTCAATTGTCATACAGAAGTGAACCTTACTTCAGTGTCCGCGGAGCCTAGCGTGAGGCCTGGCAAAGCCAGGCCGACCGCTAGTTGCAAACTAATTGTTTATGACTATTTATCACCAAACAACACTAATGATTGAAAAAAATAACTTGCGTTCATATGGCGTTGAGTAAATGCCGGCCTCTTTATAACTGTCTCTCTCTTTCAAAGTCATGCGCGCGAATGACATAAAGCTGGATGTCTACTAACTGCGCTTATATACGAAGTTGCATAGGGCTGGCTTGAGCTAAAGTCACTATTGAAAGTGATTTATGTTCAAGAATACGGCGGCTTCAAACTCATCGTGTTGACAACGCACTTGGTGAATACAACTATTTCAGCAAATAGTCATATATCTTGCGCTCAGAAAACAATGTTGCGGATGAATGTTATGTAGCCACTAAATACGACAAAATTAGATATGTTTAAATGAACACAGACATCAAATATACCTTCTCAATGAATTCCTCCAATGTATTGTTGTTTAAAATAATTGTTTGAAGGACAACCAGGAAGTTTCTTGTACATGTAGTTTTTTTCTTTTTTTTTAATCATCTGAAATGTGCAAATATTAGTAAGAAAATAAATGAAGACTTTATATTTATATAAACTTACCGAAAATTGGTTATTTTAACATTTACTACAACATTACGTTAAACTACTGTATTTTATTGTAACACAACTAAAATAATAATACAAGCTGACATGTTGTCATCAACACAAGGCGTATTCCATTTGCCATTTGAATCAGATCTAACTTACATTTACTGAACCAGATCAGTTATTTATTTCGCTGTATTGCTTCGCTGACTTTATTTGAAGTACTAGAATTACTCATTCTAATTTACTTTGAAGTAATTGACCTTAATAAGTGCATCATTTTGCTTAATTTAGTTCATTTAATTGTGTGTCGAATTTATCTGAACTGATTTAAGTGAAACAAGTGCCAAATAGAATACAGCTACACATTCTAAAAACATAAACCTCATGTTCTGATTCCTTTTTACTACCAACCTACAAACATAGGATCGCTTAACCTAAAAGTAACTAACCATTTAGATTAATATCTCTAACACTCCTCCTCAATTTTATATCAATAATATTAAATTGCGTATTGTAATTTACATAACTTTTGACTTATCTCTAAGTTTTACAAAAATATCTTTGGGTAAAGATTTTATTAGTATATCTGCAATATCGTCTAAAGATGAAACATATTTTATAGTAATCACTTTTTTATTAATGAGATCTTTCAAAAAATGATTGTTAAGGTGAAACATTCCACCAGAAGTTCGTTAACCAACAATTTGTTATCGCGTAAGTAGGGTTTTTTGTGGTCCTAACAAAAATGTGGATCTGTATAGAACAGTGGAAGGGATATTGACGCGTTTAAAAACCTTACAAAAGTGAAAATTTTCAAAAAAATTATTTTAAATCGCAAGAAATATTTCTACAATTTAATAAAACATAGTATTTTATTTGATAAAATATAAAAATTTAAAAAATTACTTAGTTTTATTTCAGTTATACATAATCATATACTCGTATAATAGTATATTATTTTATAAGGATCTAAAGTGATACTTTTTGTGCGCTCGTCCGTCAACTACAAATGAGGCACAAAACGTCATTTTCACTCCACACAAAATATGCAATTTTTTTCTTCAACCGCCGGAATATTTACTCATTATGTATAATTTCTCTGCCACTCGTGAGCGGCAGAAATACATTTTATGGTGTAGGTAAACTAAAGAAATTTCTTGATTTTAACGAGCGTCAGGAAAAGTATTTGACAGAAAATCAAACTTAAACTGTTTCTATAGATTCTGATATGGTATAGCTTTTTATATACAATTTTTCGCTATCACCATTTATGCCAGTTTATGCCACTTATATACCAATATATTCTACAGTTATAACGGATTAGAGGTTTCATTTATATGCGTAAAAATATTTACTATTGTCCATAAATGCACCAGAAAACCCTATTTTGCATCCTACTGAATTAATCAGGTTGTTTGAACACTTTTAAAATTTCTAATTTTTCACGTTTCTGTGGCATATTCCTGATCGACATACTTCTTTCTTTTCGTGAATCAACTATTTCTGTTTCTGGAGCAAGTTCGTTCACATAAAATTTCTTTAATATTGGAAGCATCCATTGAACAAACTTATCATCAATTTTATTGTCTCTACTTCTATATTCTGAGGTGTCCAAATATTAAAATCTCATTTCTTTCGTCCAGTTATGAATTTTATTTTGATGAAATGGTTAGAAATGAATTAATTTCTATAACCGTATAATTAGATACTTTTATGTTGAAAATATCGTTTATTGAAAGATAAATAACACATTTCAATATTACACATAATCCTGTTCCACTAGTATGCTCTCCTAAATCAGTTAAAATAAGTTATTATAAAAAAGTACCCATGACTTTGAATATTATAATATAATATAACACGAAAAACAAAATTAGACATATTTCAAACAACAAATTATGAAATATTTATATATTTTCATGTATATCTTTATGTAGTACATCTTGACACACATAATTATGACAGCTGTCATTCTTCCAGATCATTTTAGCGCTGAATGTATGTAAAAGCCCGCACCACTTGTGGAAAATGAGAATTTCGTGAAGTAGCAATAACAAATTCAAATTTCAAAAAAATATTTCATATATTTTATCTTATCCAAATTAAGAAACAAGTAGTACTACAAAATCTCTAAACATTTAGCTTTTTGATATGTGTATGGAAAAGAATGTTTAATCTTTATAATAGAAATAAATTGGAATTGAAGTGTAGGAGATCATAATATCAAAATTTTAAATCTGATTTTCTCAAAAATCCTACCTACGATTTTGATTAAAAAAAATTGTATATTTAGGAATACGGTCTTCTATAACAAGGTAAATTGTTATCCAATTTGATTGTGGGAGTTTTGAGAGAAAACAAAAAATACACGAAAAAGTCTTGTTTTGAGCTTTTTTTCGCATATTTTTTTTTCTCCAAAACTGCACAATCAAATTAAATAAAAATTTACTATATCATAGAAGACCATATTCTTAAATATAAAGAATATTTTAATTAAAATCGTAGGTCGCGTTTTTGAGAAATAAATTCAAATTTTGAGTGTAATTTCTTACAACATTTGTACATAAAATTAATGGTATCTAGTTGATTACCATACTTTGATGTTTTGGCTTCAAAATGATATACAATACTTAATAAGTTACATTCATAATAAGAATAATATTTGGCTTCAAAGAGATCAAGGCAAATCATCGTTCTGATACTAACTTCAGTCCGGATTGTTCACCTTAATGTCAATATGTTTTACCCTTTTAGAATTTTCATAACTACTAGATATGCAATTTTCTTATGACTACAATTGAAATGCGACATAATTTATTTTAAAAGCCGTAGAACTTTTATTATCGCACAATTCGTTAAACACTTTAAATTCACTTAAAACTCCTTTTACATTAACAAGTTCTTGTACTGTTGAAGCGGTTGCTACATACTCTGATTCGGCTCTAGATTAAGCAACGCAACTTTGCTTTTTTGAGAACCAGCAGATAGAATTATTTCCGTTAAATACTGTGCTGCCATTAACACTTTTTCTATCAGACTTATCCGTAGCCCAATTTGCATCCGAGTAAGCATGTAGTGAACTATCTCCCTTATTATAACATAAACCTAAATTCTTTGTATTTTGTAAATATCTCAATATACGTTTTCCAGCCATCCAAGCTTGAATTTTTGGCTTATCTAACATTCTACTCAAATAACTTACTGCAAAAGTAATATCTGGTCTGCTTGTTGTTGATATGTAAACTACGTATCAATTGTCTAAAAGGTACATTTTCTATACAATCATCTGTATCAATTTGAAAATTTGTAATCATTGGTATATCAACTCCTTTGCATTCCTTCATATTAAACATATTTAGAATCTTGTTTATTTGTTTTGTCTGTTTTATTAATAGTTTATCTTCAGTCCTAGTTACTGTCATACCTATATATTGAGGAACATTTCCTAAGCATTTTGCATCAAACTCTTGTTGAAGTTTAATAAATAAATTCATTTTAGTATCGTTACCAGTAATTATGATATAATTAACATAAACTATGATCCACACTGAATCATTTATATATAGACATGAGTCGTGATATTATCGTTTTAATTTATGTTTAATTGCAATTTCATTGAATCTTTGATTCCATACTTTTGGTGACTCTTTTAAGCCATAGAGAGCTCTGTTAAATTTTAATACTGTCTTATTAATCTTCATTCCATCTGGTGGGTATACATATATTTCTGAGCATAATTTTCCATTTAGAAAAGCAGCGGGTATGTCGAGTTGTATTACTTCCCAATTCATGTTTGAAGCATGAATTAGCATAAATCTTACTGATGTGACGCGTGCAACAGGAGCATACATTACAATGTCAGTTATATTCTTCTCGTGAAGGCCTTTTGCTTTTTGACTTCCATCTTCATTAGTCCTAAATATCCATTTAGTTTCTATAGCTGTTTTTCCTTCAGGAAATTCTGATTCTGTCCATGTGTCGAGTTTTTTATGGTTATCTATTTCCTTATTTATGGCTTGTCCCCATTCATTATTTGTTGTTGCTTCACTGTAATTTTTTTAATCATCTTCATTTTCAGTAAGCATGCAATTGACTTCATATAATTCATATTCACTTAAATATTCAGGTGTTTTGACATTTCTTTCTGTTCTTGTTTGTTTTTCATCTTTATACTTGTAATTTTCACTCAGTTTATTATCTCTCATAGGAATTTCTTCATCTTGTTCTTGATTCTTTTCGTCTTCTCTATTCTCGAAATTTTCTACTGAATCATTAATTATATTTTCAATGCATGTTTTTGAATTTTCGTTAAACTTTTAATTTAGTTTCGTCAAATGTTAAAACTCTTGAGCAAGATATTTAATTTGTGTTACTCTTGCATACTCTATAACCACCTCCAGAGTATCCAATCATTATTGATGTTTCAGCACGGGGTTTCAATTTACTTTGTTTTGGAAGTGTAACTTTCCAGACTAAGCCTCCGAATATTCTTAATTTACTTAAATGATTTTTCCCATACCAAATGGTAGCTTTTAAACATTTAAACATTTCTTTGGCTGTTTTAGCATCTGTTATGAGATCTAAGTGTTTGTCAGTAATACATTGTATAATTATTGACTTTGCTGTAGCATCTTTAATTTCGAAAATTTCTTTTTCTTTGGGAGAATTAAATCTTCTGCTGTCTTCTCTAGAGTTACTTTTGTTTGGGTTTCTTCTAAAGGCGCTATTACTCTGAATTTCCAATTACTAATTTCTGAGTCTAGTTGAGGTAGATTCATTGGTCGCGACATCGCCATTTTTATTTTTGCTGTTGTAATTTTACTGTACTCACTTAGTTAGCTTTATTTATTGTGTTTCAATTCTTTCTTCTTCGCATATACTGGGCCCATAACCAGTTTTGAATATGTTATTTTATCATTTACTACAACATTACGTTGAACTATTGTATTTTATTGTAACACAACTAAAATAATAATACAAGCTGACATGTTGTCATCAACACAAACTCTAAGAACATAAACCTCATCTTCTTACTCCTTTTTATTACCAATCTACAAACATAGGATCGCTTAACCTAAAAGTAACTAACCATTTAGATTAATATCCCTAACAATTGGTGATTTAAATATTATGAAACTTATAGATTTTACTCGTCACAGTGATGTCATCACTTTTAACTTTGATAACTTTATTACATTTTTTAATGCGTCACAGTATAACCAAATTACATATACTACTGGTCGATTACTTGATGTCATATCTGATAAGCCTTGTGATGTTGAACATAATCTTGATTCTTTGGTTGACGAAGATCCTCACCATCCAGCTCTTTATATATCTTTTTCATGCTCTCCCATACATAAAATTCCTATCTATATGCATCCTATAATTTTCGCTCTGCTAGTGCATTATTGTCGGAAGTCAACTGGAATTGTCTTTTAAAATATAGCGATGCTAATGCTGCTTTCTCAAAATTTTATCATATCCTACGAGAAAAAAGTCTCGTAAATTTCCACCGTGGTTTAACAGACAAATAATCAAAAACGTTATACAAAAAACGGAAATATTCACTATTTAAATGAACTTAAACGTTTAAGGGCATCAATCAAAAGAGATATTAAAGTAGAGCATGCTAAATATTTGTCGAATATTGAGGACACCATTTCTAAAAATCCTAATACATTTTTTTGTTTTATTAATAGCAAAAATCATGTTTCGCGTATTCCTGCACATATGTTTCAGAATGATCTATCCTTTAATAACACCTTTGAAATTGTACAAGGATTCGATGTTTTTTTTTCAAGTGTTTATACAAATAGTGATTCAAATGTACAAGTTAATTATGTCTCTTCAAATAATAATTCAACTTTAATCAATATCTCAAGCATAATCGGGGATGACATACTTTTCGCTATTAATAAACTCAAATCCTCACGTAATCCAAGTCCTGATAATTGTCCAGCCTACATTATAAAAGCCTGTCCTCATATTAAAGTAGAGCATGCTAAATATTTGTCGAATATTGAGGACACCATTTCTAAAAATCGTAATACTTTTTTTGTTTTATTAATAGCAAAAATCATGTTTCGCGTATTCCTGCACATATGTTTCAGAATGATCTATCCTTTAATAACACCTTTGAAATTGTACAAGGATTCGATGTTTTTTTTTTCAAGTGTTTATACAAATAGTGATTCAAATGTACAAGTTAATTATGTCTCTTCAAATAATAATTCAACTTTACTCAATATCTCAAGCATAATCGGGGATGACATACTTTTCGCTATTAATAAACTCAAATCCTCACGTAATCTAAGTCCTGATAATTGTCCAGCCTACATTTTAAAAGCCTGTCCTCATATTTTTATCAAACCATTTCATTTCTTATTTAATCTTTCGCAAGCAAAAAATAATTTCCCATCCATTCTTAAAACTTCCTTTATCAAATCTGGCAATAATGCCAGCATATCTAATTACCGCCCTATTGCTATTCTTTCAAATATTTCTGAAGTTTTCGAATCAATTCTTATAAATATATTTTCACTTCCGTTCACAATTATATTTCTATTCATCAACATGGCTTTGTTAGAGGTAAATCGACTACTACCAACTTAATGAACTTTACTGAGCACACATTGAATTCACTGAGTGATAATTCTCAAGTGAATGAAATTTACATCGATTTTTTACTTTCTTATACACAGTATAAGGAAGTATTGGAATCGTAAAAAAAATCGTTGACGAGATTTTCGGGGAAAGATGTGTTTCGAAATCCACTGAATCCATTTTGATCATTTTGTCAATGATGTCTGTGTGTGTGTGTGTTTTTTTTTTCGTGGGCAGGTGAAAATCTTCAAAAGACGCCGCGAAGCCCATGCTTCGGCGGTGTGTGTGATTTCTACCCACTAAAAACACCTCCCATGACGTCTCACCACCCCGCGGAACTACCGTTAAGCATTACTTCGCAGGGGGCGAACTGGCTGTTATGAGCCCTACAGGCTGGCTGCTCGCCCTCCTTCTCTAGGCCACTAGGCTGTTCTCTCCTCAGTCGTTCCGCCTGCCGGAGCTTCCGGATGACCACGGCTGCGAGGTTGGACATCGCGGCCCAGGTGGTCTCGCTGGCCATCATCTCGACGACAATGCTGTCGGGAGACAGCTGGTGCCGGAGATGATTCTGCAGGGTTTCTCGATCCTGCTCAAAGCGCGGGCAGTGAAAAAACACGTGTTCGACATCTTCCTGGATTGGGTAGCAAAACGATACTGGTAGGCACGGAAGCAGCCATGCCAGTCAGGAACTGGGTGAGGTAGTGGTCTAACTCTCCATGCTGCCTCACTGACCACGCCGTGATGTCGGGGATGAGCCGTTGGGTCCAGCGTCCGTTAGTGGAAACGTTCCAGAGCTGCTGCCACTGCGCTGTCAACTCCGTCCGGGTCTGCGTGGCAATGATCCTGGTCTTCGCTCCTTCGCCTGTGGATCTGAGCCCGTTCTTCTGCCATCAGGTGGATCGGCATCATGTCGGCCACAACGCATACAGAATCATATGACACCGTGCGGAATGCCCGTGCCACCCGCAGGGCACTCCTGCCAGCAATACTGAGGTGACGACGCTTGAAAGGAGCTTCCGTCGCGCCTGCCTTGGACCGCCAATGTTTGGCATGATCCGCGCTAGCGCGTTGCAAACTGCTCTGGCCTTAGAGCTCGCTATCTCCAGGTGTTCGTCGAAGCGTAGCCTTGAATCGACCTGGACTCCCAGGTAACGCAGCGACGGCTGAGAGAGTATGTCGAGTACTGCCTCGGTCTTATGGTCAGCCAGTTGCAGGCCGTTTGCAGCAAGCCATTAGCGAATTATGCCAACAGTCTCGTTCGCCATCTGCGTGACTTCCTCTAGATGCTTTGCAACTACCACCACCACAACGTCGTCTGCAAAGCCAACCATCGTGATTCCTGTGTGCAGAAGCAACCTAAGTACTCCTTCGTACATGACGTTCCACAGCAAAGGACCGAGAACCGAGCCCTGTGGAACTCTTCTCGTGATGTTGCTGGTCCTGGGTCCTGCGACCGTATTGTATACCAGGGTTCTATCGCTAAAATAGCTCACGATTATACGCCTGATGTACTCTGGAACCTCCATCCTCCTCAACGTATCCAGGATGCGATCCCAGTACGCTTTCCTGCGGTGACCTGACGCGCGGTATTCATGACCACGTTGATGCCACCCACAGTAGATATCGCCTTCCGGAAACCATACTGGCCTTACGATAGGCCTTGGGCGCCTTCGCTGAACTTCTCCAACCGATTTCCGATGATCTTTACTTTACCCGCCGTGTCCAGTAGGCAAATCGGACGGTACGATGACGGATCGTCTGATGGCTTATTCCTTTTCGGGAGAAGGACCAGCTTTTGCTTCTTCCACCTGGTTGGGAAGATTCCTTCAACGAGACAAGCGTTATACGTACGGAGGAAGACGTCTGGACGGGATCTTATAGCAGCTTTAAGAGCGACGTTTGTAACGCCGTCCGGGCCTGGTGCCTTTGTGTCCCCGATCTTGTTACAGGCTCTGAGCAGCTTCTCTTCCGTGATAGGCAGTATGTCGGAGGGATGGTCTACGGGCATTTCCTCGGTATAGGTGATTTCCGGTTGGTGTGGAAAGAGGGTTGCGACTATCCTTTCTAAAAATACCGGGCAGGATGGTGGAGCCATAGTGCAGCTATTCAGCCTCGACATTACTGTCCAGTACGGCCTGCCCCACGGGTCACCATCGACCAAGTCGCACATCTCTCTCCAGCTACGCCGCTTGCTCACCCTAATTGCTCTCTTTAGGGCTCCCCGCGCCTCTTGATGTCGAATCCTCAGGGCGTCGTGGTTCTCACGACCTCGGGCGCGTTGTGCCAGTCGCCGGGTGCTGTGACACAGCTTCCGAAGCCCCGAAATTTCATCGTTTCACCAGTAGATTGGAGCGTGATGGCTTCGGTCGGTGACCTTACTCATAGCCGCGTCGCAAGCGTTAGCGACCAGCGACATGAGCTGCGAAGATATACTCTCAGCGGACCCTGCGCGCTGGACTTCCTCTACCATCATGACGCCGAAGGACTCGCGGTCAAAGGATCTGGCGTTTCACCTAGCAGGAGCTGACGACTCGCCTGCCCTTCGTCCACCCTCCGAGGCAACTTCGATGACGATAGCCTGGTGGCCACTATGAATATCGTGGTCGCTGACCCGCCACGACGCGACTCGAGGAGAAAGACTCTCACTGGCGAAAATCACATCTATGATGGAGGTATTGCCGTTTCGCATGAACATCGGGGTTTCCCGGTGTTGAGAAGGGCGGCTTCTAGGGACGCTGCGAAGTCCAGGAGGGCCTCACCTCGCCTGTTGGTCACCCTGCTAGCGTCATCGGCAAGTTCGTTCTGCAAGTCCTCAAACTCGCCCAGCGAGGCACTCGTACCCAGACAAATCCGGTTCTTGGTGTTTGCGGCGTCTCCTGAACGGCGATCCGTCCGCACACCCACATCACTGCTCGACTCGAGGCATCGTGAATCCATGTACTGCTTCGATAGGATGGCAATGTCGATGTCAAGGTCACGCACCATTTGCATCAGCAGGGCTTGCGCTGCCTCGCAGTGGTTACGGTTTAGCTGGAGTATTTTCATTTCCTACTTGCCACTGCTTTCACCTTTGCTTGATAAGCCGCGCACCCGAAGCTCTCCGTCGGATGGTTCCTATTGTCCTCGCACAGAACACACAGAGTTACGAAAAAAAGTTTCAAATAACAGATGTTAGCAAAAATATTTGGAATATAAAATGTTATTTTAAATTTTTCTGTATATGCGTCTAATTTTGAGAAAAACTAATTTATATATTTAATAATATATACCAAAAATCATAGCAGCAATAGAAACAAAAAACATAAACATGTTTAACATTTATATGTCAAATAATAATTGTTAAACGCAAGGAGCAAGTCGTAAGTGTTCAGTTCAGCGTTTTTGATGCTATATCAATTTCATTGATCAAATAGTAAGCAATTTTATATTCTATTTATTATTGTCTGTAATAAAAATTAAAAAGAAAAAACATTCAATATGCTGTGTATAAGAAAGTCGTGTGGTGACCACACCAGATTTTTTTAAGTATACTTGATATGAACTTTAATTTTTCTTCCAACTATACAACAAATACATTCTTAATTTAGAATAATTACTCAAGAAATTGATTCAATATTGTTATTATAAACGTCAGACATTATCCTAGTTTTGACTTCGATTATAAAAATCTATTAACGGACTTCAACACGGTGACACAACTTAATCAAAGAAAAATTTAATCTTGTTTATACTTATACAAATTATTCAGTGGTAATATAGATGACCCATATTGTTTAGAACGTATTTCTTTACTGGTATCCCGTTCAACTTCTAGAAATAAAGTGACCTTTAGTTGTACTGCTGTAAAAACGAATTATGAAATGATAGCACCAATAAGACAGTTGTGTACTACTTTCAACAATATATCATGCAGTATAGATATATTTGACAACTCCTTTATAAAATTTAGGCAAATACTATACAATAACATTTGTTTATAAACTGGCATTTGTTTTAATTATTTCAATTTATTCATAACTGAACTAATATTTTCATTCTAGCTAATTTAATTTTACCGTCCTATTTTTCTATGGAATGTAATTAATTGTAATAATATGATTTAAATTTTTCATGTTTACTTTCGCTAAACGATTATTTTATGTTTTGTATTAAACAATCGTCCTGTAATTGGCATCTCAGTATCCCGCTGGAAAGATTCATAAATATATAAATAACAAAATTATGAATTTAGTTTCATCTATAACGGTTATTTTTCTACTGATACAACGTTACAATGGGGGATTCAAGTGGTAGAGCTTTTTAATATATATTTATTAAAATAAATTCTTGACCGTACATCATATTTAATACAATATAAAATCATACCATAAATTATATCTTTATTGCTGAAATATGAAAGTTAAAGTTGAATAATTTAAAACGTTCGCACTGCCATATTGCAATGACGTAGTTGCATTAAGCCAATCACAGAGTTTTGTCTGAAACGTTTGTCGGTGCTCAAGAAGACGAAGAAGAAATAAGCATTCAGCATTCTACGATTCTACCAATGACGTATAATACTAGACGAATTATGCCGTATTCAAGTCAATGCAGTGTTGTGAAGCAGAGAAGAATGGAATAACTTGAAGGTCCGCCGGATGCGCGGCAAGGAGCGAGTACACTTTGATGTTATGCAAGTTGCTCCTTGCCGCGCACCCGCCTCACCAACCAGTTATTCTATCCCTTTCTGACTCACAACAAACGCCGATGTTATCCGTCTAGTTATGTTTTGTCTGAGGATTCTACTAACAACGACAAGTTACGTGTTATTTATCTCTGTCTTATCTGTCTCTCTTTAAGCTAAGATGCAACTACGTCATATTCATTTGTTTCGAATGTTTAAATATTTTTATCATGCTTAATACAAGTTTTTAAAAAAATAAAAAATTTGGGTGTAATTATTTTATTACGTAGATTAATATATAAAAAATTCAAAAAAGTCTTGAATGGCCCATTGGTTCAATACAAATAGGAAAAACTGTACGGATCTAATGGTACGGTTGGTCAGATGTCGGATCGGATGTGAGACCACCTGTCGGTTCGGATGTAGAATCAACTAACGGATCGGATTTCGGATCAGATTTCGGATCGGATTTTGAATCCGATCTTGGATCGAATTTCGGATCGGATCTTGGATCGTATTTCGAATCGGATCGGATCTCGGATTGAGTCGGATCGAATCGTCCGGATCTTGAGTCGAGTCGGATCGGATATAAAATTTTTCGTAAATATTAAGGCTACTGGTAATAACAAGAGACAATATTTAAATAAATTGAATAAATTTGATATAGATGTTTACCACTTCAATATACTATAATAATATATTTATTTATTCCATACAAATTTATAAAATAAAATAATTATTTAACATGTGTTGTGTTTCTAAATGTTCTTTTTTATGCTGTCTTCTAAAATGGCTACATTTTCTTCTAATTTCTGGTCATTCTGTATAATATCATCATCGCCATATAACAAATGCTGATTCGGAATACACATTTCAAAGAATTTATTGTATTTTTGTGCATATTTATCAATATCAAATAATGGTTTGGGAATCTAGAAATAATAATTATTATATAACTTAATTTTATTGGAATGACAACATGTTATACGAGATATATTTTCCTATATCGCCTTTATAAAGTAAATTTTGTTCAAAAGTTTTTAGGGACTTTTTGTGATGTCAATTACCTATTTGAAAAATGTCAAACAAAAATTTATCAGTTTATTTGTTATTATGCAACGCATGTAAAATTATTGTACTTAATTTGTTTTTTAATCAAATAATTACATTGAACTGCAAAACACTTCTTTATTAAAAATGAAAGGTATTTACTTAATTCTATAATATAACCTAGATAATTATGAATTCGAATTCGAATCTAATTATTAAGCAAAACAAATTGATTTCAAACGTGTATTGATCTGTTAATGTTACAACCTTGAAATTTAGAATGATTTTATAATAAAAAAATTAAAATTAAAGTAAATGTATGCAATATAGGAAAAATATTATGAAAACTCGTGTTACAATGGCCAGTTGTAACACTTATGTAGGTTCGGTTTCATAAAATGTTATCAGCTAATCACGTTAACTATGCAGAAAAGTTGAATTAGAATAAAAAAACGCATATAAGAAATGCGAAAATTTTTGGTAGTTCAAAAATACAAAATGATATAATTTCTATAGTATGCATCACATTAATAATTATTTGTAACAAATATTATTTAACCATAGTTATTTAACTAACAATTAGCATTTTAATGCTGATATTAATTAATTATAACATAAAATTCAGAAAATATGTAAAATGTGGTGTCAGACATCTTGACTATTGTTAACTTCTTATATGCTGTTAGCTAACATTGTTTTATGCAACTTGACCTTATTTTTCTTCCTTCTACTAACATCTTTGGAGGCCGTGTTTTGATGGCTGTTAACCGCACTTCATGTATAAAAATATATCACTATGTCATAGTGCCACACCCAGTAATGTGTCGAAGGCGTAATGATATATGTATTTATTTATTTATTTTTAGTCTACTATTTCTTACCTTGTCGGATTTTTTGGCCTCCTTTCCATGAAAGGATTCTTTGTAAAAGTTCCAGAATAAGAAGAAGAATACAACTGCTTGAGAAAGGACCAAGTAACCGAAAATTTGAGGAATAGCACATCCGCTAGCTAGAGTATATATAGTATGGACAATTACTATAATAAATTGTGCCTGAAAAATAAAATAAATAAAATATATTTTCGACGAAATGTTTAAAAAAATAGAAACAATTCAAATTATAAGACTTGGGTTAAAGTTATAATACAGATTGAGTTTCGCCATCTATATAACCTATATATAATGATATAGCTATATTTTTGCTCATAAATAGTAGCCCATTGGACACCTATACCATAATCTAAATAACAAATTCATCGATGTTTTCAACGATATATCGAAGTACTAATATGCGAAAATATCGATGTTTTTTTTTAAATACATCGATGTATAAACTGTGACAATTAATTATTTTGTAGTTTTTCGGTCGCGAAATATTTTGCGGCCGGTCCTGGCAATCTAGTTTCCCGCGCGTCCGACGTCCGATCACCAATTTCCGTCAAACTTCGACAGCGCGCGCGATACAGGCTACCGCACCATTTGTTTAACATAGGACAAACTCAATTAGCAATTTTAGTATAAATATCACGGCCGAATCATCAGTATTTACGACTCGAGAGTTCTCTCACTTGGTGCGCTACCGTACTGTTACCCGTTCCAGCAATTTTTTCGCTACTGCATCGTCATATGTCCGTCATTCGCTCTAGCGAATTTTCGCTGTCGTCCCTCATTCATCCCAGCGAGTTTTCGCGTCCGTCCGTCATTCGTCCTAGCGAGTTTCGCCTCCGTCACAACGCTCTCAGCGTCTCCGAAATCCGGCACCGCGGTCACGACGCTGTCACCGGCACCGCGTCTCTGTCACGACGCCCTCCGCGTCTCCAAAACGCGTCACTGCGTTCACGACGCCGCGCCGTCATCAGTCCTGCGTTTCCGTCACGACGCCACCAGTGTCTTCGAAAACCAGTACCGCATCCGCGACGTATCCGTCACCACCGTCAAGACCTGCAACCTTTCTGCCATCTCCCAGGCATTACGTCGCATTGTACAACTCTGTTAATAAAAGTTTGTTTATTTATTTGTTATTTCCAAAAATTTTATATAAATTCCGGATAGCTAATTTACATGAACAAGTGACGCAAGTAGTGGAGATATTCCGGCATTTGCAGGACAGGACAAACAAGCATTTCTATTGTATTGCATGACAATTTTCTTGTGTACGTATTGAATAAATACTATCAAATGTGGAATTATAGGTTGAGTAAAATAAATTATTGAATATATAACACAAACATTAACAGACTACCGTCTTTTTATCTACATGAATTATTTTTAAAATTTGCTATCACTGAGACATTTTAAAATCAGATCAGTAGTTTCAAAAGTTTTTAATCTCAAATATATATATATATATATATATATATATATATATATATATATATATATATATATATATATATATATATATATATATATATATATATATATATATATTTAGTTTCGATATTTATAACCACAAAACTTAATAAGATATTTATATCTGAAATATATTAAAAAGGCAATGAAATAAGTGTTCCCGGATCGGTTGTTTTCTACTAATTAAAATGGTGATAAGATCCAAAGCTACTATCGAATTAGTAGTCCTCAAGCGATTCAGTGGCGCCACCGTGTCAACAGTATAAGTTTTACGCGTGTGTGTACTTGGTTCCTGTATAGAACATTGAGAAGATCTACCGTTGTGCAAATCAATTTTTTTAAAGTAAGCAATAAAATGAAAATAAATAAAATGTTGCAATTTCCGTATTATTGTCACATTTCAACTATGTTACATGTCCACATTAATTCTGAATATAAATTAACTCCAATGTTGTTTTTTTTTCAATATCACTACTGACGTAAATTATTTAAGGTTAGAAATTTGAAAATATGTCAATTATTGTTGTTTTATATATTTATTTGTAAGGTTTTATATCACTATAATTATCAATGGATATTTATTATTTATAACAATCGAATTTTTACGTTTTCAATAAATTATTATTAAATATTCATTAACAAGAGTTTTACTTTTTTGATTTGTAGAAAATTTACTTTTTCAATAGTAGAATTTTCACTATTTCATTAGTAAATAAATCACATTTTCATTTGGTGAATTTTACTTATTATTAGTAAAAAATTCACTAATTAATTAATTAATGTGACAAGTTTCACTAATTGAAATTAGCGTGAAATTATAATTTTAAAAATCAGTTTTTTTATTATTTAGTTTTAGAAGAGGAATTGTCCATAACTCTTTTGTCTGTACATTGTTGCATGTACTCGTATATAATAGTCCAATGCTCGTATATCGCTCTGAGCAATATTCGGGATTAATTTCACTTCACGACAAAATGTTAATTCCACGCAATCGTATTTTTTTAAGATATCATACCTTCGCATAGCCAGTCAACATATTCAAATAAATTGACACAAACGATAAATTCAACACAGGAAACTTTAAATAATTGTTTACAACTAAAGCGGTCAACTTGAATGAATCTCTTTTCGAATCTCGTCCTAAAAAAATAGTTAATTATGTAGTGATCACTGCCTGGTTTTCCTGACAGTTTATAGTCAAACAGCTGTTTTTATGCAGCTGTCACATGAGTGCCGCAGGATGTATTTTTTTTTTATTGCGATATAAAATGTCTGAAAGGGTTATTACCTTATTTGTAATAAATAGGTTCTTTGCTGACGAAGTAAATTGTCTCAGCAGAGGAGATAATTCTTTAAACTCCGGAAATTTCATAAAGTGTAACCAGAGTATACTCTGTACAATTAATATTAATTTAACGTGCAACACCAAGAAGTATTTAGATTCGATTTGCTCCGAGTATGTAATTGGTAATGAACTGAATATTATTTAAACAGCCGAATAATGACTCAACTACAACTATATGGTCAATAATAAACAACAACACGAATTCAACTATAACAAATTATATAAACTACAATAGAGTAAAAACACAACGAGTGAAAGTTATATAATACAAAATAATATACGTTTAGATCCGTGACTATATAATCCAAAGACGCTAAAATTAATTTACAAACAACTGAATTTCGATCTGTTACAACGCAGTCAATATTTACTTCGCAATGTCAATTACGACATGTAGTTTTAAATAAATAATATAATATTTATTCGACATTTACATTATTTTATTTTGTTTTTTTTTCAATATTTAAAAATAAAATAGCTATTTTAGACAATTTTAAATTTAGTTCATTTAGTAATCCAACAAGTACAATAAGAAATGCAGTCTGATTTAGAAACAATTTTTTTGGGTGACGTCTTTGAAGAGATAACTAATTGAATTTATTTGAAAGCTTATTTTTTTGTAGTAATTTTTTTTTCATGAAACCGACAAGAAAGTGCCTATTTTTCAGAGCAATTTTAGTATGGAAAGTAGATTTTTACCAAAACAGTCAAGTCAAATTTGTGTTCAAGGTTACAACAAAAATAGGAGTCTAGCAAAGACTTTACTTGACTGTTTTGTAATTTACCAGACTTTTTTTTGTTGTAACTTTGGCTACGTAGCCTGATGTCAATAAAATTCATATAAAAGATTTAAACATGTTGAATTATTTATGATTAATTACTAATTAAATTAGACGGTTTCAGAAAAAATAGTATATATACGTCAGGAACGTGTTTTTACTTGACTCAGCGGATTAAAATACTCGTATTGCAAACAACTTCTTCGTCAAGTAAACGTCACATCAACATACCTGTTCGTACCTTCTTTGGAATATCTACTTGCTTGTTGCTTAAACAATTGTTGTTTCACAAGTTACATGAGATTTAATTTTTCTCTAGAAAACATTGCGAATATTATCGCTTATCACTGTATGCTTCAATTGCAGTTTTATTTAATTTCTGTATATTTCAAATTTAGAGACAGATTTTAAAGTAAAACTATTAAGTGAAATTGTATTTTTTATAAAATTTCAAGAATATTTCGCTTAATTTATTTGGACAATAACTAAGTAAGAATTATAAAATAAAACATAATTTATTCTGTGTTTATACGTCCCCAACAAACCGAAACGACTTTAATAATATTTAAAATCGGTGAAATATAAAATTATCTTTAATGTAATAAAAGCAATAAATAATGCTATTTGAATATGTTTGTTTATTTTTTAAATCATATTTATTTTTACGGTATTAGGACAATTAAATAGAAACATGAGTATTGTTTTTATTACATTCCATTAAAATCTTATATAAACTTGTCGATTAATTTGATTGATAGTAATAATCAGTGCTATCTACTAGATTTTTTCTATATTTATTGACAGTGTGTGCAAAGGAAACTTATATGGAACACAGTTTATACGCTATGAACATTGTGGTGCGAGATGTTATCGACATTATGGCTTCTCAACAAGATGGACTTGTTGACTTAGTATCATTTAGAGAGACGCTATGGTTTTAGACGGGTGGCATGTTTCGATATATTACAGTAATAATGTGGATGGGATTTTATAGCATGTCCCTGTGACAAATATCAAACACCGCATATTTACGGTTTGGTTAGTTAGATTATATTATCAATATGTTTTTGTAAGTATTTATATTTTGAATTTTAAAGAAATACTGATATTTGGTTCATAATGACTATAAATTGATAATTAAATTTTTGTGAACGATCCGGGAACACTTATTTCATTGCCTTTTTAATATATTTCAGATATAAATATCTTATTAAGTTTTGTGGTTATAAATATCGAAACTAAATATATATATATATATTTAGTTTGTTGATGTGACGTTTACTTGACGAAGAAGTTGTTTGCAATACGAGTATTTTAATCCGCTGAGTCAAGTAAAAACACGTTCCTGACGTATATATACTATTTTTTCTGAAACCGTCTAATTTAATTAGTAATTAATCATAAATAATTCAACATGTTTAAATCTTTTATATGAATTTTATTGACATCAGGCTACGTAGCCAAAGTTACAACAAAAAAAAGTCTGGTAAATTACAAAACAGGCAAGTAAAGTCTTTGCTAGACTCCTATTTTTGTTGTAACCTTGAACACAAATTTGACTTGACTGTTTTGGTAAAAATCTACTTTCCATACTAAAATTGCTCTGAAAAATAGGCACTTTCTTGTCGGTTTCATGAAAAAAAAATTACTACAAAAAAATAAGCTTTCAAATAAATTCAATTAGTTATCTCTTCAAAGACGTCACCCAAAAAAATTGTTTCTAAATCAGACTGCATTTCTTATTGTACTTGTTGGATTACTAAATGAACTAAATTTAAAATTGTCTAAAATAGCTATTTTATTTTTAAATATTGAAAAAAAAACAAAATAAAATAATGTAAATGTCGAATAAATATTATATTATTTATTTAAAACTACATGTCGTAATTGACATTGCGAAGTAAATATTGACTGCGTTGTAACAGATCGAAATTCAGTTGTTTGTAAATTAATTTTAGCGTCTTTGGATTATATAGTCACGGATCTAAACGTATATTATTTTGTATTATATAACTTTCACTCGTTGTGTTTTTACTCTATTATAGTTTATATAATTTGTTATAGTTGAATTCGTGTTGTTATTTATTATTGACCATATAGTTGTAGTTGAGTCATTATTCGGCTGTTTAAATAATATTCAGTTCATTGCCAATTACATACTCGGAGCAAATCGATTCTAAATACTTCTTGGTGTTGCACGTTAAATTAATATTAATTGTACAGAGTATACTCTGGTTACACTTTATGAAATTTCCGGAGTTTAAAGAATTATCTCCTCTGCTGAGACAATTTACTTCGTCAGCAAAGAACCTATTTATTACAAATAAGGTAATAACCCTTTCAGACATTTTATATCGCAATAAAAAAAAAATACATCCTGCGGCACTCATGTGACAGCTGCATAAAAACAGCTGTTTGACTATAAACTGTCAGGAAAACCAGGCAGTGATCACTACATAATTAACTATTTTTTTAGGACGAGATTCGAAAAGAGATTCATTCAAGTTGACCGCTTTAGTTGTAAACAATTATTTAAAGTTTCCTGTGTTGAATTTATCGTTTGTGTCAATTTATTTGAATATGTTGACTGGCTATGCGAAGGTATGATATCTTAAAAAAATACGATTGCGTGGAATTAACATTTTGTCGTGAAGTGAAATTAATCCCGAATATTGCTCAGAGCGATATACGAGCATTGGACTATTATATACGAGTACATGCAACAATGTACAGACAAAAGAGTTATGGACAATTCCTCTTCTAAAACTAAATAATAAAAAAACTGATTTTTAAAATTATAATTTCACGCTAATTTCAATTAGTGAAACTTGTCACATTAATTAATTAATTAGTGAATTTTTTACTAATAATAAGTAAAATTCACCAAATGAAAATGTGATTTATTTACTAATGAAATAGTGAAAATTCTACTATTGAAAAAGTAAATTTTCTACAAATCAAAAAAGTAAAACTCTTGTTAATGAATATTTAATAATAATTTATTGAAAACGTAAAAATTCGATTGTTATAAATAATAAATATCCATTGATAATTATAGTGATATAAAACCTTACAAATAAATATATAAAACAACAATAATTGACATATTTTCAAATTTCTAACCTTAAATAATTTACGTCAGTAGTGATATTGAAAAAAAAACAACATTGGAGTTAATTTATATTCAGAATTAATGTGGACATGTAACATAGTTGAAATGTGACAATAATACGGAAATTGCAACATTTTATTTATTTTCATTTTATTGCTTACTTTAAAAAAATTGATTTGCACAACGGTAGATCTTCTCAATGTTCTATACAGGAACCAAGTACACACACGCGTAAAACTTATACTGTTGACACGGTGGCGCCACTGAATCGCTTGAGGACTACTAATTCGATAGTAGCTTTGGATCTTATCACCATTTTAATTAGTAGAAAAAAGTGAAGCTATTACCTTACTAAAATTTTAGTAGATTCAATCTTAAACTACTAATTTTTATGTAGTTTTCATACTTACTATTTCAATTAGTGAATATTCTACTAATTCAACTTAAGAGAGTAGGAACAAAAATAGGATTTTTACTTCAATTGCCATGGCGATAAAAATAATGTTATTAATTTGTTTCATTTTCATATAAATAAATCGTCCAAATATTCTAAAAAGGTGGGTAAAGAAAAAATAATATGTTGTGACTTGCTTATAATAGTGCCAGAGTATGATTAATACAAGTAACTGTATTTTTTATTTAACGATAAATCATACTTTGTTGACAGGCGGACTCGAACTGACGAACCTGGGTTTGGGTGACGTCACAGTATGTTAAGAGGAGTAAATATGTTTCATTCGGACTAAAAATACTATTTCGAGTCTCGCAATAATGCCAGACTCCGCTACTGGCAACCTTTAATCTTGTATTTTTAGTCCTAATGAAACAAACAACTATTTCAATTAATTCATTTCCCATAGTGGGATCGAGCCATATAGAATTCTATAGCTGTATTCCATTTGCCACTTGGTTCATTTAAATCAGATCAGATAAATTAGACAACATGACTAAATGAACTGAATTAAGCAAAATGATGCATTTTGTAACAATATGAGCTATCTCATTATTGTATGTTGCTTCAGATAAAAGCTTGGCTTCGTGTAATTTGACACTCGTGGACACATGGCCTTTCCTGTGAATGCGAAAACTGTAGGTTTTCAAATATAGGACATTAATTTATAAAAGTGACAGTTATTAGTTAGTGTTCTAAGAATTTTAGCATCTTTTCGTGTTCACCAAAGATCGGCAGTGCCTTTGTGACAGATTACACAGCCCCAACCACTTGAGACATCTGTGGAAATGGGTTCCAGATGTGGGTAGTTTTACCAAGAGGATGTCAAGTGTTTGGGATAGCCAAGTTAGTCAAGAACAGCGACTCTACGTGTAAAGATGTGCGGGCATCTTTACAAAATGCGATGGCGCGAATTCACCTAAGTTTTATTTAATTTGTGCAACTTAAATTCATAATCTAAATCTGTTTTCACCATTTCATTATTCATAACGTTTCACCAATTGTACAATCGTGTTACATTGGCGCAGTCCGGTAAGATTGGCAAAAAGATTTAATTAATTTAATTAATTAAATCTATTCTAGCGTCGCTTAGTTAGAAATTTTATGTTTTTTGTTTAAATCTTTAGACGTGAGCCATTCTTCTACGAATCTTTTATGAGTGTTTAAGTTGAAATTTGGTATATTGTTTGATGTGTTTTGTTGCAAATTTATTTTTGTGAATTTTATGTTTTATTGAATTTTGAGAATTTTTGAAAATTTAGTTTTGGTTGATAAAGTTTTAGTTTTTTTGAGTGTTTTAAGTGCTTCAGTATTGAAATATTTTGATATTTAGAGTTTTTTTCAGTAAATTGAAATTTTTGAAAAATGTTGGAATTTTATTTTGAACATTTGGTTCAATTTATGATTAAAGTGTGTGAAAACAGAAGTGTAAAGGTAAATTCAGTGAACCCGCGTCAATAAAAAAGTTAATATGTATCCGTACGTTCCGCCGACGTACCCGCCGCCATCTGGATATCCATCGGGAGTACCTGGCTCCTGGTTTCCAGTGACATCGCCGTGGGGTACGATTCCAGCATCGTATCCACCAGCGGCAGTGAAATATGGTTTGCCACAAAAGCCTTCGCTACCTGTGCCAAGGCCATATCACGTGCCGCCGCAGCAGCTGACAGCACCGTGGAGTACGAGTCCATCACCGTATCCACCGATGGCCATGCAGTATGGCGTACCAAAGCCATACCCCGTGCTACCTCAGCAGCTGACATCCATGCCAGCTACCTGTATACAGCCGTTAGTTTACGCACCTTTACCGAATATATTGCCTTCCGTTCTTCAGTCTGACACTCAGCCTTTGCAAGTTGCAAAAATTACTGCGGCTGAGTTTGCATCATTATTGCAGGCTGAAGAACGTATTTTAGTGGACATTCCACGTCCAAAGGAAGACAACATTGAGATCGTGGCTGTATCAGAGGTAGCTGATGTCGAGAAGAAAGAAAATGAAGAGGTAAGTGCTTTAACTTGCAATGTAGTATGTATTGAAGTTGATAAAATGGACAGCGATGAAATAAGGAATGAAACAACTTTAGTAAAAGATGGCGAGCTTTCAGGAGAAAATAATCTTGTCATGGGCATGGAACAAGTTACCAGTAGCGTACTTGGTTCCACTGTTGAGCTGTGTGTTCTATGCGTAGAACACACAAGTTTTGAGCGATCGAGAACTTTTGATAAGTTGAGATCATTGAATTGGAGCAAGTCCAATTCAAATTGTGCGCCCATGAGATCAAGATTTTTTCTCAATAAGTATAACATAATTAGCAGCTTTAAGTCCATCGTAGCAAGTGCACTGTCCATTGAAATCGTCGACAGTACATTGCAAGTTAGGCATTACCTGAAGGAAACAGACCCCCCGCTAGTAAAACGACCGCATCTACAGTTGGACATCTGGTTCGACCATCAGCTGATCTCCGGCCAGTGTCAAGAACCCCAGTTCAAGGAAGAACCACCCCCTTGCTCCTCAGTGAAGTTTTGTACAATTGTGTGTAGTGGTAGTGAAAGTGTGGTGCATTCCCCGCGTACCCTTTGCAACCCTACAACCCAGGATATGACCCAGTGACAATTGACAATGTTTTTGTTTTTTCGGAACAATAGTGTTTAAGTGCATGTTAGATTTAGTTTAGTTTAATTATGTAATTATATGTATTACAAGAAAGATTCTTTGTTTTAGTTGTGGTGCAAATTTCAGATGTTGGAATTAGAGAATTCCATTGGTTTAGGAACATATGTTCATTTGTGTCACTGAATTTGTACCAGCTGCAAGAATTATGTGTAATAATATATATTTTAATCTTTGGTGTTAAGTGAAATTTGATAATTTCAGTTGTATGAATGTACTCGTACAAGCAGGTTCAATTTAAATGTATTGTTCTGTTTTACATTAGGCTACATGCGAATAGTCTTTCGTTTAGTAATTGGATTTTAGTTTAGCGACTTGTTTTATTTGAGCAATTTTATTTTTTATAATACTGTGTATTTTCATTTTGTTTAGTGAAATTTGATAATTTCAGTTGTACGAATGTACTCGTACAAGTAAGCTCGATTTAAAAATATTGTATTCTATTACAATAGGCTACATGAGAGAAGTCTTGTGCTTAGTTATTTGATTTTTGTTTAGCAATTTGTTTTATTTGTGTGTTTTATTTTATATTTGCTAATTTAGCAATTGATTTAATTTTGTCAAGTTTTGTGTTTACTAATTTGATGTTTAGATTAGCGATTTGTTTTACTTTAGCAACTGATTTAGTGATTTATTTTGCATTTGCAATTGGTTTTATTATTTATAATTTGTGATTGCTTGTTTAGCAGTTGGTTTAGATTTTAGCAATCTGTGTTTGCTAAGCAATTGATTTAATTCGATTTTTTCTAGTTTTACAACAGCAAATTAAGTTACTTAATTTGTTTATAATTGTAGAATCATTGGTAATTTTGAGAAATATGTTTAGTTATCTATACGATAAAGGATCGAGAGAGCTTCGAAAGAGGCGGTTCAACCCCACAATGGGGTGTAAAACCACGATGTATGTATGTATCTATACGATAACCAGTTTATATTTTTGGTAATGTTTTAGTTTTGTCAAAATTGGTTTTGATTTCTGCTGCGTATTTTAAAGAATACCCAGTTGGAAATCTGTAAATTTGATAATTCAGTTTAGATTCAGTATCGCAGCATTTCAGGAATGAAATAGTTCACCCAGTTACCGGTAAAATAAATACATCGAGGTCACCGATATATTTATGTTTTAACGTGGGGATAATGTAACAATATGAGCTATCTCATTATTGTATGTTGCTTCAGATAAAAGCTTGGCTTCGTGTAATTTGACACTCGTGGACACATGGCCTGTCCTGTGAATGCGAAAACTGTAGGTTTTCAAATATAGGACATTAATTTATAAAAGTGACAGTTATTAGTTAGTGTTCTAAGAATTTTAGCATCTTTTCGTGTTCACCAAAGATCGGCAGTGCCTTTGTGTCAGATTACACAGCCCCAACCACTTGAGACATCTGTGGAAATGGGTTCCAGATGTGGGTAGTTTTACCCAGAGGATGTCAAGTGTTTGGGATAGCCACGTCAGTCAGAACCACCGACTCGAAGCGTGAGGATGGGCGGTCATCCTCATATGAGACGCGACGTGCGCGAATTTACTTAGTGTTTTTATAATTAATGTAACTAAAAATTAAATCTGTTTTCACCATTTCATCACTTATAACGTTTTACCAGTGTATCTTCGTGTTACAATACATTCCATATTTTATAATATCTTATATGTCTAAATATCAAAGCTCATTTTTTATTAACCCTTTCAATTAACTAAGTGTTCATCAGTTCTCAATAAGTGATTTGTGTGTTCTAACTGGCAACGATTTGCCAGTCCATAGTTTAGTTCACAACCAGAAAAGGAATTCACAGAACAAGTAAGTAACATTCACATCAAATTTATATTATTATCAGATTTTAACTTATTCGCTCTGTACGTTCAACGAGCTCGTGTTACAACTTATTGGATTGAATTATTTGAAAGTAAATTAGTAACAATAATTCTAGCACTGGAAATAAAGTCAACGAAGTACTCTAGCGAAATAAATATATGATCTGGTTCAGTAAATGTAAGTTAGATCTGATCCAAATGGCAAATGGAATACGCTTCATAATAGAATTTAGAAAAAAAATTTCAAACCTCCTAATTATTCAACATTTTAAATAATTCTACAGTAAAAATATAGTTTACATCATTTATGTATTACCTGATATGAAAACCATATGATATTTTATGCTATATTAAGTAAAACCATAATTTTTACTTGACAGTTGACAGCGATTCTATTGTAAATAGCATTCTATATAGCACGATTCGCAGACAGTTCTGCTAGTCACCTAGCATATCTAGGGATGAACAATTTTCTAGTTGGTGTTGTTATCCCATTTATATATGGCAGAAGTATTCTTTGAGATTCTTTTAGATATTTATTTACAATATTGTTTTATTTATCGTTCTACTTAATTTTAAATACGATAAAGCAAACGTACTTTGGTTGCTTTGATTAAACAAATGAAAATATGTATTATTGTACACAAACGATAAATTCAACACAGAAAACTTTAAATAATTGTTCGCAGCCAAGACGGTCAACTATGAATAAATCTATTTGCAAATCTCGTCCCAAAAAAAAGGTAATTATGTAGGTGGCGTAGTGATCGCAGGTTGGTTTTCTGACAGTTCATAGCCAAATAGCAGTTTTTATGTAGCTGTCACATGAGTACCCACAGCATATTTTTTTGATTGCGATATAAAATGTCTGAAAACGTTATTACTTTATCTGTAATAAAAAAAGTCCTTTGCTGACGAAATAAATTGTTTTAGCAGAGGAGAAAATCCTTATACTCTGGAAATTTAATATGGTACATATTTTTTCAATGTAATATAATTGTAAAAGCAATAAATAATGCTATTTTATTCCTTTTGTTAATTTTTAAATCATATGTACATTTACGTTACTAGGACAGTTAAAAGGGTATATGAGTATTGTTTTTATACAGGGTGTTAATACTAAGTTGTAACAGTTATTGGCGTTTTCTTTAGTTTTTAAAAAAATCGTCATTATTCCCTTATTTAAAGGAATATTTAAAAAATACAAAAACTTTCAACATTTTATTTCGGGTCCTTAAAAAATTTGTATTTATAATTATTTTCTATTTTATCAAATAACAAAATGGCGACCGATCAAAAATTTCAAAACAAGATATTTTGAAAATCACTCAATATATTTTCGAAAATAAAACATTTATGAAGTCCTTAAACTATCTACTAAAACATTTGTCTGAATAATTTTTTTCGATCGGTCCAAAAAAGTCTTTATTCAAATTGAATTAAAAGATAAATTTTAACAAACTGCAACAATCATTTAAAACAAAGTAGGCTTGCTGCCATTAAACTAGAAAATTAAACAAGAGAAACAAGTAACAAACAAACAAACAAGAAAAATAAACCAATGAACAATAAAACAACATTCGTAGCAACGCAAGCCTGGCAGCGTGTTTTAATATTAGAAGAGACACTTGCAAGAGCTGCCTGCTTATATTTTATATCTTCTGCTGCAGCTACTACTCTAGCTACCAGTTTTAATTCGGTGTTTACTGGTGTGTCATATTCAGAGGTCTTCATCTGACCCCATAAAAATAAATCTAGGAGAGTTAGATTGGGGCTCCGGGCTGGCCACGCAACAGAACCTCCTCTCCCAATCCACTTATTCGGATATTCTCTATTTAGTAGTACTATGACTTCTCGGGTTGTGTGAGCCGGTGCTCCATCCTGTTGAAACCAAAGTCTTCATCTGATAGCGGTAAGTCATCAGGAAGCTCTGGCAGAGCGTTATTTAAGAAAGTAAAATAATTTCCACCATTCAATCGGTTTGAGAATGTAAGGTTCAATCATGTACTCCCCTACGATTTAAGGCCATACATTTACTAAAATACGTCGTTGATTCGCACGTATAAATATTGCATGGGGATTTTCATCACACCACAGGTGATTATTGCGAGAATTAAATACATCGTCCCTTTTGAAACAAGCTTCGTCTGTAAATAAAATAAATTTTTCAAAACGTCTGAAGATTGCAACGTTCAAGAAACCAACGACAAACCAACAATCTTGGCTGGAAGTCTTCAGGCCCCAAAACTTGCACTTTTTGTCTAGAAAATGGATGGAGACCTTGTTCCTTCAGAACTTGCCAAACTGTCACGTGATTTACATTTAATCTATTTGATATTACTTTTGTGCTTGTCGATGGCTCATCTTCAATAATATTAAGAACAGCTTCTTCAAATGTAGAGGTTGGACGTAATCTATTGGAATTCCCATCCATTGTTGGGTGAAAACTTCCAGTCTCTGACAAACGCCTACATATTCTTTTAAAAATGCGGCAACTTGGTTGCTGACGATTTTAATATCTGCTCCGATAAATTCTACGAGCTTTTTGTGCATTCCTCCTTGCCTCTCCAAAAACCAAAAGCATGTCAAGAAGTTCAGCGTTTTGATAATTATGCATTTTTATACACAAATTATGCAAATAACTTTTCAAGATGAATCAGTAAACTATTTTTTTTTAAATAAAGATATTTCTAAAGAACAAGATGAAAAAGTATTTAAATTTGAACGTACAAACTAGAGAACAAGTGCCTCAAGTTTGAAGTACGCGTTTATTATTCGTCTTTTGCTTCATTGTTTCATGATAGCAAGCCTACTTTGTTTTAAACGATTGTTGAATTTTGTTAAAATTTATCTTGTAATTCTATTTGAATAAAAAACTTTTTTTTGGACCGATCGAATAAAATATTTCAGATAAATGTTATAGTAGATAGTTTAAGGATATTATAAATGTTTAATTTTTAAAAATAGATCAAGTGCTTTTCAAAATATCTTGTTTTGAAATTTTTGATCGGTCGCCATTTTGTTATTTGATAAAATAGAAAATAATTGTACATACAAATGTCTTAGAGAACCAAAAGCAAATACTAAAAGTTTTTGTATTTTTAAATTTTCCTTAAAATAAGGGAGTAATGACGATTTTTCGAAAAACAAAAAAAACGCCAATTACTATGAACTGGGGCTCCAAATCAAACATTTGAACTAATAAAAGTTGTTTGTTTGAATAAATTCTAACTGCCGTTTTCAGGTGTTACAACTTAGTATTAACACCCTGTATATTATATATGCATATATATATATATATATATATATATATATATATATATATATATATATATAAGTAGTTTACATTTTTGATACAAATTTTCCATTTATTGAATATGGTTGATGAACTCGCAAGATTGGCCGCTAGATGTCATACTTTCATCATACCTTCCGATTTATTGTACATTACTTAAAATACAATAGTATTTCAATATGAAAAATAGTATAGTTTAATGTCTGAAATATATTGCAAAATATAGAGTATATTAATAAGAATTATTTAAAAATCTAATCGGTCTAATTGTCAATAAACAAAATATCAAATGCTTTCTATCACCTCCAAACTGAAATCTTTGAAAAAAATAAGTATAAAATCACGCTTACCAACTGTAGAACTGTCATATACTTTTTCCACCATAAATATTTCTTATATTCTGGTCCCATCGATGCAACCATGTAATAGAAGTACATAAATGTATGTACGAATGAGTTTATAAATCCTGCGAAAGTATATTGGCTCCCAGGGACTATTTTCACCCCCACCCAACAAATTAAAGGGACAGTAAAATGGTGAACAACGTGAAGTGTTGTTACTTGGTTATTCTTTTTTCGTAGAATGAAGAAAATCTGTAAGAAATAAAAATGTTTCTAGATTTTTTCTGAAAAGCTAGCTGTCTTAAAAAAACTCTTAGGGCAGATTTTAGTTGATAATTGTCTTAACAAGGGCTGTCTTTATGGAAGAATCTAGGAGATAACTGTCAACTAGGTTTTTAAATTATTCTATTAGGATGAATGTTTTAACTTTTAGGGGGATGTTTGGGCAGATTGCTGTCGTAAATGTAGTTCTTGATTTTTTTTTGAAAGGGAGGCTGTCTTAAACAAAAATAGAGTAGATTATAAAAGATTACTGTCTTAAAAAAGATTTTCAAAAGAAGTTTGTGTAAAATACTGTCTTAAATGTGGTTCTAGATTTTTTCTGGAGGAGCAGCTGTCTTAACTAGGTTTCTAGAACATTTTAAAAATATTTTATGAGAACGTTCGGACAGATTGTTGTGTAAATATGGTTTTTTATTTTTTCTGGAAGGGTGGCTGTCTTAATAAAAGGCTTTAGATTAAAATATAAAAGATTGCTTAGATTAATTAAATTTCTAGATTATTCAGGAAGGGTGACTGTCTTAAAAAAGATTTTAGGAAAGATTCTTGGTGAGTATTTTTTGACGTTTCTCAAAACCAATGAAATGCTTCATTGTATGTCACGTGTCTGCGTTTTAACCGATAGTCTCATTATTATATTGAGAATAAAGCTCTTGTGATTATTCCCGGGAATTGTCTCTGAAGATGCTTTTTTTGTGACAAATGATAGGTAGTCAAATAATTATTTGAAACTGTCAACGCGTCAAGTAAAATGTGTGAAAAAAAATCAATTTAGTTGTATTATAAATACAGAACTACACCAAAAAATTTTGGAAACTACTTCCAAGAATACATTAAGAAGTAATCAATCGAAATGGACCCAGTTAAAAATCTTTTAAGTTTGATGAATCAACCTCAGCAACTAAGTCAAAAAATAATCTAATTAAATACTTGCATAACTCGAGAGTTCGATAAATTAGAAAATAATTCTCCAGTATCTTTCTCAAATTTGTTTCCATTTGGCAATAGCCATTCAAGCCCTACGGGCTTTCGTGACTTTTGCCTGGCAACAAGTTTTCGAAAGATCTGTCAAATATTTTTCAATTTATTCTCACTCTCTTGTAATATTATTACAGATAATTGTCTTAAATAGGCTTTTAGATTTTTCAAGATGAGTGACTATTTTAGGATGTTTGGGCAGATTACTGTCTTAAATGTAGTTCTTGATTTTCTGGAAAGATGGCTGACTTCAAAAAGGTTTTTCTGGAAGACTCTAAAAGATTACTTGACTAGCTTTCTAGATAATTTTGGAAGGATGCTTATTTCTAAAAAGATTTTAGAGGGACGTTTGGGCAAATGTCTTAAATATGTTTCTAGAGTATTTTGAAAGGGAAAATTGCCTGGAAGGGAGTCTTTTAGGGAAGATTCTAGGTGATCACTGTCTTAATTAGGTTTTTATATTATTATGGAAGGATAACTGTCTTCAAAAAGATTTTAGAGGAGAGTGGGGTTTACGAAGATTGTTGTCTCTATGTTTGGTCAGATTTTTCTGGAAGGGTTTCTGTCCTAAAAAGATTTTAGGGAGATTTTAGAAAGATAGCTGTTTTAAATGAATTTCAGTATTATTTTAGAAGAGATAAAAAAGCTTTTAAGCAAGATTTTAGGATATCACTGTCTTAACTAATTTTCTAGATTATTCTGGAAGGGTGGCTGTCTTATAAAATATTTTAGGGGCACGTTTAGGAAGATTGCTGTCTTCAATATGTTTTAATTTTTTTTATGGAAAGGTGGTAGTCTTATGAAGATTTTAGGAGGAGGAAAATTATTGTCTCATGAACTATCTTCAATTTTATGAAATTGTACATACCGTATCAAAAAATTCGACGAATCGCCCTATTAAGAACCACCAGCTCAATTGGACACCCTGAAAATATACTTCCAAATTATTTGTGGTTTGTATGGAGCGGATTATATGTTTGCCGCTCTGTTGAAATTAAATCTTTACCTTTAAGCTTAAATGGTCTGTTTTATGCACATGTGGATAGCAAAAAAAATGTTCAATTATAACTGACCCATACCAAAGACCCTGAAACATAGAATATGAATTATATAGAGCGGTTGACATGCATGCCGCACTGTTAACATTTTAGGATGACTTTTAAGTCAGATTTTAAAATGAAACTTCTCACTGGCTCAACATTTTTCATGCCGCTCTAAGTGGTACCAAAACATTTAGTGCTTGTGATATCGGCTGAACAACACTATCGCCACTTAATGTTAAAATATTTAGAAATTTTTCTCAACTTCACTGAATATTGAATACCTCTCATTAAATTTTTCATTAAAAAGAATGAAAAATCTACTAATTGAGTTACTTTGACTACAGATTACTGTATTAAGGCAGATATGATTTTTTAAAGTGCAAACCTGATTTGTGACGTCATCTGAACTTGTCAGTGACACTCAAATAGATGACTTTTGATACATTTTTTATTTTAAGACAAATTAGGGTACTACAACTCCAATGATTGTTAGTAGGTACACGGTACATTATTTTACATTTAGTTTGGTTTTATATTACATTTTGTTAATGCATCTTATAGGTTATTAGGTATGTTGTTAGTTTTCCTTTGTGTGTCATATTTATTTAGTGCATTCTACAATGATGTGTTTAACTGTTAAAGTTTTATTGTATGTTTGGCAGTTTTAAGGGCCGTGAAACGTTTTTCATGTCAGTGGAGGCTTAATATATTTTGTCATTTAAATATTTTCCTTTGTAAATTAAGTTTTCATACCCCTGTAGATTGACACCTGCCTACTACGAAATTTAATTTATAGTTATTACTTGGAATAATTTCTTACTCTATTAATTTGGGAAGTTTTTACAATTTACAATACTTTCCAAATTAATAGACAGATGGCCGGTTTTATTAACAAAAGTTAAATTTTAAACTTGATTTAAATAAATAAAAGCAAACCGAATGTATGACAGCAATGTCAATTATTCCATAAGACATGCGATTTTGATTTGCTTTTATTTATTTAAATCTAGATTAAATTTTAAGCATAAGGCCCAGTTTTTCAATCACCTGTTTATTTTCGATTAAGCAAATGAGTAACCATAGTTTCCATTATTATTTCATCATGATTAACAATAATTGAGAGTAAACCGGTGATTGAAAAACTTGTCCTAAGTAAGAAATTATTCCAAGTAACTATAAATAGAATTTATCGGATTTTAGCCAACTAAGAAGTAAATTAGTAAATTAGATCTACTTTGCTTCGGCATAGATTTACATGTTACAACATATTATTGAAGTATTGTAAGTTAAACTATGTTAAATAATTCATCATTTTATTCATGAAGTACAAATTAAATGAATTTTCTTGCGATATCACAATAAAAAAAATTACACTGTGTACCAAAAAGCGTTTTATTTGTAATTTTCTTGCAGTACCACAGAATTTCAACTAATGGAAAACAAAAGAACTAGCAATTTTCTTTCAATTACTATATGCCAATTTAGCGAGAAAATCTGCATTGCAAACAGATATCCCAAACTAATTAGATAACTCAAAAAAATTCAGTAAACTGAAAAGTTCAGGCCAAGTACAAAAACATCCTCCAACATTTGCCCTTATAAGCCCTAATGTTTCCCGCGTTGTAAGGTTCTGATATAAAAGGTGGGCTCAAGTACATTCTTAGAAACTGAGAAACGTAAGATATATAAATTTGGAACATTAAGAGTTTCTATAAGAAGGAGAACCGAAAAGTCCTAATTACATGTTAGTCAAAGATTTCTAATGTAACATATGGGCTCAAGCACATTGTTATATTCAACATTAAAACATGTCTTTTCATACAAAAATCTGAAAAAAAGTAATTGGCGGCGTTTTGTGAGCCTTTGAACTATGAGGAAACTGAGTGGTAGGTATAGCAATTTAAGTTGTACCCCTGAAACCCTCGTGGCCACTGCGGCTATGTTCGATAACGTTCGTGAGCAACTCGGATATGTTCGGAAATTTTTGTGGACACTTCGGCTATATTCGGGGCATGGGCGGTAACCGTCGTGGCCACTTTCGGGTTCACCTCTAGGTATAATTTCTGTAGTTATAAAACGCCGCCAAGTACTTTTTTTTAGTCTTTTTTATATTGATATTTTGAACATTTGTGTCGTTTACATTTTTGTTACGAGATTAGACACTTCTGTAATTCAGATTTTTGTATGAAAATACATGTTTTAATGTTGAATATAACAATGTGCTTGAGCCCATATGTTACATTAGAAACCTTTGACTAAGATGTAATTAGGACTTTTCGGTTCTCCTTCTTAAAGAAACCCTTAATGTTCCAAATTTGTATATCTTACGTTTCTCAGTTTCTAAGAATGTACTTGAACCCACCTTTTATATCAGAACCTTACAACGCGGGAAACATTAGGGCTTGTAAGGGCAAATGTTGGAGGATGTTTTTGTACTTGGCCTGAACTTTTCAGTTGTACTGAATTTTTTTGAGTTATATCACATTCCTTTTCTAAAAAAAAAAATTGGGAAATTATTATTTTTTAAATAAAAAGAATTTAAAATAATTTAAAAAAAATTGCAAAAGCAATATAACGTACAAAATTATTAAAATATTGTTTATTTATTTATTACTAGCTATTACCCACGACTTCGTTCGCGTGGTCTACAATTTAATGCGAGTACCTGACATGCGTAGCAATGCAAGTCAAAGAAAGAAAGTGTTTGTATTTAATTCTGTTTATTGATGTGCTTTTGGATACTTAATATTTTTGTTTCTCTTTGGGACATACACGTATAAATCAGAAGGTGTTCCGACGAGTGAGCATGCCACATACAGCTGTCCATGTGAGAAGCACGGATTTACCAAATTTAGTCCACACACTTGTAGCGATTGTCCCTGTGATTTGTTGATAGTCATTGCAAATGCGAGTCGTACCGGAAATTTCAAACGTTTGAATTCGATCGCAAACTCGAACCGCGTTCGGGAAGATGGCGGATTGGAAGTTTATTATGTGTGTATGTTATGATTGGTTTTCATCTATGCCTATACCAAATTTGAATCGAATCAGTGCAGTACTTTTCAAGATAGCTACCGGCCATTTTGTTTCAAGATGGCGGACTGAAGCTTTATTATATCTATATGTTAAGATTGGTTCCCGTCTATGCCTCTACCAAATTTGAATCGAATCAGTGCAGTACTTTTCAAGATAGCTAGCGGCCATTTTGTTTCAAGATGGCGGGCTGAAGCTTTATTATACCTATATGTTAAGATTGATTCTCGTCTAGCCTATACCAAATTTGAATCGAATCAGTGCAGTACTTTTCAAGATAGCTACCGGCCATTTTATTTCAAGACAGCGGCCTGAGGCTTTATTATACCTATATGTTAAGATTGGTTGTCGTCTATACCTCTACCAAATTTGAATCGAATCAATGCAGTACTTTTTCATTATAGCTAGCGGCCATTTTGTTTAAAGATGGCGTATTGAAGTTTTATTATACCTGTATGTTAAGATTGGTTCCCGTTTATGTCTGTATCAAATTTGAATCGAATCAGTGCAGTACTTTTCAAGATAGCTAGCAGCCATTTTGTTTCAAGATGGCGGACTGAAGTTTTATTATATCTATATGTTAAGATTGATTCCCGTCTATGTCTCTACTAAATTTTAATCAAATCAGTCCAGTACTTTTCAAGATAGCTAGCGGCCATTTTGTTTAAAGATGGCGGACTGAAGCTTTATTATATCTATATGTTAAGATTGGTTCCCGTCTCTGCCTATACCAAATTTGAATCGAATCAGTGCAGTAGTTTTCAAGATAGCTAGCGGCCATTTTGTTTAAAGATGGCGGACTGAAGATTTATTATACCTATATGTTAAGATTGGTTCCCGTCTATGTCTGTACCAAATTTGAATCGAATCAGTGCAGTAATTTTCAAGTTAGCTAGCGGCCATTTTGTTTTAAGATGGCCGATTGAAGCTTTATTATACCTATATGTTCAGATTGGTTCCCGTCTATGTCTGTACCAAATTTGAATCGAATCAGTGCAGTACTTTTCAAGATAGATAGCGGCCATTTTGTTTCAAGATGGCAGATTGACCCTTTATTATACCTATATGTTAAGATTGGTTCCCGTCTATGCTTTTACCAAATTTGAATCGAATCAGTGCAGTACTTTTCAAGATAGCTAGCGGCCATTTTATTTCAAGATGGCGGACTGAAGCTTTATTATATCTATATATTAATATTGGTTGCCTGGGCTTATTTTTTTAGTGCGAAAATAGACATTTGTACGGGATGGGGCGAAACGGGGTGGGCCGAAACGGAATGAGTCGTAGTGATGTGATGACGTCACACGCGAACGCTGAACAAGAAGACGACGTTTGCCCTATTTGAAAAACGTCACTTTTCAAACATCCATATCTTTGGAACGGATGGACCAAATGGCATGAAACTTTTTTATTCCTACTCAGTTTTGTGCGGGCTACACGGTGGTTAAGACAAAACATACTTTTGTATCCGCTTGGGCTTCATTTTTTAGTGCTAAAATGGGCATTTGTTCACTCGGGATAAGAGAGACTGTAGTGTCTGGCCACTGTCGTTTGTACTTGGCCAGAGACACTTGTCTCTTGATATGTAGATTTCAAGGGATTAGAAAAGGCTGCGTTTAAGTATAGATGGTTGCATAGTAAGAATCGTGAATTTCTGTTCAACTTGTATTCAATTACAAGAAAACATATGATTGTGAAATAAACTGTAATGAAGAGATTATTTTTTGTTACATGTCGCTTGTATGTTTGTTATTAACAAATTTTCTTAGTTAATTATATATTTTTTCTAAATTTTAAATACTATGTTAAATTACAATTATATTATACTGAGGGCATAGATACCATATTATAATACATAAATTTCATGATTTCAACAAGTATATCTCAGTATAAAGTCATAACAAATAGAACGAAATTGTATATGCTGAGTAGATTTTAGGTTGCTTGATGCCATGAAAAAAGTGTACGCTATTTTTAACAGATGTCAGCACTCCCGAATTTATAACCATGTCGATAATGCAGTTGAATGTAGATTACGGGAGTGTAGAAATTTGTGAACTTACGAAGGTGTGAGCTAGCGCAAAGTATACAGTATTGCAGAATCCATTATTAGCAGTGACAGAACAATACATTTACTATCAAGATAGTAAATATATGGACAGAACCTCGAAACATTTTGTAAATTTGATTTCCATGGAGTAAATATGTGTTTTTGTGTGTTTGTAAAGTCACGGCTCCCAAAGATGTTAGTGGTAGAGGAGCCACGGGGGTAATTTTAAATTATTATGCCAGAATCAATTTATCTGTGCAAATAAAAAGCATAAAAACTGATAGGTAACTATGAAAAGCCAAATAAACAAAAATAAATACGCAAAAATTTTGACGTTTCAAAATGACATTTCTCTATTACTACAGTTAAATCATAAAATTGTTAACGTAATTTAATTTAATTTGGGATTCATATGAAACGAAATTATAAAAAATCTTATTTGTAATATATTAGTCGTCGATAAAGTACAGTATACAACTCGGTATTATGGCTATTATTTCGTTAATTACAACCCCCGTTCGTGTTGTAAGCTTCATCGTTGGAAATAATAGTATCCATTATAGCGTCGTTGTATAATATACTATTATATGTTACAAATAGATGCACTTAGAAGAGAATTCTGGCTACAGCAGTTAAATAAGTTAAATATGAACAAAAAATTAAACAGATATATTACTGTTTTGATCATTTTGAAACTGAATAGAAAAATTTTAAAGAAAAGATGCAGTCCCGACAACAAAAACCTTAACTAAAGCGATATATTGTATTTTATATTCGTCATTTTCAATTATTGAATGAAAATTAATATTTCAGTCGTAAACATTGAACCTACAGATTTAGTTTGTTATTTTGCACAAATTTTACTAAAGTGGGGGAAGGAAAATGGAATTACTCGTCTATTTTAGATGGTCGAAGCATATGGGTGTATTCTGGAACTGGATGTATTTTGTAATATACCTATTAATTTTTAAATCTCCGTTTACAGAAAATACATGTCGAAGAAAATAAAACAAATTTATATCTTCAAACTGATATCAAATTAGCTGTTTATTATTTTTTAAGTTGTCGTGCATTTCTAGCAGTTATTATGTAATCAGGATCAATACACTTCAACCTTTTTAATCTGTTGCCACGAACGATTTCAGGAAGTACACAATCCATATAAAATCGGATTAGTTTAGGTAACATTACATTTTCCCAAAGATTTCTGTCTCTCTCAATTTCTTCAATATACGAGTATAAAGGTGTTTCGGTGTTTGTGAAAATTAAAAAATAACATTTTTCCATCTCACATATGTTTAGTTGACCCTGAATCTGTGTAATAAAAGAAACATATGAATATATTTACTGAAGATACTACAGAGCATAGTGTCAGACAGTAGCGCACATATGATTTGATTGGGGGAGGTGTCAAAAAATTTATAGATAATCATTTTTCATATTTCGGAATGGTGAACATTAGAGAATCATATTTTATAATTCGTATATTATTCAACATATTCTTGTTGAAATAATTTAAGTACCTAGTGACTCGATTAGAATTTAACAAAAATTTAGTTTGTTACATAATGTTGTACTATACGGACCACCAACTTTGTCTATACTACATAACTACCGCTACTATTCGTAACCTGCTATTCCAAAAGATTATCCCGGCAACTGATTAAATATTATTACAATTAATCTACTGTGATTTAAGTCGTTTCGATTTTCATCAAATGTTAATAAAATTTTTAAAGGGGGATGTTCGGACTCCCATTACACTCTCCCTGTGTGCGCCACTAGTGTCAGATGTCATTGTAAAGAAAAAAATACCTGATAATAATAATTATGATTTTTCTTTAACTGCAGAATACCATTTGAATTTGTTTCGAGGCAAATTTTAGTTTTCATTTTTAAATCATTTCTGGTTTCATATACGTCCATTCCTATTTTTGTCAAATTATATAAGCACTTTACCTCAACCAAAGCATTTGTATGAGTAAGACCTAATAAAATAAATAAATTTGTATAAGTTATATATATATATTTAATTGGTATAACTAAATACAATGCCTGGTTTATAGATTGTATAGACTAAAAATAAGAATGATTGGAACAGAAGTTTGACAAGTACATTTATAAATTGCACAGAAATAATATAGAATTACGTTAATTTTTACACTAACTCAGTTCATATCACAGTCGCGAAATAAATAAATAATTAATATTTGAATGCAGCACGTGCATCGCGCAACCTAAACACTAGCGGAAATACACGATTAGCGACGGACTAATTCGAATGGAACACAAATTAAAATTTTATAAATTCAGAATTGTATTTGTGTAAATGTGTAAATCCACCACAATTCTTATATAATAATACCGCAAAACATCCTTGCATACCTCTCACAT
Organism: Pterostichus madidus; assembly: GCA_911728475.2. Lineage (NCBI taxonomy): Eukaryota > Metazoa > Arthropoda > Insecta > Coleoptera > Carabidae > Pterostichus > Pterostichus madidus. Next base: position 14,578,526 of record OU452304.1, on the reverse strand, counting down.
TCCTCCTTCGAAATAAATGATATTGACTGTATGGGGGGAATCATTATTTTTACCCAAGTTTGTAGTTTCCGTCATTTCATTATTTAGGAGTAGTGGTGGTGATGAACACACAGTTGCATTCAAATTCTTTTCATCGCTAACATTACAAATAATATATGAAATTATAATTACTAAAAGTTAATTATAAAAACTAGAATCTTACATGCACACTGTAGTCATTTTTTTTGTAATTTTAAATCGTGACTGTTGGCTCATAGCCTTTTTATTTCGTTTGTGTATTGTATTTGAACGACCTTTTTGTTTATTTCCCATGATCACAGCCTAAATACTCATTATTTGATTAATGACACCACAGATACTTCGAATAACAAAAAAATATTAGGTTATTCGCTAATTATTGTGAAATTATTTTTAATTTTTATTTGTTCATCTGTAGCGAGACAAACACTAAATAGCTGCGATCCGCAATTCTGCATATATTGACGAAACTGTATTTCAAGAAACAGAATTCGTGATACTCGTTGCGCTCCGACAAAGTGTTACAAAGTAACTTTATCCAAAACACAAACCAATATTTCAAATTGGTAGCACCTCAACGACATCTATTAGATAAAAATAATTATAAGAGGTAATAGTTGCATATTCGTCCGAAGACACGCGGCGGCACTCCGATTCGAACACACCCTTAAATTAGTATCAATATAATACGTATTTTTGTCAAAAAAATTGTAATGTTAGGGTATGGAACTTAATAGTCGTTGAATTCAGAAAAAAAATACTGGATCGAACAAAATAGTAAAAATAATGTAGGTAACAGTGTAAGTGAAAAAAATAAAACATATTATTTATTATAATACCAATATAACTTGGTGCTTATATCTTATCATAATGATTAAAATAAATATTTGACTATTTGTGATAAATGCGTCTTAATTATACATAATGTATCTGATATATTAAGATCTGAATCTGATCTTCGTAAAATTATTATAATTTTGTTGCTATTAGCAACACTGAACATAAATATAACTAAGTTCATATGATACTTCTAACCTATACTGTCATTGTAGCTGTCATTTATTGTTGTTAACTTACGCGTACAAATGAGTCAAGTGGTGGGCGTATGCCGCCATTTGCAGTAAAGACGAAGCATGCATTTTTTTATTGTATTATACGAGTATGTCATTTTTCTTATGTTTGTACTTAATAAATACTATCATGTGTGAAATTATAGCTTGAATCATAACTATTTATTATATAACCGGTTTAAATGTATGTTTAATGAGTGGTAAGTGTAAACCACGAGTTATGCATATATTTTAATTGTGAGTGTAATACAACTGTTTATTAAATTTTGCCCAAATAAAGTTCTCCAATATAAGTGTAAGATTTTTTATAAATGAAGTCAGAAGTTTGAAATTTCACTAATCACTTACTGTTATCTCGTCGCTGAGTATGAGATTGATGCGTTGCCATGGGTTGAATGGGCTTCTGAACCATAATCAAAATAACAAGAATGAAGGACTAATACATAAAATATGTATTGAATAATAGCAATTAGGGAAAAAAATAGTTAAAAATAATATTTTACATCGGAGATATAAGCGATTCAAAATATAGTGACATCACAAATTCGGAAGGTTCTCATTGGCCACAAGTATTTTCGCGCGGTCAATATGACATCTCAGCACTGTTTTGTTCAAACTCTTCGTCGTTTGCTTGTATGTACATGTTCAACACGTTATATATTTATTACAATCATTTAATTTAGCTTTCTTAAAATATACTTAGTAAGATTATTTTTCAACAATTCAATTGTATATTATTTGCTCTCTTTAAACGAAACAAGTTAAGTACCACTAAAACGAACTTGGGATGTCACAACCCCAACACAAAACTTTAAAAAATCATATCTCTTGTAATATAAAGAATTTTCAACCAGCATTTTCACGGATCGGATAGTTTATCATTTAGTTTCATAAAGAAAAATAGGTACAGGAGCTCATTGTTTACAGAAAAAAAAAGGAATGCAAATAGAGAATGATAGTTGTGAATTCTTTATGTTATATGTTTATATAACAACAACTTTGCGGGTCTGTGTCTAAGTAATTAAATACGAGTTTTTAAGACAAAATTGAATAAAATATATTATTGGATAATAAAAACTTTAAAAATTTACCATGTTTTTGTTACTTATAGGTGCATTCTATGGATAAAATATTTGTAATTACATGAATAATATTAAACAACTTAGTAGAGTTGATCAAAACTAATAAATAAAATTATGACTCAGCATTTTACAAAATTTTGTTTAGATAATCATATATTTCAATATTAAAATTATATAAATGTAACGCGGACTATACTAAGATGCTGAATTTGCACCAATGACGCGCTCAAGGAAGCCAGGCCGCGGTAGCAGTCAGAATCGCTAGATTCGTTGAACACAACGCGTCATCTCATATTATTTGTATTAAAATTTTATTGTATTTAGTAGCGATAAGAATCTAACAATAAATGTTTGAAAAGATTACGTGTCGTTATATTGGCGCTCCAACTTTAGGCCTAACCGTGGAAATTTGTGTACGTCGTGAGAATACGTTTTCATAAAGTGCGTGTGTTGAAACAGCGTTGTGTCATCATCGTAAAGACTTGAAAATAAGAAACAAAACGAATGTATCATCTTTAATCGGTTAATGAATTTTAGTGAGATATTAGTGTTGTGTCCGCTAAAAGAAGTAAACAAACTGTTTCATGAATCGTAGTGAGATATTCACTGTTGTGTCCGCTAAACATAGAAAACAAACGGTTTAACAAAATTGTGAAATTTGACTGCATGAATGTAAACGACAACATGCCGCCAAAGAAAGATCCTGCGATAACGCTATCGTCCGAGAAATTCGAAGAATTGATAGCGCGCCTAACTCAATCTACGCCTACGCAAGATACAAGCGAGTCAGTGCGATCTGCAACACCTGCAAATCCTTATCAAAACACCGGTAGTTTTGCGAAGTGTACGTCGCGTTTCGATGGTAGTGAGTCATCAGATGTTGATGCCTTCTTATGTCAATGGCACACTGGTCGAGAGCTCATCGATGAAACAACAGAACGCACCCGTCATCGATGAAAAATAGAGGCTCCTCTATTTCCATCGAGGAGTTCCTTGATGAAACGATTATGTCTCATTTCACACGTATTATTGTGTCTCATTTCATGTTATCGTGGGCTGTCATTTTGATTTTGCTTTGTGCTAATCTTTCGTGTTTGTTTATTTTATCAGTCAGGATGCGTTCTGTTGTTTCATCGATGAGTTCCTCGACGCTCATTGATGTTCCTCGACCAGTGTGCCATATGCCTTAGACACTGTCATAACATACAAAGAATGTATGAACATAAACAATGATAACGCTTTACGCAGTCTGCCGATACTTTTACAAGGACAAGCCGCGATATGGTGGAAAGGGGTAAAGCAAACGGTGACAGATTGGGACAATCGGTAAATTCTGCACAAAATGTTTACTCAAAAAAGTTTCCCGCTCATTTGGTGTTTCGTGAAATATTTTCTAGGGAACAATCCGAAAATGAACATGCCGAATTTTTTATATGTCATATTCGTGCACTTACCATATAAATTTAAAGAAAACATTCAACTTGATATGCTTTATGGACTGTTACGCCATAAAATACCTATGAGAATTATACGTGGTGACATCGATTCGTACGAGAAGCTACTTGATCGTCTCGATGAAAGAAGTAAGAAGAAGTAGGGAAGTCTTCTCGCCAACGATGGTTGTTCTGCAAATTACGAGTATATGGCCACTCAATTGCAGAATGTCGCAATAAACAAAAAGAAGAAAATAAACAAAAGAAAACAGACACAGCGGAAAAAGAAAAAAAGAAAATATGCGATCATTGATATACTGCTATGGATTCAAAGCTCCAGGAGTAATTCGGTCAGAGTGCCCTAAGACAACTCAAATGTTAGCACTTTTTAATTCTACGAAATGGGTGTAGACCACTGTCAAATATACAATCATCCACTTCTGCCCGTTTTTATTGACGGAATGCGAGGAAATATTCTTGCTGACACTGGTGCACCCAGAAGCATCGCAAGAATAAACTTATACGAGAAGAGAAAACATCGGTATGAATTCAAAGAGGAATTGAAACTAACATTAGCTGATGGAAGTATCTGTGCGAGAAGTGCTCAGTGCACAGAAGTTAACATTCAAATTGGTAATAAAACAATCTTAACAAAACTTCTAGTTCTGCCAACGAAGGATGACAACAGAACCATACTAAGAATGGCCGGTATAGTTATCAATACCACTGATGAAGAATGGCATTTCATTGATTATGCAAGCACTAAATATTTCTTTTCTTCAAAAGATAACGAAACTACTGTAAGCAATTGTCATGATGCTTCGTTAAAGACAATCCAGTTAAGAGAGAATAAAGGTACCAATTTGAAAAAACGAAGAAAGAAGCAAACTCAACGAGCTTCTCATTAGCAAGAAGAAAATCTTTCAACGAGGGGGAGATCCTACGCCATATGCGGAACATCGCATCGTTATGATAAAGCAAAATCAAACACCTATAGCGGTGCCACCCTTGAGAATGGCAAAACAGAAGAAAGAACAATTACAAGAAGAAATTAACAAATTTCTAAAAGAAAACATCATTGAAGAATGGGCAGCTTCAGTACTCCTTGTACCAAAGAAAGGAGGATCTGTACGACTTTGTGTTGACTACAGATGGTTGAACGAAGCCATCATTGGAGCTTCATATTCAATGCTACGTATTGACGAATTGTTACACACAACAAAACGTAGTAAGTTCATGTCAACAATTGATCTTAGAGCCGGATATCATCAGGTCAGTATCCACGAAGAAGATTGAGATAAAACAACATTTACCACTCCGTTCGGAACATGTAGATATAAAAGAATGCCGTTGGGATAGAAGAACGCACCAGCCACATTTCAATGGTTGATCTATCGCTTTAAAACAGGTCTAGATATTGACATTTTAGCATATCTTGATGATATCATTGTAGTCTCCGAAAGTATTTGATCGTCTGAAACAATTCCACTTACATGCAAATCGTGAAAAATGCGTCTTTGTACGACCAAAAGCTAAATATCTTGGACATGTATTAACCCAGAACGGAATACATGTAAATCCGAAGAAAATATCAGCTATTAACGATATGATTCCATCTACTAATTTGAATCATTTGAAAACTTTTCTTCAAACCTGCTCCTGGTATAGAAAGTTTATACAAAGATTTTCAGAAATAGCACGACCTAACAGTGCTCACAAGAAAAGATGTTTAATGAAAAAGGGAGGAAGATCAACTAAAAGTATTTTAGAAATTGAAAGATGCACTAACCACTACACCAATCCTCATTCAAGCAGATGAGTGCAACCTGTTCACATTACGAACCGATGCCAGCAGATATGCTTTAGGAGCAGTTTTACTCCAGGGCGAGGGAATAAATGTACGACCCAGCGAATATGCAACAAATCTAAAACCCGCGGAGCTGTTGCAAACACCGCCGAATACACATATATTCGAAGTAGTCGCAATAGATTTTTTCCGTTTGTTACCAGAACCTAATAATGGAAACAAATGGATACATATTATAGAAGATGTTACATCCAAGTGGATAGAACAATTTCCGTTGTCACAAGCCACAATTATCAATATAGCGAAAGTATTAGTAGAAGAAGTATGATTGATATACGGAGTATCAAGGAAAATTATCAGCGATAATGGTGTCTAATTTGTCAGTGAGGTAATCCAACAAGTAAGTCACTGTCTTGGGATACGTCAATCATTGATTCCGTTGTATTACGTCCAACCCGGTAGAAAGGAAGAGCTGTGATCTAAAACCTCGTCTCGCAATTTTAGTTAGTACAGATCATCAAATTTGTGATGAGAAGATTTCAGCAATTCGATTTTCAATGAACACTGCCGTTTGTTTGAACACTGGCTATAGTCAAGCCTACTTAACTTTTGGAAAAGAAATGAGGAGTCCTAATGATGTCCAAAATGATCTCCGAGCAATCATTGAAAATGATAATTTCATCGCAGAAATTACACACTACCTAAGAAGATTAGCAGCGCACCTAGGTGAAGCAAGGGTGAAGAATGAAAAAGAACAAGATCGACAGAAGCAATATGCCGATAAGAGCAGACAACCAGCTCCATTGAACGAGCCAGGAGATAAGGTCCTCGTCAAAACCCATCTCCTCAGTCATGCAGCCAAAGGGATAACAGCCAAGTTAAACCCTAAACGTGAGGGTCCATACGACATCAAGAAGATGGTGGGCCCAACCAGCTATGAAGTGGCGGAAATCAAGAAACCTGATGCACAGAGTGGTAAGTATCACACTTCCGAATTAACTCCGTTTGTCGCAGGTAGTTCAGAGACAGCCGAACCGATATACCAGAAGCGACAAAGAGGACGTCCAAGAAAGAATAGTTCTGGTCCCTCAGCGAGGCCGCTTCGCTGGAACCAGACGGGGAATCTGTAACACTGACTGTACTAATAGTGTATTCCGAAAATGAACCACATTAACCATGGTTAGTTTTTTCAGTAACCGGTTTCATTATGGAACACGGTTTTTTAAATTTGTGGTTAGTTTTTAATAACCAGACTAACCGTGCTCGAACGGCGGTTAGTTTGGTAACTTCACTGTGTTGTTGACAAATTTGAAACGTGTTTGGCGGCTTTTGCAGTGTTTGTGGATTTTTGTCTTATAAAACTATATTTTTATATGACTGATAAATAAGTGATACAAAATGTATTTTTATTATTTAACAGTGTATATTCATATTAGATGAATTTATTACTTGTTCTGAAACTCATATTTATTTTTTCTTTGTGTTATTTTTATATCCCTATATTTAAGTTAAAGCAAGTGTGATGCAGAATACAATATTTTTGTAATATAATCATTTTCCATATTAAATAAATTTTTTATTTCGAAACTCATCTCTCAAGTGGCAACTGTCATTGTGAAAGTGTTCCGTTTTACATACAAAATGACGTCATTCTAACCGTAACCGTGGTAAAATTGAATCGCACCGTGGTTCATTTTCGGAATATAAGTACTATAAGATACTGACTTTGCACCCATGATGCGCTCAGAGAAGCCAGGCCGCGGTAGCAGTCAGAATCGCGAGAGTCGTCGAACGCAACGCGTAATCTCATATTGATTATACTCAAATTTAATTGTATTTAGTAGCTGTAAGAATCTAACAATACATATTTGATAAGATTATGCAAATATATTAATTGGAAATAGGCTACAAATTATTTTTAATATTTGCTGTCACCAAGCCATATTTTAAAATTGGATTAGTATTTTCTAAAGTTTTTAATTTCAAGAATATTTTGTATTTACGAATAACTATTAATTAAAACCCATAGATTCAATAATAATATGAGGGCAAGGTGAAAAGTTCTCCGCCTGACAATAAAAGACTGCGATTTTCAGTTAAATAATGATTTTATTTTTCTATGTACTCTCCATTGACTTCAACACACTTTTCCAGCGTTTTTCCAACATTCATATTCCTTCCCGGAAGTGAGAGTCTGGATGACTGAGAAAATATTCATCTACGGCCCTCTCAACTTTTTCATTGGACGCGAAACGCTTCCCAGAAACAAATTTCTTCAAGTACAGATAGAAGTCTAAGGGTGTCAAATCAGGAGAATATGGAGGATGGTCGAGCAAATCGTACCCAAATTCCGCAGTTTACTCTCGCCAACGCACCTTTGTGTACAGGTGCCTTGTCCCTAAACACGCTGGCCATCACCTTTCCGGCAGACGCGATCGACTTTGCTTTCTTTGGCGCTGAACCACCGGCTTGCACTCACTGCTTCGACTGCTGTTTCATTTCTGGCGTGTAGTGGAGGATTCATGTCTCATCTATGGTGACAAATCGGCGCACAAAATCGGTCGGATCTCTATTGAATCGGTCAAAACATTGCTGCGAAGATCGTTTGCGCATTTGCTTCTGATCGGCATTCAGCAAATGCGGCACCCATCTTGCCCAGAGCTTTCGCATCTTTAATTCTTTGTGCAAGATGTTTCGCACCCTTTCTTCCGATATCCCCACAACCTCAACTATCTCGCTCACCGTCACTCGCCTATCGTCCAACACGATATCATACACTTTTTCGATTATTTCCGGTATGGTGGCGGTTTTAGCCATCTTTCACGTGGGTTATCTTCGAGGAACGTGCGACCACGTTTAAATTCAGCTGCCCACTTTTTAACGGTTGACATGGAAGGAGCAGAGTCCCCGTAAACTTTTGTCAACTCAGGATGAATTTACTTATGGGTTAGTCCATCCAAAACGAAGAATTTTATGACCACGTTTATCCATTTTAACGAAAAACACGCAAGACGTCTACTTCAAAAATTCGTGTAAACAAACTGCTTGAGAGAACAAGTTGAAACTTGTCGTACGAACTAATGATACGTGCACCCAGGCAGAAAATACAAATTTTTGCTGATTGGAATGCCATCTCTGTGTGAGGCCGAGAACTTTACACCTTACCCTCGTTTGTGTTATATACTATTTTATAATATTTTTTTATGTTATTATTACTTATCATACTTTTAAAAGTAGTGCATAATGCATTTTTTTCTATTAAAATATTTAGTTTATATTTTCAGTAAATTTAAATTAATTATTATGGTACATATATTATAATGGGGTGCCTCAGTGGTATCAAGTCGGCCTGTGGATCGTGAAAGCCTCGGTTCGATTCCCACAGCCGACGAACAATTTTCACCACATTAAAATTACCCCTGTGGCTCCCCCTCTAGTAACATCTTTAGGGGCCATGATTTGACGGCTGGTAATCGCACTTTACGCGCATAAATATATCTCATACAAAGATCTGCTCCGGCAGTGTGCCACACCCAGTCATGGGTAAAAGGCGTGATGATATATTTATTTATTTATATTTATGTATTATACCAAAATTTTAAAGTTTAGTAATTTTGCACTATAATTTGTTTCATTATAAATTTAAACGTCATGAAGTTCACTAGGGTTGATATTTTACTAGTTATAAGCTGGAGTTTTGCAGTTAATTTCATTTAGTCGCACTTGCAAGGTACGATGAACTGTGTATGACGTTTAGGTTGAGGTTAGATTTAAAACGTAAGTTGAGATTTGTAAGAAAACACCGACGCAGCGAGAAAAAAAATATGACAGAGGAACAAAAATGTCGAAAAGAATGTCAAACAACATTTAAATGAGTTCGTCCAGATTCTGATGGTTCTAAATATAATGCTTATTTATTTGCAAAACTTCAATCAAATCAGAAATGCATAATTTGAAGAATCATGCGGCAGGATTAAAAACGAAACTAAGAATTGACAACGGTAACAATGTAGAGTACGTTACTTGCGAAACCAAAAATTCAAAATAATTGATGTTATGGAACGGTCACACCCACTAAAGCTGCTAAAAGTAATACTGATGACACTAATGATTTCTAAGAAGAGATTATTTGTAATTAAAGTTTAATAGACGAGCTTAAATTACTAATATAGGTAATAAATACGAGTATATTACAAAAAACTACAAATTTTATTTAAATTTTATTTTTTAAATGTGTAACGCCACTGAGTTCCTAAGTTTCCCCCGCCTCTACCGAACATCGCAGACAGGAACAAGTCGTGACGAGTCAGTCGAGTTACAACCGTTAGAGCTAGTGATGACGCTTACTTGTAATGTGAAGGCATGAATTAACAATTGTAAACTTATCATTATATACATAATACTTTTCATTTTTTCAATTTACGTTTTGTTGTGTAATCTACAAATAATTTTAAATAAATAACGTAAAACATATTTCGTGTTTTAAAAACCGCGTTATAACTTGGCGCCCAACGTGGGGCCAACAGAGCGTGTAAAAGAAAAGTGGAAACAGTGTCAGTTATTTTAATCTCGCTGTGTTAAGCGCAAATAACTAGTAAATAGTGATAACAACGAATAAAACTTGTAGTGTTTGTTCGTAAGTGGAAATTACAAGTGGAACTGTCAGTTATTCCCATTCGCTGTTCTCAAGCGCGAATAACTACAGAAAATTCTCGCCCACGCAAATACAACAGAGATTCGGGTGTTCGCCTGCCGGTATTGTAAAATCTTTGTTAAAATAAAGCATAAACACGCCGCCTAAGCGAAACGTAAACATGGCTGATAAACAATCGTTTATCGCCATGACAAACGAACAGTTGACGCAGTTGATAGCGGGACTGCAGGCAAGCTCCGTTCGTGAATCAACATCGGACTCAGTAGCGGCGCGTGAAAATATAAAACACGGGAGTTTTGTGAAATGTGATGCGCGTTTTGACGGAACAAAGGACTCAGAAGTTGAAACATTTATTGATACCATCGAGATATATAAAGACTGCGCTAATGTAAGCGATGAAAATGCGTTACGCGGACTACCATTGTTATTAAATGGCGTTGCAGCAACATGGTGGCAGGGTCTTAAAGCGACAGTAAGTACGTGGAGTGATGCCGTGAAAGTCTTACGTGACGCATACGGTCCTTGTAAACCAGCGTATCAAATTTATCAAGAAGTCTTTAAGATGGAACACTGTCTTGATACACCAACAGACATATTTGTTTGTAGAGCACGAGCTTTACTAGCAAAAATCCCGGATACTCTCACCGAGAAGATACAGCTAGACATGATCTATGGGCTGCTACATAGAAAAATTAGGAAGAGAATTCCTCGCGACAACATCAAAACATTTAAAGACCTTCTTGAGTCAGTAAGAGTAGTGGAGCAATCTTTGAAAGAAAATGACGATACTACACAAGCAAAAAACGATGTCAAGCTGGAGGATAAAAGGAAGATTATGTCTCAACCAAAAGATAGACCAAAATGTAAATTCTGTAAGAAGTATGGTCATACTGTGGAAGAGTGTCGTAATAGGAAGAAAGCAATACATGAACCAAGCGTTGCCTCATCTGAGAACAAGAAAAATGCAGAAGGACAAAATGAAACGAAAGCGCAATCAACAATAAAATGCTATGGTTGTGGCACACCAGGTACAATTAGATCCAAGTGCCCAACTTGCCAAGGTACAAATGTTAGCAAAGTAGAAACTGATGCCGTTGAGTTTTATAATCTGTCCGCAAAGGATGTAAAACAAGAACAGCAAAGGCCCGTGCTACCAATTACAATCCTAGGAACTAAAGGAGTTGCTTATGCAGATTCAGGGGCACAAGCTACCATTGCAGGAAACAAATTGTATAATATACTCAAGACAAAGGGTTGCGTATTTTCTAGCGAAACTATACAAATGGCGTATGCAGATGGAGTAGCATTAAAAAAGAATGTTCTCAAAACAACGGTAAATGTTGGAGTTAAAGATCATGAGTTTTCAACACAATTTCTAATATTCCCGGAAGAAACCAATAATTGTACATTACTAGGCATAGACTTTCTGCAAAAAGCAAATATAATAATAAATACTGGTAAAGAAACATGGGCATTTGGACAAGAACCAACCATTCAGTACCCGTATGAAGAGGATGTTGCAGTGAAAAGATATGTCAACATAAATGAACTAAATACTGGAGAATACTCTCTTCGAGAAGATGAAGGTATAAGGTTATCTAAAGACCAAAGAAATGACTTAATGTCGTTGTTAACAAAAAACTATGAAACCTTCGCACCAGGGGGAGGCGTAACCAGTTTTGCGGAACATATTATAAATACCGGAAACCATCCACCCGTATATGTACCGCCCTATAAATTGTCAACGCAGAAAAAAGAATTTCTGAAGACAGAATTGGATAGATTGCTAAACGAGGAGATAATAGAACCATGCGAAAGCCCTTGGGGAGCACCCACAGTTCTAGTTCCCAAAAAAGATGGAGGTTTCAGAGTTTGCATTGACTATCGTAAACTAAACCAGATCACGGTCGGTGACAGCTATTCGATGCCCCGGATAGATGAAATACTACAAAATGCAAAACGAACACAATTTATGACAACATTGGATTTGAGAGCGGGATACCATCAAGTAAAAGTGCGCGATGAAGATAAAGACAAGACGTGTTTTGTGACACCGTTCGGGACTTTTCGCTACTTGAGAATGCCGTTCGGGTTGCGGAATGCGCCGGCCACATTCCAGCGTTTAATAGATAGGTTCAAAACGGGATTAAGTGACGTGTCAATCTTTGCGTATCTAGATGACATAATTATACTCTCAGAAACTTTTGAAAAGCACATTCAAGACTTGCAGTTGGTGTTTGATCGATTAAAACTATTTAATTTGCGCGCTAAACGTAGCAAATGTAAATTCGCGTGTGAAACGGTACGGTACCTTGGACACTTAATTACACCAGAAGGGATTCAGGTGGATCCCGAGAAAATCAGTGCCATCGTGAAAATACCAGAACCTCAAAACGTTAAACAAGTGCAATCCTTTCTCCAAACCTGTTCGTGGTATCGAAAATTTATTGACAACTTTTCCGAAATATCAAGACCACTATGTGCTTTAACAAAAAAGAATAGTACATGGAGATGGGACAGCGAAGAAAAAGATTCCTTCCAGAAACTTAAAGGGTCTTTAACTAAAGCACCAGTACTCCAACAAGCGGATCCTGAGAAACCATATACCCTCAGAACAGACGCAAGTAACTTCGCACTAGGTGCAGTATTATTGCAGGGCGACGGAAATTCTGAGAGACCCATAGAGTACGCCAGTCGATTGCTCACAGATGCCGAAAAGAATTATTCGACCACAGAAAGAGAAGCACTCGCGGTAGTATGGTCCATGGACAAATTCAGAGGATACTTGGAAGGTACTAAGGTAAAACTAGGAACGGATCATCAACCACTTAAATGGTTACTCTCTCTGAAAACACCAACAGGCCGATTAGCAAGATGGGCGCTGAAGTTACAGAGCTATGATTTGGATATCCATTACACACCAGGCAAAGAAAATGTAGTAGCAGATATGTTATCAAGGCCAGTAATAGATGATCCCGTTACGAATAGTCATGAAATAAACACAGTAACAGTAGACATACCAAATAGAAACCCATCAGAAATACGTGAGGAACAAATGGGAGATCCGGACGTAAGAAAAATAATAGAGGCTTTTGAAGGAAAAGATCTAGTAGACATTTCCAGATGGACCGACAGGGGATATATTTTGACAAACGGAGTCTTATACCGATATTCGTTAGAAGATGATACTGATGAACCTCAAATTGTTGTATCTAAAGATGTCAGAAAACGCATTATGGAAGATTACCACGATTCGCCATCCGCAGGTCATTATGGGGTAGAAAGAACCCTCAGTAGAATAGCTAAAAGGTTCTATTTCCCAGGAATGAGAAGATACGTAGAGGAATATATAAAGAATTGTCCTTTGTGCCAACGATACAAGGCTATAAACCTTAAGCCAGCAGGATTACTACAGACTCCAGCTCCAACACAACGATTTGAAACGATAGCAATGGACTTGATTGGTACATTGCCCGAAACCGACGAAGGATATCGTTGGATATTTGTTATAGAAGACACCGCCTCGAAGTGGACTGAGATTTTTCCATTACGCGATGCAACAGCCGAGGTATGTGCTCAAACCTTAATAAACGAGATTTTCTTACGATATGGAACGCCAAGACGCATGATAAGCGACAATGGAGTACAATTTGTTGCTGATATTATGCAACAGCTGGCATATTGGCTGGAAATTAGTCAAAGCTTCATTCCGGTGTACCACCCAGAAAGCAATCCGGTGGAAAGAAAAAACCGAGACATCAAGACGCAGATTTCCATGTTAGTGAGAGACAAACACACCAAATGGGCGGAACATTTACCCGCAATTCGCTTCGCAATAAATACTGTAAAATGTTCATCCACTGGGTACAGTGCCGCTTATTTGACATATGGTAGAGAACTTCGAACGCCCGATGACGTGAAGCACGATTTGCGCCATGTGGCTAAGACTGACACATTCATACCAGCAATAACGCCATTTCTCCAAGGTTTTATTCATACCTTACATGAAGCGAAAGAATCTATTGAGAAACAACAAGACATTCAAAAGGAAAAAGGTGATAAGAAACGAAGGATCGCTGAGAACTTTGTCCCTGGAGATAAGGTTTTAGTAAAAAGCCACGTACTGAGTAACGCAAGACGGGGTCTCAGTGGGAAGCTTGCTCCGAAGCGAGACGGGCCCTATCAGATAAAAAGGGTAGTAACACCCACTACATACGAAGTAGAAGAACTTGGGGATAGGGGTAAGATCATTGGTAAATACCATGTAAGCGATCTATTTAAGTTTCAGCCACGGGAAGAAGAAGCAGTACAACTACCTGTGATCCCGAAGAAAGGACGGGGTCGACCACGAAAGGAACTCGTACCGATGCATAATACTGGTCCGCGCACGAGGGCGTCAGCAGCAAACCAGAGGGGGAGAGTGTAACGCCACTGAGTTCCTAAGTTTCCCCCGCCTCTACCGAACATCGCAGACAGGAACAAGTCGTGACGAGTCAGTCGAGTTACAACCGTTAGAGCTAGTGATGACGCTTACTTGTAATGTGAAGGCATGAATTAACAATTGTAAACTTATCATTATATACATAATACTTTTCATTTTTTCAATTTACGTTTTGTTGTGTAATCTACAAATAATTTTAAATAAATAACGTAAAACATATTTCGTGTTTTAAAAACCGCGTTATAAATGTATATTTTCTGTAGAAAAATATAAAAGTTGCTAACTCTTACTTTTGTTGGTTTTATTAAATGTTATTTAAAGATACCTACTTCAACGTAGTACAAACTGCAATAATATGACTGTCGTGTTGTAAAAGTCATATTACAATAACATTTCTGTTGCGTTCGAATCGAAGCTCCAGGACGTTTTAGCATTTCTCCTCGGTCAAATATGTAACTATTACTCCTTATATTCACTTTTACCTAATAGATGTCCGTGAAGTGCGACCGACTTAAAATATTGGTGTGTGTTTTAAATAACTTTACATTATAGGAATTTGTCGAAATACAACGAGCGTACACGAATTCTATGAACACAGAATCGTGGATCACAACTTTGCAGTGGTTGTTTGGCAAATGGAGAACGAAAAATGATAATTTTATATTTGTACTATGCAACACTACAAAAGTATTTTACTTCTGTAATAAAGTGAAATTTTCTGAAATTCTAGATAATCTATATTCCTTTATGTATTTATTGAATATTTGAAATACTATTGCTCAGTTTTTCTTTCAACTGTTATGTTTCAGTTATAATTATGTTTTGTTAAATATAGGAATATACATGTAATTTAAATTGCTATTAATTTATATGCTTTACAATCGATTGATAAATGAAACATTAAACAATTATTGCATAAGTAATTTGTGCAATATTTGTTGTGTCAATTTACATTCTTACGGAAAAGACAAATTAAATTATTATTTATTTCATATCAACATTTGACAATATAAAATATGTTTAAATGGATAAACTTTTATCTACCTTCCTAGGAAACGGCCAATATAATTGTCAGTAATAATATAACAAGACAGTGAGAATTTTGTACAACTGTTTTTGGGGATATTTTACGTGAAGTTGTTGAGTTGTCTAATTATAAAAATGTCAGACATAAATCTATCACTTTTGTTGTCATTGCTCAGATCATGTAAAATTATTGCAATATATTTTTTTATAATTTAATAATTATATTAAACTGCAAAAACATAACCTAAATAATTATAAATTTGAACTTTAAACTAACTAATAATAATAATTGTAAAATAAAATAAATATATCATCACGCCTTCTATCCATTACTGGGTGTGGCACTCTGCCGCAGCAGATCTCGGTAAGTGATATATTTTTCGCGTAAAGTGCGGATACCAGTCGTCAAATAACGGCCCCCAAAGATGTTAGTGGTGGAGGAGCAACAGGGGTAGTTTTTGAAATTATGAAAATTGTTTATCGCCTATAATACTTGTTTTTCAATATTTTGCAGCACGAGTAGTAGTAGACGAGTGACGAGTGGCGTAATTTGTTTAAATAAGTGATAGCCACTACGTGCGAGTTAAATTTATATATATATATATATATATATATATATATATATATATATATATATATATATATTGTTGGAATCGAAATGAATCAAAGAATTAATTCTTCGTCTCAACTTTTAAATAAAATAAATATACATATATATATATATATATATATATATATATATATATATATATATAACGTTGTTACAACGTTTTCCATTTATTTTGCACTTTATATTTATATATATATATATATATATATATATATATATATATATATATATATATATATATATATATATATATATATATATATATATAAATATAAAGTGCAAAATAAATGGAAAACGTTGTAACAACGTTATATATGAAGTATCGCGTCTACCTACATATGAAGTGACATCGTAGCCTTTATCAATATATATATTAGGCTGGTTAAAAAAAAGAAATGTTTAAAATCGAAGCTGCTTTTTTAGTATATCATAAAGCACTTTATTTCTTTAAGGCCTGCCAAATTTGAGCAAAATCGATTAATATTTAGAGGTCGCTCAAGTGCAAAACGTGAAATTTGAAACCAGTAAATAATTGTTTCGAAGGTTTCAATTTATTGTATCCGTATAAACGAATTGTTAATCGCAGTTTGATTATAAAATATTTCAATACATAATATTAAATTATTAAAACGTACTTAGAGTCAATATTATGCCATATTCTGATTGAAAAATGGATTTTCTCAATGCACTCTGAGGCTTTTTTTTCAATTTTTTACACTCAAGCTTTGTTTTTAACGTTCAACATGTACAAGAAGATGAGTTTTTGGGTTTATTCGTCGTACCGTATATCATAGAAGATGACCCGATTATAACTGAAGTCAAACGAAAGTTTTATTCGAGTTAATTATCTATTTTTGTGAGGTGCTCTGAGAAGCGTTTTTATCTGTTTTGCCAACTGAAGTATTTATTTATATTTTATGCATGTTTCAGTATATTTTATGTTAAAAATCATGAAAAAGGCTTTAAAAACATTTTATCAAATTACAATTTTAGTCTCGAAGTATAAAATATGTATTATATGATACAAGAATTCTACTTAAATAGAGTAATTTTTTCTGTTTTGACAATTTTGAATCTCGCCGATGCGAGATAATTGGCATCAAATATATATATATATATATATATATATATATATATATATATATATATATATATATATATATATATATATATATACATATATATATATATATATATATATATATATATATATATATATATATATATATATATATATATATATATATATATATATATGTATATATATGTATATATATATATATATATATGTATATATATATATATATATATATATATATATATATGTATATATATATATATATATATGTACATATATATATATATATATATATATATGTATATATATGTATATATATATATATATATATATATATATATATATATATATATATATATATATATATATATATATATATGTATATATATATATATATATATATATATATATATATATATACATATATATATATAGAAAGAAAAGACAATACTCTTGCTCGTGTATATTCTACGCCTTAGTGTAGAGTCAACGGTTCCTCGCACATCTAAGATCATCCACGAGGAGAAATTGGTTTTACTATATATATATATATATATATATATATATATATATATATATATATATATATATATATGTATATATATATATATATATATATATATATATATATATATATGTATATATATATATATGTATATATATATATATATATATATATATATATATATATATATATATATATATATATATATATATATATATATATATATATATATATATATATATATATATATATATATATATATATATATATATATATATATATATATATATATATATATATATATATATATATATATATATATATATATATATATATATATATATATAGTAAAACCAATTTCTCCTCGTGGATGATCTTAGATGTGCGAGGAACCGTTGACTCTACACTAAGGCGTAGAATATACACGAGCAAGAGTATTGTCTTTTCTTTCTGTCTACCGGTTATTCCATCCGCCAAGTTAAGGTTGTACTATACCATACTTTTGCTATGACTACTCAACTAAAAATTATACCTATTTTTAATTATAGATAAGTTCGACTAAAATAATAATTATTAGAGGTTTTATGATGTAAATGGCAAGCGTTATCATAATAATCTCTATTCCCGATGTTATTTGCCCGAACCCGTGAGTAATAAATTATTATCCCCCGCCGTGATTAATGAACTACATTATCTATCAAGAAAGACTTAATGGTCGTAGAACTAATAATTCTTACTTTTATTTATTTATTTATTTGTATTTTAATATGGGTAGGTGGCTTTTTGGTATTGAGTCAGACTGTGAATTTAAGAACCCGTGTTCGATTGCTACAGACAACACTTAATTTTCACCACAATAAAATTACCCCTGTGGCCCTGCCTTCATTGACATCTTTGGGGGCCGTGACTTGACGGCTGGTAACCCTACTTCACGCACATAAATATCACTTACCGAGATCTACTACGGCAGAGTGCTACACTCAATAATGGGTAATATGCGTGCTGATATATTTATTTATTTATATTATATATTATACCAAAATTCTTATTTCTTCATAAATAAAAAATATATAATTATTCTAATAAAAAAGAAAAATAAATTTCATATTTTAATCCTGCAAGTTCAGTAAAATTGTATAATACTTGTCATAAATAGAAATTATTTTTTATATTTAAAACTCTAAGGGCCAGTTTTTCAATTGCCGGTTTACTCTCGATTAGTGTTAATCATGATTAAACTAAGGTTTCCATTATTATTTAATCATGATTTACATGAATAGGTGATTGAAAAACTTGCCCTAAAAATGTTTTAAAACATAAATAAGTTTCTTAATCTAGTTTTACAATAATCGGCAATAAGATTAATAGTAATAATGTAATTTCACGCGCAAAATATATCACTTACCGAGATCTGCTTCGGCAGAGTGCCATACCCAGTAATGGGTAGAAGGCGTGATGATATATTTATTTATTTTTATTTATGTAATTTCCTCAATTTTTCAAATTTTTGAATGATTGATTATTGGTCAGTTGCACCAACAAAACTTAATTTAAACTTGGTTTAAATTTAAATGAATAAAAGCAAATTGAAGTTATATGTCATATGAAATAATTAATATTGCTGTTAAACATTCGATATGCTTTTATTTATTTAAATTAAATTTAAAATTTCAGTTTTTGTGGTACAACTTATTATATGTGATTTAAAAATAAATAAATCAACTTTCAACTGCATTACCAACAAGATTATTGAATCGTGTAATTCGGGAGTGCTGACATCTATTATAAATAGCATACACTTTTTTCATACAGCAAGCAAACCAAAAACTACTCGGCACCGTCAATTTTTCTTCAACCTTTTCTGACTTTATATTGAAATATGTATGTTGAAATCATGAAATTTATGTATATTAATATTGTATCCATACCCTCAGTACAATATGATTGTAATATAGTATGTTATTTAATATATTTTTTTAAATATATAATTAATTAAGAAAGAAAATTAATAGCGAATACCCCAGTGACACGCAACAAAAAATAATCTTTGCATTACAATTTATATCGCATTCATATATTTTCTTGTACTTGAATAATTGTTGAACAAAAATCCAGGTTTTTTGTATGCAACCATCTATACATTAACGCAGTCTTAATTAAACTATATCCACTAAATTGATTTTACCTATTTTTACTATATCCTGTTATACATAAAAGAAAAGAGAAAAATGTCTTAATAGGTGTTCCATAATTTTATAGTAAATACTATAATTTACTACTATCTCTACCATAATTTACCGTCACATAGAGTTTATATAAAATCTTTGCAAAACATCGATAGTTCTGTCACGACAAAGCCAAGACCTTGAAGTTTATTTATTAGCAACTGAATTATATTAATGACGTATTATTTTGTTCTATTTATTAGTAATGATTGGAACAATAATTCTAACTTATTTTTACAGCGTGTTGCAAACTTTGTTTTTAGTGATATTGTAATATCTCACCTGAATAAATATATATAAACTGAATAATGTTTGAAGAGCATTATAAACAATTATTGTTCTTTTTATTTCAAATGCTTTTCTGTTTTTCATATAAGCTGGACCAATATACTTAACAAAAATTAAGTAAAGTAAACATAATAAGATAGCCGTTTGTGGACTTTCCATTAATGGGTATCCTTTAACTCGAGGATCTAAAAATATAAATAATTACATATTTAATCTGTTTCTTTTTTAGCCATTTCAAGATATACAGATTTAAAAATTATAGTTTTTTTTAATAGGTTGGGATTTTTTTTGTAGAGGGTTGTTTTATAAATATTCTGGGGTTTCGTTTTTGTAAGATGACTGAAAAATACTTTTAAATTGTTTTTGAGAAAATACGTGTTTCAAGATATCGGAAAATAATAAAATTTTGTTATATAAATATTCGGATATTTTTTTGTAGATATGGTTATTAGTTAATACGTACCTTCTTGACTAACGATATAGTAGTCATATTGTTTAGTTATTAAAGACAACATTTTGCAGTAGAGCTACCTGAAAAAGAATTAATTAAATACTTTTTTATATTTCTATGTTTTTATAAGTCTATAAACAAATCGTTAAGTACATCTGTGTACGTACTGTTTTTGGAGCATTTTATTATGTAGGAGTGATGTGAATGCTTTTAAATCTGATAGTTGTAAATTGTTGCTGACAAAATATTACTAAAAGAATATATTATAGTCAAACAAAATTCAGAACCTTCACAATATAGAAAAAAATATTGATTAATTATCAAAAAAGTTGAAATTTGAATTGTTTGTATGATTAGAAGCGCTACCAATACAACTGATAAAAAACACCAAGTTATATTTTTGACACGTCGTTTTAAAATCTAACAATTATAAAATTATTTCAATAGAAAAAAATTGTAGAAATAGCACGTTTCATAAGGCATGTTATCGTTAACATATGGTCTTATGAAACTAGTTCTTTAATATACTATTTTGTACTCACATCATTCAAAATAACCTTTTTTAAAAATAACGTTTACATTACCCTGGAAACTGAAGTAAAATTTGATTTTGCGCACTAATGCTTTAAAGTAATTGAAAAGAACACCCATTTTTATGGTTCTACATTTTGGCTATACAAATTATGAGAAATTTATAAAAGAAATAGAGATATTAGCTTATAAAGCCATCAATCAGACATATTTTTAACAAACTTTACTAGCAAAAATAAACAATTTGTTTTCATACAACAAATTTCAATTCATTGCGCACTAAACTATCCTTAATATAAATTCACGCTTTAAATTTAATATATTTTTTTATTGTCGATTATATAATTTTTACTCGTTATAAAAAAAGCATTGTACATGGTTCTAAATTTTGACTATTAAATCTTTAAAACTGTTTACTGCGTTATTTGCAGCTTCCCGTACTTCGGGAGGCGTATTTGAAAGTAAAAATTCAGATGAACCAGATATATATTCACAAGCTTTACGAGAAAGAATAAAAAATTTGTTTTCATATAACAAATGTCAATTCATGGCATGTTAAATTGTCATAATATAAATTTAGGTTTTAAATTTGATAAACTTTTACAATGTAGTTAATATAATTTTTGCTCGTTACAAAAAGCATTGTACAAACCTCGTGAATGAAGACGTCATTTGTACCATTCGTGCAATTTGTAAGTGAAATATCTTCTCGCATTTGTTATGTAAATAGCTATTAATGAAGAAAAAAAAATGTCTAATGACATAAGTTTTAATTTTCTTTAAATTTATTTGATTGGGGACACATTTTGAGCATATTCTGATAAAAAGAAAATTAGACAGTTGACTGTCTTTTAAAAATGTTTGGAAGACAATTTGTGAAGTTGACTATTATAAAAATGATTTGGGAAAAAATTTGAAATAATTACTGTCTTTAAAAAATATTTGCGAGGCATTTTGAAGAAGATGACTTTTGTCAAAAAGTTTTTGAAAGATATTTTGGTGAAATAAATGCTTTAAAAAGTATTTGCGAGAAGTTTTGGATGTTGATAATCTTAAATTCAATTTGGGAGATATTTTGCAAAGATAAATGTATTGAAAACAATTTAGCAGAACGGATTTTTTTCCCATCGATAAACTAATAACAATCCAGATCTCAAATCAATAAAATTATCATGAAATATATCTAAAACGTTATTAACATATTGCTCATGTAGACATAATAATGTACTTACAAAATAGAACACAATTTCAAATAATTTTATTCTACAACAATTATTAATCTAGGCAACACACTCACAACGAATTTAATATTATATTAATATGTTTATACTTTACCTCAAAAAATGCAAAAGTAAATAATATTAAAACAATCATTATACAAATAAATAGACATAAAAACAACGATTAAAAAAATTGTTCTTACTTGAAACGGTTAGATACCTCTTATATAAAAAAAAATCAAACTTAATTCTGACAATTTTTTGACCTTTCGATCGTCGTCAAAAGACAATAGAAACACTATTAAACAATGATATAAAAATTCTTAAGGAAGAGAATTAAAAATTGTTAAAAATCATTCAAATATATGCTAAATTATGTACTATTAAAATTTTGATATATACAAAATGTAACAAAATTCGCACGAATACACTTTTGTATAGTATATATTGTAGATATGAGGACAGTGATCTTAATATGAAATGTAAAAGACCCACAATAATTTGTGACTTTACCTATGGTTGATAATTAACTGTACTGTCACCATTGAGCTAAACGAAGAGAATTATGAAAATATTATAAGTGTATTTGGGAGATATATTCTGATGAGTATATTAAGGCCGTTTGACAGTAGTTTAGTTTTTTTATAGTATATTTTCTGTCATATCGTTATTTGTTTATTAGTAGATTATTTAGTAAGCCAATAATAATATTGTAAGGTAGTAATGGACAAAAGGCTTGAAGTTGTATATAAATTTATTGAAATATTACAACGACGTTTCGGCCAAGGTTATGGCCATCTTCCACAATTAAAATTTTTATTTTACCACCGTTATGTTGACGATATTCTTTGTTGTCTACCTTCAGACCAAGTACAATTCATGTTTGATAAATTTAATGCTTTTAATTTTAACATTCAATTCACTTTAGAAATAGAAAACAATAAATCAATAATTTTTTTTAGATATTACCTTTATTAATAGTAACAATAGATTAATAACTAATTGGTATCGGAGACCCACTTAGTCGGGAAGATATCTTAATTTTAATTCTCATTACCCCATAAAATACAAACGTGCTGTCATCAACAGCCTCATTGACAGAAACATGTTATTGTCACATCCTCAGTTCCACCAATGTAACTTCAATTTAATTGTATCCACCCTTATAAATAATAACTACCCTAGAAAATTTATATTAGAGACAATAAAGAATAGAATCAATTCAACTAAATTTAACAATAACCATTCCTTGCCGTTACCTAACAACAAAGAATCAGTTAGATATATTAGTTTACCTTTTTACCAACATTTGAAATTCCAATTGGAACAGATCGCTACTTCTCTAGGACTTAAACCAGCTTACAGAACCTCGTCCAACACCAATTTTTTGTTTTCTCGATTGAAAGACAAAGTGGAACCTAAATTGTCAAGTAATGTAGTTTACAAAGTTAAATGTAAAGATTGTGAATCTACTTATATAGGTGAAACAGTACCTTAAAACAAGACTTAGGCAACACGAATATCACCTATTTAAAGGTAATAAAGGTCACAGTACTTTAGTTGAACATAGTAACACATTCAATCACTCCTTCGATTTTGACAAAGTGTCTATCCTTTGTAGGGAATCTAATTTAAGAAAACGTCTGTTTATGGAGAGTTGTCATATTAATAATGACACTAAATCTATCAACATACAATCTGATTTTAATGAGAGCAAAAACATTTACTCTAACCTCTATGAAATTTTAAATTAGTCATGTCAAGTATTGCGCAGTTTTGAGTTGGTTGCAGTGTTGCCAGATCTAGAATAACTGATTATCGAATCACGTTATGAAAATTATCGAATTTGGTGAAAAATTATTGTGTTTTATAAAAAATATATTTTTAGTACGGGCATATCAAATATTAGATTTTTTATTATTCGAAAATTGTAGGTACTACACTAAAACCTATTTCCCAAAAGTTATATTACAATTTTCATCTTCTTCATAAATATATTTGTTTAAACTGTCTATCATATTTTTCGATGGTTTAAAAGAATTACTTTTTTTTACTACTTGTGATGATGCTAATAACAAACCATTTATACTTTTAGTGCACAAACGATTCCTAGTGTCCGTTTTAATTAAATTTACTTGATTAAAAATGCATTCGCAAACTGCATTTGGATGGGGATATGATAAAATAGTTAAAACAAATTTAGCAACGTGTTGAAATTTATTATATAATATATATAGAAATATACATTATTTTATAAGATCGTTTTGCAAATTTATTTCAAGCATTTCTGGCTACTTGTGATTATGTTGATTTTTTTATTTGATTCAATGTTTATTTCTTGTGATATTAGACCGTTTTTTACTTTTCTTTCAGAATCATGTCAAAACTTATTTTTGCGTTTAGAGCGCCATCTATTCCGAATTGGAAAAAAAGTTTCAGATAAAATTAACTTATTATATAAAAAAATGGGGGTTCCCATTTAAGGTTTCAACGTTTCCCCCCGCCCCACCCCCTGGGGGTGGGGGTGGGGTTTGTGTTTGGTGTGTTTAGATAGGTTTTTGCAAAATATGAAACACGTGTTTTTTGGTTTCTTGATTCGATGTGTTTTTCTCGAGATATTTCACCGTCCCGGAACTTTTTTAACATCCTGTATATAAAAATTAATGTTTGTTTGTTTGTTTGTTTGTCCCTTATGCGTTCCTATATCATTCATCTGATTGCGATGAAACTTTGCTAAGTTGTTGTGCGCACGCCCGCGAAGGTTTCTGACTTAGCAAAAATCCAATCCGCCATCTTGAAACAAAATGGCGGCTAGCTATCTTGAAAATTACTGCACTGATTCGATTCAAATTTGGTATAGATATATACGGGAACCAATCTTAACATATAAGTGTCATAAAGCTTCAGTCTGCCATCTTGAAACAAAATGGCCGCTAGCTATCCTAAAAAGTACTATACTGATTCGATTAAAATTTAATATAAGCATAGACGGGAACCAATCTTAACATATAGGTATAATAAAGCTTCAGTCCGCCATCTTGAAACAAAATGGCCGCTAGCTATCTTGAAAAGTACTACACTGATTCGATTCAAATTTGGTATAAGCATAGACGGGAACCAATGTTAACATATAGGTATAATAAATATTCAGTCCGCCATCTTGAAACAAAATGGCCGCTAGCTATCTTGAAAAATACTGCACTGATTCGATTCAAATTTGGTATATAAGCATAGACGGGAACCAATCTTAACATATAGTTATAATAAAGCTTCAGTTTGCCGTCTTGAAACAAAATGGCCGCTAACTATCCTGAAAAGTACTGCACTGATTCGATTTAAATTTGGTATTGGTACAGACGAGAACCAATCTTAACATATAGGTATAATAAAGCTACAGTCTGCCGTCTTGAAACAAAATGGCCGTTAGCTATCCTGAAAAATACTGCACTGATTCGATTTAAATGAGAACCAATCTTAACATATAGGTATATAATAAAGCTTCGGTCCTATGCCATTCGAATTCAGACGTTTGCAGTTTCTGGTACCCGCATTTGCAATGACAATCAACAAAGCACAGGGACATTCGCTACAATTGTGTGAACTAAATTTGAAAAATCTATGCTTTTCACATGAACAGCTGTACACAAACACTTTCTTTGAGTTGCAATGCAACGCATGCCGGGTATATATATATATATATATATATATATATATATATATATATATATGGGATGGCTAGCTCAGTGGTATGAAGTCGGCCTGTAGATCCTGAGGTCCCTGGTTTGATTCCCACAGACGACAAATTTTCATAATTTGAAAAAGCTATCCCTGTGGCTCCTCCACCACATGTTTGGGGGCCGTGATTTGATGACTGGTAACCGCACTTCACGCGCAAAATATATCACTTACCGAGATCTGCTTCAGCAGAGTGCCACACCCAGTAATGGGTAGAAGGCGTGATGATATATATATATATATATATATATATATATATATATATATATATATATATATATATATATATATATATATATATATATATATATATATATATATATATATATATTAGGGTGTCCGTTATTTTGGCAAGGTTAGGTTGATGCTCTCACCCTCTAAATCTACTCACAATAAATTTAAAAAAATTGAGTTAAAATCCCAGGTCTGTCAAATGACGTTAAAACGTGCCGCAAGAGGACTCAATATTTGCATGTAGTTTAAATGGGGAAATTTCCTTTTCCGATACTTTTATGTATAACTTTTTATGATTTAGACCTAAAAATATTTCAAGATAACTGGCAGAAAGCTTATGAAATAAGCTGTCAGGCACATTAAAATTCAAGTTATTTGGATAAAAATCAACGCTATAGCGTCAATTTGAGTAATACGAATTTTGAAGCATAAAAACGACAAAAATGTTAATATAAGAATTTCGATTAATATTTTAGGGCATATTCGAATCATTTTTGCTTAAAATAGTTATGGAACCAGGAAATTACAAAATTGTGATTTTACATGTTAAATCCCAATGTTCGAGAGTTGCGTTCACCATCCTGTATATATTATATATAGTAATATCAAATTCTCTTGTGACACAAACGAAGTTTTTTACTAAGCCACCAATTAGTAAGGTTATCTAAATCTGATTGCAAAGAAATACAGTCCCTGAAATTATTAATAGCATTAAATATTTTTAAATCATCTGCAAACAAGGTTATTATTTGAAATCTATTCGGTAATGTCATTTATGAACAATAGAAAAAGGAGGAGCCGTGTAAAGCCGTTTTTTCAATTTCATGTGGGGTATCGTAAGTATTTCTTTCCTTTTGCTCGGAATGTCAGAGTGAGAACGTTTAGAACGGATGAACTGCCAAAATGTATTCGGGTCAACTCAGATAGAATCTTCGCATTTTTTTATATAATATTCGTATGAAGCTTTAATATCAAGTTTTATTTGGAATCGGAAAAGTTTAGATTGTTCATAATAAAAAGGTACATTAGGATATTTTTTATGCATTTTTAAGAAGTAATTTTTCCGTTTAATGGAATAGCGAATTTCTGTAATAGTCCATGGCGGCAAGGTAGATTTGCTAGGAGTTGAGATAGGTATGCATTGTGCAAATATATTACATAACGTATTATAAAAAAGTTACATTGATCATTGACATCATTAAATGAATTAAGTACGGACCAATCAAACTGATCTATTAGGAAATAAAGTAAGATGAAATTTGCTTTTTCGAAATTAAACTTATGTGATGAAATATTAGGTAAATACGAAACAGGATTAGTATAAATATTAATAATAATATTAACCGGATTATGATGAGCATGTGACTGACTGAATAATGAGTTATCATTTGTAACTGAACAATGAAGGTTAGAAATTACCAAATCTAATATTCTACCATTACTATTACATATTGAGTTATATTGTTGAGAATCAGTGATATCGAGAAAAATTTTGAGTGCACACATTATGCTTGAATTTGAATTATTTACATATTCCGTAATGTTAAAATCACGTGGAATTACAAAATTATTATTTGAAATGAATGCTAGAGAATCAATGTATTCAAATATGACATTGTAATGTTGAACATTTTTAGCAGGAGGTATATAAATATTAAATATGTAGAAGTAATTGAGTTGTAATAAAGTTTTTACACAGACAATGTCAATGTTGGCAGGAAAAAAGTCATATAAATCTAGAAGCGGAACCAGGGTTAGACTGAGTGAGATATGAAATTGATATCCATTTTATTTGTGTTAATAATACAAAAAGTAATGCAATTGAAAGATTCTATTCTACAAAAGTAGAATCATTACGAATAATTAATCAATAAGAGCAAATATAAAATAAAAATTTAGTTCAAAAGTAGATTTAGTATTAATAGCATATAACAATACAAAACATAACATAACCAAACTAACACTAAGGGCCAATTTTTCAATCACCGGTTTACTCTCGATTAATGCTAATCATGATTAAATAACAATGGTAACCATAGTTTCCATTATTAATTAATCATGATTAACAGTAAACAGTGATTGAAAAACTGACTCTTAATGAGATATTATTTGGATCTGATCAAAATAAATATTTTAAACAAGACATTATTCTGGATCAAACTTTAAATCAACATCAGAATAATATTAATGTAGTAAATGAGTTGGTAAGAATTAGAATTACAAATGAAAAATTAAGTAGATTCAAAGAAAACAATAACCCGTTACTATTAAAAATAAAAAATTATTACGCAAAACCCGAGGTTAATTCGTAAAATAAAAAAACCATTATATGAAAAATATTTTCTAAAAGGTTAGAATTTATTACTAGGAAAAATATACATTACTGATGAACATAGTGATAAAAATATAAGAATAAACAAAATTAAGCAATAATAATACGGACCACTATTAGAGACAATGCCACGGACGGCTGACTGACATATTTATAAATAACGGATTTGATTTGATTGAATTCGACGAATGTAAAATAAAAGAATCTGAAGAATAAATCTATTATAATTATGATATATCACATATACAAACAGAAGTTACAGATACGCTCATTAAAATGCAAAAACAGTTAGAAAATAAAAAATATTTCTTCCAAAATATATTCAATATACTCAAATATAATTATGTAGATTTAAAAGGTCAAATTGCAAAATTATTTATGAAAGATAAAACTATATATATATATGTAAGATGTACGTTTTAAAACAGCGCGATCCACTGATTTGGAAGCGCTGGTGGTCATACATCTGTCAACGAGAGATGTTGTGACGCGACGTGCGGGGGTAGTTAACGCTAAGACGCTCAGTATGCGGTTGTGAACGACCCGGGGTAGTAGTGGTGAACAAGTGAAGGGTAGAGCTATACATTCATTGATATCTGTATACTATATTGGATTAGCAGTAATTAAAGGTGAGTTATCTCACTGTCATTCTATGTCTAGGTACAGCGTATGCAGAGATCTGCAGTGACTTGGTGCATGGCTGTTGTTTATTAAATGGCATGTTAACTGATGATATATTCATGTTTGGTGTGGTATTTATGGTTATATGTGTTTGGTCAAATATTGTGTGTTGTGTCACCATATGTTATATTATGTATTCAACACCCTGCTTTCCTTAAGAACTCAGTTCTGAAGTCCCTCCGCTAGGATGCGGCACTTAAGAGCATACTTCAATTGCTACTCAGTTGGTAATGAAATACAGGGTCGTACTGAGGGCTCTCCGCGTTTGGTCTGCGAACCTAGCTAGCGTCAACGGCTGCTATTAGATAATCACAGTATGTGTGCAATTTAACTGTGTCTGTATTTGGTGTCCCTCCTCTTTTGTGTTTAGTGTTCTTCAGCGCATACGGAAGTACTGATCCATGATCAGGTCAGAGACCTGCTGCCATCGGGTCTAAATACCCGCCACGATCGGGTCTAAATACCCGCACCGATGTGCTATGTTCTGTTTCCACACTTTGCTTTCCTTACGAACTCAGTACTGAAGTCCCTCCGCCAAGTGGCGACATTTAAGAGCATACTGCAATTACTGTACAGGTGGTGGTGAAATACAGGGCCGTACTGAGGGCTCTCCGCGCTGGCTCTGCGAAGCCAGCTGCGCATCCGTCATTGGCTGCTTACTAATGACCACAGGGGTAAATTTACCTGTCTGTAATTTGAGTCCCTCCTCTTTTGTGTTTAGCGGTCTTCAGCGCATACGACAGTACTGATCCAATGATCAGGTCGAGGACCTGTTACTATCGGGTCTAAATACCCGCACCGATGTGGTCTGGGACCTCGTGTGAATTGGATTCACACGGATGTCTGGGACATCCAAGGCCGCAACAATCGGGTCTAAATACCCGCAACAATCGGGTCTAAATACCCGCAACAATGAGGTCAGGGACCTCGGGTGGATCTGGGATCCACAGAATGTCTGGGACATTCTCAGGTCAGGGACCTGCATCGTACCTAGAACCTTATCCTTCTAGCACTGGTTGAGATGAAACACTCTCGCAACAATCGGGTCTAAATACCCGCAACAATAAGGTCAGGGACCTCGCGTCTAAATACCCGCAATAATGAGGTCAGGGACCTCGAATGGATCTGGGATCCACAGAATGTCTGGGACATTATTAGGTCAGGGACCCGCGTCGTGCCTAGAACCTTATCCTTCCGGCACTGGTTGATATGAAACACTCTCGCAACAATCGGGTCTAAATACCCGCAACAATGAGGTCAGGGACCTCGGATGAATGAGAGATTCATAGTGTGTCTGGGACATGTTCAGGTTGGGGACCTGCTTCGCACTTATGATCGTAACTTTGTTGTACTAACTGAAATGTAACTCTTAGTGAGCGTTGACCGAGAATGGAATGACATGTTGTGTTTTGTCATGCAGGTATGACCGAGACGGGGTGGTCGAGAGATGGAGTTAATCAGCAGAGCCGAGAGACCGATGCCGTCACAACTACCACTGTTCATAATATATGTCACATTATGAACTCTGTATGTAAAATGTATGTCGTGTATATACCAATTAATACATGCATTGAGTCGACAAGGTTTGTTTTTTTTTATCCCTTTATTTTTTACCAGTTCAATATACAAAATATTATGCATGGTATTTTTGGCTATATAATTACAAATTCACGTTTTAATTAGCTTTGACATAATTTGTATTACAGTTATGTATACGTTTATGTATACGTATACGTTTCATATAATGTACATAGTATTTGTGTTACATATTTTCTTCTTCTGATGATGGAGGCAGAAGGATGTCCTGCGGAAGTCTTTTCTTCAGTCGGTTGTTAGTGGTTTTCTTGCCTAGTTGATAGTGTACTGCACCTGTGCAAGTAGGAAGATTTTTAAAGTATTTTTTTGCAAGTTTCCTAATAAATTCATAAATCGGCGATATACCAAGTTCGTTATGAATTTGATTATTCCTTACGAACCAGGGCGCGTTTGTGATTATTCTCAGTATTTTATTTTGCATGACTTGAACTTTATGTAATAGTGCTTTGCTTGCTGTGCCCCACAGTATACTTCCATATGTCAGTATTGGCCTTAGGATGGATTTGTATATCATCAAGGAACATTTTGTTTCTAATACAGATTTCCTGTTAATAATTGGGTATAGCATCCCAAGCCTCATATAGCATTGTTTTAGTTTTTCAGTGATGTGGTGTTTCCAGGTTAGTTTCGTATCTAAGTGCATGCCCAGGTATTTGACTGCGCTGTGTGAGTGATTCCATTCTACTTCTTGTCCGTTGATTTTAATTTTAGTTGGTATTGTGGGTCTGCGTAGAGTGAATATTTTGGCTTGGCTTTTATTTGCGTTTAAGGTTATCTTCCATTTTTTGCACCATTCTACTACTGTATTGATATTTTGTTGGAGGTTTGTTGCTGCGTTGTTAATATTTTCGTTAGGTGATATTATAGCCATATCATCAGCAAACATTGCGATGCTATTATTATTCATATTAGGAATATCTGACGTGTATATATTATATAATGTCGGGCCTAATACGGATCCCTGCGGGACTCCAGCATTTATATTTTTGGTTGTTGAGTAGGTTGCATTTATTCTTGTGACGAATGTTCTGTCCGTGAGAAATGATTTTAGTAATTTGAGGAGGTATTGCGGTGTGTTTAGGCGTATTAGTTTATACACTAGTCCTTCGAGCCAGACTTTATCGAAGGCCTGTGATACATCTAGGAACATAATCGCTGTGTGCAGTTTGTTTTCATACCCATTTACAATTATTTCCATGATCCTTGCTAATTGGTGTATTGTTGAGTGTTTGTGTCGAAAACCGAATTGTGAAGCGGGTAGTATGTCTTCTGTGTTGATAAACTTGTTAAGACGAGTTTGTATTATTTTTTCTAGGAGTTTTTCTAGTGTAGGTAGGAGACTTATGGGCCTATAGTTTGCTGGGATTGTTTTATCTTTTCCTGATTTTGCAAATAATACTATTACTGCTTTTTTCCATGTATTCGGGAAGTATCCGATGTTTAAGCAGCTGTTAAATATCTTGGTTATGATATCTAGCCCTTTTTCTGTTATGTGTTTTAGTATTAAGTTTGTGATGAGATCATGGCCAGGCGACTTTTTACAAGGGAGGTCTTGGATGTGATGGTGGATTTCGTCTGTTGTTGTTTTTTCATAGTCTGTTGGTCTGGCTGTTGGGTAGTCCTCTATATGTTTTCCTACTTCTTCTGTAAATTTATTACCATCGTTTGTTTCTGTGGGCGTGAATACAGCTTCCAGGTGATCAGCGAATATTTTGCATTTTTCTTCATCGGTGGTGTAAGTTTCGTTGTTGTGTGTTATTTTCGGAATTTGCTCGGTCTTTTTTTAGGATTCGTTTTGTTGCTAGCCACATTGTGGGGCTGCCCGGTTCTAGTTCATTGATGTATGAATTATATTGGTTTATTCGATAATTGTGTAGTTCCCATTTTACTTGCCGGCTAAGTTGATTTAGACGTTGTTTGTGAGTTATGTCTCTCGTTCGTTGCCACAGTCTTCTTGCGGAATGTTTTTCTTTAATAATTTTTTGTATATTGTTAGGTGTGTGTATTTGATTGGTTTTTGTGCCTTTGTTATGAATTGTGGATTTCTGAATTGATGTGGTTATTGCTTCAGTTAGTTTTTTTTACTTCAGTGTCTATTTGCTGAGTTGTGTTGATGTGGTTTCGATTTTTGAGTCTAGAGTCTAGTTCTGACTGAAATTGCTCCCAATTTATTTTTCCCGTTTGTCGTAAGTTTGGGTGGTGAGGGAATTGGATTTATTGTGTCATTAAATGTTAGGATGTTAGGCAAGTGATCTGAGTCTAGTTCTGGGACAACATTTTGATTTAGGGTTTTAGCGAAGCCTTTTATTAGTGCTATGTCTAGAATATCAGGTTCATGATCGATACGATAGGGTAAATAGGTTGGATTTGTTGGTGCTATGATTTGAAAGCCGATTTGTGCTGCGTATGTATATAGTGAGTTGCCATTTGGATTACTGGTGCGACATCCCCAGATGGTGTTTTTGCAATTGATGTCTCCTAGTACTATTGTTGCTTTGTTATCGCTGAATAATGCTTTAAGGTCTTGAAGATGTAGTGGCTTGTTTGGTGCTTTGTAGGTGGCTATGATTTTGGTAGTATTTTTGTTTTCAGTGTAGGTTGCTATTGCTACCGCTTCAATAGTTTGCATGTTCGGTAGTTCGTAGGTGTAATGAGGTATCGTCCGTCTAATTATGATGGCTGCGCCTCCTGAGGCTTCCCTCGCTTCTCTGTCGTTCCTGTGTATGATGTAGCCTGGTATCCTAAAAGTTTCATTTGTTTTTAGGTGTGTTTCACTTATACAGGCTATGTCTATGTTGTGTCGAGCTAGAAAGGCAATGAGTTCTGAGCGTTGTCTTTTGATACCGTTAGCATTGAAGTTTAAAATTTTGATGTTGTTTATGATTCGTTTATTTCTATTTATTGTCATTTTGAAGGAGTGTTGTAAAAAGTGACATTAGGAATGATTTGATTTCTTCCATGTATGGATTGATTAGGTGTAGGATAGATTGGAGGAGGGACGTTACTAGGGGTTGTTCATTATTATGTTTATCAATTGGTTGAGGGTTGTTTTTGGTTTTTTCTGCATGTGATTGTCTGGTGTTGTTTGTCTGATTCAGATTCAAGTCTGGGTTGTTTGTCGTAAATTCATTATTGTGGTTGTAAGTTTGAGTATCAGTTCTATTGTGTTGATGTCTTGTGTTTTTGCTCTTTATAGTCTGATAGAATTCACAGCCTCTGTAGTTAGCTGGGTGTTCTTTGTAGCAATTGATACATTTTGGTAGCTCTTGTTTTTGTTTCGTGCATTTGGAGTAATGGTGATTTCCATTGCATTTGACACATCGCGGGTCTAATTTACAGTAGTTTTTGGTGTGTCCGAATCTCTGACAGTTAGTGCATTGCGGTATATCACGTGATTTTCGGCGTGGTTCTACTGTGATTATAGAGTAAAATAGTTTGGTTAAATTGAAAATTTCGTTTCCGGCGTCATTGTTTGTTAGTTCTGCTATACAGAGTGGCATTGGGTACTTATCTTTGTTTTGGAGACGTGTTATTCTTTTGACTGGGTATGATTTTTCTGTGAGTTCATTTTTAATTTCGTCCGCAGTTAAGGAAATTGGGACGTTTCTTAGTACTACTGATAGGAGGTTTTCTTCAGGATTTCGGAATGTGTGATATTTTAAGTTATTATCGTTGTAGAATTCAGTTAGTTTTCTGTAATCTTCGATGGTTGTCAGATTTATTCGGAATGTATTGTTTCCCGTTTGGGTTGTAAATTCGTTACTGGTGTTGTTTTTGATATCTTCTGTTATCGTTTTGTAATTGTTTACTTCATGGAGATATATTGGAGGAATTTTGATTTTTTTCTGTTCTTTGGTAGTGTTATTATCGTTTGTGTCGGTTTGAGATACATTTAGTACATGATATTTGTTGTTTTTTATCAGTTGTGTGGTGTCTAGTAGATATTTCTTGTGGGTTTCACTCATTTCGTGAGTGTTTATGTCACTTTTTCGTTTTTTATTATTATCGTTAAATTGTGATATAGTATTTGACGTACCTGCAGTGGCGCCGTCTGCTGTTTTTATGGTTACCCTGGGAGTTAGCGGGTGCGGTTGTCTGTCCATGGTTGGTAGGTGGTTATAGGATCTCTCCGGAGAGAGTCCTAGTAACTTGTTGTTGTTGTTGCACTTCTTATATTATATTAGAATACTGTTTTTGATCAAAATAAGATGTATTTATATGCTACGCCTATGTCGACGTATGCTTGTTTAAATTAGTCACTACTTCGCTGTAAGTTTTCTCAGCGCAGTTTGCACGTCCGTAGTCGTTGACTGTCGCCACGGAACTCCCGACAAGGTTTGAAATCAATTTTATACTTTATATTCCTTGTTATCAAGTCTTTTTCTATGCCTTTTATCTCAGAAGTGGGATCTGAACCTGGTTACAGATCTGTAATAAACATTTTACATACAGTTCATATGTTTGTTTTTGTATCAACAAACTTTTCAGCTGTACTAGGTGCACGGGCGAGCGACGTACCCTTATCTCTGGGCGACTGACGGCGGTCATTAATTTTTCCTATTCTGCCTATTTTTTGTTTATGTTTAGGCTAGCCCTGCGTGAAATGAAGTGTGAAACTGTAACATCATAAAAATGCCTTAAATTGAAATAATAAATATACGACAGAGTATGTATTAAAATTATTAAATTTAATACGTGATAAATTTAAATTAAAAATTATGAAGGATTCGGATTTGGTGCAATAACAACATTGGGAGAAACTGAAGCAGAATAAAAAAATAATAATAATAAAAATAAATTTGTTAAAGTTACGGCCACTGTTAAATTCTATGTCGTAGGTACTATATACTGTAAACATCTCCGTAATTGATCAACAACTATTTACTTAATAGCGAACTGAAAAATTTGAGACTAATAACTGCGACTCATGAGTGGTGATAACATTGATACCAATAATATGACTCGAAATAAAATATTTTTATGCGTACGCGAAAATACGGTCGTACCGGTTAATTACATAGGATATGTTGTCGTTTACGCTGAGGATAATAATTACGCTGAGGATAATAATTACGCAGAGAATAATAATTACGCTGAGGATATATCTACTGAAAATAGTATTAGATTACTTCAAGGAAATGAACATTGCTTACCACGATGCTAAACAATTATAAAATCCGAGAATAATTCTCAACTTATGAAAACCGATATTTAAATTCTAAAACCGTCTCAAAATGACGAAGTAAATCCCGGAATTTTCACTAAGTTGCAAAGTACGAATTGATAAAATTATTAAATAAATACAGATATTGTTTTGCACAGAATTTAGAAGAAATAGGGTGCATAAAAACTACCGAATTAGAAATTAATTTAGAAGATAATAAACCGTTAACACCGTTATATCACGAACGTGAACAAGTTAAAGAAATGATTCAGAATTTATTGGATAATAAAGTAATACAAGAGTAAAATTTGCCTTAACCCTCGTATATATTGTTAATTAAAAAGAAATCCGGAAAAATGCGGCTGTGTATCACCGAAAATTGAATAATGCTACAATTATAGATAGATATCCTTTGCCAGGAATCGATTATCAACTCGATCGTCTGCGAAGTTGCAAATATTTTACAACACCTAATTTCACATCTGGATACCATAAAAACTTCATAACTGAAGAATCTAAATCTAAAACAAACTTTGTGTTACCGGACGAACAATATCGCTATTTGGATTAAGAAATGCGTCCATTATTTTTCAATGAATGATGAATAAAGTTTTAGGACCGCTTAAAAATAAAATCTCAATAGCATACATAGACGACATGCAAAATTTGGAAATAATTCTGCAAATATTACGTGAAGAAGGTTTAACGTTAAAACTATGTAAATGTACATTCTTTTGATACAAAAATAAATTATTTAAGATTTGAAATTAGTCAAGACGGAGTTCGACCCGGAGATATTAAAATTCGTGCCGTAAAAGATTTCTCTACTTCCAAAAATATTTATCATATGCGTCAACTTATCGAGTTAACAAATTGCCTCCTGTAATTCATAAATAAATATGCTGAAATCGCACGACCGCTTACAAAATTATTAAAGACCACTTAGAAACGAAATTAGACATCACAACAATAAGTTTTTTAAAAATCAAAAGAAAATATTATTAATCGACCTAATTTAGCCATTTATAATCTATCTGGTGAGACCAAAGTACATACAGATGCAAGTAAATTAGCTATTTCCGGAATCTTGCATCAAAAACGAGATAACAATCATTTACAAGTTGTTGCATATTATAGTCATCGAACTAATAAATACGAAATTAACTTTCATTCTTACAAATCAAAAACATTCGCGTCTACTTCATTGACATAAATGCTTTAAAAAGTAGTAACAGACTTTTGTGCTTCAAAAACTGGATGTTAAAAGTCAGTTTTGATGCCTATTATTGGACAATAGTGGATAGGTTTACAAGAATACACGGCAACAACAGAAAATTACGATTATTTAAAATTGAAATAGTTGCCCAGGTATTATCTGCACAATTATGAATGAAAATATTGGTGAAATTCATAACGTATTAACATAGCCACCGATAACTAATTATGAAAAAAAGTATTTATAAAAACAACGCGTTAAGTGACGGACGAGTTTTCAAAGTAACATCGCGGGGTAAAAATACGCTCATAAATTGTACGAATAGTACGCGGGGAAATGAGATATTATTCTGTTGAGAAACTTCTTAAAAAGCTTTGAAAAACGAATTAAATCAACTGAAACAAAATCTGTCATCAGATATCTACAAGAAATCTCAAAACTATACGGAAACACTACTATAATAATTATAAGTGACAGAGGAACAACAGTTACGTCAACGAAATTTAAGAAATATTGTCAAAAATCCGGAACAAAATATGTATTAACGCAGTTACTACACTCGGGAGCAATGGCTAATTAAAAGATTTAACAGAAAAAGTCTATATGCGCTATCAACCACGTGTATGATAATCATGAAAGTGAGAATCTTGCTTACAAACAGATACAATTTGGCATAAACACCTACAGAAAAAGTAATAGCAAAACATCCAGCGGCTAAGAATTATAAAAAAAGGGTAACTAAGTTATTTTTGAAAAACAAAATTTTGGAAAAGACACCACTAAGAAATTAAAATTGGCATATACAGAATCATTTAAAATAAAGACCGTGTTACCAAATAATAGATACGTGATTGGCGATGTTGCGAAATGAGAACTCAAAAGGGCAAATATGACAATTACAATGGCAAATAGATTCCATCGAAAGATGTGTCAGATTTATCAAACGAGAATATTACAAGCGACGAATACTTGGGACAGCAGTCAAAAACAAATTCAGAAAATGATATACAAATAAAAATACATTAATTATAAACAGGTTATAATAATAATTAAAATAAAATAGATAAGCAAAAATTAGTCACATGAAGATCCTCGAGGACGAGGAAATGTCAGAATTGGTCGAATGTAAGATGTACGTTTTAAAACAGCGCGATCCACTGATTTGGAAGCGCTGGTAGTCATACATCTGTCAACGAGAGA
The DNA here is from genome assembly GCA_911728475.2 of Pterostichus madidus. Taxonomy (NCBI): domain Eukaryota; kingdom Metazoa; phylum Arthropoda; class Insecta; order Coleoptera; family Carabidae; genus Pterostichus; species Pterostichus madidus. The sequence goes on along the minus strand of OU452304.1, from coordinate 14,539,929 downwards.
TGTTGTGACGCGACGTGCGGGGGTAGTTAACGCTAAGACGCTCAGTATGCGGTTGTGAACGACTCGGGGTAGTAGTGGTGAACAAGTGAAGGGTAGAGCTATACATTCATTGATATCTGTATACTATATTGGATTAGCAGTAATTAAAGGTGAGTTATCTCACTGTCATTCTATGTCTAGGTACAGCGTATGCAGAGATCTGCAGTGACTTGGTGCATGGCTGTTGTTTATTAAATGGCATGTTAACTGATGATATATTCATGTTTGGTGTGGTATTTATGGTTATATGTGTTTGGTCAAATATTGTGTGTTGTTTCACCATATGTTATATTATGTATTCAACACCCTGCTTTCCTTAAGAACTCAGTACTGAAGTCCCTCCGCTAGGATGCGGCACTTAAGAGCATACTTCAATTGCTACTCAGTTGGTAATGAAATACAGGGCCGTACTGAGAGCTCTCTGCGCTTGGTTTGCGAACCTAGCTGCGCATCCGTCAACGGCTGCTATTGGATAATCACAGTATGTGTGCAATTTACCTGTGTCTGTAATTGGTGTCCCTCCTCTTTTGTGTTGTGGTCTTCAGCGCATACGGAAGTACTGATCCATGATCAGGTCAGAGACCTGCTACCATCGGGTCTAAATACCCGCACCGATGTGCTATGTTCTGTTTCCACACTTTGCTTTCCTTACGAACTCAGTACTGAAGTCCCTCCGCCAAGTGGCGACATTTAAGAGCATACTGCAATTACTGTACGGATGGTGATGAAATACAGGGCCGTACTGAGGGCTCTCCGCGCTGGCTATGCGAAGCCAGCTGCGCATCCGTCATTGGCTGCTTACTAATGACCACAGGGGTAAATTTACCTGTCTGTAATTTGAGTCCCTCCTCTTTTGTGTTTAGCGGTCTTCAGCGCATACGACAGTACTGATCCAATGATCAGGTCGCGGACCTGCTACTATCGGGTCTAAATTCCCGCAGCGATCGGGTCTAAATACCCGCACCGATGAGGTCTGGGACCTCGTGTGAATTGGATTCACACGGATGTCTGGGACATCCACGGCCGCAACAATCGGGTCTAAATACCCGCAACAATCGGGTTTAAATACCCGAAACAATGAGGTCAGGGACCTCGGGTGGATCTGGGATACACAGAATGTCTGGGACATTCTCAGGTCAGAGACCTGCATCGTACCTAGAACCTTATCCTTCTAGCACTGGTGGAGATGAAACACTCTCGCAACAATCGGGTCTAAATACCCGCAACAATAAGGTTAGGGACCTCGGATCTAAATACCCGCAACAATGAGGTCAGGGATCTCGGGTGGATCTGGGATCCACAGAATGTCTGGGACATTATCAGGTCAGGGACCCGCGTCGTGCCTAGAACCTTATCCTTCCGGCACTGGTTGACATGAAACCCTCTCGCAACAATCGGGTCTAAATACCCGCAACAATGAGGTCAGGGACCTCGGATGAATGAGAGATTCATAGTGTGTCTGGGACATGTTCAGGTTGGGGACCTGCCTCGCACTTACGATCGTAACTTTGTTGTACTAACTGAAATGTAACTCTTAGTGAGCGTTGACCGAGAATGGAATGACATGTTGTGTTTTGTCATGCAGGTATGACCGACACGAGGTGGTCGAGAGATGGAGTTAATCAGCAGAGCCGAGAGACCGATGCCGTCACAACTACCACTGTTCATACTATATGTCACATTATGAACTCTGTATGTAAAATGTATGTCGTGTATATACCAATTAATACATGCATTGAGTCGACAAGGTTTGAAATCAATTTTATACTTTATATTCCATGTTATTAAGTCTTTTTCTATACCATTTATATATATATATATATATATACAGGATGGTGAACGCAACTCTCGAACATTGGGATTTAACGTAAAATCATAATTTTGTAATTTCCTGGTTCCATAACTATTTTAAGCAAAAAAGCTTCGAATAAAAGTTTTAGAGCATAAAATTCTGCATCTAAGACAGAAAACAAAATTAGATCTGAATATGACAAAAATAGCCTCAAAACTATCGATAGCCATGGAATTGAAACAAAATTAAAACATTTTTTTTACCCATATTTTTAGAAAATTTCTCAGATTTTGCCAAATTATAAAATGAAACAAATTGATAAAATTGTCTTCTTCTTCTAGGGGTAGCTAGCTCAGTGGTATCAAGTCGGCCTGTGGATCCTGAGAACCCTGGGTCGATTCCCATAGGCGACAAACAATTTTCACCATTTAAAAACTACCTCTGTGGCTCCCCTACCTCTAATATCTTTGAGGGCCGTGATTTGACGACTGGTAATCGCATTTCACGCGCAAAATATATCACATACCGAGATCTGCTTCGGCAGAGTGCCACACCCAGTAATGGGTAGAAGGCGTGATTATATATATATATATATATATATATATATATATATATATATATATATATATATATATATATATATATATATGTATATATATATAACAACAGTACCTTTGAACCATGGTTTGATTTTTACTGTTGTTACTTAATTTTTAAAATGGAACGATTATTTTTTATTAATTCTTTAAATTGCTTGATAATGGCCAAAATTTTGCGCCGAAACGTCACTGTTCAAATGACAAAATTAAATTAAAAATTGTTTCAATTTTTTCAATTTTATTAACCATGTTAATCCATTTAGTATTTTAATTTTATAAAATAATATTTACCATTTCTTCTTGCCTATATCACTATCTGATGTTAATATGAAATTGTCCATTTTAGGAGCAAAATAAAATAAGTAACCTAAAATAGTAACTCGCGATACGTGAAATAAAACATATGTAAAACAGCAAGCCACTGACCCTGTTACCTGTCTATGGAAATTGGACTAACACCACTTTCATAATTAATGGTTACGCAATTTCTTTTACCGGCCAATTTTAAATTAAACAAAGCATGGACATTTATAAACAAAAAGTTTACACTAAATTAAGCATAAATTACGTTATTTCTCATTTTTTTTTCAGTGGACTTACACCACTTTCAAAATAATATATATATATATATATATATATATATATGTGTGTCTAACTTGTAACTAACTACAATACTAATCTGTTCATCATACAAAATATGTAATTTAATATGTAGGTGTTGAGGGGAATACTGAAGTAACGACTGGGAATCTGCTGTTATCAGCAGTTTCTGTGGGAAGCTGTCCTCAAACTCCTCCTTTCTTAAAATTGAGCATCCCCGGGGAGGTTTAGCTGGGGTTGCTGGTGTTGAAGGATTGAACACCTGGGCTGTAGTTCATGGTCTTGGATCCTGGTGGTTCTTGTTGATTTTGAAAACTTTTTCCTGAGGAAGACTGTGACATGGCAACAGCAATTATTAATAAAAACGGCATATAAAATTGCTATTGAGTAATTTTGAATGTCGGCGGTGACATCGTAATCTTCAATATCTTTAAACCTGTTTATTGGTAGCTTAAGATCTTGAATGCTGTTAAGTTCTACGGCCAATTTTGGTATTTGTGTGTCATCTAACTTGATTTTAAAGTTGTCTAATATTATGGATTTTCCAAATGATCCTTCTTGCAAATTTAGGTTTTAGTTTCTAAATTTAATTTGACAGTTGTTTTCTTTAATCAGGAAAATTCCTTGTATGGTTTTAATTTCGTCGCCTAGTTAACATGAAGCGTGGATAGTTTCTTGTTTTGGGAATACAACGAGAAATTGGTTGATTTCTTCAATGGTTTCTACGTGGTTTCCCTTTAGATTGATTTGAGTGTATTGACAGTTCTTGTTATCATTGTGAAGGATTATGTTCTTCTCACAAGATCTGTCATCTGTCTTCGATCTTGTTTGGACATTGATAAATATTCCTTTTAGTACATGTGACCTTTAAAGATTTAATTTGACCATCAAAGATTTTAGAAAATATTCTTTGTTTAGAATAACAGTCACAAATTTAATTTCATGTTTACTGGGAATAGGTATAAGCTGAAATAGTTCAAAATTTGTTTCGTAATTGATTGGAATTTCTAAGAAATAAATAATTTAGTTTGAATCTAATTTACAATTTACTTTAATTAAATTTTAATTTCGGGTATACTTTCAAATATTGGTTCTAATGGGAATTCATTATTATAATTTTTATAAATTCTATTTAGTTCAGAATAAAGATCATGGACTTTTACGATGCTTGGATGCATCACATGAAATTTACAAAAGGTTAGAGAATTTTCTATATCTTGCATTACGCTTAATATCATGTTAAACAAAGTGTTTCATTGACTTTAAATGTCATAGATACTGATTTTATTTAAATTACGAGTTCCACCAACAACAATATGCAACAACTGCTCTATTTTTAATTTTAGTTCTAATTCGTTATGTGTAATGGTTCCAACTGTTTTATTAAATTTTTCTATTAATTCGTAATTGGCAGAATATTGGTATTTTAATTGTTCCTTTAGCTTATGCTGATTAAGTTCAAAATGTTTTAAAATTTTCATATAACGTTTTTCGTCCTGTGAGTCTAAATTTATTAATCCTCTCTTTTTCATAGATTTTGCATGATTGATAAATAGATTATTAAATATTTCATCTATTAAAATTTGGATATAGGTAATAATTCTGTTTATCCTCGTGATAGTTTCGGATAGTATCGGTTTCTCGTCTTCGTTTTCTATGTCAATTAATTTATTATTATATTTTATAAATTTAATTTCTGAATTTTTAATGTGTTTCTGTAAAAAATACTAAATTTTTCATATAATGGTTATTCGAAATATAAATAATATGTGACACTTGGAGCTACATAATTTTTAACAGAATTTATTATATCATTTTTTAAATTATCTTGAGATAATTGAACATTCAATCTCATTTTATTTCAGTGTAATTTTCTAATTTTTGGTTTAGATGGTGATTGTATGACTTCTGTGAATATTAATTGATTTTTCCCTACATTTACAGGTGATTCCCTAATAGGTATTCCAATTATTGGATTTTCGTGGTTGGAATGCACGGTATCGTCACTATCATTAGAGTCTTCGTGTGGGTTTTGAGTGTTAGCGTCTACTTCTACAATCAGGGATTTGGTGTCGTTTTCATTATTTTAATTTTTTTCTAATTGTTCATTAAATTTGTCCATATATTGAAAGAAATCGTCGCACTTGTCATCTGTTTCATTCGCGTTAAACTCGAATGGTGGTACATCTTCAATTGGTTTATTATAGACAGTTACAATTGTGTTACTATTTTAGAAAATAAATTCTAACATAGGTTTGACGTTAGTCCAATTTAGTCGGTCAAGACCGGAGCCTAGTTTTGGAATATTTAAATATTTTATCTTGTTTTTCAAACAGAATGATTTTAAATTTAAAAGTGTATAAAATAAATCCTGATTTGTAGGTCTATCATTATAATAGTTTTTCGTTATAAAATAAATAATTAATCTATTATTTTGATCCTTTAAGTAAACTAAGTTATATAATTTAGGATTTTGATTTCTTAATTTATTTACATTTTGAATTTTTTTGCAAAATTCTTTTGCTATACCTTCTGACATCTGTAAGTCGCGACTAACACAATGTGCTAAGCTTTCATTGTAAGGAGAATAAAAAATATTTGCATCTACCTCTAAAATTTTATACTCGTTATTTGAATTTATTAATTTATTATTTAAATAATTTTGATACTGGCTCAAAGGGTGAAAGATCGTCTGTAGTATTAATAAATTTTTGAACAGAAGTTTCACTGTTACATGGAATGCGGCTCAAAGCCTCAGCATTCATGTTTAATTTACCCTTTTAGTACTCAATTTTGTAGTCGAACTATTCTAATCGCAATCTCCGTCTAACAAGTTTCTAATTTGGTTCTTTAAGAGAGAATAGCTACTGTAATGATTTGTGATTCGTAATGATTTTAAATTATCTGCCGAAAAGATAAGGTCGAAAATTATTTACTGCCCAGACTATAGCAAGTAATTCCTTTTCTATTGTTGAATAATTTTGTTCCGAATCATTTAAAGTTCTACTAGCATAAGAGATTGGTAGATCTGAGCCAGCAGGGCCTTGGGATAATATGGTACCAATTGCGTGATTACTGGCGTCGGTTGTGAGATTAAATGGTTTTGTAAAATCTGGATATTGGAGAATTGGTTCATTGATGAGTAAATTTTGACCAGTATTAAAGCATTTATATATTCTGGATCATTAATCTTTTTTTCTGCATTTTTCTTGAGGCATTTCGTTAAAGATTTAGTTAGTTCAGCGAAGTTATTAATAAATTTGCGGTAATAACCAAGTAATCCTAAAAATGCTTTTATTTGCGTGGTTATTTTTAGCAGTGGGTAATTTATTAATTGCTTTAATTTTGTCCGGGTTAGGTCGACCGCCTTCTGGACAAACAATATGGCCTAGATATGCAACTACTTTTTAAAGAAATTCAGATTTGTCGGTTTGAATTTTTAAATTAGCTTTATGTAATCTTTTAAATACCATTCTTAAATTCTCCATGTTCTTCAAGACTTGTGCTGAATATTAAAATATCGTCGAGATACACAATACAAATTTCATTTGCCAAACCTCTTAAAACATTATCCATAACGCGCTGGAAGGTGGCGGGTGCATGTTTAAGACCAAATGGCATTCTGAGAAATTCATAATGACCATTTTCCGTATTGAAAGCTGTTTTTTTGAATGTCTTTGTACATTTCGATTAGATGAAAACCGGAAGCTAAATCTAAAGTATTAAAATATTGGCATCTGCCAAGTTTATCTAAAAGTGAATTTATGTTTGGAATTGGATATTTGTCATTTATCGTCTTATCGTTTAATTTTCGATAATCGATAACCATACGCCATTTTTTCTTTCCCGATGCATCTAATTTTTTCGATACGAGCCACACGGTCGATGACCAGGGGGAAAGTGACGGCCTAGTAAGTTTTTGATTCAACATATTATTAATGTGATCTTTAACTTCGTTACGATGTATGTAATGGATAGGTATTTCGTCATTAGTCCGAATGTGGTGTTTTATTTCATTAGTAAAAGATAACGACTTATCTTCCGTATGAAAAATATCAGCGTACTCTTTCACTAACTTTTTGATATCTAATTTTTCTTCAGAGTTCATATGTTCAGTACGAATTTTTGAGAAATCGAAAGTTGTATTTAAATTTTGAGAATTAAAATTAATATTATTTATTTCAAAATTTTCTAACGGTTTAGTCCAAATATAATTTGCAGTATCTATAACAAATTCTACATCGTTAGGGTTTATTGTTGGGTAATACGTAATATTATTTTTTATCATGATAATATTATTAATATGTATTTCCGGTATGAACGCTTCGCCATTTTCAATGTTTTGAACATAGAACTTTGTAATTGTCTCAGACTGAGGTGGAATCGTGACATAGTGTGAACGCGGTGTTACTTAGTGAGAATGAATTTTTATCTCCGCTGCTGGTGTTATTATCTTATCGCGTGTCAAGTCAATGATTTTTAAGTTATCTAGTCCTAGTAAAATGTCGAACTGATTATGAAAGTCAAATAAGTGATATTTAAGGGTAGTATTGTATTTTTGTTAATAATTTTGAACACGGTAATAATAAACTAAATTTTTCAGTTGAGGTTCCGTGTGCTATATTACATTACTAAAATATTTATTTCCAATTTCTGGTTTAATGAACGAGCGTGTGCTACTTGTATCGAGTAAAACTTTTAAATTATGTTCTGGAAATATAATAAAAGGTAGTTCGCTTTGATTATGTAGAAAATTTAGTGATTCAATTACATTTCCGAAGCATCTATTTCTAAAAGATAATTTGGACTATCTGAATCTGACTGGTGCTGACTGATATTTCTAAAGGACATAAGTATTTACAGAATTATTATCAGCTTGTCCATGGACTTATGTTTCGTATACAGCGAGACAGGAGTCCTGAGATGTTGACTAGCAGCTCTGTATGCAGCAGGGCTGGAGATCTTGTACGGTGCTGTGCGATGTTTACACGCGGCAGTGTAAAGTCTCTGCGACGATTTTTGTTCTAATTCTCAGTAAATCGTTGAGACGAAAACGAATTTGTTTTTAATAAATTCGCCTCTGAATCCTACCTTGACTGCGCCAATTAAGGTCGACGGGTGATATAGCTAACGCGCTGCTTATTTTGAACATAGTGACTACGTCACCCACACGGTAGATTGTGCATTCGATTCCCTACAATACAATTATTAGATTTTTTTATCTTTAGATTTAATACAGTTACATGATTTACTTTACTTTTGAACTTTTTTTTCAAAATAATATAATAATGACTTATAGCAATGGCTTTAACCTGCGCCAATTAAGTTAACGGATTAATTAATTAATTAAAATTTTATTTTGGTTTTAATGTTTATTAATAACAATTATAAACATGTTTTACAAAAGATTATTTTTATTATGCCTACTTACCTTTTTGATAATGAATAAACATATGATTTAAAAATTATTTTTTTGCCCCGTATGTGAGGAAGAAAAGTCGGTACCTATACTCGTACATACGTAATTTAATCAGTGCTGGGACTATACGGAATCGACATTGACATCGACTTCACTATCATGATGTAATTATGCATAAGGAACCTAGGTAACGGGTGTTTATCATATCAATGTCGATTCCGTGTAGTCTCAGCACTAATTTTAATCAATTAAAAATCGATCGATGTTTATCAGCATGAACTATATAATGTACCACATTGTTTTATTATTTACTTGATTGTTTGGTTTTGTACCTATGTACAATAAATACCACTCGTAGCTTTGCGAATGAAAATTGACGTATACATTTCTAATCACACGTTCTAGAAAATAGTTTTTTGAAAATCTTTTGCAACTATTAAAAATAAGTATACGTAAAGCTTCGTGAATAGAGTCTCAAGGTCCGAACTTATCCACCCGCATTGTGGTAGTTTGTATATTTTTAACTTGAGTGGGATTCGGACTCGGAATCTTCGGATTCAAATGTTGTAAATCTAACCGCTCCACCGTACTTAGATAATTATTGCTATTAGTTTATGGTATAAGTGTACAAATAAATTTCTAGTCAAGTAATATTATATGTGGGTGTATGTTGTATGAAATCTGATATGAATGCCGCCCCATCAATGTGGACCGTTCGCCACGACTGTTCTCCGACCATTCGATTGTTTGTATTGTTCTTGTAAACAATCAGTGTAAAATGAACAGAATATTTGTGTTAAGTTCCTAATTTATTCAACATGTTGTCTGGGACCTACGTTGTGTTTATTATTTTAAATTTTAATTTTCTAGTTTTAGCATCGAATCTGTACGGGTCGCAGTAAGTCATTTATTGATACATTTATAAAATATATTATACTAATCGTTTTATTACATAGTCCTCGTATAGCGTCCAATAATGGTAATTTAGTTATTTACGCTGCTAATGATAAAAATATATCTATAAAAACTACTGGTCGAGGATATATAAACCTAAATGATTTAAATTTAATTCCGTTGTTAAAAAATGTGAGTAATTTTAGAAGGTATGTTTAGATGTAAACAGATGTTTTTCAACAACAAAAAAAAGCTAGTACAAATTAAGAGAATTGTCACACACTAATGCCCTGTATATAAATTTAAAAAAAAAAACATACTCACACACATAAATAAGATTTCTAATAATTACAAGTAAAATTATTTTCTGTTTATATTTGAACTTTTTCGATTAAAATAAAAATACTAAATGAGTATATCTTGAGGTTTGTTATTAAAGGCTCGCAATGCATCAATTACTGTGGATAGATTTACAACAAATGTTGTAGGACCATTATCATCAACAGTAAAAAGTATGACTGATTTAATTTATGGTTCAGATGGTTTGCTGAGAAGAGTGGCTAATCTAGAAACCAACACTACTGGAACAGGGTCAATACGACCGGTAAGTTTAGAATATTCACATCCTTTATTCAATAAATTATTGATTTACTGTAAAAATTTATATTTATTTATTGTTATTTATTTATTTATGACCGCTTTACGCCATAAAAAAGATCCCAAATACAGAGGATATAATTATAATATTACAACAGTAATTAATAATATATAGTAGATATCCCACAAATTATGAACAAAATACATCAACTAAAGGCTGAGTCTGAGAAGATGCCTCCCTCTTTAACTTTTTATTATGAGTAATAGATAAAATTGGTTCATATAAAAGTTTTATTATTTTAAATATATTATTTGAATGCAGATAAAGTCAGGTTTACAAGAGAGGACTATGAACTTTTTTTAAAAATAACAACCTATAATTATTTTACTAAAGCATAAACCGTCATTTTTGGCGTAGTGATATCGAGAACCCGGGTTCGATTCCCACAGCAGACAAACAATTTTCACTACATTAAAACTACCCCTGTGGCTCCTTCACCACTAATATCCTTGGGGGCTGTGATTTGCCGGCTGGTAACCGTTCTTTTCGCGCAAAATATTTCACTTACCGAGAACTGCTTCGGCAGCATGCTACACCCAGTAATGGGTAGAAAGCGTAATGATATTTTTTTTTTGCCTTTTCATCCATGTTTTACTTTTTATTAATATATTTGAAACAATTCAAGAAAAATAAGGTAATTGAGAAATACGATCTAATTTTTATTCAAATATTCTGAATCGCTATGTGACAGTAAACAAAATGTAACAATGTTAGATAACTTAACAAGCTAAAACAACTTTTAATAAATTAATTCTTTGTAAACATTTCAAAATGTAAGTTTTTTTGTTTACAAAATGCGTTAAGTTAATAAGTAATAAATATCTACTTTGTTGATATAATTGTTTAACTTTGTTACATTTTGTTTATTTTCACATAGTCACCCAGAATATTTCAATAAAAATGATTTCTTATTATCTTAATTTTCTAGATTTTTTCAAATTCCTTAATGAAAAGTAATACATCGTTGAAAAGACAAAAAAAAATGGCGGTTATTTTTGAGTAAAATAATTATAGGTTGTTATTTAAAAAATCAAAGTTAATAGTCACATCTTGTAAACCTGTATTTATAAAACATATCTATATCTACCATCAAATAGTATAACGAAACAAAATAGGCAAATTTCAAACCAGAAGTTAGAATTAATAACTTCAAATTTCAAAAAAATATTTGATACATTTATTCCCATCTAAATGAAGAAGCATGCAGTACTGCATAACCTTCGAACATTCTACTTTTTATATGTAGATTAAAAAAAATGTAAAATCGTTATAAAACAAACAAATTTGAATTGAAATGCAAGAGATCAAGATATCAAAATTGTGATTCAGATTTTAGCAAAGATGCTAAGTACGACTTTAATTTAAAAAATTTAAAATTCTATATATTTAAGAATATGGTCCTCTATAACAAATAAAACTTTTCAAAAAAAAAAAAATCCGAGAACGGCTGGTTTTTTGTCTTTTTTGCATATTTATTTTGTTTTTCCTCAAAAGTTAAAAGTTTAAATTAGATAAAAATTGTCTGTGGTATTTTTATAAGGATCTAAAGTGATACTATTTGTGCCCTCGTCCGTCAACTACAAATGGACACAAAACGTCATTTTCACTCCACATAAAATATTCTATTTTTTTCTTCAAACGCCGGAATATTTACTTATTGTCATATACTTTGAATGTCCCATAAGGTCTTACAAAGGTCTTACAATTGATTATATTAACAATCTTGATATATATATATATATATATATATATATATATATATATATATATATATATATATATATATATATATATATATATATATATATATAATAGCAATAACAAATTCAAATTTCAAAAAAAATATTTCATATATTTAATTTGATCCAAAATAAGAAACAAGTAGTACTACATAATCTCTCAACATTCTGCTTTTTGATATGTGTATGAACAAGAATGTTTAATTTTTATAATACAAGTAAATTGGAATTGAATTATAGGAGATCATGATATCAAAATTTTAGGTCTGATTTTTGCAAAAATTCTACCTACGATTTTGATTTTAAAAAAATGTATATTTAGGAATATGATCTTCCATAACATGGTAAATTTTTATCCAATTTTATTGTGGGAGTTTTAAGAGAAAACAAAAAATACACGAACAAGTCTTGTTTTGAGCGTTTTTTCGCATATTTTTATTTTTTTTCTCCAAAACTACACAATGAAATTGAATAAAACTTTACTATATTATAGAAGACCATATTCTTAAACATAGACAATTTTTAAATTAAAATCGTTAGTAGCATTATTGAGAAATAAATTCAAATTTTTTGTGTAATTTCTTTCAACATTTGTACATAACATTAATGGTATGATATCTAGTTTATTACCATACTTTGAAGTTTTGACTTCAAAATTATATACAATAATACAATACTTAATAAGTTTCATTCAAAATAAGAATAATATTTCGTTTCAAAGAGATAAAGGCAGATCATCGTTCTGATACTAATTTCAGATCGCATGCTTTACCTTAAGATATTATTAGGCGGATCTTAACTCACCAGCTACTTAAACAAGTTTACGGATCAACAACGAAATGTAAATTAACAAAAAGAAAGTAAATTCAAAATAAGTGTGGTAAATTTATATAAAAATGCAAATAAATGATACAAAATATTAAATAAAGGTGCAATTTGGATAAATAAATTATACAAAATATTATATAATGGTGCAACTCGGATTTAGATTTTCATGTATACATATATACAACACCAAAAATAATACACAGGTAATAAATTTCATAACAATACGAAAGACATAAAAGAATATAAAAAATATGTAAAGTTGTTAAATCTGTAGTTCCTCTATATTATTTATACGCTTATGTCAGTGACGACTTATACTACAGTTCAGCTGAACCGTGAACTTGAGCCTAAAGACATGAACCTTTTTTTATTTATTAGTTGTATAATTGAACTAGTTAAGTTGAACCTATATTGAAAGTCAAAATAATGTGGTAGTGTTGTGAAATTCAAGATTTTTTTTAAACATAATGAACCAATTTTCCTTGTTACCAAATTATTTAACTCGATAAATGTCAAAATAATTTCTTGAACGATGGAAAATAGTAAAGAAGTTTTTGATATATTAAATTCATTTATGCACTTATAATTGACTTTATGGCAAAAGTGCAGTGTCACTGACCAATTTTCAAAAATGTAATTTTATGTTGGTAAAATTTTGTGAACTTTAAAACTCTCTAAAAATTACTAAATAAATCAATGCTACGAAACTGTTATTAAATTTGAAAAATATTTTCTGGCTTCAAATCTCAAGCATGATGTAATCTACTATTATCAGGAAATAAAAAAATAATTCTTTCTAATCTAACCAAACCTTATCTCAGTCTTTGCCATTTTGATACATTTATTATATTTATACTTCTTTGCGATGAGCTTCAAATCTCTGAAAAAGTTTTAGGATCACTGATAAGTAAATGTCATTTTAGTGGTGAGGGATATTTTAAAAATTGATACCGTATTTTAGCCGACTTCATTTATGAACAAATATGTATAAATTTTATTAAAGATTCATTAAAAAAAATTTATATATATATATATATATACATAAGAACGTATCTTAGGCAACTGAACAGTGACGGCTCGTAACTCTTTCGAACAGTTAGGCGACTTGGCCAAATCTAATAATTGGGAAAGAAAATGAAAGAATAATAATAAAAATATATTTATTGTTGCGTCATATGACGCCACTGCTACTGAACTTAAAATGAATGCTTCAACCACGAAAAATAGCTATACAGATTTAAGATGCATTTGAACTAAGTTTAAACTGTACTGATAAACAGCTTGAATCATGAATTTGAAGTTTAACTAAAATTTGAGTTATCTTCTAATTTAAAATATATATTTTCTTCAAGACCAAGCGTTTTTATAATCATATGCGTTGGACGCAGTACTCTTGTGAGGTCAAATCTTCCTTTATTGTAATTTTTGTGTCATTTAATTATTTACACGCTTTCAATACGACTTATCCAGTCGCAGTGTCGCAGTATGATAATTCATATATGTTTTAACTTAAATACGATTCGAAATCTGGATCTTTGGATTGGTATACTGACGAGACTGTTTCACATGAAAAATTGGCCTTTGTCCACAACTTTGTCATTTAAACTGTAAATCTAAATATATAGTAAAAATAGATATTTGTCAAATCTTTCTCTATATTTTCTATATTAATAAATAAATATGTACATTCAAATAATAAATGTTTTTACCTAAATTGATAATTTTCTATTTAGAAATTTTATTATTAAAGATAATTTTGTGCAGAAGTATAACTTTGTCAGCTCTACAAAATTAATTATACAATTTGTTTTATATTTTAAAGTACATCAAAAAAATTCAGCAATTATTGCAGTAAAATAAATGAATTAATAATTATGTGTATTTTTAAGCTTTTACCACGAAATAGGAATTGGCTTCAGTTAAGCAGACGCGTGAGAATGCTTGAAACAAGCATGATGCGCATTTTGAATTTGCTAACAACAAATGAATGCGAAAGTAATCCTTGTAAAAATGGAGGCGAATGCACAGACATGTATAATGGATACATGTGTCGATGTCCAGAGAGCTGGACGGTAATTAATCATTCTAATATAAGTTTAGCATTTTGAATGTAATTGGTTGTGTTTTAGGGAGCATCATGTGAATCTGACGTGAATGAATGCACAAGATTCCATGGAACAGATTTAGGCTGTCAAAATGGTGCCACGTGTATAAACAAGCAGGGCTCTTATGAGTAAGTATTATACAGGTTGTCTCCTGTACGAGAAATTAGATAAAAGTTCTTAAACTACTAGGACTATAATTTAGTAGTGATGGGCAAGGATAATTAATCGAAATATTAATTACCATAATTGACGTTAATTAACCGGGTTCATTTTGGTCTCATAATTAACCGGTTAATATTACTTTTCCCCCCATTTTAAAGTTTGGATAGGTTTAAATATAAAACATGAAAAGTACTATTTTGTTAAAATTGAAAATGTGTGCAAGTAATAAAATTTATTTTTATTTATTTTAAAAATAAATTATTCCAATTTTATATTAATTTGAAAGATGAAAAACATATAAAACCAATCAATTTATAATGACAAAGTGTTTTTGGTGAATAATTAGCTAAATATTCTGTATTTTGTATCAAAATAAAAGTTTGATTAAAATTTTCGCGAATTTAATCAAATTATATAATTAACATGGTAAATTATGAGTTTGATTTAACTGCTTAATTAGCCAGTTAATTAACATAATTATAATTAAACGGTAAATGCTCATCACTATAATTAACCGGTAAATGCTAGTCACTATAATTTAGTGATGTCTCGATTTGTCAAAAAAAATTCATAGATTATTACATATCAGTTAAAACAGAGAAATTTTTCAAATAATACTTATTAATTTAAATATAATAAAAGATAGAAAAAAAGTTTATATTATAAATTGTATACCAAGTGTCTACTTGTTTGTCATCTGTTAATATAAAAATGAACATAATTTCTTTCTTCCTGAAATCGTTATATAATCTCTTACTTTCCTAAAATCGGCAGGGAAGTAGAATTTCCCTATCTAGGCAGTGGTAAAATGCAACGTTGCCACAACCATGTTCACAAATACATTTTACGTTTCAATACAAAATACTATTATTTGTGTGTAATTTTTAAATTTTATTAATATATAATAATTACACAAAAAGTCTAAAGATTAAAAAAATTATATAAATAATAATTTAATCTATTCCCTACTTTGTGATCTGACAATGTTCAATTCGAACATGTATCAAACGAAACGTCAAGAATACAACATAACCTGATACACATGTCACTGAGCTAAAGTTGTTGCACGATTTCAGAAAAAAGTACTTATCTCAGCATTGAGGTTGCTTTTCATGCTATCAATCACCATATTCGTCATAAAAAGACGAACCTTCCTGCAGTGATAAGTAAATAATATTATTTTCTATTGCACTCTGTAAAGAGATTAAAAATGGAAATGTTATTTTAATTCATTTTATGATAGGAATCAATGACGTATAATACTAGACTAATTATGCCGTATTCAAATCAATGCAGTGTTGTGAAGCAGAAAGGGATGGAATAACTTGTAGGTCCGCCGTGTGCGCGGCAAGAAGCGAGTACACTTTGATGTTATGCAAGTTGCAAACATTTGTGTAATTATTTTTATATTCAATTACTTACTTTTCATACATCAAAGTAAAGGTTAGTTTTTGACATATTAAGTGTTTTGTATTTAAATAAATAAAATGCTCGTCTCTCATAACTGTCATCAACATAAATGCAACCTGCATAACATCAACTTGTACTCGCTCCTTGCCGCGTACCCGCCTTACCATCTAGTTATTCTATCCCTTTCTGCTTCACAACAAACGCCGTTGTTATCCGTCTAGTTATGTTTTGTCTGAGATAGGAACGTATTATCGTACGATGTATCGATAAATTTAGGCTCAGTTAATGGAATTTTTAATTCTGAACACCTTTTGTATTTATACTTTCTTTTTAATTAATAGGAAAATATCTATCACCATTTGAAAATTTTGCCATTGCATTCGTTATACAGGCTGTTCAATTTAATTGTGCCATCATTGCTATCTCGAGAAATATATGAACTATAAGGTTATTTAAATTAGCAGAGAAATACCATTTTCCAAAACTATTATTTTTTATTGGTTTATTCGGAAGGGAATTTTATTCTGAATTCAACTAATACAAGGTTCAGTACGTTTCTACATCATAATATAGTTTCTGTTTTAGTCTTTGTTTTTAGTTTTTTGTTTCTGGTTATGTCGAAAAAATTCTAGCCATTTCCAGCTATTAACATAACATAACCTTAGTCATAATTCTAGTAAATGTTTGTTTACTTAAATGAGAAAATAATTGTATAAAACTATTTGAAATGCTTTAAAAATTATATAATTATTAATGAGGACTAATAATTATTACTAAAATTAAGCACTAGTTTAATTAATTTGTACAATTCCAAAATATATTTATTTTTTAAAATTGAGACATTATTGTAGTGTACAAGTCAGAATATTTCAAATATAGTGATTTTAATTTCAAAGTTAATTTTTATATTATTAAAATATGATTGAATTTTGAATCTTTAAAATCATGAAAGGTAACTATTCGGAAATTTTATCATTTCACACAAGAAACTTTACCACAAGTTCTATACGATATACTTTTATTTTGTGATGCATTTATTTTTCAATATTTGCTCGGTATAAAATATTTTATAAAATTGGTAAATGCTAGGAGTTACCCATTTTCGGGTATTTACATAAACATATATAATTCAACTTTTAATTAAGTTGAAATCAAATTGACCTGTATATAACTATAGAGTTGTTACATTTATTGACATAGTCATTATATTTACTAATCGAATCCTCATGGTTTCTACTGGTTAAAAATAGTTTTCTTTTTGTAATAATAATTAGTTTTACTGAGCATAAATTACAGAGTAAATATATTTTATACTGGAAAAATATTATTTTAGCTTAGCATTAGTTATTATTTACTTAACAATAAATATTTTTTTACCGATCAAAAACCAATTTAAAACTGAACACATATTACTGGTTAAAGTAAAATTTACTACTGATCGATTAAATACAAGATATTTAATAATTTTGTGAATATTATACACGAGGTTTCTATACTTATGCGCGAAACTCATGAAATATACATATAATTTAATAGACTGGCTATGTGGTAGAATACAAGAAATATAATTATTTATTAATTATGTCTTTAAGGAATAAAATTATGAACACTACCCACAACTGATCACGTAATATCTTAGTAGTAGTATAATACTACTTAGTTCATTGACAAGCTTTAGTTATGAAAACTTTCAGCATTCTTGGAAGATTTGCATGTAGAATCGGCAATCGATCGGCAATTGTTTTGACAAACATGGTCCAGAATCTATTGGCCGATCTCATTGGTAACATGTTTAGATAAAGCGATGTAAAATATTATCTTTTCTTGAGAAACACGAGATATTAATTCGAGAGCAGTATGGAGTTATTCCTAACAAGGTCGAAATACAATAAGAGCTCTAGCTGATCTCATGGTAGAGGTCTATAAAAATGTTGATAATGAAGAAATATGTATAGAACATTAGTATACCAAAAATAAACTTAAATAAATGTTAATTCAATCTGAACTATTACTGATTCAGTTAGTATTATGACTACTATAAGATCTGAAAAAAAATTTTGATTGTAAAAAATTTGAAAAAGAATTGAATTTTTTTTTTATTGTTTAATGCTACTACACGGTACATGACTTGTAACAATATTGTATTATAACTTCCTGTAACAATTATTATTATATTTATGTATTGACTTCTCCTGTACCAATTGTACTATGGTCTCTTAGAAATAAATATTTATTATTATTACCATTATATTATATTGGAGCGAACAGTAACAAATATAACGAGGAAAAGTTGTGAATTGGATATTCCAAGAGTGGCTGCTGATCAAATGTATATACGATTATCTTTATTTATAAGTGATTTTAAAGAGTTTAATGAATTACCAATAGAATTCAAAAATTTAATTTCAGACAATTTAAGAATAGATTAAGAAGACAATTTAGGGCTGGCATTACCAACCACATTTATTTCTTAAAATTCAGTTTAAGAAAGACAATAGTAAATTATTTTTATTTAATTTAATATTGCTGTTAAAATTTAAACTGTAGTTAACAATATAATCGCGTTAAAAATGTTTGATAATTCCTGCCATAAGACCAAATAATTGAGTAAGAATTTTTAAATTTATTTTTAAACTATTCTGTCATTTATAATATATATTATTGTAATTTTTATTTTGAATAGAATTATTTAAAAAAATCTATTATTATTTTTCTTAAAAAGGCGCACTTTGCTCGTATTTTAAACAAACAGTACGCAAATATTTGTAATTGATTTCTGTAAACGATATTAAAAAGTAAATAGTCGTATAAAAGAAAATATACTAAATTTTTCGGTAAAACATATAGTATGCGAGATGCTACGATTGGAGCACTTGATTTTATTTGAAACACATTGATGGTTCATTTAAAGATGATAGTAGGTACTAGTAATCGGCATAATATACTAATCCGATCCGAAGTTGTATAAAACATCTGATCGGATAAAATTTTAGAACCGAAATTCGGATGAAATATTCATGCATCGCTTTCAGTTATACGCTCTGAGTAAAAAAATATATAAATTACAATCCCACTCTATAGAAATAATAACGCTACGGAAAATTTATAAGTATATATGTACTATGATAAAATAATTAAATAACGTTACAACAAAATTTAACTCTTTAGTTTTTCTTACAACAAAATTAGTAATTTAGTGTCATCTACAACGTTACAATTGGTTACATATAAATATGGAAATCAGTACGGATCTAATAGTATGGTGGATCGAATCTCAGATCTAATTTCGTATCAGATATCGGATCGAATCGGATATTAAAATTTTCGAAAATGCTGATCTCTAGTAGTTCTTATTGCTGTTTCATTTAATTCGACCATTATTTTATAAAGAAAGAAAACAATTAAAGCAATCTGAAGCAGTCTGAACTACTAATATTGTTCAGGCAAGAGTCTACGTTGCATGTACTTACAATTCAATTACTTATAATTTTAATGGAACTGTGAAATTTAATTTATTGCTTTATAGTAATAAAATTATAAATTATATTTGAGTTATCTACTCGTAATTTAATGTAATAGCAATGAAAAAAGTCAAAAAAATATATTGTTAATCTTTGAAAAGTAACTGATCATTTATTAAAAATTTTAATTCATGTATTTATTTTCTCATAAAACAGTTAAGTTTATATTGAATAATTATTTCTATCGAATTTTTTATTTAAAAAAAATTAATTGTGTCTACTAATTTTGCAATAAAATATATATAGATATCATGTTCATATTATATATGAATTCTGTGTTGAACTGTAAGTGTAGTAGATTAATATTTATTTAGAGTTCTTACAGATACAAACTACATAATGGGGAAATGGTGTATGATACTGTGATTATGCTGTCAGTAACAGATTGCTAAAAATGATCACTCAGTTTGAAATAGCTGTTTTTAGAATATTTTATTTGAAATCGTTTCCTGTAAGATAATCAATTAAAAAACAGAAACTGAGCTTGTGGTAAAAAGTTATTGATGTCTTTCATAACACTATAAATGTTTATAATTTATTTTAATAACTCGTATGCAGATGTATTTCTAAATTAAAATGATTCAAACACATTTCTATTGACAAACATCAAACTAGCATTTGAAGTATGCCGCTGACGACAACTTGCGCCATCTAGTGATAAATGTAGGTTATAATGGGACATCATTTTAGGAATTGAGAATAAAACATTGTTTGAATAAAGCGAGAAATTTAAAAGGCATTATTTGAATATTATAGTATGCATTTCATGTCACCGAACAAAAGCATGTATGAATAATTTAGTATATAAAATATTAAAATAATTAAATACTCTAGTCTACATCTACTGAGAAATAGATAAACTTACGGTCTTCTTTGTTTGGTTCGTATCTTTACTAAATTAGGAAATTGAATGAAACTGCGCTTGCACGAAGCAGTACATGAAAAAAGCAATACGAATATAAGGCAGTAGTTGGATATTATAGAACTGCAGCGTCACCCGATAGCATTACCACAGCTAACTCTCTCTTTCAGAACTGCGACGAAAGACTATGTCGAAAGTTTGAAGTCAGCAAACTTTGTGTTTCTGTATCTTTTGACATACGAAATCTATTAAAAACTCGATATAATCCCATTTATCAAATCAATCAAAATATTTAAGATAATCATATTTCAGATGCAAGGTTTTTGATTTGTACAAGAACGTGCATTAAATCTTGTCGCCATTTTTTCCCACTTTTCGATTTTTTGCTTCTAATTCACTACGTCTGTTTGTTTATTTTCTATTATATATTTAAATTCTATAGCAATTTCAACTAATAATCTTCATTTATAGAAAAAATCAAAAAAAATACAGATCTTGTACGTTTTCCTGACATTTTGACAGTTATAACAAAATCAAGGAGGTAGAAACAAAACTACAATTATATATTTATTAAACGTCATAAACAAGTTTTGTATTTGTTTCTAATTAATTAGTTTCATAATATTCTCTCTCTAAAAGACGAACAGTGTCGCAATTTTGGCTTATTTATTTATAAGGTACCTAATAACTAGAAGACAAATAAATTGAACTGGATACCTAAAAAATAAATATCTTTTTAATAAATAATTTATTTTACTAATCACTATTAGCTAGTTTATTAGGAGGTGGATATCTTGGCCCTACATCTTTTTTTGTAACTGTTAAAATCAAAAAAAATATCCTTTATTTTATAGGCTAATAAAATTATGTTTGCTATAAATTTATGTAATATTTATTTGTACTTGTTATAAATAATGTTAACTTTCTTTTCATCTTACACGTATGTATTTATTACTGTTTTGAATTAAATATAATTACATATATATCAGTTTTTACATGTACCATATTTTTTACCATAATTTGTAAGTTTAGGAACCATAATTGCAGATCAAATCCTATAATTTTTGCATTATTGCTTGGCAACACTGATATTAATACTTTTTTGACGTATAATATACACCTGCATAAATTAACAATATTAGTTTTTAGTATATTAGCATTAATTAATAGAGGTATTTACTTGTTTTAGATGTATTTGTGCTACCGGATGGTTTGGACTTCACTGCAACCGTCGCACTCACGATTGTAGCTCTGGTTCTCAAGATCTGTGTGGTCATGGAACATGCATACCTCAAAATACTCCTGTTGGCTACAAGTGTATTTGCGATCAAGTATGTATTATTATATCTGCCAAATTATAATCCGACTGCCATTTTGGATACCTAACGACAGCCATTAATCAGTTTATTCTCCATAATTCCTAAATCCTAATACAAATCTTGACATAGTCATTGTTTTTGTCGTTTGTCATAATCTTTAAATCTTTGACATACATTGGAGCCGGCGCTTGGCCTTCTTTCGCCCTTCTTTAAACTATAAAAAAGCGCCCCATTCCCCATTTATGCGAGAAAAAAATTAAACTATTTTTTTTAAATATATATTTTATGAAAAAATAAACATAACAATAAAAAAATTGAATAATGTAATAAAAATAGGTAGTTATACATATGCTAATATACATACAGAAAATGTTGCTCTCAATTGCAATTATTGCCAAATTTACAAGCCTCTCTTGAGACCTACGAGTAATAGATCGCAAGTAATTTTTTAATCATTATAATCCATAACATTGACTGGAATTGTAACCAATATTCTTAATGCAATGTATAAATTAAAGAACGACGGTAAATTGTACAACTCAATGCATTTCTAACAATTTATTTTTATTACAAATTTATATTAGCATTCATGTATGATTGCTTTTTTTTTGCCTATCGTCTTTAACATACATAATAACGTCAGACCATTCCCAGCAACAATTTTAGTCTTTGTGTTACGCGTAGGCACAAAAACAAACATAATAATAATAATTTATGCATCAAGGGCTTTAGATAGATGATAATATACAGAGGGCGATCATATCCAGCCTTAGAACATTATCATCTAGGTCTAGTGACGTCCGTGGTGCATACAAAATTTTATTTTTTATTAGAATATGTAAAATTAGTTTCTAATTATAATAATTATGATTACACCGGCTGATAAGGCATACTTGTGTACATAGGTACAATTATATATATATATATATATATATATATATATATATATATATATATATATATTTTACCTATGTACACAAGTATGCCTTATCAGCCGGTGTAATCATAATGATTATAATTAGAAACTATATATATATTACAGAATCTTAAAATATATTGAAATAAATAAATAATATATATATATATATATATATATATATATATATATATATATATATATATATATATATATATATATATATATATATATATATATATATATATATATATATATATATTATGTGTATTGCTATGATACGAAGTATATAAACAACTTCATAACGACCGGGTCATTATGATTCATAACGCCTGTTTATTATTAACTTTAAAGTAAATAAACCAATAAATCAAAAATATCTTTGGAAAAGCAACGCCACAGTTGATTAATACTCTAATGCCCGATTACATAAAGGATTGAATAAATTTACTTTCATAAGAAATATGTTTAAATTAACAAATTCGAATCAATTTTATTTATTTTATAACATATATAACATTACTCTCAAATGTTGAACTGTCATAAAAATGAATAAATTTTATTTATTTGGAAGTCAATAAATTTGTCGTTTACGAAACCGGCCATTATACGCTTTCGCAATACTTTAATCATATTATCATATCTATTGTAAACTAAAACTAATTTCACAAATTTCATTGAGTAATAAAATCTGGTGTGCAATACGAACGTTGCTGGATGATAATGCTGTTTCTATTTTAGTAGAACATATTATAAAATTTCAACGAGGGAGGTTAACGTGAATCTACGTCAAATAATTTGAATAGTTGTGTTTATTTATTTTTTAAATCTAGGGTTGGACTACAAATAGTATAAATCCAAGTTGTACTGTCGATGTAAATGAATGTGATTTGGCCAAATCCCCCGTCTGTTCAGTTAATCCTCTCGTTCAGTGTATTAATGTTCCTGGAACGTTTTATTGTGGTAGCTGTCCAGCAGGTTACACTGGAAATGGATTTTATTGTAACGATATTGACGAATGCTTGAATTTCAATGGAGGTTGTAGCATTAATCCAAAAGTACAATGTATAAATACTATGGTATGTACTTTTTAAATCACTTTTATATGCTTCTACAAAAATTAGGATATGCAAGTGTATTTTGTACGAGGGCCTCTTTTAGGATATCGAGACTTCGATTAATTTAAATAAAAGTTGTCACATTAGTACGATAGTTTTCTGAATCACTGTTACTAAACACTGTTCTCAATGTCAAATGAAACGACAGACAATAAAAATAATATTAAAATAGTATATAACATAACAAGTCAGGGATGTGATGTTTTACATAACGAAGCGGTTGTTTTAAACAAGAGGCGCAGGCCGAGAATTTTAATCCGCTGAGTCAAGTAAAAATACTTTCCCGACGTATTATGTACTCGTATACTATTAATCATAAATAATTAAACGGTTTAATTTTTTTTATGAATTCTACAGAGAGCAGACTGTGTCCAAGGTTATAACTAAAAAAAAAACAGTTAGGTAAAATTTTAACCAGACTGTTTCGTACTTTACCAGACTGTTATTTTTGTTGTAGCCTTGGATACGTATTATTTTACTTGACTGTTTTGATAATAATCTACTTTCCATACTAAAATTGATCAGGAAAGTAGACACTTTCTTGTCGGTTTCAGAAAAAAAAAACACTTTTCTGACCTATTATTTACTTATACAATTTTTTTTAAACAATAAATAAATATAAATAAATATATCATCACGCCTTCTACCCATTACTGGGTATGGCACTCTGCCGAAGCAGATCTCGGTAAGTGATATATTTTTGCACGTGAAGTGTGATTACTAGTGGTCAAATCACGGCCTCAACGATTTTAGTGGAGAGGGAGCCCCAGAAGTAGTATTTAATGTGGTGAATATGTTTGTCGGCAGAGGAAATCAAACCAGGATTCTCAGGATCCACATGTTGATGCGATACCACTGTGCCACATACTCCATTAAATAATTAATTAATCAATCATTGTTTATAAATGTAGGAATGCAATAATGGACAAATGGACATAGGCTTAAGTTATAATAATTTAGTGAAGATTCATTAACAATGTTTGCATTCTCGATTCTTCAGAGCAAACATAAAAAAAATCGAATTTTTTTACGCTTTTATTTAGATTCAAATAAATTGTTTATCATTTGCTATATGTTTGCCCTGAATAATCAACCCTCAACTTCAATTAAGTTTAATTGTTGATTTACATCATATGTTTGATCTGAAGATGGCCATAACCTTGGCCGAAACGTCGTCAATGAATCTTCATTAAATTGTTAGAACTTAAGCCTATGTCCAGATCGGAGAAAGGACAAATACTAGGGTTTGTAAAATTAATAAGTATTTACAGTTTTTAATATAACAATAATATTTTATTTAAATATCACTATTCACTAATACAGATGCACTGTGGCTCTTCTTAAGTTCCTTTACTCTCGTGACTATCGTTACCCTAACTTCATCCCTAACTCTAACTCTTACATCAACTTGAACTGTCTAACTATCTCCCCTTACTTCCTAAACTAGCCTGTTTATTACATTGCTCCAAAGTACTAATTCAGCAAATAGTTTTCTACTTACGTCAAACAATATGAATTTGCATACTTAATATTATTACAACATATTATAATTTACTCAATTGTATTCACTAAGAATGTGCTGACTTTGACTTCCTGGAAAGGAGCAAATTTGCCAGTAGCATCCTTCATACTCTACGCACTTAATGTTTCTACATGACCACAATTAATTTAACAACATTGTCTATATCTCCCTGGTCTCACCTCCCTTCTTTGGAACTGATGGACTGACACATCACGCTACCCTCCTCGCAATTCTGCCTATGGAGCTCACGTTGGGGGCATTGTTTCTCTTTCGCATCTCTTGTGGGGGTAGTGACTTCTCGAGGTGCGTTTGGTTGCATCCTCACTACTTGTTGTGCTGGCTGGTGGTCTTTCCTAACTAATGTAAACTAAACAAACAAAACAAAAAAAATCTTATTCTAATTTAGTTATCCTGGTTCTCTGGGGGCGCACTAGGTATTACAATCCTAGGATTTCCCATATCTTCATCGTGATTTATCGCAATTGTTGTTAACTCTTGTTTTTATTCCTGGTTGCGTTGACTTGTTCTGCGGTGGTGATTATTCAGAACGAGATTTGACAACGCGTTCCAGAGACAAGCAGCCGTGGTAAATATGCATCCCATTGTATTGTATAAATTAAAACCAATAACCAATACATCCAAAATGTATTTAAAAAATTCAATAATTGCGTAAACCCCAATAAAGCCCGACATAAACATACCTATACTGGAGAACCAGTCCCACATTTGCTTCGCAGTAGATTTCGCCAAGTTTCTGAGGTCGCCCTTCGAAAATAGGTCAATGGTTGTCAGATCCTGGTCTGCAGTTATTATGTTAGCTATGACTTGCCGCTCTAGTCCGAAGATCAATGCATCTTGGGCCGACTTGATCCCTTTTTTCGAGTAGATACCGGCGTTACCAATATCGTACAGTGGTTTTAACTTGAACTCTGGTTCCCGCTGTACTTCCAGTACTTCCGGCTCGATACCTTGCGTTAGATGCGGACTGTAGCCTAACCATGTATTGTCCATGTAGTATAGAGCCGACGCAAGGTGGCTGCAATCTATCTGCTCGGCTTTGTCTAGGAGAATATGCGTCATTGGAGTCAAGAAAAATTCTTCCTCATCTACAAGAACTTCACCTATGATTCGCTCTACATACCCTAATTTATTTTTAATTAATATACCTACAAACTACACCATCTTTAAACTAATTATTTTATCTAGGTACTTATAATTTCAGTTATAGCCAGTGATACAGATATTGTTTCATTACTTAACAGTTTGTTTTTACAACATTTCCCAAGCTTCTGTACATCTTGGTACGACCTATTAGTCCACACTCATCTGCATGAGGTGCGCTAATGAGACTGTATACTATTAGTCTGCTCTGGGATGTCTGTATCTGAAAAATTTAAAACAAAATCCATCGTCCTGGCGTTTGTACTCACGGGAGCTCTGGTGCTGGACCCTTGCTGCGTGTATGTTGAGGCATTGTGGGAGAATAAGGTGGATTCGGTGATGTCTCCTGGCCCATATTTAATTCTTGCAGCATCAGATGGTGCGGCAATGAAAATTTAAATTTGATTTCGTTGTCGGCTCCTCCGTCGACTCCTTGGTCACTGCTTCTGTCTTCTCTTTGCTCGTATTCTCTGTATCTGCTTTAAAAGATTTCAAACTATTAACATGTAATTTAAAATTTTTTCTGCAACGTCTTCAATTTTATATTTAACGGGACCTATTATTTTAATGGCTTATTTAGCTTGCAGTATTGTCGGGTTATGCAAGTATACTGCATCTCCAACTTGGAATTCTTTGTCCTGTTCTTCCAACTGAACTTGATAATATCCTGATGCTAAATCTAGTGTTGTGAACAGATTTGCAGTCCCTAACTGATCCAAAGTTTCTTGCATATTAGCAACAGGGAAATAGTCCCTTTTTGTTACTGAATTTAAACCTCGAAAGCCTATGCAAACTATGATTTTCTTTTCGCCGTTTTCTGATTTCTTGGGTACCATGACAACTGGTGCTGACCATGGCGAATCAGATAACTCTATCACTCCCGAATGAAGCATTTTCTTGATTTCTGTCTTTAAGGGTTCTTTTTGACTGAACGGCACCCTGTATGGTGCTTTCGCTATTGGCTGCACATCCTCTGTAATTATTCTGTGTTTTACCTTGTGTGCGCACCCCAATTTGGTATCCTCCCAGAGAAACACATCCGCGTATTGTCTCAGTAGTACCAACAGTTTATGTTTCACCCCGTGAGACAGATAATTTAACTGCAATTGCTCCTCGATTCTTCTTTTGCTTTGTTCTCTCTGAACTGCATTTATTTAAACCTCGTTTGACTTCCTTTCTCTTAGTCCTTCCGGTTCCTCGTAATATATTTCTGCTTTTCCTAGTATTGTATTTTTACTTACTACTATGTATTTCTTTGTTTGTAATGTTGATCAACTTCACGGGTATCTCCCTTTCTGCTTTTGCCTTGCTACCATTAACCCGTTGATTTTTACTTCTTCAAGTTCTACTAAGATATCGTGTCCAGGGTTCATAACGTCCTGAACGGCTGTACACATAAATTCATAATTTGGTAAAATCCTTTCTCTTCTCTTTAGTCTAACCAATCCACTGGTATATGTAACTGGTTTTTGATGCTTCAGCGTATGGACTTCCATCTTGCTAATTTTTGCGTCCATGTTTGATAACTTGTTATCAGCCTTCGTGTTTCTTTTTGTGTTATATCACTGACCTACGTCAACTATGTCATGTAACTGCACTGCGTCACAGTGCTCTCGTGTTTCCAGACGCGCTGCGTCAGCATTTCCTTCGCTACGCTGTCCGCCATCA
Source organism: Pterostichus madidus (assembly GCA_911728475.2). Classification (NCBI taxonomy): domain Eukaryota; kingdom Metazoa; phylum Arthropoda; class Insecta; order Coleoptera; family Carabidae; genus Pterostichus; species Pterostichus madidus. The sequence goes on along the minus strand of OU452304.1, from coordinate 14,511,597 downwards.
ATCTGATACTCGTATTACGTAACACTACTTCCTCTGTGAAATAATTTTAACTTGCTTTAAACAATTTGAAAAAATCGCGACCTAAAATACCGTCTGTTTCTAAATTTATATTTTCAGAACAAACCACACAATTGAAATTCATTTTTAAATCATCAAAACAAAATTTTACGTCATTTACTCCAAAATAAACTAATTTGCAACCCGAAATTGAAGTTAAAATATCGGCATATTCCGCCTCTATTTGTTAGCCCTCAACAATATTTCGTTTTATTAATGAAACAGCCGAACCCGTATCTACTAAAAGTTTGACTGATTTATTATTTATAAAAGCTAAAACAAAATTTGGAATTTTTATTGATTTGAGTGCTTACTATTGGTTTATTTTGACTTCCTCTCGTGGTGGAGCACGTGCGAGAGGGATCGCTCGTTTAAATTCTGTGTGTTACGTGAATCTTGCGTATATCTGCTTTGATTTTCAAATCTGTTCTTTTTGTAGTATCCATTACCTTGATCTGGCGGCGGGTTTCTGTATCTGACTGTGTTGTACATAACTTCCACTACCTTGGTTTGACGGTGAATTTCTGTATCTTTCTGGATTTGTGTTGTAATTTCTGTGATACTATTTACTATATATTATTTTAATATTATTCTTATTATCTGACGTTTCATTTGAAATTTTTGTAACAATATTTAGTGACAGTGATTCAGAAAACTGTCATACTAATGTGACAACTTTTGTCTAAATTAATCGAAGTCTTAGCTCCTACAGTTCTCAATACCCTAAAAGTGGCCTTCATACAAAATATATACCTCGTTGTATAATATGTTAGTATTTTACGTTTTATTATTACTATTAATGAGCACCATTAACCATAACAGAAACAAAAAATAGTTCTTATCTAAATTAATTCAAGCAATGGTTCTATTGTTGAATAAACAAACTAATTTATCTAGCTATTTAAAATATAATTGTTCTGTTCTATTCTATATCAGGGTTCTCGAATGTGTAGTTCATGTCCATCTGGATATGTAGGAGATGGTATTACATGTAGTTTCCAAGGAGTTTGTCGAATAAATAATGGTGGATGTCATTCAATGGCTCGATGTTTAGACAATCCTAGTAAGTAATATTTTTATCTACAACAATGAAATTTTACAGAAAACTTCACTTTAAATTTAAATATATGGCTGGAATAAGACATTTTTCATGCATGACTTTTATATAATTAACTTTAACTAAGGTCATTTTTCCGTCTGCTATCATTTGAGGTCATACACCATCCTCGTTTCAACAAGCAAGTTTTTTTCTCGTACTTTGAATCTTTCATCACGCAAAAAACCTTCATTTACATTATCCATTCTCTCTTTACACCTGTTTCATTGATCTTTTATTTGACGTATTTTTCACATGCTCAAATCCCTCACACCGACTCCTCTAACAATGAATCTAAAAAGATAACGAAGGAAGAAAGCGTCGATTTAAGCATGTTTTGAAATAAATTCCACACAAATTAAGTTAGACACTCTATATTGAGAACTGAAAATGAATCAAAATGATGAGAACGGAAGAGAGTGTCGATTTACATTTGTATTTAACAGTAAATTTCACACAATTGCAGTTAAATAATAACGAAATAACTAAATAATGAATTTAAAATGAAGAATCCTGCGGTTGTCTTTATTTATCAGATTCATTACTCAATTAATCTTCACCAAAGGTTCCTGACACACCATTTTGACGTTTACCTTTGTTTGAATTGTTCGAAATTATCAAAAACAGCAAATATATTACATAAAATATTCTTTTTAATTTTTTTTTTGTTATGATTTGGTGGCAACATATAGAACTGGATAAATGAGAAGCAGAATTCAATTATCAGAGCCGCCAATTTATTTTCACCTCATTAAAATTACCCCTATTTATTTTATTTAGTAGTGGATTGTTTTACAGATATTTCAGACAATTACGTCCAGTGTATTTGTCCAAGTGGCTATGTAGGAAATGGCATAGGACAAAATGGATGTATCCCAAGTGCAATATCTCCATTTATAACTGCATGTAATAGTAATCCTTGCGTACATGGTAACTGCATTGACTATTCCAATAGCTCATTTACGTGCATCTGTCAATCAGGATATACAGGTAAATATGTCAACGTTTTCACATAATATATTAAATAATTAATCACAACACACAGCATATGTCCCTAGTAATTGAGTCAAGTCGATGAATCAAAATTAAAACCGAAAAAGATACAATGTTATAACAAATTACGTTTTTACAATACCTGTACTGTATGTTATTCATTAATGACAAAATTTAAATACAGTAAGTGGAACTATTATTGCACAATTGGTTTCCATGATTACATCAGGATTATTATATTTACTTACGTAATTTTTTACGATCATCTGTCATCTGTCAAATAAAAATTATAATTTTCTATAATTAAAAATAATCGGTATTTTAAATATATAAATATTTTATATATATAATTAATTGAAACGTAAGTGCGACGTGTAGACAACCTCCAAGATGGTGCACCCTGGGCAACGCTATAAGCGGCTAAAAGTCTACACACATGGCGACCGAACTAAATATGATATTTCTCCCGGTCACAAAAATCTACAGAACCAACAACAGTATAAAACAACTCAAAATGGTTCTTTTAAGAACCCATTGACTAAAGATGTCGGCCCTCAAATCCGTATCATGCAACTTAACGTTGAAGGGCTAAGCCGAGATAAGAGTGAACATTTGAGTAGATCTGCAAAAGAAAACAAAATCGATATTATCACACTCCAGGAAACTCACATACCAACCAATGAACATCTACCAGTCAGAGCAAACGTACTTGGGTACAAAATCATCGCAATTATAACTTCGAAGGTCTACGGTTCTATTATGTATATCAGACAAGATATAAAAGAATACAAAATAATCAACTGCATTCGACAAAACGAAATTGAGATGATTACCCTAGAAATATCTGGAATCACAATAGCGTCCATTTATAAACCACCCAGCGTCAACTGGCCAAATCCACCACTGCCAACAATCAACCACCGAGGAGTATACATAGGAGACTTTAATTGTCACCACACAAACTGGGGATATGCAAAAAATGATGAAAATGGCGAAATCTTGGAAAATTGGATTGATCTAAATGGACTCCACCTAGCTTATGATGCCAAGGATTTGAAAACGTTCCGATCAGCAAGATGGCAAAGTGAGACAAACCCTGACCTCTGCTTGGTGACTACTGACACCCTAAGAGTTCCGCTCCCACACACAAAGAAAATTCTCCACGGTTTCCCGCACTCCCAACATCGGCCAGTCTTACTAAACATAGGAATACAAGTGCCTCTGCTAAAAACAATTAAAAAACCACGATATAATTTTAGGAAAGCTGACTGGGAATCTTACCAGAAGGAAGTAGACATGAACATACGCTGGATACCACCAACAACGAATAACTACAATAGATTCATTGGCGTCATAACCGCAACTGCAAAACGCAATATTCCCCGCGGATATAGGCAAGAATACATCCCATGTTGGAATAAAGAAGCAGAAGACCTATACAAAGAATACCAGAAAACAAGCGACCCTGCTCTGGGTGGTGAGATTCTGAAAGCCATAAATAAATCACGAAAAGAGAGATGGGCAGATACAACAAAGAACCTAAATTTCACTACTAGCAGCAGGAAAGCGTGGACTCTTCTACGGAAACTAGGGACTGCAACACCTATGCTGAATAAAAAACCTGAAGTATCCCCCTCCCAAGTAGCTTTACATATAAAGAAACGAGCGGAAAACATCCCAACTGATCCAGCATTCGCGAAAGAAGTAAAAGCCCAAATTAAAGACTCAAACGAAGAACAGCTGCAAGTTCCAAACCTCTCTTGCCCGTTTACAGAAGAAGAGCTTAATGTTACCATCAAATCTCTTAAAACAAGGAAAGCTGCTGGACTAGATGGAATATTCCCGGAATTCATTAAATACCTGGGCCCGACAGCTCGAAAATGACTACGAGAATTTTACAGCGACATACTTCACAGTGGAAATGTACCACAGCAATTTAAGATAGCTCAAACCATTGCAATTCTTAAACCAGGGAAACCTGGTGATGACCCTGCAAGCTATCGCCCTATTGCCTTACTGAGCATTTGCTACAAAATACTGGAAAGGCTCTTATATAATAGAATATACCAATTTGTTGATAATGTAATCCCCCAATACCAGGCCGGATTCAGGAACAAAAGAAGCTGCTGTGAACAAACACTAGCTCTTACATCATACATTGAATCAGGCTTTCAGAATGGCGTGAAAACCTCTGTCGCGTTCATCGATTTAACAGCGGCGTATGACACTGTCTGGCTTGATGGCTTGATACTTAAATTAAAAAAGACCATCCCCTCCAATAAGATTGTAAAATTAATGGAAAATATGCTACGGAACCGATATTTCAAAGTAACTGTCGGGGAAGCAACTAGCAGATCCTATACTATCAAAGACGGATTACCTCAAGGTTCCGTCTTAGCACCACTGCTTTTTAATCTATATATAAGCGACATGCCAGCCACAGATTCTCAGAAATTTTGTTATGCTGACGACCTAGCAATTGCTACCCAAAGCAAGGTTTTTGAAGACGGAGAACTCACACTCACGAATGACCTGGAAACACTCAACCAGTATTACAAAAAATGGAGGCTGTGCCCAAACCCCAACAAAACCGAAGTGAGCTCCTTTCACCTAAACAATAGATGTGCGTATAAAGAACTAAACGTAATGTTCTGCGGTAGGAAAATGCGGCATAATCGCTACCCAAAATATCTAGGAATAACGCTTGACAGATCCCTGACGTATAAAAAACACATCGAAATAACCGGTCAAAAACTAAAAACAAGAAACAATATCATAAGGAAACTAGCCGGTACAAGCTGGGGAGCCGATGCGAATACCTTACGGACAGCAAGCCAATCGCTAGTATACTCAGTTGCCGAATACTGTGCACCAGTGTGGGGCAGGAGTAACCATACAAACAAGATAGATGTCCAGCTAAACTACACAATGAGAATAGTGTCTGGAACCCTAAAGTCAACACCAACACCTTGGCTCCCTGTACTTGCCAACATTGCACCTCCTGATCTTCGACGTCAACAGGCAGCAACGCGTGAATGGAAAAAACTACATAATCCCTCACTCCCAAGAAATTTACCAATCCATAATACGCTAAATAACTTACCACAAACCAGACTAAAATCTAGAAAACCAATCTGGGAATCTAATGTCCTACAGTCATCATTTAACCTAAAAGACATATGGAAAGATCAATGGATTTCCCATCGCGAACGTCACTCCACCTCTCTCGTAGATCCTACCTTACCACTTCCTGGAATGCATCTACCACGGGAAATCTGGAGTCGCCTCAACCGCATCAGGACTGGCCATGTCAAAAGCAAGGCAACTCTGTATAAATAGAGTATAACAAATAGCCCCCAATGCGACTGTGGAGCACCGGAACAAACGCTATCCCACATATTAAACGAATGTCCGTCTAGAAAATTTCAGGGGAATCAAGACGAATTTCTCTACCCTACGCCAGCAACAATCGACTGGCTAAGCTCCCTGGACATACAGCTGTAATTGACACACACAGTAAACAAATACATACTCACTCAAACAAATAACACACGTCTTAACTTATTACCTTCATAGGCTTAATTAAATGACAAATGTTTTTATAATATAATTAAGTGAAAATCTGTAGATTGCCATACGATAAATAAATAAACTTACGTCTACCATGGACAGTAAATAAATTTTATAATCAAAGTCCTGTCAAGGTACGCAGAATTTCAAGACTTACTTTTCCTTCTATTTGTGCAGGTATTGTAAAAAATAGTTTACTAACCTTGAACTATAAATGATATTTTAGATCGCGAATGTTTAGGAAATCTCGACCCTACGGGCCTCGATTTTTCAAATTATATTCTTGACCTAAATACTATCACTTACAGTTCATGGTACCTAATATACTATTGTTTGTGTAAATTCAACGAGTTTATGTACGATAGTTTGATAAAATAGCACTTGATATTTATTTGTTCAAACATAAAGGAAACATTTAATTATTTTTAGGGAAAACATGTAACCTTCCAATAAGTTCTTGTAATTCAAACCCCTGCAAAAATGGAGCAACTTGTTCAAACACCGAAACTGGTTATTCTTGTGAGTGTACAACAGGATATACAGGACAAAATTGTGAGAAGGAAAGACAAGGTATAAAGTTTTTAGTTCAATATAAATGTGAGATATAGATAATTTCAATTATAGCTTGTGGAGGAAAATTGATTGGAGACACTGGATTTCTACAATATCCACCTACAAATAACACCAACTATGATCATAGTGTCAGTTGTTCCTGGGTGATTCAAACTGAAGCCGAGAAAGTCTTAAATATATCGTTCATTAAATTTAATCTAGAGTCATCAAATAATAATAACTGTTTATACGACTGGCTACAGGTGAGATATTGAAAATAGATAATCTAAATAATATTATTGTATTAAGTAAAGCATGTATAATACATTGAGTTCTTGTTCTTTTACTTGTGGTTTATAATATGAGTATAAACAATTAATTACCTGTTGAGTAGCGTAAATTTAATAAATTTAGTACATTTTATAGCATTTGCAATTTTTTTACTGCAGATACTCATATTTCTTTGAGAACATTTTTTAATCAGTTGTGCAATTTATTTTATCCTTCTATGAACATCCAATATGCCTAATTTTTAATGTTTCAGATGCATGATGGCCCGAATTCTGCGTCGCATATGATTGGTAGATTTTGCGGAAAAGAACTGCCAAAAGGGGGACAAATAACAACAACACATAATTCTATATATGTTTGGTTCAGGTCGGATCATACAGTTTCTAATCCTGGATTTGCATTCAAATGGACAACAAACATGCCAGGTACTGTTTTCTTTTTTACAAATTAATATATAATTTTTGTTGACAATAATCAATACGTCCATGTTATAGTTTGCAGTGAGATTTTGACGGTACTTAGTCATGGAACTTTAAAATCTCCGGGATCTCCTGGAAATTATCCTCCTAACAGGTATAGTCAACGTCGAAATGTACTATACAGGTTGTCTCGTATAAAATGGCCACCATTGGAATCTTCAAAACTGTAAAAGCTACGACTTCAGATGTCACATTAGTAGGACAATATAACGACGTTTTAGTTTTCCAAAAAAATATATAGGTAACTGAAAATGTGGCAATAATTATAATTCTTAAATAGTACTATAGATACAGAGAAAAGTTTCATTGTAGATAGTAAATCTCTACACTACTTTCTTGAAATTGAAATTATTTAAAATAATTTGCAATTTTCACTCACATCTAATGACATATGTATTTTTTTTTTGAAAACAAAAAAATTATTTTTTTTTTTAAACTAAATAAATAAAATAAATATATCATCACGCCTTCTACCCATTACTGGGTGTGGCACTCTGCTACAGCAGATCTCGGTAAGTGATATATTTTTTGCGCGTGAAGTGCGGTTACCAGTCGTCAAATCACGGCCCCCAAACATGTTAGTGGTGGAGGAGCCACAGGGATAGCTTTTTTCAAATTATGAAAATTTGTCGCCTGTGGGAATCGAACCAGGGACCTCAGGATCCACAGGCCGACTTCATACCACTGTGCTAGCCATCCCAAACTGACAACTTTTATTTCATTTAACAGAAGTCGTAGGTCTTATAGATCTCGAGATTCCAATGGTGTTCCTAGTACATGTATATTTGAGAAAATTTGAAGCAATTTTTTGAAAAATTCATATGTTTATTGATTGTTTTCAGAGATTGTGAGTGGATTCTATTTGCACCGTATGGAAAAAGAATACAGTTCCACTTCTTCACGTTGAACATTGGAAATAATCCAAACTGTAGTTTCGACACTTTAACGGTAACAAAAATAAATTTTTTTCACGACATGCCCATAAATCTTAAATTTCTTCTCGCGAAATAGTATGAAAAATAATTTTTCTTTTTAAAGAGGAAAACATTGCAGTGTTACATGCCAACAAAAAAAAAATTATAAAGATGCATTATTTTATTGAAAATTTCTATTCAATAATAATATAATTTATATTTTTAAAATATCGTAAAATATTGTTAAAATAAATTAAATATAATTTTTATTGTATGTACTAAATTTTTCTCTTAATGTATTTAGAGTTTGAATGAATCTTTTTTGAAGCATGTTGTAAAAAGAAATATATTTTGCCTAAACACGATAGAGAAACCGCTTTTTCCATTCTCGTTTGAATGCTTCACTCGTTCTGTTCGTGAAGCAAATTGCGAACTCAAATGCGAAAAAAAATCGCTTTCCTCTCTAGTATGACATATAACTATAGTTACTGTATAAATGGATTGTTTTTAATTTTTTTCTCAGATATATTCTGGATTGACTTCATTTGATCCAATAATAGCTCAGTTTTGCAATACTTCTCATCCAGAGCCGTTAATAACCGCTGGTTCAATTGCTTTAGTTCTCTTCCACTCAGATGGTTCAGGAGGATATCCAGGATTTCAGATTTCCTATTCAGTTATAGAAGGAATACCTGGCTGTGGAGGAATCTTTACTGCGGAGCGAGGAGAAATATCATCTCCAATTGTGGATGAACAGTATCATGCTAATTCCGATTGCGAATATAAGATTAAATTGCAAGGGAATGCAAGAGTCAAAATTACATTCTTGTCGTTTTCGGTAGAAGATTCGTCAGCCTGCATATTTGATTATGTTTCGGTAAGTAATACTTCAATAGGGTAGTTGCACTTTTTTTAAAAATAATTTGAATTAGTAGAGTATGCAAATTTATTCACCGTCAAATATACAAAAACAAATTGATGATACTTCTTTAAATACTACGTTTAAAAATCGTACTAAATACTCTTGAATATAATTGCCTCCGACTATTGTGACATCATTTTACATACAGTCACTGCCATATAAATATGTATGGGAAAGCTGATAATAGCTATTTGTATCAATAGGCCAGAACCTGTACTTTTGAAAAGTACCTACTTATTTTCACAGGCCGAGCCGAAGGCAGGACTTGTAAATATGAAATACTAGTTATTTTATGTCAGATCAATCGTAAACAGGGATACGAGAGTAAATAAATATATATAATTCATTTGTTTTATTATAGCAAATTTTGTTATAATTACTTACATTTGAGTTTACAAGGAACAATTTAGCTTTTAAATTAGTAAATATTTCTAACTTTCAAGCACTCAATACAAAACTGACACTGATAACCAGTTGATGCCAATGCCAACCTTACTAAAGTCCCTAGTTTTTCCTGGCTTAGGCCTGAAACAGGATGTTTATAGCGTTTTCGGACGAAGGGATGAAAGAAATATTTCGAGTGCTCAACATGGTATCTAAGTTAGTAATCGTTTATAACATACCCTACATAAATAATTAAAAATATTGAATATAAGAATCATATTGATAGCAGATTACGTATCCAGGGTTACAAAAAAATAAAAATAAAACAGTTAGCTAAAATATCAAACAGTTAGGTAGAGCCTTTACCAGACTGTTTTGTACTTTACCCTAACGTTTTTTCAAATTTTTTGGCTTTATTTACCACTTAGGCTCAAGGGCAAGCTTCAGCTAAGGGCTGTTGTTCCACCTAATATTTACAAATACATCACAAATATCCATACCCAAGGTGAAATTCAAACCCGCGATCTACGGCATGCAATGCCAAGCTAGCCGCTCGACTACTGTGGCCTTTTTTTATAACCCTGGATACGTACTTTACCTAACTGTTTTGTTTAAAATTGACTTCCCATACTAAAATTGGTCAGGAAATGTTGAGATTAGTGCGCAGGAAACAACTTTCAAAAGAACAAATTTATTGGTAAACAACGTCTTTTACAACATAAAAGATAATTTCCAAAAGATCATTTCCAAAAAGATCATAACCAAAAAGTTCATAACCAAAAACCAGATACATAAACTTCTGCAATGAAAATACAACATGTGGTTGGACCACAGTACTTGATTAACAACAAATAAGCGAAATATACCTTTTAAAGTGCTGTGCACAGGTTTTTTAGTGCTCAGGATAATACTTCCAATCGAATGGCTAACTATCTGCCTCCACAGACTTGATTTTCAATCGACAATATTATTTTACAATATTTACACACATCGACCATTTAATAATAACTAAAGAAAAGAATTACATTCTAATACTCCTCCTTAATTATTTTCATTCTCAGTTCAGAGTAGATCTTACGATTAAGGGGCTTGGTCAAAATATCTGCAAGTTGATTCTGACTCGTGACGTGTATCAGCTCAATAGTGACACTAATATGCTGCTGTATGAATTTTCTGGGTATCTCTATATGTTTCTTTCTCTTCTTCGTTTTGCCTTCATGAGTATTTCTCAACATCATGATGGCAGACTGGTTGTCAATGTATAGGATAGTAGGCTTACTACTAGAGTCGAGAAATCCAAGTTCGCTAATGAATCGTCGAATCCAGCTGATGTCATCAATAGATAAAACAGCAGTTCTGTATTCAGCCTCAGCAGTTGACGTGGCGATCAGTCGCTGCTTCTGCGTACACCAGGAAACAGATCCACCTCGCATAATTAGTATCAGTAAAACAGTGCGAGCTAATTTCACCACAGTACGCATGTCGCTCTCAATTCGACCATTTTTTTGAGGTGAGTATGCATTTAACTTAATGTGGAAGACGCCAAGTTTTTCGAGTAGTCGTCTTGTTTTGGCATTTTTAATTTCTGTGCCATTGTCAGACTTAGACATTTTATTTTCTTGTCGAACTGATTTTGCACTAGATTCATAAAAACTTCTAATTTTTCGGCAGCTTCATCTTTCGTCTTCAGGAAATAAATTGTGCGATAGTGTGAGAAGTCGTCTCTAAACAATATAAAGTAATTTGCTCCTCCTAGCGACGTGATATGCATTTATCCCATGTCTACATGGACCAGATCTAGGACGGCTTCGGCGGTCTTGGGATTTTCTGGATGTGATATTCGGTGATGTTTCCTGTAGACGCAGCTCTCACACACATGGTTTCGTCAGTCTTCGGTGTATGCAATTCCTCTACTGTTCAGAATACTCTTGACATGATTGACATTTTGATGTCCCATTCTCGCGTGCCAAGTCTTGAGTGAAGTCGTCACCATGCACTTCTCACTTTTCTCCTATCGAAACTTCATCTGGTACAACTTTCCAATGCGTGCAGCTATTGCCACGATGTCTCTACCGTCTTCTGTCAGGAAGGTTGACCTTCTTAAATTTGCAATTTGCTTATACCCTTTGTCCAACATTTGTGAGACCAAGAACAAGTTGAGTGTTAGTTCCGGGACTAAAAGAACGTTTTTGATTGTAACGTAAACAGTCGTGGGCTCCTCCAGTTGAGTGAAGTTGATCAGCCAATCCTTTCGAAAGGTCATATGTTGTGTGGCAGCAATATCTTGGTACCAAAGGCTGTGGTCCTGCAGAAAGTTGGTCTCGTTTGCTCCTACTGTAGATAATCCCACGGTGATAATATTTACAATCGGATGGCTAACTATCTGCCTCCACAAATTAGATTTTCAATCGACAATATTATTTTACAATATTTACACACATCGGCCATTGAATAACAACTAAAGAAAAGAATGTCGAACACGAAGTATAACTTATAAACTTCAGATCGTTGCCAACCTTTTAAAATTGATTTGCAATTATCGGTACAACATTAATCGTGTTGACTGACAAATGATACAGAGAAAATAATTACATTCTAACAGGAAAATAGGCACTTTCTTGCCAGGATCAGGAAAAAATTCAAATTAGTAACGGTAAAGCCGGATTCAGAGTTCACGTAACGTAATTTAACAAAATATTCAATATATTAAGCGCCATATAGTATTTCATAATTATTGTATCTTAAGGACCAGTAAGTAACGTAACTTTTGATGTAACCAAATTTTATATCGTTAAGCTGCATTCAGGATTCACGTAATGTAACTTAACTTAACTTACCCGTTACTTAATTAAACAAAAAATTTACATTTCACAGTTGCCGAAACTTCAATCATAATGTACGTTTATTTTGACATTTGCAATTAATTTTATTTAAAAATGGTGAAAGAAGTAGAAGTTATTGCTTGTGTCACCGCTGTTTGCTGTGCCATGGTAGCTTTAAGTATGAGAAAAATTAAAAAGAAACGTTTAGTAAAAATTCACCCAATAAATAGGGATCGGGGTAAAAATGGATTTTTTAATTATTATTTTCCAAAAATTAAAAATCAAGATGAATTTCAAGATTTTGAATAGAAGCGGATAAATAATAATCAATATATTAATTAATCAGATGAATTATGACAGATTATAGATCATGGATAGATCCGGCCAGTTCCGAAAGAAACTGAAGTATTCCGATTACGCAGAAACTTTACGTAACTTCAGTTAAACCGGATTCAGAGTTCACGGAACTTAACTTAACAAAATATTCAGTATATGAAACGTCATATAGTATTTCATAGTTACTGTAACGTAATGGCCTGTAAAGTAATGTAACTTTTAATATAACTAAATTTTATATTGTAACTTCTTTTCTGCGTAATCGGACTACTTCAATTGGTGTCGGAACTCGTCGGAACTACCTGTCTACGATTCAGCATCTCAAGGTTTAAATAAGGTTTTTAATCATTTTTATATAAGAATAACTTATAAATCTAGCAATACCCTTAAAACACTTTTAGGTAATCCGAAAGATAAAATCGAACCTCATCAGAAATCGGGAATTTACCAAATTTCATGTAACGATTGTGTTAAAGTTTACATCGGGCAAACTAAAAGACAACTAGATTTAAAGACCATTAAACAGAAAAATTAAGTGTTCGGAACGCATTTTTAATAATAATCATAATATCAACTCGGATAATTTAAAGTCAGTGAATAACATTAGACAATTAGACACACATGAAAGTATGAACATATTTAAAAATAAACACTGCTTGATTAACTCTGACTTGTGTCCCATACCTCACAGTAGATTGTTTTCTTTCTTAGGTAATTAGTTTGGTAAGTTAACTCAAGCTTTATGCTTATTAGTTCCTTGGACACGGCTTAATATTTCGTTTTACTATAAATAGGTATGTATCCTTTTGTTAAGGTGGATTCAATCTTGACCACTAGCTTTGTTCCGAGGCGTGCAATCTTGGTTAATCCCCTCGCTGCATCTACTGATGAAGAGAACTTAGTTTTCGAAATACGTATATAGATTTATTTTTTTATTGATTAACGTATATTACGTTTGAAATTTCGGCAACTATGAAATGTCTGATTTTTGTTCAATTATGTTACGGGTAAGTCAACTTAAGTTACGTTACGTGAACTCTGAAGACGGCCTAAAGTTTCGGCAACTATAAAATGTATTTTTTTTATTTAATTAAGTTACGGGTAAGTTAACTTAAGTTACGTTACGTGAACTCTGAATCCAGCTTAAAGATTCATTTACATAGTTACCAAACAGTTTGAATAAATGTCTTTACAAGTGAGTAACATATAAAAAATGTACAAGCTAGTAACTTTAATAAGTGACGTTTGCAAGTGTTTAACAAATAAATGAAGTTATCAGTAATTTTCAATATTTCTTTCGAAGATAAATTTATTTATCATCTGAAATGTGTTTTCTTTTTATGTATTTGATATTTGTACTTCAGGTACATGAAGGGGGCCGACCAGATTCACCTCTAGTTGGACGATATTGTGGTACAAACATTCCGCCCTCATATACTTCTCTGGGAAATGAATTGTTTATCAGATTTAAAACAGACAGATACATCAATGATGATGGATTTAGAATCAAATATGAAACGGGTAAGTACGGACAAACTTGTAATATGCTTTATTTTTTATTTATATTCATTTGGTTCATTTTAAATTTAATGAAAATACAGTAAAATAGAAAATATTATAGGTATTATGTGTTAACTGTTTTCTACTTATAATTACAATAATAAGTTATATTACGTAAAGCAATAATGAACATTTTAGTGTGCGGAAGTATATATGATGCTACATCTGGAATTATAATATCCTTTGGATATCCCTGGGGAACTAGCGGCATCAAGAACTGTCTGTACGAAATCAAACAAAAACCTGGAACAGCAATAAAATTAACTATTTTGGATATGGCAGTCGGAACAGATTCATGTCTTTTAGATTATTTAGAGGTAAATTATAACAATACCAAATACTAATTACTAAGTATAAAATTTAATACATTAAATATATATAATAGAAAAAGGTTGCAAATAAAACATCAAATTCAATATATTCCATCAGTTTTCTTGGAATTTTTTTTGTTCTAAATAGTCAATTAATGTACAATCGTTTTACAGGGGAAAATATACGGCAATTTTGTATAACATCATTTTCAAATTCTGTATGCTATCTGATTGAAATATCTAAATAATTGATAATTTAATTAGAAGAAAACATTTATAATTGTTTTAGGTACGTGATGGAGATACAGATAACTCAACATTAATAGGAAAATATTGTGGCGAGCACGCGCCCGATGAAATTATTTCTACTCATAATTATCTTCGAATTAGAATGGTTGCTTCATCAGGACGACATTATATAGGATTCAAAGCCAACTATACAACAATTGACTTGAGTAAGAAATGTTGTTATTAAAATTAAGAATGACGAAACTGAAAACAAGTAACTTAATATAAATTTTAATATTTACTCAGCATTGTCGAAAATTTAGATAGTCGATCCAATATAATCTGACTCGATTCAAGGTCTGGTCCAATATTTAATTTAGATTACAGATCGGATATTTCATCTGAATTTCTAATTAAATATTTTATCCGAACTTCGAATCGAATATTTCAGCCAAATCTTGGATCCGAATCCGATTTAAGTTTAAGTTTAATCCGACCCGAAATTCGACTTTGAATCTCGGAATATTTTGCCAATATCCTAGTATTTACATGTCAGTTTAAAGTATAAATGTCTAAAATTATAATTTTTGGAAAGATCAGAGGAAGGCAAAAATGATGAGTTCGGAAAATATATCTGTTTCTGCTTTTTAATATAACATAACTGCCACACCTAGAAATAGGTATACTGGTGCGAATTATTTTTTCATAAACTTGAGACAATATTTATTTAGAATATTTGCAATAAACTATTATTTGTCAGAGTAAATATTGCTGAAATAATCATATATAGAGGAATCTTTACAACAATTATTTCTTGCGCAAAAGTGACCAGAATATTTTAGTAAAAAATGTTGCTAATTCAAATTGTAAACAATTTAATTCTGTATCTAATTCAGTAGCCACATTTTATTTTGCACGTTTTGTAGCCAAACTAATCGGATTTAAAGTTTTATATGCATTGCTTTTTTAGTGATAGCAGTGAAATTAAAACAAATGTATAACTTTTTACTTGTCAGCAAAGTTTTATTTTGAATGGATTTGTGATTTACTGAAGAGACAACAATTATGTATCAAGGGCTGTAAATTTTATTTTTGTGGTCGATAATATTGTTTGCAATAAAAGAAACATCCTTACGACTTGCGATTCATATAATATTTTTCCGCCTATGTCAATTTTCTAAAAAAAAAATAGCTATAATTTCATTTAGTATCAGTAATAATATAACAAGAGAGTGAGAACAAATTAAAAATAATTTGACATATGTTTATGGGGTGGCTAGCTCAGTGGTAAGAAAATAAAAATATATTTGCTAATTTATAATAAATATTCATGTTAAGTTCCTATGGTTTTTGTTTATTTTATCGCTAGTACCTATATATAGTAGCGTTCGATTTGCACCAAATCTCAGTTCATCTCACCTCACCTCAGTTTGACAGCTTTTTTGTGCTGTTCTATTTGCACTGACATAACTGAGATCAAGTGAGACACTCACCCCCCCCCCCCCTTGCCGATGCTGCACTACCTATTTCACTGGTGCGTACTGAGATTTTCTACTCAGTTAAGAGTGGGGGTAGAATTCGTTATGTTTTGTTTGTAGTTTGAATATTTGGAAGTTATTTAACAATTTTTTAAAATTGTATATGTTATTATAAATCATGTCTCACAGCTTACTTCCAACAAAAACATCAAGCAAATCATGTGTTGTCCGCGAAATGATACTACAACGTTCGTCACATAACCGACTCAGTTCAGACCTGTCAAAACCCGTTCGATTTGTGAACGAAAAAATATCATCTCATTTCAGAGAATCTCAACTCAGTTGAAATGAACTGAGGTGAGATTGTTTGCAAATCGAACGCTACTTATATGGCAACTAACGCCATTTCCGTTAAATATCAGTAAAATTTCATTTATTCAACACGATTTATCTTAATTTTTTTTCAAATAAAGTATTATTTCTTATTTGTTTGTATAAAGAAAAAAATACACTTTCGAATGAGATTTAAAAAATTGTTGCACGCAATTTTTCAAAAATGCCGTCACTTTCACAATGAGGAAATGACTCGATAAAAAATATATGATCTTGCGAAAATAACCGCAATCATAAACCCTCGAAACGTTTTTTAAAATTATTTCGATTAAATGACTATTTCATGAGATAATATCAATATGCCTTACTTTTGTTATACGCTGTATATATACATAAGTGTACACAGAAATGCAGAACATAGAAATGTAACATAGGATTTCAAAAATTTACGGAAATTGGCTATACATTTTAGAGCAAAAGTATAATATAAAATATTGTTTAAAATAAAATTTTATGTTTAAGAATTTAAATTTGTTATACTAGCCATGAAAATTAGAAATTAATTAAACACAATCTTATATTGACAGCTCATTCATGATTTCCCTATCTTAATTATTGAGCTGAACTGTCAATATGAGATTTTAATTTATTTCATGGCTTTCTGATATTTGACAAAAATGTCACATTTTATTTTTCAAATATTCAGTACTACAAAGTAAAATTAAATTTTAAACTATTTTTTATTCTTGTACTTTTGCTCTTAAGTGAACAGATGAGCCAATTACCGTACAATTTTAAAATCCTACATTAAACTCCTATGTTAACACTTTGTATGTGTTTTTATATTTCATAGTGATTATTTAAACAAGGGATGTACAGTCGGAGTCGGAGTTGGAGTCGGAAAAATTTATGCCGACTCCGACTCCGAGTAAACTTTATTACAAATTATATTGTGTATGTTTGGTGCTGAAATGCTGGTGCAGCTATTCATTTTTAACATATATTTGACTGATAATTTATATAATTAAGATTAAGTTCGTTATTAATTAGTGTTAGATTTTTATAAAGATCTCGAAGAAGTTGAGAAATTAATTGGAGTCGGAGTCGGAGTCGGGGTCCAACATCTAAAATTTTTTGGAGTCGGAGTCGGAGTTGTATTTTTTTTTCGACTCCGCAACCCGATTTAAACTAAATTCTAATAAATATAAAACTAATATAAATATATTTTAGAATGCGGTGGTATATTAAAAGAGAATCTGGGAATAATTAAAAGTCCAGAAAATCCTAATGCGTATCCACCAGATACAAAATGTACTTGGATAATATCGGCACCGCCAGGATTTGTAATTCAACTAACATGGATTCTATTTAATATGGAGTGGAGCAGTACTTGCAGTGCAGACTACGTCGCTGTATATGAAAACAACACAGAAACTGGCAATAGCGGCTTTATTGGCAAATATTGTAGTAAAACGTTACCACCAACTGCCATCACTACTACCAATTTACTTACTTTGTATTTCATCTCTGATTCTTCTCAAGCATATGATGGTTTTATACTGAGTTACAATTTCTTGGACGAATCCAAAAGTAAGTCATATTCAAATATGTTATATCTCAGAGTTTTATAACGTAGCAGATTGAGTTTATATGCAGCTTTAAGAATGATTTCACCACAAACATCAATGATTCTAAGATACACGTGTTCTTTTAAACTTTTTTTGAAAAAATATTTTTGTGGTATAATATACATAACACGTTCGAAAAGTGTGATAACAGTGCTCGAATACTAGAACCATTCGCACTTTATCTGATACTTTCCATTGTCTATATATATTACACTGGTGGACACATTCAATATATTTAGTATTAATATTGCAAATCAATTATAGAATAATGAAATTAAATTTTATTTTGGTACCTTGCATTTTTAACGAAAAAGGAGAGAACTTTATTTAAACAAGGAATCAAAAAATAATTCAGGAATATTGGATTACTAGGCTTTATTAATGATATTAAATTTTTTTCTCAATACAATGACGACGTTTCGAACACACGATTTGTGTTCATTACCAAGTCCAGTAATAACTACATGTGGTTATTTACAAGAACAAGTCGAAAAATTAAATGAAGTTATATGTTAAAATTTTAATTGAGTATGCAAGACAAAACGGGGAATCAAAAATTAAGTGAAGTTACATGTTAAAATTTTTTGAGTTTTTATTTTAAATAACCACATGTGGTTATTACTGGACTGATAATGAACACTAATCGTGTGTTTAAAACGTCGTCATTATATTGAGACAAAATTTTCACATCATTAATATAAATAAATATACTATCACGCCTTTTATCCATTACTAGGTGTGGCACTCTGCCGAAGCAGATCTCGGTAAGTGATATATTTTGCGCGTGAAGGGCGGTTACCAGCCGTCAAATCACGACTTCCAAAGATATTAGTGGAGGGGGAGCCACAGAACCTGTTTTAATGTGGTGAAAATTGTTTGTCGGTTGTGGGAATCGAACCAAGGTTCTCAGGATCCATAGGTCGATTTAATACAACTGAGCCAGCAACCCAATACATCATTAATAAAGCTTAGTAATCCAATATCCCTGGATTATTTTTTGATTCCTTGTTTAAGTAATATTTTTCGGCTTAATAACTTAAAATTTACTTGAAAAAGTAGAAAGAAATTTAACATTTTGGATAAAACTAAATTTAAAAGTGATTTTTGATTATTTTTAGCCTGTGGTGGCAATTATTTTGTACCAACTGGAGTAATAAGATCACCAAATTATCCATCTAAGTATCCGCCAAATAAAGAATGTGTCTGGG
This sequence comes from Pterostichus madidus, assembly GCA_911728475.2. NCBI lineage: Eukaryota > Metazoa > Arthropoda > Insecta > Coleoptera > Carabidae > Pterostichus > Pterostichus madidus. The sequence goes on along the minus strand of OU452304.1, from coordinate 14,492,435 downwards.
TTATAACTGTTCCACATGGCCAGCAAATTATGTTACATATACAACAATTTGACCTAGAGATGTATTCAAATTGTGGTTCAGACTACCTTGAAATTCGGTAGGTAGCACCTTCTCTATAACAATGTTTTCCAACTGTGCTTAAAGCGACAGTTAAACTAAAACTAACATCGAAATATTATTTTGGATTTTTAATTTCATGAGTTTTTTAGGAATGGTGCAAATGCTAACTCACCTTTACTTGGAACATTTTGTGGAACAGATATTCCTTCAACAATTCCATCTCATTCCAATAATTTGTACATAAAATTCCGGTCAGATAATTCATATAGCAAAAAAGGTTTCGAAATAATGTGGGATGGTACAACAACAGGATGTGGTGGGACTCTCACTTCACCAAGTGGACAAATCATATCTCCGAATTATCCACAACCTTACGGTGTAAATGCTATGTGTTTGTGGAAAATAACTACCAGTGTTGGTTCAGTTATACAGCTCCTGTTTTTAGATTTAAACTTAGAAAGACAACTAATGTGCAGACTTGATTACGTTGAGGTAACTTTATTTCATATTTAAACACAATCCAGTGGAAATCTTCTAACAGTTATTTGTTCAACTTGTAATGAAAGCAATACTTTTTTTTAATGAATTTAAAGATTTATGTCTATTATGTATTGCGTATTTAGTACAAAGTAGAACCCATTTTATATGACCTGATGATTTTCTTCATATAAAAACTTTAGCATATTTGTAAAAATATCTATTAATGAACAAAAATCACAAAACAAACTTTTTTGATAGTTACAATCTCACGCAATGGTTGTATTTTTATTTTTTCAATGCTATAAAGTATCTGTTTTCAAATAACTATTGATTTATTTAATTTTTTTGCTCAGTATTATAAAGGACAAAATAAATTTACTCCCATAGTAAATTTGATTTAATCAACAAATTCGAATAAATTTTATTTATTTTATAACATTACTAACAAAACTTCGACTGTCATTTGAATGAATAAACTTTATTTACTTGGAAGTAAATTTATTTATCGTGTATAATATCGGACATATATATGTCAAAAATTCAATTTGATTGCTAACTTAGATGCATAATTTAATTATCTACAACATATATTTTAAGTATTTTTGTCTAAAATAATTTGTATACTTTTGCGTAAGGAAAAACTGATTTACAATGTTAGACGCCTGTGGCCAGTTTTTAAAATTAACATCCTGTGATTGTGACTAAATAGTATATAAACCTAGGGGAAATTTTTATTACGTCTTGGGTTTAACAGTACTAAAACTTTTTCTACCTCGGTATATAATATACTACTATATTATTATTACCTACTATTATTTTTTGTTTCAGCTATATGATGGTATAGATTTCTCATCGAAATCTTTTGGAAGATATTGCACAGATACATATCCCACTAGTGTAATCACATCAAAAAATCTAGCAATGGTTAAATTTCGATCAGATATCAGTCACCAAGAACGTGGTTTTCTAATAAAATATTTCACTTGTAATAATTTTAACAACAATTTGAAATTTTAATGGTCAGTTTGATTCATGTTACAGTGTGCAATAATACTCTAAAAGGATACAGAGGAATTATAGAAAGTGTGAATTTTCCAAATCCTTATCCAAAGAATCAGAACTGTACATGGACTATCGAAGTACCTTTGGGAAATAAAATTAATATTAGTTTTTCTCATTTTGAGTTAGAAGATACTATAAACATGAATTTACAAAATGTAAAAACTTGTAAATTTGATTATGTTGAAGTAAGACTAGTATAGTTATATTTATATTATTTAACGAGTAATTTTATTGTAAATTTTACAGATTTTAGAAAAATTTGATTATTCGCCTGATCAAATTTTATTGAACAAATCTTGTGGATTAAAATTACCGCCATATACACATTCTACTACAAACAGTGTAATTATTAATTTTGTTAGTGATAACATCGTTCATGCTGCTGGATTCAGATTAGAATGGGTAGTTGACGGTTAGTACACATTATCTTACACCTAAATACTAGCATTTCTTGCCTGTTTGTCTGTCTGTCTTTGTCAATGATCTTGAAATCGATTCTAATGATTTTGATGAATCTTTGTATTCTAATCTTTTTGCATCAGAAAATTATCTATAGTCCATTATGAATGAATCATAGAGTTAAATAGGGCCAAACATTTTTGTCCTCTGATTGGTCGAAATCTAAACGAAGTTCAGGAAGCAAACAAAATTGCGCTATGTACAGTAGTGACATTGGTCTCCGATTAGGCAGCCAGCGGTCGCACTGATCGAGTATCGTCAATCGTGTGCTGTCGTGCAAATTTCAAATACGTGTACCGTAATGGCGGGCGTCCTATTGGACCATCGTTTTTTGTCGAGTGCCTTTGAGTTGTTTGATTTTCAAGTTAATTTGAATTTTACTCGATGCTCTATGCTGCTCGATGCCTTCGCGCATGCGCATATGTCAGTTTAGATAAAATTTCAATTCATTGGATGACAGTTCTTTATGGAAATGGAATCAACAAAATTAATTGATAAAGAATGGATCACATTCACAAGTGAAATTGCACCGATTTAGAAGTTATATTCTAACTTATTTTCTTGTCAAAAGAGAAACGTACTCGACACCAAACGGTCTATAAAACTCGATCAGTGATACCGGGTCATCGATTTTAAAAAGACACGACACGAATTGACACTACTCCAAACGATACGAGTCGACCAGTGCGACCGCTGATTTAATATGAAAATTTAGTTCTTCAAAATATAAGTAAGTGAGTACTTTAGGGCAATATGATTTAATACATGAAATCGATTGTGACCAAAATTAACGCGATATTACCAATTGTTTTCGAGATATGAACAAAAATTCAAAAGAAAATTGCGGTGACAAAATATTATCACTGCTTTTCCTCATTACTGGGTAGTAGATCTGTGTAAGTGATATATTTATGCGCGTAAAGTGCGGTTACTAGCCGTCAAATTACGGATGCCTAAGATGTTAATATTAGGGTAGTTATAGGGGTAATTTTAATGTAGTAAAAATTGTTTGTCAGCTGGGGGAATTTAACCCTTGTTTTCAAAATTCACAGTCCGACTTTATTTTTTGGATTTTTATTTTTCATTTAAAACTTCTAAATTTTAAAGGAACATAATTTTTGATGTCATTAAAATCTCACAGAGTGATTGTTAAAATTCATAACATCGGCAGACAACTTTGTTAATTTTTTCGTCTTAATCCTTGACGAATAAGCGATTTATGGCCGAAATATTAGTGCTTGACATATTATTGCCAGTATTGTAAAATAAATACTGTTGTATATAGGCTGCAGTGGATTTCTAACACGGCCAGAAGGAAGAATTGCAACTCCTGGATATCCGTACGGATATCCCACTGAAACTGTATGCGAATGGATTATCCAAGTCGACTTTGACAATGCGATAGAAATAACGATTGGAAAGTTCGCTTTTGAAACATCTAATGATTGTTCATATGATTCGCTACAGGTATGATTTTAAAAATGACAAAAAAGTACTAATACCTATACAGAGTGAATAAAAAAAAGACCAAATGTCTGTTTTGCCATTATTGTAGTTTCAAATACTTTCAGAAAAATATATAAAACAATTATATATCAATCCATTTAAAAAATCAACAATAATATCATGTCCAGCGAACCGGAAGTAGAGTTCAGGACTCTGTCACACCAAAAAGGGGCATTTAAGTTCGCCCCCAATTTTGAAATTTAAACTATAACTTTAAAATTTATAGTATAAAAGATATTCATTTATATATATATATATATATATATATATATATATATATGTATATATATATATATATATATATATATATATGTATATATATATATATAATAATAATATATATATATATATATATATATATATATATATATATATAATAATATATATATATATATATATATATATATATATATATATATATATATATATATATATATATATATATATATATATATATATATATATATATATATATATATATATGTATATGTTTTTCTTATACATTACACTTCAAACACGAATACACACAATATCAAACAATGTAAGAAATTTTACACATTAAAATATTCACTAAAATATTCAAAATGTCGAAAGCACTGCATTCAAGGTCTACACAGTCTATTCGAGGGATAGACGTATTGATTGAAAGAAGAATATCTGTGGGATGCAAAGTATTGGGTGCTCTGGGAACCTTTGCTCGAAATGTGAATGTATCCAGAGATGCTCGATTGAGTATGTATAATGGTGTGGGATGCAAAGTATTGGGTGCTCTGGGAACCTTTGCTCGAAATGTGAATGTATCCAGAGATGCTCGATTGAGTATGTATAATGGTGTTTTATTGCCTACATTGATGTATGGTAGTGAATGTTGGGTGTGGATGAAGAAACATGAACGTCGTATAACTACTGTGGAAATAAGGTATTTTCGACGTGTGTGTGTAGTTATACTAGAAGAGATTGTGTCCGGAATACATTGGTATATGATGAGTGTGAAATTGAGAAGAATGTAGTTGGAAAGAAGGTATAAGTCAGTTGAGATGGTTTGGACATGTAGAACGTATGTCGTATGAGAGATTAGTGAAACAGGTATTGTTGATTTTAGTTTTGTTGTTTAGTAATTTCATTAGAGTGTTTATCTGCAATTGTGTGAAATTCACTTTCAAAAACAAGCGTATGGACGACACTCCCTCCCTTTCTTACATTTTTGTTTCATTTTCAGTTACTGCGTTGTATGGACTTTTCTTTCATATACAAGTGCAGGCTATCGCTCTCATCTTTTCTAATCTTGTAGATTCGTTGTTAGTTTCGTTATTAGATTCGTACACATATGTATAAACTTGTAACTTATTTTAAAAATTTTGTCATTTTAAATTGTTAATAACCACGTCGTGGTTAAATTTTTGACCTGAAGATTAACACGAACAAGTGTTCGAAACGTCGTCGTTTATAATTGAAATAAATAATTATTTTATTGTACTAAATTCATACAGCTTTTATCCAAGAAGCCTGGATCTTTTGATTTCTTTTTTAAAAGAAAATATTTATTTAGATAAGTTACAAGATTGGTGAAACTTTATTTCATATTTTTTCAACAGATTTTTAACGGACCAGATGAAAATGCTCCTTTAATAAGTAAAGTGTGTCATGCAGATGAAAAAGGATTTATAGCGACCAGTACCAGTAATTTCATGCTCGTAAAATTTACCAGTGATTCTTCATACACTGGCAGAGGATTTGAAGCCAATTATAAGACAGTCACCAGTCGTAAGTACACTAATTTACTAATATTACAACCAACTTATCATAGTTTTCATCAGTCTTATCACACTGTAAAGATCTAATATATGTATATAGCAACAAATATAAAATTTTGTAAACTAAATTAAATTTGCATCTATGATTCTTTTTAATTAATTGTGTTGATTTCAGAATGTGGAGGAAAATACACTGCTCCAATGGGTTCAATACACTCTAGAAATTATCCTGAAAATTATAAAATGAAAGATGACTGTGAATGGCTGATAGAAATTGCCAAAAATCATATTGTCGAATTAGACTTTCACGAATTTGATATGGTTTATACAACGAATTGCACCAGTGACTACTTAAAGGTATTATTTTTTAGGAAAGTGACTAAAGGTTATATTTGTTGTTTTGTTGTTGTTGTAAATTAATAAATATTACCAGTATACAAATAAATAAATAAATATATCATCACGCCTTCTACCCATTACTGGGTGTGGCACTCTGCTAAAGCAGATCTCGGTAAGTGATATATTTTGCGCGAACGAGAACGAATATAATATTATTATTATTCAATTAAATATATTAAAATGTACAATTTTTTGAGTAACATTCTTGGATTATTTTATTTTATATTTGAATTTATTCTTATGGCATTTAAATAGTAGATACTCAAAAATTTTCATCTTATTAATTTCATTATAAAATAATTATAATTATATATAGATTAAATCAATATAATTATAATCTGTTAGATATACGATGGTAACAGCATAAATTCACCTTTGCTTAAAACATTATGTGGAGGTCAATCATCAAACGAAACAATAAAATCTTCCACAAATGTGTTATTAATCAGAATGACAAGTGGGACTCGAGGATCCGCTAAAGGTTTCCTGGCAAACTATACTACAGTAGGTTCATTTTATGAGTTATATACAAATTTGTACTGAGGTTTGTTTTAGGGATGTGGAAATCGCTTGGTGACCAGCACAAATGGAATGATTGAAATTGCTGACTGGGGAAGCTGGGAATGCGCTTGGACAATTATAGCCGATGAACCAGGTAAAATAGAAACGGATAACATAGAAATTTTACCCGATGTCCCAAATATCAGGCTCATCTGACTTATCTCTGGAAGCATCTCTTTTGACTACTATACTATTGTTTAATGTTAATTATTGTCGTCTAAAAGGACTGGAATGTCACAAAAAAAACTGGGGAGCTTTGAGTACAAAATTTGGCCGCCAGAGGCGTGTAATACTGGCAATAATTTAAACAATTTTTATTTTATAGGAAATGTGTATTTCCATTTTTACACAAAGAAGCACATTATTTACATAATTATTGAATGTAAAATTAGAATTGTGAATATTAGAAAAACTATTTGAATCTTTTTATTACACTATCGAAAATATTAACTGGAATTGAAATTTGTATGTGAGAAGACTTAATTAATGTCGTACCGATCACAAAAATCGACGGAAAGAGCGTCGCTTGCAACAAAGTTTTGCAACATTTGTTTCTCCATATTTACGTGGATATTAATGTGTGATTCCAGGCCTTGTATATAACGTAGGTAATATCTGTATGTATTCAATTGTCAACCATGCAGCTCAAGTTCAAATCTACAGAAACAAACACTGCGTAATACTAATACTCGTATCACTTTAGTCAATTACATTGTTAATAGTGCACGTGTACTTCTTAATTGATACTTTTTAGTAACGTCATCAGATTGGAATTCTAAGAATGCCATTTTTAGATAAATTGAACTATATGTACGATATATTGTACTTTTTGTTTTAGATAAACATGTATCATTGTCTATAACTCATCTGGATGTATCGTCTAATTGTGAGAGCCCTTCTTTACACATTTATGACGGTGATAGTGCGGAGGCCCCACTAATTGGTAATTATTGTGGCACAAAAGCTCCTGCGATGATAGTTAGTAAAGGATCTTCGTTGCATATCAATTTAAGTTATGCATATGGTGCCTACATTAGAGCAACATATACTGTTATTAACACAGGTATCATATCAAACAAACAAATATTTACATTATTTTGATAATTATAAATTAATAAATTCTACTTTAATAGAGTGTGGTGCCGCTATGACATCTTTAAGTGGTTATTTCGGATCGTTAGGTTATCCGAATAACTATCCCATGAATACAGAATGTGAGTGGACTATTAATGTTGCTCCAGGAAATAAAGTATTATTTACTTTCTTGGAATTCAATTTAATATATTCAGAAAATTGTAACGCTGATTATGTAGAAGTTCGTGAGAAAGACGCAGCAGGAACATTATTAGGTAATATTAAAAAAATAACGTACACTGCTAAAAAAAAAACCGGTCATCTAAAGAATCCCAAAAAACGTCACTTTTCAAGTTTTGAAACAAATTGGATGAATTTTTTTTTCCGAAGTCGCCCAAAGTCTAGTCTTTGAAAAGCTGTGAATTTATTTTGACTAACCTCCCTTTCCCTTCCCCAGCCACCCCCAAACGAGAACCACTTTTCTAAAAAAAAGGTGATTTTCCAAGCTTTCTATGAGAATCATCAGCCGTCAATTGTTAAATCTGTCATCAGATAATGAAAATATGGACATTTTTGTTACTGGAAGGTAAAACAGCATCAAAATCTGATGATTTTAAAAAGTTATGATTTCTGGAAAAAAAAGAGACGTTTGCAGAGGTTGGCATTCAATTGTCCGTCGTACGTAGACACTCGAACACATACGGACACTCAAACGCACACGCACACACACTAGATATGTGCGAAAATGTAGAAATAGTGAAATTTTTCGAATAGTTTTAATTTTTAAATACTAAGTTCAAGTCCTCTTTACACTACAATATTAAAATATTTTTTTCAGCTGCCCATTGTTTAAGATATGACATAAAATTTCTTTTTTTATTCAATAAAACGGATATTTGAAAATTACTAATTAAATAGCATATTTTTTTCTTTTTTAACAAACTTGAATTGTTTTACTGATTTTTACATTTTTATTTAGTAAGCATGTTTAATAGTAGTTCAACAAATTTTGATAAAAAAATAATAGAACAACTTATTATTTCTATGATATAAGAAATTCATCATACTTTATTTACTTGGGTAGAAAAATAAAATTCATAGACATTATATAATTTATAATTTATTAATCATTTTACTTAAATCAAGCAAACTTGACATTACTAGAATAAGAAAAACGTAAGCTTTTTAAATATGTAATTTTTAACTGTCCGTTCCATTTAAAAAAATGTACCTAACTTTATGTTATATATCTAAAAAAATAGGCGAATGAAAAAAAAAATTTAATTATCCTGTGTAAATAGTGCTTTAGTATTTATAATTTTTATTTGAAACTTTTCTCTGTCTCCTAGAGATGAATCGTTCGCGAACAATCCGTTCAATTGAGTTGACTCACCTAACGAAAAAGAGTCGATTCGCGGCTCACTGACCGCTGTAGATTTCCGTGGCGTTTCAACTCATTAGTTTAAACTCAAAATCCCCTCATATTGTGTCAAAAATATTTTAATTGAGGTAAAATTTTCTATTCTATCAATTTCCGAAGGACCTAGTAATCTGGGATTACAAACTACACCAAAAATATTATTGTCATTAAAAAAAATGCAATATTGTTATTGTTAGGAACAAATAACTATTTCAGATTTTTTAAATTTTGCAATATGTAGTAACATATTTTGTTTTTAAATGTTGATTAAGGTTTTCTGTTGATTCGTTTTTCATTCTTATAATTTAAGAACAATAACTCCATTTCATTTTATTATCACCTCATTAAAATGTTTCTATATTGTTCTAACTTTCAATGAACACATTACAAATAGATTAACTTTAATGTTAATAACAAATAAAATACTAACGAATCTAATGCACAATATGAGATCCAACTACGTACTTTCTATTGTTTGACGTCGTTCATTTGCTTAACATAGGGAATTCAATTACCCGGAAAATAGTATTAGCCGGTTCTTCGGGTAACTAGAAACTTACTATTCGGGGACCAGGGTTAAGAGGAAAAAAGCTACTTTAAATAAAATTATTGTTTTAGATAAATTTTATGAAGGAACATGAACATTAAGCATATATTTACATTGAATATTATAAAATTAATAACAAAAAGAAGCTTATAACATTTATATTTTCTTTTTGGAAAAACTCCAAACAGACCAGCTTTTTGCTATCATGCTAAACACCCGTAATAAGTTAATTAAATCATACTACAGCACTATACCGAAAACGATATAAGGATGGACTGACGTCGTCAAAAAATATAACTAGATGAATGACATAGGGAACTGCTATGTTCACAGGATATATGTAATCGGTTTTAAATTGTATTGCGCGTTGCTTCTTTGGAGATGGCATTATTTCATTTTTCTTTGATTTCGCAGATATTTTAGAGACTGTGAATTTACTAACTTTTAACGCGTCCGGTTCTCTGTAATAAATTTTAAATTAAGAATGAAAATTAATGACATAATACTAATTTAACTCTCGTACAGCATTAAAGGATAAAGGCGATCCATTATTTACATTGTCTTGTTCAAAATAAATTATTAAATGAAGAAACAGCAATTGACAATCCTTTAACAAATTTCATCCCCTTGGCATTGTTATAGTATAGCCTTTAAAAACTACTGTCAATCAAAGTCAAAGACCTTAAAAAGTTTTTTTGATGTTTGAAACATTTGATCATGAGTCTGAGAGATCAATGACAACTCGATATAGGCATAAATTGCGTCATGTTAACGTGCAAAATATAAAATAATTATTAGAAATGAGAAATAATTATGACTAAACTGCAGAATAGTTCACTTGTCATGTCAAATGTCATATAACCCCTTACCACTTTTCTTATCAGTAATTGTAATTATATTTGAGAAAAAATAATTATAATCACTGAAATTGGAAACTTGAATGATTTATTTGCTATTGTACAAAAGGATAAGTTGTCCTTAATAAAACATTTACAAGATAAGAAACTTATTGGAACACTATATATTTGTCCATAAAGCCCCTGGCACATATAGCGTCAAGACTCGGAGTCTGCTACAAACTGCTGTAAAACTGAGAGTCACGTCCAAAACGGGTGACATATATAGAGTCGGTATTTCTGACAGTCAGAATTAAATATTTGTTAATTTTAACGTATTATTTGTTAATTTGTATTATTTAAAATGTTTATCGACTATTAAGAAATATAAAAACTATAAACTACGAAATATAAAACAAAAAATTTAATTAAAAAAAAATTATATGAACTATAAATGAAATATAAAAACTTAAATGTATTATTTAAAATATTTATAGACTATTAAGAAATATAAAAACTATAAACTAGGATTAATAAAACAAGAAATTAAATTTAAAAAAATTGACATGAACTATAAATGAAATATGAAAACTTAAAAGTATATAACTATGTATAAAGTAAATGAATTTAACTATAAAAATGTACAAAATATCAAAGAAGAACATAAACAATAATAATTCATACGTCAAACAACAAAGGAAGATAGCGAACAAGCCAGCATCATAATGAAGTTGGTTTTCGGCAGTCGTGACTGCTGAAAATAAAGGCGTTTCTATTTTTGGCAGTCAAATGGTAGACTCGGAGTCTTGGCGCTATATGTGCCAGGGGCTTAATGTGGTCGTATGATGGGTCTGTCGGACGTAAAATAATTTGATTCTTATCAATGGCGATGCCGTGATCAATCAGCTGGTAGGTAATTACCGTGATAGAAAAAAAAGTTTTATTTAATTCCTATTTAGCTAAATTTATGTATCGATCTAGTTACAATATGATAAGAATTCTTGTCGTATATATCTAGATGATATTGCTAAAATATATGTCCAACAGACTGTTAATGACGACACTTCTTTCATTTTACCTTTTTTACTTTAATTTTTGTTCCACATGTTCTTATTTTGCTTATTATTTTTGTTACTTACGTCGTCTCAATAAATTTTTATGTTTACTGGATTATTAAAAAAAAAACACTTTTCAAATTTATAAATTTTTGCCAACTTTCAAATTGAGGAGTGGACTATTCCGCAGTTTTCTCATAATTATTTTGAATATATGAATCGATTGTAAATATAGCTATTATTAAATATTCTTATATAAGATTTGTGTTTCAATGCAATTTTTTTTAATTGTTGTTTAAATATTGTACTACTGTCTTATGATTTTATTAAGTTTTATCAGGATGGATGTTTTCAGTATACAAGAGAAATGCTTCTTGATATTACTGTTAATGTAGATGATGGTATAATAATTGAATCGGTCATTTCAGAAACATCATAAGTCAGAAAACTTACATTTTAAATAAATCAGTTTTAACTGTTTAACTTTATAAACGGCAACCTTATATTTTATTATTTATTATTTTTTGTTATTTATTTATTCACACATTTAAGATACAGAAAACAGTCACAAATGACGTGGTAACCTATACCTGGATATACATATTTATAATATTAATGGCAAAAAGCTGCATAAAGTACAAAAACAAAAAATATATAATAACATAAGTTAAAGTTAACTAAATATTGTATGTAGAAGTATATACACATAAAAAATATACACATATAAGTATATATAAATAAATATAAATTTAACCTTATACTATAGTACAAAACATTAAAAAAAATAATAATAATAATATGAAGAAAATGATCATAATTTCAAACCGATATACTTAAAGTTTCAATTTTGTAATAATTTTAATTTTAGTTTCTTACGAAACATTTTCATGCTTTTTAAGTTCTTTAGGTCGTCTGGAATATTGTTATACTCTAAAATACATTCATTGTAATTTGCATTTGTTGTACTAGATTTCTTACATTTTTGAGTTCTTAGTTTATATCAAATTACTATACTAATTTTCATTCCTGGGGTTTATAGCTATTATGCTGGTTAATAGATAAGGTTCTACATCTCTCTAAATTTTGAAAAAATGAAATAGAATTTGGATGACTTATGTTGTTTTTGCAGGGAACGAAATAAATTAAACAGAGAAACCAATAAAAATAAATATGTGCTGTCGCCACCGAGAAGACCAGATTCTTTGTAATTAAAATTGATCGTCGCATTTATGAGAACTTAAAGTCAATATTTGAGTGTAATCTATTACCTACATCATTTGTGCATTACATTAATGGTATTTAGTTTATTATCATATTTTGATGTTTTGGATTTAATATTGTGTATAGCACTCTACCAAAGTAGATCTCGGCAAGTGATATATTTATGCGCGTGAAGTGCGGTTACCAGCCGTTAAGTCGCAGTCCCCAAAGATGTTAGTGGTGGGGGAGCCACAGAGGTAATTTTAAATTGGTTAAAATGTTTATCGTATGTGGGGATCGAACCAGGGTTCTTAGAATCCATAGGCTAACTTAATACTACTGAGCCATTACCCCATAAATAATAATCATAAAAACAATATTTTCTTTCAAAGAGATCAAGTCGGATCGCCGTTTTGATACTATCTTCAGCACGGATGATTAACCATAATTAGTAAATTTTTGACGTTTTAATATCATCACCAGCTGAGATGAAAAGATTCAGCGCCATCTAGGAGTGACTGCAAAAACTACTTAAGTCACTGACTAATGTTGTATTTGCAATAACTTCAGATTGAAATGTCCGAAATATATAGTTAGGAGTAATGTAATTTTATAGAGAATATGGCATTAATGGACCCGGTATTAGTTAGGACAAGTCAGATATAAGTAAAGGCTATAAAAAAACTTTTTTTGGGAAAAACCTGTAGTACACAGCATAAAACAAAATCAATATAAAAATAAAACAGATGTTCGCTTATATTAATGTTTAAAACAGTTCAAATTTCATTTTAAAAATACTCGGATAACTAAAACGAATTACCCGGATATCTAATAGTAAAATTTTTCTTTTATTACTCGAGTACCCAGTTCCGGCAGGACCGGCTAAAAATCTCCAGTTTCGCCGTTCGTAGTCATTTGCGCAGACGAGGAGAGAAACCGATAAATCATTCAGTTGAACGTGTACATTAGAACGATGTTTAAAGAGTCGGCTCAATAAATTCATTTTTTTTCATGAACGAAATCTATTGAAACAGTTTAGTGAGAAAATCCGAATGCCCATCTCTACTTTCCACTACTATTTTTTAATTAAAATTATTTGAAAAACCTCGCCATTTTTACTCATATTTAGTAAACTACACATTATTTCTTGGAAAAACCAAACTTTGTTTAATTATTAATTTAACTGCAGGCGTAGCTCTTTTAGTTCCCGTGATCCCAATGATGGCCTTCGTATAGGGGAGGGCCTGCATATTTTACTTATACTCTAAATATATCTCACTTTCATACGATATATAATTTATTTTTATTTTTTTATAAGAAAGTACTAAAACTGTTGTATCGACTGGCTATGGAGCAATCCGGCACTATTGTTAATCACTCATATATTTTGTTAATGTCTTTATTTTCAGGAATATTTTGCGGCACTACTGTTCCTACAAATATATCACAAACAAACAGTCTATGGGTGCAGTTTAAGAGTAGTAATATTGGTACAGCAAAGGGATTTTTAGCAGAATATGTTCTTTGTAAGTTTTAAAAACTTATTTTATACGAGTAGATTTATCAAGTGAAACATACATATTTTAGCTCATGGAAATGAATTATTTGGAAAAAAGGGTCAGATTGCTTCTCCTTTATATCCAATGTCATTCGGTCAATCCGAACAAGTCACTTGGAGAATTACTGTCGAATTTCACAATGCTATATTAATAACTTTTAAAGACTTTTATGCAGATTGGTTTGGAGGGGGAGATTGCTACTTACTTGGACTTGAAGTATAATTTTCGAGATTATTTTTAAGAAAATATTTCCATATTATATTTTTTTTAGATCTACGATGGTTATGATGATTTATCTCCTTCATTGGCTAATTTATGTTCTTTACATATGCCGGAACCCATAAGGTCTTCATCGAATATAGTATTTATCAGATATTTTACCGGATCATATCGATACAATTTGAAATTCCTTTTGGAATGGGTTCAAGTACAACAACCTAGTAATATTAAGGATATCTCGAAGAATTTATCAGGTTGGTCTATTTTAAATTCTGCTTAATGGGCTTATCAACAATAATCAATATGTGGCAAATTTGTATAAAAATGTAAACTATTTATTTAAAAAATACTATTAGTACAAACAAATTTTATAAAACTTCATTTACTACTAAATTATCATGGTTTATAAATATTACATCATCTTTTGTACTTATTTTTGTATAAAACTTCTTATTGGTTGAACGTTTTCATGCCGCCTCAAGCGGAATCAAAACGTTTGGTGCTTGAAATATCAGTTGAGCAACGCTAGCAGTGCTGAATTATAGCATAAGCTGACTAAGCTATAGCTTAGGGCCCCGACACATTAGGGGCCCCGCGGAAATTGTAAAAAAATAAAAAATTAATAACAAATATATTATATACGTTATATTCTGAATATACAGTGGTTAGTTACAATGTAATCAATAAAATTATTATACAATTTGAAATACGTAATTAGAAGATTGTTTTTTTTGTTGTGGAAAATAAACACTTAAATTGGCAAAATACGCGTACATTTAAACTTATTTTCGTTATTATTATTATCTAAGTTATTGTTATAGTAGTCAAATCAAGAATATGAACTGAATAATCACTGTTATTATCAGGAGCAAATGTATATAAGTTTTGACTAATTTTTCTTTGTTTTTATCTTCCATGATAATTAAGATGTGCAGATTTAAGCTAATTTTACGCAAACTTTGCATAAATCTGCATACGTTGGTTATCAGAGTTTGTAGTTGCTTTCGCCGATTTTGACAATATCTCATATGGCATGTGTTTTATTTAATTTAATTCTCAGTTTAAATATACTTAAATATAAATTAATGACAGAGATTTAAATTTATGCGAATCATTCAACGGATAAGTTTGAAAAAGTGCAATTGCAAAAGTTGTTATTGTAGTTACGCATTATTATTTATTATATTATTTCATATTATATGGACCTACTCTCTTCTATTTACCGTTTAAAAACAATGGTATATACAATTATAAATGATAACCAAACGAGATTACTTTATTCTTCGAATAACGACTAATTTTCTTGAAACGGGGCGAGGAAGGGCCCCCGAAATATGTTGTACTTAGGGCCCCTGATAGTGTTAATCCGGCCCCGAACGCTAGCGCAAATCAACTTTAAAAATGTACAAATAAATTTATTTTAATTTCACTTAATATAAATATTGTACAACTCTAATGTGTGATATCTGTTAATATTTTGAAAAAATATAAAAATAATTAATGAAAAGCTCATCAAAATATATGATTTGCGTATCACTGACAAGTGAAACTGAACTTATACTGATCAACATATTTTGTTACGAGACTTTATATATAAAATAATAATAATAATAATAATAAAATGGTTGATTTGCCCATTGTTCATTTTTTTTCCATTAATTTGTTTTCTTTTCAGTGGAAGGCTGCGGATCAGATACTATAATTGATTTAACACTTTTAAATAATTCATATCCTTTTAATTCGCCTGGTTTTCCAAACGGTTACGCGGGAAATTTAAAATGCGAATGGTTATTTTCAACTGTGCCAGAAAAACATCTTTCTATCTCTTTTCTAACGATGGATTTAGAAGCAAACAATCCAAAATGTATGTTGGACAATGTGAAAATTTATACTGGCGACGACGGACAACCAAATTGGAGGCTCCTAAATACTGTTTGTCTCAGCAACAGTACAATTATGAATGATATTCATACGAGCAACTTCATGAAAGTTGTTTTTAAGTCTGATGCATATATTAATAAAACTGGATTCTCCGCACTTCTAGTTACCGGTAATTATTATATAGAGTCTGACTGTGGAGTTGAGAACCCGGATTCGATTCCCACAGTCAACCAACAATTTTCACCACATTTTATACCCCATTGCTAAAATAAAGTAGACGTAAATCGAGAACTGATTGAGATGTAAATTAGCTTTTAATGTCAAAATGTGTTGTTTTTATAGAATGTGGAGGTTCTCTTACGGGTCCCAATGGAATTATTGAAATAAATAATTCTACAAATAGACGGCGATACGTCAGCAAGGTGATGCTATTTAAAATTAAATCGTCAATATTATATTTTTTATGTTGATGTTTATTTACAGATGGAGTGTGAATGGAACATCATAGTAAAAGCTGGTCGCACGATAAAAATAAACTTTTTAGAATTTAATATGCCGAATAATGCAGAAGGTCTTTGCAATGTTAATTACATTCTGGTAAAATACTTAATTTTATTTTGGCAAAGAAATATGTGCTCACCCAATTTCATAATGAAAAGCGGTAGCGAATATTATTTCGTTGCATATCATGCCAACATATTTACTCATTACTTCTAGCATTACCATAATTTTATTTTAATCATGCATTCAAATTTCTTTGTCAAGGTATAACAAAAAAAAAGAAATGCTCAGTAAAAACAATTTTCTATACTACAGCTTAAAAATGGAAGATATCCAGATTCCCCTCTCCTGGGAAAAGGAAAATACTGTGGTACGACTATTCCAGAAATTAATGCCACAAGTGGAAATTTCCTTTACATAAAGTATATCTCGTCGTGGTATAGTAAAGTAAGTTGAATATAAATTAAATCTCTACCGCAACTTTTGATCATAATCAAGAAAATTTTGGAATTTATTATCAAGAGCCATACACTAACATCACGTTATATTTCATCAAATGTGGTAGCACGAACTAATGTAACATCCACTCATTAGATTTATCAAAGAATCAGTCTTCGTCGAATACTCTAATATTGACACACTATTCTCGCTTTAACCACATTCACGTTCCATCTATACAAGCTCATTTACGAGGGCTGCTCTCTAAATGTTGAGCCTAATATAGTAAAACACGGTATTTCATTCTGCTAATTTTATTACATTTTCTCATAATATTCCCCAATATAGTCTATACATTTTTGCATTCGAAGGAAGTAATTTTCAAAACATTTTTTCATGTTTCTAGAGGTATGTCATTTATCTCTCTTTTGAATGCATCGACAGTCTCATTTACCGAAGTAACACGCATTCCCCGTAATTTATCTTTGATCTGTGGAAACAAAAAGAAGTCGTTGAGTGCCAAGTCGGAACTATATGGCGGATGATCCATAAATTCAATATATTGCTCATTTAAATACGCTATTGTTCGAGCGGCTGTATATGGACGGGCGTTATCATGATGCAATATGACTCTTCCTCTTAATCGATTATGACGGATCTTTTGATGCACTGCAGGCAAACGCACTGTAGTATACCATTCAGAATTGACCGTAGTATAATCATCAAGAGCTATAGTTGCAACATGTCCAATAATACTAAAAAAAGTAGCTACCATCTTCTTGTTTTTCACGAACAACTTTTGTAGGAGCATGCTTATTTACATAGCAAGACCCAATACGTACGGATAGCTCCAACTTTCGTCACCAGTCACAACGTTATAAATCAAGAATCCGTGAACAAATCGTAAGAGAGTGGCTTTGCACAAATTGACAGGATCTGCCTTTTGAATTGGTGTTAAATTATGTGGAATTCATCGAACATATAGCTTCCTTACACCCAAATGATTGTGCAAGATGGTGTTGATCGCTTTCACGCCAATACACAGGATTGCTTGCATCGAACGAAAAATAACATGGCGATCTTCCTTTACCATGCCGCGTACACGCAAAATGTTTCGCCAATAACAGCAGTTTTTGGACATCCTGTATGAAGGTGATCCTTTAAAGATTCACGGCGAAAACAAAATTCATTTTACGGTAGCTAATGAACATGACTCATAACCAAACACATTCTTCACTTCATCAAAACATTCTAGGCGGCTTAACAGACACTTAAAATTATAGAAAATTATAGCTCGAAAATGCTCATTGTTAAATTTCATGATTTTTACAGAGGTGTACACTTCAAATAATTGTATTTTCAAAACTTCACAATATTTTTTCGTTGAACTAACAAAAGATGAGATTCAATTGTCACAATAAAATTTATGTGAAAAAATCACAACCTTCTAGGTAAGCTCAACATTTAGAGAACACCCTCGTAATACTCACACTTAAAATTTTTCATCAACAAACCTTCAATTACATCTATCCATTCGCTCCTATACACTTGTTTCATTAATCTTTCATTCGACGTACGCTAAATTTGCTCAAATTATCTCAATTTACTCACACCCACTTCTTTAATATCGAATGTAAAAAGACAAGAAACATCAACATCCACAAAAACAACAAAAATATATCATTATGCTTTTTATCCATTATTAAATGTGGCACCCTGCCGTAGCAGATCTCAGTAAGTGATATATTCATGCACGCGAAGTGCGGTTACTAGCCAGCCGTCAAAATGGAGGGGGAGACTCAGAGGTTATTTTAATGTGGTGAAAATTGTTTGTTGGCTGTGGAACAGTCCGACACAATACCACTGAAAAACAATGAAGAATATTTGTTTGCAGAAATGTTTAATTACTAGTGTGCCAAATGAATAAATGTTTTTTTTAAATAAATTTATTGAAAATATTTTATTACCATTTCGAAAACTCCTAAATAAATTTCCATAAAGAGTCATTATTGATAATTCGATAAAATTCCTACTTTTATATTTTATAAAGAAAAAAATATCAGAAATTTGGTATCACTATTAATTACATTGGATTATTTTAGTTAAATAATTTAAATGATATTATAATAAAATATTAAATTACATTTAGATTGTATATCAATTGTTTCAGGGATTTAAACTTTCTTATACAGAAGTATCTATAGCTTGCGGAAAACCTATTAGATTAACGGCTTCGTATAATAGTACAAATATTTCATCACCAAATTATCCTGATATTCCGCCTGCACACTCTGAATGCATTTGGATTATTTCTGCTCCAACAGGAGAAACTCTTCAAATTGACTTTGTGGATCGTTTCGACATTTCATACAGCTCAAAGTAAGTGAAAATTTCATTAAATATGTGGTTTTCGTTAATTTAATAACAATATAGGATTTCGAGAACTGTAAGGTTGGCTTGCGCAAACTAACGCGGTGGCAGTAGCGGTGGCTGCGGTGATGAAATGTTGCATGGCGGTCTTACTACTACGCGTTCAAACACGGATTGCTGTATTTGTCCGCTAACCGCGTAGAATAGCAACATGAATGAAATAAAAATCAAAATTTGAATTAGTACGATCATATAGTATTTTATATGATTTAGCAAATCCAAATTACAAAAATTTCAAAAAGAAAGATAATATGTGACACGAAATCTTCCGTTTTTCCTCTTCTTCGTCCAATGCTAATACCAATAATAGCATTTCCTTATCTTCTTTCATTTCCCGTAAAACATCCATTATACTGCAAATATTTTAGTAAAATATTACAAGCGATCACCTCAAGCAGACCGCATCATGTGCGTCGATATGTTCGCCACTGTATCCGCCACCGTGTAGGTTTGCGCTCCGCTTGAGCTACATCTTCAGTGAAATTAGATAAGAGTTGTCACACACGATGGAAATTACGATTTTATTCAAAAGAATGACTACTAAAACTAAAAAATAATAAAATATATTCGAATTCTCGTGTATAATATTATAAATAATTTTATTTGTTTGCCTTCACATATTATTAGAATTGTCAGTTTTATTTCACAATCCCCTTTCTCATAAAAAAATAGCAACCCTCCTAGCTCTTATAATTTTATTTCACTAACCATAGAATTATTTCCTCCTTCTTGCTGTATAAGTCTATATATTTCATTTTTATCTAAAGTTATTAGTTAGCTAACAAAACTGATTGGTTGTTTTGAAAATATCTTATATTATTTCTTTGCTAATATTGTGTTACTTTTGTAGTTGTGCCAAAGCAGGAGTAGAATTAAGAGATGGTGGAACTGTTATGTCCCAAATGATAGACACTTATTGTGAAGACATACCGAGTACGCAAAAAACTACAGATAATCTGTTATATGTCCGGTTCTTTACGGATGAAAATGATCCAAAAAATGGGTTTAAAGCAATTGTTTCTATAGGTAATACTGCATGTAGTTCATATAGAAATTTTATAGTAAACTTTTGATAAAAGTGCAGCAAGCTATTTAATATTACAGTGGCGTCTCGAACAGTTTACAATAAAACATGCAAAGACAAATAAGTTCTATATTTAAAAGAAAAAAATAGTAATATTATTACTATTTTCAAAATTTAATTACAACTAATTGGGTACAAAAATATACCTTACAAATAAATTTTACTTCTAGTCTTTCTTATCTGAATATTTGTTACATAATTTTATTCATGTAAGCATTATAAAACCTGCTTTCAACGCAAGTATACGGCGCAATATTTCCAGTATAGAAGGCTACATGTTCGGCAATGTTTCATATACTGTAGGTAGGTTTATGGGCGGAGAATATTCGCGAAGTTCTACTTGCTGGTATGTATTTTACAACAGCGTAAAGTCGTAATAGTTCGTATGCCAGTGAATGCATTAGATTAACGATGCGATAGACGAAAGCAGATATATTTGTGTACTTCTATTTTTTTAAAGCTTTGATATATAATATCTCAATAAATAATTATATATAAATAAAATAGAAGTATATAGCAAAAATAAATTAAAAGTTTATAAAATATAAAGCCAAGCACTGTTTGCCTTGCTTAGAAGAGAAAACGCTATTGTAATATTAATAGTTTCATAGGCTTACTAGATAATCTACAGAAACATGAATATATAAAATACATTATTTTATTATTTTGTTCGTATTTCTGTACTAAAATTTCAATCAAAATTTACTTATTTGATGTATGACTTGTTGATGTGATAGTAAGTTATATTATTTTATATTTCAGCAACATGTGGTGGTGTTATCAGAGGAAAATCTGGAAAGCTAACTTCACCATATTTTCCAGCTATGCGTTCATATCCAATTAATACAATCTGTACTTGGCAAATTATTGGTCCAATAGATCATTATTTAAACATAACATTTAATGAGTTCAACTTAATTTATAGATCTAATTGTTCCAATAGTAACCATTTATTAATAACAGAAAAGTTACCTTGGGGCAACGGTATTGTTATTTTTATAAGAATATAATTAAGTTTGAAAATATGTAAGATCTGTAATGTTTTAGAAACTGCATTAGCTACATTGTGTGGTACAAAAAAACCAACAGATATCAGAACATCATCAAATGTAGTTACAATACAAATGAAAATTCTATTGGCTTCGAGAGTAATGAAAGGATTCAGTTTGAATTTTAATTCCAGCCAAGAAAGTTAATATTAGTATATATATATAGGATGTTATTTAAAAAACTGACCATGAGCGTTTAATGTGGGCAATCAGTTTTTCCTTGTGCAAAAGTTCCCAAATTATTTTATATAAAAATACTTCAAATAAATAGTACATACATACATACATACATAAAATCACGCTATATCCCATCAAATGGGGTAGCACGAATCCTGAAATCATTCATAAAACATTCACTCATTAAATTCATCAAATAATCAGTCCCCGTCAAACATTATTATCCTAACACACCATCCTCACTTTAATCACATTCAGAGACCCTCCATATAAGCTCATTTACTTATCATATTCGAAATCATTCATCACACAACTAACATTCAATCACATCTATCCAATCACTCTTATTCACTTTTAATTCATCTTCTTCCTGCAAAAAAAAAATAGTGTAAAGAATTAAATTAAGCATTTAAGTTAGTAATCAGATTTAATTTTTCACATTTTATAACTGAAAAACTCAATTTGAATATTTTTGTGTAAAATAATCTGGATATTTTTCCTCAAGAAAAAAATGTTTTAACATTTTTACGTATATAGCTGGTTTCCTAAATAATACTCTGTTTTTAAAAAGAGTTAAAATAATTAGATATATGCGAGATTAACGAATTATATGTTATAGCTTGCGGAGGTATAATAGAAGCTGATTCTGGATTCATAACTAGTCCGGGTTATCCAGTTTCAAATCACTATAACCGTAACTGCGAATGGATTTTAATTGTGCCAGAAGGACGCAGAGTTACAGCTAATATAATTGATTTGGATTTTGAACTTTCTGGATATTATCATACACAATTATTAGCTGTAAGTATTATTTATCATGATTCCCCTTTAATATTAAGTAGTAATGTCTCATGTCCCATGTATGTAGAGCTCCACCAGAAAAAGTAAATACCAATTTTTTTAGCTAAATACATGTTTGAATAAAAAAATTTAAATAATAGTTATTAGCTTAAATATAAATGAGCCTATGCACGAAAAAACATGAGTACATCGCTGAGTGTTTGTAGATCAATTAGTTTGAGCAGTCATCATGCGAGTGAAAAGTTCTGGGTTCAAATCCCGGCGAACGCTCATAGCTTTTTCAAAAATAATTTTTAGTGAATTATACTAGAAATGTAGAAGATATTGTTTTACGACAAAAAACTTAGTAAAACCATAATAATGTGCAATAATTTACTCATCATCATCAATAGCCTCTTCGTTTCTACATAATCTCTATCTTCTTTCAGGTCGTAAAAAATAAGCAAAGAAACACAAATCATATAAACAATATTCAATAATAACTAAATTTGTTATCTGTGCATGTATTATTATTAATAATAATTATTTTTAATGAACTATTTCTTTATTTTTAACAATTAATAATTTAATTTTTGTTATTGAGGTTGCCAATTTTGGTGAACGTTTACATGTCACATTTTTAGCTATTGTTTCGTGATTATATTAGGCACATTAAACGCCTAGAGAAAAAATATAACTTTAATTCCTTCCCGCCATACCCCCTTATAGTTTTATTTCACTAACTATAGAATGATGTCCCCCCTCTCTAATTGTAAAAACCTATGTATTTAATTTTTCTCCAAAATTATTAATTAGCTAAGAAAACTGATTGGATGATAAAAAAAATCAACTTGTATAATATGCTTTTTCTATGATTTTATTTTACTTTAAACGCTTGTCTCGGCATAATAATAGTATTGAAGACTGCTGACTTTATCAAATGTGATTTGATGTTGTTTTATAGTTTTATAATAGTAAAAACTACAAGTCAAGCATCGCATACTTGGACGGAAATGAGGACATAAAAGAATTAAAATCATCAACAAATTTAATGATGGTAAATTTCTGGTCAATAAGCACCTCCAATCACAGAGGATTTAAATTATCATTTAATTCCGATGAAGCTACAAGTATGATACATACATACATAATTGAAAATTAAGAATAAGTAGAATACAAAATTGTGGTATGTTTCAGTTTGCACTGGTGATTTAAATAACGACAGCGGCATTATAGAAACACCCAAGGTAAATTTAACATCATATTATTGTCAGTGGAATCGAAGGCCAAAGGAAAATGAGAATATTTTCGTCAATCGCACCGTCGCACTTACCGTTGATGCTCCAGTTATTGGTAAACCGGACAGATACAATTGTAAATATACCACGGCAAGCATCACAGTTACATCTGGTAAGATATTAATACAATGCGTACATACACAGGCTCTCTTCTGTATGAGGGCCACGATTGGCATCACTAGAACTGTAAGAGTTACGACTTAGGTTAAACTGGATACTAGTAGGACAACTGAATTTTATTTTTTTTTTGTATTTTGTGTTAAGACTTTATTAAAAAATATAATCAATTAATGGACGTTGAAAACTATCCAAATTAATGTTTTTTACTAATTTGTGCTTACATTTAAATTAATTCAATGTTAAACTGCAAGATATTAATAAGACAGTTATTTTCATGTTTTATTTGATGAAAGAATTCGAAGCTAAATTACACCTACACCTACAAATATTCTCCAAACACAAAAAAATATTTGCAGATCTAGACTCTCATGAAAAAGCAGATCAAGTCATATTGACAAAATATTTTTCTATAGTTATTCAGTCGATAATAAACGAACTTTTTTCAACATATAAACAATTCAAGCAATATGTTGAAACATCAAAATTTATTTTATATTCAGACTCAATATCAGCAGATAAATTCAATTTGGTGATTTTTGAGTGGCAGAATTTGCAAGATATACTAATGCAATTAATAGATTTTCATCCAGTTTTATATAGAAACAAAAATTTATCGATATGAGAAATTATTGAAACGGCGGAAGAGGAAATAATAAATACTTTAAATACCAAACAATTTTATAAAAGACAGTTAAAGAAATAAAATGAAGCTACTCGTAATTCGGCATGTGTTTTATTACAAATGATGATATATGAACCTGATACTTGTCATCCAATTTGCAACAACAAAAATCTAATAATTGATACAGAATTTTATACGACAAAGTTTATATTACTTGATGAGTTCATTTTTATATTAATTTTTAAAATTCTCGAACTAAAATTTTGGAAGAACTAACTTTTTATTAATTTTTCCCCTATGAAATACTGTCCGGAAGGGCAGTAACTTGAAAAATACTATTTGTAAATTTTAGGTACGTGAAAAAAAAAGGTTTCGCCACCATTGACACAGATCAATACATATGAGTGAAAATAAGGAAATAGAGGTTTTTCAAATTATTTTCATTCTTAATAAGAATACAAGCTCACTCATTTGACCCAATTTTACACCATTCACCGAAACATTGCAGTCAGTCTCCAAACCGCTCTTCTCAAACATACAGGTATAAACATACGAAAACAGTTTTAAACTTTTTTTTACTTCATATACTTAGAATCATTCTTCTGAAATGCTCT
The DNA here is from genome assembly GCA_911728475.2 of Pterostichus madidus. Lineage (NCBI taxonomy): Eukaryota > Metazoa > Arthropoda > Insecta > Coleoptera > Carabidae > Pterostichus > Pterostichus madidus. The sequence continues at coordinate 14,467,250 of OU452304.1, read as the reverse complement.
TCAGATTCATCCATTACAACATCATCCGTAAAGGCTAACTCAGGATCTATACTACCATTAATACGTACACCATCCACCCCAGTCAGCATCTTTCGTAACAACACATCCATATACAAATAAAATAGCTACGGAGACATCCCACAAAGTTGTTTCAGGCCAACATCTATACAAAACCAATCACTCAATCTAACATCAATTCGCACCGCAGCCTTGCTACCTTCATACAGTGCACGAATCATTCCCAACAAATTACTATTTATACGGTACTCTAGAAGTACATTGCAGAAAAACACTATATGAACAGCACCATGTATTTTTTTAAGATCGAGAAAGCAACAGAACATCTTCTTCATATCTTAGGGATAAAGATCTTCTCGTGCAACTTCCCTACCACACTCAACAAACTTATCGCACGGAAATTATTACAATCACTCGAACTATCTTTGCCCGTTAAATGAAGAATAAATTATAGCAGTTTTCAATTATCAAACAAAATTTAAACAGATAAACTAACCAGTAAAATTATCTGTCACTTCTATATTTTAACATCTTAATTGATATACCATCTAATCAGGGAGTTTTTCCATTTTTCAGACGCAACAATGCAAAACTAACATCACTCTCATCTATATCCCATTCATCACCTCAAACTTTTTCTCTTACATTTTCACTACAACCATTCTGTCCATTTACCCCAATAAGGGACTCCTGAATCCCAAGCCATCACAACCCAAATTCCCATAAATAAAAATATCATAATACCACACACACCAGATTCACACGTACACGCTAGTGACATCTGTTGAACAATAGACACAACACAACATGAAGATAACTCAGCATTGCAAAAAGAAAAATCTAGTATGGGTCAAACTTATACAAAACCCAACATGTACACCAACACTCAACAAATCAATAGATATGCCGACAAACTACGACAGATGGCCTTTCCATCAAAAGAACAGGTAATTGTAATTCCCGCAATTAACGAAATAAATTTAAAAACATACATAACAACAATAGGAAATATAGTCGAACCGAAAAACATAATATTCGCTTCTCGAATATCAAATAGTCGCATATGTATTTACCTGTCATCCAAACACACAGTTGACCATTTGATAAAAGAACATAAACAAATAAAAATCGAGGACAAAATATTAGAAATAAGACGGCTCATTACACCCACAAAAAGAATTGTGATTTCAAATGTATGCCCATTGTTCATCAATCCCCCATAACGTCATAGAATAAGTACTAAATGAAGAAAATCTAAAACTAGTATCGCCACTCACATTTTTAAGGTTAACCAACATTTGTTATCGTGTATGGAGGGTTTCTTACGGTCCTGACAAAAATGTAGATCTGTATAGAATAGTGAAAAGAGTATTGGCGCGCGTTTGAAAACTATACAAACTTGAAGATTTTCAAGAAAATTATTTTAAATCACAGGAAATATTTCTATATGATGTCAACACAATAAAAACTAAAATTTAATATAATATATAATATTATTTGATATTATAATATAAAAATAAAAACCTTTACTTACATTTTTATTTCAGTTTTACATAATCATATATAATATATTATTTTATAAGGAGCTAAAGTGATACTTTTTGTGCACTCGTCCATTAACTACAGATGAAGCACAAAACGTCACTTTCACTGCACATAAAATATGCTATTTTTTCTTCAAACGCCGGAATATTTACCCATTATGGTCATATAATTTCTCTGACTCACGTGAGCGGCAGAAAATGTCTTTCTGCTAAAGAAATTCTTTGATTTTAACGAGCGTCAGAAAAAGTATTTGACAGAAAAATCAAACTTTAACTGTTTCTATGGATTCTGTGGCATATTCCTGATCGACATACTTCTTTCTTTTCGTGAATCAATTATTTCTGGAGCAAGTTCCCTTAACATAAAATTTCTTTAATATTGGAAGCATCCATTGATCTAACTCCTCATCAATTATAATTGTTTCTACTTCTATATTCTGAGGTGTCCAAATAATGAAATCACATTCCTTTCATCCCGTTATGAATTTTATTTTGATAAAATGTTTGAGGTTAGAAATTAATTACTTTCTATAACCGTACAATTAAAAACTTTTTTGTTGAAAATATCGTTTATTGAGAGATAAATAATACATTCCAGTACTTCAAATTATCCTGTTCTACTAGTATGCTCATTTAAAACTGATGAAATATTTTATTATAAAAAAGTACCCATAACTTTGAATATTATAATATAACACGAAAAACAAAAGTAGACTTATTTCTATCCACAAATTATGAAATGCTTATATATTTTCATATATATCTCTATGAAGTACATCTTGACACACATGATTATGACAGATGTCATTCTTCCAGATCATTTTAACACTGAGTGTACGTCGAAGCCCACATCACATGTAGAAAATAAGAATTTCGCGAAGAAGCAACAATAAATTCAAATTTCAAAAAAAATTTCATATATTTAAACTCATCCAAATGAAGAAACAAGTAGTACTACATAATCTCTGAATATTCAGCTTTTTGATATGTGTTTGAATAAGAATGTTTAATCTTTATGATATAAATAAATTTGAATTGAAGTGTAAGAGATAATGATATAAAAATTTTAAATAAAATTTTCTCAAAAATATGACGATCAAATTTAATTAAAAAATTCTCGATATTTAAGAATCAGGTCTTTTATAATATAGTAAATTTTTATCCAATTTGATCGAGGGACTTTTGAGACAAAACAAAAAATACACGAAAAAGTCCTGTTTTGGGCGTTTTTTCGCATATTTTATTTTTTTCTCCAAACTTCCACGATCAAATTGGATTAAAATTTACTATATTATAGAAGATCAGATACTTAAATATAGAGAATTTTTTAATTTAAATTGTTCGGCACATTTTTGAGAAATAAATTCAAATTTTGAGTGTAATTTCTGTTAAAATTCGTACATAACATTCATGGTATTTAGTTTATTACCATACTTTGAAGTATTGGCTTTAAAATTATCTACAATACATCATAAGTTTCATTCATAATAAGAATAATATTTCGTTACAAAGAGATCAAGGCAAATCATCGTTGTGATACTAACTTCAGCCCGTATGGTTCACCGTAAGAGTCGGTATCACGGAAAGCAAATACTCACACATACTAAGCTTCCGCAGACAGATTTACATAGTTGAAAATGAAAACACCATAATCCCGGACTCAATACTAATAGTACACGAAAATACAGAGTACAGAATCTTCATAAATGACGACACTCGGACATGTTTCACATGCTACACACAAGGACACACAACCACACAGTAGCAAGCCACACCCACACTAAATAAACCTAAATAAACAAATGCACAACAAATAAATAAAAAAGAAACACAACCACAAAGAACAAAAACCAACAACACACAATAAATGCCAAAAGACATACAACAATCAATAGAAGCAGAAGAAAACACAGCAGCAAACAAACAGCACGCACTACAAGAAGAGGCAGAAACACATCAAACAGCAAACATGAATAAAACAAGCACATCAAATAAACAACAAACAACAAAATAAGAGAAAGAAATAACACAGGAAATAACAACTACAACGCCAAAAGATTTAAAGATAAACACGAAACGCAGAACACCGGGGATGAAGACATATATAGCTCACAGGAAAGTATCTCAGAAACCAGAAGATTCAAAAACCCATGACCATTCAGCCCATCCTCCCAGCTATCAACTGACGAACTCTTACAAAACACAAGAAGTGAAATAAATAAAAACCCAGATAAATACATATTATCATACGAACGATTCAAAAACTTCATAGAAAACGCTAACGGTCAATCAAACGCACTCGAAATATCAAGAGACTACACACAAGAGACACAAAAATTAATACAAATCTTTACCCGACAATAACCAGAAAAATAATGAAAGGTAGATGTACAAGAATAAGTAACCGTATATCAGTGCAACTGTAAGTAGAACAAGATGAAATACAAGAACAATAACAAGAACAACTACAACAACAACAACAACAATAAAATAAAAATAGTAGTACACTCAAACATGCATATTATACAGAGGAATGCAAATGGATTCCACGCTCACTTAGGTGAACTCCAAAAAATAATAACAGAAACAAATCCAGAAGTAAAAAGTATACAAGAAACAAGATTATACACACACCAAAAAACGACACTCACGAACTATCAAATATTCAGAATATTGCGTCTGGGAATTTGCTGGTATCAGCAGTTTCTGTGTGAAGCTGTCCTCTAGCTTATATATTTTTATTTATTTACTATTTTTAAATTATAATTATTTAAAAAATTCACTATTTCCACATTTTCACACATATTTAGTGACCTATGTATTTATTTGGAGAAACAAAAGCGTTGTTAAATTTCCTTCTAATGTGACCATTTTTGTATAATTTAACCAAAGTCCTAATAATCTTGTAGTTCCCGAGGTCCCAATAATAGCGGCCGGCCAAAGGAGATATCTAAATATTTTTAAAATTTTCCAAAATGTAGACTTGCAAAATTAAATTTGAAAACCGTTGCTTATTTATTTTTTATTTTACTTTTTTACTACTATTTTGCTAATATTATTGTTGATTGATTGATGATTACTTTGTAGTTTTATCTATTAATTTTTTTTATTTGTACAATCTTCCATTTCTTATTATAATTATTGTACAAGAAGAATTTGTTTCTAGATTTATAAAATGTTTGCTTTATTTTTAGAAATGGACTCTGAACTTGTAAAACAATTATGTGGTACATATTCTGAACCTCAAATAATCCGTAATCCGTATCCTACTACGAAATTAATGGTAGAAGTTTTACTCACACTTAATTAAATATATGTGTTAAAATATTGTACTATATTTTGTTTACAGGTTTTGCAGGGAAAGTATTCCTCTAGACTAAATTTCACGATAACATACAAAATTCATCCTTGCGGAGGAATTTTAACTTTGAGTTCTGGATCTATTTCGAGTCCAAATTATCCTAATCGTTATGCAAATACAGTTGACTGTGCATGGCTAATTAAAATTGAAGCAGGACAAGCTCTAAAGGTACCTATTCAGTATTAAATCGAAATTTATTCGACTAAAAAGAATTATTGCTAATATATATTACTATGTATATTCAAAGATAATACCACAAGTGGTGAAATTCTCTTTGAATAATCGCTGTAATACCAAAAATACCAAAATAATCGCGGTTATACTTGGTTTCTATGAAACATAAAGCATTTTTATTGGTTTAAAACATGATGAGGGAAACAGTCATTAATATGTTACCGCATTCACTACTTAAATTAGGTACGCCCGTTTGCATCAACGAAACTTAAATTTTAAGTTTGGCATAAACTGATAATATCGCATCAAATATTTGATATCAGTGGAACTGTTCTTCATGTAATATTTATTATGAGAGGAGAAAAATAAAAATGTTCCTAGTTATTTGGATTTCGAGGCTATAATGCAGATTTTATATAACATTTTACTTTGATTTGCTTTTATTTATTTAAATCAAACATAAAATGTAAGTTTCGTTGGTGCAAACGAGCAGTATAAAAATTTAATTTCTAAAGACTAATAAATTTTTTTAAACATTATACAAGTTGTCTGTTGTTTCTTAAAGCTACGACTTCGGTTAAATTAGACAAAAATGGTCACATTAGTGGGACAATTTAACAATGTTTTTGTTTGTTAGACATGGGCTAATATAACTCATTTATTTTTTAGTTAAATTTTACGTCAATGGATTTGGATACATCTTGTACAAAAGATTATATTGATATTCACAATGGTCCGTCTGCAACAAGTCCAAAACTAGGACGTTACTGTGGAACTAATCATCCTGATTTAATTCAGTCACAAAGTAACGCTCTTTGGATCGAGTTTCACACCTCTGTAGGAGGAAGAGGAAACGGATTTGCTTTAAATTACGAACCTCTTACAGCTGGTAAGAATTCCAATATAATATCTGAGTATGTGATTTAAATACTCACGAAGGGAGGAGGCTTAATATTAAGTTCTATAAAAATTTCTTGATTGCTTATTCTAGTGGACTTAGGGTTATATTAAAAATGTTAAGCCGGGTGAAATTATTATTAATACTTTTGTTATTGTTATTAATATTTTTATGGGGTAAAGACATTGAATACTAGCATAAACAATCGATTAAGATTGTTAAAATAATATTGACTAATTTAATCTTTTGGATTTAAATATTTTTAAATTATGTCAAAGATTATAGAACTAAATATTTCACACCTACCACTAGGTACTTTAATTTAAATCAATAATTTAGATACGTTTTATAACTGAAAAGTACTTAGTTAGTTGCTCTTAATCGGCAGACAAATTGAAAAGATAGTAAACATGAAACTGTGAGCAAAGTGTTTGTATTGCTGATAATAATATCCTATTGTTAAACCGGGCAACTAAGAAATTTGTTGCGATTTCGAAATATGCATGATGCTCATATTTTCAGAAAATATGAATTTGTATTTTAGGGTGTGGAGGAATTTTCTACGACAGAGAACGTGTAATTCAAACACCAAATTATCCACGTTCTTATCCAAATGATATAGAATGCATGTGGGAAGTTAGATCCGAAGATGGCTACCATGTAGGATTACAATTTGTTGATAGATTCCATATTGAGGACAGTAAAAATTGCACAAATGACTATATTGAGGTAATATTTAACTTATTCGCTTCAATACATTTTTGAGTTTTTATATAGCGCAACTTAAAAATTACTTTCTTCAAATATAAATAACTCTTTTTGTAAATTGTAGGTGTTTGATTATGAGGACGATAATATTTGGACATCACTGGGCCGTTACTGTGGTCGAGTTCAACCTCAGACTTTCAATTCAGGCACAGGTCGTCTACGAATTTTATTCCGATCAAATTCACAATTACAAGCCAGCGGCTTTAAAGTATGTACAAATATTATAATACATGTACAATATTGCATTAAAATACTTAAATACATAGAATGAGACTTTACAAGCATAAATATATCTGCGACACTCAGTAATGGGTAAAAGGCGTGATGATATATTTATTTATATTTTATTCATATATTTACCATGTTACAATTTATATGAGTGGGTATAAAATTTTATCACATATTTATTTATATATATATATATATATATATATATATATATATATATATATATATATATATATATATAATTAATTGATAGGTAAACATGCAATACCGTACCAACCAGTATGTTGTAAACCTTAGAATATTTAACTTTGTTTATGCTGTCAAGTTGATGCAAACGTGCTGTAAAACCTCTGTGGAATTATGAGGCAAGTGATGGAAATTTTTTTTCCTATTTTTCTTATTTATTAAGACTCAATTCCACTTCGCAATAGACATTTTGTCTTTTGTTTTACTGTCAAGTTACCTAAAAATGTATATTATGCTGCCATTATTACATATCAAGTCAATAATATCAAAATTAATCATTAATTCAAAATGTATGGCTGGAAAAATGGTGTATATACTATAGGACTATACTGCGTTAAATTCTGAGCCGTAGGTGAGGGAAATAAACTTCGCTCGCAGGATTAAATGATACACTTTAATCCCTTAGTATATAATATACTACAGAGTAATCAGAAGTAAGTGTTTCAGTTAGCAATACAATTCTGGAGGTGCGTGAAGTTGGCAGCCACTACGAAGCACAAATAATTATATAAACATTAATCGTTTGTGCTTCGTTTGTGACTGTTTGTGATCCATATAAAAACACAGCATCCCCTACAGGCCGGAAATTATTGAACTTTGAAAAGTGGTTGCCAACATCACGCCTAGCAAACACTTATGAAGCACAAACGATTTGTTGCATACCAAACGATTGTGCTTCGTTTGTGACTGTTTGTGATCCATGTAAAAATACAGCAACCCCTGCAGGCCGGAAGTTATTGAACTTTGAAAAGTGGTTGCCAACTTCACGCCCAGCAAACACTTATGAAGCACAAACGATTTGTTGCATACCAAACGATTGTGCTTCATTTGTGACTGTTTGTGATCCATGTAAAAACACAGTAACCCCTACAGGCCGGAAGTTATTGAACTTTGAAAAGTAGTTGCCAACTTCACGCCCAGCAAACACTTATGAAGCACAAACGATTTGTTGCATACCAAACGATTGTGCTTCATTTGTGACTGTTTGTGATCCATGTAAAAACACAGCAACCCCACAGGCCGGAAGTTATTGAACTTTGAAAAGTGGTTGCCAACTTCACGCCCAGCAAACACTTATGAAGCACAAACGATTTGTTGCATACCAAACGATTGTGCTTCGTTTGTGACTGTTTGTGATCCATGTAAAAACACAGCAACCCCTACAGGTCGGAAGTTATTGAACTTTGAAAAGTGGTTGCCAACTGCACGTCCAGCAAATACCTATGAAGCACAAATGATTTGTTATATACCAAATGATTGTGCTTCATTTGTGACTGTTTGTGATCCATGTAAAAACACAGTAACCTCTACAGGCCGGAAGTTATTGAACTTTGAAAAGTAGTTGCCAACTTCACGCCCAGCAAACACTTATGAAGCACAAACGATTTGTTGCATACCAAACGATTGTGCTTCATTTGTGACTGTTTGTGATCCATGTAAAAACACAGCAACCCCACAGGCCGGAAGTTATTGAACTTTGAAAAGTGGTTGCCAACTTCACGCCCAGCAAACACTTATGAAGCACAAACGATTTGTTGCATACCAAACGATTGTGCTTCGTTTGTGACTGTTTGTGATCCATGTAAAAACACAGCAACCCCTACAGGTCGGAAGTTATTGAACTTTGAAAAGTGGTTGCCAACTGCACGTCCAGCAAATACCTATGAAGCACAAATGATTTGTTATATACCAAATGATTGCGCTTAGCATAGTAACCCTAATAGATCGAAAATAATTTCATTTTGGATAGTCGTTACCAACATCACGGCTAGCAACAATTTATTAAACATAAATATCTACAAACAGCTCCTTGCCAACTACAACAGTCTGGGGTGGGATCATCTAAGAGTGAGTAGATGTGAGTCACTTGTCAAGTGATCATGTAAAAGTGAATAGTGTAAACGATTTCATTTTATAGGGATGAAAACGTGAAATATATTCACCTTGTTTAATTTTAGTGAAAAAGAAATTCACTGTTTCTATCTTTGTCAATCTCATATTCATACTAGTATAAGTTTATCTCCGTTTAAATTTTTATAAAATATTAAACATCTGAATTATTATATTGACATTGAATGACATATTGTGACATGTGCGACAGTTTCAACATAATATATTATATTTATGATTTATTTAATGTGTTTCTAATTAAAAAGATATTAAGTAGATGTGATTAAAATTAGTATTCCAGAAAATTTATAAAGAAAACCGACATATACTTAATTAAGTAAGTAATTTGTTAATTTGTATAATAATTAATAACATATAGAAATCATAAAAATAATTTTGAAGATGCAAAAGATATTTAAAATATCAAAAATGTATTTCAACACAAAGTTTAATTACAACAAAGAAAATTGGCACATTGGCAATTGATTATAATAATGTAAAAATTGTCATTACTATAAAAATTTATTCATATTATATAAGTATTCCTTATATAATGATAAAAACTATACTAAAATTATTCCTAAAATTCTAAATAAAATAAATAAAATAAATATGCGTTAACAATTTAACACATTTTCCGAAAATGAAAAGTCATTCAAGTAAATGTTACTTTTGAAAACCATATAAATACAAATTTACTAAATAAACGATATAGTTTTTTGAAAAACACAGTGACTTTACGGAAATAGCCGAAGATGAAAACGAAACGAGTAATACCGTTTTCATATTTATATGATCCCACTCCTGAAAAGAGTTTGGCCTGCAATTGTTCACTTTTTGGAACCGAATGATGATTAAAAAGGCTGCTTTTTTACTGGTCATGGGCGTCCGCAGAGGGGACAAGCAGGGGCGCGCGCCTCCCCTTGGATATTAACTAGGGTGGTGACCACGACTCTCGAACGTAGGACTTTAACATGTAAAATTATAATTTTGTAATTTCCTGCTTCCCTAAATATTTTAAGCAAAAAAACTTGAAATAAAGGTTTTAGGGCTCAGAATTCTGCATCTGAAACAATAAACAAAATTAATTTTACATACTTTGTAACGACACAAATTAGATTTGAAAATGATGAAAATAGCCTCAAAACTACCGATAGCCATGTAATTGAAACAAAATTAAACAAATGTTTGACGTTTTGTTTGTCAAAATAAATGAAATAATAAATAAAGAATTTATATTGACAGTTTTGACAGATTAAACGTCAAACATTTGTTTAATTTTGTTTCAATTTCATAGCTATCGATAGTTTTGAGACAATTTTACTCATTTTCAGATCAAATTTGTACCTATACAAAGCATACAAAATAAATTTCGTATTTAATGCCCTGAAACTTTTATTTGAAGCTTTGTTGTTTTAAATAATTATGAAGCTGGAAATTAAATCAATATGATTTTACATGTTAAAATCCTATGTTCGAGAGTCGCGGTCACCATCCTGTATATGTATATGTAAATTAAATAAAAATTAAATTATAAGTTTAAAGATAATAAATTTAAGCTGCAACCTTCCAGCAATATTCTTATGGCCAGCTAACGACATGTTCTCTATCGTAACGATTGAGTAACCTAAGTTTATTAAGTATACACAGACACAAAATATTAGAAAATAAAAACGGTAATACTGCTAAATCGGTATTTATTGAAAAAAATGGTGTCAATTTATGGAAGAGTTATGCGAAGATTGTCCTTCTTCTTCAATTCAAACCCATACGTCAAAGACTAGTAATTTATTTAACAAATTTAAATATTTTTTTGTCTATTTGTTATGTGTAGTTGTATTTATGTTATGTAAAAAAAAAAATTTTAGAAATTTATGTCTATCTGAGTTTTTTGCGACCCGCCCCCCTCTGGAAAAATGTCTGTGGACGCCCATGTTACTGGTTTTTGAATTTTGCCATTAGCATATAATTAGAGACAGAAATACAATCTTTATATTGCTGAGAAACAAATTTTCGTTGCTAAATACGAAAAACGAAAAGCTAAATGCGCTTCGGCGAAAAAAAAAACTTCACGCACTGCGAACTAAGTCGTTTCGTAACAACTAATGCATTTTTTTTATATCGCTCGTTAAAAATATCTATTTCAAATGAGAGGACTGATTATGAAATACTATATCTTAGTTCACCCTTGATACTACGATAATATAATTACTGCATGATATACTCATTAAAATTTGGTCCTTTTAGGAATTTTTTGTACCATTTTTTTACTATACGAGTATAATATTAGTTAATTGCAAGAAAGCATATTTTTTATTGATTATATTTATGTATTAAATCTAATTTCACTCTTAATTTTCCAATATTTTGTGAACTGTTATTAAATATAGACGTATATTTTAGATTTTTTATTAAAAGGAACGAAATTTTAAATAAAATAGTTACAAACGAGATAATAATTATTATAAAATGATAACAAAGATTTGAAATGTATTTAATTTTTTTTTTACTTACTTTCATTATCAGTATGCAAAAGTCAGAATACCTACCGTTAAAACAAATACTTTTATGTATTACAAAATAAATAAAATAAAGTTGTATTCTACTAACGAAATTTATATTGTAACAGTGATGTCATTATTATACTGAGAGAAATAATTATGTTTATTGTCTACCTCAAATAAGTAAAATAAACTGCCTTTTGCCAAACGGTAGTAGAAAATATAATTGTTGTTTGATATTTCATTTATTGATATACACGCACGTGTATAGGTATAATAAATACAAAAATAGAATATTGGTATAATTTCTGTATAATTTAGATAACTTAATTAACTATAAATGATTAGCCATAATACTCATTACAATGATAAAATTTTGATCACTATGCCTACTGTGTGATATACTTTAATGATTGATCTTTCTGTAAAACCGTTTGCCATAATAAAATAACGTTGCTTAGTGCAGTCCCAGCCTGATAGTGGGTTGCATAGATCAAGGTGTTGTAAAAGGGATAGCTACGCGATCTAATTCATTATAAAATAAGACAAAATAAGACGAACTTCTTCTTATAAAAATATATATTTAATAAAACATAAAAATGAGATATATAAAAATATAAAAATAAAATAAATAAATATATCATCACGCCTTCTACCCATTGCTGGGTGTGGCACTCTGCTAAAGCAGATCTCGGTAAGTGATATATATTTTTGCGCGTGAAGTGCGGTTACCAGTCGTCAAATCACGGCCCCCAAACATGTTAGTGGTAGAGGAGCCACAGGGATAGCTTTTTCAAATTATGAAAATTTGTCGCCTGTGGGAATCGAACCAGGGACCTCAGGATATATATAAAAATATAAATAGTAAAATTTACAGAAGTTTAAACTAATATTTAAATTAATATAAGCCAATCCGGCAATGGAAACAACGACGACAACGTATGAATAAACTAATCTTTAAGTTACAAAAAACTAAAATACATGGCAAGATCTACATCTTGCACAGACGAGACAACTCGTCTCGTTAGAAGCCAAACTACCACTAACTAATCCGTTGTTGTTTCCATGGAATGTTCTGACAAAGGGTAAGGGGGTGGTATCGTCGCGATTATCGTACATATGCGTTTACATAAAAAACCCAGACGAGGTTAAATCATTCCGACCCCACGCTTAGCTATAATTTACCCAGATATGTCATCACATCCCGTGTAACCAGACGCGACAATTCAGAAAAGCTATAAACTTGATAAATAATGATCTACGGAATACTGAAGTTATAACATATGCTCTAATAAATTTGATAAACAAAAATAAACTCTGTCAAGTCAACTTTAGAAAGATACTTAAGATAACGCTTAATTAGTCTGTATCTTTCGAAGCTGAGTTGATAGTGAAATATCATAATTTATAAACAAAACCAAATTCTGAATTACACAGTTACACAGCCCCAGGTTCAAATATAATTATATCTTACGAGATAATTATTACCAAAACATAACCTAAGACAAAACAATAACATTCAAAAACACATAAAATTCAGAATTAAACTGAATCAATCAAAATATCATCTTATGCTACGCATAAGAGGAAAGAAACAAAAATCTTTATTAAAATGTAATAAATGAACACACAAATAAGTATAACGAAATACAATTGTCATATCAAACAAAGAACATAAAATTCAGAATTAAGTTGTTAATTACTGAATTACCAAATTGCAAACGAAAGGAACAAAAATTAGGATTGAGATAAATCGATGCATCAAACATACAACAAAATACACTAACACATATTAATAAATGAACACAAATTGCTAAATTGAACAAACTCAAATACTACTAGGTAGTACAAACTCAAAATTCAAAATCATACAAGTTCAGAAATCAAAGTTGTACAAATTCAGATTCTAAAATACCTAAATGAACATATGTTCGCTAAAATCTGAATTTGTAGTCAAAGTTGTACAAATTCAAGAACTAAAAATGCCTAACTGAACATAAATAAAATAAATAAATATATCATCACGCCTTCTACCCATTACTGGGTGTGGCACTCTGCTGAAGCAGATCTCGGTAAGTGATATATTTTGCGCGTGAAGTGCGGTTACCAGTCGTCAAATCTGAACATATGTTCGCTAAAATCTGAATTTGTAGCCAAAGTTGTACAAATTCAAGAACTAAAATTGTACAAATTAAATAAACCAAAATAGTACAAATTCAAAACCAAAAATGCCTAACTGAACATATGTTCGTTAAAATCTGAATTTGTAGCTAAAATAAATCAAAATTACACATTTTTCCAAAAATTAAACGTTCAACTTGAATAAACAAAGGTTTATTTTAAAAATAATCTTAATTAACATGCAAACATGCAACACTTAATTATTAAACACAAAAAAACTGAGACGGCATCAGGTAGCGGAAAAAGGGACAGTTCTAGTTCCGTCTTTGGTTTGTGACCGCGACAAGTCGGCACACATAAACACAGGGGGTTGGTCACACACACACACTTGGGAACGGTCACTTCACAGCACAGTGACAGGGGCAACGGAGGGGGCTTCGGTGGCGGTCGATGACCTCGTTCCAAGATCAGATGTTCGAGTCGAAGACGAAACCAGCTAATTTGCGTTGGATCATGTAATTTGCCTGCGCACAACATCTCTTCACGATGTCTATCCAGATCGCGCGACCTGGACCTCGGCTGCTTCTGCTGCTGCTGGTGGCGGTTAGCAGAAATTACATTTTCGCAGCTACGTACGTTTTGTGCATGGTGCACAACTCTTTCACAAGTTTCTTCACAAACACTGACAGGTACGCAGATTGATTCATTTACCTGCTCAGTGTGCTCTAAAATGCTTTTTTCGGCAACTTCTTCGGAGTTGTTCACCTCTATCCTGGAGCCTGGTTCACTGTCGATAATTTCGTCCTCCATTTCCATGTTTTCAACGAAGTCAGCGATTACCTTTTTCATAGGACGCGGAATATCCACTACCACCCGTTTCTCTGCCTGTAACAAAGACTCAAATTCAGCTACGCTGATTGTTGCTATAGCACTTGAACCTTTGTTTGGACAACAGATCCGTAGCTCGGTTCCAAGTGTGACCGACTACGATCCGTATTCTGCCCATGCAAAACGGCGGGTTCAAAAATGCTTGCTGCACTTGCGGCGGTGGCTGGACAAACGACGCCATCCACTTCTCTGATAATGCTGTCTTCAGGTGAACGTCGGGACGAAATCGGCATGGTGCACCTCCAAGCGGATACCGTATGAGTTGTGACTCGCCTGGTATTGAATCGTCGCACTCATAACCATACTGCAAGTACATGGTTACCTGCGGATGCGGCGCAACAACTTGGAGCTGACTTCTCGGATAGAACTGTGGCGGAAGCCACGGTGGCAATTGCAAACACTCATACATATTGTTGCACGACACTTTACATACACTTGGTTGTTGCACAAGCTTTTTCAATTACACTATATATTTATATACACATTCACTTTCATACGTTGCGTTGCCATTTTACACTAAATAAACACGGATAATAACTAATAAACAGTGACTGCGCCATGTAATCAAAGGATTACAACTAAATTTTAAAACAACACGAGCGGAAAACGTAAATTCTTTGAAATACGACAGGTTAAAACAAATGAAAAATTTGAATTTACCTATTCAGGGGCCGTATTCTACCGACTGCTGCCAATGTAACATAATTGAATGCTACAATTCAATTAGTTGTCAAAATTAATAGACGATAAAATAAAACGCGAAATAAGACGAACTTCTAGTAAAAATATATATTTAATAAAACATAAAAGAAAATATATAAAAATATAAATGCTTAAAATTTACAGAAGTTATAAACTAATATTGATAATTGAAACTAAACAATTTCCCGGCAATGGAACCAACAACAACGTATGAATAAACTGATCTTAGTTACTTAAGTTACATAGCAAGATCTACATCTTGCACAGACGAGACAACTCGTCTCGTTAGAAGCCAAACTACCACTAACTAATCCGTTGTTGTTTCCATGGGATGTTCTGACAAAGGGTAAGGGGGTGGTATCGTCGCGATGGTCGTACATATGCGTTTACATAAAAAACCCAGACGAGGTTAAATCATTCCGACCCCACGCTTAACTATAATTTACCCAGATATGTCATCATATCCCGTGTAACCAGACGCGATTATTCAGAAAAGCTATAAACTTGATAAATAATGATCTACGGAATACTGAAGTTATAACATATGCTCTAATAAATTTGATAAACAAAAATAAACTCTGTCAAGTCAACTTTAGAAAGATACTTAAGATAACGCTTAATTAGTCTGTATCTTTCGAAGCTGAGTTGATAGTGAAATATCATAATTTATAAACAAAACCAAATTCTGAATTACCCGTTTTGTTACAGAGTGCTGATATTGTAACTCATGCGAATATAATATAATTCTGAATAATAACAAGATAAATTTGTGACAATTATTTGCTGATATTTGAACGAAATGAAATATTAAACAATGTTAATAAAAATTTTAAAAAATAGATTATAATAAGAGGTAAGATATACAGGGTCTTAATTAGAAAATAGGTGTTTAACATGGGAAATCAGTTTGTCATTTCGCAAAATTTCCCAAACTACATCAAATAAATGTTGCAGAAAATTAAATTCTGTATCTACGTAAGTAACAATCAATCAGACCCTTGGCAATGTTAATCTACAAAATTCCAATTGTCGCTTCAGTCGCACTTCTTATAAACAAATCTTAAATCCGTAGAACACATGGCCCACATATATAAGCTGTTAAGTTCGATTTTAACTGAAATTATTTTGAGTTTCGTACATTTACTTAAATATTGAATGTGTACTTGACGAAGCTCTCTTCGCTTGAATTTTAAACAAACAAACCTCAAGTCTATAATTTCACGCTTTATTGGTGATATATACGTATACGTTCACGTAATATATGATGTTCGACGAGGACTGATTATTTAATGAATCTGATGAGTGAAAGTTTTGTGAATGATTCTGGAGTTCGTGCTACCCCATTTGATGGGATATAGCGTGATGTTATGTATGTATACGAGTATTAATAAATGAAATATCAGAAATAGATATGATCAAGAGATGATAAGGGACTTTAATACTAAAATAAGTTAATTGTTTTCTTCCAAGTTCATTATTGTTTATTAATATAATATAAATATAAAAAAAACTAATAAGAAGAGAATAATAAATCTTATCTAAATTTATTAAGCACCAATAACAAACCCAAATTTGGGAATTATTGTGCGATAAATAAATATATTATAGTGTCTTATAACTTAGTAATCAGTGTAATATTTAGTGAATAATAAGGAAAAACATCTAATCAAAAGTGCAGTGTTTAAACTGAACTCTAAAATCAGTGACAATTTAGAGGTTACAAGAAATATTTGGTCAGCTAAGCAAAGTCACGTCGGTGTGCAGCGCGGCGCGCACGCGCAGTTCAATAGCGGCGTGACCTCGTGGGCGCTGAACGACAGGAGAGTCAGGCAGTGGCGTAATATACATCAAATGAGTGGGTCATCCAGACAAAGGGCGTACTCAGACTCAAAACGACAAAGGACAAACAACGAAGCAGAAACTCTCGAAAATACATTCAAGAAAAGTAAAGTCACAACAAGAACACCACCAAAGAGTGACACAACGAAAAAACAAGAACAGAATATAAATATGGATATAGATAGGATGGAAGCCATGATGGCAAAGTTCTGTCGCGAAATTAAGGAGGAGATAAAATCAAATAAAGACGAATTAAAAGAACACATAAATGCTAATAATTCACTAATTGTTAAACTACAAGAAGAATTAAACACGAAAGAGAAACAATGGGCAAAGGAAAAACAGATAATGAACCAGAAAATAGAAAAACTGGAAGAAACCATAAATGTACATACATACATACATACATATCTTCACGCTATATCCCAACAAATGGGGTAGCACGAACCCTAAAATCACTCATAAAACATTCACTCATCACACCCATCAAACAACCAGTCATCGTCAAACATTTTCATTCAAACATACCACCCTCACTTCAACCACTTTCATAGATCACTCCATATAAACTCATTCATTTATTACACACGAAATTATTATCACACAACAAACCTTCAATCACATCATTCCTTTTCACTTACCATTCATTTTCTTTCTTCAACGTACATAACGAATGCATAAAAAAAAAAAAAAAAATCTCAAATTACTCACGTTTACTCCTAACAACGAATCTAATAACGAAACTAACAACGAATCTACAAGATTAGAAAAGATGAAAGCGATAGTCTGCACTTATATATGAAAGAAAAGACCACACAATGCAGTATCTGAAAATGAAACAAAAAGATAAGAAAGAGCGTCGCCCTGCGCTTGTTTTTGAAAGTGAATTTCACACAATTGCAGTTAAACACTACGTAATAACTGAAAACGAATTAAAAGATAAGAAAGGAAGGGAGTGTCGCTCTACGCTTGTTTTTGGAAGTAAATTCCACACAATTGCAGTTAAACACTCAATGTAAGATCAGAAAAGAATAAAAAAGATAAGAAACGAAGGGAGTGTCGTCCCTGCGCTTGTTTTTGAAAGTGAATTTCACACAATTACAGGTAAACACTCTAATGAAATTACTAAACAACGAAACTAAAATCTAAAACCCTGCGCTTTTCTGAAATCATCAGATTCATTCCGCAATTAATCTTCGCCAAACGTTCCTATCCTGACACACCACTTTTGCTTCATCCACATTCATAATTCCTTTCATACAAGCACGTTTGTTCCTCGTACTCGGAAACTTTCGTTCACGCAACAATCCTTCTATCATATTCATCCATTTATTCATAGGTCGCCCACGCAATCTTTCACCCTCAATTTCACCAACATATACCTGTTTCACTAATCTCTCATTCGACATACGTTCAACATGCCCAAACCATCTCAACTGACTCATACCTACTTTTCTAACTACATTCTTCTCAATTTCACACTCATCATACACCAATGTATTCCGGACACGATCTCTTCTAGTATAACCACACACACCCCGCAAATACCTCATTTCCACAGCAGTTATACGACGTTCATGTTTCTTCATCCACACCCAACATTCACTACCATACATCAATGTAGGCACTAAAACACCATTATACACACTCAATCGAGCATCTCTGGATACATTCACATTTCGAGCAAAGGTTCCCAGAGCACCCAATACCTTGCGTCCCGCAGATATTCTTCTTTCAATCTCACAATCAATACGTCCATCCCTTGAAAACATACTACCCAAATATAAAAACTCATTCACTTGACCCAATCTCACACCATTCACCGAAACATTACAATCAGTCACCAAATCGCTCTTTTCAAACACTAACACTTTACATTTATCGACATTTAATAACAAATTTAAATCTTTTCCTACTTCATTTATATTTAGAATCATTCGTCTCAATTGCTCTTCAGATTCACCCATAACAACCACATCATCCGCATACGCTAACGCAGGCACAACACTACCACCAATATGTACACCATCCACCCCATTCAACGCCGTTCGTAACAATACATCCATGTACAAATTAAAGAGCCACGGAGACATCCCACAACCTTGTTTCACGCCAATGTCTATACAAAACCAATCACTCAATCTACCATTAACTCTCACCGCAGCCTCACTACCTTCGTACAGCGCACGAATTGCCCCCAACAAATTACCATTTATACCGTACTGTAACAGTACATTCCATAATGTCTCACGATGAACACTATCATATGCTTTTTTAAGATCGAGAAAGCCACAGAACACCTTCTTGTTCTTAGCAAGTGACTTTTCAACAATCATACGAAGAGAAAACAATTGATCCACACATCCTCTCTCAGGCAAAAAACCACCTTGCATATCGCTTAACTTGGAGATTGTTAAGGTTCGTACCTTATGAATAAGAATCTTCCCGTACAACTTCCCTACCACACTCAGCAAACTTATCGCACGAAAATTAGTACATTCACTCGAACTACCTTTACCTTTAAATAAAGGACAAATGATAGCACATTTCCAATCATCAGGAGCCACACACCGTTTTAAACAAAATCTAAACAAATAAATTAACCAGTCAAATAACCTCTCGCCTCCATACTTCAACATCTCATTCGATATACCATCCAAACCAGGAGCCTTACCATTCTTCAGACGCATCAATGCGAAACTAACATCACTCTCATCTATATCCCATTCATCACCACTAACATTTTCGCTAACATTTTCACTACAACCATTCGGTCTATTAATGCTACCATATAAAGTCCTAAAGTACTCACACCATCTATTAGTAACATCTGATTCATTCCACAATAACTCACCATCCGCACTCTTAATCGCTTTCACTGCCCTGACATTACCACCTCTCAATCTCTTCACTCTCAACCAAAACATTCTTTTATTCATACTAAAATCATTAGTTAATCTTTCACTCATCAAATCATCAAAACGCGCCTTGCTTTCTCTCACTACTCTCTTAACACATTTATTTAACCTCTTGTATTCCAGCAAGCATTCATCACGTAAACTTCCAGGCACATCTTTCACATTTAGAAATCGCAAGTATGCTCTCTTTTTCACCTCAATCGCTTCTTTAACTTCTTTATTCCACCACGCATTTTTTGGACAAGAACCTAATCGACATTCACCACAAACTTCTTTTGCACATTTAAGAACTGTATCCTTAAATTTGAACCAAACATCATTTATGCTGCATTCAAAATTAAGTTCACATACAGGCAAAGATTCATTTATTTTCTCAACAAACAAATCTCTAACATCCTCATTCTGCAGTGCACTGGATTTCACACGAAACATTTTATTAGTATTTTTCACCCTCATTCTCCAACATTTATCTAGACGTATACGCGATACCACCAAATAATGGTCATTCGTACCCAATTCAGCACCACGCTTCACACGCGTATCTACAACTAAACTTCTCAATCGTTCATCATACAATATAAAATCAATCATACTCCGTCTATTTTCACTAATATTCTCCCATGTATACAAATGAGCAAGTTTATGTTTAAAGATAGAGTTGGAAACAAAGAGATCACGCTCCAAACAGAAAGAAACTATTTTCCTACCGTTTTCATTCACTCTTGCATCACCAAACTTACCCAATACATTCCCAGACATGCTTCTCTTAACTCCCACCCAACCATTTAAATCACCACATACAATAACTTTCTCACCTGAATCACATGAATCAATAACACTATCTAACAAATTCCAAAATCTATCTTTTTCAAGATCATTTTCGGATTCGGTTGGACCATAAACTGACACAACGAAGATTCTATGAAAGCCTACCTTTAATCTCAGCCAAAGAATTCTCGATGAAGTACAACCATATTCTCTCACAAACGGTTTCATTCGTTCACTAACAAGCACACCAACACCATGCTTCGCGTGTTCATTCTCAGCAACACCCGACCACAAGCAAAACAATCCATCCACTTCTTCCTCACTACATCCTTTCCTTTTAGTCTCACTGACACACAAAACATCTACATTATACACACGCATGACATTCATCAATTCATTTTCTTTACCAGTTATACCCCTAACATTCCACGTACCAAACTTACATTCATCAAATTTCACCCATTTATTTTTCATTTATCCAAAAGAAATAAATGTAATTAGTAGAAGAGGAAAAATAATATAGTAATTAAAGGAACAGAAATAAATGAAAATGACCCAGATACAAAAAATAAAGTACTGAAACTACTTAAAGAGGAAATATACCAGGAACCAATTATAAACAAAATAAATACGATCAAATTAAAAAATAGCAAGACACTGATTGTGGCTGAGCTAAATTCATTGCAGGATAAAATCAATATAATGAAAAATAAACATAAACTTGGCAGTAAACGAACATACATTGAAAATGATATGTCAAAGGAAGAACGAGAAATTGAAGCAAATATAAGAAAGATAGCTCGAGAAGAAAAATTGAAAGGAAAATCTGTAAAATTAGGTTATATGAAAGTAATCATAGATGGAAAATGTCATATTTGGAACAACAAGCTAAATAAGTTAACCGAAAAGCCAGCTGACGACATAAAAGATCCAAAAAACTGATAAAATTTAAAGGAAATAATACTCTGGTAACGACAACAGCAAAGAAAACGGACACAAATAGGAAAGTAGAAAATAGAATAATAATGGGGACATGGAATGTTAGGAGTATAAAAGGAAATGAAATAGATTTAAATGAACAGTTTAATAAAACAACCTTAAGCATATTAGGTGTCACCGAAACAAAACAGAATGGAAAAGGCATGCATAAAATACAAGAGAATTTACTAATATATAGTGGCGTAGCACCAGAAGATAATGCAAAACCGGGAGTGGCGGTTATTATAAAAGAAAACCTAATAAATAATTTAATAAATTGGGACTGTAACTCAAAAAGACTACTAACCATAACTCTAAAAATAAAAGATGAAAAAATAACAGTAATAATTGTATACGGACCTAATGAAGATGATAGTGCCGATAATAAAAATACGTTTTGGGAGGACTTACAACGACTAGTGGACCAACTAGATGAATTCACAATAATACTAGGGGATTTGAATGCGAGGGTAGGGAATAACAACAAAGGCATAGAAACAGTACTAGGAAAGAATGGAGAAAAAAGCAGCAACAATAACGGGAGGAGACTAATAGATTTTTGTGTCATAAACGAACTTATAATACTAAACACTATTTTCCAACATAAAGAAATACATAAAATAACAAGAGAAGAATTTAGCCGAAATGAAAAATCCATAATTGATTACATAATAAGTAACCAAAAATATAAAAATAAATTTAAAAACATTCGCGTTAAACGAGGATACGAAATTGGAAGCGATCACTACTTACTAGTAACTGAAATCAAACTTAATGAGGTACGACAAGAAACTAGTAAACCAGCGAAACATATAAGGAAAGACATTATTAAAATACACAAATTAAAACAAGAAGAAGTTAAACTGCGTTACCAACAAAGTATTGAAGAAAAAATAAGTATCCTCGGAGACTACACAAACTATGAAATAGAGCATCTATGGACAACCAAAATGTACTGCAAGAATCAGCTAAGGGAGTGTGTGGGTATTACGTAATGAGAACTGAAAAAAAATTAACACATTGGTGGAATCAAGACATTAAAGAGGAAATTAAATATAAAAAGCAATTATGGAAAAAATACATTAACAATAGAACAGAACATAACTATGAAAAATATAAAGTACAAAGAAAAAAAGCAAAGGAAGCTATCCAAGAGGCAAAGAAAAAAGATTGGGAAGACTTTGGTAGCAAAATTGAAACAGACTATAAAACCAATAAAAAATTATTTTACAAAACTACGAATAATCTAAGAAAAAATAAAGAACCACCATTAAAACATATTAAAGATAAAAATGGAAACATTCTAACCAAACCAGAAGAAATAGTGAATAGGTGGAAAGAATTTTTTGAGGAACTCCTTATTACAAATGATGACGAAGAACCCAACGAAATAAATAAAATAAATAAATATAACATCACGCCTTCTACCCATTACTGGGTGTGGCACTCTGCTGAAGCAGATCTCGGTAAGTGATATATTTTGCGCGTGAAGTGCGGTTACCAGTCGTCAAATCACGGCCCCCAAACATGTTAGTGGTGGAGGAGCTACAGGGATAGCTTTTTCAAATTATGAAAATTTGTCGCCTGTGGGAATCGAACCAGGGACCTCAGGATCCACAGGCCGACTTCATACCACTGAGCTAGCTATGCCAACGAAATACCCCAAAATTACATAACAGAAGGACATCAAGATCAAAATGAAATAAGTATAGAAGAAATTATGTACGCATTACAAAAAGTCAAAATTGGTAAAGCGTCAGGGATAGATAACATCAAACCAGAACAAATAAAATTTATTGGCGATGAGGGTATAAAAATGCTACAGGTACTAATAAATAAAATATGGATGAGTGAAGTAATTCCAACAGACTGGCAAAAAACAATCATAATGCCTTTGTACAAAAAAGGAGATAATAGAAACTGTGCCAACTACAGAGGTATTTCATTGTTATGTACAACCTCCAAATTATTCGAAACAATATTAGAGAAACGGCTGCGTATAAAACTAGAAAAAAGCATCAGAAAATCACAAAGCGGATTTAGGCCAGGATACAGCACACAAGATCACATTTTCAGTTTACGATTACTGATAGAGAGAACAATACAATACAATAAAAAACTATATATGTGTTTCATTGATCTTGAAAAGACATTTGACAGAGTAAACAGGAAATTACTGTGGAAAATACTAAAGAAAAGAGGAATAAACGATAAACTACTTCAGATAATACAAAATATATACGCTAATAATAAGAACCACGTACGCACAGGAAATTTAATATCCGAAGAATTTACAACAGTACAAGGATTAAGGCAAGGAAGTAACCTAAGCCCACTATTATTCATTATCTATATGGATGAAATTAACAGATTAGCTGAAAGAAGATTAAAGAAAACTCAACTGGGATACCGTAATTTACAAAATACGGAAATTACGGAATGTTTATTTGCTGATTACATGGTCATTTTCGGTAGCACGATTAAAAACCTCCAGGAAAATCTATAAGTTTGGAATGAAGAACT
The DNA here is from genome assembly GCA_911728475.2 of Pterostichus madidus. Classification (NCBI taxonomy): domain Eukaryota; kingdom Metazoa; phylum Arthropoda; class Insecta; order Coleoptera; family Carabidae; genus Pterostichus; species Pterostichus madidus. The sequence goes on along the minus strand of OU452304.1, from coordinate 14,442,885 downwards.
GCAGGAAGCCAACATGACAATAAATACCAGTAAAACAAAATCGATGGTAATTAGTAAGGACAATGAAAACATTGATATACAAATAAATTTTACTGATATCCAACAAGTAACTTCAATAAAATACTTCGGTAGTATAATCGATAATAGAGGTGGTTATGAAGAAGAAATTAATAATAGAATCCAGACAGTAGCAAAAATATACCATCTTCTAAGATCGCCAATTATAAATCATAAAAATATATCAACCCGAACTAACAAACAATATTCCTTCCGATTCTGCTTTACGGAAGTGAAACTTGGGTCACTAATAACAGACAGCAAACTAAAATCCAAGCAATAGAGATGAAATTCCTAAGGCGAATACATGGAGTAACGAAACAAGACAGAATAAGGAATATTGATATAAGAACAGCTTTGGAAATGGACGCAGTATCACAAAAAATAGAAGAAAAACAGTTGAAGTGGTACGGACATTTAATCAGATTAGCAGAGGACATGCCAGTGAAAACTATCTGGAAGACAAGAACCATAGGAAAGAGAAGCAGAGGTAGACCAGCAAAATCATGGGATGACACCATAACCGAGATACTAAAATCCAAATCAACATCAACCAGAGAAGCACAAACACTTGCAAAAGACCGGGAAAAGTGGATCAAATTCGTGACGAACTAATAAGAGGAAAAGAAGAAAGAACAAACCTCGGCACCCAATGGGTACAAGAGGACCCCGATTATATATATATATATATAATATAGTGGGTACAAGGTATATTAGTTCATAATACACTAGGACAACATACGATCTTAATATGCCCTAGGGTATTAAGAGTGATGTTACTTTGGTTACTGTTAAAACTGACATGTCAACGGCCATGGCTGCGCTCGTTGGTACTGATCTAAGCGATAACGCGAGTTAAGCAACATTGCGCGCGGGTAGTATTTGGATGGGTGACCGTCCAGAGAAAACTCGCGTTGCTGTTGACAATAACAACTAAAACGCAGATCAGGGCGTAATGGCGGCATATGACCTGAGTAGTTGGTCCGCCAAAGAAGCCAGAAAAAAAAAAAAAAAAAAAAAAAACTGACATTTCTTCTATTCATTGTTGCCAGATAATACATTTATTATTGAGATTATTAACAAAATACTAATGAGACATAAAGAATTGTATGCATCATGGGCATTACTGGATATGAATACTCCTCGAGCATAAACATTTTTATAATACTTTAGGTATATAAATAACTATTTTCTACCATCAATATTGAAAACATGTCGTTTTTAATTACTTTCTAGTGTTAAAAAACGTTATCTTTACACGGCGTGTAATTTTTTGCACGTTTCCATTAGTTACATGCAAAAAAAAACATAATTAAATAGTGGCTACGAAATAAACGTAACTACGTAACTTAAAAAAAATTAAATATCATTAGTTAAATTAGCATAATTAGTTAAAACTCGATCGTAGAAAAAATTATGTATGCATCTACTTTGTAAAAGTAAAAAAAAAAGTAGAAAGAAACGCTGTACTAACTAACAAATTATACTTTAAATATTTCATGGATTGTATGGGACGTTGGCGACAGTGGATGAGCAGTGACTTCGTTCAATATTATCGTTTAAAAAAACCGAAATACACAGGTAAATATCAAAAAACAATTCGTAAAGTGCTAAAAACTGAAATCAGTACTCCTAAATATAACACCTAAGTATAAAATTACATCTAAAAAACGCGAATTAAACTAAAAGTGACAGTTGGTGAACAAAAATAACACGTAGAATCGGGCGCGCCGCGCAACCTACCTAGCGCATACAGTGCTAGATTCAATCAGTGTTGCCAACTATAGAAGAAATTAATTCTCAGCTCGCAGTACATAAACAAAAAAAATTAAGCATGTCACAAGAAAGTGGAGGAAATTATATTCCAAACATTAATACTTTCACAAATGTGACAAATCCTATCATGACACAAGTACCAATAACAACCTCAATGATACTTAATTCAATTTATGCAAGTCCAACAATGCAGCAAACAAGTGGAGGCTCCAATCTCACCACACATACCATTACAAACGTAACAACTATTGCTACGCCTTCACACAATATACAAACAATAACATGTCAAACAACACCAATAACCACCTCAGTAGTATCCAGTCCAATTTATCCTAGACAGGGGGAAAATTATTATTTGACACCAAATGTGTACGTACGTACTACAAACAACGACATGCATGATACACAATCAATAACTGATGAACCCCAAAACTGGCAAGTGATACATACAAGGCGCTCAGGTAAAAGATACAGAGAAAATGAAGTAAATCCATCGCAAGGAGTAGCAAAAAAACCAAACAATAAAAACAAATCTAACTCTACACCAACCGTACTAAATAATAATAGATTCGTTGCTCTAGCGAACGAAACCAGCGATGCTCAAATAAAAACGGACCCAAAACCTCCTCCGGTGTTTGTGCAAGATGTTGCTGATTACAACCTAATGCTGCTCAGCCTAAAAACTATACTCAAAGATGACGAATTCATCTGTAAGAGTCTAACAAACCAAGGCGTCAAAATTAACACCAGCACACCCACCGCGTATCGAACTCTAATACATATGCTGAACAGTAATAGAATAGCGTACCACACTTACCAGCCCAGGCAAGAGAGAGCATATAGAGTAGTAATTAAAAATATACATCCAACAGCCCCAATAAAAGATATAAAAGGGTCATTAGAGGACTTAGGCTTTGTTATACGAAACGTGTCCAACATAAAAAGTTGGAAAACAAAAGAAGCCTTGCCTATGCACTTTATCGACCAAGAACCTGGTGAAAACAATAAAAAAATCTATGAAGTCAAAAATATACTAGGAACCAAAATAGCAGTAGAACCCCCAAGAATCAAACGAGAAATACCTCAATGTATGCGGTGTCAGAGCTATGGGCACACAAAAAGATATTGCACAAAACCATATTATTGCGTCAAATGTGCAGGCAACCATTCAACCTTCGCATGCACTAAAAACGCGCAAGAACCACCTATGTGTATACTCTGCTCAGGCGCACATCCCGCTAACTACAAGGGCTGTGCTGTCTATCAAGATCTGCAAAAAGCGAGAAATAAAACATATTTAATTAAACCACATACACAAAACACTCTTATTAATAACGTACCTCAAAGAGATAGCGGAAATTCAAGCTATGCTAGAATAACAAAAAACCTGACAAACGATCCTGCAATCAACACAAGCCAGACAAACAATTTAGAGACAGAATCATTCCTAACACAGTTTCTAAATAAATTTGAAACCATGTTTAGCCAGCTTATGCAACAAAATATAACGATAATTAATCTGCTCACATCCTTCATCAATAGAACAAATGGATAGTACAATCAGGATTGCACTATGGAATGCGAACGGGCTGGCACAACACCGCCACGAAATAGAAATATTTCTAAACCAACAAAAAATTGATATTATTCTTATAACAGAAACACATTTCACAGACAGAAGCTTCTTTAAAATTCCCAGATACAAAACTTACAATACAAACCACCCTGACAATACGGCGCATGGAGGTACCGCCATACTAATAAACAAAAAAATCAAACACTACGAAATGGACAAATACAATAAAGAGTATTTGCAAGCAACCAGTATAAAAATCAAAGAAACAATCGGCACACTTGTTATTTCTGCAGTATACTGCCCACCAAAGCATGCGATCAAACAAAAAGATTTCGAAGAATATTTCAATACGCTTGGAAACAGATTTATATCGGGTGGTGATTATAATTCAAAACATACCTACTGGGGCTCACGTCTGATAAACCCAAAAGGTAGAGAATTATACAAGACAATCTCGTCAAAAAGATATAATTGTAACAGCACAGGAAAACCAACCTACTGGCCCACCGACCCAAACAAAACTCCCGACTTGTTAGACTTCCTTGTTTCAAAAGGAATATCTCAAAATTACATTGGAATTGAATCAAGTTACGAATTATCATCTGATCATTCACCAGTCATAATGACTGTAAGCGCCAGTATAATACAATAACAAAATAAAACAACATTATACAATAAACTTACAAATTGGGAGTTATTTAGGGAAACCTTAAACAACAACACAAATTTACAAATGCAACTCTCTACCCCTGACGACATCGACGAGGCAGTTGATTGTATAACAAAACTCATCCAGACGGCTGCATGGAGCTCTACTCCAAAGATTAACGACACAGGAAACGTAACAAATTATCCAAAAATATTGAGAGACAAAATCTGTGAAAAGAGGAACTTGAGGCATAAATGGCATTATACAAGGCACCCAAATGATAAAAACAAGCTAAACCATTTGTCTAAGGAAATAAGCAAATTAGCACGAGAAATAAAAAATTAAACATATCAAGACAACTTGAGAAGATTGTCAGCACTCCCTGAAGATGATTATTCTCTATGGAAAGTTACCAAAAAACTAAAACGACCAGTGCAATCCATACCACCAATTAAGAAGGAAGATGGCTCATGGGCCAGAGAAGATTTGGAAAAAACTGAAATATTTGCTAAATACCTCTCAGAGACATTCCAGCCAAATCCTTCTACGTTACCAGTTAATGAACAGAAAACAATAGAAAATGAGATTGATGATTATCTAGAAGCTCCACTGCAGTTATCAATGCCAATTAAACATGTAACTCCTGGCGAAATAAGAAATGAGATTAAATACTTAAAAGACAATAAAGCTCCAGGGTACGATTTAATCACTGGAAAAGTCTTGAAAGAACTACCCAAAAAGATTATCCTATACTTAACATATGTTTTCAACGCCATGTTAAAACTATCTTATTTTCCAGTCCTGTGGAAACTCGCCCAAATTATTCTTATACATAAAACAGGAAAATCCACTTCTGAAACATCATCTTATAGACCCATCTCCCTCCTACCTATTCTATCCAAATTATTCGAGAAAATATTGTTAAAAAGGATAAAAACAATTACAGAAGAAGAGAACATAATCCCACCACATCAATTCGGGTTCAGGGAGCAACACTCCACTGTGCAACAAGTGCACCGAGTGGTCAACGAAATAGAAGAAAGTCTGCAATCTAAGAAAATATGTGCTACAGCTTTTATAGATATTAGTCAAGCTTTTGATAGGGTATGGCATACAGGTCTTCTCTACAAAATTAAATCCCGACTACCTCATCAATTCTTCCTTTTATTAAAATCCTACCTAAATGAGAGGTACTTCCAAGTTCGGTATGAAGAGAGTACATCAACACTACATCCAATTAGAGCAGGAGTGCCCCAAGGCAGCGTATTAGGCCCATTTCTATATCAGCTGTTCACAGCAGACTTACCCTGCCAGGAACAAGTCACCACCGCCACATATGCTGATGATACTGCTGTACTCGCATCACATGACGATCCAAACGAAGCAGCTGACCGTCTACAAAGATCCATGGACGAAATTCAGAAATGTGCGGAAAAATGGAAAATAAAAATAAATGAGGGAAAATCTACTCACATCGTTTTTACAAACAGAAAAACTGCATGTCCACCGCTTCAAATAAATAACAAAGTACTAGAAACGAAAAAAGAAGTTAAATATCTGGGTATGCACTTAGACAAAAGGCTCACGTGGCAAAAACAAATAAAAAAGAAGAGACAATACCTAGACCTAAAATTAAAAAAAATGTACTGGTTACTTGGACACAAATCTCAACTGTCAACAGAAAATAAACTACTCCTGTACAAAGTGACACTAGTACCAATTTGGACCTACGGTATCCAGCTTTGGGGATGCGCCAAAAAATCGAATACGAACATCATACAAAGATTTCAAAATAAAACGCTACGCATGATAACAAAAGTCCCATGGTACATTAGTAATCACACAATCCATAAAGACTTTAAAATCAAATATGTCCATGAACAAATTCGGGAGTCTGCCATCTCATATGAAAACAAATTGAACTACCATCCAAATGAATTAGCAGTTAATCTACTAAATAATGAAAGTGATATCAGAAGACTGAATAGAAATAAACCATTGGACTTAAAATTCATATAAATTTATAATAGTTAGAGGTAACCTCGATGGGGGTTAACCTCCCGCATGTTATGTAAATATTGTAACAATTTTGCTTGTTGGCCTTTCATAGACCAGTTGTAAATAAATATTATATATAAAAAAAAAATATTTCATAACTTTAATATTGTGTGCTAGGTGTGAAGATTCTCTAAAAAAAGTAAATGATTTCAGAAACTGATAAATAATATTAAAAATAATTAAAGTGCATAGAAGTACTAACTAATAGTATAAATTAGGAACGCGAACCTTAACGAAATCGTAACTAAAAACCGTATCGATATTTGCCTTTTCATGAAACTGTAACAGAAAACAATCACTTTTTTTTTTCGTGAAATATTGAAACCGAAAACCGATACGAAAATTAAATTGATCCTCTAAGCGAACCGATGCTTTTTGGATTCTAAAATCGTACATTCAAACCCGTATAAATATCGTACTGAAGCATAAATAGGAAGAAGAGAATAAATAATATAATAAATAAAAAAATATATATATATATTTTTTGTTATTATACATTTCGATTTCGTTACGGTTTCGGTATTTTGCGGTTGTGTTTTTTTCAAGATTTCGGTTAAGATATATATATATATATATATATATATATATATATATATATATATATATATATATATATATATATATATATATATATATATTTGTCTATTCTTAACCGAAATCTTGAAAAAACCACAACCGCAAAATACCGAAACCGTAACGAAATCGAAATGTATAATAACAAAACTTCAACATTTTTCGGTTCGATTGGGTCAAATTTTTAAATTCAAGAGCGTGTCCATGAGCCGTAGTGAAATATGCGTCAGTACATAGGCGTAAAGAAAAGAAAAAATTTGTCGAGACCAATTTGTAAAAACAAATATAAAGGTTTGCGTGTGCGATGCGTGCGTTCTTTGAGCTTGAGGTTTGTTTGTATAAAATATGGGCGAAGCGAGCCTTGCCGAAACATGATATGTATGAAATTATGAATAATTTAAGGACTTGTGAATGTCGTGGACATTATATGCGGAACGATTTTATAATATACGCACGTGGACATTTGGGAAAATGGAATTTCGATAGCGTGGACAACCACTTTTCAAAGTTCAATAACTTCCGGCCTGTACGGGATGCTGTGTTTTTACATGGATCACAAACAGTCACAAACGAAGCACAATCGTTCGGTATGCAACAAATCGTTTGTGCTTCATAAGTGTTTACTGGGAGTGAAGTTGGCAACCACTTTTCAAAGTTCAATAACTTCCGGCCTGTACGGGATGTTATGTTTTTACATGGATCACAAACAGTCACAAACGAAGCACAATCGTTTGGTATGCAACAAATCATTTGTGCTTCATAAGTGTTTGCAAGCCGTGAAGTTGGCAACTACTTTTCAAAGTTCAATAACTTCTGGCCTGTAGGGGTTGCTGTGTTTTTGCATGGATCACAAACAGTCACAAACGAAGCACAATCGTTTGGTATGCAACAAATCATTTGTGCTTCACAAGTGTTTGGTGGGCGTGAAGTTGGCAACCACTTTTCAAAGTTCAATAAATTCCGGCCTGTAGGGGATGCTGTGCGAAGCGAGCCTTGCCGGAACATGATATGTATGAAATTATGAATAATTTAAGGACTTGTGAATGTCATGGACATTATATGCGGAACGATTTTATAGTATAAGCACGTGGACATTTGGGAAAATGGAATTTCGGTAGCGTGGACAACCACTTTTCAAAGTTCAAATAACTTCCAGCCTGCAGGGGTTGCTGTATTTTTACATGGATCACAAACAGTCACAAACGAAGCACAATCGTTTGGTATTCAACAAATCGTTTGTGCTTCATAAGTGTTTGCTGGGCGTGAAGTTGGCAACCACTTTTCAAAGTTCAATAACTTCCGGCCTGTAAAGGATGCTGTGTTTTTATATGGATCACAAACAGTCACAAACGAAGCACAAACGATTAATGTATATATAATTATTTATGCTTCCTAGTGGCTGCCAACTTCACGCACCTCAATTCTGGGGATCTATTTACTCCACAGTTGGCACAACGCCAGGTAATAATATTTGACATGTCATTTTTTTAATACATACAATTAGGTTGAGTGATAAAAATACTTTAGATTATTGCTCTGTAGGTAAAGTTAAGAAATAAAAGGAAGTGGGTAAGGAAAAAACAATTTTTATTAATTTAAATTTTCATATACTGTCAATAACAGGTAATACATTTATCTATCAGTTTGATCAATTTCAAGTTTTTATTTTTTGTATTGCCAACAGAAAGACGTACTTTAGATCACTCTGTATTATTTTTACTTGAACATTATTTGTTGCTTATTGCTATGATATGAAGTATAAAAACAACTAATTCACTTTATTAGTTATTATAAATTAAGATTAATTCTACATATTCTCATGCAAAATAAAATCCTATATCCATCTCTCGGATTCGATACCGTTACCTCAGCGTTATCATATACATAATACGCTTGGTGTATAAATAACTATTAGGCGGCTTATAAGTAAATAATTGTTTTGCGTATCATTTGGCAGCTGAAAAGTGTTGTTTTTTTTTTAGATATGTTTTCGGGTAATTTTGCTCTACTTGCAGCTTCATTAATTTTAGGAGACCTACTCTAATTTGTTGGCGTCTGAATTTAGCGACTTTTTGACGTCATATTTGGCGACTTTGATACTGGCGCCATCGCTTGGTGTAATCAATTCATTGTTGGCGACTGGTCGCTTAGGATATCGCGTATGCTGTCGACCAAGGATGTTGAAAGGAGGGGATATGGCATTAAAGACTGAGGCTCGGCAGATTGATAGAAAAAGAAGTATTATTTCCTGTACCATGCTTAGCTTGCTATTGCGCATGTATCATAGATTTGAAATTTAAACAGGACAGAATAGAATCATTTTCCCTAAAAGATTATAAATTTTTACAAGGAAACTGAAATTATCAACGTTTATTATATGTGTGATCTATCTATTAAAATAAATATTTGTAATTGTAGTTGTTGAACAATATTTACTATTAATAATAAATTAAAAACCTGTTAATATGAAGAGGAAGTTTGAGAATAAATATCAAATTTATGTTTTTAAAGAAATCAAAACTACAATTACTTCAACAAACATAAGTGTACAAACTAAAAACTTAGTTACCATCTTATCTACAAAAAAATATGTCCAATTCCACACAGCGCAACGATTGAAACACAAATGAACACGTGATTATATTCACATACAACAACGCCCCCTGACACCGCCACTTTTCTTACACAAAAATTCAAAATATTTGGAAGAAGAAGAGATTTGACTAAGCACGGTGGAGAAATATTGTTGTCTCTTTCCCTTGCCCAAGCCTCACTTCAAGCAATGCTACAGTCATAGAGTTATAGAATAAAATAGAGGGAGTCTGAAGTACGAATGTAGGCAAACGAATTGATGGCATGGAACGGAAGGGGGATGTAGCTGGCGGCCATCTTGAAATGAACCAGTTAAAATATGTTATGCTGGTAAATGTTAATTTTGTTATTATTTTTATTACACATGTTATAAAAGTAACAATAATATATAAAAAAAAAACATATGTACATAACTATTACTATATTATAATATTAATAGCTGGAAATGCTTCTACCGTGAATCCATCAATTGAACTATACCACTTAGAAATGGTGTTGGGGTGAGGAAGACAAGAATTAAATGCAGTACGCACATATTTGTAAGCAGCTGGTGAATAATAGTGCAGTGTTACTGCAAATTTTCGCAACTCTGCACTATACTGACAAGTTGTCGCTTCAAAATGTCTGTATTCGGGCTGCCAATATTCTTTAAAACTTGTAATTGTTCTTCCTGCAACAAATTTTGGTTTTTTAAACTTTTTAAAACGTTTGATAATGTCGCTATTCATTTTAAATTTCTTCGCTTTGTTTGCTGTAGCAGGTTAACTTTATTTCTGTAATGATTTTTTAAATGTAAGTAACGAAGCCTTGGCAGGTGATATATTACGATGCATTCTGCGAGTTGGCGAAAAAGATGTAGTTCGTGACATCATTCTAAGCACAGATGACTTTTGTCGTGGAATAGGTAATAATGTGCTACTTGTACTTGGAATTTCATTAACAGAAACATCATCTGCTGAGGTAGTCTCTGTGCTGGAATTGAGATCAGTGTTTGTTAATAAGGGCGTTATTACTAAGTTCTCGTCTTTCTAGTTTACGGCGTGGGGTTTTAATTTTCTGCAATCGTAATTTAGGTTTGTTTAATAACTTTATTTAAATTTACAGCAACGAGTCATTACATTATAAATGCTCACCTTTTGCAAATATGATGGATATGATGGAAATATTGAAGGCACAGCGAAATCCCTTAGTCTGACACATGAAAACGAAGTTCTGTCAAAACAATCTTCCGTAAAGTGTTCGGAACACAAAATACTGGTATTTGTCGGCTCCCAGCCAATTCTTCTTATTGTTTGTACCCAACTTGCTCATCTCTCCGGGTGTTTTAGAAATCTAAAAGAAATGAACACATTTTGCTAATAATACTATATGTGTTTATAAAAATAACTTACTTGTGATATGTAATTACAACTTCCCTTTCTTTTTCTTTTTGTTTAATAGTTTATCTCGACTATCTATTACTACAACCAAATGCACAACATGCCGGCATATTTGATAACAACAAACACAGATAGAAACTTTATTAAAGACACTATGATATAACTACGATAACTTTGTTTAGGTTCAATCCAATATGGCGACCAAATCCCCGCGTGGCATCAAGGTTACAGACTAACACTCCCTCTACTTACTTCTCTAACTCTATGGCACGAACTATTATATTGAAGGACAGGCGAGTCTTGCGGGTAAAGCATCCGCAGAAATGTTGTGAAAGAGAGCGACAAAAAAGTGAGTGCGACAGGAAAAAGAGTCTGGCGAATGCATGGGTGCTTACGAGTCTATTCATGTTTTCTTTACTTTTAGAACTAATTACTTTAAAAAATGTTATTTGCAATTATTTAAAATTAAAGACACACTTTTCTTTAATTATATCAGGTTTAGCTTGACAAATATAAATACGTAAAACCATATATAAACACATTTTTCTAGTAGTACATTTTTTATATTTAACTACACCATGACACGTTACACAAGTGTAAAATTGGCATAAATATTTTAATTTTAAAATACAAAATGGTAAAATTTATATAATGTAAATAGGACATTTTATTTAAAAAATAATAAAGAAAATAGATAGAACCGAATATTTCAATTTTTTCGTAATTAATATTTTTGTACTTTATACAATACATTTTATAATTTTATAATAATAAAAATAGATCGAACTGAATATTTCAATTCTTTCTTAATTTAGATTTTTCGATCTTCCTTACACTGAGATTTGATAATATTTTGATTCTGTTTAAAATATTGCTTCAAGCGCATTAAAATAAATTCATGGACAAAAATAGATATTATTTCTTTCTTGTGATCTCTACTAGAGAAAGAGAATGCATAACTTTCAATTACAGAATACACTGTTTCTTCATATACACGATGTTTATCTATATATAATATTAATTTATCTTGAATATATTTGGATAATCTAAATATGTTTATATTTGGGTGGATTAAAAAACCACGACTTTAACATTTGTTAATTCCGCTTCTTTTATGTGACATACATTTTCTTTGTTTACAAGCAATATAATATAATATATATATATATATATATATATATATATATATATATATATATATATATAATCTGTTCATATTACTACTTTTTTCCAAATTTCCAACTGCTCTTTTGGAGCACGCAACAAAGATATTTTGTCATGATTTGAGTCATACCCGCTGGTACAATTGGGCGCAAAACACTTACGACCCATTGCAAACTAATTGTTTATAACTATTTATTACCAAACAACACAAATGATTGAAAAAAGTAACCTGCGTTCATATGGCGTTGAGTAAATTCCAGCCTCTTTAAGCTCTCTCTCTTTCAAAGTCATGCGCGCAAGTGACATAAAGCTGGACGTTTTCTAGCTGCGCTTATATACGAAGTTGCGTAGGGCTGCTCTATGGCTACAGTATCGTAAGGGCATATCCCCCTCTTTCAACGTCCTTGCTGCCGACCAGTACAAGGCTGTTGCGAAGTGTCATGGCCTCAGTTGCTTGGTATTTTTTAATTGACTTGTTTTAAAGTTAGAAAAGTTTCATATTTTATGTGCACTTAATATTATTATGAAATGTAAATAGGATCTGCCGAATATTGCACAAAATCCAGCTGCAGATGTACATTACCGACAATTAAGACAACAATTATCGTTGTCTATACATTAATAATAATTTTTAATGTGACAATGTTTAAGATTTTGTTAAAATTTACGATATTATTTATTTTAAAAATATTACTAAATGCTTGAAAATTACTAAAAATTCCGTCAATTTGTGATATGTTACAAGTTCAAGTAACAACATTCAAATATTTGAGGTTAACAAAGAAAACAAATATCAATAAGTGGCTGTCAGAAATTATAAGTACTAACACAAAATACTATGTAGTTCCAATCAGTACCAACGTCAGAAATTATAATCCGCATGATAATGACTGCACCGAGACGTCATTGACTTAGCGACTGCAATTAGTCACTAAGCAGTCGCCACGAATTAGAATAGATCTCCAGACGGAGTATTGAATAACTCATCGCACTCAAAAATGCACATTTTCATGTGCAATAAATTAATTAATGCAGTTATTTTCTTCTCGCTTTTACGTTTTAACGATAGCCATTTAAAAAATGTTGTTTGCACCTCGGTTCAAAAGTTCTTTTATAGCCTCAAACTTCAGATTCGGCGAAAAACGAACACTTTTACAACCTTGATAGACAAATAACTATAGTGTGTGTATTTAATTTATACAGGCTACCTGGCATTTTAATTGCGGTGGTACATTCTTAGCAACAGAAACTCCAAAATATCTAATTAGTCCTGGATATCCTATTGGATATACTAGCAATCTGGATTGCAAATACAATATTATTGCACCGAAAAAATACGTGAATATTATTTTCGAAGATTTCGTTCTGGAAGAAGGTAGAGGCAAAGTAGAATGTGTTTTCGACAATGTAACCATTGGAAGGCAAAGATTTATGGGCTCTCCATGGCATCCATATCTCTTTCAAAATCGAACAGATCTTCTATACATCAACATCGGAATATTTTGCGGCACGAAAGTTCCGCCGCCGTTTAGAAGACAAGAAGGAATTCAAGTTTGGTTTCGCTCCGATAAATGGGTCGATAGAAAAGGCTTTAAACTTAAATATTTCGTTGACAGTAAGTTATACTTTCCTTGTCATATAATTGTTAGAATTATCTTCCTCTTAAATACAGATTGAAAAAATAAACACAAATAACTACTCGTATTTTCTTTACTATCAATTTTAGATCTATAGCTGAAATTACAAAGTTAGGGGTGAACTTAAATGCCACATTTTGGTATGAAAAGGTCCTGAATTTTACCTACGATTTTACCGCAAGCAGTATCATCACTGAATTTGTATATTGAATGATATATGTACTGGTTGTTAGTTAAAAAACTGGCAGTAGGTGTTTAATAAGGGAATTCAGTTTTTCCCTGCGCAAAGTTTTCAAATTAGTTTACACAAAAATACTGTATATAAATAATGCATAGAATTAAATTCTTCATCTAAATTAGCATTTGGATTAAATTTTTCACATTTCATAACTGAAAGAAGTTAACAGAACTCAGAAAATACAAACAATTATATGACATTGTAATTGTCTAAAAATTTTGTATTTGGCTTATTTTATAACATGAAGATTTTTTTTTCTTTGAGAAAATTGCTCTATTCTTTATTTAATATTGATCGGAAATCACAAACCACTAACTTTTTTGACAATTACAATGTTTATACAATTGTTTGCAATTTTGTTTTAATTTCATGTATTTATGAAATATATAAAACACTAAAGGTATTTTCACATGAATTACTTGTAATTACAGGCTGTGGTGGTTCAATAACTGAAGAGAAAGAAATTTTCTCTCCTTTAGATTTTACCGGAAAATCTACGTATTACAGTTCAATCAACTGCGTATGGAATATTACTGCTCCTAAAAACAAAGTTTCCATTATTAAGTAAGTGTTTAACGTGAAACTTATTCAAGTTTAAATTACAATTGTTTTTAATTTCCAGATTTACATTCTTTGAATTGGAGCATCATCGAAATTGTCAGTATGACAATGTAGCCATTTATGATGGAAATTCAGTTATGAATATTACTAATAGACTTGCGCTTTTATGTGGAAATATTACAATTAATCTTCCTGTAATTCGTTCAAGTAGTAATAACATGTTAGTTGTTATGAAAACGGACACCTCGAATCATTTTAAAGGTTTTAAGGCAGTCATTTTATTTATGCATAGTAAGTATCTATATTACTTTCCGAATAAAGTAAATATATTTCTTCCTTTGTCATATACTGTAGATGTACAGGATACTTTCTGTATGAGGCCCATCATTGGCATCGCGAGAACTGTAAAAGTTACAGCTTCTGTAAAATTAGAAAAAAAATTGTCACGTTAGTAGAATAACTTCCAAAAAAAAAATTCTAAAATGACAGTAAATAGAGAGAAAAGCTTGAAAAAAAATTAAGGATATTAAAGCTCTATTTACACTGAAGAATTAATATATTTTTTCAGCTGCCTATTTTACAGATATGACATAAAATTACATTTTTCAAAATGGAATAAATTTAAAAAGCTTTTTTTTCTTTTTGACGTTGCTAAGCTAATAATTACTTTTTGTTTGTGTTTAGTCGCCTAAAAAATATTGTGTGCATGTCGGTTGAAAAGTTATTTTTTAGCCTTATCTGATTTATTAACATTGGTTACAAACTTCAGATTCGGCCAAAAATGAACACAAATAGATATTATTATATTCTTATACAATAATTAACTTTGAAATTTTAATTTTAAGATGAAAAAGTCGGTTGTGGCGGTATAGTTAATTTAACTCAAAATCAGCCACTACAGACACTTCGTTCACCTGATATTGATGGATCTGGACAATATTTATCCAATTTAGATTGTCACTGGTTAATTTTAGCACCAGCTGAAGAAACTATCGAATTAAACTTTAATTCCTTTCATCTAAGTTCATGCAACAAATCTTCTGAGATTGAAAAGTGTACTTGCGACTTTTTACAGGTAATAGTATATTACCTACCGAGGTGGAAAAAGTTTCATTACAGCCGAAGGTTTATCTATAGCTCGAGACGTAATTAAACTTTTCACAAGATTTGTATACTATTTTATTCACAATCAGAAAATAATAATGGATAATTAATATATAAATAAAAAATATATTTGCTTCTTCAAACATTTTTTTTTAATTTTATAGTAGCGGTTTTTGTGACTAAAATCAACAATTACTCCCATGTGAGTAAATGTTTAAATCCATAACAACCATAAACAACTAACAATTTATACCAAACCAAACAGCTTGACAAAAGTGATTTCACTTCAGCATCTTCATTCAATTTAGTTTGAAACTTTTCCTAACTTTATTGTACAAAAACCGCTACTTTAAGATAAAATTTTGTATAACATACCTGAATGAAAGTCATTATATACTCCTGAGAATTATTACTACTTATTACTCTCGCGCTTGCGGGCTCGTACATCGAATATCTCACTCACGTATGATGATTTATTTCACTCATTTTTAATGTAATGTAGGTTCTATTAGTTAGTAGGAAATGAATTTGAAATTTATTTTCCGAACAAGATTTCGGAATGATATTTATATTATTCAACAATTTTTATTGATTTTCGAGTATATCTTTTAAATATTTAAATGGAAAAATTAAGGAGGATCAAATGTCTGAAAATTTATTATTATTATTTTTTAATTATTATAATGAATTAATAAAATTGAGTAACTTTTAAAATCAAGTGTGCGATTGAAAAATTAAAGTTAACAATAAAACTTTCCAACTTTTTAAGGTGGCTAATTGACAGTACTGACAAAAAAATTTAACTGTACAATTTATTAACTATTTATTTTAATACTTATAGATTCGAGATGGCGGAGGATCAGTTTCTGAGTTGATAGCTCAACCTTGTGGACATGAAAATCCTGTAAAAATAATTTCTTCTGGAAGTCAATTATGGATTAGAATGGTTACAGATGGAGTCCAAAGTAGTACTGGATTCAGAGCCACAGTTAAAAAAGTTGCTTGTAATATTAAAAAAAATCTCTATTGCGAATAGTATTTTTACAGTTATTTATATATTTTCAGCTATTTGTGGAAAATCTGTACTTCATGTTACTGATACTAAGCAAATACTGTCGTCGCCAGGATTCCCACAAAATTATCCAAATAATATTCGCTGTGTTTGGATATTAAGATCAAATATGTCGAGGTTCGAAATTCATTTTGACCATTTAGAATTACAAAAACCGGACGGCGAAGATAAATGTAGTACTGATAAACTGGAAATATCTGATAAATTTGTAAGTTTTTCAAATAATATGATGGGCTTATCAAACATAATTAATATGTATACAAATATAAAATACGTACATTAAAATTATTATTGGTAAAAGGAACATGATTAAAAGTTCATTTAGTACTGAATTATTTTTAAATGAAACTTTACTTTGATCGAACGTTTTCTTGTCGCCTTAAGCAGTAGCAAAACATTTAGTACTTATGATATCGGTTGAGAAAGCGCCACTCACCTGTCAATATGTTTAGAAATGTACAAATAACTTTTTAACCTCGCTGAATATAAATATTGAACAATTTTAAGGTGTAATATCTTCTTAATTTTTTAATAAATATAAAGCTAAATAAATATCTCATTAAAATCAAATGTTTGAGTGCCACTAACTAGTACGAATGACGTCACAAACCAATTTTGAACTAATATTGAGAACTTTGAAATCGGATTTTTACAAATTAATATATTTTATTGAGAGTTTTTACAAAAATAAAATGGTTGATGAGCCCTTTTTTCTTTTATTATTTGCAGTTGATGCAATCTATAAGTGAAGGACTAGGGGAAAATTTAGTTTTCAGCGGTCAAAAATCATTGACAAATATTATAGTAAGTATTTATCTGACAACATGTCAAGAAATGTTTGTAAACTTAAATTTACAGGGTGTTCGATTACCAACAACTTCATTCCGATATTGTGGAGTAGGTCAACCGCCGGATTTCCACTCTACTCGAAATGAAATTGTAATTTCTTTTGTAACTGATAGCACTATTAGAAAAAGAGGATTCCAACTTGATTATCGCTTAGTAGGTATGTACAAATAATTATTATTATTCAAAGTATTGAAGGGAGACTAAACGTAGTAGTAGTTTATTAAAATCGCTATTAAATTCATCTTCAGCGCTTCAGGTATTTTTTAATGTCAATAATAAACTTTAAATCTAATTCGAGCAGAATTATAAACTTTTGTTCTATTTTTAACGATTTAGCAGTGGTCAAGTTAACAAGTGGAGTTTAATATCGGAAATCAGTTTTCCCTTACGCAAAAAGTACCCAAATTATTTTACACAAAAATACTTCAAATAAATGTTGTAAAGCAGTGATTTTCGAAGTGTTGGTCGCTGGATGCTAATTAAAAATTGTAAAAAATATGTATTCAAATAATCTTCCAGTTGCACAATGTTCACTTAAATTTAAAGGATTTGACAGTTCGGCACAATAAGATCTTGTTCATTAAAAAAATATAATAATAATAAATTAATAGCGATGTAACAGCCATTAAAGAATTCATTACAAGCTTGATAGCACACTACTATTAGTACTTTTTTTAAGAAATTTTAAAGTTATTAATCAAAGTTTAGTCTTTACTAATGTCTAAAATCGTGATTCTACTTTTGTCTGTACATTATTAAATTAACCTTTCACAAATTGCAATTTTGATCACATAAAAAGTAAGAGTGTCGCAAAAGAATCGGCGTGAACTTAGCGAAGCATCGCTCAGCGACGAAACGGTATGGTCGTAAAGTTTAATAAAGTCACAGCCGATTGTTTTTAATGGAAAATCTTTAAATAACACAATACTTTGGGGTAAAATAACAGCCAATAGGGTAGTAAATGACACCCATAACAGTCCAGAGTTGTAAAACCCTGACATACTTATTTGCTTAATCGCCTTTATAACATATAATAAGTTACAATATAATGGTTGAAATTCTCGTATTTTATGGTGTAGCGGGCAATAGCATCATACTAGGGTTATTCGAGGAGGGTGTTTACTTTCCCTTTCATAGAAGTATTGAGTAGACAATTTAAATTAGGTCTTTAAAAAAATTACGAAAATAAAATTTGCACTCTTGTTATACTAAGGATTAAAATACAAGTCTTCTATGGGGTACCTGACAAACATCATACTAAGGTTGTTTAGAGGGAGTGTTTATTTATAAATAAACTGAATAGATAATCTAAATAAGATTAAAAAAATAAATAAATTTGAATTTGCAAAATTCAAGTCTCCTACGGCCATCTGACGTCAACATCATACTCGGGTTGTTTAGGGAGGGTTTTTACTTACTATTTTATAAAGAAACTGAGTAGACAATCTATATTAGATTTTTTTTTAAATAATGAAATTTGAATTTGTAGAGACATTGAGTAGACAATTTCAATTATCTTTTTTAAAAAAAAATGAAACTGAATTTGCAAAGTTACACTAAAGGTTAAAATGCAAGTCTCCTACGGGGAGCTGACATCAGCACCTTACTAAGGTTGATTAGGGGGAATGTTTACTTACTATTTTATAGAGACATTAAGTAGACAATTTAAATTAGCTTTTTTAAAAATACCGAAATTTTAATTTACAAAGTTACACTAAGATATTTTATAGGAATAACCACAAAATTACAAGTAATGGGATCATTCACTTCTATTTTTTCTTGAAAGACGATATTTATTCTATCGTTTATTACATTTCTTAAAACTGTATAGTTATTTAATAATGTTTTTTTTCTTCAAATTTAAAATTTACGCTTAACATTAATACTGCAGATTCAATATCTGCTAACTCTAGTAAGTAAATTTTGCATTATGTACCTGTCAATATAATTAATTACGTCAATTTATTTATAATATCGTTAAATACATCTATTATTTTCCAGTGTTAAGTGGAAGAACAGCATGTTTGCTGAACTTCGCCTCAATAAAGGGTTATTATTATTATTAGCCAACCTCGTAGCTCTTATAGTTTTCGAAATAGCAATGCTGGAGCACTTAAAATAAACAACTTGTATACTCTTACATTTTTCCCGAAGTATATATGTATACACACTGTATAATTTTTAAAATTAAATTTTCAGAAATAAATTAGTGATTTATTATTTATTTACTGAAACTATATTACTTGGCGCAATAAATCAGTCTTTCAATAATGTGTTGTCATTGTTGGTTATATTTATATAAACAAGACAATATTGTTTTGCCTTTGCGCTATATCAAATCATAATATCGTTGTTTTCTAGTTGCTATCAGTATAGTTCCCTAGGGTAGAAAGTAATTTTTCCTTCTCTTGCGACAAAACGTATGACTTTTATTTCTCAATTGTAGTAAGAAAATTTTTCTTTTTGGCAGGATGGTGAAAAACCAATTAATTTCGTGTTATTAATTTAAAATATCAACTTTATTATTCATTCCATAAGATATACAGAGGATTTTAAGTGGCGCACCATTGCTATCTCGAGAAATGTAGGAGTTACGAAGCCTGTTAAATATACAAACAATTTATATTTTATAACACTACTTTAATGAGCGGAACAAGAATATTTGATGGAACTTACTTATTTTATACGGAAATATATTTTTTTATTTGCTTGTTCGATGTAGCATTTTTTCTGAATTCAGCGAATACAAAGTTTAGTATCCTTACATTAAATTTTTTGTGAAAAATTCATGTTAAATTAATATTAATTTAATTTAAATCCCACAGGATTCAGAGTGTTATGAAAGAAACAAATGAACAAATCATAATATTTAGTTTGTATGAATAATTATTAAATATCAATGCGACTATCAAATAAATTTTAATATTAACTTGTTTCATAACACGCTGAATTTATATGTGATTTCAATTAAACAAAAGTGAGGATACTGAACTTTGTATTTGTTGAGATAATAAATAAATCGAATAAACAAATAGAAAAAAAATGATTCCCATTGAAAATAAGAAAGGTGCACCCTGTATTTTGAGAACAACTAGTTTAAAAAAATACTTATTTCGCTCATTAAAGTAGTCTTAAAAAATTTAAATTGTTTGCTAATTTAACCGATTTCGTAGCTCCTATACTTTTCGAGATAGAAATGGCGCGCCCCTTAAAATCGATACATATTTTAATAAATTCTATAATAAATATAAAATGTTCTATTCCAATATATGTATATACGAAATAAGTTAAGTACTGTAAATACATATATTAATAATATAATATTAGATATACTTATTATATTCCCGTAGAATACTACACTTTCTTCTACCGACATGTAAAGTTTACCTTGCATTATTTCATTTCGGGTACCCATTTTATTATTTTAGAAATAAAATAAATTCAAAGAAATGCGTATAACATATATTTCTGTACTTATGTCGACACAGGGAAGACCAAGGGCGGAGCCTAATATAAGTTTCAATTTATACCACTAGTAGTGGTAGCTCACGCCGTCTACTAGAGACGGATTTTCATGTAAATAGTGTTTCGTTGGGGTGGTTATAATTGGTAATAAATATAAATATATTTTCACAAACAAGGGCTTATTTTAAAGATAAAAATACAATCTATGTTGCTTTTGTGCTGAAATTTGCAATTTTTATTCATTTATTGAGTAACATTGATGTGAAGTTACATAAATTTATAACATTGTGAAAACAAAATTAAAACTAACACATAAGAGACCTAGATTCAATCTTTGTCTTCAAATTAAAAAAAAAGTTGCTCTGACCATATTTAGTCCAAATTTCATCTTCATTCAAAAGCATGTTTATGCTGCGCGCAACCTAGCTACATTATTCTCTTAATCGCCGAATAAGTCGGCCAGCGCCTATTTCGGACGCTTGTTTGCTGGAGCTCGTCGTAGTCCACGGCGGTGCTGACAGCTTGATTCGTATGCACATACCTGTGAAGTGTGCCGCAACTAATCGATGCATTTCGACTTGAATTGTTGACACGCCTGTGTCTCGGTGTGTCACTGTGTTTCTAACGTACCATTATGCGTTGGTGATTATGCGCAAGATTTTGTTCTGCGTTGTTTTAAGTCTTTAGCGTGTTGTTGCTGACACTGTAGCCCAGGCTGAGGAGGCGTAGAGAAGCTGCGGCTTTATTATTGACTTGTAGAGTCTGACTAGTTGTCAGACTCTCATTTCACTCTGTCTGCTGAACAGTGGCAGCAACTGCTTGGCGGTTGCCGTCGCTTTGTTTTTTGACTTATGATGTGAAAGTCAGCCGCTTTTCATGAGTGATTCCAAGGTAGTCGACTTCGTCTCACCAGGGAATTCTTTGTCCAAACATGGTAACGTCACCACTTGGTGTGAGCTGTCTTCTTGTGAACAGGATCGCAGCACTTTTCGTAGGATTAATTTCAGTGCGCCATCCAATTGCCCATTCTTCGAGTTTCTTTACGTGTTGCTGCAAGCACTTGGTTACGATTCCAACGTTCCGACTGCGGTGTTGTCTGCGTATTGCGCAATCAGCGATTGCGAGCCGGGTCGCTGACGTAAATGTTAAATAGCAAGGGAGCGAGCAGCGAACCCTGCAACGTTCCTGCTGTAATCCTGTACTCTCAGGAGAGGGCGCCTTGAAATTTTGCTTGAAATCTTCTGTTATTGAGATATGAAGCGATTCATTTCAGCAGGTGATATGTGTATCCTCTTTCTATCATTTTTTGGATCAATCTTCGATGTCACACACGATCGAAAGCCTTAGCTACGTTCTAGAAGATTCTGCCTCGCGCCATGTCAAACAGCAGCTGTTAAAACTAACGACAAGTAATAAGTGTCGTGCATGTGACAAGTGAATAAAAATTCCACCATGAGTATCATTGTGAATGGAAAGAAAATCGAGTTCGGTGAGCTCGAGAAAAATATCTGCACACTCTCTACATGGACCGACACATGAATCTAGCGAGTTGTTCCCGTTTCCGCAGACGGAAATTAGTTTCTTTAAAGAGTGTTTGAGGAAATACTGAACTTCCACTCTCTTCAGCTACTTCAATTGAGGTCAACAACACATCCACCAAGCCTGTGGAGAAACCAGCAGAGCCTGCACCTGTTAGTGCACCCAGCACAAGTACAGCCAGTACCAGTGCAGCGCTATCAACGTTTACTGACGAATCCGACGATGGTTTCAAAACATAATAACAAACGTGACCGTAAAAACAACAACAAAAAATCCAACGCCACTTCCACCGATGACGTTCAGACACCAAACAAGTACTTTGTATTTCTTGACGGGAATATGGACAGCTCACGTCCCGGAAGCGCCAAAAATAAAATCACAACCACCGATCTTCGTGGAAAGCACCGTGAACTGGTCGGAAGTAGTGAAAATCGTGATCGCTAAAAACATTGCGATAAACGAAGCAAAACAAAATTGTAGATCAAAATCCAAGTCAACATCGTTGATGTTTATCGAAGCCTGGTCGCAGCACTAGACACTGCTAAGCTGGAATTCCACACCTTTCGTCTAGAAAGCGAGAAAAAACTACAAGTTATTATCCGTGGCAAGCCGAATAATATTGACACCGAGAAGTTGAAAGAAGAACTGAAGCATTCATTCCCAGTTCAATTACTCCACCGCATGCGAATGAAAACTTCATTGTCGCTTTTACTGATCTCGCTCACCAAGAACGAGGAAGGAAGAGAAATCTTCAAACTTAACAGACTTATGCATATGAAAATAAGCGTTGAATCCAAGAAGAAAACAACGAGGTCGTACAATGCCATCGCTGCCAGAACTTTGGTCACCCCCAAAGCGGCTGCCACAACCAGTGGAGATGTGTTCGTTGCGGCGAGAACCACACAACAAACACATACAAAAAAAAACAAGACACGTTAATCTATCGCAATGCGCCATCTGCGACGAAGCGCACACGGCGAGGCTGCAAACTAGTTTCGAAACCAAAGCCCAAACCAAAGCGTGCTCCATCAGGACCTGTAAAACCAGGTCACAGCTTCTCTGCTGCTACAGAAACACCCAGCATAACGGAGACTCAGTCCTTTATTTAAAATGCTTCAACCACAATTGTAGCATCAACAAGTAGCGAAACTGCAACTGAAAATATTGCTGAACTTACAACTAGACTGGCACTACTGATCTAGTTAATAACACGTGCGAGCACATCTAAGTTGATGACATTCGCATCTAGCGTGTTTCAGAGACTAAGCTCTGCAACATTCAAAACTGCCATCCTAACAACTTTGCCTTTGACAGCATCGCACCACAACTGTTTACATTTTTTAATAGCGAATAATCAGAAATTCACGCCAAATGACTTAAGACTGGCATTCTGGAATGCAGACGGCCTGAGGGAAAAATACAGACCAGCTGGAGGAATTCATCTGAAGATACGATGTGGACGTCATATTGGTTCAAGAAACCCACTTATCTGCCAATGATAAGAATCCAAATATTCGTAACTACCAATTCTCTAGAAAAGATCGCGACAGTTTTAAAAGTGGCACCGTAATATTTGTTAAAATAATCTTCGACTGCTCTGAAGTAGAACTTCCAAATCTCACTGCAACCAAGGGAAACGCCACCATAATAAACACTGACAACATGGGGCCGCTAAAAGTTGTCAGTTTATCAGCAACCTTCACTTGAACCCGAATCAGCAGATCTTAATCTGTTCTTCAACCAAGACCAGCTTCCATTTATTGTGGCAGGTGATCTTAACTCTAAGCATTCAGTCTACTTCAGCCAGAGAACAAATAAACGCGGCCCATTATCAAACATCACAACCATGGAGGAACTAAATGAAGCTGTAACGCTAAAATGCAACTTACAATGCAAAACTGCTCAATGGTTCTACAGTCCCGAGTAATATCTCAGCTAGACCTGCCATCTTTTGTGCAACAAATGATTGCAAATCACGGTCGCAGCGAGCCTATAAATGCTAGTAGTAGCGGCTTGTGACTCAAATAAATAAATATATATATATATATATATATATATATATATATATATATATATATATATATATATATATATATATATATATATATATATATATACGAGGGTGGTCCGATAAGTATTTAGCCTACAAAAGAATACCAAAAATTTTGGAAAAGTGGCGATTTATTTTTCAACATAATCTCCTTTGGGTTCGATACAATTGATCCAGCGATGCTCCAACTTCTTTATCCCGTCTGAAAAATACGTTTTCTGAAGGTCTGCAAAGTGCAAGATACTTTCTAAAATCTAATACTCAAATAATGCCTCTAAATGACATATGTACTACCACCAAGGTTTATCAGTGCCCAAACAAATTCTACAACCACCATCAGTCATCATGTGAACAAGAAATCTTACAACAATCCTCGACTCAGTGTCACTATTCTAAAATTAACATAAAAGAAAACCATATCGAAGTAATTCCGGAAATTAACAAGTATTTATTAATATTCCTTTACGAAGATAAAATAACGCTTAAGTGTTTAGACGAAGTAAATATCAAAACTCTGCGCGGAATCTATTTAGTAAAAAATGATAATAATTGTGAAATAATATATAATCGACAAAAATTAATATTTTTGAATAAAGAACCAGGACAACTTATAATTTTGCCAAAATTAAATTTCGCACTTTATACTTCGACATTAACAAATTTCTCAATAAACTTAAACCCTGTGAAGCTAGAAGACATTTCATTAAACCCTGTAGTCGCTATTAAAGAAGAAGCCATCAACATCCATGTGCCAAGTGTATGGACTGTTATGTTGTATATGTTAATCATAATAATTGGACTGTACTAATTAATAAAGTGGATAAAATCAAGGAAGCTAAGAAAACCGATCATCAATTCGAAATCGGAAGAAGAACAAATCGAGCTACCAGGAGGTACTCCTTTCTGAAGAAGGGAGGAGTTATAGTGCGGAATAGTGCTAACATAGACAATGAATACTTTTAAGAACATGACTTATGTAGAATTATCATATTACATTATACGTAGTTGTAGTTTAATGATGGGATATTCCTTGTATGTTTTAAGTTAGTCTTAGCTCAGAATCTGTACTAGTAGGAACTCCTAAAATCAAATAAATACTTTTTAAAAACAAAGTTAATTTGTTTAATAATATAATTTATATATAGTCCGCCATCTTGAAACAAAATGGCCGCTAGCTATCATAAAAAGTACTGCACTAATTCGATTCAAATTTGGATAGGCATAGACGAGAATCAATCTTAACGAATAGGTATAATAAAGCTTCAGTCCACCATCTTGAAACAAAATGGCCGCTAGCTAACCTGAGAAATACTGCACTGATTCGATTCAAATTTGGTATAGGCCTAGACGAGAACCAATATTAACATATATTTATAATAAAGCTTCAGTCCTATGCCATTCGAATTAAAACGTTTGCAGTTTCCGGTACGACTTTGCAATGACCATCAACAAAGGGATAATCACTACAAGTGTGTGCACTAAATTTGTAAAATCCATACTTTTCACATGGACAGCTATATGTGACATGCTCACGCGTCGGAAAACATTCTGATTTATTCGTGTACGTCCCAAATAGAAAAACAAAAAAATATGGTGTATCCAAAAGCACTTCAATAAACAGTATTAAACACTTTCTTTTTTTGAGTTGCAATGCAACGCATGCCGGAGCATAAAATTGTAGACCACGCGAACGAAATAAATAAATATATATGTATATATATATATATATATATATATATATATATATATATATATATATATATATATATATATATATATATATATATATATATATATATATATATATATATATATATATATATATATATATATATATATATATATATATACTCTTTTTGAAACTATTTACTAATAAATTAATAAAACATTAAAATAATGTATTACAAATTTAAGTGATATTTCAAAATTCCCACCAAATTGTCATCCAACTAAATGAGATTTTTTGACAGTATAAAAGCAATTACTGCATTGTCTTATAATCTATTTTATTATAATTATTTATTTGCATTATAGGACATACTGTTAACCGTAGTAGTAAAATAAATATAATTATTTTTAAAATTAATTTTATGTAACTCGTTTCATGATCATGTCTTTATTTTTGCTCTAACTTCATAACTTTAATTGACAACTTGTGTCATTTCTCTGGTGGACTTGAGATTGCTTGTGTCTTGTGGTCTAAGCTATTATTATTTTACCAGATTGTTTTCATGCTAATACATTTGACAACTGTTGACATTTGGTAGGTTGTACTGCAATTAATCTATTTACAATATTACTAACAAATAACTTTATATTTGACATTGCTATCTGTTCTTCACATATACCACAATTTGTTAATTTGTTTACTAGATGAAAATAAAATACAAAATATACTTGAACAGCAAAAAGACATTATTAATCTTGTCATGAATACTGGAAAAATGCAAAGACAATAATTTTTTTTAGAAGAACCTGTGCATATCAACCTTGTCAGAAAAAATATCTAGGTTAAAGTTACAATAAATCATACTTCATATTTCTTCATTTATTGTGTTGATCATTATTATTTAAAACAAATATACTCTTTCTTACTAGATGAAATTTAATTGAAAAGAAAATACAATAATTTTGACAGCTAGAAGAAAGAGAAAATGGTTAGTAGCTTAAATAAATTTCTTATAAGATTTACACAAACTCTCATCATGATAAATCAATTATTCTATGCTGAAATCTACATTCAAATGAATCATCCGGCCTGAAGATAGCACCAGAACGACGATCTGACTTGATTTCTTTGAAACAAAATATTATTCTTGTTATGAATGAAACTTATTATGTATTGTACATAATTTCAAAGTATGGTAATATATTAAATACCATTAATGTTATGAACAAATGATGAAATAAATTACACTCAAAAATGTACTTTAAGTTCTCATAAATACGACGATCAATTTTAATTTAAAAATTGTCTATATTTAAGAATCTGTCCTTCTAGAATATAGTAAATTTTTATCTAATTTAATTGTAAAATATTCAAAACAAGACTTCTTTGTGTATTTTTGTTTTTTTTTCAAAAGTCCCGCATTCAAATTGGAAAAAAAATTAGTATATTATAGAAGACCAGATTCTTAAATTTAGATAATTTTTTAATTAAAATTGATGGTCACATTATTTATTAAATTTCATCTATAACGATTATTTTTCTTTTGAATATGCAACGTTACAATTGGTTAAGTACAAATAGAAAAACTATACGGATCTAATTATATGCCTGATCAGATTTCATATAGGAATTCGGATCGGATTTCGGATCGAATCACGGATCGGATCTTGAATCAAATTGGAGTGGATATCAAAATTTTCGAAAATGCCGACCTCTACAAGAAATATTTGTTCAAAGAAGTGCAGGCGGTAGGGATCGGCAAAAGTATCCGAATCCGATCCAATCCGAAGTCGAATTTGGGATCGGATCGGATCAGAACTTTCGGATTGGATTTGGATCGGATCCGATCCAAACGTCGGACTCAATATCCGACCCAAAAGTCGGATACAAGTATTCGATCCGAAAATCGGATAAAATATCCGATCCGAAAGTCGGACAAAGTAACCAATCCGAAAGTCAGATACCTAAAAAATGTCGGATCAAACATCTGAAGTAGGAAACATATTCGATCGGAAAGTCGGATAAAATATCTGATTCGAAAGTCGAATAAAACATCCGACCAAAAATTTACATACACAGCATGTAGGTATCCACTCCGAGTAAAAAACATAAATTCCATTCTAAAGAAATGTAACGCTACGTAGAATTTATAAGCATTTATGATCTCGCATCAGATTGGATCTCAGATCGTATTTCGGATCTCATAGTTTTTATAATTTTAGTGAAATTAAGGAATCAGAAGTTAATATACATGGAGACCACTTGATAAATTATAAGTATTTTATAAAGACGTGTTTTAATATCTCGAGCTTTTGCTGGACGATTTACTTTCAAAATTCTTCTTAAACCTCGTAGATCAGCACGGGAAATGGCTGAAGAACGGCCATTTTTTAAACTTTCAGATATTCCACCAATTTTTTTATATAAGTTTTTAATATTTTGTACCATAGATCTCGCAATAGAATGAGAAATTTATATTTTTCTTGCAGAAATACCATTTTTATGAGCATTTATTATAGACCACAGTAAATCTCTCGTCAAAGCTTTACAACGATCCATTTTATTTGAAAAAAAAATAATATCCTCAAACGGCAATGATAGTTTTGTATTGAATTTTTTCATTTGTGTTTTGTTTTAACAACTATTTAATTTAAAACATGCAAATAAATGCCTTCTAAGACATACATTTTTTGTTGGCTGAACTTTTATGAATCTGTTGCCGTAATACTTATTTGATGATAGTTTTGTAAACGTATTTTTACTAATTTTAAAGTTAAATTAATGACAGAAAAATTTGGAAGATGCCCGGACTAGAACCGGAGACCTTCTGCTGCCGGGCAGACGTGTTTACCACTAAATCACGCCTCCTGTATGAGATGAGGCGTCAATCGAATTCTTCTGTCATAGTGTCTAAACACGGCACCGAACCAAAGACTCCTATATATTATAGGTATTGACACCGGGTTTCGTCTGTAGCAACATAAGACGAAATTCTTTTGTCATGAAGTTAACTTTAAATTAGACTTGGGTCATTATTAATTATTAAAAAAAATAGAATAACTTTTTGTGGACTACCCCATTGTGTAACATTGTCACAACTGGCATTTTTTTTTTACATATTTGTTCCAAAATAGAACTTTTATAACATGAAACTTTTTTTCATTAGAAAACTTTTCAATGCTTTCTAATATATATAATTTGAAGTACTCGTATTTTGGTCTAAAATAAATTAGAAACTCTTGCGAAAGGAAAAACTCATTTCCCATGTTAAACGCCTATGGCCAATTGTTTAACACGCTGTATATCATCATGACCTCTTTCATCCATCAGGTTTCAGTTAGTTTTTCTTATGGCTCCTTGCAGAAATTATACCGTTTTCTATCTTTTTCGAAATCTTGCAGTATTTTTGGTATGGCATCATCTCATGTCTTCTTCTTCTTTTCCTGTCATTCTTGATTTCTTTAAATTTTGTTGAACTCCTTTATTGTTCTTAAACAATTCATTGTTATTGTCTAGATTTTGTTATTTGTCTTTCTGTTACCCCAACAGTTGTGCATTTTTTTTTTTGGTTTTGCAGAACGCACGTATACTCTTTCAATAACAAAACTTTAGTTTCGATGTATAAACAAAAAAATAACGTGTTTTTATTTCTGTTTTTTAAAATATTACTTTTAAGGTTGCAATAGAAATTATACAGCAGTTCAAGGAAGATTATTGAATGAAGGAATTACGAAAGAATGTACTATTAAAATTTCAGCGCCTATAAATTACACAATTTCTCTCTATTTCCAAGGATTTTTCATAAATGATTATCAAAATTGTAAACTTTCTGGAATGGAGGTAATTGTTTGTTCTTTTTTTTAATTTTTTATTTTTGTCATTAAGCAACTTAATCGTGTGATTATTATAGATTCATGATGGTAATTCTAGTGATGCACCTCAATTAGCAAAATTGTGTGGATATCAAATACCTAATTCTGTATTTTCTCATACTAATGAACTTTGGATAAAAGCCAAAACGCAAAGAAGAGGTTTAGGAATATATGATATAATTTATACGACAACTAATCAAGGTATATGACATGATATAGATTTAGATATATCCAGATTAAATTTTAACTTGTTTGTATAGGTCGTGGATGCGGAGGGAATATATTCAATTACATGGGTAGATTTACAAGTCCTATGTATCCAAATAATTATAGAAATATTTCCGAATGTCGTTGGAATTTGTCAGTTCCTCGAGGTTTAAGAGTTGCTCTGAAATTTTCAAGTAAGTAATTGAAAAAATTCCAGTTACCGAGTAAGTGACATCAACTTTGAAACACATGGAATATATATATATATATATATATATATATATATATATATATATATATATATATATATATATATATATATATATATATATATATATATATATATATATATATATATATATATATATATATATAAGGAGGTTTTTACTTCAAAAAACAGAAAGATATGTAAATAGTCACAGTCACAATGCGCGAATTATAAGCAAAAATAACATTTTTAATATGAACATAATAAATAAACTTTCGAAAATAATTTTCATGTTGAATTAAGAAAATATGAGAATATGAGTACCAATTATTTCCATACTATATCTTATAATACACCTTAGTTATTAGTACAACTAGTAACGAAAGCGATATTTTTTTTATGAATGAATATTAGGTATTAGTAATGCTCAGTTTTTCAATCTGCTCATATGTTTCTGTTATAATTATGTTAAAAATAGGAGAATACATATAACTTTGTTGCTGTTAGTTAATATTTAATTAACAATCGATTGAAAAATCGTGAATTAATGGTCGTAGGAAATAAATTATCCTAAATTTATCTCAGTTGCAATAATTTTTTTTTTAATTGACAGTATTTGATTTGGGGCCAATTGACACCTGTACGACCGATTATGTGGAATTAATTGATATTAATGCAATTAGCAGGGAAGAAACAGTCAGATCAAGATATTGCTCGACAGTAAGTATTTTGAAAATTATAATTCTCTTTAAATGTAAAGCGAAAATTTAAAATACTGAAAAGAGAATGTATGAATTATAACTAGTAAACACAACGCAATGACAAAACCGAAGTTTACATGTTTGAAATACTATTGCCGAAAATTGAGTTTTTAATAATCACTAAAAATAAATTGTATAATATGATAAGAGTTAATATTCGAAATTTGTAAAATGGTGTGTTAGAATAACTCAATAACAAAGCGAACCTAGTGTCAAAATTTGAAACTACGGCAAAGAAGCACTTTTATGAGATCTGTATGCTGTTACATAAGACGTTACTGTTTCAATATTGTTTGTGTATTTTCGAAAAAAATTTAACTAAAATTTCATCCTTATACCATTTTGCTTCAGTAAGTACCTACAAATTAATTGTAATAAAATTAAAGGTATATTCCACAAATAAGTTAAGAACAAAGATAACCTAACTAGTTAATAAATTTGGTATCTAAACTGAAAAATTAAAAATAATGTACTACTTAAACTAACACAACAAGAAACACTGTAATCTATATAAATTTTTAAGAAAAACATAGAAAATATTAAAAAATATAAGAATAAAACAAAGAAATACTACAGTCTGCAATGTTACACTTACGGAAGTCAAACAAAAGTGCTCCTTTGTTCAACTTTTGACATATGGATTTTAGCAACATCTCTTGTTAGTGAGTTATCCCAATTGTATATTAAAAATTAGATGTTAAATTGTCAGAGATGGATACAAGAGTTAAGTCTAGACACTAGGAAATAAGTTTTAGTTTACAAAAGGTTAATTATTTTAAATACATTTTTGTTGGCATAATAATACGATAGCGATTCATTAAAAATTGCATGTAAACGAGAAAATGTTTTATAAAATAATGGTACGTTATTGGAGCACGTTTTGAAACTATACAAATATATTTCAAATCACAATAAATATAAAACACAATAAAAAATTATTTTTTGTTAAATATAACATTTTATTTGATATTCCGATATAAAAATAACAATTTTTATTTACAATTTTTAATTAATACATTTTTTTATCTATTTATAACTAATATCTTAGTTACATTAATACTAAAAAAATCCCTCTATTGATTCGTAAATAATAAAAATATCCTACATTTATTAAATTTAGATTAGTAACTGATAAATAAAATAAATATATCAGCACGCCGTTTTACCCATTACTGGGTGTGGCACTCTGCCTAGCAGATCTCGGTAAGTTATAATTTATGCACGTGAAGTGTGGTTACCAACTGTCAAATCACGGCCTCCAAAGATGTTAGTGGAGGGGAAGCTACACGAGTAATTTTAATATGGTGAAAATGTTCGTTGGCTGTGGGAATCGAATCAGGGTTCTCAGGATCTACAGGCCGACTCGATACCACTGAGCTACCTACCCCATTTAGACTAACAACAATCTTTAATATAACAGATTTGTACTTGCACACAACTTTTTATCCAAATCTCTTACAGCCGGATTCTCAACAAAAATTTTAGGTAATCTTCAGTTTTATCTTATTCAAATAAAGCTAAAAATATTCTCACAAAATTTAAATAGATTCAAATATAATTCTATTCCTATTTGGTTCTGATGTAACGCGGTAGTTGATCACGCCATTATATTCTACCGACAAGTCAATTCTAATATGGCATTCATACGCGTTCGCGCTAAATGCATTCTACCGACAAGCCAATGTAAAGCTTAAATAGCACGGTGAAATAAATCGACATACTTGTAATAAATAAAATATATTAAAATATACATACATACATATCTTCACGCTATATCCCATCAAATGGGGTAGCATGAACTCTAAAATCACTCATAAAATAATCACTCTTTACATTCATCAAATAATCAGCCCTCGTAAAACATTAACATTCAAACACGACACCCCCCACTTTAACCACATTCATAAATCACTCCATGTAAACTCATTTATTTATTAAACTCAAAATAATTTATCACACAACCAACCTTCAATCATTCCTATTCACTTACTCGTATCATTCATCTTCTTTCTTCGACGTACATAACATATGCTTAAAACATCTCAAATTATTCACGCTTACTCCTAACAATGAATCTAATAACGAAACTAAAAACGAATCTACAAAGATTCGAAAAAATTAAAGCGATCGCCTGCACTTGTAAATGAAAGGAAAGTCCACACAATGTAGTAACTTAAAATGAAACAAAAAGATAAGAAAGGAAGGGAGTGTCGCCCTGCGCTTGTTTTTGAAAGTGAATTTCACACAATTGCAGTTAACGACTACGTAAGAACTAAAACGCATTAAAAGATTATCAAGCTAGTGGTCAAGGTTGAGGGATTCAACCTTGACCACTATCTTGGTTCACAAATCGTGTAATCTTGGTTTTTCCTTTCCTTCGTCTACTGATGACGAGAACTTAGTTCTCGATATACGTATTTAGATTTATCTTTATATTGATTAAGGCTTAGTGGTTAAATTTATTTTTAGTTATATCTTTGCCTTAGATTTTTACTTTTTACTCATTTACTTGACCCAGTCTCACACCATTCGCCGAAACATTGCAGTCAGTCACCAAATCGTTCTTTTCAAACACTAACATTTTCCATTTATCAACATTTAATAACAGATTTAAATCGTTTTCTACTTCTTTTATACTTAGAATCATTCGTTTCAATTGCTCTTTAGATTCACCCATAACAACATTCATCCGCATACGCTAACGCAAGGGCAACACTACCACCAATATATGCACCATTCACCCTATTCAACGCCGTTCGTAACAACACATCCATGTACAAATTAAAGAGCCATGGAGGCATACCACAACCTTGTTTCACGCCAATATCTGTTCAAAACCAATCACTCAATCTACCATTAACTCTCACCGCAGCCTCACTACCTTCGTACAGCGCACGAATTGCCCCCAACAAATTACCATTTATACCGTACTGTAGAGGTACATTCCATAATGTCTCGCGATGAACACTCTCATATGCTTTTTTAAGATCGAGAAAGCCACAAAACCCCCTCTTGTTCTTAGCAAGTGACTTCAACAATCATACGAAGAGAAAACAATTGATCCACACACCCTCTCTCAGGTAGAAAACCATATTACTTGGAGATTGTATCCTACTACACTCAGCAAACTTATCGCACGAAAATTAGTATTAAAATTTACATACATTGTTTTCAATACGTTTTATTTTATTATGATAATAGTAATTTATAAAACAATATGTTACATATTATACATCTATTCAGAATCATCACTATCAGAATCGTCAGAGTTTAAGTTTATTAGTGGTTCAACGTCCCTATTCTTAACACTTAAATATTCAAATTCCATTTTTTTTACATGATTCACGCAGTTCTTCCACATATCCGCATTATTTTTTTCTGTTTCATTTCTTAATAATGTAACAACACTTTCGCTTAGTTGAGGTGATGAATTATGTGCCCGGAGTGACCTTTTTAAATTACTCCAAATTAATTCAATCGGATTGAATACGCAATAATAAGGAGACAATCTTAAAATTATGTGCCCAAACGATGTTGCAATATTATCTACTACATATTCTTTTGCAAAATTGTTTTGTTTTATTAAATTATATAATATTTCTTTGGTGATTTTTGAGGGCACAGATATATTTCTTTTCTAAAAAATAAATCATTTCGCATTTTTTAGAAGATTTATTTGGAATTTTTTCTTCTTGTCTTGAATGATACGATACGTTGTCCATCACGATTACTGAGTTTGGTGGGAATTGAGGTATCAATTTGGTTTTAAACCATTCTTCAAATAAAGAGGAATTCATATCTTCATGATAATCAGCATTAGAGTTTTTAATATTTTTTGCTGATACCATGAGGCAATCGTTCACCCAACCATTTTCACTACCTGCATGTAATATTATGATTTTTTTTCCTTTATTTGACGGAGCGTTTAATGCACTTTCTTTTTCGTCGTATACCCAGCCTTTAAATACTGTGTCGTACGTATCAAAACAAGTTTCGTCCAAATAACCAATAACACGATTTTCAGCTCTAAATTTTGAAATTGAATTGATATATTCCAAGGAATTTCCATAACATATCTACGAGAATTTAATTTTTTTAAGCATTGTCGTACTGATTCTTTGCAGCACTCAAAATCTAATTCATTTTTTAAAACTATTCTCAATGATTCTAATGTGTTCACAATATTTTTCTTGTAATCACGGCGAATTCTTTTCTTTACAGGTGTTCCTCGCTGAATCACAGATTTAACTGTGCTTATGGACACCTACAAAGAAAAATACGAGAATGTATTGATAAATATGTATTAAATTTAATGTTGTTTATTCAGAATAAATCACTTAATGGTATTTTTTATTTTAAAAATATTAAATGCATGAAAATATTACTATAAATTCTACTTCTAACTGAAGTTAAAAAAATATTGATAAACTTTTATTAATAAAAACTACAAGCTACAGTTCATGCGCGTCAATTCTATCTGAAGTTGTTATTCTATTTTCCGTTACAATGTAACAAATTTAATTTGTTACTATTATTATTTAATAATATAACTACAAACTAAATGAACATGTATAAATACCTTTAATAAATGAGAAGTTCTTGTCATAGCAAATGAACAATCTCTACTTTCTGTCAATAACGTGTTGTAGCAGTTTAAAACCATTATTTGACCATGTTCTTGCTCTTTTTCACCTCAGTCGCTTCTTTTACTTCTTCATCCCACCATGCATTTTTTGAAGAAGAGCCTAA
The DNA here is from genome assembly GCA_911728475.2 of Pterostichus madidus. Classification (NCBI taxonomy): domain Eukaryota; kingdom Metazoa; phylum Arthropoda; class Insecta; order Coleoptera; family Carabidae; genus Pterostichus; species Pterostichus madidus. Next base: position 14,407,080 of record OU452304.1, on the reverse strand, counting down.
ACTACATTCACCACAAACTTCTTATGCACATTTAAGAACTGTATTCTTAAATTTCAACCAAACATCATTTATGCTGCATTAAAAATTAAGTTCACATACAGGAAAAAATTAATTTATTTTCTTAACAAACAAATCTCTAACATCCTCATTCTGCAGCAAACTGGATTTCACACGAAACATTTTTTCGGTATTTTTCACCCTCACTCTCCAACATTTATCTAGACGTATACGCGATACCACCAAATAATAATCATTCGTACAACTAAACTTCTCAATCGTTCATCATACAAAATAAAATCAATCATACTCCGTCTATTCTCACTAACATTCTCCCATGTATACAAATGAGCTAGTTTATGTTTAAAGACAGAGTTGGAAACAAAGAGATCACGCTCCAAACAGAAAGAAACTATTTTTCTACCCTTTTCATTCACTCTCGCATCACCAAACTTACCCAATACATTCCCAGACATGCTTCTCTTAACTCCCACCCAGCCATTTAAATCACCAAATACAATAACTTTCTCACCTGAATCACATCACTATCTACCAAATTCCAAAATCTATCCGTTTCAAGATCATTTTCGGATTCGGTTGGGCCCTAAACTGACACAACGAAGATTCTATGAAAGCCTACCTTTAATCTCAGCCAAAGAATTCTCCATGAAGTACAACCATAATCCCTCCCAAACGGTTTAATTTTTTCACTAACAAGAACACCCACATCATGCTTTGCATGTTCATTCTCAGCAATACTCGATCACAAGCAAAACATTCCATCCACCTCTTCCTCACTACATCCTTTCCATTTAGTCTGACTGACATACGAAACATCAACATTATACACACGCATTACATTCATCAATTACTTTTCTTTGCCAGTTATACCCCTTACATTCTACGAACCAAACTTACATTCATCAAATTTCACCCATTTATTCTTCATATAACCAAAAGAAAAAAAGAAGGATTCTCTCGGTAGAAGAGTATAAATTAAGGTAGCTTACCAGGCTTATCCTTAAAACATAAAATAATGAAATGCATTAAAATACAAATTGAAAAAATTTACAAATTAATATTAAAGTTAATATTAAATTACTAAACAAATTAACCAAAAATTGCAAACAACGACGTATAAACAAATGTATTATTTTAAGCTAATTACATGGCAAGACTACATCTTGCACATCCAGACGAGAGACAATTTGGCTTGATAAAAGCCAAAATAACAATCGCTAATTTTTTTTTCCATGGGATGTGCCTATAAGAGATAAGAGGGTGAAATCGTCGAGTTGGTTCAAGATAACCGTTTGCATGTACTAGTTTGCATAAAAAATCCAGATGCAAAGGTTAGATCTATCCCAGACCAACGCTTAGCTAATAACAGCGAGACAATTCAGAAAAGCCATAAACTTGATAAATAATGCAACGTTTTTCGTCTTCTCTGGAAGTGTGTAGGTCTTAAAATTGTAACTCACAATTAATTATGTTAAACGAAAATAAAATATATTTATTTAATAAATAAATACTAATAATAAAGGATATTCATTTAAACTAATTATCACTTTAACACAATTTAAACATTAATTATTATTACACGTAGACTAATATTATTTATATAAAGTTCATAACAATTACTATTTATTATCACTGTATGTTTCTCTCACGGAGTCTGAAATCAATTGTCAACTGTTCCTTCAAGCAGTCAAGCGCCCGCTTTTATACAAAAGACCTTCTCAAAGTTTGCGCGTTCTAACCTGCGCGCTATGATTCATGCGTACAGTTGGCCTCGCTACAACGTCACCTCGAACGTTCTCGACCCGATAACTCACGCGTTGAGCATACTCGTCACAATAATAATCTAAGGAATACTGAAGTTATTACAAACATATGCACTAATAAATTTGACAAACAAAATAAACTCTGTCAAGTCTTTTAGAAAGATACTTAAGAAAACATTTAATTAGTCTGTATCTCTTGAAGCTGAGTTGATAGTGTAAAATTTTAATTATGTTAAACCAAATTCTGAAATGTTTCACTTTGTTTCATTGAGAATGTATTTTTTTTTAATATCGGGTTAAAATATAATCCTAAGTTATTCAAGGAGAATTCGCAAATTACCTTCGTATTTACTAATTTAAAATAAATTACATATACTACAATCCAAAAAAATATGTACATTGTCTTATGTTCACTTTATGACGCATTAAAATATAATAAAATCAGTTGCGTAGCTAGCACTGGCTGAGCCCTGTATCAAAGATTGCTAAGGAACTCGTATAATAAATAACAAACGCATTAATTTATACATTATTAAAGTTTTATTAACGCACTAGTGCGTTTTTGGAAATATTACTACACTCGTGCTTTAATAAAGTATTTATCGGACAGAAAACGATGGTTACCATGGTTTTATTAAAATTTGTTTAAATGTTAAATATTTATGAGAATTTTCAATTCAAAATTATTTTTGTTTTAATTTTAATTTATTTCGTGGTCCTAGATAAAATTATGTACTATATACGTGCAATAATGCATCATTGCGGAAATTTCACTCGTGTATCTTAATGACGCTCTTATTCCACTAATATTGTAAAGAACTAATATAATACAGAATGAATATAGTTTCTGTGTTAGTTTAATAACTTTTGTTGATATATTCTGGTATAATTTTTTTTCTGTATTTGTAGGACAATCCAGCCATATTTTTTGCAGGAAGTAATTATATGGCAGTTCGGTATATAACAAGCACAAATAATGCAGGATCTGGATGGGTAGCTGATTTTAGTGGAAAAGAACAAATATTTAGTTCAAATAGCACATTTTAATACATTAATGCTCGATTTTATAAACGACAGAATAAATTGACATCCATAGTAAATGTATTGAAATAAACATATACGCATATATTTTATTTATTTCATGACATATAATATTACTGTCAAAAATTCGACTATCATTTGAATAAATACATTTTATTTACTTTGAAATAAATTAATTCGGCGTTTATAAAACCGGAAAAAAAAATATAAAAATATTGTTTGAAATGTTTATTAATTACTATTTCTAATTATCATACAATGTATAATTGTTAAAAAATGTAATAATAAATGATTTTTTTTATTGTACCCCATAAGTATAGATTTACTAATTTGTACGTAGTCAAGAAATTTAAATTTTGTTTGTACTGGTTCGTATTTCAGGTCTTCCTTATCTAACTTTCTGTTTTGCATTGTTTTCATAGCGTTTTAATATTGTTTTGTGAGTTTATTTGTGCAGATGTGCACGTGTAAGTTATTTAATAATAACTATTCTTTGCGTTTGTTAATATACACTTTCTTAAAAAAAATTGTTTAAATTCATAGATACTTTCCATTTTTATCCAAACATCAATAAATTAGAATAATAAGTGATAGTATACTGCCGACACACATTTACGGAAGAAGGCGCATCGACACCTTCTGAGATTATTTAATATATATTTATAATACTCGTATATCAATTTACTTTGTAAAACAATTTTATGTCAATATATATTATGTTGTAAACAACCAAGTAAATAAATACAGTTCTGCAAAAGTTAATTCATAAATTAAGTATATTTCGACTAATCTCGAGTTACGCGATTATTACCATAACAGATCTCTATCAATAAAAATATCTCGAATAAAGTATTTACGGAAATTTATTCCAATGGTTTTAGAAGTTTAATTCATGATTTAAGTTAGGCGGTTTAAATCTGGGACAGCCTGTATTTGTTAATTTTACATTAAGAATATGTTACGCTTACCTTTTGTTTTATTTATAAATTCATCAGCTATTGAAGTAATATCTTTCATATGAGCAAGAAGTATTGTAATTAGGTGGAAGATATAATTAAAAAAAATAAATACATATTCTATAACATTTTTAGATTATTATTTTTTTTTTATTTTATTATATTACATTGGTGTTTCGACAACGTTGGTCATTAACACCCGGTACAATATATTTTGTTTACATTTATTTGTTACATTATGCTTGTTGGTATTTTATATTTATATTTTTGAAAATAATTGGGTTTCCTTTAGGAATGCTATCATTTTCGTTAGGTTTGTAGTGTCTTCTTCAGTGCTTCTTTCAGTGTGTTTGGGATCTGGAATTTTAGTCTTGTTGCGGTGTATTGTATTGAGTTTTTGAGTAGAACTCTCATTGAAAATACTTTTATGCATAGTTACAATGCATCCCTTTACTCGGCTTAGATGGATGCATTGGCTTCGCTGCCCCTTATAAGTCGTCGCCACTATTTTCAACAATGGTGAAGTTGCTGGTACTATAATTTACTGTAATTTAATGCGTGTGATAAAGTTCAAATCGTTCAACAAGAAAATACTATAAAAGTAGATCAAAATGAAGATGAAATCAGCTTTAATACGTACATGTACAACAAATAGTGTATAATTTTGTAAATGTCTATGTATGTCATTTCAGTAATTTTGTTACGTATATTAGCGTTTGTTAAATCGTGGTAAAGAAACAATTCGTAGCTCGTTATAACTATCGCACAAATTGATTAGAATCGTATATAATAACTTATATATTACAACCGTATCACCGCAGATTTGCGCCCCGGGCTGACAAGTCCCACCTGACCGTACCTGAAATTATAATGGAACGTGAGCGACGAAACGTAGTGAACCCTACGATTATGATTTCATTACAAAGATATCGTTCATAAATACTGAATCACAAACAGCTTAACTTACACGACCATACGTAACATAATATGCGATAGCATTGTCCGGTAATGCAAATTTGTTCATACATTTGCCCGCGAACACGCTCCGATGGAACATAGTGTAACGTTTTTCGTCTTTCTTGAAGTGTGTAGAATTTTTAAGGCACAAAAATAACTCACAACTATTTATGTTAAACGAAAATAAAAGTATTTATTTAATGAAATAAAAATACAAAAATGAAAGAAACTTATCTAAAATTAATTAACACTACAATAAAACTTAAACATTACTAATAAATATTCAGACACTAATATTATTTATATAACATTCACTAAACCAACTATTTATATTACGTACACTAGAGGTGTTATTTATTTCACGACATTTATGTTACGTGTTCGCAGTCAACTGTCAACTGAACTCACTCGTGCCGCTCGCTACGCTTTTATACTGCCGTCCATAGAAGAGTTCCCGAATCTTCCCTCTCTCGCCCTCCACTCGCACGCTCAAATATGCGAGCTCGCTCCATGCACTTGGGTGGTCCCGCTGCTACGCTCTTGTTCCCGAGAAGGTTTCTTGAACGCTCTCAACTGACTAGCTTTATATTCATTACAATAGGTATGTATCATGAATACACACATCACTGTTAATGTTGACTCGCATGATCTCGCAACAGTGGTGTAGAATATATAGATCCGCATGATCTCGTAGTGTTGATATAGATCCGCATGATCTCGTATCTTAAGGGGCTAATGTAGCTAGGTTGCGCACAGCATAAACATGCTTTTGAATGGGAGATGAAATATGGGCTAAATATAGTCGGAATAATTTAATTTTTTTATTAAATTGAAGACAAAGATTGAATCTATGTCATTTGAGTGTTGAAATTTTTGATTTAGTTTTAATTTTGTTTTTACAATGTTATAAACTTGTGTAACTTCAGATCAGTGTTACTTAATAAATGAATAAAAATTGCAAATTTCAACACTGAAATAACATAGATTGTACTTTTATCTTTAAAATAAACCTTTGTTTATGAAAATATATTTATATTTAGTACCAATTTTAACCCCCCCAAGAAGCACTGTTTACATGAAAACTCGACTCTAGTAGACGGCGTGAGCTACCGCTACTAGTGGTATAAACTGAAACTAATATTAGGCTCCGCCCCTTGGCCTTGTGTCTGTGTAGGATACATTTCACAGAAATTTCTGTTACACGCATTTCTTACGTTTTATTTTATTTCTTTATATTGCAATGGGTAACCGGAAAGGGTATAAAGCATGGTAAAATTTACATGCTGTTAGAAGAAAGAGTACTAATCTACGGGAATATAACAGGTATTCTTAATGATTATATTATTAAAATATGAATTTACAGTACTGAACTTATTTAGAATCTCAATTGGAACAGTACATTTTATATTTATTATAGAATTTTCTTGAATATTATGATTTGATATTGCACAAAGGCATACCAATATTGTCTTATTTATATAAATATAACCAAACAATACTAAACATTGTATTTGTTGATTTCAGAAAAAAAAATGCTGAATCGAATAAGTAAATAAAAAAAATATATATATTTCCATATAAAATAAGTAAGTTCCATGAAATATTTTTAGAACTACTGATCTAAAGAAATTCTTGTTTCGCTCATTAAAGTAATGTTATAAAAAAAAAATTGTAGGAGTAACAAAGTCTGTCAAGACTTTGTTACTCCTACTCTTCTCGAGATAGCAATGGTACGCCACTTAAAATGAACACCTGTATATCTTATGGAATGAATAATAAATTAAATCTTTAGTAAAAAATTTAAAAATAATAACACGAAATTAATTGTTTTCACCATCCTGCTAAAAAGAAAAATTTTCTTACTTGAATTGAGAAAAAAAGTCGTACATTTTGTCCCATCGAAAGAAAAAATTACTTTCTACCCTAGAGAACCATATTAGTAGCAACTGGAAAACAACGATATTATGATTTGATATGCATAGCAATATCGTCTTATTTATATAAATATAATCAACAATGACAACACATTGTTTAAAGATTGATTGATTACGCCAAGAATTGTAGTTCCAATAAATCTTATTTAAATCAATTTATTTCAGAAAATTTAAAATAAATAAATAAATAAATATATCATCACGCCTTCTATCCATTACTGGATGTGGCACTCTGCCAAAGCAGATCTCCGTAAGTGATATATTTTGCGCGTTAAGTGCGGTTACCGGCCGTCAAATCACGGCCCCCAAAGATGTAAGTGGTGGGGGAGCCACAAGAGTAGTTTTAAAATGGTGAAAATTGTTTGTCGCCTATGGGAATCGAACCAGGGTTCTCAGGATCCACAGGTCGACTTGATACCATTGAGCTAGCTACCACATAAATAAAAAATAATAAAAAATTAACTTCGAAAATTAATACAGAATGTTCAATTTAGTTGTGTCATCATTGATATCTCGAGAACTATAAGAGCTACAAGGTTGGTTAAATTAACAAAGAAATACCATTTTCTAAGTGTATTACAAAACTATTAACAAATATTTTTTCGACCAATGGTTCTCAAAATACGGGCTGCAACTTTCTTATTTTAAATGGGAACCTTATTTTTCTTATTCGATTCAGATTTTTTTCTGAATACAACGTCTACAAAGTGCAGTACCCTCACATTACAAAATTTGTAACAAAAATGCATATTAAATTGATATTAATTTAATTAAAATCACATAGAATCAGCGTGCTATGACAGAAACAAATGAACAAATTATAATATTTTTGTTTGTTTGATTCATTATTATACGACAATACAATTATTTTGTGAAAAATTAAATAAATAAATTTTATTAGTCATTTGGCACAGATTTTTATGCGATTTTAATTAAATGAATGTCAATTTTTGTCTGAAATTTTGTAATGTGAGGGTGCTGAACTTTATAGCCATCGAATTCAGAAAAAAAATACTGAATCGAATATGCAAATAAGAAAAATAGGTTCCCATTTAAAATAAGAAAGTTTCATCCGGAATTTTGAGAACCACTGGTAAAAAAAAAATTGTTAATAATTTTGTAATAGACTAATAAAATGGTATTTCTTTGTTATTTTAACCAACCTTGTCGCTCTTATAGTTTTCAAGATAACCATAGAGCTACAACTAAATTGAATACTCTGTATATATACTTCAGGAAATATTGAAGATTATAAACGTTGTTTAATTTCATTATTCTACCATTGCTATTTCGAGAGCTATGAGTTTGGCTAAATTAGACAAAAATTTCTATTTTACAAGACTATTACAATGAGCCTACATTTTTTTTGCGAAAGCGACGACATGTCTGAGATTGCCCTCCAAAGGGGCAAAATAATTTTCATTTAATTTAAATTGTAGCTGTTATAGTTTCCGAAATCCCAATGATGGCAATCGAAAATGGGACAGCCTGTATATCATAAGGAAAATTACCACTTGTCCCTATTTTATCAATCATCTTGTATTATTAAATTTGTTATTTATAATTAAAATCAAATATTTTCAAAATATAGGTGGAAAAAATGTAATCTTCCCTTGTTAACCAATAAGAAACCACAAAGGTGATCAAACCTACAAGTAATGATTCAACTTGTATGAAAGTTATATAATATTTATTTATTTTATGTTAAATATCGTGATGAAAATTTTATTCAGCAACCTGTTGAATGTAACAACTCATATGTTGTTTAAATAAAAGTATAATAATTTTTATTAACATGTTTCTTAATTTCTCAAAAAAATTTAATGTCAAAATTTGAATGTAGAACTCTAGATAGAACTATAATAAACTTAAATTATATAGATAATTCAATACTACTATAAATATAATATTGTGAAAATAAACCTTTTTGTTTTTATCAAATTATTTTATTAATTATATATCATGGGTTTCTTATATAAGAAAGTTTCCTCAACTATTATTTGTGCGCGTAATTGTCACATCGTGTATCTAGTGAATTTCAATTTCTTACATCTTATGATTCACCAAGGGGCGTAGCCCAACGACTAGAATTGAGCCAGCCTCCTTGTTACTCGCCACCACACACCGCTGGGAACGATTGACTTTTCAGTTGGGTACATTACGCTCTTAACGGTACGGATTCGCATAATCCCATTATGCGTAATAAGTTGGTCGTTCAAAGTCTTCGTTGAAATAGTATGCATGAATGCAACATAAATGTAAAACCATATCAAATATTGCTACGGGAATAAACGTAAGAAGATTAAGAACTCACCCCTCAAACAGTAATGCATACGCGTATAACGTTTCACCTACTGCACTTTTATTTGCTCCGAAATACCTCTGCGCTCGTGGACGAAAACCAACTGCCGGACAATCTAATAAAATGTCTATATCATTAATGGTTATGAAACTATCTATAATAAATTAATGCTATGTTACGTCAAAAAAAAAAAATTAATGAATCAAATTACATAAATTAATAAACAAAAATGAATTTAATTCTATTCCAGACCATCAAGCTGTGAGTAGTCAATATATAGTAATAATATGTATATTATACAACAAATATATCGCATGAATTTATATTTAATTTTAGCGAACAGAAAAACAACTTAGAAAATTGTGGGACAATTTGAAATCAGAGGGCAAAAAAGACCTTGCCTCTTTAAAAAAAAATACGCTTTAGGTACAGGTGGAGGACCAGCACCAAAAGAAATATCTTCTGACATTACAGACCTTTTTAATGTTACTTTTGCCACTGAAAAAGAAGGTGTTATTGATAGTGACACGGCTAGTCTAAGCGAGGCAGGTCGCAATGAATTTTATATTTTAGAAGATAAGATATTGAATTCTATAATAGGTACATATTGAAATATTCTGCATAATATTTTAATTTATTTGTTTCTTCCTTTTAATATATTTTAAGGAAAATACTACTAATAATACAACTATTACTACTACTACTTCTAATACTGAATCAAATATGGAAGAAGAAATAATACTAGAAAATGAAGAACATGAAGTATATAGTAGAACAAATATTTCATCTTTTAATGGGCATAGGGGGAGGGTTAAGAAAAGAAATGGATATAAGGGTTAAACGTATAGAAAAACAAATGAATGAAAATGAGAAAATTTCCATGCTATTTGAAGAAGAAGCTAAGTGGAAGGTTGAAGATGCTAAAGAAATGTATAAAGAAAAAGTTATAAGGCGTAAAAAGGCCGAAATTGAATTAGAAATTAAGCAAATAGAAAAAATTTAAATTATATGATTGAAATTAGATTGTTTTTAATCATTAAAATTCTCTTTAATAAATTAATTAAATCTTGAAATATTTCATTATTTTGATCTACGAAAGAAATTTGAATTTGTATTTTGGCGAGTATATAATGTGTAATTGTATCATAGATTTTCGATTGTAAATAGCATGAAAATGTAAAGCAATTGTAAGAACAAAGACGAAGTTAACAAGCTAGATATAATCAATTCTCCAAACAATAAATAAACACCAATTTTCGAATACGTGGAATGTAAAATTTAAACATAATTATTTTATTTTGCAAAATTTAACAAATAAGTTAAATAACTTTATAAAAAATGTTGAGCAATGAATGCTCTTTTTATACAGCACCTCGTCTTCTTTGTGCTTGGTTAATACCAACTAGGATATCCGCAGGGTCATTATTGGCGACCAAAAATTCAGCTGGGTCTTCCGCATCTATTTCTTTCTGTCGGAACCTTATACTTAAGTTATGTTGGCTAATTTTCTAGATAAACATGGAAGACATCGTTTCCAAACACCAAAAATCCGCTCTATGGATTGTCTTGTTGCAATATGAGATGTATTGTATCTCTCTTCAGCATTTGTTTGTGGTTCTAATATAGGAGTGAAAAGATATTCTGATTGAGCATAGCCACTATCTCCAAGTAGAAGACCTTTTATTTGTCCTGTTTCGAATTTATACTTTACACTGTTCTATTTTCAAAAATACGACTATCATGTGCTAAAACAGGCTATCTAGCAACTATATCTAATATTTCCCCATCAGAACTTCCAATAACTTGTACATTTATACTGAAGTAACCTTTCCCGTTCCTATATATTTCTCCTCTTTCTCTATTTGGACTTTGAATGGGTATGTGCGTAAAATCTATGCACCCAATAATCCCAGGAAAATGTGCCGTAGCGTAAAATTTTGTTTTAAAATTATGTATTTTATCAGCTGACGGTAATTTGACATATTGGGGTAGTAGTCTTGCAAATTGAAAAGAAATTTTGGAAAGGTAATAATGGACATAGGTTTAAGTTGTAGTTAATTTAATGAAGATTCATTGACAACGTTTCAGCCAAGGTTATGGCCATCTTCAGGTCAAACGTTAATATTAAACGTATAATAACACTTGGACTAAGTTTATAATTGCTAATTGAATATTTGGGGCAAACATATAGCAAAATGAAGAAAGTTAATATGATTATAAAAACTGCAAATAAGAAATGACTCTAAATTTTTATGTTTGCTCATTTGTAAATTGCTGTAGCCTAGACGGTTTAACCGATTTATTTCAAACTTTTTTTAATTGATAAAGGTCAATTATGTTGCCTTTTGATAGTATCAGATTTTCCGTGCACATGAAGTGCGAAAAAATTTGAGAAAACATTTTTGGGGCAAAATCATCTAAGAGTATGGAGGCTTTGAAATTTTTAAGATGAATATCTACTGTCATAAATAAGAAAAAAATAGGAAAAAACTAATTTTCCATCACTTGCCACAAATTCCACAAAAATTTACAGCACGTTTGAATCAACTTATCAGGTTATCAACAAACGGCTGGTCAGTTCAGCTTTAGCCATAGATGCGTTTCGTCCTTTAGGGACTCATCAGTATGGTGCGATCAACTATCCAACTAGACTAACTAGGGACTAGTGAACTGTGATACTGTCTTAGCTGAATTGACTGATGTTAAAAACTATGTAAGTCGGTAACATGACATGAGAGCTACGGAGCAACCCGTAGTGCCATCTACCGACAAAAATCGCAAACTGCTTGACAGCTATTGAAATAATACAAAGACAAAATGTCAATTGCGATGTGGAATTGAGTCTTAATAAATAAGAAAAAAATGGTTTTTTCCTATTTTTTCTTATTTACTAAGACTCAATTTCACATCGAAATTGACATTTTGTCTTTGTAATATCTACTGTCATTTTGACATTTGTCAGTGAACATGTATTTTTAATTATTAATTGCTTAATAATAATAATTTGATTGGTTTTCATTTACATTTTAGAATAAGAAATGTGAGAAGGAATTCCCAATGATCTATAATGTAAAACTACTGAAATTATTTTACAAGTTATATATTTGACAACTACGTAGTAACATAAAAAAATTTAACTTTATTTACAAAATAAAAATTTTGTAAGCGAATTTATTATTCTGAATTGTGCTTTGTATAATTAAAAGTTATTATTTAATTCTGATTCTTAAGGTGGTGTGTGTTTCGAAATATTCGACATCCGATATTTTTTTATTTCGATTTGTGAGTTTTGAATCAAGATGTTAAAGATGTGCATTTAATTTGGCGCTTACATTAGCAGCCAAGAAAGACTTTTATACTACCATCATTGTTTTCTGCTGTATAAGTGATTTTAACGCCACCACTGGTACAAATCTGTCATTCTATATTCACAATGTTATTTAAAAAAAGATCTTAAATTGCAAGTAAGTACAAATCGATTTATTTTAAATTTTTATCTCCCATAGCGTGTGATAAGTGGGCTTCTGGTATGAACGTAACTTGGTGACTAAGCAGTAAATGTACCGCTTGAATTCCGAGTTGTTTCGCAGTTGTAGTGTTTGACCTACAGATGGACATTGGATCGCCAGTTCTTGCAGTCGTCCAAATTTCTTCAGGGAAACTGTAGCGATCCCTAGGTTTAAGGTTAAATGATACCCAGCTTTAATTTGTTTCTAGCTCGAGGTGAGCGCTGTAGTCAGCTCTATGAATGAGTTTGAACTAAGTTGATATAGAAGGTAGCTGTGTATGTGGAATATAGCCACCTATTGGCAATCTTGACAACTGTAATTTTTCTTCCTCGGACATAAACCAGACAAATATAGTAGTGGAAGGAGACGTATTTTTTAGATTGGTTGATGCGGGAAATTACAAATTTAGCCTCATGAGCCACGAAATATATTTTAACTAAATAACAAATAACTTTCTTAAAGTTTTTGCGTAAAATATTATTAATAAATACATAAAATGGTAAATTTTATTTAATATAATGGTTGTTCGTATCTCTGAAGTTAGAGGTTGTTGAAAAAAAGCTGTAGATAATGAAATAATAAATAACTTTTATGCAACAAAATATAAATATTATTTTATTTATAAAAACTGTTATTTGCAAAAATAATTATACTTTGTTTTTAATTATAAACATTGTTTATAATTTTAAGAATCTTGTTGTACATTTATTTTATCAATTTTTGATAGCGCATTGGTTGGCAGTTTGAAATAGTATATTGTAATATATTTTATAAAATAAAAAAACTTAAATTATTATAAATGATTTTAATTAATAATCTTAATATTATAAGATAGGTATATTTTATAATGGAATAATTATGGAATAAGACAAATATAAAAATTTGGTGTGGGCACCACACGACTTTCTTATACACAGCATATTTAATATTTAGAATATATCTGTTTGACACATATAAAATATCAAATTTGTTTACGTATAATTTACATCATTGAGAAAATGATCAAAACGGATTCAGTGGACAACAAAACACGTATTTCCACGAAAATCTCGTCAACGATTTTTTCCACGATTCCAATAGGATGCGGGCACTCACGTGACACTGTGACGTTTTTGTGACGTACAAACAGCTGTTCCGGGAAAGATCCCTGCGCCACCTACAAAAATGAACTATTTTTTGGGATGAGATTTGAAAATAACCGGTTCTTTTCAAATCTCGTCACAAAAAATAGTTAATTTTTGTAGGTGGCGCAGGGATCTTTCCCGGAACAGCTGTTTTTACGTCACAAAAACGTCACAGTGTCACGTGAGTGCCCGCATCCTATACTTTCTTATACACAGTATAAGGAATATCTTTTGGTTTAAACCTTCTACTATTAAAACACCCTGTCACTGGACACGACATTTTGCAACGAATAAAATGAAGTTTACAGTAATTTTTCTCGAGATGATCACTTTTGGCATGACAACCAGCGTTCCTTGAAAATTGGATACGCACTCGTTTAAGTCTTCTCCCACCATTCTATTTCTCTGGCACAAACCCATAGACAAATTATGCCGTATTCAAGTCAATGCAGTGTTATGAAGCAGAAAGGGATGGAATAACTTGAAGGTGAGGCGGGTGCGCGGCAAGGAGCGAGTACACTTTGATGTTATGCAAGTTGCAAACATTTGTGTAGTTATTTTTATATTCAATTACTTACTTTTCATACATCAAAGTAAAGGTTAGTTTTTGACATATTAAGTGTTTTGTATACGTACTTATGTATTTAAATAAATAAAATGCTCGCGTCTGATAACTGTCATTAACATAAATGCAACCTGCATAGCATCAACATGTACTCGCTCCTTGCCGAACACCCGTCTCACCAACCAGTTATTCTATCCCCTTCTACTTCACAACAAACGCCGTTGTTATCGGTCTAGTTATGTTTTGTCTGAGCACAAACCTAAGTAAATTATAACATCGCGAATAAAGTACGCACGTAATTCAAAATTTTAGTAAATTTTGTAAATTTTTTACTTTTATTTAAATGTAATGATTTCACTATCATTTCATTAGTATATATATATATATATATATATATATATATATATATATATATATATATATATATTTAGAATATAAATTAATACCCGGTAGAATGGGCCAAATAAAGTACTTCCTACTTAGTTTTAGATCAAAATGAATAAGTATACGCATTTATAGCCAAATCGGAGAGGGTCGACTTTTTTTTTGTCCGATTTCACGTAAAATGACCCATATATATATATATATATATATATATATATATATATAAATTTTCAAATATGTCTATGCTTGAAATTTATAAATAAAAGTTATATTAATTCAAGTAATATGTTCGTAAGATAATATTTTCGTGTTTTGCCTGTATACAATTCATGTTAAATTGGAACAAATATGGCGGTCGTAATTGTATGTCATCGCTCTCATTGTAGGCACTCTAAATAAAACCGCCGGGAACCTAAAGTGATATACCGCCGGAACCGAAGCAGATCGCAAACGAACGCGGTGGGAATAGCGGGGGCGGTGGAGGTGGCGGTGGCGGTAGCGATCAGATTGTACCTATATAAGACAATGCAAGTACGCACACAAACAGTGAAACTGAAAAATATATTGAATTATTGTATTCATATGATATTTTATGCACAACCGAGCCGAAATTAATGTTTTAGCCATAAAAAGCAGACCTAAACACTTGTTTATTGCCCTAGGGTCATAATAAAATAATTTTCTCTAAATACATGATAATTTTTGTTTCTTATAAATACTTGATTTTGCAAAATGTTTGACATATAAATGTACCTGTTTAATATTTTGAATATAAAAATAAATATTCTTTGGTACCAATGGTAAAATAAGCATTTCTGACTAAAAACATGCTCACCACTGGTAGAAACTATATTCACTCTTGATACATAAATATCTATTATATGATTTAGCAAATCCGAATTGTGGAAAAAAAGATAGATTATAAGACAAAATCTCTAAATTTCTTCCGTTTTCCTTCTTCTTCGTCCAATGTATAATAGCATTTCTTCTTTTTCCATTTCCCGTCCAACGTCCATTGCACTGCAAATATTTTAGCGCAATACTACAGGCGTTCTCCTCAAACAAACCGCATCAGTGTGCGTCGATGAGTTCGCCACCTTAGCCGCCACCGCCCCGCCATCACCACCGCATTGGTTTGCGAACCGCTTGATGTTCTTCTATTTCGATCGACATCACTATAGTTTATCTTTTCGCCGCTATATCTACTCAGCGCCACTTGCTTACACAAACTATTTTACGGCATAAATATTTATTCCAGTTGTTATAATTGTGAATATCTTCTATATAAAACACGAAATCTTCTTCAAATTTATAGGTAGAATGTATAAATATGTACAGTATATAATACTGATTAAGTTTCAAAAAATAAACTTTACACACTTGCAAAAAAAAATAAAACAAAATATTTTATTTTTTTTAACTATGTTCTCGAAGTTCATTTTTGGATTTTTTAAAATATCTTATATGTAATATGACTCCCCACAAGACATTAAAGTTTAATTGAAAAAACATGTCTAGTATAGAAGAAAAAATTAAAATGTATGGAAAAAGTAGGTTTTTTGCATTTTAAAAATAGTTCTCGAAGTTTAATTTTTTTATTTTCACATATATTATAGATAATATTATTGGTAATATTTATTGTAAATTTTAATAAAAGAACACGTTTAGTACTTAAATTACAGTTAAAATAATGTTTAAAATATATTTTTGGGTGTATAAATTAATGCAAATATTTAAAAACTAAATTTATTTGCATTGCAGAGTAGTATCTTCTTATTTATATATACATAGATAGCTTGTAACATTAAACAGTATTCAATAAAAAAATTAAATCTTTTATATTCATTTTGAACTTCGCGCGCATGGATATCATTTAACCTTAATAGTATATTCCGAAAATGAACCACGGTGCGGTTCAATTTTACCACGGTTACGGTTAGAATGACGTCATAACGGAACACTTTCACGATGACAGTTGTCACTTGACAGATGAGTTTCGAAATGTGAAATTTATTTAATATGGAAAAATGTTTATATTATAAAAATATTGTATTCTGCATCACACCTACTTTAACTTAAATATAGGGATAAAAAAATAACACAAAGAAAAAAGTAAATACGAGCTTCAGAACAAATAATAAATTCATCTAATATGAATATATACTGTTAAATAATAAAAATACATTTTGTATCACATGTTTATTTATCAGTCATCATAAAAATATAGTTTTATAAGACAAAAGTCCACAAACACTGCAAAAGCCGCCAACCACGTTTCAAACTTGTCAACAACAGCTGTGAAGTAACCAAACTAACTGCCGCTCGAGCACGGTTAGTTTGGTTATTAAAAACTAACCACAATTTTAAAAAACCGTGTTCCGTAATGAAACCGGTTACTGAAAAAACTAACCGGTTCATTTTCGGAATACACTATAAGTCTTCTGCTACGCAGTGGGCAATGGAATACTCCAAAGGACCATGAATAGACCTCGATGTTCTTCTTTTGTCACGCCATACCGTGCTTTATGACCGGTAGAATATTTCTTCATGAAGTCTTCAAATATTAATTCGGGTCCATATTCTTGAATGCAGTGAACATTTACTACACGAACATTTACTACACGAACATTTTTAGCTTCATGGTTATTTCCAGTAAAATAGGCTACTCGATTAAAGTGGACTACTCTCGACGTCCCATTTGGTATGTTACTAATACGGTAGATAACGTCATTTCTCCTCTTTATCATTTCATAGGATCCCTCCCAGCATGTTTGTAACTTCGGCGATAGACCACGACGCCTCTGTGGATTATAAAACCATACCGACTCTCGAGGTACATATCCTCTCTTCTCGGCCCTGATGTCATAGTGTTATTTCATTTCGTCTTTTGAAGTTTGACTGTTTGAACGAACATGCTCGTGAATGTCGTTCATCTTTCTTCAAGTTTACTACCGAATTTCAAATCGCACGATAGCCGCAACTCACGTTCGAATAAGATGCTTGCGGGTGTATTTTCGGTTGTTTCGTGCACTGATGAACGATATGCCATCAAAAACATATGCAGATGACGATCCCAATCTCTTTGGTTGTTAGATACAATTTTAGACAGATATCTGTTGATCGTTCTATTCGTTCGTTCAACTATGCTGTCGGACTGGTTATGTAATGCGGTTTTCTTATCTTGTGGATGCCCAATATTTTGCAGATGTGTGGAACAGGAAAGACTCGAAGTTTCTTTCCTGATCGGAATGTATTTCACCCGGTACTTTAAATCGGTATATTAATTCCTTTACCAATACTTCAACGACGATAATTACTTCCTGGTTGGGTAGAGGATAAGCTTCAACCCACTTGCTGAAGTAGCCCATGACGATTATTATATGTTTGTTGCCGTCTTCAGTTTCTGGGAATGGTCCAGCCAGGTCAATTGCAATGCGTTCAAATGGGCTTCCTACGTTGTACTGACGCATTAGTGCTCTTCGTTTCTTATGTGGCCCATTACTTGCAGCTCAAACTACGCATTTCTTGCGCCACTATTTGACATCTTCTTTACAATTCAGCCAGTAAAATTGTTTTCGCAACTTCACAGAAGTCTTGTTGACTCCAAGGTGTCCTCCAGCAGATCCGACATGGATCTCTCTCAATACTTTCGGTACCCTGTTCCTAGGGTTTAACAATTAAATTCTTTACTCAGTACACTCTGCATTCAACAAGGCCTTCTTCAATCACTAAAGAGTCCCATTGCGCCCAGTACGATTTTACATTCTGACAATATGGTGCCATCTTACCAAATCGGTTTGTTCGCGTTGTTCTTCCATTCCATTATGATTTTCAAATCCAGGTCGTTTTCTTGATCTTTACGCAATTATTTATTTTGTCATTTATAATCGATTACTGTTGTTCTTAAAGCAGCAGTTTGATTTTCTTCTACTCGGCAACAATGCTTGCATTCCTAGGAATACGATCTTCTGGATAACGCGTTAGCGTTACTATTGTTTGTTCCCGCTAGTTGTGGATTCAGTTTTCTAAACAGACTTTTTTTAAATATTTCAAAGGTTCTTTATTTTTGCGACTTGTTCTCAAGACGCTAAACTTCAGACAAAAGACTACAGGTTACATTACATCTATATCTAACATTTTCTTATCATTATCTTATAGTTTATATTATATTATAAGGTAAGCAGTTATGTTGATATAACTCCTCCTGACTAAATGAGAACTGTAGGGCTTCTTGCCACAGAGTTCGGTGACATTTCGATATCTTCTCGTTGTTCTGATTTTGACCTGGATTTTGTTGTTTTCCATCGAACATAATATGAATACATACAATACAAAACAATTAATATTATTACAACATACAAAAGAATGATAAATAAATAAATAAATATAAATATATCATCACGCATTTTACCCATTATTGGGTGTGGCACTCTGCCGAAGCAGATCTTGGTATGTGAAATATTTATGCGCGTGAAGTGCGGATACCGGCCGTCAAATCACGGCCCCCAAAGATGTTAGTGGTGGGAGAGCCACAGGGGTAATATTAAATTGGTGAAATTGTTTTGCCGGCTGAGGGGATCGAACCAGAGTTCTTTGGATCCACAGGCCGACTTGATACCACTGACTCATTGCCCCAATACAAAAGAATGATATTGATACTAATTCTATTATATATTTATAGTATCTAATTTATATTTTTGATTTTCAATAGACCATTTTAAAAATGTCCGCGACCTCTAGGTGTTTATTTTTTGAACTTATAACTTAGTGCCACCGTATGGCGGCGAACGAGATATTTCAAAATGAATTAAGTACAAAGTAGTAAAATGTATATAGTGAAAATCAAAACTTATTGTAGTATCAAAATAAATGAAGTATATTCATCAGTTATTTATAAATTATGTTAATTGTATAGTTTTCGTATAAAAACATATCCATTCTTTTCTTCTTTTCATGTTTTGAGGAAAATAGTGAAATTAAATGTTTCTTGTTTTTTTTTTTAATTATTATTACAACCCTGTACACAGCATATAGTACCCGTCATGGCTTAAATGCAGTATACGGCCTTGTTTGTTACGCCAACTTGATCTGCTTTGTTGCGCATGCGTTAAATTTCATGAATCAGTGATTCTAAAACAAGTTTAATTCTACGTTTTGAAATGAAACGACAGGTTGGTTCCTCAAAACGGAAAACGTATTTTCTGTTGGGTGTGAGTTTTACGGGCTTAGGGTTTATTTGTTTAAAATGCGAGCGAAGCGATCTAACCTAAAAAATTAGTGAGTTCCATTAAGATCAAATATACTGGCTTGTTTCTGTTGGGCTTAGTGTTTGTTTATTAAAAGTGCGAGCGAAACGAGCTAACCTAAAAAATTAAATCCACCAAGATCGAATATAATGGCTTGGTTCTGTTGGGTGTGAGTTCTACGGGCTTAGGGTTTGTTTGTTAAAAGTGCGAGCGAAGCGAGCTAACCTAAAAAATGAGTTTCACCAAGATCGAATATAATGGCTTGTTTCTATTGGGCGTGAGTTCTACGAGCTTAGGGTTTGTTTGTTAAAAGTGCGAGCGAAGCGAGCTAATCTAAAAAAATAATGATCAGAATTGAGTTATTTAAAATAAAATGATACTAGGTCAGGTTTTAGAAGTGATAAAAATAGAGAAATTTGTCTAGTGAGATATCCTTCAATATTCGTGAATAATTTATTTACTTATACCATTGTTTTGGAGCCACTGTAAATCATTCATTTTGTTATTACAGACCACCATGCTGCCATCTATCAACAAAATAACAAACTGGACAAGGCCGTATACTTCACTTTTACCTCCGTCATCCTACTATTATTAATTACTTTTCAATGAAGAAACAAATACTAACCACAGTATAGAAATGCTAAACCAGTAGCGACACTTGGCATAATTCATGATCCCAATATTTCTGTGGGCGTGTCCAGATGCGCTACTGAGAAAATGGCTATTCGCGCGCTCGATTTTAAGATGCGTTGTTGTTATATGTCAAATTGTATAACCTAAAACGAATTGAAATTCAAAATGAGTGAAAAAAAGAGAGGAAAACTTTTTTGTGCCGTGCAAAACTGTACGAACTTTTATAGTGCTGCTGGTGGAATAAGTTTTTTTCGATTTCCAACAGATTTAGAAAGGTAAAATGTCCTCAAACTTTTAATTTTGCAATAATAATTATATTCATATTACTCGTGTTTCAGATCAAAATTATGGGCAAAAGCTTGCGGTTGCCATGATCTTTTATCAAAAGATCCAAAAAAGTTGTCTGCAAATTATAGAGTCTGTAGTTCCCATTTTGAAGATAAGATGTTTTTGAATGATTTAAAGAACCGATTGCATAAGCATGCAATTCCAGTTTCGCAGTTTCTAGAAGAGTTGAATCCTGATATAACACCCGACGAAACATGTACAGCTCCAGTGGAAGAAAAACTCATATCACTTCCACAAAAAAGAAAACTTGCATCTTCATGTAGTTTAGAGCTTCTGAAACGTTCAAAAAGTGAAACAAATATTTTAAGCACCAGTAGAGAATCGACATCAACTGTTACGCCGTTTACATCTACAGCTACGTCTCCAATTAACTCTCCCACATCAACACTAGAGACTCAAACATCGACATCATTAACAATACATACACCCAGGAAAGATAAACTTCGACAAACAGTCCGTAACTTAAGGTTACAGGTTCGTCGATTGACTAATAAATGTGAAAATTTATCAAAATTTACGATAGATAACGTAACCGAAGAACAATTCGAGCAACTACTGGAAGATTTCTACCAGAAGATGTTTCAAAATGTGTCAAGGTTCAGTATCACCAGCATAATAAAAAACCTAGGGGTAGAAGATACACAAATGAATTTAAACAATTCTGTTTATCTGTGTATTTCCAAGGACCTGCAGCTTATAGAACATTAAGAAAACGGTTTTACCTGCCAACAAAAACGTTCTTTGCAAAGATATATTGAATGTATTCGTTTCAAATGTGGCTTGGATGATAAGAGTTTTAATTCGCTAAAAATAAAGGTTCAACATTTCAATCCTTTAGATAAATATTGCAGCTTATGCATTGATGAAATGTCGCTTAAAGCTAACTTGTTTTATAACATATCTCGGGATGCAGTAATTGGCTATGAAGATTTAGGCCAACAAAAATCGTACGTGCCTGCTTGTCACGTAGCAATTATAATGATTCGTGGTATACAGCATAACTGGAAGCAACCTATAGCTTATTTTTTAGTGCATACTACGTGGAGTGCTACTAAAATGAAACCAATTATTTTAGAATGCATAAAAAACTAAAAGATATTGGGTTGTATGTTAAAGCACTGATTTCGGATATGGGATCAAATTTTATTAATTTATATAATATATTAGGAGTAAGTAGTATTTATAAATAGAAATATTAAATCAAATAAAGGGAAACGAAAACAAATTATATTACAACATTTGTAGGCTTGTGAATTATTGCTGTATGAAATAAAACTGTTTTGATAAAAAAGTGTAACATTTTATTTATACTATAATTGTACTTTAAAAATGAGTCAATGTATTTCTTTTGTATCAATTAAACAAACAAAAAATCTGAGTAAATATTCCAAAGGCATATTTAAGTTCCCGCCGTAGAGCGCTACTCTCAAAATGGCCGCTCACTGAAGGTCACCGTTCACTGCGACATAAAGATCAAAGCTGCCGACACGAAGTGTCGCTACTGGTTTAGCATTTCTATACTGTGTACTAACCAACAAAAATAATCGATCTGTCACTTGTCCAATCATAAACAAAGATGAGTATACGGCACTAACTTTTTTTTATCTCCGTCTAACGTTTGCACATGCGCAATGAATTTTTAAAATGGTCTATTGAATACATACCACTAACATGTTTGGGGGCCGTGATTTGACGACTGGTAACCGCACTTCACGCGCAAAAATATATCACTTACCGAGATCTGCTTTAGCAGAGTGCCACACCCAGCATTGGGTAGAAGGCGTGATGATATATTTATTTATTTATTTTTAATTTTAAAGGTTTGCGATCAAAATGATCTTTATTGTAAGTGTCAACTTGAAATTCTAAGCTTGTTAATTCAATTTTTACATTTTTAAAAAGATCTTGATTTTTTTTACAAAACCAAAAGCTACATCTTATACTTCATAAAATGTGTTTACTGTCTATGATTCTATGGAGGAAATGGAAGTAGCAGTGGAAAATGAAATAGCGAGAAATAAATCATTTTATTTAGAGAAGAAAAATTATAAAATTAAGTTGAAAACTAATCATTCATATTTTTATCAGGTACGTTCTGGAACTCGTAGTATATGAATAATTTTTCTAATAAATACTACCATTTCAGATTCAAGGTCAAATGCACATAACAAATAAAAAAGGGATATTTCATTGTATATTTGAATGATAATGCAAAATTATTTGTGGAAGAAATAATATTTGACGAATAATTATGGAAGACTAAAATGGAACCGAAGCTTATTTTATTTTATAAAGAATGTGTTCTCGTTGAACTATTTTTGGGTAGAATTTTAAAAAAACAAAAATGTAAAGATCCGCTGTACATCCTTGAAGCGCAACAGAAGAAATAGTATTGGATATTATATTTTGTAAATCTACGTAAAAATGTTTGTTTTCTTTTAATTTATTTTTATACGATTTTAAACAGTGAGAATTGATGTAACTTGTATTTTAATCTTCTATTGTTTACTCACTCAAAGAGCGTATATGAAATTTACACTTGTTAAATAGTTTTCATGTCCTTAGAATTTTATCTACTCATGTACTCATAAAAGAATCCCATTCATTCCTAATAGAGAAAACATCGCGGCACAGCGAGACAGTAGAGGACATAAGTTTGAGTGTAGTACGATTAACGCGCCGCTAAGCGGAATTACACTGAACTAATTTTATATTACGCTTATGGACAATTCTTTTGACCTACAAAACTGCTAAACGAAACATTTGTTTTGCAAAAGTAAGATATATTTGAATTCATTTAATCTTGCTGATTGTCATGAAATTAAAATGGAAGTAAATAATCATTTTAAATTAAAATAAAATTCATTATTCAAAAATAATTTAAATTAAATATTAATTTATTTTATATTCATGACAATCTATATTAAAAATAGTTAACGTATACAAAAAATAAATGAAATCGGTTCAGTAGTTTTTGAGATTTGTAGGACAAAACATTTAGTAGCATTTTTCACGCGACCTTAATACATTTTTCAGCTTGACAGTAACTTTCTCCGCTCGGTTAACCTCCATTTTTACAAATTCACATGTGTCAAATTCGCTCTTTGTGTTTGTAACAGCCCTATGCAACTTCGTATATGAGCGCAGTTAGTAAACATCCAGCTTTATGTCATTCGCGCGCATGACTTTAAAAGAGAGAGATAGCTTAAAGAGGCTGGCATTTACTTAACGCCATATGAACGCAGGTTACTTTTTTCAATCATTAGTGTTGTTTGGTGATAAATAGTTATAAACAATTTTTTTGCAATGGGTCGTAAGTGTTTTGCGCCCAATTGTACCAGCGGGTATGACTCAAATCATGACAAAATATGTTTGTTTCGTGTTCCGAAAGAGCAGTTGGAAATTTGGAAAAAAGTAATAATATGAGCGTGATGTTATATTTATTTATTTATTTATTTATATATACGAGTATATATATATATATATACAAAGAAAATGTATGTCACATAAAAGAAGCGGAATTAATAAATGTTAAAAGTCGTGGTTTTTTAATCCACCCAAATATAAACATATTTAGATTATCCAAATATATTCAAGATAAATTAATATTATATATAGATAAACCTCGTATATAAGAAGAAACAGTGTATTCTGTAATTGAAAATTATGCATTCACTTTCTCTTATAGAGATCACAAGAAAGAAATAATTTCTGTTATTGTCCATGAATTTATTTTAATGCGCTTGAAGCAAATATATTCAAGATAAATTAATATTATATATAGATAAACCTCGTATATAAGAAGAAACAGTGTATTCTGTAATTGAAAATTATGCATTCACTTTCTCTTATAGAGATCACAAGAAAGAAATAATTTCTGTTATTGTCCATGAATTTATTTTAATGCGCTTGAAGCAATATTTTCAACAGAATAAAAATAATATCAAATCTCAGTGTACGGAATATCGAAAAATCTAAATTAAGAAAGAATTGAAATATTCAGTTCGATCTATTTGTATTATTATAAAATTATAATTGTATAAAGTACAAAAATATTAATTAAGAAAAAATTTAAATATTTGGTTCTATCTATTTTCTTTATTATATTTTTAATAAAATGTCCTATTTACATTGTATAAATTTTACCATTTTAAAATTAAAATATTTATGCCAATTTTACATATGTGTAACACTTGTCATGGAGTAATTACATAAATAGCAAAAATGTACTACAAGAAAAATGTGTTTATATATGGTTTTACATATTTTATTTGTCAAGCTAAACCTGATATAATTATAGAAAAATGTGTCTTTAATTTTAAATAATTGCAAATAACGTTTTTTAAAGCAATTAGTTCTAAAAGTAAAAAAAAAAACATGAATAGA
Organism: Pterostichus madidus; assembly: GCA_911728475.2. NCBI lineage: Eukaryota > Metazoa > Arthropoda > Insecta > Coleoptera > Carabidae > Pterostichus > Pterostichus madidus. The sequence continues at coordinate 14,381,911 of OU452304.1, read as the reverse complement.
CTCGTAAGCATCATGCATTTGCCAGACTCTTGTTCCTATCGCACTCACTTTTTTGTCGCTCTCTTTCTGCTTCATTTCTGTGGATACTTTACCCGCAAGACTCGCCTGTCCTTCAGTATAATAGTTCGTGGTTTGTAAATAAAATTTAAATGCAATACCAACATAAATATACTTACCCGAAAACATAACCGAGGAAAAGTTACTAAAAATGTGACCTTCATCTATCACTGGTGAAAGGTGATATGACGTCATCAAAATATCACCGAAAATCGGTGTAAAGTTATAGAATAGGGGTCCTAGATTGTATTTATTATCACTTACCCTTTGATTAAAGCGCAACTATAAAAAGAGACAAAAAAATATGTTCCCAATCTTATATTCAAATAATAAAATACAAATGTTTCTAAAAATATATAAAACAAATCAACATTCAACAAAATTATAAATAAATAAAATAAAATCACCTACAGAATGATGAAATAATTTGAATCAATGCCACAGATTTATTTTAGAATTTTTTTATTTATAAACAAAGAAAATAACGTGGAATTATTAAAAATTTAATAAAATCTGTACTTTCTTATCAGCGAGTTATAAGCGATTATTAAATGAATCAGATAGGTCGGAAGTTAAACAAGATAAGATAAATAGTTATTTTAAAGTTCGTTTCTGTTACAGTTTGTATTTTAAAACGTGTGAATAAAATTTGTGTTTATTGACGCTAAAATCTAATTTCAGTCTGTGCTTCTATTATGCGAAAATAAAAATAGTCATCATTTCTATTCGTACAAATAAAATAAGTATTATTGAGTGAACATTTTAAACATCATAGTTAAGTCCGAATGGTTCCAACACGATCATGGCAACTGTTTATATAAAAATATATGTATCTACCAGATATGGGCAGTAATGAATTACAAGTAATTAAATTACATAATTAATAAAATTTTTCGAAAATATAATAGTTAATTTAAAATTTAATTCCACTCGGTGTGTAATTAATTACATTCTTTATGCATGTAATTGTTAATTCCAGATTATTTTTTCTTGTAATTACAATTACATATACAATTACTTTTTAATTGATAAACTATCGACATCTAGTAGTAGTGCATCAAACTATAAAGTAAAGTAGTTTTCGTTATATTTTAAATTTTACCCGAACGGCAATTGGTAGTGTAGCAACGGTGTACGTGTGACCCTGACTGTCCCTTTTGGCTATTGAGAATGCTGTCTACGATTATTGTATACGGGTCAATCTTTTTTAAATATTTTATTTGAGTTTGTTGTCGTCCGATATTGATTCAGTCAATGCACATGTAATTTTAATGAACCAGTTGCAGTTGTCAGTGTCATATTCTTCATGAGAAATAATGTTCCTATATACTCAGTTATACTGGATAAAACAGTATAGTTAGAATAAATATGATTTGGCCTGTAATTTATATTTTATTATATTTTTATATTAATAACATATTAAAAATGGAGTTGTTTTTATTTCCGTAATAGTTACGACATAAGTGAGATAAGAGCATTATTAGGATACGCGTTTGAAATTTGCACAATGAGGCGACGGCCGAGTTGTGTAATCACACACGAATCTTAATGATGCATTATCACACGTATATCGTACAAAATTTTATCAACGACCATGAAATAAATTAAAATTATCTCACTAAAAATGATTGTGATAAGTGTCATTTATCGCACGGCCGTAGATAAAAAAAAAATGTAATTGAAATTGTATTATTTCATACAAATATTTGAATTTATTTTATGATATTTTATTTATGTTATATTTTACGTTTTATTAAGATTTTCTGATGATGAACTAGTTCTTTTAGTTCGAAACGTCAAATATTTTAAAATAAAAATATATTGGATTCCTTAAGGCTTGATTTTATATTATTTGAATAATTTTTGGATCCACCTTAAATATTTATATAGGTTATTTCCATTGACAATTTTGCAAATCTTATTAATTTCACGAAACATGAATTTGCTGAATGCATTACCGTACATTCTCTTGATTAAAATTTCTCGAAAGATAATTTTGCAGCATACTAATTTCTCGAAGATTATTTTTTTCATCACAAATTTTATGAATGCTTTTTTTCTAATGGTCTATTTCCGGAATAACTATTTTCTCGAATTACCATTTTTCATACTTACTTAATTCCGAGCCTTTCTACCTTTGCAGGTGTAAGGTTACCATTTTGTATACCATTATATATTCTAGAAAACAATTTTCAGTATAATGAATTTTAAAATGCCTTTTAGAAAATAGTCAGTAATTAGATTAATTTATTTTACTCGAAAAATATTCTAGAAATTTAAAAAATAATTATAGTGCGAAATTATTCAATAATTTTGCCATCCTCATGACACGTCTCGTACTTTTTGCAAATTTTCTGGATTTATAGTTTCAATTTGTTTGTTAATTTATAAACATAGTCAGTCGTTTGTGAAATTTGTATACTGGAAAATGCATATGTTTTAATTCTTATTTGGTTTAATTATTATTCTGAAAATTGCATTTGGGAAATTAAATTCGGGAAAATTGCATTGGTGTACCATGCGGAGAAATTGTTATTTTTTAAATAATCATATAGGAAACTTGCATTCTAGTTACTCGGTAAAAATATTATTTTGGAAATTTGCATTCGGCAAATTACATTCTGGAAATTAACATGTTGGACTGGAAAATGGTCATTTGGAACAATGGTTATTCCGGAAATTTGCCATTCGTGAAAATGCATTCTGCGTTCTTAAAATTATCGTTCGGAAAATTGATATTCTTTAAACTTTTCTTTCGTTAAAATTCTCCTTCTGTAAATTGTCATTCGAAAAATTGTTTTTCTTTACAATTGTTATTCGTTGAAATTGTCATACAGGAAACTGTATTTGTGGAAATGAACGATAATCAATGAAAATGATATATGCATACTTGTAAAAATTTTGCTTTTACGAATTTATTAATGACAAGAAAGAAAACCATGTATCGCTGCTGGATTTATTCTAAAAGCATTCAACTTGACAATTCATTTTGAACCTAATTTTCCATACGATAGAATCTGCAATTGCAGAGCTAATAATGAAACCGAATTAAACAAGTAATTATCGCAACTTGAAGTGGTCGTGCTATACGTGTGTGAGTAAATAGAACATTTGTTTCGAATTTATTCATTTATAGATATTAAATTGATATACATCTGCGACATACTATTTTTGCCTGTCACTTTAGATCGGTCAATTGTCGGGTCGGTCATTAATAAATTATTATATTTATTGTGATGACCGCGATACTCGATCATAGGACCTTAACATATAAAATAATAATATCGAAATTTCCTGCTTCCCTAATTACTTTAAGCAAACAAGCATCAAATAAAATTTAAAGATCATAAAATTCTATATTTAAATTTATCAAACAAAAATAATTTTATATACTTTAAACGAAATAAATAAGGTATGAAAATGTCGAAAATAGCAATTGTTTGGAACTGAAACAAAGAGATAAACAAATATTTGACTAATTATATATATATATATATATATATTTAATAATAAGATTAATTAATTTTTTATTTATCGGCCATTTTTCCTTATAATATTTTTTTTATTCCTGTTATTAAATAGCACACTAATGTGTACGTAAGTGTAATGAATTTAACAGCACTAGTGCTTTAAAGGTACGTATACACGTATATAATACGCTATTTTTTATTATACCTGCATCACAATCTGGAAAATAGAGTTGGAAAGCAGCATTATTATTTTGATTCATTTCATAATTTTGTGTGTGTGATTCTACATAATATCTTTCAAATGCAGATAGATTAGCATTTATTGATTACGTTACTATATGGATTCGTTGTTACGCAATTTGACAAATATCGATGGATTTAAAGAGCAAAATTATATTGTCTTTGCTTAATAACTTTAAAAGAAGACGTGTTTTTGCACGTTTTTAACTTTGTTAATTTGTGCAGAAATATTTCAGGTATTTGCTTCAACAGAACTAAAAGAACAAGTTTTGGAATCAAGTAATAAAGATTGTCGGACGACGTGTAGCGGAGTCTGGCATTATTACGAGACTAATGCTGGGTTGCATGAAAGTTTTATCGGTTCATTAGCAACTAACGGTTCAATAAATTTCAGAAAATCGCTATTGATACTGTTGCTAGATAAACAGTTCTTTAACTAAAGAGCTCTTTATTTTTTTCTTGCAACCCAGCATCAAAATAGTATTTTTAGTCCGATTTCAACATATTTTTTATCCACTTATATAAAAAATTAAAATTAAAATTAAACAAATTGACAAAATTATTTGTATCACCAGGACAACTGTAGTAAAAATGCTATTTTTGGCCCTAGGACCAAAAACCAATAACGTATCCATGGTAACGTAAACGATCCTGATATAACGTTCTTTTATTATTGAAACACTTGAAAAAGCAATTTTTTAGACAAGTGAAAGAATTTAATTATAATTTTGAATTTTATCTACAAATTAGTAACAAAAAAAAATTGTCCAACATGTGCACGGTAACTGTTTCTACTGCATCACGAAGATAACAGGGCTCGACTAATCGGCTCGTCAGTCAACTACTCCTTTTAGTAGTAATAACTGTTTTACCATGCTAGTAATATAATATACTATTATTTACTCATTTAAATGCAGAATTTTATGAGTTTTTTAACTTTATTTGTAGCATTTTACCTACAATAATTAGGAAAGCAGGATATTACTAAAGTATTATTTTATATGTTAAAGTTCTACCTTCGAGAGGTGCGTGCAATTATCGTCGTGTATATTTATTTTTTATCATACATAAAATTTAGTGATGTGGAGAGATCATACATAATTTAACAAACAAGAAAGAAGAACGGTGCAATTGAAAATAAGTAATCCAAGATATTTAATTTAAGTGTTGCAGTAATAAAAAAAATAAAACAAAAAGCTAAAATGACTACAGTGAACTTAGGTACACCACAAACATTCCAAACAAAAAATACTTATAGTATTCATGAAGCTGCATTTAACGGAAACATTGTAATAATTCAAGAGTTAGTTAACAAAACAAAATATCTAGTTTATTTTTCTCTTCATGATGACAATAAAAATCTCCCGTATCACAAAGCAGCAGAAGGTGGCCAAATTCATATATTAAAATACTTTCTGCACGATCATTACGTACCAATAAACATCCGGAATGAAGCTGGCAACAGCGCTTTACACCTAGCAGCTCGATGCGGACATACACATGCCGTGCGCTTTTTAATTGATGAAGGAGCTTTTATTGATATCCGTAATAATGACGGAAGCTCTGTATTACATTATGCGTGTCTGTCTGCGTCTGTAGAGACAGTCATGTTGTTGATTGAGAAAGGAATTTCCCTCGATGTTAGAGATGTTGCCGATTTGCAACCTCTGCATACAGCAGCAGAAGCTGAAGCGATAGAAACTGTGAGATATTTGATCAACAATGGAGCTGAAGTCGATTCCAAGGATAAGACTGTCTTGTCTGTATTATATTATTGCATAATAAAAGGAGATGTAGATACAACAAAGATGCTTATTGAAAAAGGTGAGTTATCACATCATATAAATAGTTATTTTTAACGATTAGTCACATTTTATACCGAAAAATCCGCCTTTTCCGATCTGTATTGGAAATTACGCCCAGAAGGATCGGTAAAACTTTATTGATCTCTGAATTGCAAAAAGAGATGAATATTTTACGCAATTATTTTTCATTCATGTGTCAAATCATAAATAATTTTTCATTGATGATCGCAAAAAAATATTTTTTCTGAAACCGGCACGAAAGTGCCTACTTTACTGACCAAATTTAGTATGGAAAGTAGGTTTTTACAAAAACTGGCAAGTAAAGTACATATCCAAGGCTACAACAAAAATAACAGTCTGGTAAAGATTTTACCTGACTGTTATTTTTGTTACAACCTTGGATACGTAGTCTGCTGTCAGTACAATTCATGTCAAAAAATTTAAACAATTTGAATTATTTATGATTAAATATTGATTAAATTAAACAGTTTTAGAAAAAAATAGTATAGGTACATAATATGTCAGGAAAGTGTTTTTACTTGACGAAGCGGTTGTTCGAAATACGAGGCCGCAGGCCGAGTATTTTAATTCGAATATCACTTTCCTGACTTGTTGTGTAATATACTATTATGTATATGTCCTGAAAGTGTCTTTACTGAGATCTCAACCTTTCTAAGCTCGCTCGCGGCTTACTGTAAAAAAAGCTTCCTCGCCAACGATTCAGCATCCATTTCTACATTTGTCTAATTTACAATTACAGATCTTTGGGGGATTACAAGTATGGTTACGAGTATTTATTTTTGTTACTATTGTACCGTTGTTTTGTTGTTTTGTTCAAGACGAAAAATTAATTTTGTTCCCTTAGAATGAAAATTATCACTTTCTTCTCTCAATTGAGGAAAGAAAATGGTGCATGACGAAGCGAGATTACAATTTTTTTTTGGCTTGTGGTTCTTCAAATGTTGGACACTATTACCTTATTTTAAATGAAATAGTTATTTTTATAACAAGTGCCGAAAAAGATTTGTTACGTGCAAGTGCAGAATTTAATGCACGAGGCTTGCCAAGTGCGGAAATCTGCACGAGCACGTAACCTTTTTCGGCACGTGTTATAAACAAAATTTTTCCTACAACTGTGCGATTTAGTAAATCACTAAAATATTATCAAAATTTATATAATTCTAATGATATTACAGGAGAACGATGTTTTACGGCGTTGCTATGGTTTGTTTGTTGATTGCTTGCACATTTTTCTACGTTATTTAAAAATATTTTACTAATTTCAAGACAATTTCTTCAAAATCGTCTAGAGTGGAACACAGTGCGTGATTCTTCTTTATAATAAACACCTCCGAAGATAATTGAAGCTCCGGATCATGCTATGTTGCATCTATTTTCGACAATGACAATCAACCTGCTGCTGGTACTTCTAAAGCCTCCGAAATTGTTCTCAATAATATTAATGTTAATAATATAAACAGGTACGGAAGAATACAATGTTTCTTTAGACAGTACAAAAGTTTCCACTTTATATTATGTCAATATAAGCAACTATAACAACTGTGTTAATAATATACACAAACAATAAATATTATGTATTTCACTTACTCTTTAAATAAAACCATTTATCGATATATTTTACTTTGTTCGGTTCTTTTTATTAGTTGTCTACATATTAGATATACTGCAATTTAAGGTTATGTTTATAAACGTCAAAATATACTACTGCATATTTACTTTGATCATATTCCCAGTTTCATTGTCACGAATTGGAGTTTAGTACCTAACTAAACTTCCTAGATTTAAACTAGAACCATGATTGTGAGTCGCGTGGTTTGTTTAATAAAAATAACAGTGAATATAGACACTGATTTTTTCTGTCACTTGACGTGACTTTGAAAATACATATCATGAAAATTTATTCTTTTACTAGATTGTATGATAATAACAAGATTGTAATAAAGAAAATCAATTCAATTATGAAATAATAGGTAATGGAGACAGGTACAGTAACGTTTTGTATTTTGATTGTAGATAACATAACAGTTATATATACAAAAGAATTCAACAAATTTATTGTGGCATTGGTATAAATAATCCAGAATAGATGATTTATTACTATAGTTTTCACTGTAAGATTAGAAAGTTGAAGAAATTGTAAGACGAGCCAATTTGAAATATATTCGCATAACTTGCGTAAAGTAAATATTCTAATAAAAAACATTATTCTTGATACATGGGATCAATATTTTATAGTATGATATTGCAGGTTACTTTAGTATTCCATTCGCCACTTGATTCATTTAAATCAGTTCAGATAAATTAGACATGACGAATTAAGCAAACTGATGCATTTATTGAGGTGAATTATTTCAAAATAAATCCAAATGAGTAATTCTAGTAGTGGAAATAAAGTAAATGAAGTAATCCAGCGAAATAAATAAGTGATTTGGTTCAGTAAATGTAAATTAGATCTGATCCAAATGCAAATGGAATAGGCCTATATATTTGTAATTTATTTTTCAATCGTTCAATTAAACAATCAAATATATACTTATTATGTAGCATCAAATATTTATATACTTACAAACTGTTATAAGTACTGTTTTAAACTGTGTCTATAAAGAAAAATATAAAGACCTCTTTAGTTAATATTTTCAGCAACCGTTAGTTGCTAATGAAAGGTAAGACTTTCATGTAACCCAGCATAAGTCTGTCTTATATTAGGCAAGAATAAATGTTATACCAATATATTCATTGAATTTTTCTTTTTTAACAATCAATGATTCATTTGTTGTAACTTTTGCTTGAATTGAGATTTATTTCTACAGAAATTAGTTGTAGACTGAGTAAAAGCTGGCCACATTTTCAAATATTTAGGTGTAATACAACAATTTCATATATTGTAAATTTTTAAATCGGACGGAATAGTCTGTTAAATTAAATTTTAACTGAAAAATATTTATTTCGATCATGATCGCCACCTAAAACCTCAAATAAGTGGCATTATCTTTATGTTATAAATTAATTTAAATTTCTGAAAGATTTTACATATAAAAAAAGCATACTACTCGCAATACATCATGTGATTTTTATCAAAAGTTGGAGGATCTTTTCATAAATGAATAAACAAACTATTCAAATTTATTGCTTTTATTAAATTATAATCAACTTTATTGAATCAGATACCTTTATAACAGATTGGTACAGGAGAAAATTTGCGTTTGTTTCGTAGATTTTAATATTTATTCAAAATATAAAATTGGATTACTATGGCCAGTTTATATTGTTAAATTTGATTTAAATCGTATCAACATGATAATGAGTGCTATGACTAGCACCTTACATATTTAAAATTTAAAGACACACTTTTCCTGTTTAACTTTTATTCTAGTTGTACTCAGATATTTGTTGATATACTTATTATATAACTCAAAAAAATTCAGAACAACTGAAAAGTTCAGGCCAAGTACAAAAACATCCTCCAACATTTGCTCTTATGTTTCCCGCGTTGTAAGGTTCTGATATAATCAAGTACATTCTTAGAAACTGAGAAACGTAAGATATATAAATTTGGAATATTAAGGGTTTCTTTAAGAAGGAGAACCGAAAAGTCCTAATTACATCTTAGTCAAAAGTTTCTGATGTAACATATGGGCTCAAGCACATTGTTATATTCAACATTAAAACATGTATTTTCATACAAAAATCTGAATTACAGAAGTGTCTAACCTCGTAACAAAAATGTAAACGATACAAATGTTCAAAATATCAATATAAAAAAAAAACTAAAAAAAAAGAACTTGCCGGCGTTTTGTGAGCCTTTGAACTATGAGGAAACTGTTTGGTAGGTATAGCAATTTAAGTTGTACCCCTGAAACCCTCGTGGCCACTGCGGCTATGTTCGGAAATTTTCGTGGACACTTATGTTAAGATTGGTTCCCGTCTATGTCCATACCGAATTTTAATCGAATCAATGCAGTACTTTTTAAGATAGCTAGATGGCGGACTGAAGCTTTATTATACCTATATGTTAAGATTGGTTCTCGCCTATATCTGCACCAAATTTGAATCGAATCAATGCAGTACTTTTCATTATAGCTAGTGGCCATTTTGTTTCAAGATGGCGAACTGAAGCTTTATTATACCTATATGTTAAGATTGGTTCCCGTCTATGTCCATACCGAATTTTAATCGAATCAATGCAGTACTTTTTAAGATAGCTAGCGGCCATTTTGTTTCAAGATGGCGGACTGAAGCTTTATTCTACCTATATGTTAAGATTGTTCTCGTCTATGTCTGTACCAAATTTGAATCGAATCAGTGCAGTACTTTTGAAGATAGCTAGCGGCCATTTTGTTTCATATGGCGGACTGAAGCTTTATTATACCTGTATGTAAAGATTAGTTCCCGTCTATGTCTGTACCAAATTTGAATGGAATCAGTGCAGTACTTTTCAAGATAGCTAGCGGCTATTTTGTTTCAAAATGGCGGACTGAAGCTCTATTATACCAATATGTTAAGATTGGATCTTATCTATGCTCATATTAAATTTTAATCGAATCAGTGCAGTACTTTTCAGACTAGCTAGCGGCCATTTTGTGTCAAGATGGTGGACTGAAACTTTATTATACCTGCATGTTAAGATTGGCTCTTGTCTATTGCTATACTAAATTTGAATTGAATCAGTGCAGTACTTTTCAGAATAGCTAGCGGCCATTTTATTTCAAGATGGCGGTCTGAAGCTTTATTATACCAGTATGGTAGGATTGGATCTTATCTATGTCTATGCCAAATTTTAATCGAATCAGTGCAGTACTTTTTAGAATAGCTAGCGGCCATTTTGTTTCAAAATGGTGGACTGAATCTTTATTATACCTATATATGTTAAGATTGGTTATTGTCTATGCCTATACTAAATTTGAATCGAATCAGTGCAGTACTTTTCAGAATAGCTAGTGACCATTTTGTTTCAAAATGGCGGACTTGACTTGTGTTAAATCGGAAACTTTCGGGGGCGTACGCAGAACAACGTGATGACGTCACCAGCGGACGCTGAACAAAGTGAAGTCTACATTTGCCTGGGCTTAATTTTTTAGTGCGAAAATAGACATTTGTACGGGATGGGTCGAAACGGGATGGGCCGAAACGGAATGAGTCGTCGTATTGTGATGACGTCACACTCGGATGCTGAACAAGGAGAAGGAGACGAATTTGAAAAACATCACTTTTCAAACATCCATATCTTTGGAAAGGATGGATCAAATGGCATGAAACTTTTTTGTTCCTACTCAGGTTTGTGCGGGCTACACGGTGGTTAAGTCAAAACATACTTTTGTATCCGCTTGGGCTTAATTTTTTAGTGCGAAAATGGGCATTTGTTCACTAGGGATAAGAGAGACTGTAGTGTCTGGCCACTGTCGTTTATACTTGGCCAGAGACACTACTGTGTCTCTTGAACAATGACTGTAATATTGAGTATTATTAACTACCATATTTTAAGATTTAAATATTATTATTAAGAAAAAACATGCTTATCTCCAGAAATATCAATAATTCTTTACGAAACATAGTATCTAAATATGAAAAAATCGGCCTCACAATCTCAGTATATTATTAGTTTAATAGAAAAGTATAGTAAAGAGTCATCCAAACTTCAAATTATTAATTTATGTATAGAGCTGTTTAATCATGCAATGAATCATTAGGGCGATATTCTAATAGTCTGAAGAAATAAATACCCATTGAATTATGGCACTAAGTTGAACTGAATCTAAAAGTATCGGTGTCCTTGTTATGTAAAGTGTGAATTGTCTCTTTTTTTATTAAAAACATTTATGTGATTTGACGACTGGTAACCACACTTCACTCGCAAAATATATCACTTACCGAGATCTGCTTCGGCAGAGTGCCACACCCAGTAATGGGTAGAAGGCGTGATGATATATTTATTTATTTTATTTAAGTTTACTAGGATAATATGGAAATTTTACCCCTTGTTCGGAAACAAATTTACAAATCGTTATTTGTAGTATACTTCTATAATTAAATACAATGTAAGCTAGAAATACATTGATAGTGAGAAAAGTTAGAGTACAGAGTGATAACTCAATGTATTTATAACTAAGAATGAAAGTCTTCTCTAATTAAGCCTCGTTCAGTTGTCTCAAGAATCCTTAGTTCAAAATAAAATCTTAAAAAAGATATTTTACAATGAATAAAACGCCGATGTCTTTATTTCTTTTAATAGTTTATTCAGATTTGAATTCATTTTTGTAAATGTATTCCTAAAAGGAACAATAAATTATTATTTCTTTCGAAATGCAACATGTTTACAAATAATTTACTAACATATTACGTATTCACCTGTGTATTTTATAAATAGAAACTTCAACTAATTTCTTAATTCATATTTTGTTTTAAATTTGAGATAACTTCTTTACTACTCAATCTGGACTTCTATAATTATTTATTTTGGATAAGATAGACCTAAAAAGTAAACAAATATATTTAGAGGTTATAGATTTTGAAATATCAAACTATCCAGTTTATTCCTATGGTGGCTCTAACTCGTCGAAATTTTGATATTTGTGGCTAATTTCGTGACAACGAAGATTCTAGTAACTTATATGTCAAAGTTAGGGAATTGAGTTTTAAACTCCAATTCGTGACAATGAATCTGGTGATTAATCTGGGGATTAATCTAGGGAATTTTGGTTATTAACGCCAATTCGTGACAATGAATCTAGTTTATCTGATTATTATGTATTTACCCATATAACTAGCGCTGGTTCACCGTATCTTCTTCTTCCATAAGCGTCTGTGGCCAAAATATGATTTTCGCGCTCGGCGCGAAATTTAAATCGCTTTCAAAACAATTTTCTTTTGACAGTTACGTAATGAAGCATTTTCCGTACTAGTGTTTCTTTGCGTACAGAAACGCACTTAGTCTGTATTAATATACTTTCCATACGTAACCAAAGCAATAATAGTTACGTAATAACAAAGAAATCGCACAGTAGTAGGATAACATATTTTAATTTTTGTTTATGCGAAAGAGAATATTATTCTGAATTTATTTATTTATTTATTTTACAAGATACACAATGGACAAAGACCAAATGGTACATAAGAAAACAAAAGGATATATTAAGATTAGAACGTATGGTTTTATAATAATACTTATATTAAAGCACTTAATAATAGCAATAACAAAATACAATATAATTATAACCTGTTTAATAAAAATTTTAGTTTAGTGAGTATTATATTGAAAAAAATCGATATGTTGAGGTTATATATTTACTAAATTGATCAGCCTGTTTAACAATGAAAATTTACCATAAATTGTTTTACTGACACTAAACGAATATAAAGTTAAGTACCTCACATTACAAAATTTTTGAGAAAAATGCATACTAAATTGACGTCAATTTTATTCAAATCGCGTAAGAATCAGCGTGCTATGAAAGAAACGAACAAATCATAATATTTTTATTTCTGTAATTAATTATTCATTGTCAATGCGATTATTTTGTGAAAAATAAATAAATATACTTTAATATTCATTTACGAGTATTTCTTTCATAGCCAAACACCAAAATTTTCTCATGACACAGATTTTGAAGAATATTTCAAAAACTAGAAGACATATGCACTTGGGGACTTTATTATTGGATTCAGTTTTTATTACAAAATTCGTATGAGAAACAATTTTAAATCAAACAGTCTAAAATCGGCCTAAAATTGGAATGTTCCTTCCGTTCTCGCATTTTACCAATAAAACCCTAATCTGAAAATACGTAATTATCTAACAAACTCGAACCATTCACCTCGGTTAACAATGAATAAATGAATAATGTAAATTTTATGGGGAAATGGCAATATTATATTTTTGGCTTGGGCGTAAATATTGCTATAATTATGTCTCAGCTAAGAATGCAGTAGATGGCATATAAACCGAAAGCATTTGTAATGTGAGAAGCATTTGTAATGTGAGAAAAATAAATTGCCGTTAAATATTGCTCCACGACTTTAAACAACCAATAGCATTTAATTATTTGACCAGGATGTCATGGAAATGATTGAATTATAAGTGATAATTTGTACTAGTGCAAGTATCGCGATAATTTTCTGTATAATAAATTAACAGTTTTACTCTAGATTTTTCTAGTAACCTAGCAACTAGGTTGTCTGACATATGGGTAATTCCATATCAAATCGGCCAAAATTTGCCCGACCCTTTCCGATCTGTCTGAAACTGCTTATACTGATTCATTTTCATCGAAAATCAAGTAGGAAGTTGCTCGTTTGGCTCATTGTATTGTATTTTCCATTATATTCCATATATTCATATATGGTCATTTTTGCCCTCGCTTACAGAGCACTTGAATAAAAAATATATAATTATTCTAAAACGATACCATTCGAAATAAGTTTATGATATTCTGAAAGAATAGACTCTCAGCTATCGATTTCAGCCAATAACAGCGATTTTGGTCAGAAATAAAAAGAGTTATGTGGTAAAATGTAAAAATGTTCTTTTTTTTCAAAAATTCATTTCTCAAATACTCCATCTCAGATTTTTTTCAAATTTAGCTAAATTGTAGAGGAGAACCCAAAGTTTTTTTTAGTAAAAAATCCGGTATGGATTATTGGATTGCTGCAAAAATATTTCACTTCAAAGTTGACATATGGTTTTTTCCCGTATCAATTATGTGCAAAATACACATTTAATTGTTATGCGGAATTATAACGATATTGCCTTGCACATTTGGCACACCTTTTGATTTTCTAGGGCAAAATTCTTGGAAAATACAATACAATGAGCCAAACGAGCAACTTCCTACTTGATTTTCGATGAAAATGAATCAGTATAAGCAGTTTCAGACAGATCGGAAAGGGTCGGGAAAATTTTGGCCGATTTGACATGGAATTACCCATATAATGATTAAATGAATATATTATTACAAGCATGTGAAAATATTAATTTTGCAAAATTTTCACATGCTTGTAATAATATATTCATTTAATCATTATATGGGTAATTCCATGTCAAATCGGCCAAAATTTTCCCTAATATAACAAGTGCATTGAATATTCCCAGAATTTTTTTTCTCGCTGTTTACTCGGGCTTTTGTTGCTCTTAGGGAATTTTCATTGTAATACGACTGATGAGCTCAACAAATTTTCGGTCATATTAAATGCACTAATTATATTATGCCAACCACAACCAAATACGCCTTATACATTGTATTGCTGCATTCTTTGATAAGACAGTATAAAGTTGTCTTTGACAAATATAACATAAAAATTTGTTTTCAAATTTAGTCTACTCGAATGAAATAAATCAACTGAGCCTGGTTCCTCTGATGCTAGCTGTAACATTCCGTCATTTACCAGTTGTTCAGCTTCTTTGTGAGAACGGGTGCCGACCAGATCAATCATCTATTGACACAGAAAACTGTTCACCAATGTCTTTAGCATGTAGCATGGGATATACAGAAATTTGTGAATACTTTTTAAAACAATTTCACTACTTATATACAAAGCATTCTACACATACGAGTAGGAAAGAAGATATTCCTATTCATAACGCTGCATATTATGGCCATCTTGATATAATTAAACTATTAGTGAACCATAACGAATCTTCAATCCGTTTTGGTATCGGTGAATCTACATTATTGATTCCATTTCATTCAGCGGCCATTGCAGGCCAAGTACATGTATTAAAATACTTTCTTAACGATCATCACGTTCCTATAAACATTCAGTGTGAAACTGGCAACAGCGCTTTACACCTAGCAGCTCGACGCGGACATACACATGCTGTGAGCTTTTTAATTGATGAAGGAGCTTCTATAGATATCCGTAATAATGACGGAAGCTCTGTATTACATTACGCGTGTCTGTCTACGTCTGTAGAGACAGTCAAGTTGTTGATTGAGAAAGGAATTACTCTTGAAGTGAGAGATGAAGCCGGGTTGCAACCTTTGCATAAAGCAGCTGAGGCTGGAAGGACGGAAATTGTTCGATTTTTGATCGACAATGGAGCTGAAGTTGATGCCAGGAGTATTTTTAATGAAAATTCGTTGCATCTTGCTGCTAAAAAAGGACATGTCGTCTCTACAAAGAAGCTTATCGAAGAAGGTATGTATAGTAGCGCTGTATTTAAATGTGTCATTAGCATTAGTGTTCTAAAAACATATTTAAATAAATACTTTAATACATAAAAATACGTATGGGATGGCTAGCTTAGTGGTATGAAGTCGGCCTGTGGATCCTGAGGTCCCTGGTTCGATTCCCACAGGCGACAAATTTTCATAATTTGAAAAAGCTATCCCTGTGGCTCCTCCACCACTAACATGTTTGGGGGCCGTGATTTGACGACTGGTAACCGCACTTCACGCGCAAAATATATCACTTACCGAGATCTGCTTCAGCAGAGTGCCACACCCAGTAATGGGTAGAAGGCGTGATGATATATTTATTTTATTTATTTATAAAAATACGTTAAGCGTTATATCTGAAAGTATAATAATAATAATACACGTATACATATATGGGCATTCTTTGGGAAACGGATACTCCATAAATTTGAAGTGTCAGAAATTCTCTAGTCACAAAAAATTAAAATTTAATAAAAGTTTCAAAAAGTTTTGAAGAAATTCACACGCATTCTTTTGCAAGTCCTAATCATTTTTTATTACATACATTATATTCGTATGAAGCCTTGTTTTTGAGTAAAAATTTGATAGAATTCAAATATTCATTATTTTTTCGACCCACTATTGCTAAAGAAGGTTAACTCTTTAGAAAAATTGACAAGATACAAAATATTTCAGTTTTTCGAAAAAGAACGAGATGGAGTCATCAACATGAAAAAAAAACTCAAGCATTTTTTTCAACTTTTAGAAAACAAATCTTTGGCAAAAAGGATTTCACCGCACTTATTTGAAAACTAGATACTTTATATATATATATATATATATATATATATATATATATATATATATATATATATATATATATATATATATATATATATATATATATATATATATATATATATATATATATATATATATATATATATATATATATATATATATATATATATATATGTATGTCATGTATACATTCCGCAGAGGATAATAACGAGGTAATAATAGATATTATTCCACCTTCTGCATCAATCAGAAATTATGCCTAAATCAATTTTTTCATGCAAATAAAAAAAGCATAAAGACTGCATAACTATGAAAAACCTAATAAACCAAATAAAATACACAAAAAAAATTACATTTCTCTATCACCATATTTATTATGTAATTTGATTTAGTTTGGGATTATTATGAAATGAAATTATAAAAAATCTTATATGTTACTCATTAGCCATAGATACAGTAGAGTATACAACTCAGAACTCGTTATAATGGTTATTATTCCTTCCGTAAACTTCATCGTTGAGAATAATAGCATTCATTAAAGCGTCGTTAGGGTTGTTCCAAGGAAAAAATCGATTGTACTGAAATCAGTGTTGCCAGTATACTGCTTTATTTAAAATCATATTATTATTGTTATATTTAGAAACGATTATAACTTTTTTCAGTTTCCAGTCCATAATTAACTAAAATAAAAGATTATTTTCTTAAACCGACAACAATGTGATTAGATTCCTGACCAATTTGAGTATGGAAAGTAGATTTTTACCAAAACAGTCAAGTAAAGTACATATACAAGGCTATAACAAAAATAACAGTCCGGTAAAGTACAAAACAGTCTGGTAAAGATTTTACCTGACTGTTTTCTACTGTATCTGACTCTTTTTTGTTGTTGTAACCTTGGATACGTAGATTGCTGTCAATACAATGCATATCAAAAAAATAAACATTTTGAATTATTTATGATTAATTATAGATTAAATTAAACGATTTTAGAAAAAGTAGTATACATAATACGTGTTTTTACTTAACTCAGAGGATTAAAATACTCGGCCTCGTATTTCAAACAACCGCTTCGTCAAGTAAAATATCACTTTCCTAACTTGTTATGTAATATACTGTTATGATAGAAGATTTATAGCGAAAAGAAATGCAGCGCCGATACTTATACTTAATCTATATAACCACCTCCAATCATTCATCTCAACTACTCCACATCAAGTACTCCACTGGTCAAACTGACCAGGTCATAAGGCTGCTCGCTGTACGGTGGCGGCCTGACTAGGGTTCCGCTACAGCCCAAGCTGCTTGCTGCCCGTTGGCGGCCAGTCACAGTTCCGCTACAGCCCAAAGCTGCTCGCTGACGTTCGGAGCCAACCACGGATCTCCATATGCCCACACTCGGCCACAGCCGTAACATGCGCTCACACTTGCGCTAACTCAACAATACCATCAACCAAGTCAACTCGCATACGCAAGGAGGACTCACCTTCTAAACCTGTCCTGAATATCCTCGAAACTCTATCAGGCAAATAACACAATATCTAACCATCTCAATACTACTATACTTGTAAACTGATGAACTGTAACTAACGTAAGCCATCCGACGATTCGGTTAATAAATATTCAATCAAACATTACATAATTACCTAGTTGCGTTAATAAAAGGAGATGACATAAGCAAAGACGAGCTAACTGATAAAATTAATGAGATGAAATAAATATGACTGTGACATTCGGCCAACCTGACTAAATCCTCGTCCTCGAGGATACCGCATATCTCTCGGGAATCCACAACTGATGTATCAGTTTGCGAACTAGCTGATAATTATTGTCCTTGTATCGATCGTTTTAACTATCAAGTGTAACTGCGAGTATATTTCAATACTGTTTTCTTTAACTTTGTTTAATTTCCTTGCATATCTTTGATTGCATGTCTATCATTGAAGTAACTTTCTCAGCTCGAAATAAACTATTAGATATTGATAGTTCATAGCTTCCCTATGTATATCCTTAAATGGTTGAATTTGTTTCATTATTAATGTCAAGTTTCATTCTCTGTACTCTTCCGGTGCCTTTCCTTTCTCGTTTTTTTTTCCTGTTTTTTATCTTCCGCAGGCGGGTTAACACATCAAATAAATTCTATAACAAAGCTCCGAATGTAAATTTTCATTTCTGTAAGGTGTTTTATGTTTTAAACTACAATTGAATAGAATAACGATTATATTGCTATAACAGTACACGTCTATAGTAACCAATGCGTGAACGTAGAGTGTCAATCTAACTCCCGATTAGTCAAGCAATTGGGAACGCTGACTCAGCCCTCTCGCAGTTTGGTGGACAGGAGTGTTGACTCTGCCACCTCGAAATTCTGGAGTGACCCTGATCCTGGATTCCAGCTATGTCTTACATTTCTATCAAAAGATTCAATTTGGTGAATATTTCCTCGTCAAAAATCAAATGTAAATTGCCTATTGTTGATTTTGAAAAAAGGTCCTGAGTTATCTATCGGTGTTATCCTTTTTGATTTCCCAAAGTTTTCTTATATAGAAACATCATATCTAGCACTCTACGTGCTTCTTCACATACTGTCGCATCTTAGGGGAGTCGTAAGATTCACATAGTTTTTCCATTGATTTCTATAATCAAGAATGCTCGAAACCGTCGTATGCAATTTTTACTCTTTTCATTCCTCCTGTTACAACTCACTGATGATCGCTAACTGTGATTCTGTACACCTTACCGTCCTTTAAGCAACAGTCCTTAGTATTCCCTTGTAATTCGTATGTATGTTGGTTTTGACAAAACATCCAGAATGAGATTCAAATTTTCGTCCATTAAATGGCTAACACCAAATTGGTCATTTGTGTATGCAGTAGCATACGGCGCCTCTTCACTTTCGATTTAAATCTGGTTCCTGAATCTGCGAATGCAAAACCTGTCCTTGATCTAAATTCTGCAGTGAAAGAAAGTCCTTGCAGGTACAATCACAAACGTGCTATCCTAGGTGTTAGATCACTTTTTGTGCTTCCCACTCGTACAATCGGTTATCATCTTAAACTCAATCCCGGGAAGATAAACGAGAAAATTGTTCGATGTTTTAATGACTGCTAACGTCTCCTGTTCGAAGGAGTATTATTATTTATTACTTGGCGACCAGATTATTCGACTAGTTGTAGCTTGTCCTACTTTCGATTTTAAAATCTCTTGGATCTGACTAGCTCGCATTTAAATGTGTCTCAGTCTTCTCGTTCGAATTGTACATAATGCTAGCTGTAGTCGTGAGCCAAATTCTCGCCTAAGATGTTCATACAAGTCATTCTATTTAGAATTCCAGTTCCAAGGTTGTATATCCTTGTCGATTATGTCAGCAGTCGTGTAATCATCTAAATTCCTTCTATAAAAGATATTGTCGCTTCAGATTTTGTCATCTTTTTCTCTCCTTCCCTAGCAAATCAAAATAATCTGTGTAGTTATTCAGTAACTTTATTACTTGTCATCTCTAACTTTCATCAAGATCTTTTTCAATATTTAATCTTGTTACGTTAACATTTTCGCACTCTGTCTCTCCTTTCTATTTATTTTCTTTTTTGCCTATTTATAGGTATTCTTTTCTTCAATCATGTCTTCGTACTATCGTGGTTGATGACTATTACCGTTGGTAATATATCATTATCTGGGCACGACGCAAACAACTCTGATCAACCACGGCTAATTTACATCCTGTATGTGTGCTTATTCCTAGGCATTCCGTCCGTTCTCCGACGTTTTAAAGTGAACGACTCGCTGTGTTGTTCCACACTCATTCCTTATTCTCAAATATATCTATATAATGCCAACTTTGCTCATGTATATATTTTCATTATTTTACTCCCTTGTCTACATTCATATCCGGAGATATGTAGGTCATCCTTGTTGGTTGAGAGGGTTTCTGTTCGATCTACTTATACCCACAAAAGTCTTTTCATTTTACACTCTCACCGTTTCCGCTTAGCTCACTGTGGTTCGACCGGTTCCGTTCGAGATTCCGTTCAATAGGATTTTACCAATCTTAAACATTCTTTTACTTCAGTCCCAACTTTGTAGTATTCCGAGTTATATCCTCACACAAGAGTTCAGTTAGTTTTTCTTTTTCCTGTGGCACTCCACATTAACTTGTTTTATTTTAATTCCGCGTCTGTAACAGTAATTCAAAAGAATCCAAATTGAGGTAAACTGTTCACTCTCATCAATTCACTCCAATACTGAGAAAGATTTAGTTATCGTAGATTCCTACCCTGTTGGCACACGCCTCGTAACTCGATGTCTGTTTGTTTATCCTGATTCTTGTCTTATTACATGTTGTTGTTACTGTTCTCTCGGTTTATGCTGATAATACCATTCTCTTCATAAAGTTCTGTTGTATACCACATTTGTCTTACGAATTCGTCGTTATCTCTCATTACAGGGTTATTTGTTGTGCGTTTGTTATCCAGACAAGTCAAATATTAAACTATTTTCTTGTAAACTTGATCACGCTGATAGTGCCTTATATAATGATTTCATAATTCATGATGCATTCATTATCTACGTAGATGTTCTCATCACTGAAATCTTTGTCAAACTTTAAATAGTTTCTCAGTTCGTTTCGTATGTACCTCAGTACTTCATCGCAAATTATATTAAGAGAAATCGTAAATCCGTTGGCTTCCTGTTCTACAATCCAATGCAGTAGTACAAATATTGATGTCTGAGATTCCTCCTAAGCTGTATTATATTGTAGTCTTAATATACTTTTTATGTCCGTGTTCAAGGTCACTATTTTGTTCATAGCAACACTTCACCATCATCGACTCGCACGAGTCATTTGCTGTAGATTTCAGTAGTACTTTATAACTTGATGTGAAAACGCTTCGAATAACTCCGTTTTTGATTTCAAAATAATCCGATGCTATTTGAATTCCTGTATTACGTTTTCCATACAGCCACTTATTCGCGATGATCAAATTAGGTACCTAATCGTTGACTTATTCCTGTTACGAAGTGTATGAATCTCCTTTAATTTATGCAATAACTCCTGTATTTCCTGCGTGCAGTCTCCCGATTAAATTGTGCATTGCTTCAAGCGTTTTTAATTGTACTGGATACTTGATAGAATGTTGTTAAAATTCCTCTTAATTCGCCTTACATCGTCGATCATTTGCAGAATCTTATTGTCCTATGCGTCCCTCGACGAGTTATCACACAGCAGAGTTCGTCTGTTACTATTAAGTGTCGTTTTACTAAAGTTGTAATTCACGTTCTCAATCCTATTTTTGTAGATACATATTCCAGCCAACTCAGAATTCCCAATGTCCAGAGTCCTTACATTAAAAATGCTGATCCTAATCACCGATTCCTGATATTCGATACTTATACTTAATCTAAATAACCGTACTTATATAAAATGCAGCCCAAAAACACTGAGAGAATACCTGTTCTAAGAAAGCCCTAAGATATCTATTCACGGTTTTGCATCTGGAAAGAATATACTAAATAAGCATGAAAGCTCAGTGAGGACACACCTCCAATCATTCATCTCAACTACTCCACATCAAGTACTCCACAGGTCAAACTGACCAGGTCATATAACATTCATATACTTGGCCAAGTCACACAACATTCGCTATCCTTTCGTATCTCGTTGGTAACCGGGTTAGGGTTATTACAGCTCACAAGGCTGCTCGCTGTACGGTGGCGGCCTGACTAGGGTTCCGCTACAGCCCAAGTTACTTGCTGCACGTTGGCGGCCAGTCACGGTTCCGCTACAGCCCAAAGCTGCTCGCTGACGTTGGGAGCCAACCACGGATCTCCATATGTCCACACTCGGCCACAGCCGTAACATGCGCTGACACTTGCGCTAACTCAACAATACCGTTAACTAACTCAACTCGCATACGCAAGGAGGACTCACCTCTAAACCTGTCCTGAATATCCTCGAAACTCTATCAGGCACTTAACACAATATCTAACCATCTCAATACTACTTTACTTGTCAAACGATCAACTCTAACTAACGTAAGCCATCCGACGATTCGGTTAATAAATATTCAATCAAACATTACATAATTACCTAGTTGCGTTAATAAAAGAAGATTACATAAGCAAAGACGAGCTAACTAATAAAATTAATGAGATAAAATAAATATGACTGTGACAATACGATTTTCTGTAGTTATATTTAATAGCCATGTTTTTATTTCCACGTTTATTAGATGATATCGACTTGAATGACTGACACATTACCAGTTGATAAGTAACACGGTAGTGACATCTGTACTACATTAAGTAAAATTATATCAGCATCTTCAAAGCGAGAAATTTGAATATTATGAATAAAAATCTGAATTTTTAGACATTGTTTAGCTATAGATTAATTAGTTATTACTAAAAGTGACACTTCAAATATAGTATCTAATTTATACTGATAATGGCCAGTGTAGTCCTGACGTACTGATATTATGTCATTTGTAGTGATATCTGTACAATTGTGCTGATAGGAACAACCCTGAGGGTCGTTGTATAATCTACTATTATTAATAATAATAAAAATTATATTAATGACCACGCAGCAAGAAAGAAAATACCTTGTTGTCTGAAAATATATTAAAAATGTAAAAGATAGTAACAAAATGGTTCATGACATAAAGTCATTCCTTATATATTTCTAACTTAAACGTTGTAATAAACAAATAAAGTATCAATTTTAGAAAAATAAATTATTGTTTCAGGCTGTTCACTTCAAGTAGAAAATTCTTCTGGATATACATCTTTAATGGTAGCTGTAGTGAGTGGTCATTTACCCATTGTGCAACTTCTGTGTGAAAATGGATGTCGCCCAAATTACATATCGAGTGTGCATGGTGACAATTGTATGCACATTGCTGCCGGTAATGGACATACGGAAATATGTGAATATTTCTTTAACTACTTTCCTTCTCTGTATGGAGAAAACAAAACAGTGACAATATGGTAAAGTATATTTTAAAATTTAATATTATACCATTTCCTATCAAATAGGATAACATTCATTAGATTTATTTTACATTTAATACGTAAAATGACATGGTGCATCGGCCACGTTGTCAAACTATTGGCACCAGCTTAGATTTTCTTCTCGATAACGTTGCTTTACATTTGTCTGACAAATTCGTTCTAGAAATATCTAGGGTAAGTAGAGAAGATCAAAATAATAACTTTGTTATATACCATGGGATTGATTACGTACTGATAATAAAAATTATATATATATATATATATATATATATATATATATATATATATATTTTCATTGGAAAACCGTTTTTATAACTAATGTTCAAAATTTCTACCATGAACGACTACAAACAACTGACAACGACGAATTAATAACGGTCTTGCGAATTTAAAATTTTCAGGTTTTATTCGAAATTGATTTGTGCAATTTAAAAAAAAAAACAAGAAAACTTTAGGATTAGATTTTCGCATACTGGATTTGTCGAGTTTGATAGACATAGTCGGAATAGTCATCTGGTTTTTCAGGCTTTTAAAACATAACTGATCTATTACTTAGATACAGAGAGATTGGAAAAATGGAGACAAATAGTTAATTTCTCTATTTTTTATTTTGGACCTATAATTTAAATTACAAAGTTGTGCACAAAATATAAACACTACTTTTTTGGTAAATACTGTTTCGGAATCTCATTTTCGGTTTCACCGTAATGGATTTTAAAATTATTATTTTAAATGTAATATTGTATTTTTTATTAATTTTACTGAAAGTGTTTAAAATTAGCTTTATAATGATACCAAACACATGAACTTTTAATAAAAAATTAACCCAGTTATTAATTTTTCTAAATTTTAAATCTCTTATCTATTAACAGTGTGCTACTATGAAGGTTTCTTGTCTTGGTAGAGAAATTATTATCACGTTTACTTGTACTATTTGTTTCTAAAAATTTCCGTGCGATCAAATGATTCAGCAACTAGACGTCAAAATAATATCCCAAACAAAACAAGAAACATCCAGCGTAGCAAACTAATGGTAATACGTAAGAGATTTCAAATTTTGAAAAATTAATTAATTTGTTAATTTTTAATTAAAAATTCTTGTGTTTGGTACCATTGTAAAGCTAATTTTAAATACTTTCAGAAAAAAATGTATTATTATATTTCAAACAATATTATTGAAATCGTTTCCGGTGAGACCGGAAGTAGGATACAGGAAAGTAGCATTTATATTTGTACACAACCAAAGCCGGCAGAAGTCTTATCTGCGGCGTGTAGTAATCGACATCAGAAATAATGTCGGGTGTCCAATTACCCACACGAAATTTTATAGAGTCTTTTCTAATTTTTATGCAGTTTTTTCGCTCTAGATCCATATATGTCTAAATCAAAGGAAAATAAATTTAAATGTAAGTACCGCGTCATTATATTGAAACTGAACAATAACAGGAGGAATCTTGGGCCCTGTCAACTTTCGTGTTAATAAGTGTGTACTGAACAGCACCTCTTATGTGCATAAACACGTACTAATCTTGGTTGAGAGCAGAGACATGATAGCTAATAGGATTTTTTATAATTGAAGTATTGTGAGAAAGGATGAAGGGTAAGTCAAACTGCACAATAATCAGAGATAGCAGCACGGTATTAAAATTCAGATGAAATTTCTTGAAAAATTGTTTATAAAGAAAAAGCCTATTTAAATAGATTTGTTGATCTGTATTTATTTATAATTTTTCATGTTACTAGTATAATATTTTTTAAGTGTAAAAAGTGCTCCTCCGACACTTTTTTTTCACCCGTTACCCCATCTTCTCACTCGATATCCGAGTTTTACCTGTTCTACCGGCCCTGTACATAATTTTGTAATTTAAACTAAAAGTCTAAAATTGGTAATAAAGAAATAAGTTATTTGTCCCTATTTTTTCAATAATCCTGTATAACAAATAGTTATTTGTTTCATTAGGACTAAAAATACAAGTTTATGGGTAGCGGAGTCTGATAATAAGAGGCGAATAGTAGTTTTAGTCTGACTGAAAATAACATATTTTTATTATCTTCATTATTTAAAATTTCGCAGATCAATATGCAAAATAATGGATCCGAGATATATTTTATTAGAGTATTTCCTAATACAGTAAAAAAACTTTCTGTATTATTAAAAAAAATAAACTAAATTACATATTTTTGCAATTCTTTGCGCTAGCAAATTTAGCATTTCTAGCATTCTTAAAAATTATGTCCGAAAAAGGATTAAATATTACATAAAACTTTTCAAAATAATATTCCCGCAGTAATTTAACTGTCGTATTCCAAATACTTTTCAAGCAACTTTCTATATAGTCTTCATAAATAAATTTTTTTCGTATTGTAGACATAATCAGTAAAATTTTTCAGTGTACTAAACATGTTTGTCAGCATTTAAATATTTTTTTTTCACTACAGAATTTTGTAAATTATTTCCTTGTATTTCATGAAATGAAGCAGTATCGATCCGACTCATTCTGACATTTCGAAATATCATTAAAAATTTTGCAAAAATACACCCTGAATATGGAATAATAATTTTGTCACTTAATTTTATCATTTTGTTATCCTAGGACATTTTTTCCAATTTTGCTTCCGTGATAAGTAGTTACGTGATTGATCAGAAATGACAAAATTGAACCAAATGATTGATTAATTTTATATGTGGGAAATAGTCAAACTAAAATGAGTAATTTAACAAAATTATTTCCGTTTTTATGGACACGTCATCGTTTTTTTGGTCTTAGGACCAAAAATTGCATTTTTACTACAGTTGTCATGGTGATAAATAACACTCATCTAGTGGTATCGCGCTATATATAATTCTATAATAAAATTCAGGCGATAATTTTCAAATCATCAAATTTGTATTCTATTCTAAATAATTTTGTAGTAGAATTGTAGTTTACATCATTTGTGCACTATATAATATAAAAAGCAGTGATAATTATGATAGCGATTCTATTGTTCCGAAATAGCGTTGTTTTATTATTGAAAAAGTTAAAATAATAGTATCATATTAAAGTAGGTGAAAACAGTTTTTATTTCGGTTTCCTGTACTTAGCTAAGAAATTTGTAAAACATAATGCAATACACTGGTCATGCTGCATATATATATATATATATATATATATATATATATATATATATATATATATATATATAGTATATTTCAATACTGTTTTCTTTAACTTTGTTTAATTTCCTTGCATACCTTTGATTGCATGTCTATCATTGAAGTAACTTTCTCAGCTCGAAATAAACTATTAGATATTGATAGTTCATAGCTTCCCTATGTATATCCTTAAATGGTTGAATTTGTTTTCATTATTAATGTCAAGTTTCATTCTCTGTACTCTTCTCGTTTTTTTTTTGTTCTTTAACTTCAGCATGCGGGTTAACAAACAAATTCTATAACAAAGCTCCGAATATAAATTTTCATTTCTGTAAAGTGTTTTATGTTTTAAACTACAATTGCAACCAATGCGTGGACGTAGAGTGTCAATCTAACTCCCGATTAGTCAAGCAAGCGGGAACGCTGACTCAGCTCTCTCGCAGTTTTGGAGTGACCCTGATCCTGAATTCCAGCTGTCTTACATTTCTATCAAAAGATTCAATTTGGTGAATATTTCCTCGTCAACAATCAAATGTAAATTGCCAATTGTTGATTTTAAAAAATGGTCCTGAGTTATCTATCGGTGTTATCCTTTTTGATTTCCCAAAGTTTTCTTATATAGAAAGATCATATTTAGCACTTTACGTGCTTCTTAACATACTGTCGCATCTTAGGGGAGTCGTAAGTTTCACATAGTTTTTCCAGTGATTTCTATAATCAAGAATGCTCGTAACCGTCGTATGCAATTTTAACTATAACTCTTTTCATTCCTCCTGTTATAACTCACTGATGATTGCTAACTGTGATTCTGTACACCTTACCGTCCTTTAAGCAACAGTCCTTAGTAGTCCCTTGTAATTCGTATGTATGATGGTTTTGACAAAACATCCAGAATTAGATTCCAATTTTCGTCCATTAAATGGCTAACACCAAATTGGTCATTTGAGTATGCAATAGCATACGGCGCCTCTTCACTTTCGATTTAAATCTGACTCCTGAATCTGCGAATGTAAAGCGTGTCCTCGATCTAAATTCTACAGTGAAAGAAAGTCCTTGCAGGTACAATCACAAACATGCTATCCTAGGTGTTAGATCACTTTTTGTGCTTCCCACTCGTACAATCGGTTATCATCTTAAACTCAATCCCGGGAAGATAAACGAGAAACTTGTTTATTTATTTATTTATTTATTATTAAACTCTCAACAGGACAGAGTCCCAATTACAGAGGGCATATGAATAAATAATACAAAAGTATTTAAACACGTTACCACAATTAGACAAAGATACATACAAAAATTAATGAAAGACATAAGTAAACTATTAATTACACTTATTCTATACCGAATATTAAAGACTCAAATAATTTGTTTTTAAACTGCTGTAGATTATCATTAAATATATCAATATTATTTCCTGGATTATCTAATTTATTAAAAATATTACACATATATCTTATAGGGCTCTTTGTTTCATAGTTTGTTTTCACAGTTTTAATAGCAAATGCAACTTTTATCCTCGTGTTACAGTTTCGTGGTACATTTAAACATAATAATGATAGCAGATAAGAATCGTCGATAGCATTAAAGTTTATATAGAAAATTGCAAGCCTGCAAGCTACGACGATTCTCAAGTGATATCATTTGGAACTCAAATAGAGAATCATTATAATGAAAAACAGTAATGGGCAATGTAGGTTTACAGAACTTATACCAACAATGTCGTACAAATTTTCTTTGGATAGATTCAATTGGTCTAATTGAGTTCCTATATAGTGGATTCCATACCAAAAAACAATACTCTATTTTAGCACGTACAAAACAATAATAAAGCGATTTGAGGGTACTGAGTTTATTAAAGTTACGAGAATTACGAATTATAAAACCTAAATTCCGATAAGAAGATTTGACAATTTCTGTAACATGACAAATAAATTGAAATTTTGAATCAAACAATACCCCCAAATCCTTCATTTGTGATACTCGAGATAGTGTTGCATTTGCCATTTGATAATTACAAACAATAATAGATTTTTTCATAGAGTAAGACATAACTTTACATTTACTAGTATTGAAAAATAATTTGACCTCAGAGGACCAAGAAAGAATGGAATCAATATCTTGTTGAAGCATAAGGCAATCTTCAAGCGTATTTACAACTTTATATATTTTGATGTCATCAGCATATAGGAGACATTTTGAGTTTTTAATGGCGTTTGTAATATCATTTATAAACAAATTGAATAAAAGAGGGCCGAGATTAGATCCTTGCGGGATACCAGAGGTGGCAATAAAAGGAAGGGAAGAGTTATTATTGTAGCGCACAATCAAATTTCGATTAGATAAATAAGAGCATATGAGTGATGATAATTTATGAGAAAATTGAAAGTTACAAATAAGTTTTTGAACTAAAATTTGATGATTCACTTTATCAAACACCTTGGAAAAATCTGTATAAATAACATCAATTTGGGAATTTTTGCGCAGACTGTTAATTGAGAATTCAGTAAAATTGGCCAGATTGGTAGAAGTAGACCTCCCCCTCATGAAACCATGCTGATCTTCAGAAATTTTATATTGTACATCCTGGTATATATGATTGAAAAGAATCCTCTCAAAAATCTTGGAGATATTGGAAAGAATTGCAATAGGACGGTAGTTACCTATGTATATTCGATCTCCTGACTTGAAAACTGGGGTAATAAAAGTAGTTTTAAGTTTGGACGGAAAAGTGTTAGTAGATAAGGATAGGTTAAATAAGGCAAATAGAGGTTTCACAAATATGTCGCAACACCCTTTTAGAATAAAGCTAGGTAGGTTATCAGGACCAGGGTTGCGAGAGGATTTTAATTGTTTTATAGAAATGAGAATATCAGTTTGAGAGATAAAGTTAATAGATAGTAAATCAGAAGAATTGTCATTCATGGGAGTAGGAGTGGGAGAAGTAGAATTGTCCTGTTCATATACAGAGGAGAAATAAGTTGCAAAAGCTTGAACAACAGACGGAGTAGTGTTGAAAGACTTGTCGTCAAAATGCATTTGACCAGGTATACGAGAATTGTTCGATTTCTTACTTATGTAAGACCAAAAATTAGATGGTTCAATAGAGATGTTATTTTCAACAGAATTCAAATATTTTTTGTGTGCAATTTTCAAATCTTGTTTTATCTTAAAACGCAG
Source organism: Pterostichus madidus (assembly GCA_911728475.2). NCBI lineage: Eukaryota > Metazoa > Arthropoda > Insecta > Coleoptera > Carabidae > Pterostichus > Pterostichus madidus. Next base: position 14,352,066 of record OU452304.1, on the reverse strand, counting down.
TGCTTTAAAATGTTTGTAATATAAGATGTTATTAGTTAGTTTATAAATTTTATAATATTTATGCTTTAGTTTAATAGTTGATATAATAGACTTTGAGAACCATGGAGGGTATTTAGATATTCTTCTGATAGTTTTGGGAATACATTGGTCAAAGATGTCATATAATATAGTATAGAATCTCGAAAATGCACCATCGACATCATCATATTGAGATAAAACACTCCAGTCGGCCGCATTCAAGAGATTATATAGAAGTGGATAGTCAGCTAAACGGAAGTTATAGCTAGGTGTAGAACTATCAAAGGATGAATTAAGACAGTGAGGTAAACTTTCCAAAGTGATATCAATAGCAGGATGGTGATTATCTTCATTTAATAATGGACACGGATTACGAGAAACAGAGCAATTAAGATTCGATAAGACAACATCTAACAACCTGTTGTCATTGTTGTAAATAAAATTATATTGAGCGGCATTCAAAAAGCTATGGAAATTAATAAAAGAGGTAATAATATTATTGGTATAAGAGTTAAAATAAAAATCAGACAACTTAGATATATTTAGATCGCCCAGAATTATAAAATCTTGGTACAAAATATTTGGAATAGATTCAATGCAATCATATATAAAATTATGTTGTTCCATGGAAATAGGAGAAGGAGAGTATACAACTACTATATAAATTGATTTGCCAGCAGTTAATTTAATTTGAACACAGATAATGTCAGCAATTGAGGCGGGACTGAGATTTAGTTTAACCAGAGTAGATGAAAATTTGCTACGCACTGCACACAACACACCTCCACCTCGATCCTTACCAGCTCTCAAGAAATCACGGTCATCTCTATATACATTGTAATTAGAACTAAATAATTCTGCATCAAAAACCGAGCTATTAAGCCACGTCTCCGTCAATGTAACGACATCAAAGGTAGAGCAACACAAATTATTAGAGAAGTCATCCAACTTGGTATTCATACCTCGGACATTTTGATAATATAATAACATTATTTGCAAAGATGATGCGTATAAGATATATAGTGAGTATAAGAAATGAAACAAATTATTTAGGTTTTAAACAGGTAGAATAATGTTAATTAATAAGCGACAAGTGAGCGTACGAATCAGACACAGCTGATAGCAGTGGCCTGCACGCAAAAAGTAAGAATTACAAGAAACATAAAACAGATAAATATAAAAAATATATATAAAAATGAGTTTAACACTCAAACAAAATATCTAAATATATGAGAAATACAAAAAATATTGATGCATCTACGCACTGCAACTCCAAAACCATAAATAAAGAAAAGTACAGAAATATAAATCTAAATTACAAATTTTCAAGATGAATGTTCAAATTGTGACAAGTCATCCAAAGAATAAATTTTACGAATTAGATTATTAAATTTTACAAAAATATTGCCATCACGTGACCAAACATTTCTAAAGCCAAGTATTTTTGAGGCTTGATTAAATAACTCTAATCTAATTTTCGTAAGATCTTCCTTTATCGATATTTTAGTTCCTATTAATTGTTTTCTGGCACGAATGACTTTATCACGGCTTTTGTAGGAACTGAATTTAACAATCACAGGTCTCGGTTTATTCAATTTCTTAACACCAACTCGATGACAACGATCTATATCAGGCACATCACTGAGGTTCAGGTTATCTTTTATGATTGCACATACCTTAGCTTCAGTGACTTGGGAATGTTCATTGATGCCATCCTCAGGTATTCCGAAGAAACGAACACAGTTGCGCCGAGAATACTGCTCCAGTTGATCGACACGTTCTTCTAGGAATTTATTCTGAATCGATAGATCCTTAATTGTAGATTCATAGAGCAGCTTCTGCTCTTCCAACTTGGCGTTAAGTTTGTCAACGACTTTGTCCACTAGTTTAGCGACAAAATCACTGTTGCTAAGCAAACCGTCAATCGCTTCTTTAACGATGGCACCCAAACGTGTATTAGCCATAGCTAATCGCAAAAAATTTATAATTTTTTAAATTAGAGACACAGATTCACATACACCATTTATGATAGAAACGAATTTGCGGAGCGGCAGGCAAAACACGTCTATTCGCAGCAACGCATCAACAGCTAATGTTCGATGTTTTAATAACTGCTAACGTCTCCTGTTCGAAGGAGTATTATTATTTATTACTTGGCGACCAGATTATTCGACTAGTTGTCGCTTGTCCTACTTTTGATTTTAAAATCTCTTGGATATGTCTAGCTCGCATTTAAATGTGTCTCAGTTTTCTCGTTCGAATTGTACATAATGCTAGCTGTAGTCGTGAGCCAAATTCTCGCCTAAGATGTTCATACAAGTCATTCTGTTTAGAATTCCAGTTCCAAGGTTGTAATATCCTTGTCGATTATGTCAGCAGTCGTGTGATCATCTATATTCATTCTATAAAAGTTATTCCCGCTTCAGATTTTTGTCATCTTTTTCTCTCCTTCCCTAGCAAATCAAAATGATATGTGTAGTTATTCAGTAACTTTATTACTTGTCATCTCTAACTTTCATCAAGATTTTTTCCAATATTTCATCTTGTTACGTTTACATTTTCGCACTCTGTCTCTCCTTTCTATTTATTTTCTTTTTTGCCTATTTGTAGGTATTCCTTTCTTCAATCATGTCTTCGTACTATCGCGGTTGATGACTATTACCCTTGGTAGTATTTCACTATCTGAGCGCGACGCAAACAACTCTGATCAACCACGGCTAATTCGCATCCTGTGTGTGTGCTTATTCCTACGCATCCCGTCCATTCCTCGACGTTTTAAAGTGAACGACTCGCTGCGTTGTTCCACACTCATTCCTTATTTTCAAATATATCTATATAATGCCAACTTTGCTCGTGTATATATTTTCATTATTTTACTTCCTTGTCCACATTCATATCCGGAGATATGTAGGTCATCCTTGTTGTTTGAGAGAGTTTCAATTCGATCTACTTGTACCCAGAAAAGTCTTTTCGCTTTACACTCTCACCGTTTCTACTTAGCTCACTGTGGTTCGACCGGTCCCGTTCGAGATTCCGTTCAATAGGATTTTACCAATCTTAAACATTCCTTTACTTCAGTCCCAACTTTGTAGTAATCCGAGTTATATCCTCACACAAGAGTTCAGTTAGTTTTTCTTTTTCCTGTGGCACTCCAAAATAACTTGTTTTATTTTAATTCCGCGTCTGTAACAGTAATTCAAAAGAATCCAAATTGAGGTAAACTGTTCACTCGAATCAATTCACTCCAATACTGACAAGAATGATTTAGTTATCGTAGATTCCTACCCTGGTGGCACGTGCTTCCTAACTCGATGTCTGTTTGTAAATCCTGATTCTTGTCTTATTACATGTTGTTGTTACCGTTCTCTCGGTTTATGCTGTTAATACCATTCTCTTCATAAAGTTCTGTTGTTTACCACATTTGTCTTACGAATTCGTCGATATCTCTCATGACAGTGTTATTTGGTGTGCGTTGGTTATCCAGACAAGTCAAATACTTACTTACTTAATCCTGTACTCTTATACCAGCAATGCCGGTGTCGAGTTCTTCATTTATTTTCTTTTATTTTCTTCCTCCATTTCATTCTATTTTGAGAGAGCTGTTCTGCTTCTTTCCATTCCATTTCTAATTTCTTTAGGTGGCTTCCAATTTCATCGTTCCATTTGCGTCTGGGTCTGCCTCTGTTTCTCTTCTTTAATCTTCCCATATTCCAAATTTTCATAGCTAGTCTGTTCATTGGCATTCTATTGAGGTGGCCAAACCATCGTAGGGAGTTTTCTCTTATTTTTTGCTCAATGGATTTGACTCCTAGTTTCTTCCTTATATCTTCACTTCGGATCTTATCAGTTAGCTTCACCCCTGCTATTCTTCTTAATATCTTCATCTTGCTTGCTTGCAATCTTCCTTTTTGTTTCTTGGACAGTACCCATGTTTCAGAGTTATACGTTAGTGTTGGTACAAACAGTGCGTTGTATATACTTATTATCGTTCTTGTTGATAATTCTTTTTGCCTTAAGGTGTGTTTAAGCAGTGAAAAATATAATTTTGTTGTGCTCTTGATTCTATCTTCCAGTTCCGTGTCTATTTTCCCGTCTTCTGTTATTATGGCTCCAAGGTATTTAAATTCTTTTACTTGTATTATTTCCTGTTGGTCAATTCTTATATTTATTCTTCGTGGATTTTTTGTTATAGTCATTGTATTTGTTTGGTTAATGTTTATTTCTAGTTTTCTTTCTTTTAGTTCATTATTCCATATCTGTAGGTTGGCGTTTAGGTCTTCTTCTGTTTTGGCCATCAGGGCTAGGTCGTCTGCAAATGCTAGTTGACTGAATGCTAGTCTACCTAAATTAAAATAGCCCCATGCCGTTTGCTTTGTTTTGGCTTTGCAACTCTTTATTACTTCGTCATGGTTATCCAGACAAGTCAAATATTAAACTATTTTCTTGTAATCTTGATCACGCTGATAGTGCCTTATATAATGTTTTCGTAATTCATGATGCATTCATTATCTACGTAGATGTTCTCATCACTGAAATCTTTGTCAAGCTTTAAATAGTTTCTCAGTTCGTTTCGTATGTACCTCAGTACTTCATCGCAAACTATATTAAGAAAGATCGTAAATCCTTTGGCTTCTTGTTCTACAATCCAATGCAATATACATCGTCGATTATTTGCAGAATCTTATTGTCCTATGCGTCTCTCGACGAATTATCACACAGCAGAGTTCGTCTGTGACTATTAAGTGTCGATTTACTAAAGTTGTAATTCACGTTCTCAATCCTATTTTTGTAGATACATATTCCAGCCAACTCAGAATTCCCAATGTCCAGAGACCTTACATTAAAAATGCTGATCCTAATCACCGATTCCTGATATTCGCTATGCAACTTAACACGTTGTCCTGATCCCACTTCTGAATTGTTATGATATGAGATTTATACCGAAAAGAAATGCAGCGCCGATACTTATACTTAATCTAAATAACCGTACTTACATAAAATGCAGCCCAAAAACACTGAGAGAATACCTGCCCTAAGAAAGCCCTAAGATATCTATTCACGGTTTTCCATCTGGAAAGAATATACTAAATAAGCATTAAAGCTCAGTGAGGACACACCTCCAATCATTCATCTCAACTACTCCACAGGTCAAACTGACCAGGTCATATAACATTCACATACTTGGCCAAGTCACACAACATTCGCTAACCTTTCGTATATATATATATATATATATATATATATATATATATATATATATATATATATATATATATATATATATATATTATATATGTATATATATATATATATATAGATATATATATATATATATATATATATATATATATATATATATATATATATATATATATAGATATATATATATATATATATATATATATATATATATATATATATATATATATATATATATACATGTAACAGGTCATTTTCGAAGCACCGACTTTCGAGGCTCGGTGATATATTTTACTATTATATAAAAAAATAAATAGGAAATTGAAAAATAATTGTGCCCTATTTTTTTATTTTTTGATAAATTCATTTATAACAATTTTACTGCAATTTTTACAAGTGGTGCAGTATACGGACTATTGAAGCCTAATTTAGTATATATTATTGTGAGTAGATGTCAGTATAACGTCGGTATTACAGAAATCCTGTAATTTATTGTTGTGAAATCAGCTTAGCCGTTATTATAAAATTAATGCTAGAAATTTATTATTTCTAGATATTAACACAGGTTAAAAATATTATAAAAATGTGTCAAATTAATTAAAAATAAATGTTTCAGAGTTCTATTAAAATCCTTCAATATAGTTGCTATTAAAATCGTTCATTATAGTAACTGAATAAAAATTGGAATAATAAACACTATTTTCTAAATTTCCAATAATAGGAATAATTACATATTTTACAAATTTCAAAGAAATAACTTTATTTAAATTTATGAGTTCTCTTACTTAATATAAAACGATAATTACGTAATGCAGAAAAATATTACACAAACTTCGTACATATTCGTAAAAAAAAAATAAAAAGTGTATTCGTATTCAAAATTAATTGTCCTTGAACGACATAAAATTAATGTCAATTGTAGAAATAGGAACGATATTTACAAAACACATATTTTCAAAATATATATTTATTAGTAATACAAGCATGGTTTTTAACGTTATGGAATACTATAGAATTATTTTATAGAAAAATACTTCGAATGAAAGTTGTAGAGAAATTTATTGTCTGCAACTTTTATTTGAAACATTTTTAAAGGAACGTTAAGCTGACACAACCATTGTAGCACAATTAAACAAAAACTATCTGAAAAATTAGTACTCATTTATTAGAACAAAATTTATTACGGTTATTTTTTTTAAATAAGTGGGGTTGTGTCAGCTTATTCGTTAAGCAAGCACAACCATACAGAAACAAATAAAAATAGCAAAGCACCATAATAATAATTGTTTACTAAATAATTAGTCATTAATTACTAATTAATTACTAGTTAATTATTGAAATAAGGTAGATCGTCCACCGGAGATCCGGAGAAGTAACGGAGATGGAAAATGCATCGACGGAGAGAGAATGGAGATGCGTCGGAGAAAATTACTCGGGCATAACCAGTTGTAATACATATAATAATGCATTAATCCATCAATAAATATTGAAACTCAAGTTTCGAATTAATTACTCGAGCACAACCAGTTGTGATGCCTATTATAATGCATTAATCCACCAATAAATATTGAAACTCGAGTTTCGAATTAATTACTCGAACACAATCAATTGTAATGCCTATTACAATGCAATAATCGATTAATAAATATTGAAACTCTAGTTTCGAATTAATTCTTGAGCCCAACCCGTTGTCATACATTTTATAATGCACTAATCCATCAATAAATATAGAAACTAGAGTTTAGAATTAGTTACTCGCGCAAAGGCGTGTTTATTATTAATTACTCGAGTAATTAATTAGAAACTCGAATTTCAATTTTGATTGATCGATGAATGCATTATAATATGCATTACAACTGGTTGTGCTTGAGTAATTAATTCTAAACTCGCGTTTCAATATTCATTGATGGACTAATGCATTATAAAATGCATTACAACTGGTTGTACTCGAGTAATTAATTCGAAACTAGAGTTTCAATATTGATCGATGGATTAATGCATTATAAAATGCATTACAACTGGTTGTGCTCGAGTAATTAATTCGAAACTTGAGTTTCAATATTTATTGATAGATTAATAAGCATTGCAACTGATTGTGCTCGGGTAATTAATTTTAAACTCGAGGTTCAATATTTACTGATCGATTAATGCATTATAATAGCCATTACAAATGGTTGTGTTCGAGTAATTAATTCGAAACTCGAGTTTCAATATTCATTGATAGACTAATGCATTATAAAATGCATTACAACTAGTTGTGCTCGAGTAATTAATTCGAAACTTGGGTTTAAATATTGATTGATGGATTAATGCATTATAAAATGCATTACAACTGGTTATACCCGAGTAATTTTCTCCGAAGCATCTCCGCTCTCTTTCCGTAGATGCATTTTCCATCTCCGTTACTTCTCCGAATCTCCAGTGGACGATTTACCTTATTTCAACAATTAACTAGTAATTAATTAGTAGTTAGTGAGTAATTAATTAGTAAACAATTATTATTATGGTGCTTTGCTATTTTTATTTGTGGTTGTCCTAGCTTAACGCATAAGCTGACACAACCCCAATTATTTTTAAAAAAATAACAGTAATAAATTTCGTTCTTTGGTAATTAATTAGTAATAAATGAGTACTAATTTTTCTGATAGTTTTTGTTTAATTGTGCTGCAATAGTTGTGTCAGCTTAACGTTCCTCATTTTGAACTATGTACAAAACAGACAAGTATGATAGCGCTAAAACAATTATTTTAGTACACACAAAAACCATGCAGTTCAAGTCATATTTTTTACATGTTTTTTTAATTTATGTACAATATTTAACTGAAATATGTTCACAGGAGATATTGATGCATTATGTAATTTAATTGATTTGAGATTGTTCTCTTAAACGTCTCTTATTTTCATTGTTTATCCATGCTTTAATTTGTGCAGTTGTCCTTTTTGTTAATTCGGGCCGATATTTTTTCATTTCAGTTACATATTTTTCTGGTGGCAGGGTAAAATTTTCCAAATATGTTTTAAATAATTCTCTTACACTCTTCTTCTCCGGCGTTTTCCACGTTACTCTTTTCACAAATTTCTCTGTAAAACAAAACATATTAGAGATATGGAAAATAAAGCATAAAATTTTAATTGAAAAAAAGCTTTTAAAACTATTTTTTAATAAGAAGGCAATATTTGGCTACAGTTATGTATATTTTTATTAAAAAACGATCTTTCTGCAACAAAGTAGATTCATCAGCTTACAAAAATATTGATACAAGTAAATAAATAGATAGTTCGACAAGTAAAGAAAAGCTTTAGTTTTGGAATATCCACTTGTCATACGCGTTAAACATACTATTTTTTTTGTGTACATAATGGAAAATATTAAATAATAAATATAAAATTCGACATAAAATGTTGAATTATAGAAGGCATGTAATACGTGTGCGTAACAAAATATCTTAGCGACGAGAAAATAAATATTTTACAATTTTTTGCGTAATGAATGATTTAAAAGAAGATTTATTTGATTATTTAAAATCAGTATCAGAAGCTACCTCAAATTTACTTCCTACAAAGTCAATTGAAATATACGAAAAATGGATTATTTTGTCAGTGAAGAAGACAGAAAAAATTAGACGGAATAGACGAAAATATTATAATAGCTTATTTTTTGAGAAGGTTCGACTTATTTATTAATCCTATTACATTCAAATATTAGTATTATGTATTGCTACAGGCTAAAACTAAAAAATCCACAACATTGTGGTCAGTCTATTCCGTGCTAAGAAGAAGGTTGCAAATAAATGAAAACGTGCTCATTTCATTATACAGAAAATTGATTGCATAAATAAAACTTCAAAATAATGGTTATGTAGCAAAGAAATCGAGAGTTTTAACGATGGATCATGTCAAAATGTTCTTAACTGAAGCCCCTGATGATTCCTTTCTTTTCATGAAAGATGCATTATTGATCTTCATGATGCATGTTGAGGTAATGAATTTCGTATGTTGAAAGTTAACGATATCGAAGATAATGGAAATGTTATGGTTAATACAAACACAAAGAAAATACGTGTCTTTACAGTTATTTCGGAAGTGGGAGGAAGTATATGGAATTGAATTATATCAAATATTTCACTGATACATTGTTGTAAGAATGTAATAGGTTTTGAAATATTAAATTATTAGACGTCATGATTCTATTTGAGGTTATCTCAAAACATGAAATTGACGAAAATATAATTAGAAGTGTACCCAATAACACGGAAAAGAGCAATAACAGTGTCTGGAACCAGTTTATCATTTTACGCCGAAAAAAGTACACATTTAATCGCTGGTTTCAAGTATTTTGTATTCAAGAAATATTCTCCTAAAATACCGCATGTGCTTAAAAATTACCCGATAATTTCCATTCAAGCTTGTTATCTAATTCCACTCGTTCTTCGTACTCGTGGAATTATTAACAGGCCTTAATAAAAATTATCGGTAATTTTTAAGCATTAGTAATATTACCCCCGAAAATATTTGAGTTTACGACCAAGAAAAGTTTATCATCGTAGATTATTCGTATGTTACAAAAACGGTAGATGGACTGTGCAGCCAGTAGGAATTTATACTTTCTACAGCTTCTAAAGGCTAGTGTAGTTACACCGACATATTTAATTATAAAAAAAGAAACAATTTAATACGAATACGTACTTGACTTATCTATATGTTTATAAACATTTGCCTTATTTCTTGTCACTTGTATAGTGTGATGTATATTTAACATATTTAAGGAATCTTCGTCTTCGTATGAATTAACATCTGAAAATAAGAAAAAGAGTTCATACAAAAATATTGACATCAACAAATATTTTTTCCACAATCGTTAGCAAAATTCATTATTCTTCAAAATATAATAGTGTTCAAAGCAGCATATTGACTCACAAGCAAAGTAAATTGTTTTCTACACAAGTAAATTACTTTCTTCATAAGTAAACAAGGTCGACAAAAAAGGAACCAGGTTTTGACAAATTTTCTAAGTAAATATACGATTGTGGAAAAAATTATGTTCAGTACTTGAGAGCAAATGCATTTCCCCCCACACGTCCAGTTGGACGTACGGCTCAATTTCTAGTCTGATGAGGAAAAATTGCACTTTGCTTAAAGGTAATGAAAATAGCTATTATTTTTTAAGTAAATAAATGTGTACTATAAGTACAATGATTATAGAGTACGTTGAAGAAGATATTTTTTTGTAATCTTACGTCTTTGATATGATTTTTTTGCAAACATTACAATGGGGTCTGTGACTAAATTTTCATTTCATATATATATACATATATATATATAATTCTAGACAAGAAAATAACATATCCGTATTTCTTTAAATCAATTAATTATTTAAAGTTTACGAGAATAAAGTTATTAAAATCCAGTACAAGAGATATGAGAAGTCAGATAAGCGAAGAGAAAGATGGTTGAGAGGAGTTTACGAAATATACAAATGTACCGTTAATTTTTAAGTGGTGTATGTCAAGTATTAAAAAAAATTGAGAAATCACATAATTCACTTATAATTTAGTACTTATAAGATTTCTCAATTTTTTTTAATGGACTTACACCACTTTTAAAATAAATGGTTCAATAATTGTTGGTTAGTTAGTTTACATATAGTTATTTTTTACTAATCATTAATTATAAATAATTTTTACTTCTCAAAACTAAAGATTATTTGTAAGTTTTGTTTGAAGTTTGAAGGTGATATGTGTTATCAACCAATTAAAGCAAGACCTATCTGCATTTGTGCTTAGCTTGTCTGACGTTACATCAGGGGCTCGACTTACTTTATATGTTCTCAAATTCAAATAACAATATAATTATAAGATTATATGTCGATTTTATTATTAATATGAGACAACATAACAGTTAGTTTACATATTTGATAATTTGTATCAATAAATTAAATTATGGTCACAGATATTACAAAAATTTTACAATAAAAAGTTCTAACTTTAGCTTACCGTTTGTAGGCAAATTATTGGCATATACATTTTCCGTTTCTATTGTATCCAGATTTGCGTCATTAATAGGATCTGTAATAAATTGAATAATATATCGTAAATGAAGATTCAAGAGAATAATATTTGTAAATAGTGTGAATATATTTGGTAAGATTATTTATATGGTAATTTTCGAGCTGATAATGGTACAAGTGTCACAATCATGTTAGTTTTATATGGATGTATCTGAAAATGGTAATGCTTCTAATTAAATAATAAGTTGGTATATATGTTGAGTGTAAGATTAAGAAGAATGAATATTAATATTTTAAATTTTCATAGCAATAATAATTTTAAGCATATTAATACCCCAATACTGCAACAAAGTTATTATTCCTAACAACGTTCCAAATATCCTAACCAATAGAATGAAACACAAACATTTGACATTTAAATATTTTATTCAAGGTTAACAATTATAATTGTGTATTTGTTATAGCATCATTGTTAAGATTTAGCTAGTGTTACAGATTGGGGGCGTATATCTATTTTTCTTTTTTTAACTCACCAGTTCGCAGTTCTTGAAAAACATCACAATATACTTCTGTATCTTCTTCGACTCCATCATTCAGCGATATATCCATAGTTTGAAAATTTTTTCCTTTATATTTTAGTACATCGCCGTTATCTACTGCAATTAACAATTTTGATAATTTAGCTATCTGTAAAGTTATTTCGGGTGTCCGATAATAATCCTTATGGATCTGTAGATCATGTCCCATAAAATCTGCAAGCATCTGCATTTCATTGTCATTTAACTCTAATAATTGAGATGTTGTAGCAACTTGTTTTCGCAAGATCGTTGCACGAAGAAGATGTGGTTGTTTCGCATTACAAACTGCCGATTCTCTTCTAAGAACGTCTGTTAAGCGTATAAATTTATTTTCGTCCAATCCAAATAAATATTTATTTTTGTCGGATACACCAGCTACAGAACGAAATTGAAGAAATGTATCAATGTACCGAATATGCATTTTGCGTAAAAGGACAGGTACTCGTCTCGAACGTTTACCTTGAATTTCAATTCTTGTAAAAGTATCGCATAAAACTTTTTCTAATGTTGTGAGTGTTTTGTAGTCTTCGGAATCTTTCTCAATTCTCTGTTTTGATTTATAGTTTTCCAGTAAAATCCGTTCAGATTCTCCTGGTCGCTTCCGATTGAATATTAAAATTAAAGCTGCAGTTACTTCCATTAAATTTCGCCATTCAACGTAGGAAAATTCTTCTTCAAATAATTTTTTCAATGAAAATTCAGCTTTCGCTACCAAATGATCTCGAAATGTTTTTATATCTGAAATTAAAGGCAGTAACTTAGGCTTATTCCATTTAGATTGTTCCACAGTTTTACGAGCAGATTTGGAGATTGCAGCTCCGTATTCAAATGTTAAAAGATGTTGAAAATCATCAACCAGTTGTTTGCGGGCATGATTTTCATCTATTATGCATATATTATATAAAATTTTGGTACATTCTCTCAGGTATATTCCTAGATGGTTTGCCAATGAAGGATTCTTATACTCTCCTGTTTCAAAGTTTAATCCACATAACGCCTGCACTCCTTTAATAACCTGCTCAAAATATTTTGGTTGAATACAATCTCTAAGGTCACTAATATCTGGATTTTCGTTTTTAATAGTTATAAGTAATCTAGATAACTGCCGTAACTTTTGCCTACAATGATACTTTAAATGATCTTCGGTACAAAATTTATTGCATAAGAAAGATGCAAGCTTTAAAAGTAAAAAATCTTCTTTAATAACTTTTGCAATTTCATCATCTCGTAGATTTTGCAGAAGAAATGGGACATTGGGATGCAAATTATGCTTTTTATAATTCAGTTGCATTTGTAAAGCTAGAGAGTCCAATTTGGCATTTTTACTGTTTCGAGTTTGATTTAATGTACATATTTTATAATGCCTATATATATTATTAGTTACGAAATACGCTTTGCAATATTTACATGGTGTATAATAATCTGGTTTACGATTTTTCTTTGGATTAGGTCTGCGAGATACAATTAAATCACCTTTATTTAATTCGTCGTTATTATTATACATAAATGTTCCAGCATTTCTTAAACTAGCAATTAAATGTTGGCGATTAATACTTTTGGTTGAATAACTTAATATTTTGGTTACTTCTTCCTCAGTTTTATGATAAGTTATTAAATGTTTAGCAAATCTTTTAACTCTTTTCTTACAAAAAATGCAAAAAAATATTTTGGTGTACGTACCCACGACTGTGGAATTTGGAACGTATTTATTTTTAACAATTTCCTTAGATTTGTTATCAATATCACTTTTGAAATTCTTATATTCCATCGAACTAATACTTTGCTTTCTTGCAACAAATCTTGAATCTGTCGGCACCTGAAGGGAATTTGATTTTAAACTTTGTGAAGAAGAATGTAATACTGAATTTTGAACTGGAGATATCGAAGTTTCATTTTCAGAAATACTTCCATCTGAATCGACAGAATCTGAAGACGGTACATACTCTTCGTCACTATCTGTTTCATATGGATCAGATTCATATAATTTGTCTTCTGTATTTAAAGAAAATTGTAAACTTCGTTCTACTCCTTGTATTAAACTTTTGTGCCCTGAAATATTAAAATAATATTTATATTGTGATAAATATGTAATAGATATCCTTTAGCTTAGTTTTTAAGAATTATAAACTTTAGGTTCAAAGTGAAAATATCGGAAATACAATGAATAAATATTTGGTTAAATTCGATTCGAAGTTGTCACACTACTAGGTCATCTAAGTGATGTTTTTGTTTTTTAAAAATAATGCACTTATCATTAGATAATGATAAAAAAGTAATATTCAGCCAAATTTTGTATTGTAGTTACTAAGTTCTAGTTCAAGCCACGTTGCTAACAATGGGCCTTTCAAGACTTTTTTGAATTTTTTATATATTAATCTACGTAATAAAATAATTATACCCAATTTTTTTATTTTTTAAAAAAACTTGTATTAAGCATGATAAAAATATTTAAACTTTCGAAACAAATGAATATGACGTAGTTGCATCTTAGCTTAAAGAGAGACAGATAAGACAGAGATAAATAACACGTAACTTGTCGTTGTCAGTAGAATCCACAGACAAAACATAACTAGACGGATAACATCGGCGTTTGTTGTGAGTCAGAAAGGAATAGAATAACTGGTTGATGAGGCGGGTGCGCGGCAAGGAGCAACTTGCATAACATCAAAGTGTACTCGATCCTTGTCGCGCATCCGTCGGACCATCAAGTTATTCCATTCTTCTCTGCTTCACAACACTGCATTGACTTGAATACGGCATAATTCATCTAGTATTATACGTCATTGGTAGAATCGTAGAATGCTGAATGCTTATTTCTTCTTCGTCTTCTTGAGCACCGATAAACGTTTCAGACAAAGCTCTATGATTGGCTTAATGCAACTACGTCATTGCAATATGGCAGTGCCAACGTTTTAAATTATTCAACTTTAACTTTCATATTTCAGCAATAAAGATATCATTTATGATATGATTTTATATTGTATTAAATATGATGTACGGTCAAGAATTTATTTTAATAAATATATATTAAAAAGCTCTACCACTTGAATCCCCCATTATAACCAATAAAAACAAGTGTAATTTTTTTTTATCCAGTAATAGCACTAACAACATTGCTAAGACTGTGTTGCAGAATTGGGGTGATTGTCGGTTTGTTTAGATTTTTTTTTTTAAATTGCAAACATAGGAAAATTAATTAAAAAAATCTAGCGAAAATTATTGACATGTATTTAGGTTCTCATAATTAATTCATATTTATGGTTTCACTTCGATATTAACCAAAATGTATCAATTTATACGAAATTTATCGATAATACGGATTATTTTTATCGATATTTGTTTATCGAATTAGATATCAACATTTTACATTTTCTTACCGGTTAAGATATTTAGATCTTCTTGGAAGCATGTTTGATCATTAGCTTGTTCTTTATATAGTGGAACATTGGTAACTTTATTATAATTTTTTTTCATTACATTACATTCCAATTGAGAATTATTATTTTCATTGTTATTTATAACATTTTTCTCTTGATTTGATGTAGTAAAATCTAAAAAAGTATGAAAATTAATAAAGTTCTATTTTCATAATAAGTAGGTAATTTATACAACTAAATTTAAAATTATTTATAACTCTTATTTTCTCAACAATAATATTCCCGTGCTTTCTGTTGTTCATTGTAAGAATCTAGAGAAATGGAAGAGCTACGGCTAAATTGGATAAGCGTTAACATATTACCAGTAGAAAATTTCTAAGTTGTTTGTTTTTTCTAAAATAATATTTACTGAAGAAGTAAAATATGAATGAAGTAGTCTAAGAAATTCGTCTTTGTTGTACGTGCAAAACTTGCTCAATACGCGCCCAAAGAACTTTTATTCTACAATCTACAGGCTTATGATACTGCCGATGCGATGGTAAAAGTCCATAGACTGTGGAAGAAATTGTAGAAAAATTGTTTTGGTTCAGATTTTGATTATTTATAATAAATAAAGAATTATAACAAAGGTCTCACAGATATTTGATTTACCCTCGCAAACCAAAACATAGTTTTGACCAAGATCTGCAACTACAGAGCTGCCACACTTGGAAGTGTGTGAAAGGCGGACTTTATTTTAAATATCTTTCGTGCTATGGTCTCTGGTTCCCATCATATACATTACTGAAAGCACAGTTTTATTGTAAAATATGAATCACTTACTATTTAAAGCCAAATTTTTCTCTAAGATATTTAAACCATTTGTATTTTCATGTTTCGGCGTGGACCAGGCTTCAGAAAGCATATTCAGAATTTTTCTACCTCTACTGATCCTAAAATTGAGAAACTAAAATAATTATAAAAGAAATATTAAAATTATATCATATACAGTTCATCATCAAATATGTTAATCTACAAACTCAACAAAATTCTGAAATTGAGTGTATGAATTAAAAATACCTATATTCGAGTAAGTAGGGTAATTAATTATTGATCCAGCAATGAACTGATTAGACATTTTTAATAATACCCAAAAATAACACTACTACTACTACTCTGTGTACATTCTAAACTATTTACGAAAAATATCAAATAAAAGAAAAAAGATTCCATTTGTAATGGAAGGCGAGTCAATTCTTATAAAAAGAGACTATCTTTATTTTCAATATTACATTTAGGGCCAATTTTTCACTCACCGATTAAAGTTAATCATGATTAAATAACAATGGAAACTATGGTTTCCATTATTATTTAACCATGATTAACATTAATCGAAAGTAAACCGGTGATCGAAAAACTGGTCCTAAATACTATTAATTAGACTAGGTAACTGAAAATTATTAGTTGCAATAAATCAGTGGTTTGGTTTAAACCACTGAAAAGTTGTCGAGACTTATTGTATATTCCGAAAATGAACCACGGTGCGGTTCAATTTTACCACGGTTACGGTTAGCATGACGTTATTTTGTATGTAAAACGGAACACTTTCAAGATGACAGGTTGTCACTTGACAGATTTAATATAGAAAAACTTGCTTTAACTTAAATATAAGGATATAAAAATAACACAAAGAAAAAATAAATATGAGCTTCAGAACAAATAAAAAATTCATCTAATATGAATACATACTGTTAAATAATAAAAATACATTTTGTATCACATGTTTATTTATCAGTCATCATAAAAATATAGTTTTATAAGACAAAAATCCACAAACACTGCAAAAGCCGCCAAACATGTTTCAAACTTGTCAACAACAGCTGTGAAGTTACCAAACTAACCGGTGCTCGAGCACAAATTTCAAAAACTGTGTTCCGTAATGAAACCGGTTACTGAAAAAACTAACCATGGTTAATGTGGTTCATTTTCGGAATACGCTATTAAGAGAGTCACGCATGTGTATAATGGTAGCATAAAGGTAGCCCTCTGCTCTAGGAATCAACCGAAAAGTGCACAAATATTAGGTTATAAATATTAATATGTGTGCGCATTACTTACCCGGACATTGTTTATATATAAAGTAGGAGAACACCAACAGTTTTAATTGTTCTTACACACAAAACTATAAACCGCAATAAGCCTTTAGACATTAAAAAATATCACTCACACTGCAACTACAGCATAGACGGCACTGACACAGACCACACATCACGTACAGTGCCATAGCCACAATGCGCAATACGCAAGCTTGTCTGTTGACATAGGCGTAGACATGTAATTTTTACCATTTGAATTAAATAAATGACTACTGTACCATAATAAATATATGTAATATTAATAATAGTAATATAAACAATAGACAATTACGGCAATTATTGAAAAAAAGCAATATTTTATATAATTTTTGTCGAAATATATTCATGATTTAAGTTTTGGTGACGTTATTGATATGGCTCGTTTAGTTTTAAATAAAGCGTTCATATTGGACATTTGCGATGAGAACAAACATATTTGAGTGTATTACCGACTTTTCTTTGAAACAACAAATTAGATATTATATAGTTAATTGAGTAAGCTGTTGTTCTTTAAATCTAATATTAATCTCATATTAAAACTACGGCCTGTCTGTCCGAATTATGTAAAAATAAATATTTTCTTTGAAACAACCAAGTGTTTTTATTTTGTATTTTTTAAATTAGATTTTGTTTACAAACGTTCAACCGAAAGTGATACTTTACTTTTAGTTCATAGCTATTTTAAACATGGAATTGGCAGGTCACATGCTGGCTACATCAAATTTTTTGAGAAGTTGCAGGGGTAATCTAATTTTTTATTTTTGACAGTTTTCAAATTATTTGTAATAACTTCCATTTTTTAATACAACTTATAATTAAAAATTATCTTCATATAAGAGCATAATTTTCCTATTTTAATTAGTGCTGAAGTTTTTATCATTTTGTTTTTAAATAAACAAGATTACTTCAATCTTTCTTCTTAGACTAAAATTATTTATTCAATTTATTTTTGTTATTGTTTTACTATTACTCTTTATTCCATTTTAGTATGTTCTAATATAATTTTTAATTTTCATACGCAACTTGATTGAGCAATTTTTTAATAATATTTTGTAGCAAGGCAAGAGAATATAGCCGGTTATTTGTTTGCTATTTGAAACTCAAGTTGGCTTCAAGATAAATTTAATTATTAAATTTATTTGTTTTTTAGAGGACCAAATTGGGATATTCCGTTTAATCTGTTGTTGATAATTAAGTTAATATCCAATAAATTCACAATATTACGACTTGGTTTGTGCAATCTCATTATATTCTCGAGTTTTGTTGCACGGCTTAGATAATTTGTTTTGAGTTATGTCAAAGTACAACCTTTTACTTTTACGGAGATAAGTTATTAAGTCTTTTCAGAGATGTGGTCTGTGTTTTTGACTGCGGAAGCCTCTTCTCCCCTCAACCCTAATCCGATGAGATTTCGGGTTGTTGAAGAGGCAGTCGGGTAAAAATTGTCTTGAAGGGTAGTTCGAGATATTCTAATTAATTAATCATTCATATTTTAACTGATTTGTGTGTGTGTTTTATTTGTGCTTGTTCATTGGAATATTTCAGTCGGACACATTTCAACCCCCTCGCCAACTGACCATTTAATAAATAATTGAATAAAGCAAACAGACTGCTCTGTCACAATTTGAATGAAAAATAAACAATAACAATAACAAATATCTCAACTGTCAGACAAGATCTTGTCTGACTGCTGAGATGTTCACCTCAACTTTTTTTAAATTTTACGAACTGGTTCCTTGAAACATGGTTTTATATAGTTACTGAATTTTTAAAATGTAACTATTATTAATTTTTCTTAAAAATTGCTTGATAATGGCCAAAATTTTGCGCCGAAACGTTGCTGTTTAATAAAATTTCATCTAAAAATTTGTTTAATTTTTTGCAATTTTATTACCACGTTAAGCCTGTAATCCATTTAATACCAATATTTAAAATATTTCTCTATTCGGCTTATTTAAAAAAAAATAATTTTTTGAACTAAGTTTGATACTACCGAAAAGAGACAAATATGCTCTAAACGATGATAATTTCAATTATTAATTAAAGTTTTAGGCATATCTAAATACATATAATACTGTAACAAAACGGGTAATTCAGAATTTGGTTTTGTTTATAAATTATGATATTTCACTATCAACTCAGCTTCGAAAGATACAGACTAATTAAGCGTTATCTTAAGTATCTTTCTAAAGTTGACTTGACAGAGTTTATTTTGTTTATCAAATTTATTAGTGCATATGTTATAACTTCAGTATTCTATAGATGATTATTTATCAAGTTTATAGCTTTTCTGAATTGTCGCGTCTGGTTACACGGGATGTGATGACATATCTGGGTAAATTATAGCTAAGCGAGGGGTCGGAATGATTTAACCTCGTCTGGGTTTTTTTATGTAAACGCATATGTACGACCATCGCGACGATATCACCCCCTTACCCTTTGTCAGAACATCCCATGGAAACAACAACGGATTAGTTAGTGGTGGTTTAGCATCGAGCGAGACAAGTTTTGGCTCTCGCCGTATGAGCAAGATGTAGATCTTGCCATGTACTTTGTAACTTAAGTTACTTAAAATTAGTTTATTTATACGTTGTTGTTGTTGTTTCCATTGCCGGTTTATTGTTTAATTTCAATTATCAATATTAGTTTATAACTTCTGTAAATTTTAAGCATTTATATTTTTATATATTTTCTTTTATGTTTTAAATATATATTTTTACAAGAAGTCTTCGTCTTATTTTGTCTTATTTTATAATGAATTAGATCGCGACTCTATCTCTCATTACAATACTGAAAAAAGACCAATCAACTTTTTATAATGAGGAATAACAATTTTTGATCTTTTATGAAATAGAGTGAAAAATTAAAAAAATACTAAATAACGAATACAATTTTCGCCAGTATAGCTGCCCGCGGTCATTGATTACTGTTATTCAAACCGTCTTGCACTTACAGATAATTGTAGCAAATATTACGTGTATGTTCTCGTTTACTGTTTGTAGGAAGAAATATGGGAATTTTTTTTTTAAGAAAGATAATAGAAAACAAATGGACGACATGCATCTGACTTAAAAATTAAACAAACCACTAAAGAAATGTCCCAAAATGTTACTAGATAATTTAATAAAAAATGTATATGTTGGCAGTAATTCTAATAACAACATACAAGTCAGTGTAATAGATAATTGGGTTTAACCTAGAGATTATATTAAGTCATTTTTCTAGCAATAAAATTAAGTTAAAGCCTTTCACCAAAAGTATTGAAAAATACGAAGACTTCTCAAAAACTATGCAATAAATATCCCACCGAAGATAATTGCTAAAACAAATATTTTTCTAAAATAATACTAAATCATAAAGTGCTACCTTTTTTAAATTGATCTTTAATAGACAATGAAAAACATTGATTTTGTAAAACTCATTAATTAAATGTTATTATTTTCTGATACAAAATCTCGAATCGAATGTTTAAAAGCAATGTTAGTAGATGATTGACAGTTTAAATTGAATATTACCTGTTTAAATTGTATAAAAATAAGGAATGAAGTAAACATTGGTAAATAGACACACAAACTTTTTTATATTTATAACAAATTTATAAATTAATTACATATTTTATAATTATTAAATTTACACATAAATAAATACCTGTCTTTATATATTCAGTATGTCCAGATTTTAAACTCTGAGAGCTACGACTTCGGTTAAATATGACATCCGGTGTACCGTTAGGCGGCTATCTTAGATCAACTTTCGTTTGCTTAATTTTTTCCAAAGGTCACTAGATAATGACGAAAAACAGAATTTTTTCTTTCTGAAATAATTTCTAAACTATTTAATAAAAAGAAACCGAAGTAGTAGCTTTTATAGTTTACAAGTTAGCAATGATAACCCCTTGAAATCTGGATGTGCTGTAAACTAACAGAAAATAATACTTCGGGAGCGTTGATCGTAGATTTTTTCTTAATGGTACATTGTATTAATTAATAACAGTTTTATTCTAAGTTCCATAAAGCTGACTCCGAAGCTGTAACTTCAAAACTCCGAGAACTGTAAATAGCTCTAAGCGTAACCTATGCGTCGCTTCCAGAAGTCAAAAGAAAACTTCGCCGCGCTTCAAGTCAGGGGTGGGTTAAGGTTTCATTATTACAAATATAGTTTGGCAATAAACATATTGATATGCATCTCATAGAAGGAAGCAAATCTGTATCTTGTCATATATTATACCAAAAGAGATAAAATATTTTCCCATTGTTATAAATATTTGTTTCTAGCTAATTTGTCGAGTGATATTTTTTAACAAATCCACGAAACAAAGGTCAGAGGTTTTGGAAATATAATTATTTATAGCAAAATATTGCACTGTTTTACGAAAATCATGGTCTCAAATTGTTAAAAACTTCGAATATTGTTAAAAAATATGTAGAAAAATTGGAATATTAAACGAGCTGTTTGTTCAATATAATTAAAAAAATAGTTTATTAATAAAAGATGGTCAATTCAGTAATAGTAACTATAAATACACCTAGCATTTTTATAATCTAAAATAATAGTATTTTCCTTTAAAATTTATTGTTGCGCTCTAAGTGACTTTGCATTAATTTCACTATTTCAAACGAGCTATTTGTTCAATACATTAATAAACTATATTAGTTTACTATTTAAAGTTGCTAATATCGGTAATAGTAATTATAAACACGCCTAGTATTTCTATATCCCATAGTTATCGTGTTTTCCTTCCATATTATTGTTGCGCTCTGTGCATTATTTTCACGATTTTAACCTAGATGTTTGTTCAATACACTTATAAACTATATTAGTTTATTGTATTTATACATATTTTGACAATATAGCGTAAAGCTATATATTTTTTTTATTAAATGATTTATTTGAATCAACTAAGTCGGCTAAAAAGTTGTTCATATAAATAGTAGCAATATCCTATTTAGTTTGAATTATAATTTAACAAGTGTTTTTTACAGGCTTTTTTACTGTGGTGATTTAAAGTGTTCGCAAAGACGCATAGAGCGAATGTTCCCGGTATAAGGTATTTTAATGGAGAAGAAATATTACTTTGATTCATTGTTGTCAGTAATTTCAAATCAAATATTTCAAAATTAAGAACTTTTTTTATAAATACATAAATTTTATAACGAAAGAGCTCTGAGGACATTTAAGAATTTTTTTAACTCAGGATTCCGAAATTTTATCTCATAATTTCGACATAATTATCACAGAATTCTGAGATAATTATCTCGGAATTCCGAGATAAAATTATAATATATTCTATTGCTAGTAAAATTGTTAAATTAAAAATCGCAAATAATTGTGAAACCTTGGATTTGAACCATATAATAGTTAGTTAACTAGTATGAAAGAAAAAAATTCATTCAAATTTTTTACTTTATGAGCCACCGGCATCACCTAATATAATACATTTATATTTGTTACGTCACGGTGTTGCGGTGAGATTAAATATTAATTGTTTTCATAATTGTTTCAGATTTAGTGATAGTAATTATAATTTTCTTGTAATTGTCAAGTATTTTTAAAGGTAGTTCGGAATGAGACGGGGTAGTTAAAGATACTCGAGTGTGAATATCTAATATTTATTTCAACATGTCATGTTATTTATTAAGGAAAGTATGGAATTGATTCAATTGTTTTTATCGTTAAAAATATGAGATTTCGTCAACATCTGTTTGTGAACGTATAATGCGGTATTTTGGGGTAATACAACTGACGCATTAATAACTATTAATAATGATTTCAATACATTTTAAGAAAGTAAATATGCAATTTCAAAGAAGTTAATCCTGTAGTTTTTCTAAAAAGATAAAAATAGGTTATTTTAGGATAGGAAACTATTCAACATACTCAAATATAAAATAAATAAAATGAATATATCATCACGTCTTCTACCCATTACTGGGTGTGGCAATCTACCGAAGCAGATCTCGGTAAGTGATATATTTATGCGCGTGAAGTGCGGTTACCAGCCGTCAAGTCACGGCATCAAAGATATTAATGGTGGGGGAGCCACAGAGGATAATTTTAAATTAGTGAAAATGTTTGTCGCCTGTGGGGTTTGAACCAGGGTTCTTAGGATCTATAGGCCGACTTGATATCATTGAATATTCAAAACCATTTATATTATTTTTTTACATAGTTTCACCTAAAATCTCTATATCATCATTCATTAAAATTGAGACGGGAAGTATAAAATAATTAGAGATATGCGGCTATCAACATATGCTCAAGTAAATGTTATATTTATAATAACCTATTTTTTAAATGAATTTTACTATAAATAAATGAAAAACAATTTTAAAATACTGAAGTGTTTTACATTGCACCGCAAAATGCATATTTTCTATGGCGGTCTGCGATGCGTTGATCTCCAACGAAGCTCAAGGTTATCGTTGGGCGTATTCAACAGACATTAGTACAGGGTGGAATTGGTCAATGTGATGTTTAATTTTATTTAAATATTATTGTTAATAATCAAAGAAAAAGTTACATGGAAATATGCAAGTTTTAAGGACGGTTTTTAATTAATCCCGTTACATTTTAATGGGATAAATAGAAGTAAATCCAAAATAAATCTAACTAAATAACTAATTGTTGAGTATTATAAGAAGACGCTACAATATCGACAATAAACCAAACACGGAAATACATTTATTATACTAGTAAATTAAATTAGTACTCCTTGTTGTGTCAAATGGTACTAACTTGTACGATTATATTTCAAAAATAAAAAAGTATTTATACTCGAGAATGGTTTGAACCGATGACCTCTGTATCGGTAACCGGACACTCTACCCTAGGCTTAGACTCTACCGACTGAGCTATAGTCAGATCGCCATACTATGTGATGTGTTGTACTATCGACGAGAAGAAAAAGGTAGAATGATTATCACTGGTATGCATAGTTGTTCGCCCAGCGACGCGCTGAAGAAGCGCCTATGAGCGCTTCGCTGGCGCGCCGCCGTTAATTTTACTTTCATACTAAATCATCGGCGGATCGCCAGCGGACGTTAGATTCGGATATTGCACGTACTACATTTTATAAAAACATCATACTAATTTCGTATTTGTCATATTCTGAACAACGAGTAAAAGAATTGTCTTTATAGCAACATAGATGCTATTTATTATTCATTGATAATTTGGTTATCTTTTAAAAAATCATAACCACCGACAACTGCAACATTTATAGAAAAAGTATGTTTTCTATTACGGTATATTTTGGCCATATTTACACCTGGACTTTTTATTGGAACGTGCGTACAGTATATGCAACCTGCGACTTAAAGAAAGTTCGCAATATTGTAAAATTGTTGCATAGTTCATTGCATATCTTGATTCTCCGGAAATTGTATTTCTTGGCAGTCAAATGAAGCATTTAGATGTGCAATATTTTAATACAGCCAGATACTGTAGAGTGAGATATACCGCGCTAATCTCCAGTTAGTGTCTATATTTAAAATAAAATAAATATTCCCCTACAAAAATTTATTGATACTAATATCAACTTGATAATTTCCTGTTGCGTAGAATCGCAAAATAATTAGTACACACAATATGGGTGGAATTGGAAGACCTCTTTTAGTGGATTTTTGCATTTGATTTATAATACGGGGTAAAATTAAATTATATACTTTGTCCTATGAAAATCTGTATCTATCCTTAAATGGGCTCCTATACGATAATCGAAATAACAAGAATAAAGGATAAAAACAGACAACATATATTAAATAATGGCTATTTGTGAAAAAAATTGTTAATAATAATGTTTTACTTCAGCGATATAAGCGATTAAATATATAGTGACGTCTCATTTTCGGAAGGGCTCATTGGCCACAACTATTTTCGCGCGGTAAATAAGGGACATATGTGGAGAAAAACGTAACTAACTATGATATCTCAGCACTGGTGTTTCAAACTGTTCGTCGTTTGCTGCTATGTACATGTTGTACAAGTTGTATATTTATAATTTTATTTTTTTTGAGCTTGCAACTTCTATAAAATATGATTTTCAACATATTCAGATTATTTTTCAAGAATTAAATCGTATATTATTTGTACTATTTTAACGAAACAAGTTAAGTACCACTGAATTGAACTGAAGTCACAACTCCAATACAAAACCTTAATAAAATCATATCTCTTGTAATATAGGTAAAAAAAATTCAACCCGCGTTTTCACTGATCGTCATAGTTTATCATGTAGTTTAATAAAAAAAATTATAAAAAAATAGGTATAGGAGCCCATTGTTTATCGAAATAAAATATCAGTTGGTTTTCCATATCTCGTACATAACGCCGTGGTAAACGATTATAATTATAAATATAATGAGCATATATATTTTCGTATTCATCTTGCTCGATAACTAATTGATATTCAAATCGAATATCACAAATTTTATTCATTTTGATTTATTATTATTTATTTTATATTTGTCGGTGCACGCCTGGAGAATCAATATGCCTACTCCAGTATTTTTATGGCGCGTCGCCAGTGAATTAGAAGACGCGCTGGCGAGCGTGCGTCTATGACACATGAGATATAGAATATCATTTGGCGAAACGCTGGCGAACCGCTGGCGAACGACTATGAATACTAGTGTATGTGTTCAGTATATTTAACAATATTGCAAATATTTTGTTATCTATTTTTAAATAATCTCGAATTTCTAGTGTATTATGAATAATAATATTTAAAATAAAATAAATAAATATATCATCACCCCTTTTACCCATTACTGGGTGTGGCACTCTGCCGAAGCAGATCTCGGTAAGTAAAATATTTATGCGCGTGAAGTGCGGTTACCAGCCGTCAAATCACGGCCCTCACAGATGTTAGTGGTGGAGGAGCCACAGGGGTAATTTTTAAATTGGTGCAAATGTTTTGTCGGCTGTGGTGATCGAACCAGGGTTCTTAGGATCTACAGGCCGACTCGGATACCACACAGCTATTACCCCATCATAATAATATTTGAACGTCATTAATGGCGAACAGGTAGCGGTCCTGCTTATTGCGCCAAGGGTTCCAGATTCCCGGCTAGGATATGGAGAATGGACGTTTGTATTTGTCTTTCGGGGACAAATGACCACTGCTGTTGGGTGTTCTTAATTAATATTTAAAAAATAAACTATTATGTGTCCGATATAGTAATTATATCTTTAAAAAAACTTTAACCATAAGCATATTTCATGGTATGTATACACAGGAGAGGAGAGCAAAAATTTCAAATGACAGTTAACTTTGTGCTACAAAAATTATTGCGTTGCCTTGGATATCTGTTATAGAAAGACGCAGGAAGTATTTTATTAAATTTTTATCAGTATTCCACAAGATTTATTAAAAAATCTCTTATTTTTTTGCTGTTTTACTATTAATTTATTATTGAATATTGATCAAGTTTGCATTAAATAAATATATTTTACAGAAGAATTAAGTTCGTGTTTCGATATTTTTCCATAAAAGTAATATCAAAACTGTGAAAAACGTGAACTATAAATGCAATTTTTTTCCAAGCCGGCAACATGGGTTTATGTTTACATATTCGAACAGTACGTCAAATCTGCTATCTTATAATACAATTCCATCAATTGATAGCTAGAAAAAGCACATAACACTATATATGCAGATTCGTAAAATAGATTGACAGCTCATGTCATTTTGAATAAAATTTGAACTCTGCTTATAATTTATAAAATATTTTATATTGTCGTGTAAGTGTTAAAAGTGCCAAAAATACTAACTT